>CM055121.1:147901329-149303829 GCA_029206835.1 Rana muscosa | reverse complement strand
GAGTGCAGCTGTCCTCACTAATTTTCTTCAACAGGTCATGATTATACTGTGAGAACACCTCTGACCACTTATCTAATATTTGTCTTACTGCTTCTAACTGAGTGGGTGTCAGTTCCTTGGTGGAAGTTGTATGAGTGGTAGTATTTGCTCCCCTGCCCATCCTCTGTTCATTCTTGTCAACCACAGAGTCATAATCACCTTTTCCGTATAGCGTTGACCATGAAGCTTTCAGAACTCTATGCGCCACACCTTGGGGGCAATCACATCTGTGATTAACAACAGTTTCACCAGTGCATCCCAATGTAGCAGACAGAGTGGAAGAGTCTCAGTCTTATGGATTCTATCTAGTACCATATCTTGTTGGCCCACTATGAGGGTTCTGGCAACAAATGGAGCCAATTCTGAGAGTAACGTCTCCACAAGGTGTCTTGCTATCCATGGCAAAAGCATTCATTGGGAGTATGAGTTGAAGACAGATTTTTCACAGATGTCTACAGAGCAGCCCTCTGGTGCTTCCAAAGCATGCAGCAGTTGCCTAAATGAACATAGGTGCGCTCAATTGTGCAAGATGCCCCTTTAACATCTCAGCATTCAGTCCCAGGATGACGTTCATGTCCAGTATCACCAGCAACCACCCCTTCTGGAAGGCTCATGTTATCAATGTCCCTTTCTGGCCAAGGTCCTGCCCCCGCAGCTACACTTTATCCAGGTTATCCTGACTACTTCTATGGGAGCTCATTGGCTGGGAGTCAATGAGATCTGTGCCATGTCTGGGCTCATTATTTTCTTAGAAAAGTATTGCTGGAACGTCAGTTCAGGATAGTGACTTGTCAGTCAGTCTCAAAAAAGCACTTGATCTCTTGGTCTTCAATGAATTCACATGCTACAGGACTGTCCACCACTACAGTTTCTGTTCTTGGATGGGAAATCGTTCCAATTTTCCATCCCACTCTTTGACTTCTGGCAATGGGACATTTTACTCTAACAGCTTTCCCTGTGTATGGTTGGGGCAGACTCTCTGGTGATGGTCCAACGCTTTACAGGTCCAGCACTGGGATGGTGACCATGTCCCTCCTGGCCACCTCTGAATTGGTGTTTGTTTTCTCTGCGAGTGACTATCACCTCTTTGCTCCTTGGAGGAGTATTTGCATTTGTGATTGAATGAGGATTACTCTGCCTGGATCTGAGCCATTCCTCCTTTTAATTTACAGAAGGCCACCTCCCAGAGAACATCAAATTGGGGTTTCTTCTATCTATCCCTTGCAAGTTTATATGACCTTGTCAGACAACTGTCCATCTACAAAGTGTTCCTTCAGCTATCAGCCCACATTACTTTAGTTGGGTTGTCTTACTCAGCTTCTTTCCCTGCAGTGTATCTCTGCTGCTGCTTCTTGCAGTTGCATTATTTATTCTAGAATGGATTCTCCTGCTCTTCACTTTCTGCTGAAGAAGTGGGCCCTGATGGACTAACGGTAACTCGTAATTTGCTTAACGGGTACAAAGCTAGAAGCAGAGTGCAAAACGGGTTCACAATGGCAAAACATGCATACACTGTAGAAAAATTAAAAACAGAATCATGTAGCAATATCCCCGCAGGGGCAACGGGTTGAAGATTTTGGGCCTGCCGTTACCTTACTGTTCACCACGTCCATCTTAGGGGTCTTACTTGAAGAGTTGTTCACAAATGTCTGCACCAAACACTTATGCCGTGTACACACGATCGGTTTTACCGATGAAAACAGTCCGATGGACTTTTCTCATCCGACAAACCAATCGTGTATGGGCCCCATGTTTTTTTTTTCCATTGGTGAGAAAAAATAGAACATGTTTTAAATTTATCCGATGGGAAAAAAACTGTTAGCAAATTCCGATCGTCTGTGTGGAACTCCATCGGACAAAAAACCCACGCATGCTCAGAATCAAGTCGACGCATGCTCAGAAGCATTGAACTTAATTTTTCTCGGCTTATCGGAGTGTTTTGCGTCACTGCGTTTGGGACGGTCGGATTTTTGACTGATGGTGTGTAGGCAAGACTGATGGAAGTCAGCTTCATCGTGTTTCCGATGGAAAAATCCATCGGATTAAAATCCATAGGAAATCCGATCGTGTGTACAGGGCTTTAGTCTCTTTTCTCAAGGGTTTTATTAAAGAAATTCCAGACAGAGGGATGGAGGGTTGGGGGAGATTCAGGTACCTTGGTTTTGCGGATCACGGGTACTTTCTTTAATCCAGAGGACAAACAGCTTCCACACTGGATCAAGCAACCACCGGATAGGCCTCCTTCACTGACCTAGCAGCCAGTGCGAGCTCGCTCAAAAGTCTCTGCCACAGACTTGTGTAATCAGTCACTTGATAAAGTTCTGAAAACATAACACACAATGCCAGGATCTTTCAGCCAGCCGGCAGCACTGTGAGGTAGATTTTTATCCGGATGCGTCCTCCAATTGAGCCCTCAATTGTTCGGTCCCTTCACCCAGGCAAGGCGACACAGGACCATCCCCGGATCATTAGGCCCCAGAAACTCTTGGGCCTACTCTCATTAACGGAGCCTCAGGCCTGCAGGTCCCGAGGCAGAAAAACTGCTAACACATCCCTGAGGCCAGGAGGGCCGTCAGGTCAGGATCGGAAGACCCTGAGAAAACGGTGTCTGTCCCTTAAGTACCCTCTCCCAGAATGCACAGTGGATGACCACTCCCACTAAGCTGTTTCTGGAAAAGGAATACCCAATGCATCCAGCCTACTGCATTTCCAACCTTGACCTGTGGTGACAACGACACCTACAGTCAGGTGGAAAATGTGCAACCCAGCTGAACTGGAACAGAGACCAATAATTTGGTACAATTATTCTGAGCTAAACTAAAGCTCAGACAACTAAATTTACACTAGCGCCTACCCAATAGGAGCAGGGCACTACACACTTCCCCCACCGCAACAGACGATGTCCTCATCGTTGAGAAAAAATTGACTCTCACTCATCATGAGAGTCGATACCTGAATCCCAAAAACTTGGATGGGGAAGGGAAAGGGTGAGGTAACAAAGAAATACAAATTTAACATGCACATACAGTAAAGTCACATTAATGTATATTACAATATCTCTCTCTCTCTCTCTCTATCTAAACCACCCATTCTTCAGTAGTTTGACAGAAGATCCATGTACCTAAAAGACAAAACAAAACAGACACAGGCAATCATATAAAACGCTGTACAATAGGAAGCAAAGCCTCACTTCCGAAGAAATTAGCCTTTCTTTCCCCATATCTATTTTTGTGTGTAGCTAGATGTAAAAGAAACGAAGTCCAGTTTTTGTTGAGCAAACTCCCACCACCTAGTGGCAGAAGAACAATCTTGACTCCGAAGTTTCCGGTAACCTAACACTACCTAGCTATATCCCACAGTCCTTTAAAAGAAAAAAGAAAGAAAAATCTTCTTCTTTAGCAAAGTGACAACCAGAACAGTTACTGTAGATGATCACCAGTAAAATCGGGGGGGTCAGGCAGTGTCAGTGGTTTCCCATGTTTGTCCAAAGTGGTGATGAAATACACATAGTTGTCCCTTCCAGGCCTGCAGATGACCACTTTGTCAGCGCAAATGCGTCCACCGTAGCTCCAGTGCAACAAGCACCCATTAAAGCAATCATCCATGGTAGGAGAATAACCTGCTCTCCGGAACGGTTTAGGCACGGGCCAAATAGTCCCAAACAGCCTCACCGTCAGGGATGAGCCGAACACCCCCCTGTTCGGTTCGCACCAGAACCTGCGAACAGACAAAATGTTCGTGTGAACTTTAGAACCCTATTAAATACAATGGACTCGAACGTTCGAAATCTAAAGTGTTAATTATAAAGGCTAATATGCAAGTTATTGTCCTAAAAAGTGTTTGGGGACCCGGGTCCTGCCCCAGGGGACATGTATCAATGCAAAAATAAGTTTTAAAAACGTCCGTTTTTTCGGGAGCAGTGATTTTAATAATGCTTAAAATGAAAAAATAAAAGTGAAATATTCCTTTAAATTTCGTACCTGGGTGGTGTGTATGATATGCATGTGAAGTGGCGCATGTTTCCCGTGCTTAGAACTGTCCCTGCAAAAAATGTCATTTTTGAAAGAAAAAAAGTCATTTAAAACTCACTCGCGGCTATTAATGAATTGTCGGCTCCCGGCAATACATTTAAAAGTCATTGATAAAAAAAAAAAAAAAGCGTGGGGGTTCCCCAGAATTCAATTACCAGGCCCTTCAGGTCTGGAATGGATATTAAGGGGAACCCCGCCGCAAATTTAAAAAAAAATTGACGTGGGGTTCCCCCAAATATACATTCCAGGCCCTTCAGATCTGGCATGGATTTTAAGGGGAACTCCACCCCAAATTTAAAAAAAAATGGCGTGGAGTCCCCCTAAAAATCCATACCAGACCCCTTATCCGAGCACGCAACCTGGCCGGCCGCAGGGGAAAAGGGGGGATGAGAGAGCGGCCCCCCTTCCCTCCTGAACCGTACCAGGCCACATGCCCTCAGCATGGGGAGGATGTCCCCATGTTGATGGGGACAAGGGCCTCATCCCCACAACCCTTGCCCGGTGGTTGTGGGGGTCTGCGGGCGGGGGGCTTATCGGAATCTGGAAGACCCCTTTAACAAAGGGGACCCCCAGATCCCGGCCCCCCCCATGTGAATTGGTAAGGGGTACATTGTACCCCTACCATTTCACGAAGAAAGTGTCAAAAAATGTAAATAAAAACACACACACCTTGGAAAAGTCCTTTATTAAAATATATTAAATAATATAAAAAAAAAATAACATTCCAGCGGTGAAATCCAGTGTCCCGCGGTGATCCCGATGTCCAGCGCTGTCCTTCATTGGTTGTGCCTGAGCGGACCTGATGGGGAACTCCCTCTCAGTGTTTTAAATGTATAGACCCGCCCCTTCTAAAGTTCCCCATCAGGTCCGCTCAGCGGACCAGATGCGGAACATGAGAAGGGGCGGGTCTATACATGTATTACCAAAGTGAGAGCAGTTCCCCATCAGGTCCGCCCCCTCGGTATGTCGGACCCGCCTACGTCATTGGCTTGAGCGGGGAACTTCCTTCATTATGTAAATTTAAATTACACAGTGAAGGAAGTTCCCCGCTCAAGCCAATGACGTAGGCGGGTCCGACATACCGAGGGGGTGGACCTGATGGGGAACTGCTCTCACTTTAGTAATACATGTATAGACCCGCCCCTTCTCATGTTCCGCATCTGGTCCGCTGAGCGGACCTGATGGGGAACTTTAGAAGGGGCGGGTCTATACATTTAAAACACTGAGAGGGAGTTCTCCATCAGGTCCGCTCAGGCACAACCAATGAAGGACAGCGCTGGACATCGGGATCGCCGCGGGACACTGGATTTCACCGCTGGAATGTTTTTTTTTTTTTTAAATAAAGGACTTTTTCAAGGTGTTTGTGTGTTTTTTTAAACATTGTTTTACGCTTTCTTTGTGAAATGGTAGGGATACAATGTACCCCTTACCAATTCACATAGGGGGGGCCGGGATCTGGGGGTCCCCTTTGTTAAAGGGGTCTTCCAGATTCCGATAAGCCCCCCGCCCGCAGACCCCCACAACCACCGGGCAAGGGTTGTGGGGATGAGGCCCTTGTCCCCATCAACATGGGGACATCCTCCCCATGTTGAGGACATGTGGCCTGGTACGGTTCAGGAGGGAGTGGGGGCCGCTCTCTCGTCCCCCCCTTTTCCCCTGCGGCCGGCCAGGTTGCGTGCTCGGATAAGGGGTCTGGTATGGATTTTTAGGGGGACTCCACGCCATATTTTTTTTAATTTGGGGTGGAGTTCCCCTTAAAATCCATGCCAGATCTGAAGGGCCTGGAATGGATATTTGGGGGAACCCCACGTCAATTTTTTTTTAAATTTGCGGCGGGGTTCCCCTTAACCACTTAACGACCGCCCACCGCCGATTTACGTCGGCAGAATGGCACGGACAGGCAGAATCACGTAGATCTACGTGATCGCCTTTGTGCAGTTGGGGGGTCCATCCGGACCCCCCTTCACTGCAGTGAGCGGCCGTTAAGTGTTCGGGAGCGATCAGGCATGAGGGGGCGGCCGCTCGATTCCGCCCCCCCCCTCGCGATCGCTCCCGGCCAATGAAATTGCTTCCTCCGCCATGTGATGTAAACACAGGCTGGAGGAAGTGATGTCATCTCCCTCGCCGCGGTCTTTTCGTTCCCGGCGCCGAGGAGTGAAGACAGAGGTTAGTGCTCTAACAGTCCACTGACACGTAGGTACACATAGGCACACAAATCACCCCCCAGTCACCCCCAGATCACCCCCCAGGTCACCCCAAAGCCCCCAATCACAGTGTCACTGATTGCAGTGATCATTTATTTTACTGATCACTGCATTTAGTGTCATCTGTGATTGTAAAAAGTTGCAGGGCAGTTAGGATTAGGCCCCTTTAGGTCCAGGGTAGCCCCCTAACCCCCCCTAATAAAGGTTTAACCCCTTGATCACCCCCAGGTAACCCTTTCACCCCCTAACTTCAGCGTCACTAAGCGATTGTTTTTCCGATCGCTGTATTCGTGTCGCTGGTGTTTTAGATAGGCAGTTATTTTTTTTTTAGGTTCGCCGCAGGTTTTTATTGGTGTCAGGTACCCCCATATATTATTTTAACCCCCTGATTGCCCCTAGAGTTAACCCTTTCACCAGTGATCACCGTATAAGCGTCACTGGTGTCACTGGTTAGCCAGTAAGTTATTTAGTTATTTAGGTTACCCGTCAGGTTTTTATATAGTGTCAGGTACCCCCATATTTAACCTAATAAAGGTTTTAACCCCCTGATTGCCCCTAGTTAACCCTTTCACCAGTGATCACCATATAAAGGTTACGGGTGACGCTGGTTGATTAGTTTGCTTTTTATAGCATCAGGGCACCCGCCGTATATAACCCAATAAAGGTTTAACCCCCCTGATCGCCCGGCGGGTGAGATCAATTAGGTTTTAGCGCCAGAGAGGGTCTGCGTCGCCCCAGGCAGTGTTAGGTTAGTGCCAGTAACGCTAACACCCACGCGCAAAGCATACACCCCCCTTAGTGGTATAGTATCTGATCAGATCTATACTAGCATCCCCAGCGGTTTAGGGTTCCCAAAAACGCAGTGTTAGCGGGATCAGCCCAGATACCTGCTAGCGCCTGCGTTTAGCCCCTCCGCCCAGCCCAGCCCAGCCCACCCAAGTGCAGTATCGATCGATCACTGTCACTTACCAAACACAACACACATAACTGCAGCGTTCGCAGAGACAGGCCTGATCCCTGTGATCGCTAACAGTTTTTTTGTAGCGTTTGATACATTTGCTGACGACAGTCAGGTGCTTTTTTTCCTGTGAATCTTACTAGTGTACCCCTAAATTTAGAGCCCAAAATGGCAAGACGAAGGTACACTAGTAAAGAGGCCTACGAGATTCTGAGCATGACAGATAGTGAAGAGGAGGTCACGTATCTGTCAGATTCAGGCTCAGAATATCTTCCCGTAGAAGACAGTGACGTCAGCGGCCCCACGTCAGATAGCTCTGACGACGAAGTTAAGGTCCCTGCTAAGGTCAGGTGTACCCGATCCCGATCTTCTGAGGTTGTTGAGGAGCAAGAACCGCAGGTCTCTCGTATCATGGAGCAGAGTAGTACTAGCGCCGCTATTCCTTCTGGTGAACTGGCAAGCACCAGCGGCCTAGTACAGCCTGGACGTACATCCAGCACTGCAGTAACACTTGGTGACGTGGCGAGTCCCATAAGTGCAGTTCAAGCTGGCGAGGTGGCAAGCACAAGTAGTGTCCCGCTGCCACCAAGAAGACAAAGGCAGGCCCGTCGTGCCCATACTGCCCTTCCTGCAGAATTCGCCTATCCTGATTGGGTCCCCACCACTTCTGCAGAACCCGTACTTCCCCCATTCACTGCCCAACCCGGTATTCAGGTGGAAACAGCTGATTTTATTCCAATTGATTTTTATTCGCTGTTTTTCATGGAAGATCTCTATAGATCTATTGTGGACCAGAGTAATTTATATGCTGGTCAATTTATCGCCGCTAACCCCCAGTTGCCTAAAATTGCCAGAAATTGGAAACCAATTACGGTTTCCGAATTTAAGACCTGTCTGGGCCTTTCCCTCAACATGGGCACACATAAATTTCCGTCATTGCGTGCTTATTGGTCCACGCACCCAATTGACCACATGCCCGTGTTCTCTGCCTCCATGTCCAGGGCACGATACGAGCAGATTTTGCGGTTCATGCACTTCAACGACAATGAACTTTGTCGTCCACGTGGGGACCCTGAATACGACCGGCTCTATAAAATTCGGCCCCTCATAAACCACTTCAACGAACGTTTTGCAGCCTTGTTTACTCCCGATCAAGTTGTCTGCGTTGATGAGTCCCTGATTAAATTTTCTGGCCGCTTGTCTTTCAAGCAGTACCTTCCCAGCAAGCGTGCCAGATACGGGGTCAAGCTCTACAAGTTCTGTGACAGGGCAACAGGCTATGTAGTGAACTTTACGGTTTATGAGGGAAAAGACAGTCAGATTGAGTCGGTCAACTGCCCGGATTACATAGGGAGCGCTGGCAAGATAGTGTGGAACTTGGTGTCACCCTTATTCGGAAAGGGGTACCACTTGTATGTGGACAATTATTACACGAGCGTGCCACTGTTTAGTCACTTGTTTGATCATAAGATTGGAGCATGTGGCACCGTGCGACCTAATCGCCGGGGCTTTCCCCAGCGGCTTGTAGATGCCCGTCTTAGGCTGGGGGAGAGAGCCTGCTTGAAGTGTAATAACTTGCTCGCTATGAAGTGGAGGGACAATAAGAATGTTTTCCTTCTTACCTCCCTTCATGCAGACACGACAGTCCAAATTCCTACGGCGACTGGTGTTGTGGAGAAACCCCTCTGTGTCCACGAATATAACCAAAATATGGGAGGGGTGGACCTCAACGACCAGTTGATGGCGCCGTATCTAATTGACCGTAAGGCGAGACGCTGGTACAAAAAAGTGTCTCTATCATTATTCCAATTGGCTTTGCTGAACGCTCATGTGCTATACAGAGCTTCAGGCGGGACGTTATCTCTTCTAAAATTCCAGAATGAGATAATCACAGAACTCCTGTATCCAGGCGGTTCTGCACCTCACCATCCCCAACCAAATGCAGTAAGCCGGCTGCATGAGAGGCATTATTCGTATGTCCTCCCGAGTACCCCTACCCAAAGCCACCCCCAAAAAAGATGTCGTGTCTGTAGCAAGCGCGGATTTAGGCGTGACACCCGTAGTTTTTGTCCACTCTGTCCTGACAAGCCTGGTCTTTGCCAAGGTGAATGTTTTGAACGCTACCACTCAAAAGTGAAGTTTTAGCGTAGGGTACAGCATTTCACAGACAAGGACACACTTACACAGGGTCTCCCAAGATGCCATTACATTTTGAGAGACCCGAACCATTACAGTTGTAAAGTTACAAAAAAAAGTGTAAAAAAGAAAAAAAAAAACGTAAAAAACAAAACACAAAAAAAAATAAAATAAAAAAACCAAAAATAGTTGTCGTTTTATTGTTCTCTCTCTCTCTATTTTCTCTCTATTGTTCTGCTCTTTTTTACTGTATTCTATTCTGCAATGTTTTATCATGCTTGCTTTTCAGGTATGTAATTTTTTGTTTTCAGGTGCGCCATTCAACTGCAGCGCGGAATTATTTATCTTGACAGCAACAGCGTTTGCTCCCACGATACATAAAGCCGTGACTCCAGTGCTGTAGGAGGTGATTTCACCACCACAGTTAAAAAAAAGAGCATATATGCCGAAGCATGGGGGCAGCAGGGGCGGAGAAGCGATTTTGCTCCTAATGCCGCGTACATACGGTCGAAATTCCGACCGTGTGTACGCGGCATAACTTTTTTGCGGGAGGATGCCCCCATGCTTCGGCATATATATATTTTAGGCACAGGTTGCGTTAAAACATTTTTTTATTTTTTACTAGGTTTTGTTTTGGTATTTGCTTTGCAGGTATGGCATGGTAAGGTCTTACTGTTGTACTGTAATGTTACTTTGTTTTAATGTTAACCACCATTTGCTTAGCAGGTACGCCATTCAGTTGCAGCGCGGATCTATTTATCTTGACAGCAACAGCGTTTGCTCCCACGATACATAAAGCCGTGACTCCAGCGCTGTAGGAGGTGATTTCACCACCACAGTTAAAAAAAAGAGCATATATGCCGAAGCATGGGGGCAGCAGGGGCGGAGGAGCGATTTTGCTCCTAATGCCGCGTACATACGGTCGAAATTCCGACGGAGGCCTGCCCGTGGAAAATTCCGACCGTGTGTACGCGGCATAACTTTTTTGCGGGAGGATGCCCCCATGCTTCGGCATATATATATTTTAGGCACAGGTTGCGTTAAAACATTTTTTTATTTTTTACTAGGTTTTGTTTTGGTATTTGCTTTGCAGGTATGGCATGGTAAGGTCTTACTGTTGTACTGTAATGTTACTTTGTTTTAATGTTAACCACCATTTGCTTAGCAGGTACGCCATTCAGTTGCAGCGCGGATCTATTTATCTTGACAGCAACAGCGTTTGCTCCCACGATACATAAAGCCGTGACTCCAACGCTGTAGGAGGTGATTTCACCACCACAGTTAAAAAAAAGAGCATATATGCCGAAGCATGGGGGCAGCAGGGGCGGAGGAGCGATTTTGCTCCTAATGCCGCGTATATACGGTCGAAATTCCAACGGAGGCTTATCCGTGGAAAAGTCCGACCGTGTGTACGCGGCATAACCTTTTATGCCGCGTACATACGGTCGAAATTCCGACGAAGGCTTGACCGTGTGTACGCGGCATAACTTTTTTGCGGGAGGATGCCCCCATGCTTCGGCATATATGCCCATCATTAGAAGTGGGTGGATGAAGGGAGGTATTCTAATGGTTGGCATACCCACCAATCAATCTCTTTTTTTCGTTCAGCCAATAGGCTGTATGAAAAAAAAGATTACAATACATGTCCAACAAGGACCAGCAACGTACTGGTATGTTGCTGGACTTTGAATGTTTATACCAGAATGATGCCTGCGGGTTTAGGTATCATCTTGGTATCATTCTTTTCAGCCAGCAGCCGGCTTTCATGTAAAAGCAATTCTAGCAGATAATTAGCCTCTAGACTGCTTTTACAAGCAGTGGGAGGGAATGTCCCCCCCCGGATATAAAAAGCGCCATTGGGAAATTGGGAAAGCATTTTATCACACCGATCTTGGTGTGGTCAGATGCTTTGAGGGCAGAGGAAAGATCTAGGGTCTAACCCCCCAATTTTTTTCAAAAAAAGAGTACCTGTCACTACCTATTGCTATCATAGGGGATATTTACATTCCCTGAGATAACGATAAAAATGGTAAAAAAATAAAATATGGAAGGCACAGTTTAAAAATAAAATAAAAAAGCCAAATAAATAATATAAAAAAAAAAAAAAAGCACCGCTGTCCCCCCCCTGCTATTGCGCAAAGGCGAACGCAAGCTTCGGTCTAGCGTCATATGTAAACAGCAATTGCATCATGCATGTGAGGTATCACCGCGAAGGTCAGATCAAGGGCAGTCATTTTAGCAGTAGACCTCCTCTGTAAATCTAACGTGGTAACCTGTAAAGGCTTTTAAATGCTTTTAAAAATGAATGTAGTTTGTCGCCGCTGCGCGTTTGTGCGCAATTTTAAAGCATGTCGTGTTTGGTATCCATGTACTCGGCCTATGATCATCTTTTTTATTTCATCAAACATTTGGGCAATATAGTGTTTTTTAGTGCATTAAAAATAAAAAAAGTGTGTTTTTCCCCCAAAAAATTTGAAAAAACGCTGCGCAAATACTGTGTGGAAAAAAAAAAATGCAACACCCACTATTTTAATCTGTAGGGCCTTTGCTTTAAAAAATATATAATGTTTGGGGGTTCAACATAATTTTCTTGCAAAAAAAAATATTTTTTCATGTAAACAAAAAGTGTCAGAAAGGGCTTTGTCTTCAAGTGGTTAGAAGAGTGGATGATGTGTGACATAAGCTTCCTAATGTTGTGCATAAAATGCCAGGACAGTTCAAAACCCCCCCAAATGACCCCATTTTGTAAAGTAGACACCTCAAGCTATTTGCTGAGAGGCATGTTGAGCCCATTGAATATTTTTTTTTTTTGTCCCAAGTGATTGAATAATGACCAAAAAAAAAAAATGTACAAAAAGTTGTCACTAAATTATATATTGCTCAAACATGCCATGGGCATATGTGGAATTACACCCCAAAATACATTCTGTTGCTTCTCCTGAGTACGGGGATACCACATGTGTGGGACTTTTTGGGAGCCTAGTCGCGTACGGGACCCCAAAAACCAAGCACCGCCTTCAGGATTTCTATGGGTGTAAATTTTTGATTTCACTCCTCACTGCCTATCACAGTTTCGGAGGCCATGGAATGCCCAGATGGCACAACCCCCCCCAAATGACCCCATTTTGGAAAGTAGACACCCCAAGCTATTTGCTGAGAGGTATGTTGAGTATTTTGCAGATCTCGCTTTTTGTCACAAAGTTTTGAAAATGTAAAAAAAGAAAAAAAAAAGAAAAAAATATGTCTTTCTTAATTTTCAAAAACAAATGAGAGCTGTAAAATACTCACCATGCCTCTCAGCAAATAGCTTGGGGTGTCTACTTTCCAAAATGGGGTCATTTGTGGGGGTTTTGGGCTATTTTGACATTTTATGGCCTTCAAAACTGTGATAGGTAGTGAGGAGTGAAATCAAAAATTTATGCCCTTAGAAACCTTGAAGGCGGTGCTTGGTTTTTGGGGTCCCGTACGCGGCTAGGCTCCCAAAAAGTCCCACACATGTGGTATCCCCGTACTCAGGAGAAGCAGCAGAATGTATTTTGGGGTGTAATTTCACATATAACCATGGCATGTGTGAGCAATATATCATTTAGTGACAACTTTTTGTACATTTTTTTTTTCTTTTTGTCATTATTCAATCATTTGGGACAAAAAAAAAATATTCAATGGGCTCAACATGCCTCTCAGCAAATAGCTTGGGGTGTCTACTTTCCAAAATGGGGTCATTTGGGGGGGTTTTGTGCCATCTTGGCATTTTATGGCCTTCAAAACTGTGATAGGTAGTGAGGAGCGAAATCAAAAATTTATGCCCTTAGAAACCTTGAAGGCGGTGCTTGGTTTTTGGGGTCCCGTACGCGGCTAGGCTCCCAAAAAGTCCCACACATGTGGTATCCCCGTACTCAGGAGAAGCAGCAGAATGTATTTTGGGGTGTAATTTCACATATGCCCATGGCATGTGTGAGCAATATATCATTTAGTGACAACTTTGTGCAAAAAAAAACAGTTTGTCATATTCCCGCAACCTGTGGCAAAATATAAAATATTCCATGGACTCAACATGCCTCTCAGTAAATAGCTTGGGGTGTCTACTTTCCAAAATGGGGTAATTTGGGGGGGTTTTGTGCTATTTTGGCATTTTATGGCCTTCGAAACTGTGATAGGTAGTGAGGAGTGAAATCAAAAATTTACGCCCTTAGAAATCCTGAAGGCGGTGCTTGGTTTTTGGGGCCCTGTACGCGGCTAGGCTCCCAAAAAGTCCCACACATGTGGTATCCCCGTACTCAGGAAAAGCAGCAGAATGTATTTTGGGGTGCAATTCCACATATAACCATGGCATGTGTGAGCAATATATCATTTAGTGACAACTTTTTGTACATTTTTTTTTTCTTTTTGTCATTATTCAATCATTTGGGACAAAAAAAAATATTCAATGGGGTCAACATGCCTCTCAGCAAATAGCTTGGGGTGTCTACTTTCCAAAATGGGGTCATTTGGGGGGGTTTTGTGCCATCTTGGCATTTTATGGCCTTCAAAACTGTGATAGGTAGTGAGGAGTGAAATCAAAAATTTATGCCCTTAGAAACCTTGAAGGCGGTGCTTGGTTTTTGGGGTCCCGTACGCGGCTAGGCTCCCAAAAAGTCCCACACATGTGGTATCCCCGTACTCAGGAGAAGCAGCAGAATGTATTTTGGGGTGTAATTTCACATATGCCCATGGCATGTGTGAGCAATATATCATTTAGTGACAACTTTGTGCAAAAAAAAAAAAGTTTGTCATATTCCCGCAACTTGTGGCAAAATATAAAATATTCCATGGACTGAACATGCCTCTCAGTAAATAGCTTGGGGTGTCTACTTTCCAAAATGGGGTCATTTGGGGGGGTTTTGTGCTATTTTGGCATTTTATGGCCTTCGAAACTGTGATAGGTAGTGAGGAGTGAAATCAAAAATTTGCGCCCTTAGAAATCCTGAAGGCGGTGCTTGGTTTCCGGGGTCCCGTACGTGGCTAGGCTCCTAAAAAGTCCCACACATGTGGTATCCCCGTACTCAGGAGAAGCAGCAGAATGTATTTTGGGGTGCAATTCCACATATAACCATGGCATGTGTGAGCAATATATCATTTAGTGACAACTTTTTGTAATTTTTTTTTTGTCATTATTCAATCACTTGGGACAAAAAAAAAATATTCAATGGGCTCAACATGCCTCTCAGCAATTTCCTTGGGGTGTCTACTTTCCAAAATGGGGTCATTTGGGGGGGGGTTGTACTGCCCTGCCATTTTAGCACCTCAAGAAATGAGATAGGCAGTCATAAATTTAAAGCTGTGTAAATTTCAGAAAATGTACCCTAGTTTGTAAACGCTATAACTTTTGCGCAAACCAATAAATATACGCTTATTGACATTTTTTTTACTAAAGACATGTGGCTGAATACATTTTGGCCTAAATGTATGACTAAAATTGAGTTTATTCGATTTTTCTTATAACAAAAAGTAGAAAATATCATTTTTTTTCAAAATTTTCGGTCTTTTTCTGTTTATATCACAAAAAATAAAAATCGCAGAGGCAATCAAATACCATTAAAAGAAAGCTCTATTTGTGGGAAGAAAAGGACGCAAATTTCATTTGGGTACAACATTGCATGTCCGCACAATTTACAGTTAAAGCAGCGCAGTGCCGAATCCCAAAAACAGGCTTGGTCCTAATGGCCCGAAATGGTCCGGGGCTTAAGTGGTTAATATCCATTCCAGACCTGAAGGGCCTGGTAATTGAATTCTGGGGAACCTCCACGCTTTTTTTTTTTTTTTTTATCAATGACTTTTGTATGTATTGCCGGGAGCCGACAATTCATTAATAGCCGCGAGTGAGTTTTAAATGACTTTTTTTCTTTAAAAAATGACATTTTTTGCAGGGACAGTTCTAAGCACGGGAAACATGCGCCACTTTACATGCATATCATACACACCCCCCAGGTACGAAATTTAAAGGAATATTTCACTTTTATTTTTTCATTTTAAGCATTATTAAAATCACTGCTCCCGAAAAAACGGCCGTTTTTAAAACTTATTTTTGCATTGATACATGTCCCCTGGGGCAGGACCCGGGTCCCCAAACACTTTTTAGGACAATAACTTGCATATAAGCCTTTATAATTAGCACTTTAGATTTCTCCCATAGATTTTTCGAATTTGCCGCGAACACCCCAATTTGTTCGCTGTTCGGCGAACGGGCGAACAGGCAATGTTCGAGTCGAACATGAGTTCGACTCGAACTCGAAGCTCATCCCTACTCACCGTACCATTTCTCTCTGTTGACCTCGATCTCTTGCATGATTTCCCTGGGAACGTAGGGAAACTCCAGTCCGTATTCAGTGGCTACCCGCTTGTTCAGTAATCTTTGTGACCGGGCAAGCCTAGGCAAAGATCTGGTGCTTTCAAGTCCGGGAGGTATACAAGAAGCCGGGGACTTTTGCATCAGAGTATTAACAGACAGCTTTCCTGACCCAAACAAACTGGTAACCTTGGGCAGGATTTCACTAGTAGCAACTGGGGTTTCCACACTGGGTGTTGTCTTCCCCGAGTCCATATCTGCCCATTCAGAAAAGGTGAAGGCCGAAGCAACATCATCTCCATTGGCCCATAGCATCTCTTGAGACATGGTCTCGAACAAATCATCGTCCCCAGAGATGTCCGATAAGGAATCGAATTCAAAGTCCCGTAACTCCTCAGCGGACATATATCTACAAACAGTCCCCATATGTGCACTTTCCCCAGATCTCTCACCCGTTCCTGTTGTGGACTTCTCAGGAATCAGACTTTCCTTTGGATCCGGTCTGGGTAGTCTTTGGGGTAGGCCTCGACCACGGCCGCGGGAGGCTTTCACATATCCCACTTTCCTTTGGACAGGTGCAGCGGGACCAATTGCAGCGGAGGTAGCAGTAGTGGAGGTAACAGCAGTGGCGACGTCCGTTGATGACTCCTCAATGGCAGTAACAGCGCCATCTTCCACTGGAATAACTGTTGTAGCAGATGTGGCAAGCGCAGGTCTAGCCACAGAAGCAAAGACCCCAGCCTCCTCGGTAACGATGCCCGTGACCCAGTCCATCCGGTAGGCACAGAGTGACATGGTGGATTGCTCCACAGCAAACATGTTCTCCCCGCAATGTAGGTACTGAACAAATGGATGGGGGTCCACAGCCAGTCCTTCGCACCTGTTGCACAGCATATCCAAGGCTTCCACATCTCCAATCATGTAAAGTACGAACTGCCCATGTGGCCTCAACCGAATGCCAGTGTCCGTCAGCGTAGTTCACGGCAGCATGGCACTTGTAGCGGTACCCACAGGAGACATCCTGGGCCCATAGCAGACTGCATCACTGGAACTAGGGACATGGCGGTATTGTGACTCTCTGTTAAGTTGAGTGTTGGACACACACGCTGCGTCTCACGTAGCAAACAGGCGGGAACTCCTCCCACTTGTCTCTTCAGTCACGTAGTTCACGGGGTTTTCTTTTTCTTGGCTCCGTCCACAGCCCACGCGACTAAGAAGTGATCCGCAAATTACCCCCTTTTTTTCAGAAAACGACACAGTCCAAAACCCTCTGTAGCATAAGCCCCGGTGAACAGCTTACTTGAGTTGCGGTCGGTAACGGCAAATCCCGGACTCGAGCCCCCACATGTAGCAATACCCCCGCAGGGGGTGCTGGTTTAAGATTGTGGGCCTACCGTTACCTTACTGTTCACCACGTCCGTCTTAGGGGTCTTCCTTGAAGAGTTGTTCATAAATATCTGCACTAAACACTTAGTCTCTTTTTCTCAAGGGTTTTATTAAAGAACTTACAGACAAAGGGATGGAGGGTTGGGGAAGATTCAGGTACCTTGCTTTTGCGGATCACGGGTACGTTCTTTAATCCAGAGGACAAACAGCTTCCACACTGGATCTAGCAACCACCGGATAGGCCTCTTTCACTGACCTAGCAGCCGGTGCAAGCTCGCTCAAAAGTCTCTGCCACAGACTTGTGTAATCACTCACTTGATAAAGTTCTGAAAACATAACACACAGTGCAAGGATCTTTCAGACAGCCGGCAGCACTGTGAGGTAGATTTTTATTCGGATGCGTCCTCCAATTGAGCCCTCAATTGTTCGGTCCCTTCCCGCAGGCAAGGCAACACAGGACCATCCCCGGATCAGTAGGCCCCAGAAACTCCTGGGCCTACTCTCAGTAACAGAGCCTCAGGCCTGCAGGCCCCGAGGCAGAAAAACTGCTAACACATCCCTGAGGCCAGGAGGGCCGTCAGGTCAGGATCGGAAGACCCTGAGAAAACGGTGTCTGTCCCTTAAGTACCCTTTCCCAGAATGCACAGCAGGTGACCACTCCCACTGCGCTGTTTCTGGAAAAGGAATACCCAATGCATCCAGCCTACTGCATTTCCAACCTTGACCTGTGGTGACAACGACACCTACAGTCAGGTGGAAAATGTGCAACCCAGCTGAACTGGAACAGAGACCAATAATTTGGTACAATTATTCTGAGCTAAACTACAGCTCAGACAACTAAATTTACACTAGCCCCTACCCAATAGGAGCAGGGCACTACAATTATAATAGCAAAGAACATACATACACTAAAAAGTCTGAAGTCTGGAGAAGCTGCAAACTAGTAAGCCCTGAACCGACTTTCCACATCCAAGTTTTGACAGAGGAGGGCCTCTTACCTGGCTTCAGAGAATTTGCCCAGTTACATCTGTATCATCAGATGTGGCCTCTCTAAGCTCTCAGGGAGGGAAGCTGAGAAATGTAAACTCCCTGGGCATGTCCAGAAACCCAAAGCATTGTGGAAAATGGAGTTAAAGTGGCCTGCATCTGCATATGAGCATGACTACAAGTACATAGACTTTCCATTACAAGTCTTCTTCTGGGTTGCTCTTTGATATGGAATTCACAGACTTATTGTAAGGTACATCTATTCTGACATGACTGAGCCTGTCCCAGAATCTTTGAATCTTTACTAATTACCAAGGGCTCAAGAATCAATCACACATTTACCTATACTAGTATGTGGTTTGCATGACCAAATACATAAGAAATCTAGAGTATAAGAAACCACCAGTTTTAGGATTAAATTACTATAAAATGATATTTTTATGTTAGGTCCACAAGGCAATTACTGTAGAGATTTACATTCTTTGCTACCATAACTTCTGAAAAACAGTATTGTCAACTCTTTAGAAGTCTCTCTTGAGCTTTTGCTTGTTTTTCCTTTCCTTCTTTATCAAGTAACTTTGCTTTGATGAGTGTTCTTGTGTTTCCTCACATATTGCTTTGATACAACATTTCTGTTGACTATCCCCTTTTTGACTTCTCTTTTCAAGGATAGACCTACAATGAGTTAAAAGTTGCAACGTTTGTCTGAAAACTTGGCTAAAACTTTCCCACCATATCTCCCCTATCACCTACAGGATCATTAAATAAGGGGCACAAAGGGCATTTGGTTTGGGCTCACCGGCACAGAGGGGGGTGACCATTAGTAGTAAAGACTTGAGAGCAGGAACACAGGGCTGTTTTTATATCAACATTTATCCTAGAAAGTCAAGAAACATCTTGTTTTACAGAGAAAATTCTCTTTGCCAACTAAGTCAGTATGAACTAAAGCAATATAAGGTGTTAAACGCAAATGCAAAAGGTGGCTTCTAGTTCAAGTTCTAATTGATTCTCCTGTAGTGGGGGGCCCACTAATGAGATCTTTAACCTGTAACTTTAGTACATAAGCAGCCCTTGCCACCTACATAACACATGGTTTAACACAATATTAGATTTATAACACTCTGAGAGGATTAATGGAATATTAAAATAAATTGTGGCCTAGAAACAGGAATATTTGATAGCATCATGCAAAGAGAGAAGTGGCTTAGACACAAATAATACTGAAACAGAAAAACAAAGAGGTAGAAATAAGGTCAATAGCAAGAGATTACAGACGCTAGATTTGTACATGTAGAAGGCCAAAAAGCGTGATTTGCCTAAAGAGCTATAACACAGCAATAAAAATTATGGATCACAGAAATAAGCAATTAGTGTTATCTTCAATTGCTTTATTGGCAGTACTCACTCATTAGACTTGAAGCAGCTCTAAAACAGATTGCGACATATAACAGCATATGGGATTTTGCATTATATTGCTGTCTCTTGCCAAGTTGTCATAATTTCATTACAATGCATGAAGTAAACTATCGCATTGTAGTGTTATGATCTGGTGATGACCCCTTATAGATTACTGGTAGTTTTGCAGTTTTTGTGATGAAAAAGTATGGAGAACAATAAAATGGCCTATTGAGTTACTGGAATGTACATTGGGCTTCCAAAGCAGAGTTCATAAAAGATTTTGTAATCTAATGAGGAATAGATCCAAACATAAACTAAGCTGTAATATCAACTATGTAATGTAACATTCTATCAGGTGATTTCAACAGTTACAAAAAATTATTTTGATACATACACATGATTGTTTATTTTTAACATTTCTATATAAAATAAAAGCCAGTATATTTGAATAAACAGGATAATGTTACCAGCAAATTTTAAAGAATGCTTTATTTTTGGTTTTACATTCAGAAAGACAGTTTGGTGAATGGTGCTGGGCTACATCTTTCATTAAGCAAAGTAACAGCTTTTCTATTCCCTGTAGTTCCATTCTGTTAGATCATAAACTGCTGCATGGAGACACATCCGAAATAAAGGGCTTCCATATATGGACATCAGACATTGTAGACTGTATAGAACCTCTATGTCATGTGACATTGTCTCTATGGGCAGTTAGCACTATCCATTAAAGAAAACAAAGGGCATATATGATGAGAAATACAATGGACACATTCTTGTTGACTGCAGACTATTATAGATACTTTCAAATACATTTATGGATCTTTTATAAAGAAATACAATATGATTGCCATGAATATATATTTGTCACATTTGCCAGAGTATAAAGATGAGGATATCATAAGACACATGATATGTGCAATCATAATAACTGGATCACATATATGTTTGTGTGAATGCCTGCACTCTCAAGAAGAACTCAAGCAAAAATGTATACAATATTCTGTATATACAGTATTAATTTCATACCTTATTTGTATAGCATTAAGTATTCTCTATATGCGCTGGCTTGAAAATAAGTCACACTCTTCAAGACAAAATATGCTATGGGGGACACAGACAAAAATCAATAAAGAGCTGCACACCAAAAGAAGATTTTACAGGTATACAAAAAATACTATAACTGCTCCTGTAAGTATAATGCAACCTCAAATATTTATGTTTCCTCTGATGTGGGAACAATGAAATGCACTATTGTTTATGTAAATGAAGAAGAGAGTGCACATCTGGTGTAGTACGCTCAAGTAATGAAGATAAACATTTTCAGTGTCTAGATTTAAATACCTAATTAATACAACATGTATTACTTTGGCATTTGAATGTAGCCTTAGATAGACCATGTTACCCAAGTTATAAGATTGCATGACAAGAATAAAAACAAACTCCAAACAATCACACATATATATATATATATATATATATATATATATATATATTAGACATGTGCACACTGAAATATTTCGTTTCGGAATTTCGTTTTCGTCCAAAAAATAAATTTATTTAGTTACTCCCGAAATTCGTTTTTATTTATTTCGTTTTTCGTTAAAAATTGCATTCGTCCGAAAATCTGAATTAATTAAGGTCGAATCTGTCATTGAAGGCTTATGGTGTCTGTCGAATGTTCAAAGAAGATTCGACGGAGCAGTGAAACTGTACGACTCTGCAATCATACATTTCCGGTCGAATGTTCCGCCCACAAGCAGTGATCTTTTCTCTCTATGTCGAATCTTTTCTCTCCTATGTCGAATCTTTTCTCTCTATAATGTCAAATCTTTTCTCTCTATAATGTCAAATCTTTTCTCTCTATAATGTCAAATCTTTTCTCTCCTATGTCGAATCTTTCCTCTCCTATGTCGAATCTTTCCTCTCCTATGTCGAATCTTTCCTCTCCTATGTCGAATCTTTCCTCTCCTATGTCGAATCTTTTCTCTCCTATGTCGAATCTTTCCTCTCCTATGTCGAATCTTTCCTCTCCTATGTCGAATCTTTCCTCTCCTATGTCGAATCTTTCCTCTCCTATGTCGAATCTTTCTCTCCTATGTCGAATCTTTTCTCTCTATAATGTCGAATCTTTTCTCTCCTATGTAGAATAATCTTGGACTAATAGAGTTAAGGTTAGGCACATTCGACCACAGGTTCGATAGACACAGATTGTTATTGTCAGCGTCACGTCGAATCTCCTATCTATATCGAACTGTTGTAGCAATGAAAACGAAAATAAAGCATTTGTTTATGTCGGATCTTTCGGTTTTCGGATTCTGTGCTTTCGTTTTCGTTTGTTAAAACGATAACGAAAATAGCTGAAATTCGGACGAAAATGCATTCGGACGAAAACTAATGCACATGTCTAATATATATATATATATATATATATATTGTAAAGGACTAGTATCAAATGTAAGGCATTAAGGACACTCGCTGGTTCTTCTTTGTAAGGGCTTTGTTTGCCCATTTTTATTAACCACTTCAATACAGGGCTTTTTGTACCTATTCAATACTGGGCCTATTTTGGCACTTCTCTCCTACATGTACAAATCATCATTCTTTTGCTAGAAAATTACTCAGAACCCCCAAACATTATACATGTTTTTTTAGCAGACACCCTAGGGAATAAAATGACGGTCATTGCAACATTTTTTCTTGCACAATATTTGCGCAATAATTTTTCAAACGCCTTTTTAAAAAAAAAAATGGTTTCATGAATCAAAAAATAACAAAACAGTAAAGTTAGCCCAATTTTTGGGGAAAATATGAAAGATAATGTTACGCCGAGTAAATAGATACCTAACATGTCACGCTTTAAAATTGCGCACACTCATGGAATGGCGCCAAACTTCGGTACTTAAAAATCTCCATAGGCGACGCTTTAATTTTTTTTACAGGTTACCAGGTTAGAATTACAGAGGAGGTCTAGTTCTAGAATTGTTGCACGCGCTCTAACGCACGCGGCGATACCTCACATGCGTGGTTTGAACGGCGTTTACATATGTGGGCGACTTACGTGTGCATTCGCTTCTGATCGCGAGCTACCGGGGACAGGGGCGTTTTAATTATTTTTTTTTATTATTTTTTTTTTTTTTTTACTTTTTTTTTTTTTTTTTTACAATGATTTTACTTTTTTTTTTTTTTTGATCACTTTTATTCCTATTACAAGGAATGTAAACATCCCTTGTAATAGGAATGTGTGTGACAGGTTCTCTTTATTGAGAGATGCGGGGTCAATAAGACCCCACATCTCTCCTCCAGGCTGGAAAGCATGAGATCAGTGAAAATTTTTTCACTGATTTCATACTTACAGCCGCAATGGCGGCTTTGTTTACATTTGAGACCCGGGCGTGACGTCATCACATCGCGCCCGGGCCTCCGACGATCATAGAGATGACTGGTGACCATCTGGTCACCAGTCATCTCTATGCTCATCACGTGACTCCACCAACGATGCCGGAAGATTCGCTCTGGGTCCCCGATCGCACGGGGGAGCCCGGAGAAGCACCGGATGGTGGCGGGAGGGGGGGTGTCCCCTCCCGCCACCTATAAGAACGATCAAGCGGCGGAGCCGCTATGATCATTCTTATGGTGCACAGAATCGCCGGCACTTCAAAAGGATATCTGAATGATGCCTCTAGCTGCAGGCATCATTCAGATATCCCCCTACAAAGCCGAGGACGTCATATGACGTCCACCCAGGATGGGAGATCCTATCGGTGGACGTCATTTGTCTATGGCTGGGTAGGGAAGTGGTTAAAAGCAAGTTAAACAAACAAACATAGGTTTCCCTCGCAGGGGTTTTCATCATTCCTTTGTCCATCAACAAAATGGCATTCAGCCTAGTTGGCTCTCACTTGCAGCATACTACTGCTCTGGCCTTACAGTCCAGGCCCTTGTCTGTCTCGTACAGACAATTTCACGACCACCTTGATGCACACAGCTAGCAGCCTCTTGCTGCACTGGCTCCCCCGTGGAACCCTCCGGACTCCTGGTACTCAGATTTCATATCTGCTGGGGTGGAGCCCAGAACTATGGTCAGGTTACTACTAAAAGCCCAGCACACACCTGACCAATCAGTATGCTGGCTGTTTTCAAAATCAGGACCCAGGACTAGTGATTTCATCCCACCCGGATCTCTCAGAAATCCCCGGGCTACAAGTCCCAAAGTGGACTTTTGTAAGAAAAGAGGAAACTGAAAAGCCAGTTTCCTCTTCATGTAACAAGCTACCTGGAGCCCCTCAACCGGTCCGGTTGAGAATTGTGGGTCACAACCTCCTTCTAGACCCTGGCAGGGCAACGCTCTGCCACAATATATATATACAGCAATAAAATAAGTATTGATCACGTCACCATTTTTCTAGGTAATATATTTCTAAAGGTGCTATTGACATGAAATTGTCACCACATGTCCATAACAACCCATGCAATCCATATATACAAAGAAACCAAAATAAATAAGTTCAGACATGAAGTTATGTGTAATAAAATGAAATGACATCTATTGTAATACTTCATACAAAATCCTATGTTGGTAATGTAGCACACGGACCCTTTTGCCTACCTTTGGCTCACTTGCAGGAAAAAAGCACACCGTACTATATACCCTTACCCTCCTGGTTGAGGAGGTTAAGGGGTGTTATGTATTTGGGTCCCACAGCTAGGTTCTTCCATCAGTTGGTTCTCGTCTCCTAGGATATAGGGACAAGTCTCTGTTCTCCCCCCAAGTAATTCCAAGGTCCACACCACTTTAAACTCCAACGTTGAGTTTATTTTCTCAATGTTCAGCAGATAGGAAAGGGTGGATAAGCAAGGAATTGGGAGGTTAGTCCAGGCACAAATGGATATCACAATCACTACTCTATCCCAGAGTAGGTTTAGCTCACCCGGATAGTATCCTACAAAGTGGATCCTAGCAGCCAAAGTGATGCTCGGACGTTTGATCAGGTTCTTTTCCTAGATGCAATCGGGAGACTCTCTGCCACAGAATTTATCAGACCCCGAACCTCTTAGTTTTGGTACATAAGGACAGATGCCAGCAGCAGCAGGTTACTAGGCCCTTGGTGGATAGATGAATCCCTCCAGAAAGTTACCGGGCCCCTTCTTTCACCGTGAACTCTCACCGGTCCGTCAGAAAAGTCCTCCCCCGGCCTCCTTTTCTTAGAAGTGGGCTCCTTCGCGAGGGACACCCTGGGATTCCTCTTCCCAGAAGTGGGCCCCAGCTAAAGGTGCTGGGCCCAATGCTGAAGATGCAGCCCCAGGACTAAAGGTGTCTGGGACCGATGCACACGTGGCCCCATGGCCTAGAGGGCCATGCGCCACGCACTTGGACTCCGACTCCTCTCCTAAACGAAGACGAACCCTCCCAGGCGGCGTCTGCCCCTTATGTATCCTCTCCCAGCATGCACAGCAGTCCAAACACGCCCACTGTACCGCTGACGAGAGAGGACACCCCAAGGCACAGCACTAATACCAGTGGTTCAACCCTGACCCATTATGGCAGTGCCACCTACAGGCCACAGGGAACTGCACACCAGTATACCACCTGGAAATAAAATAGCACAACCTATAAATTGAGAACAGTCTGAGCCCAACTACTATCTCAGACCAGCCCCTAAATTTGGGTACATAGTACCCCTAATTGGGGTGGGCGCTACATTCACCCCCCTCTAAAAGAGACACTGTCCCCAGTGTCTGGGATAAACCCACGCTCCTCAAGCCCGAGCCAGCGCAAATTTACAAATTTAAATCCTTGTGCCGGAACCAACATAATGGGGAAGGGACATGAAATAAAGAGATGAAGGAAGGGTTAACAAGAATACAACAGGACATCCCATACTCAATGTCACATTCACATAGCATTACACATTTTTAATCCCACCCCTCTAGACAAACTACTCCAGCCATTCTCCGGCAGTTGCTAGTAGTCCACCTGCAGAGTGAGAGAAAACACACAGAACCAAATAACATCCTATTAATATCTAAATGTACATGAAGTGAATCATCTTTCCGAGAAAAGATGACCCCCTTCAACTAAAGTCGCATACACTAGGCCTAGCATATGTAATAACGCTCCTCAAGGGAGATGCATAATAAAAATAGAAGTCCTGCAAATCACCGCCACCTGGTGGTAGTGTGACTGTCATAGCACTGACACTACCTAACATGGTAAAGTAACACTGCTATACATTTCCCATCTTGAGCACGATGATCTCACCGATGAACCTAACTATCTCTACCCCAAAAGTTCAGTTCTCTTGTGGAGCTGCAAGCGGAGAGAAACAGCAGCTCTCCTGACTCTTGGCAGAGCAGATTACCCCAAACAGTGAAAGGCAAAGTCCCTAAATTTGGGTACATAGCACCCCTAAATGGGGTGGGCGCTACAGTAATGACAGCTTCAAGGTGCCTCCTGTATGGGGAACATAGTGACATGCATTGCTCAGGTGTGATTTTGGCCCATTCTTCCACATAAATAGTCTTCAGACCTTGAAGGCTCTTTGGGCCTCTTCTATGAAATCTGATCTTGAATCCAATAGATTTTCTACTGGATTCAAGTCAGCTGATTGGCTGGGCCATTCTAGCAGCATTTTTTTCTTTCTTTGAAACCAACTAAGAGTTTCTTTGGCTTTGTGTTTGGGATCATTGTCTTGCTGAAATTATCACCCTTGTTTCATCTTCATCATCCTGCTGGATGGCATTTTGATCAAGACATTTTACCATTTATCCTTGCTTCAAAGACTAGAAGTTTGCCAGTATCATATGCTGAATAACAGCCCCACACCATAATGTTCCCACCACCAAACTTTACTATTGGTATGGTGTTTTATTGTGCAGTGCCATTTGACCTCCAAACATGGTGTGTATTATGGCATCCAAAGAGTTCAGTTTCGGTCTCATCTGACAAGACTATATTCTCTCAGTATTTCACAGACTTGTCTAAATGTTGTGCAGCAAACTTTAATTGAGCTTCAACATGCTTTTTCTTTAGCAATGGAGTCTTGCGTTGTGAGTGTGCATACAGGCCATGGCGGTTGAGTGCATTACTTATTGTTTTCTTTGAAACAATTGTACCTGCTAATTCCAGGTCTTTTTTAAGCTCTCCACAAGTTGTCCTTGACTCTTGGACAACTGTTCTGATAATTCTTTTCACTCCTTCAGAAATCTTGAGAGGAGCACCTGGTCCTGGCTGGTTTATGGTGAAATTATGTTCTTTCCACTTCTGGATTATGTCCCCAACAGTGCTCACTGGAACATTCAGAAGTTTAGAAATCCTTCTGGAACCAATGCCATCAGTACGTTTTGTAACAATAAGGTTGCAAAGGTCTTGAGAAAGCTCTTTTCTTTTGCCTATCATGAGATGTGTCTTGTGTGACACCTTGGTAATGAGACACCTTTTTATAGGCCATCAGTTAAGACTGATGCAGCTTGGCTTTCCATGCCTTTTTGCACCTTCCTTTCTTCATGTGTTCAATACCTTTTCCCTGTGTCATTCCATTTTATTACACATAACTTCATTTCTGAACATATTTGTTTTGCTTTCTTTGTATGTATGGATTTCATGGGCTGTTACCAACATGTGGTGACAATTTCATGTCTCTAGCACCTTGAGAGCCCATTCACACAGAGGCAACTTTGGATCTGACTTCAAATCGCCCCAGGTCACCCCTAGTCGCCTCAAGTCGCACTGCATGAGAAAATCAATGTAAGTGAATGGAGCCGTCTTAATGCACACTACTGCAGTCGCTCCGACTTCAAAAAAGGTTCCTGTACTACTTCAATCTGACTTCTAGGCAACTGCTAGGCGACCCGTACCCATTGATTTCAATGGAAGTCGCTCAGAAGTCGGATCCCCTGTCTTAACAGGAACAACTTTCCAGGAAGAAAACATACATTTCCCAGGCAAACTTCTCCCTCCCCCCTCCTTCCCACAGAGCTGATTCTTGTTTGATTGGCCACTGGAATGTCTCCTGTCCTGCAGGTAGCTTGAAGTTGCCTTGTAAGTAACTCCAGGTCGCGCTGTGATTCATACTCAAGTCGTGTCCAAGTTGCCTGCCAAAGTCGCGCTGGAAGTAGTGTTGCCCCTTTGTGAATGGAGTCTAAAGCCCCGTACACACGGTTGGACTTCCATCTGACTTTTCCGTGGTTTTTTGTCCGAACGGAGTTGGTCAGGAACACCCATAGCATACACACGCTCTGACTTTTCTGCAAACTTTCCCAAAACTTTTTGCAACATCACGTGGTTTTTCTGCTCTTTTCTGCTCTTTACCACCACCCTTTGGTCAACTTCTGCTATTGTTGGTTGATTTTAACATTAGTTGTTTTGTCCATCGGACAAAAGTTCGATGGTTTTCTGTACACACGGTCGGACTTTGCTCCATCGGACTTTTGTTGGGCAAAAGTTTGTCCGTTTGCAGACCCAACTTTTGTCCGATGAAAACAAGAAAAAAGCAAAAAAAGTTTGTCCGATGGAGCATACACACGGTCGGATTGTTGGTCCAACTTGCTCAAAATGAAGTTTGTTGGCCAAAAGTCTGACCGGGTGTACGGGGCTTTAGAAATATATTTACCTAGAAAAATGGTAACGTTTTTAATAATTATATTCCGCAGTGTATATATATATATATATGTATATATATTAGCTGTTTGCAAAACCAAAAGGTTTGTAATTCTGTCCAGGTAGTCTTGTGGTCCAGATATTCCTACCAGCATAGACAAGTCAGTTACCTTATACAGTATTTCCCCACTACAATTAAGAAGTACTGCCTGGTAAATGACCCATCCCTATCTTATAAATTTGACTCTTGAACTTGAGTCAGACAATGGAATGTACCCTTTAGTCCAATAGTTGCTACTGTGTCAAATGCTTAAGCTCACACTCTGTACAGTAAAAATCTTAGGGGCACTGTGTGATGTCAGGCAGTTGATGGGCATAAACTGGCAGGTAATCTTTAACCCACTAACATAAGTTAAAGATTGAAATAAAAGTAAAATACATAAAAATGAGGTAACTGTACATGTTTTGTAAATGAGACTGTATAATATAATTATTTATACAATTAAGCCCCAGACCATTTTGTTGCTAAAGGACCAGGCCCCTTTTTGCGACTCGGCACTGTGTCGCTTTAACTGACAATTGCGCGGTCGTGCGACTTGGCTCCCAAACAAAATTGACGTCCTTTTTTCCCACAAATAGAGCTTTCTTTTGGTGGTATTTGATCACCTCTTCGGTTTTTATTTTTTGCGCTATAAACAAAAAATAGAGCGACAATTTTGAAAAAAAATGCAATATTTTTTTCTTTTTGCTATAATAAATATCCCCAAAAAATATATAAAAAAACATATTTTTTCCTCAGTTTAGGCCGATACGTATTCTTCTACATATTTTTGGTAAAAAAATCGAAATAAGCATTTATTGATTGGTTTGTGCAAAAGTTATATTGTGTACAAAATAGGGGATAGTTTTATGGCTGTTTTATTAATACATTTTTTTTTACTAGTAATGGCGACGATCAGCAATTTTTATTGTTACTGCGATATTATGGCGGACACATCGGACACTTTTGACACTATTTTGGGACCATTGTAATTTTTACAGCGATCAGTGCTATAAAAATGCACTGATTACTGAGAATGTCACTGGCAGTTTAGGGGTTAACCTGTAGGGGGCGCTAAATGGATTAAGTGTGACTTAATGTGTGATTCTAACTGTAGGGGGCGTGGCTTGGCGTGTGACATCACTGATCGTCGTTCCCTATGACAGGGAACAGACGATCAGTGACAGGCTCACTAGAATGGTGCCAGTGCTCAGTCACAGTAAAACCAATGGAACGCAGGGTTTTAAGTGGTGCCCAGTGATCCTAGTAACAAGGTGGTTTCCGATGATCCACCCACATGGCCTACACGACCCAATCCAGATAGCTGCATACAGAGATCAGCTCAGCAGGGATATAGTAAAAAAAATTGAAGAAAGAAATTAGCTAGAGCAGAGAAAAGGTATCCATGTTTCTAGGGCACTAAGAAAAAACTGGGGCATACTGCAAGTAGGAGGGGTTATACTGGGCTGGTCCACAATTATTATTATTTTTGCCTCCTATAGGCAGCGGTATAACCCAACAGTTTCTGAATTCATTTCTCTCTTAATGGATGAAAAAGAAAATATAATACTTTCTTTTTTGTTCTTGAAGCAAGAATAGAGGAATAAAGTGTTTTAATACAAATACGTAAATGATCTTACCTGCAGGGTCAAATTTAAATTATTGGAGCAAGCACCCAACCTTCAGAGCAAAAAAACTGAATTTGCTTGTTTTACTTGTAATAACCAGGGATGAGCCGAACACCCCCCTGTTCGGTTCGCACCAGAACCTGCGAACAGACAAAATGTTCGTGTAAACTTTAGAACCCTATTAAATACAATGGACTCGAACGTTCGAAATCTAAAGTGTTAATTATAAAGGCTAATATGCAAGTTATTGTCCTAAAAAGTGTTTGGGGACCTGGGTCCTGCCCCAGGGGACATGTATCAATGCAAAAAGAAGTTTTAAAAACGGCCGTTTTTTCGGGAGCAGTGATTTTAATAATGCTTAAAATGAAAAAATAAAAGTGAAATATTCCTTTAAATTTCGTACCTGGGGGGTGTGTATGATATATGCATGTAAAGTGGCGCATGTTTCCCGTGCTTAGAACTGTCCCTGCAAAAAATGTCATTTTTGAAAGAAAAAAATGCATTTAAAACTGACTCGCGGCTATTAATGAATTGTCGGCTCCCGGCAATACATACAAAAGTCATTGATAAAAAAAAAAAAAAGCGTGGGGGTTCCCCAGAATTCAATTACCAGGCCCTTCAGGTCTGGAATGGATATTAAGGGGAACCCCGCCGCAAATTTAAAAAAAAATTGACGTGGGGTTCCCCCAAATATCCATTCCAGGCCCTTCAGATCTGGCATGGATTTTAAGGGGAACTCCACCCCAAATTTAAAAAAAAAATGGCGTGGAGTCCCCCTAAAAATCCATACCAGACCCCTTATCCGAGCACGCAACCTGGCCGGCCGCAAGGGAAAAGGGGGGGACGAGAGAGCGGCCCCCCCTCCCTCCTGAACCGTACCAAGCCACATGCCCTCAACATGGGGAGGATGTCCCCATGTTGATGGGGACAAGGGCCTCATCCCTACAACCCTTGCCCGGTGGTTGTGGGGGTCTGCGGGCGGGGGGCTTATCGGAATCTGGAAGACCCCTTTAACAAAGGGGACCCCCTGATCCCGGCCCCCCCCTATGTGAATTGGTAAGGGGTACATTGTACCCCTACCATTTCACGAAGAAAGCGTAAAAAAATGTTTAAAAAAACACACAAACACCTTGAAAAAGTCCTTTATTTAAAAAAAAAAAAAACATTCCAGCGGTGAAATCCAGTGTCCCGCGGCGATCCCGATGTCCAGCGCTGTCCTTCATTGGTTGTGCCTGAGCGGACCTGATGGGGAACTCCCTCTCAGTATTTTAAATGTATAGACCCGCCCCTTCTAAAGTTCCCCATCAGGTCCGCTCAGCGGACCAGATGCGGAACATGAGAAGGGGCGGGTCTATACATGTATTACCAAAGTGAGAGCAGTTCCCCATCAGGTCCGCCTACTCGGTATGTCGGACCCGCCTACGTCATTGGCTTGAGCGGGGAACTTCCTTCACTATGTAAATTTAAATTACACAGTGAAGGAAGTTCCCCGCTCAAGCCAATGACGTAGGCGGGTCCGACATACCGAGGGGGCGGACCTGATGGGGAACTGCTCTCACTTTGGTAATACATGTATAGACCCGCCCCTTCTCATGTTCCGCATCTGGTCCGCTGAGCGGACCTGATGGGGAACTTTAGAAGGGGCGGGTCTATACATTTAAAATACTGAGAGGGAGTTCCCCATCAGGTCCGCTCAGTCACAACCAATGAAGGACAGCGCTGGACATCGGGATCGCCGCGGGACACTGGATTTCACCGCTGGAATGTTTTTTTTTTTTTTTTTTAAATAAAGGACTTTTTCAAGGTGTTTGTGTGTTTTTTAAACATTTTTTTACGCTTTCTTCGTGAAATGGTAGGGGTACAATGTACCCCTTACCAATTCACATAGGGGGGGCCGGGATCTGGGGGTCCCCTTTGTTAAAGGGGTCTTTCAGATTCCGATAAGCCCCCCGCCCGCAGACCCCCACAACCACCGGGCAAGGGTTGTGGAGATGAGGCCCTTGTCCCCATCAACATGGGGACATCCTCCCCATGTTGAGGGCATGTGGCTTGGTACGGTTCAGGAGGGAGGGGGGGCCGCTCTCTCCTCCCCCCCTTTTCCCCTGCGGCCGGCCAGGTTGCGTGCTCGGATAAGGGGTCTGGTATGGATTTTTAGGGGGACTCCACGCCATTTTTTTTTTAAATTTGGGGTGGAGTTCCCCTTAAAATCCATGCCAGATCTGAAGGTCCTGGAATGGATATTTGGGGGATTTTTTTTTTAATTTGCGGCGGGGTTCCCCTTAATATCCATTCCAGACCTGAAGGGCCTGGTAATTGAATTCTGGGGAACCCCCACACTTTTTTTTTTTTTTTTTATCAATGACTTTTGTATGTATTGCCGGGAGCCGACAATTCATTAATAGCCGCGAGTCAGTTTTAAATGCATTTTTTTCTTTCAAAAATGACATTTTTTGCAGGGACAGTTCTAAGCACGGGAAACATGCGCCACTTTACATGCATATCACACACACCCCCCAGGTATGAAATTTAAAGGAATATTTCACTTTTATTTTTTCATTTTAAGCATTATTAAAATCACTACTCCCGAAAAAACGGCCGTTTTTAAAACTTCTTTTTGCATTGATACATGTCCCCTGGGGCAGGACCCCGGTCCCCAAACACTTTTTAGGACAATAACTTGCATATAAGCCTTTATAATTAGCACTTTAGATTTCTCCCATAGATTTTTCGAATTTGCCGCGAACACCCCAATTTGTTCGCTGTTTGGCGAACGGGCGAACAGGCAATGTTCGAGTCGAACATGAGTTCGACTCGAACTCGAAGCTCATCCCTAGTAATAACCTGGATTTGTATATTGAAACAATATTTCAATACACTTATTTAAGGTGAATACTGTTAATGGGAAAAATGAATAGTCAATAACTATATAGAGAAAAGCTACCTTTGTTTTCTCTCACCTTTTGATATACAGTAACTACTACTAATAACTACTGTACCTTATGGTAAATTTGGGTATACTTACCTGCTAAAATATTTGTATTGCTGCTCATCCAGTCTTGTGATTCAATTATTCTGTATGGCTAGCAGGGTGACTTTTCAAAGCTTCCACTTTCACAATTTTCTGCATTACCTGTAGCTGTCTGCTGATTGGAGTAGGAAGGGGCTAGTGATGAGCCGAACACCCCCAGGTTCGGTTCGCACCAGAACCTGCGAACGGACCAAAAGTTTGCACGAACTTTCGAACCCTATTAAATACAATGGATGCGAACGTTCAAAATCTAAAGTGCTAATTATAACAACTATTATGCATGTTATTGTCCTAAAAAGGGTTTGGGAACCCGGGTTCTGCACCAGGGGACATGTATCAATCCCAAAAAAAGTTTTAAAAACGGCCGTTTTTCGGGAGCAGTAATTTTAATGATGCATAAAGTGAAAAAAAAAAAGTGAAATATTCCTTTAAATATCGTACCTGGGGGGTGTCTAAAGTATGCCTGTGAAGTGCCACGTGTTTCCTGTGTTTAGAACTGTCCCTGCACAAAATTACATTTCTAAAGGAAAAAAAGCCATTTAAAACTGCTTGCGGCTTTAATGTAATGTCTGGTCCCGGTAATATGGATGAAAATCTTTAAGAAAAATGGCATAGCTACCCCATCACCCCCCCCCCCTACCCCAGCCCATTACCAGCCCCTTTGGGTCTTGTATGGATATTAAGGGGAACCCCGCACACAAAATAAAAAAGGCCCTATATACTCTGAACAGCCGTATACAGGCGGTGCATACAAGACAGGGACTGTAGGTCTGTTCTTATGTAGAATCTGTTTGTAATTTTGAACAGGTACATTGTTTAAGTGTAGCTCCAGCCAATAAATCTATTTTTAAGCTTTTTGGAAAACATAGGGAAGGGTTATCACCCCTGTAACATTTGTTTTGCTGTCTGTGCAGTGTGCACCTGTTCAGAACAGTTCACCTCACTTTCCGTCCTAATGACAAATGTTTTTTGAAAATTTGGGGGTTTTATTGAAACAAGAATTGGTGATAAAGCATCAGTGGAGAGGAGACACTTTTTTTCCCATATTAACTCTTACAGGAGAGAATTTGCCTTCCTAGGGGTAGATTTCCTCTCACTTCCTGTTGTATCCTTCCGTTTGCAAGGAGGAGTCGTTTGTAAGTTGGATGTTTGAAAGTAGGGGCCTGCCGTATATACTCAGCTGAAATTTGCTCCTTACATGTTGGTGTTGCCACAACACTGTGAGCCCTCACAGTTACTCTTGGTGGGCGCATGAATGGGCCCTGCTGTGAATTATTAGATCAAGAATTGTAATTGCATGCCCCTGTTGAACAGGGGCTGAAAAATTGGGCCTTTGGCGGTGGTGGTGGTGTTGTTGACACAACACTGTAAGGCCTCACAGTTACTCTTGGTGGGCGCAGGAATGGGCCCTGCTGTGAATTATTAGATCAAGAATTGGAATTGCATGCCCCTGTTGAACAGGGGCTGAAAAATTGGGCCTTTGGTGGTGGGGGTGGTGGTGTTGACACAACACTGTAAGGCCTCACAGTTACTCTTGGTGGGCGCAGGAATGGGCCCTGCTGTGAATTATTAGATCAAGAATTGTAATTACATGCCCCTGTTAAACAGGAGCAGAAAAATTGGGCCTTAGGCACTGGTGCCACAACACTGCAACCCCTCACAGATACTGTACTTGGAGCACAGCAATGAGCTCTGTTGCAAAGTATTGCATCAAAAATTGTAATTACACGCCCCTGATAAACAGGGGCTGAAAAATTGGGCCTTAGCCACTGGTGTTGGTGCCACGACACTGCAACCTCTCCCAGATACTCTAGTTGGAGTGCAGGAATAAGCCATGCTGCAAAGCATTGCATAAAAAATTGTAATTACATGCCCCTGTTAAACAGGGGCTGAAAAATTGGGCCTTAGCCACTGGTGGCGGCACCCAGAAACAAAAATGTTCTTCCAAGCTATCATCATCAATCGGATCATTGAGGAGGAGGAGGATAGTCAGTCAACATAACAGGACAGTCTCTCAGCATCAGCATCAGTCTTGAAGGGATGTGACATTTGAAAATAAATTAGTCTGTTATATCAGCTTCAGGTGTTTGGTAGCTGGTGGTGATCCAAGACTGGTTCATCTTTATGAAGGTCAGTCGATCAACAGAGTCGGTGGACAGGCGCACCCTGTGATCCGTGACAAATCCTCCAGCAGCACTGAATGTGCGTTATGAAAGAACGCTGGATGCAGGACAGGCCAGTAGCTCAATTGCATACTGTGCAAGCTCTGACCAGTGATCCATCCTCAAGACCCAGTAAGCCAGAGGATTTTCGGTGGGGAAGGTGTCCAAGTCTGACCTTGCCCCTAGGTATTCCTGCACCATGTATATCAGACGCTGGCGATGGTTGCTGGAACCGATCATACCTTGGGGCTGCGGACTAAAGAATTGTCTGAACGCATCGGTCAGACGGCCACCTTCCCCACCGCTCCTTCTTTGACTGACCGAAGCCTCAGCAACTCGTTGTCCAGGACCAGGAGTTTGTAACCTCCCAGTCTCTGGGAACGCGTTGCACAGACCTTTCTGCAAGGCCTCCCGGAGTTGTCTCATCCTCTGCTCCCTCTGCGATGGTAAGATAAGGTCCGCAACCTTACCCATGTACCGTGGATCAAGGAGAGTGGCCAGCCAGTAATGGTCCCTCTCCTTGATCCGAAGAATACGAGGATCCTTCCGCAGACTTTGGAGGATCAGGGAGGCCATGCAGCGTAGGTTAGCTGAGGCATTCGGTCCGGAGTCCTCTGGGTCACTAAGGACGACATGATCCGCAGCCACCTCCTCCCAGCCACGTACAAGTCCACTGGTTTCTTGGGACTGTAAATCATCCCTAAAAGACTGCTGCTGATGATGCTGAGTGCCAGGCTCCACCTCCATGCTGACACAATCCTCCTCCTCCTCCTCCTCCTCTTCTTCCTGTGCGATGAGTGGGACAGAAGGAACACTGTCTGGGTAAAGGGGGCCTTGAGAGGCAAGGAAGTCCTCCTCTTCCTGCCTCTGTTCTGCCTCAAGTGCCCTGTCCATTATTCCACGCAGCGTATGCTCCAACAGGTGGACAAGAGGTACAGTGTCACTGATGCATGCACTGTCACTGCTCACCATCCTCCTGGCCTCCTCAAATGGTGCCAGGACAGTGCATGCATCCCTGATCATGCCCCACTGGCGTGGTGAAAAAAACCCGAGCACCCCTGACCCTGTCCTGGTGCCGTAGTTGCACAGGTACTCATTGATGGCCCTCTGCTGCGTGTGCAGCCACTGCAGCATGGCCAACGTTGAGTTCCACCTGGTGGGCATGTCACATATAAGGCGGTTCTTGGGCAGGTTCAACTCCTTTTTCAGCTCAGCCAGGCGAGCACTGGCATTATAAGATCTGCGGAAATGCACACAGACTTTCCTGGCCTGCCTCAGGACATCCTGTAAGCCCGGGTACCTGCCCAAGAACCGCTGCACCACCAGGTTAAGGACGTGAGCCACACAGGGCACATGGGTCAGTTGTCCCTGTCGGAGAGCGGAGAGGAGGTTGGTGCCATTGTCGCAAACTACCATTCCTGGCTTAAGCTGGCATGGCGTCAACCACCTCTCGGCCTGCCCCTGCAGAGCAGACAGAACCTCTGCCCCAGTGTGGCTCCTGTCCCCCAAACACACCAGCGCAAGCACGGCATGGCATCTTTTTGCCTGCGTAATTGCGTAGCCCCTTGAACGCCTACAGAGCACCGCTGGTTCCGAGGACAAAGCACAGGAAGAGGCCATGGAGGAAGAAGAAGAGGAGGGGGTGGAGGACAGAGGTGTGTCACAACCAGTAGTAGCATTTTGGAGGCGTGGCGGTAGAACAACCTCCAACACTACTGCACCTTGTCCTGCATCCTTCCCAGCTGCCAAAAGAGTGACCCAATGGGCCGTGAAAGAAAGGTAACGTCCCTGTCCATGCCTGCTGGACCATGAGTCAGCGGTAATATGCACCTTACCGCTGACCGCCCTGTCCAGTGAGGCCAAGACATTGCCTTCCACATGCCGGTAGAGAGCCGGAATCGCCTTCTGTGAGAAAGAGTGGCGTTTGGGAACCTGCCACTGAGGAACCGCACATTGCACAAACTCACGGAAGGGGGCCGAGTCTACCAACTGAAAAGGCAGCAGTTGAAGCGCTAGCAATTTAGCCAAGCTAGCATTCAACCGCTGGGCATGTGGATGGCTGGGAGTGAACTTCTTTCGACGGTCCAGCAGCTGGGGCAGGGAAATTTGCCTGCTAGAATCGGACGTTGGTGTACTGCTAGCAGAGTGCCCGCAAGTACTTGGCTGTGACACACCTAATTCTACACCTTCATTCCTCTCAGTGCAGGTTTCAGAGAGGACTGAAGGTATAGTGGGGTTGGAGATCCCAGCTGATGCGGTGCAAGGAGAGGTCCGCTTTGTTCTTTGGTGTGGGTCTTTAAGGTAGGCTTGCCAACGAGCTGCATGGCAGGTCAGCATATGTCTGGTCAAGCATGTGGTGCCCAAGCCGGTGATGTTTTGGCCACGCGATATACGCTTGAGACATATGTTGCAAACAGCAGCTGTGCGATCTGATGCACTCGACTCAAAAAAGGCCCACACCAAAGAACTTTTTGAATAACGGGCAGAGGTAGCGCCCTGCACAGGCGGAGCTCTGCGGTGTGATTCCGTCGGTGTGCTGCCCTTACGCTGGCCCCCCGAGGGCATCCTGCCTCATTGGAGATGTGCCTCCTCCTCATCCTCCTCCTCCTCCTCCTTCTCTCTCCTATTAGGCACCCACGTGAAGTCAGTGACCTCATCATCCCCTCCCTCCTCATCACTGGAGCCAATCTGGCAGTATGCTGCAGCTGCTGGAACATGACTGCCAGATTGGTGTCCTTCTTGAGCATCCCCTCTCTCTGCTCTCACGCTACTGCCTTCCTCTAGCTGGGTATCATCATCAGACCCTTCAAAACGCTGGGCATCCTCCTGGAGCATGTACCCAACACTGTGCTCAAACAGTTCGGGGGACTCCTCAGGAGGACATGGTTGGTCTAGGGAAGGAGTGACTGATGATGACATTGATACCAGGGAAGAGGACGCTTTGCCAGTACCCTGAGCCTGGGTGAGAGAGGATGAGGAGGATGAGGAAGGCTTGGTCATCCACTCTACCAAGTCTTCGGCATGATGCGGCTCAACACGTCCAGCTGCCGAAAAGAAGGACAAGCGTGTCCCATGGCCACGTGCTGATGGCGATGCACGCGTCTACGACCAGCACTGTTGTCTCTAGACACAGAGCCTGCTTGCCCTCTTTTATTGGCTCCTGACTGTCTGCCTCTCCTTGTTTGCCTTCCAGACATTCTAATGGCCTGCAGGGAAATGGGAAAACCAGCAATAAGGCCTAGCTTCAGGAGTATATTTTGCAGGAATCACACTACGCCTGCTGTAGGTGCTGCAAATGCCTGTTGGTGTAACACACCAGGAAAAAGCAGCAATACAGGCTAACTTCAGGTGTAATATGATTAGGAGGCACACTCCGCCCGCTGTAAGTGCCGCAAATGCCTGTTGGTGTAACACACCAGGAAAAAGCAGCAATACAGGCTAACTTCAGGTGTAATATGATCAGGAGGCACACTCCGCCCGCTGTAAGTGCCGCAAATGCCTGTTGGTGTAACACACCAGGAAAAAGCAGCAATACAGGCTAACTTCAGGTGTAATATGATCAGGAGGCACACTCCGCCCGCTGTAAGTGCCGCAAATGCCTGTTGGTGTAACACACCAGGAAAAAGCAGCAATACAGGCTAACTTCAGATGTAATATGATCAGGAGGCACACTCCGCCCGCTGTAAGTGCCGCAAATGCCTGTTGGTGTAACACACCAGGAAAAAGCAGCAATACAGGCTAACTTCAGGTGTAATATGATCAGGAGGCACACTCCGCCCGCTGTAAGTGCTGCAAATGCCTGTTGGTGTAACCCACCAGGAAAAAGCAGCAATACAGGCTAACTTCAGGTGTAATATGATCAGGAGGCACACTTCGCCCGCTGTAAGTTCCGCAAATGCCTGTTGGTGTAACACACCAGGAAAAAGCAGCAATACAGGCTAACTTCAGGTGTAATATGATCAGGAGGCACACACCGCCCGCTGTAAGTGCCGCAAATGCCTGTTGGTGTAACACACCAGGAAAAAGCAGCAATACGGGCTAACTTCAGGTGTAATATGATCAGGAGGCACACACCGCCCGCTGTAAGTGCCGCAAATGCCTGTTGGTGTAACACACCAGGAAAAAGCAGCAATACAGGCTAACTTCAGGTGTAATATGATCAGGAGGCACACTCCGCCCGCTGTAAGTGCTGCAAATGCCTGTTGGTGTAACACACCAGGAAAAAGCAGCAATACAGGCTAACTTCAGGTGTAATATGATCAGGAGGCACACTCCGCCCGCTGTAAGTGCCGCAAATGCCTGTTGGTGTAACACACCAGGAAAAAGCAGCAATACAGGCTAACTTCAGGTGTAATATGATCAGGAGGCACACTCCGCCCACTGTAAGTGCCGCAAATGCCTGTTGGTGTAACACACCAGGAAAAAGCAGCAATACGGGCTAACTTCAGGTGTATAATGTGCAGGAGGCTTAGCAACAATGACACTGACACTGTCCCCTGCCTATCCTTCTCTCTCCCTGCACACAAGGTTTATCAAAGTATATGACACTGACACTCTCCCTGTCTATCCTTCTCTCTCCCTGCACACAAGGTTTAGCAAAGAATATGACACTGACACTGTCCCCTGCCTATCCTTCTCTCTCCCTGCACACAAGGTTTAGCAAAGAATATGACACTGACACTGTCCCCTGCCTAGCCTTCTCTCTCCCTGCACACAAGGTTTATCAAAGTATATGACACTGACACTCTCCCTGCCTATCCTTCTCTCTCTCTGCACACAAGGTTTAGCAAAGAATGTGACACTGACACTGTCCCCTGCCTATCCTTCTCTCTCCCTGCACACAAGGTTTAGCAAAGAATATGACACTGACACTCTCACTGCCTATCCTTCTCTCTCCCTACACACAAGTTTGAGGTACAAATAGCACTGACACTGTCCCTGCCTATGTAACTCTTTCCCTGCGCCGGAACACACTACACAAGGCCGCCGCGCTGGCGGCCTTTTATAGTGTGGGGCGTGTGCTAAACCCCCTGAGCTATAATTGGCCACAGGCAACCTGCCTGTGGCCAATTATGGCTCTCCTAGCTGCCGGCGCTGTGATTGGCCAAGCATGCGGGGTCACAGTGCATGCTTGGCCAATCACAGCGCCGGGATTGCACTGCGATGGCGCAGTGTATTGTGGGCCGTTCGCGTCACTCGAATTTTGCGCGAACGGCCCAAATCGTTCGATGTTTGCCGAACGGTCGAACAGCCGATGTTCGAGTCGAACTTATGTTCGACTCGAACACCGAGCTCATCCCTAGAAGGGGCATTCTCATCCTACGGAGGTTGCTGCTATGTTTTGCTTATCCTGTAAGCTGCAAAAATATCTCCATCTGGAACGGATCCCAGTACCTGAAATCACATACTGTAAGATTCTTACCATTGCCCAGTTCAGTAGAACCCAAATGGGCTCACAGGGCCCGGATTTCAAATCTTTTTGTTGCAAATGGGCACCAAAATTTAATCACTATCTGTCAATGCTAGGAACACTTTAGACTTATCTAAACTCTGATGGAATTCCTCGGAATTTCCGATGGAAAAAGTCCGATGGGGCATACACATGGTCGGAATATCCGATGAAAAAAGTCAGTCGGACTTTGTCCATCAGAAATTCCGATCGTGTGTACAAGGCTTTAGAATAAATCATTTTGAAATTGGCTTTATTTGTTTTACTATACATTGGAGGCAAGAAAGTGAGGCAGCAAAGCAACAAGTTAATATCTGACACACAATTATACATTTTACACATGTTGAGTACCAAACTATTTACTAGCTATTGGCCATAATTAATAAAAGTGAGATAATTATCTTAGCTAATACATCCCAAAATAATCAACCATGTGGTAAAGTCATAAATTATTATTATTATTATTATTATACAGGATATATAGCGCCAGCAGTTTACGCAACGCTTTACAATATAAAAGGAAGACAATACAGTTATAATACAAGAGGCCCTGCTCAGATGAGCTTACAATTCGGCTCCATGCACACTGAAGCTCATAAACTGCAGTTTATTGGCGTTTGGGCATTTTTTTAAAAGCCCATAAACTGCACTCTATGTTAGCCTTTGTGTCCATGCACACATGGACGTTTTTTAGTGTTAATGAGCAGTGGAGTTTATGGTCTTTTTTCTGAACGCAAGAAATTCGCGTTCAAAGTGCCATTTTTCGGCAGGAAAAAACACCCAAAAACGCCAAACGCCGATAAACGCACATAAGCACGCATAAACGGACGCTAATTAGCGTTAGACATTTCTCTGGCTCTGTTCAAAATCAATGGTTCCCTATGGGAGCCCATTGATTTGAATAGAAGTCGCACCGCAAGTCGGATCATCACGATCCGACTTGCGGTGCGACTTGCGTGCTGAGGATGAAGGGGAACCCCGCCAAAAAATGAAAAAAAAATGGCATGGGGTTCCCCCTCGGACGATACCAGGCCCTTCGGTCTGGTATGGATTTTAAGGGGAACCCCCTACGCCAAAACATTCCTATAGACACACTCCTAAACCTTGTGGACAGCCTTCCCAGAAGAGTTGAAGCTGTTATAGCTGCAAATGGTTGGCCCACTCAATACTGAACCCTACAGACTAAGACTGGGATGCCATTAAAGTTCATGTGCGTGTAAAGGCAGGTGTCCCAATACTTTTGACAATATAGTGTATATGTACATGGGCCTAGCCACATCTTTGCACAGGATTCAAGTATTGCCTAAACATTTTCACACTCTATAAATATATACAAGTAGCTACAAGTAAATTAGAAAATAATAATTTTTTAAAATATAATTAGCCAATATCTTCTGATATTTCTAAGAAACCCATGGAACCCAAGACAAATCTGAATGTGTGCATTTGAGTTTATCTCCACTAGAATGGATCTTTAATGCAAATATTAACACCTAATTGGTGCTTAATGGTGCTTAAAAAATTGAACTTACGCTTATCCGGTTCCTCCCCCCCTCCGGTGTCACATGTGGCACCTTTCAGGGGGAGGGGCGAGCAGATACCTGTCTAATCCAGGTATTTGCTCCCACGCCTGGCAAAAGATCGCCGCAGTATCTGCAGCGATCTACGCCATATCCAGCCCCTCCTCCGTCCTCCCCCTGCTGTCTTCTGGGAGAAACACAGGTCCTAGAAGACAGCAGGGACCAGTCAGAACGTGCAGCGTGACTCGTGCATCCGCAGTAGGGAAACAGGCTGTGAATCCGCAAGGCTTTACTTTCTGATTCCCTTACTTAAGATGCCGGCGCTTCCACCCGGAGCCGAGGGATGGGTCGGCTTCGAGTGAGGACAATGCAGGTGCCCTGGACAGGTAAGGGTCCTTATTTTAAAAGTCAACTGCTGTAGTATTTGTAGCTGCTGACTTTTTAAAAAAACTTGCAGGCGGAACTCCACTTTAACCACTTCAGCCCCGGACCATTTTGCAGCTAAAGAACCAGGCCCCTTTTTGCGATTCGGCACTGCGTCGCTTTAACTGACAATTGCGTGGTCGTGCGATGTGGCTCCCAAACAAAATTGGCGTCCTTTTTTTCCCCACAAATAGAGCTTTCTTTTGGTGGCATTTGATCACCTCTGCGGTTTTTATTTTTTGCGCTATAAACAAAAATATAGCGACAATTTTGAAAAAAATTCAATATTTTTTACTTTTTGCTATAATAAATATCCCCAAAAAATATATAAAAAAAATATGTTTCCTCAGTTTAGGCCGATACCTATTCTTCTACATATTTTTGGTAAAAAAAATCGCAATAAGCGTTTATTGACTGGTTTGCGCAAAAGTTACAGCATCTACAAAATAAGGGATAGTTTTATGGCATTTTTATTAATATTTTTTTTTTACTAGTAATGGCGGCGATAAGCGATTTTTATCGTGACTGTGACATTATGGCGGACACATTGGACACTTTTGGCACATTTCTGGGACCATTTTTACAGCGATCAGTGCTATAAAAATGCACTGATTACTGTGAAAATGACACTGACAGTAAATGGGGTTAACCAATAGGTGGCGCTGTAGGGGTTAAGTGTTCCCTATTGAGTGTTTCTTACTGTAGGGGGGATGGGCTGTGTGTCACATGACACTGATCTTCACTCCGAGTACACAGAGCGGAGATCAGTGTCATTGTCACTAGGCAGAGCGGGGAGATGCTTGTTTACACATCGCGGAGATCCCCGCGGCGATCGAGTCTGCGGGATCCGGGGTCCGACTCACGGGGAAGGCGGCAGGGTCGCGAGCGTGCCGGCGGTTGCGCTCGCGACCACACGTCAGGCATTTAAAGGGCAACGTACAGGTACTTGATTGTGCCTGTCCGTGCCATTCTGCCGACGTAAATGTACATGGGACGGTCCTTAAGTGGTTAAGCACATATTAAAAACAATACATTTTAGGTACATTGCTAGAGGAGTGTAACTTCCCAATCAACTAGCCAAAGGTGAATTGCACACTGAACCGAGGAGGGATCTGATGTCAAGCCCTTGCACAGGTTCACATTAACCCCCTTGGCGGTATTCCCGAGTCGGGCTCGGGGTGAGTTTTTAATGCTAAAAGCGGTAACCCCAAGCCAGATTCGGGCTGCATCGCAATATGCAGGAGAAGAAACTCACCTTGTTCCCTGGATCCTGCGATGTCCTCCCGTTAGTGTCTGCGAGCCGTGTCTTGCTCGATCCATACTGCCGAGTGCCGAGCTCCGTTCCCTGCGACGTTGTGGCGCACGGGGACGGAGTTTTCGGCACCAAATTCAAAAAGTGAAAAACACACAATGCATACAGTATACTGTCATCTTTATGATAACAGTACTGTATCAAATAATTACACACCCCCTTTGTCCCTAGTGGTCTGTCCAGTGTCCTGCATGCACTTTTATATAATAAAAACTGTTCTTTCTGCCTGGAAACTGGAGATTGTCCATAGCAACCAAAAAGTGTCCCTTTATGTCAAAAGTGGTTTTAGACCAGCTAAAAAACAGCGACAATAAATTAGAATCACTCGCAGAATTGAGCGATAGCGATTTGTGGGGAAATTCGTCATCAAACACTAAATCTAATGCAGCGACAATTCTGCAACTGAACAAATTTCTGTGTTTTTGATTTGATCACATTATTGAATAATTTTTATTATAATTACATTACTATTTGTTATAATTATTTATAGTTATTTATTATATTATAATTTATGATTTTGTGTTTCAAACTTTATCATACCCGGGATGTCTACTAGACTCTTGTTTGGTAAGTAAGTAATTACTAAGAATTGCAGGCCTATACATAACACCAAATTTACATGCAAAATAATTGTACCGCTTTTGGTACATAATTCCAGACAGAATCATACCGCCAGGGAGGTTAAAGAGAATTAATGTCGGTCTCCCATTTTTGCATCAGAAGAAGGATAAATATGGACCAAATTAAGGATAGCAGTACTTGTGCTCACATTTTTTTTGCATCAAATAGCATTTTGTGATAGCTGCCATGCTGCTGCAAAAGTATCCAAAGTTGCAAGGATAGCCAATATTGTGTCTTCCCTATTATTGTGGACATTTACAACATATTTATATATTAAGTTGATTTAATATGTAACCACAGAAACATTATCAGCAATTAATAGTCCAAGATGTGTGGATTGTTATGTTTTATTTACAGTTTCATTCTACGTAATACTCTACCATCCAATGTACTGACAAAAAAATATGCATTTTGTTTCCCTGTTTACATTGTAATGTTGTTGCATGCTCAGCCTCTGGTCTCACTGAAACAATATGTAGCTCCTTTGACCTGAGCTCCTCCAGGTGACAGTTGGCTTCTGCTGATTTATTAAAAATCTTATATTTTTACTGCTTCATTGCTTGTGTGTACTCTCCAGAGTGTGGTCATATGACAAGTATAATGACAATCTGTCTATCTGCTAGCATCTCTGTACTTTGGTTATTTGTTTGATGAAGTGAAGAGATTCACTTTTGTTGCCCTTCATCAGAGCTTAATGTCTTTACTTTGGGATCAATATACTTTATGAATAATTTTATTCCCCTCTATTTTTATGTTCTTTTTTTTTTTCCCCTGCTCATTATCATACTGAGTTTATTATCTGGTGCTGTCAGTATCTTTACCCTGTCATATGTTCCAGAGGTACAGTAAATATCACTAGTGTTGTAATTAATATGCACACCCTCTGCAGTAATTAAAGCAAAGACCCCTTCAACCAGCTGAGCTTCATACACTAATTCCACCTTATCTTCTTAATGAACTTATTGCAATCTGAAACTAACGCAGAACGCCGTTCAGTGGAAGTAGAAGAAAGGAGTCAGATGAGATGCAATAATACCTGTGATCATGTTAATATAAGAAAAACAAATTTAATTAGTTCACATCTAATTAAGTTTATAGTACAATTCTATTCCCCATTATATTCTTGGAACCTAGAGAAATACACAACTTTCTCCAAAGCACTACTAGGGAAGAGCTAGTCTAGTAAAGTCTGCTCCACTAGCAGTTTACTCGATCTCCTCCTGTGATCTTGTTTGTCAGGTTTAGGATTGCTTTTTCTTAGGACATTTAAATATATATATATCCCATTCTTTCTGGAGGAACTTGCCTAGTTCACAAACCATCACTAAAAATTGGTAAAAAATAAACGTGTCTCATGTTGTCCAGTTACGTTACATCAATTTTAAAATTCTTTCACTTGAATTTAATAAAATATAACAGACTGCTAACACTTTATGACTGCCCGTATGTGTGATAGGCTTTCCTGCCATTGGGGGCCTTCTGTGTCTATCGAGACCCACTAACCATTGTACTTTTGCTACCAGCAGCTTAAAGGGGTTGTAAAGGTTTGTTTTTTTTATTTTCTAAATAGGTTCCTTTAAGCTAGTGCATTGTTGGTTCACTTACTTTTTCCTTCGATTTCCCTTCTAAGCCCTGGTTCACACTGGTGCGCTTTGACATGCGATTTGGCATGTCAAATCGGCGGTATTTGCGGAAAATTGACGGCAATGACACCGTCCTAATCGGTGCGCCGCTGCATTTGCGGCACTGCACCGATTTCAAAAAGTAGTTTCTGTATTACTTTTTGAGATTTTGGCCTGCGATTTACATTGACATCTGTGCAGAAACCTGCACAGATGTCTCTGTAATCGAGGCCGAAATCGGGACTGACCAGCGGAAGTGAAATCGTGCGAGTTCAGCTGAACTCGCACGGCTACACTCTCGCAGCCCAGTGTGAACCTGGGCTAAATGATTTTTTTCTTTGTCTGATTTTCTCACCCCCTCCCTTGGGACTACATCCCTGTGGGGAGACGCTGACTAACCCCCCGCCAGAACGGCTCGGATGATGGGGGCAAGCTTACTGAGGAGGAACAGGAAGTGAGAAATTCAGACAAAGAAAAAAACATTTAGGCCTCATGCCCACGGACGTTTTTACAGCCGCGTTTTTTGCAGCTTAAAAACGCCTGTCCATGTTATTGTTTCCTTTTTTTTTTTTTTTTAAAACGTCAGAGCTCAAAAACGCAATCGCTGCGTTGTTGCGAATTTTTTCGCATTTTTTAACGCTTCACGTTTTTTTATGCCTAACGCCCACGCCAAAGAACGCACTGGTCCTGTTTTTTTTTTACAGCTTAAAAACGCCTATGCTATTTGCAGCTCAAAAACGTCTAGGTGGGCATGAAGCCATAGACTAACATGGACAGGCGTTTTTAAGCTGTAAAAACGCGGCTGTAAATACGTCCATGGGCATGAGGCCTTAGAAGGGAAATCGAAGGAAAAGGTAAGTGAACAAACAATGCACTAGCTTAAAGGAACCTATTTAGAACCTATTTAGAAAATAAAAAACAAACCTTTACAACCCCTTTAATCAGTCAGCACTTTCTCTTCACAAGAAATGTGTTTGCTATGCAAATTTCAGTATGCAGTTTTTAGTATTATAATTATTTTATTTTTTTATTAAATTGGCTACTTATTCTTTTTCTTTATTACAAAACATTGCAGATAGTAATGGCACTTGATGAAAGTATTTATACTGCAATCTCACCCAAGAAAACCTTAACATAGTAGCAGGGAGCTCCAGTTATAAAAATGGTCTTGAGACTTCCCACCTGCTGATGCTCACATATAAATAATAAAAATAAAAAAAAACAGCAAACTAGGCATTCACAGTGCTTTAGATAGCCTATGCTTTGTCAAGGATCTCAGGTTTTCTGCAAGTGCCTGGGTCCTCATCTGCCATCAATGTATGATGTAAAAATCGTAGAGCAGACATGCTTGTCCCTACTCACTACATACACTGGGCTGACCTCATAGCAGAAGTGTCCTTAAATTGGTACCCAGTAAACTACAGTAGGCGCATCCTATTTTTTTATTTTATTATAATGGCTTATTTTTAATAAAAAACGTTATTATACTATGTGGGCTCTCCTTCTGTTCCTCTATATGGTGACTGTGGCATGAGGAGCTGACACAGAGATCTTGGAGGAGACTGTTGGTGGAGAGAAGCAGTGAAGGAGAGGTGGCGCAGATCATCCTTGCAAAAGACTTTAATGCTGAAAGGCACAAAGTCAAAGGTATCTGGTGAGTGACACTGGGCATAGAGAATTGCATGCAGCCCTGTGAAGCTAGACCAATTGCACTGAAGCACTTTCCTATATTTGGAGCACCTTAGGAAATATTTGGAGCACTTTAGACACAAGTCACGTTGCGAGAAACTTTTAGATTTTTTTGGGGGGGACTTTATGGTGATTTAATTTGTATTTATTGCAAGACATGTATGATATCATTGTTGTGGTGATAGAAGCATGAGAAAGATAGCGCTGTGATAGAGTTTAATAGTTCTAGTCCTATTTTTGTTGCATAATTCTAAAACCTGAGGCCTGGTTCACACCTATGCATTTTTTAGTGCATTTTCTGTTTTGCAGAAACACACTACAGTCCATTTAACATGGTTTCTCATGGGTCAGGTTCACATCTATGCATTTTATGGAGAGGGCCAGGGACTTTTTTCTGTTTTTTCGTTTCGTAGACTTCAATAAATCAAAAAATGTGTATTCAAAAACGCAAAATTCACCAGGAATATGCAAACTGCAACCTGCATAGGTGTGAATCAGACCTTAGAAGTCATCATACACATCAGTTGTAAACTAACCAACAATTGGGTAACCTGGATTTTGTGATTTCTAAATGACCCTATATCTGTGAAGCCAATTACTATATAATATGACATAAGAAAATCATAGGAACTGCAACCTCTTTATTTTTTATATTTTTTTTGAAGGATGACGTAATTATTTAGGTTACTCTGACATCAATGAGGTATTAATTATGACACTATTCCATGCAACACAGTTCCATAGCACAGATCTAACAACAATAGCTTTCAAGAGTTTTGCTATTCCTGAAACATAAAAAAATAAGAAACAGTGTTTGAAAGAAAAAAAAAAGTAATTTAAGAACATAAGCCAGAAGACAGCGTGATGTCCAATATAGGAAGAACGTAATAATAAACAAACTCAAACAGAATGTATTCTAATAGAAAAGTGTGCAGCAAATGTTCAGGAATGAAATCTGGTAGTTATTGTATAAAAATCCCTTAAGCCTTATGCCCAGTGTACATGTGCAGTAAAGAAAGCAAAACAGGATATCGGGATTCAGTGCTAGAGGGATACAATACTAAAGCAAATGAAAAGAGGTTCAGAATAAAGCAGAGGTTATATGTTTCCTAGAATACACCGCAGGTCTGGTCACCAAACCTTAAAGAGAATATAAATGCACTTTAGGGGGTGTAGTACAGAGCAAGAAGAGTAATAACAGGTCTAAAAGATAATGGATATATTGAAAAAATCTCACTGGTTTATTGCAGAAATGAAAATGTGGTTATCTACCTGGAGTTTTCAAAATTATGATGTGAATTGACAAAGCATTTCCACAGAAACCCGGAGAGCTCACAAACACCAATAACATCCGAGGAAGAGAAAAATCAGGACAATGTAATTGTTTGATCTATTCCATAGCAAAACAGGAAGCTCGATTTAACTATCTACACTATTGTTCAGCCAGCAAAACTAATTGTCAAGGCCAGAAGTCCTCCTGCTTCAAGCTTTAGAATACAAGTTACCCAGTATTCCATTCATAGAGCAATTATTTAGTTTGAATGATGGCACATTCTTTGCAAGTTCCTGAATAAGATATATTTTAAGCAAATGTAAACATATTTGGTAGCTGGTCAAATGTATGTATTAGTGTATGTATTAGTGTCCTGTATAACGGAGAGAAAATAACATTAGATATACTAAAGAGAATAAATCAAAGAATGAGACTTATGAATGTAGGAATGAACACAAACCAACACATAGATTAAAATTGTATGTTTTACGCCATTAAAAAAAGTTAAAATCAAATCAAGATTTACAGTATATATTTATACAAGAATTGTGTAGTCCATTTCTATACATCTTCAGAGAGATGCCTGATGTACGAAACCTAATAAGATACACAAGTCATACAATCATATAGCCAGGCCTCAATGTAGCCTACCCGTGTCCACCAATGCAGCCTACCCGTGTCCACCAATGCAGCCTACCCCTGTCCACCAATGCAGCCTCACCCGTGTCCACCAATGCAGCCTCACCCGTGTCCACCAATGCAGCCTCACCCGTGTCCACCAAAGCAGCCTACCCGTGTCCACCAATGCAGCCTCACCCGTGTCCACCAATGCAGCCTACCCGTGTCCACCAATGCAGCCTCACCCGTGTCCACCAATGCAGCCTCACCCGTATCCACCAATGCAGCCTACCAGTGTCCACCAATGCAGCATCACCTGTGTCCACCAATGCAGCCTCACCCGTATCTACCATTGCAGCTTACCCGTATACACCAATGCAGCCTACCCATGTCCATCAATGCAGCCTACCCGTGTCCACCAATGCAGCCTACCCGTGTCCATAATGCAGCCTACCCATGTCCATAATGCACCCTACCTGTGTCAATAATGCAGCCTACCTGTGTCCATCATGCAGGGGAACAGAGAAGAGGAAGGGCATTGCCGGCTGGAGGATAAGAGCGCAGAGGGACATCACTGGAACAGCTTTTATTTCAATTGCTGTCACTCGGCGACACATACAGCCCGCCCCCTGACCGGGGAACTTTGATTCATATCACTCGTCCCGGGATTGGACGGGTGATCTGTCTATCAAAGTCCCTGGGACCAGGGGGCGGGGCTGTGTGTGACAGTGAGTGCGGGTAATACTCGGCTATTGAAATGAAAGCGGCTAGTGATGTCGCCCGTGCTCTGAATCATCCAGTCGGCTCTCTCTTTCCCTCCACGAGCGCTGGAAGAAGGACTTCCTCGCTCCCAGGCAGCCCACGCTCGCCTGGACAACACAATTAGCTCAGTCTCATTAGGGATTTGGTGCTTACAATACCCACTCATGCCTTTTTTGCATTAGTTAATAGATATATTGTATAGTATATAGTACTGTCGAGTGTTAAGCCCTGGGAGACATTTGCTTGTTCAAAAAAAAATTGTCTGACATTCGGCACCAGGGCCGGGACAAGGGGTGGGCAGAAGGGGTGGCTGCCCGGGGCACTGTGGTATCATGTGAGGTGGGGGGGGCACCACAAGGAGATTGGGGGAACTTTGATTCATATCACTCGTCCCGGGATTGGACGGGTGATCTGTCTATCAAAGTCCCTGGGACCAGGGGGCGGGGCTGTGTGTGACAGTGAGTGCGGGGAATACTCGGCTATTGAAATGAAAGCGGCTAGTGATGTCGCCCGTGCTCTGAATCATCCAGTCGGCTCTCTCCTCTCTCTTTCCCTCCACGAGCGCTGGAAGAAGGACTTCCTCGCTCCCAGGCAGCCCACGCTCGCCTGGACAACACAATTAGCTCAGTCTCATTAGGGATTTGGTGCTTACAATACCCACTCATGCCTTTTTTGCATTAGTTAATAGATATATTGTATAGTATATAGTACTGTCGAGTGTTAAGCCCTGGGAGACATTTGCTTGTTCAAAAAAAAATTGGCTGACATTCGGCACCAGGGCCGGGACAAGGGGTGGGCAGAAGGGGTGGCTGCCCTGGGCACTGTGGTATCATGTGAGGTGGGGGGGCACCACAAGGAGATTGGGGAAAGGGGAATTGTGTTAGAAAGGGGAATTTGGGGGGCTGCAGGGGTTAGGTGTTATTCTATATGGGGACATTTAGGGGGATGCTAAGAATGGTGATTTAGGGGGGTTTTGTGTTGTGTGTGTAGGGGGATGGGGGGAAGAAGATTTATGCAGGTGGGGGGATTTGGGATGAGTTTGTGCTGGGAGGGGGATTTAAAGTGGGTTTGAAGTGGAGGGAGAAGATGTGTACTAGGAGGGGAAATTTTAGGGGTAGAGGATTTGTGCTAGGAGGGGTGATTTTTTGGGGGGGAGAGGGGCATTTGACCTGGGGGGACTTGGGGGATGGGGGAGAAAAAGATTTGTGCTGAGATGGGGGTTTTAGCAAGTGGGGCAGATTTGTACTGGGAGGCGGGGGAATTGATGCTTAGAGGGCAAGCATGCAGATTAGTGCTCAGTGTTTTTGTGGGGAGATCTTTGCTGACACTTAATGCTCATAAATCTTGGGGGGGGGCACAGTTTGGCATGTTCACCCTGGGATCTCGTTGAACTTGTCCCAACACTGTTTGGCGCATGTGTATGGTGGTCTGTCCGACAAAAGCCGGCCATTTGGTTGGTTTCTGTCAGACATGCATGCTGGAAAACCAGCAGCCGACTGACTCCTGACCAGCGCTCTCAGCCAATGGCAGAGAGCACTCATCAGAGTGTTCTGGTGGTGGGGGGGTGTCCCCCTGTCAGAACACGACAGCTCAGGGAGATTGTTGGACTATTGATAACAGAAAACAAAAACTCCTGCGCACGAGTGGAATACCAGACAGTCTGTAAGTCAAAATGGTGGATGTCATTGGCCTTGCTGCCTTCACGGATAGGGGTATCCTAACGATGAATGACAAAGAGAAAAAAGAAGGGCGCACCAGCCTAGTGCATTATCCTTGGGTGGATTTTATTTAAAATAGATAAAAGAAAACTACTTACAAACATGCGTGAGTATCTCACAATAAAAGATTCCACAAAATCGCAGCAATGCGTCCTAACCAAACCCACTCCAAAGAGTCACAGAGGGATTGACGGGGGTCACTGCCGGCTTACGCATCTCAAAGACGAATCTTCTTCCTCAGAGCCCAGCAGTGCTTTCTCTCTCACCTGTCCCGATATATATACACATATGTGCATCACTTAACAAATGAACAGGAAACTCCCAGAAGAGCCTGTGAGGCCCTCCCACCTCTGTGGGTGATCCAAGACCAATGTGGCCACCCACAGGGAGGTAGCAATAGGGCACTTATCAAGAAAGGGGGGGAGGGGAGGAGGATGGAGCCACTAGTCAACTGAAGCTAGCAAATGATATGGCCTAATTCACAGATATATATAGAGGCTTTGCAGCATTCCAAGTTATTAGGGATAGAATGTGATATATGGAAATACTGAAACTGGGGGGGGGGGGGATGCAAAGAGAGGTGTGATACCAAAAAAGTGACTAGGGAACACCCATGAACCACAAACTAATGTGAATACTGGATCAACGATATAGGGACAATAAATCCAAAAATGATAGTTACATGTGGGATGCTAGCGACGACCTACCTCAAGAGGACTTGTGGACAATATTACTGTAGTATATCCGCCTGGCACGTGTTCACCGGGCCAACAGATTGATGGCATCTGGATGCATGGCACCGGATGCAGGCTCACTCCCCTGCGTGCATCGGTAGATGCTATCCAGAGCATGATCTGCGTCTGAAAGGCACACTACCTAGCTTGCGTTTCAGTCAGGGGCGGATCCAGGGGGGGCAACAGGGCAATTGCCCCCCCCCCCCCCGAGACCATCTGTCACACTCACTTGCTTGCTGTTTTTTTTTTTGCGCCTGATCTCCCGAACTTTGGGGACCCGGTACCGGCCGGCCATAGGTCCCCTGGACCCCAAACGTGGCACACATGTAGCCCCATGTCTCCTCTACAAGTTTGGTGTCTGGGGGACCTACGGCCGGGGAGTACTGATTTTTTAAAGCCGGGCACCCCTTCCTTAGACTCCAATGTTAAACGGTCATTTCTCCGGTGACTTTGCGGACCCGGTACCTGTATCCCCTGGACCCCAAACATGGCACACATGTAGCCCCATGTCTCCTCTACAGGTGTGCAAAGTTTGGTATCTGGGAGACCTACGGACGGGGAGAACCGATTTTTCAAAGCCGGGCACTCCTTCCATAGACTCCCATGTTAAACATCAGTCTAGTCATGGGCACAGTGAAGCATGGGCACAGTGAGGCATGGGCACAGTGAGGCAAAGTGAGGCACAGTGAGGCATGCAGATGGACACCCTAGGCTTATACTCGAGTCAATACATTTTCCCAGTTTTTTGGGGTAAAATTAGGTGCCTCGGCTTATATTCGGGTCGGCTTATACTCGAGTATATACAGTACTTGTTCTGCAGCTGCCGCTGCCTCTCTGAGTCTCTCTCTCAGTTTCTCACATCAGCCGATCAGCGGCGCCGAGAGAGAGACTCGTCTAATGTAGTTACGCGGCGCACTGACACGATACCAGGAGCAGAGGAGGAGGTGGGTGGAGCCTCTTCCCTGCACTCGTTGCTAACGCCTGGGCCGCTTGGTGTCTAGCAACGAGTGACGTCAGTGAGTCACGTCGGGCCGCTCTGCGGGCAGGTGCAATAGCGTGCGGCTCCACAGACAGGTAAGAAAGCGGGCGGCTCCGCTTGCGGCGTGGTTTGTGGGCGGGCGGCGCGGTTCGTGGGCAGACCGTGCCGCTCAGTGTGTTGGCAGCGCAGGTGAGAGTGAGAGAGCAGGCTCAGTGTGGCAGCTGGCCAATCAGCTAGCTGGGAATGGGAGAGCAGAGAGATGAGATCATCTCTCACCGCCCGTGCCTGCCCTGCATTCCTGCAGTGACTTCCGCCCTCACTGTGCAGGGAGCAGAGAAATTACATTATCTCTCTGCTGCCTGACTCTGGGAGTCTGGGACACAGCAAGAGACAACCAAAACTACACCTTAGCAGGCAAGGTAGTGACAATCCAAAAGGTGTGGCAGGCGACGTGGCAAGTGACAATCCGCAAATTATAGAAATAATGCGCTTCAATCATCCTGACACCATAACAACCATGGTGCCAGGATGATTGAAGCGCCGACACCAGCCATTTCCCCGATAAATTTCCCACAAAAAAACATATATTTTTGGGCAGTGCCCCTCCCGAGAAAAGACTCTGGATCCGCCCCTGGTTTCAGTGAGGCAGGAAGTGCGGTCGCAGCGTCACTTCCCGTGCGCCGACCGTCACTGCCGAATGGCGTGTGCAGCTGTATACACTGCCACCATTTTGATGTAGACTAGTCCATAGAGGGTGGTCGGGGACAGAAATTAGATAGTGATAGATTCCGGCGGAAAGAAACTGAAATGGGTTGTGGGGGAGAGGTGGTAGGGCCTCACGGGCTCCTCTGGGAGTTTCCTGTTCATTTGTTAAGTAATGCACATATGTGTATATATATCGGGACAGCTGAGAGAGAAAACACTGCTGGGCTCTGAGGAAGAAGACTCGTCTTCGAAACGTGTAAGCCAGCAGTGACCCCCGTCAATCCCTCTGTGACTCTTTGGAGTGGGTTCGGTTCAGGCGCATTGCTGCGATTTTGTGGAATCTTTTATTGTGAGAGACTCACTCATGTTTGTAAGTAGTTTTCTTTTACCTATTCTTAATAAAATCCACCCAAGGATAATGCACTAGGCTGGTGCGCCCTACTTTTTTCACTTTGTCATAGATTGTTGGACTAACCTCAGTCTCTCCATTTGGGGCCGTTCAGTTTATTTTCGTGGAACCCACTGGGTTGCATGAACAAAAACTGTTAGTGTGTAGCCGGCTTAAGTTATAGTGTATTATAGTATAGAATAGTATATAAAGCCTTTTAACCTACTGTAAACTACTTACACCTAAACACACAGCTAAAAACAAAACATAAAAGCATGCAGAGATAGAGGTGGATTTACTAAAGGTAAATAGACTGTGCACTTGCACTCATTTTCCCAAGAGCTTAGCGAATGTGGTAATGCTCTGCTGATTTTTTATCATCCAATCATGTGCAAGCAAAAATGTACTTTATTTAAAAAAAAAAATTCTTGTAACTGATTGGGTATTATTTGCAACGTGAAGCTTCATTAACTAAGCTTTGGTGAAAATAAGTGCAACTGCATATGCAAAGTTCACAGTCTATTTACCTTTAATAAATCCACCCCACTGCATGATAATATATGAATAAGAGCAAAGCGCACACCTATATGCAATATAATAGCAGCTTTTGCCATCTCTGGGGCTGAAAAGCCTCCAGTGGAGCATTTTAGGATAGGTTTCAAATTGTCTGCAACCAGATTTATTGCACTTTCAGCATTAGAAAAACCTTATCAAATTTTTTGCAGCATTACATACTAGGGATGCACCAAAACCATTTTTCATACGAGTATGAGTACCGATACATTTTTTTTTTAAGTACAGCCTGATATCCATTACCAATACCTACGGAAACTGTTTTTTTTTTTACACTTCAGCTGCCAGCAATGGTACAAAAAAGTTGCACTTTTTTCAATGTCAACTGTGTAAATATATGTTAAAGGTGTAAAAAATATTAACAAACAAAGCAAAAAAAAAAAGTTTTAATTATTAATAGTTTTCAAAATAAAGTGAGCAAAAAAATAAAAATCTGCAGGAAGGGCCAGTTCACACCACAAAAATGTACTCAAATGTTCGATGAGTTTTTGCTTACAGTTCACACCACACGCAGTACTGGTGTGTTTTTTGATATGTTTGCTGTGTTCCTGTACAGTTCTGTGCAGAAAAAATGCAGCATAATCTACTTTTTTTCTGCACTGGAAACTGACTGGAACCAACTGCACTGGTGTGAACTAGGACCACTGGAATACATGAAAAACACTCTGCATGCATTTTTCATGCAGAAAAAAACGCACTGGATTGCATCTGGTGTGAACTAGCACAAAAATAATGAATAAATGAAGGAGTATAAGGAGCTTTTAGGGCTGATTAGAGTAAATTAAGGGTTAGTAAGGGGTTAAACAGAGGAACATTTAATAAAAAACAAACAAAAACATTTTTTGTTTACTTGACATGTTGCTTTAAACTGACTTCATCTGTTGATCCAAGTTCATCCCTTTGATTGTTAGATGAATAAACAAAAAGAGACAAAAAGAAACAATGTTTCTTTTTATCTTTCTGTTTCAGCAGTTGTTGATAAACATTGCCCGGCTGCTTTTTTTTTTTGACAGCTCCAATTGCCGGTGTCTTGTTGAGCTGGTTCCCCTATCGATATGGTTCCGAGCTCAACTGCGCATGCACACTCGGAACACACGGAAATCTACAAACATCTACAGCTGTTCGTCAGCAGTAGACGCGCTCGCTCCCGAGGATACACGCCACGCAGCAAGGGGCGGGGGCGGAGACTGGGACACGCTGCTCTATAGGGCGGGATTAAACACGTTGATGGGCGGGTGACACGCTGCTCTGTATTTTTTTAAATGTTGATGAGCGGGCGCAAGGGGCGGCAAAAGGGGCGGGCCAGAGACTGTGACACACAGCTCTATAGGGCGACAATGTCTCAAGGGCGGTTTTTCTAAAAGGGTGGGTTTGCAGCACCTATTTACCGCTTTATACATTCCTCCCACTGTTTAACAAGATGGCCGTGCTGGGATATCACTTCTCTTGCATCGAGAGAACATGAGAAGCGTTGTACATATAAATCTCTAGGCTTGGCGTCTAACATTGCAGGGAGCGCACACTCACTGATCCGCCCCTTGCTGTATCGAGCGGTGTCTTGTCGAGCTGGTTCCCCTAGCATCGGGAGCGAACGCGTCTACAGCTGCCGAACAGCTGTTCCCGCTCTGAGAATTCCGTCGCCTCGGATTGCGCCTGCGCAGTCGAGCTCGGAACCATATCGATAGGAGGAACCAGCTCGGCAGAACACAGGGACTTTGTTTGCATTTCAACTTTCAACAGGGGAACCCCACTGACAGCTGAATGAGTCATCGGTTGTTGAGGGCACAACGGCCCTGCTCCTTAACCACTTCAGCCCCGGACCATTTGGCTGCCCAAAGACCAGAGCACTTTAACTGACAATTGTGCGGTTGTGCGACGTGGCTCTTAAACAAAATTGACGTCCTTTTTTTCCACAAATAGAGCTTTATTTTGGTGGTATTTGATCACCTCTGCGGTTTCTATTTTTTGCGTTATAAACAAAAAAAGAGCGACAATTTTGAAAAAAAAGCAATATTTTTAACTTTTTGATATAATAAATATCCCCAAAATATATATAAAAAAACTATTTTTTTCCTTAGTTTAGGCTGATACGTATTCTTCTACATATTTTTGGTAAAAAAAAATCGCAATAAGCGTTTATTGATTGGTTTGCGCAAAAGTTATAGCGTCTACAAGATAGGGGATAGGTTATGGCATTTTTATTAATCATTTTTTTTACTAGTAATGGCGGCAATCAGCAATTGTTATCGTGGCTGCAACATTATGGCGGACACATCGGACACTTTTGACACATTTTTGGGACCATTGGCATTTATACAGTGATCAGTGCTAATGAAATGCACTGATTACTGTAAAAATGTCACTGGCAGGGAAGGGGTTAACACTAGGGGGAGATCAAGGGGTTAACTGTGTTCCCTAGTGTGTGTTCTAACCGTGGGGGGAGGGCACCCACTATAGGAGATGACAGATCATGGTTCCTAGCTATTAGGAACTCACGATCTGCATCTCCTCTCCTCACAGAACAGGGATGTGTGTGTCTACACTAGGGATGAGCCGAACACCCCCCAGTTCGGTTCGCATCAGAACATGCGAATAGGCAAAAAATTTGTTTGAACATCCGTACACCGTTAAAGTCTATGGGACTCGAACATGAAAAATCTAAAGTGCTAATTTTAAACGCTTATTTGCAAGTTATTGTCATAAAAAGTGTTTGGGGACCCGGGTCCTGCCCTAGGATACATGTATCAATGCAAAAAAAAGTTTTAAAAACAGCAGTTTTTTTGGGAGCAGTGATTTTAATAATGCTTAAAGTGAAACAATAAAAGTGAAATATTCCTTTCAATTTCGTACCTAGGGGGTGTGTATAGTATGCCTGTAAAGTAGCGCTTGTTTCCCGTGCTTAGAACTGTCTCTGCACAAAGTGTCATTTCTGAAGGAAAAAAAGTCATTTAAAAGCACTCGCGGCTATAATGAATTGTCGGCTCCCGGCAATACAGAGAACAGTCATTGAAAGTCATTAATAAATAAAAAAAATGCGTGGGGGTCCTCCCGAATTCAATTACCCTTCAGGTCTGGTATGAATTTTAAGGGGAACTTCACGCCAAATTAAAAAAAAATGGCCGTGAATTCCCCCCAAAAATCTATACCAGACCCTTTATCCGAGCACGCAACCTGGCAGGCTGCAGGAAAAGAGGGGGGAACGAGAGAGCGCCCCCCTCCTGAACCGTACCAGGCCACATGCCCTCAACATGGGGAGGATGCTTTGGGGGTCTGTGACCCCTCAAAGCACCATGTTCCCATGTTGATGGGGACAAGGGCCTCATCCCCACAACCCTTGCCCGGTGGTTGTGGGGGTCTGCGGGCGGGGGGCTTATCGGAATCTGGAAGCCCCCTTTAACAAAGGGGACCCCCAGATTCTGCCCCCCCTATGTGAATTGGTAACGGGTACCCCTACCATTTCACAAAAGAAAGTATTAACAATTTTAAAAACCACACAGACACCATTGTGAAAAGTCTTTTATTAAAAATAAAAAATAAAAAAAGCCATTCCAGCGTTGTAATGCAGTCTGTCCAGCGATGATCCATGAATCATTCTCCAGCGATGCGGCGAGTCTCCAGCGATGAACGACGCACATCTTCCCTGCACCGGAGCCTCCCGGCTAATGACGCGCAAGCAGTGTTGACAGTTCTTTTATAACCGAGGTTGGAAACCCCCGTGACGTGACGGGTAACCCCGTCTGCTCTAACGCGTCATGGGGGTTTCCTGTGACGCGTTAGAGGGGGCGGGACGGGTAACCCCTCCCACTCTAACGCGTCATGGGGGTTTCCGACCTCGGTTATAAAAGAACTGTCAACACTGTTTGCACGTCATTAGCCGGGAGGCTCCGGTGCAGGGAAGATGTGCATCGTTCATCGCTGGAGACTCGCCGCATCACTGAAGATTCATGGATCGTCGCTGGACAGACTGCATTACAACGCTGGAATGGCTTTTTTTATTTTTAATAAAGGACTTTTCACAACGGTGTCTGTGTGGTTTAAATTTTTTTTGACACTTTCTTTTGTGAAATGGTAGCGGTACAATGTACCCCGTTACCAATTTACACAGGGGGGGGGCTGAAATCTGGGGATCCCCTTTGATAAAGGGGGCTTCCATATCCTGATAAGCCTCCCGCCTGCAGACCCCCACAACCACCGGGCAAGGGTTGTAGGAATGAGGCCCTTGTCCCCATCAACATGGGGACATGGTGCTTTGAGGGGTCACAGACCCCCAAAGAATCCTCCCCATGTTAAGGGCATGTGGCCTGGTACGGTTCAGGAGAGGGGGGGGCGCTCTCTCGTCCCGCCCTCTTTTCGTCCAGCCTGCCATGTTGCATGCTCGGATAAAGGGTCTGGTATGGATTTTTGGGGGGAACTCCACACCATTTTTTTTTTAATTTGACGCAGGGTTCCCCTTAATATCCATACCAGACCTGAGGGGCCTGGTAATTGAATTTGGGAGGACCCCCAGGCATTTTTTTTTTCCAATGACTTTCAATTACTTTTTTTTGTATTGCTGGGACCAACAATTCATTATAGCCGCGAGTAGTTTTAAATTACTTTTTTTCCTTCAGAAATGACATTTTGTGCAGAGACTGTTATAAACACTGGAAACATGCGCTACTTTAAAGGCATACTTTAGACACCCCCAGGTACGAAATTTAAAGGAATATTTCACTTTTATTGTTTCACTTTAGCATTATTAAAATCACTGCCCCCTAAAAAAACTGCATTTTTTAAAACTTTTTTTTGCATTGATACATGTCCCCTGGGGCAGGACCCAGGTCCCCAAACACTTTTTATGACAATAACTTGCATATTAACCTTTAAAATGAGCACTTTAGATTTCTCCCATAGACTTTTAAAGGGTGTTCCGTGGCTTTTCGAATTTGCCACGAACACCCCAAATTGTTCTCTGTTCGCCGAAAGGGCGAACAGCCAATGTTCGAGTCGAACGTGAGTTTGACTCAAACACAAAGCTCGTCCCTAGTTTACACACACACGTCCCTGTTCTTCCTCTTGTGCCCGCGATCGCGTGTGGCCGGCGGTCACCGCGACCGACGGTCATGAGCATCGGCACCCCCGCAGTGCAGCGCAAGTGTGCCATGCTATCCCGCTTAAAAGAGCCGACGTACAGCTACGACAGCTCGCGGGATCGTGCCGACCTGCCGCAGTATAATGACGGCGGCAGGTCGGCAAGTGGTTAAAATGCAATAACCAGTTTCCTGACTACATAACATCTTTCGAGACCCTGTGTGAATTGTGTGCCCTAGACTGTGCCATGTTGTACCCTATACTAATACTAATACTCTACTAGTGTGTGGTAGCGACAGAAGCAGTGCTTGAAGCAGAGACCAGGTTTGGCCAGGACAGGAGGGACAAAAAAAAGCAGGCGTCATGCCTAAATCCACGCCTGCTATGGACCCAAACTCTTTTTTGGGGGGACTTTTGGGTCGGGGTACCAAGGAGGACACCTGGAAAATGTCTCTCATGCAGCCGGCTAACATTGCATCTGGATTTGGGGATTGGGCCACAGCACCTTTCGGATACAAAAGGAAGGATCCACTTCATCCAGTTACTTTATAAAGCACAAAAACGGAAAATTGTATCATACTTACCAGTAATTTTCCTTTCCTGGTGCCTATCCATGGCAGCATACCTGTGATAGAGCTCCGCCTTGACTCCTCCTTTAGGACTAGTGAATAGCATAAATTAAAGGCATAGTCCCTCCCCCAACATTCTCTGTAATATAGAATACCGAGGGTGGGAGCGTATGCTGCTATGGATAGGCACCAGGAAAGGAAAATTACTGGTAAGTATGATACAGTTTTCCGTTTTCCTGGTGCCTCCATGGCAGCATACCTGTGATAAATAACTAGCTGACATGGGTGGGATAATTTCTTAAAATAAATGTTTAATTAGAAGAGGAGGACATAGCAGCCTGAACTGCCCTCCTTCCAAACTCAACAGTTGTGAGCGCTCCTGGATCAATATGGTAGTGTCTGAGGGATGTATGGTGAGAAGACCATGTGGCAGCCCTGCAAACCGTCTCCAACGAAACATTAGCCCTTGCTGCCCAGGAAGCTGAGACTGCCCTTGTAGAATGAGCATTCACTCGGGATGGAGGCTCCATATTCTTCACCCTGTAGGCCTTCTGGATTAACTTTACAGCCCAAGATGCCAGAGTTCTGATGGAAGCTTCTTTGCCCCTGTATTTACCGAACGGTACGATGAAAAGTCTCTCAGAATTTCTGAAGGGGCCGGTGGCTTCTAGGTAGGCCCTGAGCACTCTGGATACATCCAGTTCGTGACAAGACTCTGAATCCGTGTCTGTAAACACTGGTAGTGCCCAGGGTTCCAACAGGTGGCTTGGAGTAGTGACCTTTGGTGTGAACCCCCGAAGGGGGCGAAGTTCCACTCTGTCGGGGAAGAAGGAGATGTGGTCGTCACCTATCCCTAAAGAGTGAAGTTCCAAGATCCTTTTGCCAGATGTAATGGCTAGCAGGAAAGCCGTCTTTAGTGTCAGGTTCCATATTGTTACTTGTTCCACTGGAGCAAAGGGATGGTCAGATAGAACTTCCAGGACTAGGGACAGATGCCACTTAGGAAATGATCGTCTGACAGGAGGGTGAATCTTCAATACACCTCTGAGGTAAGTGACTACTAAAGGATCCTCCGTCCCATCTCTTATTTGTTGCGGCAGAGATTGCTGCTGCCTGCACTTTGAGGGAGCTCAGACCAAGTCCCAGATCAAGTCCTGTCTGAAGGAATCCTAGAACATGGGAAGTAGAGGGAAGGATTGGATCAAATCCATTTCCGGAAGCAAATAACAAGAACTTGTCCCATATTTTTGAATATATGGCATTAGTTGCAGGCTTCCTGGTTTTTAGAAGGGTTGTTATGACTCCTGGGGAACACCCTAGGGATTCGAACCTTCGCCTCTCAACCTCCAGATTCGAAGATTCAACTTCTGAGGGTTTAGATGAACTAGACTGCCCTGCGACAGAAGTTGAGGGAAAGGAGGGATCTTGATCGGAGAGCCCACACTGAGGCGCAATACGGAAGTACTGCCACCACCTGGACTGGCTCTCTGAGGAGCCTCAGAAGGAATTTGAATATTAATGGCCTGGGAGGAAAGGCATATGCCGTGGTGAACCTCCAGGGACATGACAGGGCATCCACTGCCTCGGCTTGTGTGTGCGGCAGCCGAGAGAAGAACCTATCCAGCTTGGCGTTCTTCGGGGAGGCGAACAGATCTACCTGAGGGGGATCCGACATGTTGGCAATCTGAAGGAAGACATGAGGGTGGAGAGCCCACTCGTTGTTGTCCAGGAAGTTTCTGGATAACGTGTCTGTTTCCGTGTTCAACCTGCCTGGCAGATACATTGCTCTGAGGTCCAGGAGGTTCTGCTCCGCCCAGAGCATGATCGGCTCTACCTCCTTGAGGAGTGACCTGCTGCGAGTGCCTCCCTGCTTCTGCAGATAAGCGACAGCTGCCCTGTTGTCTAGGCGTAGGAGTATTCTCTGGCCTCTGATTTGGGGTGCCAAAGAGGTCAGTGCCAAGAAGGCTGCCCTCATCTCCAAAGATGTTGGATACCACTCCCTGGGTGGTGTATGACCATCTCCCCTGTATTCTGGTTTGCCCGCAATGGGCTCCCCAGCCCTGTCTGCTTGCAAGCGGACGCAATTGTGATCCAAGGAAGGGAGCCCAGGTGATGAGGCTTGGAGAGGTTTTCCAGAACTGTCCACCAGTGAAGGCTCCTGCGCATTTTTCCCATCAGCAGGATCGTCTGAGATAGTCGTTTCTTCTACTGCGCCAAGAAACCAGTCTGGAAATACCTCAAGTGCCAATGTGCTGAAGGAACCATGGGTATACAGGAAGACATTGTGCCAATGAGGCTCAGGCATTGTGAAGCCGTCAGATACGGGCTCCGGATGACTTTGATCATTCTCTGGATGACAATCCTTGCCTTAGGCGGTGGTAATGACACTGTCCCCTCCTGAGTGTAGAACGTTGCGCATAGATTATCTGCTGTGTTGGCGTTAGTTGACTCTTGTCGGAATTCACCAGCCACCCTAGCTATTTTAGGGTCTGTAGAAGAATTTCCCGGTGACGTACCAACTGATCCGGATTGCTTGCTAGGAGGAGGATGTCGTCCAGGTATTGGTATATCCTCAAGCCCCTCTCCCCCAGGGGAAGCAAAGCAGATTAGTATCCTGGTGAACACCCTGGGAGAGGTGCACAGACCTAAAGGAAGGGCTTGAAACTGTAGGTGGGTCCGTCCCACTGTAAATCTCAGATATTTTTGAAATGCAGGTAGAATTGGCACGTGTAGGTACGCATCCTGCAGATCAACCGAAATCATCCAATCTGATGGCTGGACTGCCTGAATAATCGTCTGCAGGGACTCCATTTTGAAGCTTTCGGGGCAGATATACCGGCTGAACCTCTTTAGGTCTATCACAGGCCTCCAACCACCTGTCCTCTTTGGGACCAGAAATAGGGTGGAGTAGAAGCCTGCCAAGCGCTCTGCCAAGGGAACCGGAACAGCCGCCCCCTGAAGCTGGAGTGACGTTAGGAAGTTTTTTTAGAGCTTGAGCTTTCAGTGGAGAGGATGGAATCTCTATTCCTTTGAAAGAGTTCCGAGGTGGGGGGGGTAAGAGAAATTCCAAAAGTGCCCCCATTGAATTGTTGACAGAACCCAGGGGTCGTGGCAGCAGGTGGCCCAGACTGGGACAAAAGACTTTAGCCTGGCTCCCACCGGGAGTGCCTGTTTTCCTCTGGCATCAAAAAGACTGCTTCTGCTCCTGTGGAGCCGGAAGGGCTTTCATCTTCCTATACAAAAAGGATCCCTGAGTACCTTTCCAAGGTCTTTTGTTGTCCCTGGGCTGTCTCGACTGCCTAAAATCCCTTGGGTTTGACTGGCGGAACCTAGAGGAGCCACCTCTGAATCTTCGCATCCTTCTGTCCTGTGGAAGCATACCAGACTTCCCTCCTGACAGACTGGAGATAGCTTTATCCATTTTGTCTCCGAATAGGGCTTTACCATCGAACGGGATTTTGCACTAATTTTGTTTGGAAGATAAATCAGCCGTCCAGGGTTTCAGCCACAAGGCCCTCTTCGCCATTACTGAATGCAACATGGATCTTGCCGAGCACCTGATCGTGTCAATGGCCGCTACACCGACAAAGTCTGCCGACAATCTAAGCTCTTCCAAGGCTTTAATTATATCCTCCAAGATCTTATGGCATGCGATACTGATGTGAGGGCAATAGCTGGCTTACACGCTGCTCCCGCGGCCAAGTAGCTCCTCTTCAGCTCCATGTCGATTCGCCTATCTAGAAGGTCTTTGAAGGAAGCGGAATCCTCCATTGGCAAAGTTATATTTTTGCGAGTCGCACCACCAACGCGTCTACCACTGGCATGGAGTTTATTGACTGCGTTCCCGACTCTGGTAAGGGGTTTATAGTTTATTATACCGACCCAAAAAAATAATTTTTTTATTTATCAGTCTTTGCCCATTCCTTCTGAATGACTTGACTAATCTTGCCCATCAACGGGAAAGAACCTGCTTTCTTTTGAGGAATGGGAAGTAGCTTGTAGACTCTTGGGGAGGCTAATCTGCGTCTTTCCAGGCGATTGCGGCTTTGACTGCCTGGATGAATAGCTTTACCAAGGAGAGACTGAAGCCAGAAGTTTCTGACTCTTCTCAAGAGTCCCCTGAAGAGTCTTCAGGTGGTGAATCTCTAGCTGGTCGGCCTGACGGTGGCAGAGGTGTACTGACTGCTGACGGACCAGGGAGATTAGGTTCTATATCCTGAACCTGGGATATCTGCTGAAGTGGTTGAGCGGGGACCAAAGTCAAAAGCTCAGAGAAGGAGTCCTTCATTGTTCGCTTGAGCAGATCTACAGCGTGCTGATTTTCTAGCTCGCGGTTGGACGCATAGTCCGTAAAACAGTCCTTACAGACCACTCTGTCTGGTAGTGGTGTAGCCCCACATGTCCAGCATTTCTCTTGCTATAGGTCCTAGGAGAGGGGGACCGATCATGTCCTCTGGATCTTGACCTCTCTGATTTACGATGTGAAGAATGGGACCTACGCCCTGATGAGCGGGACCCCTTGGAGTGGGTAGGGCTACGATGTAAGGAACTCACGCTAGACCAGTGAGCGCACTTTTTTTTTTTTTTATACTCACGTATAGTTGGTCACATACCTAATAGAAGTGTGAGGATCTTTTCTGTGAGATGAATGACTCATTGCGGAGTTGGGCACAAGGATCAGCTCCGGAAATATAGTAAGAAAGGGAAAAGAATCAGGAGTTTTGGCGTCATTTTTTTTTTTTTTTTTAAACATTTTTATATCGTCATCTTTTTTTATTTTTTATTTTATTTTTTAAACAACATTTTTATATCGTCATCTTTTTTTATTTTATTTTTTAAACATAAACATTTTTGATCGGCAACATTTTTTTTTTTGAGAAAATAAAAAGTACCTACCACAAAGCAGCATCAGAGAGACCTAGCAGGGCACAGCTGAGGAGACTGACAGCAATCCCTGAATCTGAACCTAAATAGGCTCAAGGTGTGTGGGCTAATCCCATAAACCACTATTTGGAATGGATTGAAAAAAAGGGCAACTCTAGCCTTCTTTCCAGAATCCAAGATGGCCGACACTGAACCAAGCGACCATGCATGCGCACGCGCAGAAGGTCCAGCGTCGCCCAGTACAGAGAGCCGAGAAGCTACGACTCTGTATCACTCCTGAATCGCGCACGCGCAGACGGCGGCAAGGACACCGCGCCGTGACACTCTCCTACCTGGCGGGATGTACAGAGCACCTGTAGCCCCCCCTGAACCCGGAAATAAGCACCACAATGTTGTTGCACAGAGAGACACCTGCCCTATCCAGTTGCACAGTTTTAAAGGAACAAAAAAGTAAGACAATAATCATTTGAAGGCGCCTAACAAGCAAAGGAAAGGGGAGGGGAAGAGAGGAAAAGAAAGGGGAAAAACACAAATGCCTGTAATAAAAAATGGAAACCACCAGCCTGGGAAGATGGAGCTGATCCTTTTGCGACTTCCACTGCATTCATCATGGATGTGATAGCAGACTGCGTTCCTGTGAGGAAACTCTGCGAAATGACCCCAACAGATCCACAGAGGGGTTTCCAGTCTTATCAGCGCTGTGAGTGACCCAAGAACAGGGACTGCACACGGGAAAGGCTAAACCCGGCGGATGCTGCCAACTGCAGAGGTATGAACATACTGCTACTCTTCACCAGCACAAGAAGGTATGAGGAAAAAAAGGAGAATGTTGGGGGAGGGACTATGCCTTTAATTTATTCTATTCACTAGTCCTAAAGGAGGAGTCGAGGCGGAGCTCTATCACAGGTATGCTGCCATGGAGGCACCAGGAAAGTGTTGTACAGAGCCAATTGATATAAATATACAGACATTTTTTTGTACCAGCGTCTGGCTTTACAGGGCACTAAGTATGGATTCATCATCTAATCGTTGAAGTCCACCCTTCCCATGTTAAGGTTATAGCAGTGGACACCGAGGGGCTTCTCAACAACACCAGATAACGTGAAAATTTGGACTGTCGTATCTGCATGAATGGAAGACAGGATGAAAACATCCCGTTTGTCCTTCCACTTCACTGTGTGAAATTTATTATCCTGCAGGTAGGCTTTCTTCCCTTTTCTAAGTCGAGTGTTTACAAGCCTTTGGGGGATGCCCCTACGATTAGGTCGTATGGTACCTCATGAGCCAATTCCAAGATTCTATAAGTGTCTAAATGTGGTACGCTTGCATAGTAGTTGTCCACGTACAAGTGGTACCTATCATGTCTACCCCAACGAAGGTGGTCAGACACTATAGGTGGCTACTGTGCTCTTCACCTATAGCAGCCCCCTTTCCCATAAGGCAAGCAGACCTACCGGTACTCGGTTGCCCCCAGGACTTATACACAATGCTATAGTGCCTGGTCACCACGGTTGGCGGCAATGTACTGCTCAACATATAAATTGCTATGGCCCAAAATCAATCAATACAGATCTTCTGTGAAAAACAGCTTAAAAAATCAAGGAGATGCATTAAATGTGCTGTTTCCACCTGAATTCTGGGTCGGGCAGTGAATGGGGGAAGTACGGGCGCTGCAGTGCTGTGTTTTAATTCTTGGTGGTTGTGGGACGATAACCACCGCACCAGCTTGTACTGTACTTCTGGGACTCGCCCCTCACCATTAGATAGTGCAGTGCTGGTGTGTAAAATGCCAGGATGTACTAGGCTGCTGGTGCTCGCCAGTTCACCAAAAGATAGCATGGCACTAGTACTGGCACTAGTACTTCGCTCTCAGCTGACATACTCAGAATCCTGTAGACCTCTTCACTAGAGTACCTTTCTTTGGAAATTTTGCCCACCAAATTTATAGGTACCTAGGGCAACTCATGGGAAAATGTGCATCTGGCTGTCAGGGACTGCTTAAACCACTACAAAGAAAATGTACCTGCTAGCAGAGATCAGGCCTTTTCTTGCTAACGCTGCGGTTCTGTGTTCAATGCATTAGAAGTGACAGTGATCTACTGACACTGCACTTGTTCGGGGGGGGGGGGCAGAGGGGCTAAACGCAAGTGCTGGCAGATGTTGGGGCTGATCCTGCTAACGCTGCATTTTTGGGCAGACTATACTATTGAGACACTAGTATACAGTAGTTCTGATCTGATCAAAGATACTAATCCGTTCAGACACTAAACTAGTAATGGAAGTTTATAGAGTGAGTTTGACAGTGTTGCTGGCAATCAAAGAGTTAAATATGATGGTGAATATGTGGTAGGCAATCTGACGCTATCTGGGAGGGCCGCTAACTGACGCTAACGCTATCTGATGTCGGCTGTGACACTAATACAGTGATCAGTGAAAAAATCTGTACACTGTACTAATGTCATTGGTGACAGGGCAGTGAAAGGCTTAACTGGGGGCAATCAGGGGGTTAAAATGTGACTAACTATGTGTTTTTGTGTCAGTGTGGTGTTTTTACTCACTGTAGTTCCGGCCCTTTTGTTCTTGCTGGAACTGAAAAGGGCTCCACGAGAGAAGAGCTTGTCACTTCCTTTGCCTGTGTTTTGTAAACACAGGCACAGGCTGATCTCTGATTCAGTATAGATGATCAGCAGGTCCAGATCAAAAATCATTGACTGATTGTTGATGTACCGAAACACAGCACCCCCGGGCTGGCGGGCGCCTGCGCCCCCTACCCAGGACAGAGGATCACGTACCTAGTAGGTAATCCAGTGCAGCAGGGCTGCCTTGCCACCATATATGTAATTTATACGGTCGGCAAGCAATTAAACAGCCACTGGCTTCTCAGCAACCAGGGGCGTATCCCTGCCCTCTGGCTGACTGCTGGATGTAAACAAAGGGAGTAAGGATGATGGTTGATACATAAAAAAACAAAAGCCAAATAGCATGGGTTCCCCCTCAAAATGCATACTAGTTCCTCAGGGTCTGACAACAATTTAAAGGGAGAACCTGTTGCAAAAAAAAAAAAAAGGCATGGTTCGCCCCCAAATCCATACTAGACCTATATTTGAGCATGCAACCTGGCTGACCAAGACAGGTAGGAATGAGCATGTGCCCATCACCTCCTGAAACATACAAGTCTGCATGTCCTCTGCATGAGGAAGATATGTCACAAGGGGGGACCCCTCTGGAAAAGCACATTGTCCCAATGTTGATAAAGCAAGGGCCTTTTCTCCACAACCCTGGCCTGATGGTTTTGGACATGCTCGCCAACCTGCTGAATGAAAAAACAGACCACCACAAATACCGGCTCCCATGTCCCAAGCTATTGTAAACAATGGGGTAGAATATGCCAGGTAACATCATTGACCAAATATGAACATGACCATTTTTGGTCAGTGACATCCCCAGGGATCCTGGGTGTCATTATTGACCTAATATGGTTACATTCTGCTTTGGTCAGAGATGTCACCTGGGATTCCATGCTCCTTTGCTTACATTCAGCTGTCAGCTTGGGAGCTGTCAATCATGGCAAGCAGTAGTCAGGAGCAGATCATGTCGGCGGTCGGTGCATTTTTTTCTTTTGGTGGGTCATCAGGTGGCATTCATCCTGATTAATGTGAATCTACAGTGCTGGGTGACATGATTGACAATGGATTTACATTGAGGGGCAAGTTGTTTGTATTTTAATAAGGGGCTTGTCAAAGTCCATAGCATCAAGGATAAGGGTCTGTTGTCTACATACAAAACTAATTATAAGGGAATTATCATTTACCAGCAATAATAGCAGCATTTTTTTCTTTATAAATGTCAGTTTTGCTGCTAGTAGGTTGTACATATATACATTTTAAATGTTTTGCTTTAAGCATTATTAAAATTGTAGCTCCCCGCCATACTGAATTTCTTAATTATTATTTTTTATTTGCTTTGGTACATGTCCTCCTGGACACTGCCAAGCTCCTGCTGAAGTTTGTTGACAATCATCTACCTATTAGCCTAGAAAATGGCTATTACTGATTTCTAAGATTCAGTGTTATTGATTTCAGTGGGGTTGACATTTGGCATCCAAGCTTAGTTAAAGTGGAACTTCTTTCTTAAAGGGGGCTTCCAGATTCAGGTAAGCTACCCCCGCACCCCCACAACCACCAGGAAAAAATTATGAATGAGCATCCCCCTCCAGGACCATACCAAGCCACATGCACTCAACATTGCGGGGGACTTTGTCAGAGGGGGACCCCCCTGGCAAAGCACATTGTCCCCATGTTGATGAGGATAATGGCATCTTCCCCACAACCCTGGTACAGTGGTTGTAGGGGTGCGGGGGTAGCTTACCTGAATGTGGAAACCCCCTTTAAGAAAGGGGCCCTCAACCCCCTATGTTAATGAGTATGGGGTACATTGTACCCCTACTCTTTCACCAAAAAAATGCCGGTGACTCACTCGAAAAAAAAATAAACCTTTGCCCACTGAATGCGATTGGTCCCATCGCTTGTCACTCGCCGAATGACAGCATCGCTGATGCTAAGTAAACATAGGGGCAGGGTCACCTGATGTTACTGTGTCCCCACCCTATGATGTCACTCAGATACCCCACAACATAACATCTCATTCACATGGGGGGGGGTGGGATCTGGGAGCCCCCTTCTTAAAGGGGGCTTCCAGATTCCAATAAGCTAACTCCTGCTCCCCCACAGCCTTCAGGCCAGGGTTGTGGGGAGAAGTACCTTGTCCTCACGAATATGGGGACAAGGTACTTTGCCAGGGAGTCCCCTGGGGCCCCTTGAGGCCATGTGGCCTGATAGAGTTTGGTGGGTATTCGCTCGTCCGCCCCCTCTCCCGGCCTGCAGGGCTGCATGCTCATCTGGTATATATTTTGGGGGACACCACGCCACTTATTCAATGTGAGGATTTGGGGGGGACCCCAAGCTTTTTCTTCAGTTCTTTGGGCGTGGGGTCCTCCTTTAAAGCCATACCATATCCGACTCCTTATTAACTGCAGGGATGGGTCACTGCAGATGATTTATCGCTGCTGACTGACAGCAGAGATGGGTTACTGGCTATATAAATCCTGTATAATAATAATAATAATAATAATTAGGATGCCAGTAGGTGCCAGCTTCTAACCACCAGCAGAAAACACGGAAAAAATGACCGACAAAACGCGTGTAATCACTCAAAACCGTGCAAATTGCATATTTCAATGCATTTCTGTGGAAAAAAAAACCTTCAAAATTGCACAAATCTGCCCAAATCAAGCTACAAAAGTAGCCACTAAACTTTTCTGAGCTTCAATCTTTTGGCTTTAGGTGACATAGAGTAGAGATGTGAATCATCGACACAGAGAATAACAGATTTTTTTTCCCTCCCTGAACATTTTGGAGCTTCGAGCTACAAAATGCTCAGCTATGAATGGGACCTGAGAGAAAAATTAGGTATCACGGAGCTAAACAGTTCACATGCTGATTTGCTTTTGACCAGTATCAGGCTGGTGTAGTCCTAGACAGTCTAGGCTCAGAGGAAGTGAATTGGATGATGTTGGCCATGAGAACAGGAACTTCGGTATTTTTTGAAAAAAAAAAAGACCAGGACCTTCAGATTACTGCAGGGGAAATTTCAGGACTGAAGCCTCGTACACACGACCGAGTTTCTCGTCCAAAACCGGCAAGAAAAGTGCCGCGAGAGCTTTCTTGTCGAGAAAACCGTTCGTGTGTATGGTTTTACGACGAGAAAACTGCCGTGAATCTCGACGAGAAAATAGAGAACCTGCTCTCTATTTTCTCGTCAGGATTCAAGATTTCCTCGTCGTGTTTCTCGTCGGCCTGTTTTGTGACGAGAAAATGGTTCGTGTGTATGCTTTTACGACTCTTCCAAAAGCGCGCATGCTCAGAATCAAGTATGAGACGGGAGCGCATCTTCAGCTAAATCAAGCCTTCCTAATGGAGATAGCACATTCGTCACGCTCTAAATTATTGCATTGTTTAAATGTTGTGCATTGAAATCTTCTTTAGAATGTTACATTAATCAAAACAAATGAACTTCTTTTGCTGCTGATATTCACACAGAGTTATGACTATGTTTTTTTAACCTTTTGCATGTTGCTCTTAGGAAGATTTAGGTGTATATTGTGCAAGATCTTCTGAATATTTTACTGTTTTAGATTTTTCTAACAGATGTTAATTGTAATTTGGCAATGTTTTGCTAGTGATCTCCCATTGTATATTAGAATTTTTTAATTGTAAATTTTACACCCTATATTTTTTACATTATTTTTTTCTTGTTTTTTGGGGGGTTGTTATCTCTCCCTTTTTGTGGCTGTCAAATGTATCTGCTTACTCCAAAGCTAAATTTAAAAAATTTGAAAAAATAAACATAGTCAAGTATGAACTTAAACAAAAATAACATTTATTCATGTTTTGTAAAAAATAAAGAGAAGGCAGCGCTGGAGAACCTGCTGCCATTTGTGCATCCCAGGGACCCCAGACCACACATCATCCCTGTGTGGACACTAAAATTGGGAGCTTGAGAAGGCCAACAGTTCTGAGCACAATCTGATGCAGGCCTCCCAGAGGTCAGGAACAGCAGCAGGTGATATATATGTCCCAAGTGTGTGGTACTACAACAGGCTGCCTTCTGTCCGACCACAATGAAGCAAGGCCATCACTTCCTCGTCTTCTTGGCAGCCTTCCCTGCAGCCTTCCCTGAAGCCTTCCCTGCAGCCTTCCTTCTTCGTGTGGCTGGAGGCTGGGCCACTGGAGGGGTACTCCTGTCAGGAGGAGGAGGAGGTGGAGGAGAAGGGGGTGGGGCAGAAGAAGAAGGTGGAGGTGGAGGAGGAGGTGGAGGAGAAGGGGGTGGGGTTGAAGAAGAAGGTGGAGGTGGAGGAGGAGGTTGTGCCACCTCACATATAGCCGTATTGGGGGTAATTTTCTCCATCACCCCCTTGTTCAGCAAGGTGATGAGCAGGGGCTCGCAAGGGGAGGCGTTGCTCCATGCTCATCACCTTGAACTTGGCCTCCACTAGGCCGGCAATGGCCTCTTCAGGGGATGTGGGCTCCTGGAGGGTGGCATGGGCCTCTCGAATAAGGGCCATTGCTGCCTCACTCGTGGTCCTGTCCCTCCTGCTTCTTTTGGGAAGTCGGATGGGAGGCACCTGTGATCTTGTGGTTCTCCTCGGGCCGGCCACCTCCTGTCTGCCACTGGGCCCTGCCACCTCCTGGCTGCCACTGGGCCCTGCCACCTCCTGGCTGCCACTGGGCCCTGCCACCTCCTGGCTGCCCCTGGGCCCTGCCTCCTCCTGCCTGACAGTTTCCTGACCCTCATCCTGGCTGATTTCATCCTGTGTATGAAAAAGGGACATTGTTTAATGTTTTGGTTTATTATTTTCAATACAACTTTCAGATCCTGATTGTAGCAATTTGAATGTAAATCAATAAAACATTTCCAGAAATTTACAACTACATCAGATTGACTATTTAGCACCCAATTTAGGCCAGACTAATGTCTAGACATCTTGATTTTACGTGTGGAACACCAAATAGTTTATGTTTGTCATCTTGACATATTTTTTAAACATTAGGTTTATCCCAATACATTTTCTATTAATACTATACCTGGCTCCAGATGGCCAAATCAGGTTCATCCAGGATGGCTGCCTCCTCTTGCTCCAGAGAAGGCTCAGGTTGGCTGCAGGGAAGTCTGGGGGGAAGAGTGGAGAGTGATGGCCTTGCCTCAATGTGGTCATCCAGAAAGGACATCCTGCTGTAGTACCACAAACTGGGGACATACACATCATCTGCTGCTGCTCCTGACCTCTGAGAAGCCAGGACCTTAGAGCGTTCAGTCCTGTATGTGCCTCTCAAGCTCCCAATTTTAGTGTCCACCTGTTTTGCTGTGGCTGTGGGCACCTTGGTATGCACAAATGGGAGCAGGGTCTCCAGTGCTGCTTTTCTCACCCCTTTTTTTTTATGTATGGGGTTTTTGGTTTCCCACAGAGTGGGCAACTCCCTTACCCGGTCTATAAATTCCGCAAGGAATTCTTTGTCGCTAATAAAGACATTCATATTGGCTCTGCAAGTAAAATAAAAATTATATAACTAATGTGAGGCACACAGTCTAGCCTCCTTAAAATCTTATTCACCATATATATCCTCCAACATTCTCAAGACAGTATAGGGCAACAATTTTTCAAAGTCACAAATTCACATACCTTCGTTCGCACGTCCGTCACTTGAACTCCTCTCTCCGCACACCGAACGTAGTATAGTCACATGTGTGTTTGCTATATATACACCACGCATGCGTCGAACTACGCACACGTCGCTCCGCACACGTCGCCCGCCCATGACGTTCTAACTAACATCTTTTCCCCCGCCCCTTCTCTTTCGGCGCGCAGACAGATATGGCGGATTTACAGCAGGTGTCTGATAATTCCTCAAATAACGAGGAGGAGACAAGCCCGGAGACTGAGGAAACGTCACGATCAAGGAGGAGATTCAAGGCATCTAATATGTCTTATGGGGAGATGGCGGAGATGGTGGACATCTTGCTAAAGTCGGATTATGACGCAAAGCATGGGCCGTATAGCAAACCTAAGAGAAGGAAGGCCAAAATCATGAAGAAAGTCGTGAAGAGTCTGAAGAAGAATTTTGGGGTGAAACGCTCAAATGAGCAGCTCAGAAAGAGGTGGTCAGACCTCAAACTGAGGGAGCCGGAGCAGTTAAGGAGCATTAAGAGAATGCTAGCAAAAAGTAAGTACTTTTATGCTATTAATGTATTTCTCAACTTACATGTTGCTCCAAGTTTTTTTGGTTTACAAATGTACTCCCTTCCAAAATGTAATATTTTGAACTTGGTTGGGCACAGTAAGCGTTCGTTACAGACACATCATTCGGCCACTATCCTCGTTTTTAGATACATTTTCAGGCTCAAATTTAATTAGTCATCTGCCTGTTTTGATAAAATTGTTGTTCTTACATTGTTGGCTAGATGATGTGTTTATAAAGAGAATGAAATGCAAACTTTAATCAGTGTAAAGGAGAGGACACTCAGCAGCTGGTTCCACATCTGTACTTTTGAGCACTATAGTGTGGGCCACCAGAACCACATTTTTTGGGTGTCCCACACAGGTGCATCAGTGAAATTTTGTGCTGCCTCCATGTCTCAAAATTGACAGCCAAAAGTGAATACTAAACATATTTTTTAGACAAAATAATGTCTTCATGTTGAAATTCAGCACAAACAGACACTTGTACCCCACTTCCAATCAATTTAGCCTGTTTTTATTTTTTAGAGAAAATTTCTGTGTGATAACTAGACCTTTTGTTTGATTCTCATAGGGGAGAGAAGACTGGGAGGAGAACACTCCAGGGAGCACATGAAACCCACAGCTTCGAAACAACCCCAACCTCACAAAGACCCACAACCTGAGGGTGTTGAGAAAGTTGAAGAGGTGGAGGAAGGAGAAGTGCAGGAAGGAGAAGTGGATGACGTGGTGGAACTGGTCACCACAACAGGTCAGTATCTGTCACCACAGCTTCAGGTAAGAGATGTAGGCCTGCAGAGTTATAATACCTTTTTTTTTTATATTTTAGGGGATGTAAATGTTGTGGTGAAAGATAGTAAACGTTTCTCTGCTGACAGTGCCCTACGAATAATACAGCAAGTGATGGAATGTAGCACAGAACTGGACAGAATTAAACAAAGAATTCATGTGATGGATCAAACCTTTAAAGACATTCTCGATGTTTTGGGGAGAATTGAATAAGGCCTCAAAACCCCCATTTTTGTTTTCATTTTGTTATTCACCCTTTTAATGTATTTTTGACAATCAAACCAGCAAAAAATTGAATATGCACACAGTGTGTCAACATGTGCCATCTGCCATCAGGGGATATCCATGTACGCCTTTTGGGGGTGCAATCCCTTCCTCGTATCTAAAGTAGGTGAACTGAAGAAGGGGTTGCACCCACAAAACACGTCCATTGATCACCCCTGATGGCAGATGGCACATGTTGTCAATAGGGATCAGGAGTCTAAACTTCCTATTTGAAATTACTTCAAAATGTGTGCATATTCAATTTTTGGCTGGGCAAGGGGTGCCAATACCCCATATTAGGACGGGCACATAGAGACATAGTTTGTGTAAGTGAATGTCTCATATTGCTCAGAGATATCCAATGTTGTACTTTTTGGAATGCAACTAATGGTTTTGTATTTTCATAAGAAAACAATTGCCAGTTTGTGGCCAGCCAAAAAAAATAATAAAAAATTTACCATGTGTGTGAATGTGCACAGAGTAAAATTTTGGAACACAAACAACGTGTAGCTTCTTTTTCAAATACGCTCTAACCTTATTTGTGTATTTTTTTGGGTTGCATAGTGAAATGGTTGTTATTTACTAAAGGAAAAAACAATTGCCACTACAAATGCACTAAGACAAACTAGGAGACAGGAAACAAACAAAGTTACCAGATTAAAAAAGAATTTTAATGAGTTTTTTATGCACAATTCTTTAGTCATGGCCTGGCATAGGAATTGCCCCCCTACCCGTGAAATAGTCCATATATTTCTCCCGAACCTCACGGGCATTTTGGGGGGGCAAGCCAGGACGGGCATATTCGAGGCCCAGCAGGGGATTGGCATGGGAAAGTCCTGCCTCAGGCAATACTGAGGCCATATAAGTAGTTGATTTTCGGCAAAGAAAATTATGCAGCACACAGCAGCATAAAACTACATAGTTTATCTTGTACTCCGCCAAGTGGATGGGAGTCATAAAAAGGCGGAACTGGCTGGCCATTATGCCGAAGGCATTTTCAACGACTCTTCGGCCCCTGGCCAGCCGGTAATTGAACACCCTCTTCTCTGGGGTCAGGGTCCTCTGTGGAAATGGCCTCATGAGGTGCGGTCCAAGTCCGAAGGCTTCATCAGCCAAAAAAACAAAGGGGAGTCCTTCAACATTCCCTGCATCTGGTGGCAATGCAAGGTCGTCACTCTGGAGACGGAGGGCAAACTCTGTCTGGATGAAGGATCCCCCATCGGACATCCGGCCATTCTTCCCTACATCAACATAGAGGAATTCATACCGTGCTGACATCACCGCCATCAGCACAATGCTATGAAACCCCTTGTAATTGAAGTAGTAGGACCCAGAACGGGGTGGCGGCACGATGCGGACGTGCTTCCCGTCAATGGCACCACCACAGTTGGGGAAGTCCCACCGCGTGGCAAACTCCGATGCCACAGTCTGCCATTCCTGTGGCGTGGAAGGAAGCTGGGGAGTCAAACAAGATGAAAAAAAAATAGAAATTTTAAAAAGAACATTGCAAGCAGATTATAAGAAAATACATTAGAGGCCAACATCAATAAAAATCTCAGTTTAAGGTGTTTTTAATAAGTATAATGGAAGGCTCATGTTTCATATTCATCACCCCCTCTGATGGTCCATTCTAACAAAATTTGGGGGGGGGGTAGATGTGTTTGGCCATAGGATAGCATTGCAGTGGCGGGGCATCCAGAGTGGGCGCTGGAGCACTGCCCCCTCTCACCTGTGCCCGTCACTCAGAACAATACATAGGTTCATGCCTTGCATTAACCTATGTATTGTCAATGCCGCCCAATATTCAGGTGGATGGCCCCCTGTTGAGCGACGGCCATATGAATAACTGTGGCATTTATGGGGTGAAAATTGCATATCAGAAACAGGGGGACAAATAGGCTTTAAAAATCCAGCCTGAGGGATGTAATTGGCTTGATAAAAGTTAAATAGGGGACGCAGGGGGGGGGGGGCATTCCTTGGCTAAACACTGACAGGCTGCTCTGCCAATCATGTTCACCAAGTCTGTTTAATGGTAACATGATTGGCTGATGCAACATCGAGGGCAGGAGAAGACATCAAGGACAGAAGAAGGATGGCGCTGACCAGAAGAAGGTAAGTGCAGGGCTGGGGGGAAAATGGCTGCATTGCAGGGGACAAAATGGCTGCATTGGAGGGGACAAAATGGATGCATTGGAGGGGACAAAATGGCTGCATTGGAAGGGGCAACTGGTGGCGTTTAATAGGCACAGTCGCTAAAAAGGAGGAAGTTTAGTTCCTAAAATTGGGGTTGGACCCCCAAACATTTTGAGCACCAGCCGCCACTGCTGGAAAGGTTCGTGAAGGGAAATATGCATGGAGGAGAAAAAAGTGGCATTTAAAAGCTTCCAGCATGCATGAGGACAAAGGGGACATTCTCAGCATATTACAATCATGGTAATTAGGGAAGGATGAAAGAAATACAATACAATACATTAGCATACATGAAATACATAAAAGTGATGTTAATGGAGAAAACTTACCCTAATATAGTCCTCCTGCAGGACTTGTATAATGGCAGAACAGGTGTCTGGGATTATGAGGCCCAGAGCCTGGGGGGAGATGCCTGTCGTGAACTTCAAGTCCTGCAGACTTCTCCCTGTCGCCAGGTAGCGTAACGTGGCGATGAGCCTCTGCTCAGCACTGATGGCTTCCCGCATAGTGGTGTCCTTCCTGGTAATATAGGGGGACACCAAAGCCAACAGATGCTGAAAAACGGGGTCAGACATCCGCAGAAAATTCCTGTAGTCCTCAGGATTATTCTCGACGATCTCCCGCAGCAGAGGCATATGGCAGAATTGGTCCCGCTGGAGCAACCAATTCTTGGTCCATGAACTCCTCCTCACCCCGTTCATGGACTGGTCTTGGTCCAAAACAAGCAGACCAACACCAAGCGCACACACAGCACGAACTCGACGATGAGAACGTACAGGCGACATAGCTAGGAAACGGTCGTCTTATCAGAACGTACAGGACAGAACGCACTTTAGAACAGCAAGGCCTATGAATAACGAACTGAAAATCAGAAACGAACGGGCAAGAACGCACTGTAAAACAGATGCGACCTGCCTAGACGCCCTGAAAGACAAGATACGAACCCACAAGCACAAACTGAACCGCAGAAAACGAACTGAAAAGCACGAAGACTGAAAAGCGCGAATCGTCTCTTCCCAAACTTTTACTTCACACGCGGTAACACGAGATCAGCAAAAGCAGCCCAAGGGGTGGCGCCAGGGAAATCGATCTTCCCCTTTATAGTGCCGTCGTACGTGCTGGACGTGACCACGGAGAACAACAAGGAAATTGGGAAATGTCAGTGTGTACGCATGGAAAGCTTGACGAGAAAATCATCAAGGTTAACAAGAATCTCGTCGAAAAAAACGACGTGTTTTTTACGACGAGAAAATCGGCCGTGTGTACGAGGCTTGAGAGTGAATATTGCAACAAAACCTGATTTTTATTTTATCTTTTAATGAAAGTAACATTTCCAGAGAGCATTTACCCCATTACATTAATAACTACTGTCCACCAATTTGACATAACTGACAATAACAATTGACCAGCCAATGGCTCCCACTGCTGCCTCTGTGTCCTGTGAGGAGAGGGAGAGAAAGCGGTGCTGCTGCACACAGGCACAGCGCTGGATCGAAAAAGGACACAGGTAAGTAAACAGGGGGTGAGGGGGCAATACAATTACTGGGACACTTTTTACCTTAATGCAGGGAATGCATTAAAGTAAACATTTTCTTCCTTTTGAACTACTTGAATGTTCCCTAAGCTTTAATCATACAATGGTATGCAAACAAAAAACTTTTTTTTTTTCTTGGATATTCATTAACAGGCTAAATAAGCAGAGAGACAAAAAAAAAGGGGGGAAAAAACGAGTACCAGGGTGATTCAAACCGAAGGCCCGTTCATTAGATATGAACTAGATGCGTATAGCTGGAGTATAAAGTTATCTTGTCGTTTGTAGCCTGAGAAACAGCATACAGAAAAAATATTAATCCCAGATGTAATTAAAGGGGATTAAGAGAAAGTGGCTACTTTTAAACAACAATTTAGTCTAGGCCAAGGGGTAAGAAAATATAAACCATTTATTTTAAGTATCAAAAGGGAAAGGTTTAAACATGCATATTAAATCAAATATACAGGCAATTACAATAGAACTTCATATACTATTTTTCCGATAGCCTCCTAAAAGAGGAGGTCTATTCGGAAAGTGTAACGATCAAACATATAAAACAAACAGAACTAACAGTACCATCACCAACAATGAGGGGAAAGACACACAGCACAGATGGTCCGGACGCCGGCAATTAATTTCACAATGGTGCTGCAAAATGGTAAGATTAGCTTGATTGCAGCCAATATCATGATTTTTCCATATAACCAGTAGATACCATAGTGCAGCTTCACTGTGAATAACCCTAACAAAATTGGAACCTAACAAGGGGAGATGGAAATGTTGACCACTGATATCACCTTCCTAGGGGAAGGAGGATATTGGAATGGTCTCCGTGGGATTTAGGGAATAGATGGAAGGAACAGGTGTTCCTATTGCACTCCAGGGATCACACTAGAGTGCATTCATAGCCCTGTACAGATTTTACCGAGATGGTGGGCTTTGGTCACTTTTCCTTCAATGGCAATCAAATGTAGTGAAGGAGTTAAGGTCATTGAATCTTTGGTTGCTTTAGAATATGACCGCTGATGGCATAGTCAGTATTTCAGTGCAGCGCGGAGTGGTGGGAGCTAGGGAAGCCACTGGAAAGTTTCACCTTCTTAGTGTGTTCAGAAGGGGACGGGTATCTAGGGTTCAGTTGAATCTGACATGCAGAGCGGGGTCAGTGCATTTCACTGGAAACCCCCTGTTGAAGGTGAAATTAAGTTATACTTTACCCTTTCAGATGCTCAACGTCCTTTAAGTTATCTGTGGCTCCGTGCTCAACCAGATCTCCTTGTCGGGATGGAATGTCTCACTGTCTGCTGGTCTTTGCGGATTTGTTTGTTGTCAATCTGTAGCAGCGTGAAGAGTTCAGAGGTTCGCGCTGTTGACGTTACGTACGTTCCGACCAGGACTTTGGAATCCACTATGCCCCGCGCTGCTTTCCGTTACTGTCCTCCGTACACGGATCTCCGCTGTCGGGTCGAGGGGTTGTGTTGCCGACGTCACGTGACCTCCGTGACGTCAACGCGTTTCGCTTTGATGTTGCGTAGCTTCGTCTGGACGTAGCTCCCACCACTCCGCGCTGCACTGAAATACTGACTATGCCATCAGCGGTCATATTCTAAAGCAACCAAAGATTCAATGACCTTAACTCCTTCACTACATTTGATTGCCATTGAAGGAAAAGTGACCAAAGCCCACCATCTCGGTAAAATATGTGCAGGGCTATGAATGCAATCTAGTGTGATCCCTGGAGTACCAATAGGAACACCTGTTCCTTCCATCTATTCCCTAAATCCCACGGAGACCATTCCAATATCCTCCTTCCCCTAGGAAGGTGATATCAGTGGTCAACATTTCCATCTCCCCTTGTTAGGTTCCAATTTTGTTAGGGTTATTCACAGTGAAGCTGCACTATGGTATCTACTGGTTATATGGAAAAATCATGATATTGGCTGCAATCAAACTAATCTTACCATTTTGCAGCACCATTGTGAAATTAATTGCCGGCGTCCGGACCATCTGTGCTGTGTGTCTTTCCCCTCATTGTTGGTGATGGTACTGTTAGTTCTGTTTGTTTTATATGTTTGATCGTTACACTTTCCGAATAGGCCTCCTCTTTTAGGAGGCTATCGGAAAAATAGTATATGAAGTTCTATTGTAATTGCCTGTATATTTGATTTAATATGCATGTTTAAACCTTTCCCTTTTGATACTTAAAATAAATGGTTTATATTTTCTTACCCCTTGGCCTAGACTAAATTGTTATTTAAAAGTAGCCACTTTCTCTTAATCCCCTTTAATTACATCTGGGATTAATATTTTTTCTAAATAAGCAGAGACCTTGCAAACTAAATGTTTGGTTTTCTAAGTGAACAGTAGGGATGAGCTATCTGTTCGAGTTGAACATGAGTTCGACTCGAACATTGGCTGTTCGCCAGTTTGTTGAAATTCGAACATTATGGGTCATTCCCGCCAAATTCGAGCGGCGCGTCACGCCCAATAATGCACTGCGACATTGCATATATATATATATACACTGTATCATGTGCACCTAGATCTCACTGCAGACCGTTCCTTGTGTAATGTTTCTAAAATGCTTCAGGCAGGCAGTTGATTCAGTTCGCTGCAGTGTATTTAGTATATATATGTAGCGGGGTCCTCAATTTAAGGGAAGTGTTTGGGTGGTAATTGTGCCCAAACACCCTCATTTGTCAGGGTTTGCAACTATTTTATCCGCAGGGAGAGTATTGGTGTACAGTTCCCTGTGGCCTACAGGTGGCGCTGCCATAGTAGGCTAGGGTTGAACCACTAGTACAGGGCTGTGCTTTTTGTGTCCCCTCTTGGCAACTGTACAGTAGGGCGGGGTTAACCTGCTGTGCGTGCTGGGAGAGGAGATAAAAGGGGCAGACGCTGCCTGTTCGGGGTTAGTCGGTGGGATCCTACCCCTGGTCCTGGTTCCAGTCCGCCCTAGGCCCAGGGGTGGGTGTTCTCTGTTCCGGTTCCATCCTGGGCACTTTTAGTCCCAGGGTGAGGTAGTACTCTGCTGTTCCTGTCCGTCCTGGAGGCGTGGACTCGGGAATTGCAGCAAAGGCCTGGGCCCAGCACCTTTGGCTGGAGCTCATCGGGGATCGAGGAATCTCAGGGTGCCGCCTTGCGAGGGGACCCGTATCTGAGTAGAGGAGGCTGGGTGAGGAACCATTTCAAAGGACTGATGCGGTAGTCACGGTGAAGGAAAGGGTCCCGGTAACCCTCCGGAGGGATGTCTTCTCCCTAGGCCAAGGTCAAGTTCACCAGGTCTGTGATAGAGGCCTCGAGTAAAGTGTGAGTGTCATTTGGCTGCTAGTCTTGTCCTAGGTAGACTATCGATTTGAGGCTGAGTCTGTTCGAGAAGCTGAACAGTGAGGTGACTGAGATTGTGCCTGGATCTTTCCCCACATCTTGTGCTGTTCTTTTTCTTGCTCCAACTTTTGTTCCTATCAAGAGACGGTTATTTGCTAAGAGAAGAAATACACTCTCTGTTGGAGTTACAGCAAGTATGGACATTCTATTCACTGGGGGAAACAAGTACTCAAATCTGTTATCCACAGAGGTGAGAAAACATTTGCTGGCCCAACTGTGAAATGACCCACCAACAACACCGCTCAAGCTCTTAATACAAGAGGGTACGGGCTTGTGGCATGGTGTGCCCCTTCTTCCTGCGAAGAGCCGAAGAACAAGGTAGGTAAAAGGGGGTCTGTGTGCTACACGTGGGGGCTTGAGTCCGGGATTGTTTCACAGGAAAAGAGGCCCAGAATTTGAACTTGTTCCCCTGTGAAGTTCCGTGGAGGTCGGCCATCTTAAAAGTGACTGCCCCATGAGGAGAACCCATGCTGCGTAGTTCGTGGGCGTGCCTACAGAAGAGAAGCCCACGAACATTGCAGGAGATGGGAGGAGTCTCGTGGTGACTTTGGCGTCAGAGAGACAGTGCGCGATGAATCGGCAAGTGAGTGACATGGCGTCTAATGCCACATGGATTCCGAGTTCAACCACAATAAATGTTACCTCCTTTGCTACTTCCGTTACGGATACGGGGATCCGACTGAAGCCCCGGGGCCGATTCGCGCTCTATGTATGCAGAGAAGTGGAGGCCCTTGGAGTGGTTTGTCCCGGATGCCAGGGACTGGTGGTACATCTTAAACCCTTCGGGAGATGTGAGCAGTGTAAGGAGTTCTTGTTTGAAGTGGAGCAACCTACGGAAAAGCCTCTGGCCTTCCGCCTGAACTGCCTTACAGGCGCCACCACTTTAGAAGAAGGAACCAGAGCTTCCACAGTCACCCCTGCGCGCACTGTTGAGACTTCGGAGGAAGTCGCGAGTGAAAGTGTTCCAGTTGTTGAGGAACCGGAGTTCGAGAGACCGGAGGATGCTGTTTCGGTCTTTACGGAGTCCTCGCTCCCATCGCCCAAGAGGAAGGTCGGCTATGTTACAGCTTCCTGCGGCCGTGGTAGAGTCACATCCCAGCTCTTGCCCGGATCGGATGTCTCAGTGGGAAAAAGTTCCGGACGTCCCGTTTCAGCTACAAGCCAAGGTAAGCCGGGAAAGGGACCTTAGCTAAGGTCCGAAGTGTCGGGGATGCTTAGGTCAGGGATCCCAGGGCCCTTGAACTGGTTAGAGGCGGTGATTCATCATCTACCCGGAGTTCCCTGCCGGCGGAGGAATGTGATACCTCCGACCTGGAATCAGTCTCCGATCCAGGGGATGATGTGGCCATTAATGAGTTGTTTGAGCGGAAGGGTTGGGAAAAGATGCCCCTGTCCTCGTCCCGAAGGAAAGAGGACTCACCCATGTTCACTGGGGATACGACACCCCAGGTGGAGGCCCCGGAGCCTGAGAAGGAGTCTGTCCCACTGTCTACCCTTCCACCATTGGAGATGCCTGCACCTGTTGCCGAGGTGTCCAGAGTGTCACTACGGGCCCCCATGACTGGTCCGGAGGCAGTGAAAGTGCATCAACACCCAGACACCATAGTTTTGCCAGGGACGGGAGATCGAGCGACCATGACGCCATTGTCTCGGTTACAGAGGTTGTTCAACCAAAGAGTTGCAAGCGAGTACGGATGGGAATACCCGTACTTACCAAAATAACTTTTATATGAGGTAGAGGTCCATAGATGTCGATGGTACGCGGATTTTGTATGGACTCACTTGAAGGTTCCCCCAGGTCCGGAGGTAGTATTCTTGTTCTGCTGCAGTTACCAAACGTTTCAAAGACTGTAAGGAGTCCTGGATGCTGGGAAGGCATTTACATGCCGATAAGGTGGTTGTTTGCAGGAAAGACAAGGACAATGCAGTGTACCACATAGACATGTTTGATAAGAACTGGAAGCCATTGGTATTGCCAGACCCGCAATATTATCTTTAGAGACTTAACTCTTGTGTTATCTTTTTGTTTTATTCTGGAGTGTACTCTTCTGGAGCCAAGAACTCTGACCCTTGCACAGGGTTTTTTTTTTTTTTTTTCTACTTTCTGGAAGAGCGGGAGCAGTTTTTTTTTCCTCCCTCTCACAGTATCAAAAGACAGAGACTTTTGGGGTAGAATAGTTTAGAGAAAGGGCCAAAGGAGAAGAAGCAGGAAGATTTACCCTTGGAAGAAAGAAGAAGTTTTCCTAACAGGTGTCTTGACGGTGGCGCTTCCACTAGGTGGCAGTGTTACATAACTTTTTACATTGCAGTTCAAATGCAACTTACTTTTAGGAGGGAGAGGTTTTTCTCTCGGGGAGAATCTCTTCATTCTAATGTACATAGTTTAGAATGTAAATTATTGGTTGTGTGTTTTCTTCCTCTACAGGCGGACGCCGAGCAAACCACTAAGAATGGGGTGGGTTTAGCCATTGTAGACGGGAGGAGAATGTAAATCCTAAATGTGTTTCTGTGACATTGAGAATGTGATGTACACATGTGTTTTCTTTGCTCTTCCTTCACCTCTGTATTTAACTCCCTTTTCCCCATATTCAGGTTCCGGCACAATCTAATTTTTTTTTCCCTCTATTGTGCTCCAAATTGTTTGTTTTTTTTAGATAGTTTCTGGAATGGGCTTATGTTGACTCAGGCTTGAGAGGCATAGGTTTGCTCCAGACACTGGGGACCAGTGTCCATTAGTAGGGGGAGTATGTAGCGGGGTCCTCAATTTAAGGGAAGTGTTTGGGTGGTAATTGTGCCCAAACACCCTAATTTGTCAGGGTTTGCAACCATTTTATCCGCAGGGATAGTATTGGTGTACAGTTCCCTGTGGCCTACAGGTGGCGCTGCCATAGTAGGCTAGGGTTGAACCACTAGTACAGGGCTGTGCTTTTTGTGTCCCCTCTCGGCAACCGTACGGTAGGGCGGGGTTAACCTGCTGTGCGTGCTGGGAGAGGAGATAAAAGGGGCAGACGCTGCCTGTTTGGGGTTAGTCGGTGGGGTCCTACCCCTGGTTCTGGTTCCAGTCCGCCCTGGGCGCCCTAGCCCCAGGGGCGGGTGCTCTCTGTTCCGGTTCCATCCTGGGCACCTTTAGTCCCAGGGTGAGGTACTACTCTGCTGTTAATGTCCGTCCTTGAGGCGTGGACTCGGGAATTGCAGAAAAGGCCTGGGCCCAGGACCTTTGGCTGGAGCCCATCAGGGATTGAGGAATCTCAGGGTGCCGCCTTGCGAGGGGACCCGTATCTGAGTAGAGGAGCCTGGGTGAGGAACTATTCCAAAGGACTGATGCGGAAGTCATGGTGAAGGAAAGGGTCCTAGTAACTCTTCGGAGGGATGTCTTCTCCCTTAGGCCAAGGTCAAGTTCACCAGGTCTGTGATAGAGGCCTTGAGTAAAGTGTGAGTGTCATTTGGCTGCTAGTCTTGTCCTAGGTAGACTATTCATTTGAGGCTGAGTCTGTTCGAGAAGCTGAACAGTGAGGTGACTGAGATTGTGCCTGGACCTTTCCCCACATCTTGTGCTGTCCTTTTTCTTGCTCCAACTTTTGTTCCTATCAAGAGACGGTTATTTGCTAAGAGAAGAAGTAAACTCTCTGTTGGAGTTACAGCAAGTGTGGACATTCTATTCACTGGGGGAAACAAGTACTCAAATCTGTTATCCACAGAGGTGAGAAAACATTTTCTGGCTCAACTTTGAAATGACCCACCAACAACACCGCTCAACCTCTTAATACAGGAGGGTATATATATATACAGTCATGTTCGAAATTGTTGGCACCCCAGAAATTTTTCCAGAAAATCAAGTATTTCTCACAGAAAAGTATTGCAGTAACACATGTTACTCTTTCGTCCATGGACCGACACAGCTTCTCTATTGACAAAGTGGGTATTATCCGTTAATTAGGAGTGACTAGGCAGAAAAACTTGTAAAAAGTGTTGCATCACACCTTCTACAGCACCGCCCAGGGGGCGGACCCTCTGGGTATACCCTCTCAGTCTGCACATCGCAGATCAGTTTTTTTCTGTCTAGCAAGGAGTAGGACATGGCTCCCTTCGGGCTCATTGGTCCGGGGAAAAAAGATATATATATTTTTTATTTTTTTGCTACATTTGTTGTTTCCTGCGATCTTCGATCAACTGCCGACTGGGTGACAGGCTGGATCCTCGATCCTTGTAGTCTCCCCAGTTTCGGCCATCGAGCGTGTGCCGACCCTAGCTACGCGCTGGGTTTTCCACGACATGCCCGTCGCTCCACGGGTGGCCGGTGAGCCTACGCTCCAGGGCCTGCATCGGACCGCTCAGCTTCGGCTGACCTTACGGCCGAGTCGCAGCAGCCTGGCCGGTGAGCTTACGCTCCAAGGCTTGCATCGGACCGCTCAGCTTCGGCTGACCTTACGGCCGAGTCGCAGCAGCCTGTCCGGTGAGCGTCATGCTCCAGGGCATACATATGATCGTCCCTTCTGGGTCCAATCACAGCATGCCTGGCCAACAGTCACCTTCCGTGCGCGGACGATGATCTGTTTGGAATGTCTTCCAGCAGAATACATGCAGGATAGGTAAGTAAAACTCCCCTGCCTCGGCTGGGTGATTTAGCTGGACATTCCTGGAGAGATCAAGTAAGTGGTTGTGGCCCCTTTCTTCCCTCTCTCCCTGCCTTTCCCTCCTCCCTGGGCTTCTAGCTAAAGGTTGCTGGGTGCTGGGGGTCACCTAGGGGGTCCCACTGGAGCGGGGCTGGCTGTAACTAACATTTAAAAGAAATGTCATTTTTGCTTACCTGTGTTTCTGTGTCTCCATGCTGTCGGCGGCCATTTTGAGGTGGTCCATGCCAAGTTTGGCCTCTTGTAACTGCCTGGCGGCCATCTTCCTGTAGTTCGGCCACACCCACTGGCCCCTATCAGGTGATCGGCGGCCATGTTTGTCCACCCTGTATGCAGATATTGCCGTTCGGCGGCCATCTTTTTTGTGGGCTATGGCTGCCTGACCTCTATCTTCTGTCGGCGGCCATTTTCTTAGAGCCCACATTATCTTCCATACAGACGGTTTTGGCAACCATTTTGCGAGAGCCTCCGGCCTCTAGGGTGCATTACACTGGCACGAAAATTCACACAGGAAGTGCTGATAAAAGAAGCAGACTGACACAGCAGCAAGGGGACAGCATCATAGGCGCAGCATAGCAGTACCTATCCAGGGTGGTGAGTCCTCTGGGTGACCCAGCATCTCTGCAGCGCAGGAGGGTGGCCTATTGATATCTTGCCTGGAGCCCTGTGAGTGTCAGCATGTGGTCAGCATGGCATCTGAGCCAGATGTCTTCTCCCCTGAAACACCAGATTTAGCAGCTGGTGTCCCTGAGGTGTCTATGGACGCTATGTCGGCAATCCTAGAGGCGTTTGCTGCCAGGGTGGAAGCAGCACACGGGAATACAGGGGGTAATAAACGCCCCCGTCCCCTGCAATCTTCTGGGGATATTTCTGATGCAGAACCAGGTCCAGCTACGGCTCATGGCCCAGATTCTGATGCATCAGAGACTGCAGACCGTGACCGATCGGACAGTGAGGAGGACTCCAAGTCCAGGTCAGTACGCGAGACGGCTTTGGTATCTGACCTTATTACTGCAGTGCGGGATACGCTAAAGTTGGAAAGGACTGAAGAAGTAGCAGATACTCCAGTCCCCTTTGGGTTTCGTAAACCTGCCCGCACTGCTAAGGTGTTCCCTTGTGTGTCTTATTTTGACAAACTCTTATACAAGGAATGGGAGAACCCACTGAGGGTCTTTACAGCCCCAAAGAGGTTTGCAGTACGGTACCCCTTTGAGGAGAGTTTTCTGAAGATATGGACCTCTCCCCCTATAGTGGACCCTTCGGTGTCCAGACTTAATAGAGCCACCACTATTCCAGTAGAAGGGGCTCCTGTTTTCAAGGACCCTGTGGATAAGAAGGCTGAAGCACTCGCTCGCTACCTATACTCAGTGGTAGGCTCAGCAGTACGCCCGGCATTGGCGGGGGCCCTAGTGTCTCAGACACTTACTGAATGGGCAAAATTGCTACTCCAGGGGTTAAAGGAGCGAGATGCTCCTCCTAATGAGATAACTTTGGCCGACCAGTTGGTCCAGGGCCTTAAGTTTGTCTGCGAGTCAGACATGGATACTATTCCCCTGCTGTCAAGAGCTTCGGTTTATGCAGTAGCAATACGCCGCCTGATCTGGCTAAAGGGCTGGTCTGCGGACCAGACTTCCAAGAAAGCCCTATTGGATCTGCCTTTTAAGGGCGACAGACTTTTTGGGGCTTCTCTGGATGACATCATCAAGGATGCTACAGGAGGTAAAAGCACTTTGCTTCCCCAAACTAGCAAGGGTAGGGGACCACGCCAAGGGCAAGGGCCCTCCTTTACTGCACGTAAGCGGTTTTTTCGCCCTCTTAAGGCGACAGGGAAAAGACCCCAGGCCGATAAAGCGCCTGCCCAAGGACAAAAGCGTCCTTGGTCCCGCAGACCCAACAAGCCTGTGGACAAATCTGCGTCCACATGAAGGTCCGCCCCCACCCAGCTCTCGGGTGGGGGGACGTCTTCGCAAATTCGCGACTCAGTGGACTGCTCTAGTCTCCGACAGGTGGGTTTGCGAAGTAATCTCCTCAGGCTACAAGATAGAATTTCTCTCTTGTCCACCAGACAGATTCATCACCTCCAATCTCCAGCTACTACCGACCCGTCGGGAGGCCCTGTATGGGGCGGTCCAGGGTCTACTGGAACGCGGGGTAGTTATTCCAGTTCCAGAACAGGAACGGGGTCAGGGTTTTTACTCAAATCTGTTCATTGTGCCAAAGAAGGAGGGGGTTCGTCCAATCTTGGATCTCAGAGCCCTCAATTGCTTTGTGAAGGTACAAAGATTTCGGATGGAGTCGGTTCGATCCGTAGTCACGGCTCTCCATCCGGGGGACTTTCTGGCCTCCTTGGACATCAAGGACGCATACCTGCATGTCCCCATATACTCCAGACACCAGAGGTTTCTGCGATTTGCTATCGGGAAGAACCACTACCAGTTTGTGGCCCTCCCGTTTGGCCTTGCCTCAGCACCCAGGACGTTCACCAAGGTGCTCGCTCCGATTCTGGCACTTCTAAGACAGCGGGGTATCGCTATCACAGGTTACTTGGACGACCTTCTGCTGAAGGGCCCTTCAAGCTCAGAATTAGAGGTAAGCGTGTCCATTACCTGTCAGACTCTTCGAGACTGTGGTTGGATACTAAACACGCAAAAGTCAGTATTGGTGCCCACTCAACGCCTAGTGTACCTGGGGTTGATTCTGGATTCCTCAGAGGCAAAGGTATTCCTCCCTGTGGAGAAGTTGCAGACCCTCCGGGCTGCAGTACGGCAGCTGACTTCCAGGAATTGGTCGTCACTCCGTTTTTGCATGCGAGTGTTGGGCCTCATGGTAGCCTCCTTCGAGGCGGTCCCATATGCTCAATACCACACTCGAGTGTTACAGAGGGAAGTTCTGTCCAGATGGAACAGATGCCCTTCATCTCTGGATTATCAAGTCCGAGTGAGCCACCTAGTCAGGAGATCCCTGGTATGGTGGCTGACAGCACCGGCTCTAATGGCCGGGAAGTCATTTCTTCCGGTTTACTGGATAGTGATCACGACGGACGCCAGCCTTACAGGTTGGGGGGGAGTCTGGGGTGTCCAGTCGGCGCAAGGTCGCTGGACCCCAGAGGAAGCCCTCCTGCCGATCAATGTCCTGGAGATCCGGGCGATCAAGCTGTGCCTCTTCAAATGGTCTCAGAGACTGCAAGGGCGTCCAGTCAGGATCCAGTCAGACAACGCCACAGCAGTGGCATATGTCAATCATCAAGGAGGAACAAGAAGCTCAGCTGCAGCATCGGAGATCGCTCGCATCCTGAAGTGGGCAGAGAGGAGCGTACCGGCACTGTCGGCCGTGTACATTCCGGGTGTGGAAAACTGGCAGGCGGACTACCTGAGCCGCCAGATGCTGGACCAGGGAGAATGGTCCTTACACCCGGAGGTGTTCCAACTCCTCTGCCAAAGATGGGGCACACCAGACGTAGATCTTCTGGCTTCCCGACTCAATCGGAAGGTATTGAGGTTTGTGGCCCGGTCAAGAGACCCATGGGCAGACGCAACGGACGCGTTGGTAGCATCGTGGGGCCAGTATCGGCTAATCTATGCCTTCCCTCCCTTAAGGCTTCTTCCTCTTCTGCTCCGCAGAGTGGAGGCAGAGGGAATTCCAATGATCCTAATCGCTCCAGATTGGCCTCAGCGTCCTTGGTACGCCGATCTAGTACGTCTGGTAGCAGACGTCCCCTGGCGCCTACCACTACGGAAGGACCTGCTGTCGCAAGGTCCCATATTCCATCCTGCTTTACAGTCATTGGCTTTAACGGCATGGCTGTTGAGAACCAGGTACTGAGAGACCGGGGCCTGTCAGACTCAGTAATTTCTACTATGAGAAGTGCTCGGAAACCGTCCTCTAGGAAGGTCTATCACCGCACTTGGAGGGCCTACATCTCCATGTGTGAGGAAATGAAATGGCATCCGCGTACCTATTTGGTTTCCAGAATCCTGCTGTTTTTACAGCATGGGGTAGACCAAAGGCTTGCCCTAAGTACGATTAAGGGACAGATATCTGCCCTGGCTGTCTTTTTTCAGCGACCCCTGGCGACTCACTCTCTCGTGAGTACATTTGTGCAGGGGGTTCGACATGTGGCCCCTCCGGTCCGCCCCCCGTTACCTCCGTGGGACTTGAACCTGGTCCTCTCGGTGCTTCAGAAGGCACCGTTTGAGAATATTAGAGATATTCCCCTGTTGACACTTTCTCAGAAGGTGGTCTTTTTGGTGGCTGTTACGTCCGGTAGACAAGTCTCTGAGCTGGCAGCCTTGTCCTGCAAGGCTCCCTATTTGATTTTCCACAAGGATAAGGTGGTGCTGCGGCCGCAGCCTTCCTTTCTTCCGAAGGTCGTTTCGGCTTTTCATCTCAACGAAGACATTGTACTTCCATCCTTGTGTCCTCAGCCGTCGAATCCTAAGGAGTCGACGTTGCATTCCTTGGACGTTGTCCGAGCTTTGAGAGTATACATATCTGCTACTTCCCTGTTCCGGAAGTCAGACTCACTGTTTGTTTCGGTGGCTGGTCCCAAGAAGGGCCAAGCAGTCTCATCGGCCACCATCTCTAGGTGGATCCGACAGATAGTAATCCAGGCTTACGCCTTAAAGGGTCAGGCGCCCCCCTTTCCTGTCACGGCGCATTCGACCAGGGCAATAGGTGCCTCTTGGGCTTTCCGACATCAAGCGTCTGTTTCCCAACTATGTAAAGCGGCGACTTGGTCGTCCGCTCACACTTTCACAAAATTCTACAAAGTTGATGTAGGTGCATCTTCGGATGCCTCTTTCGGCCGCAAGGTTTTGCAGGCGGCTGTTTAGAGTTGCAACTCCTCCGTTGGAGGAGTGCTGTTTTGTGTTTTGGGGTGAAGTTTGTTTTTATGCTGTTACCACCCCTCGTTTTTTCTCTGACACTGCTTTGGGACGTCCCACTTTGTCAATAGAGAAGCTGTGTCGGTCCATGGACGAAAGAGTAAATAGGATTTTTTACTCACCGTAAAATCCTTTTCTCTGAGTCCATGGACCGACACAGCACCCACCCCTCCTTTTAAGTTTGTACTGCTTTTTGACGAACTGATCTGCGATGTGCAGACTGAGAGGGTATACCCAGAGGGTCCGCCCCCTGGGCGGTGCTGTAGAAGGTGTGATGCAACACTTTTTACAAGTTTTTCTGCCTAGTCACTCCTAATTAACGGATAATACCCACTTTGTCAATAGAGAAGCTGTGTCGGTCCATGGACTCAGAGAAAAGGATTTTACGGTGAGTAAAAAATCCTATTTTTGCTATACACATGTTTATTCCCTTTGTGTGTATTGGAACAAATCAAAAAAAGGGAGGAAAAAAAGCAAATTGGACATAATGTCACACAAAACTTCAAAAATGGGCTGCTCAAAATTCTTGGCACCCATAACTTAATATTTGGTTGCACACCCTTTGGAAAAAATAACTGAAATCAGTCGCTTCCTATAACCATCAATAAGCTTCTTACACCTCTCACCCGGAATTTTGGACCACTCTTCCTTTGCAAACTGCTCCAGGTCTCTCTTATTGGAAGGGCACCTTTTCCCAACAGCAATTTTAAGATCTCTCCACAGGTGTTCAATGGGATTTAGATCTGGACTCATTGCTGGCCACTTTAGAGCTCTCCATCGCTTTGTTGCCATCCATTTCAGGGTGCTTTTTGACATATGTTTGGGGTCATTTTCCTGCTGGAAGACCCAAGATCTCAGACGCAAACCCAGCTTTCTGACACTGGGCCCTACAGTGCGACCCAAAATCCTTTATTAATCCTCAGATTTCATGATGCCTTGCACACATTCAAGGCACCCAGTGCCAGAGTCAGCAAAAAAAAAAAAAAACTTCAATGAACCTCCACCATATTTCTCAGTAGGTACTGTGTTCTTTTCTTTGTAGGCCTCATTCCGTTTTTGGTAAACAGTAGAATGATGTGCTTTACCAAAAAGCTCTATCTTGGTCTCATCTGTCCACAAGATGTTTTCCCAGAAGGATTTTGGCTTACTCAAGTACATTTTGGCAAACTGTAGTCTTGCTTTTTTATGTCTCTGTGTCAGTAGTGGGGTCCTCCTGGGTATCCTGCCATAGCCTTTCATTTCATTTAAATGTCGACGGATAGTTCGCGCTGACACTGATGTTCCCTGAGCCTGCAGGACAGCTTGAACTCCTTTGGAACTTGTTTGGGGCTGCTTATCCACCATCCGGACTATCCTGCGTTGCAACCTTTCATACATTTTTTCTCTTCCGTCCACGCCCAGAGAGATTAGCTACAGTGTCATGGGTTGCAAACTTCTTGATAATGTTGCGCACTGTGGACAAAGGCAAATCTAGATCTCTGGAGATGGACTTGTAACCTTGTGATTGTTGATATTTTTTCACAATTTTGGTTCTCAAGTCCTCAGACAATTCTCTTTTTCTCTTTCTGTTGTCCGTGCTTAGCGTGGCACACACAGACACACAATGCAAAGACTGAGTGAACTTCACTCCTTTTTATCTGCTTTCAGGTGTTTTTTTTTTCTATTGCCCACACCTGTTACTTGCCCCAGGTGAGGTTAAAGGAGCATCACATGCTTGAAACAATCTTATTTATCCACAATTTTTAAAGGGTGCAAAGAATTTTGAGCAGCCCATTTTTGAAGTTTTGTGTGACATTATGTCCAATTTGCTTTTTTTCCTCCCTTTTTTTGATTTGTTCCAATACACACAAAGGGAATAAACATGTGTATAGCAAAACATGTGTTACTGCAATACTTTTCTGTGAGAAATACTTGATTTTCTGGAAAAATTTCTGGGGTGCCAACAATTTTGAGCATGACTGTATATACACTGTATCCTGTGCAGCTAGATCTCACTGCAGACCGTTCCTGTTGTACTGTTTCTAAAATACTTCAGACAGGCAGTTGATTCAGTTAGCTGCAGTGTATTTAGTATATATATATATATATATACATCCCAGCTTTGTATATATATACATATACACTGTATCCTGTGCAGCTAAATCTCACTGCAGACCATTCCTGGTGTACTGTTACTAAAATACTTCAGGCAGGCAGTTGATTCAGTTAGCTGCAGTGTATTTAGTATATATATATATATATATATATATATATATATATATATATATATATACATCCCAGCTTTGTATGTATATATATATATATATATATATATATATATATATATATACACTGTATCCTGTGCAGCTAGATCTCACTGCAGATCATTCCTGGTGTACTGTTTCTAAAATACTTCAGGCATGCAGTTGATTCAGTTAGCTGCAGTGTATTTAGTATATATATACATCCCAGCTTTGTATATATACATATACACTGTATCCTGTGCAGCTAGATCTCACTGCAGACCGTTCCTGGTGTACTGTTTCTAAAATTCTTCAGGCAGGCAGTTGATTCAGTTAGCTGCAGTGTATTTAGTATATATATATATATATATATATATATATATATATATATATATACATCCCAGCTTTGTATATATATATATATATATATATATATATATATATATATATATACACTGTATCCTGTGTAGCTAGATCTCACTGCAGGCCATTCCTGGTGTCCGTATTAAAATACACTTTCAGGCAGGCAGGCCAGGAAAGTGATTCAGTGATCTGCAGTACATAAAATATATACTGTCTCCTACATATATATCCACTGCATTGTATTGTAGCCAAGCCTATACCTGACTGCAGGCCATTCCTGGAGTCTATATTAAAATATACTTTCAGGCATGCAGGCCAGGCAGGTGATTCAGTGATCAGCAGTGCATAAAATATATACTGTCTCCTACATATATATCCACTGCATTTTACTGTAGCAAAGCCTATACCTGACTGCAGGCCATTCCTGGTGTCCGTATTAAAATACACTTTCAGGCAGGCAGGCCAGGCAGGTGATTTAGTGATCTGCAGTGCATAAAATATATACTGTCGCCTACATATATGTAGCGGGGTGCTATATTTAGGGGAAGCATCTGAGTAGTAATTAGGCTCAGATACACTAATTGTTAGGTTTCTTGGACCATTTCTGTCCCTTGGAGATAGTATTGGTGTGCTGTTCCCTGTGGCCTACAGGTGGCCCAAAGGGTTCCTGGTGTCCGTATTAAAATACACTTTCAGGCAGGCAGGCCAGGCAGGTGATTCAGTGATCTGCAGTGCATAAAATATATATAACGTCTCCTCCATATATATATCCACTGCATCCAGTCTAACCAAGCCTATATCTGACTGCAGGCCATATCTGGTGTACTTTTTCTAGTAAACTTCAGGCGGTGTTCTGCTAGTATAATTTTACACTATGTCTGGAAGGCCAACAAGGAGAGGCAGACACTCACAGGCCACTAAAAGAGGGCAAGCATGCTCTGTGTCTACAGCCAACAGTGCTGGTCATAGACACTGTGAATCCTCAGCACGTGGCCGTGTGGCACGCTTGTCCTTTTTTCGACAGCTGGCCACAACATGCAGAAGAGTTGGTAGAGTGGATGACAAAGCCGTCCTCATCCTCCTCATCCTCTGTCACCCAGGCTCTGAGTACTTTGGCTGCCAATGCAGCTGCCAAAGTGGCCTATTCGATCGGCTCAATGTCATCAGTTGCTCCTTCCCTAGCCCCACCATCATGCATGGAGGAGTCCCCCGAACTGTTCGACCACAGTGTTGGGTACATGCTGCAGGAGGATGCACAGTGTTTTGGAGGCTCTGATGATGGTACCCAGCTTGAGGAAGGCTGTAACGTAAGCCCAGAGAGAGGGAGTGCCCAAGAAGGACATCAAACTGGCAGTCATGTTCCCCCAGCTGCAGCATACTGCCAGGTTTACTCCAGTGAGGAGGAGAGAGGGGATGATGAGGTCACTGACTCTACGTGGGTGCCTGATAGGAGAGAGCAGGATGCCCTCCAGGGGCCAGATTAAGGGCAGCCAACCAACTGCATAACACCGCAGAGCTCTGCATGTGCAGGGCACTGCTGACTCTGCGCATTTTTCCCAAACGCCACTTTTTTTCACGGAAGGCGATTCCGGCTCTCTACCGGCATGTGGAAGGCAATGTCTTGGCCTCGTTGGACAGGTCGGTCAGCGGTAAGGTGCATATTACTGCTGACTCATGTTCCAGGGACGTTACCTTTCTTTCACGGCGCACTGGGTAACTTTGTTGGCAGCTGGGAAGGATGCAGGACAGGGTGCAGTATTGTTGGAGCTTGTTCCGCCACCACACCTGCAAAATGCTGGTAGTGGTGATCCTGCCACACTCTCTCCTCCACCCCCTCCTCTTCTTATTCCTCTATGGCCTCTTCCTATACAGATGATGAGATCAAACTCATCAAGGAAAAACTGACTCCCTTCATTACTAGTGATGAATATCTAGAGAGGTCTAAAATCCTACTTAAACTTCTTGAAAAAGAAGAAAAGGAACAACGGTTAAAAAAGAAAAAGAAATATAATCGTGACCTTGCTGATTATCAGTCTGCGACAGTCTTTGAATGGCAGAAAAAATTACTGGCCGAACAAACTGCTACAGCTGGTTTAGACATGGATACCACACCTCAAGTTGTTAGTCAGGTCTCATTAAGACCTTTTGGTGCCCCTGTTAAAACTGCCCCTCCGGGTATGGGACGTGGTCGCTCTCCTGCGAGAGGACCACCTCCCTATACCCATGGTAGATCTGGTAATCGGCCTAACGTTAATAACAACGGTGGGTCGGGTAGAGGTGGTTCTAACCAATATTATGGCCCTCCTCCCCGTCCATCGGGTCGTGGTTCACAGCATTAAGGGCCTTTTGGTCCACTACGAACCCGGGGGCGCGGGTGGAATCAGGGCCCACCACCACCCCCCAGAAGTCGGGCATCCACCACTGACCCTAAACAGGGTTATTATGACAACTTTTGTATACAATCAGTCCCACCCTCAAGGTAGAGGGTATGATTTACCTTCCTCTTACGACCAGCAGGTTGTACATTATGAGGATGAGTGTGGTTTAGGCTATAATATACCAACTCAGAACAATTTTTTTTCCATTGAGGGATTTGGCATGCCCTGACTCAGGGGACTTCCGGTCTGCTTATGTGGATAACATTAGTGGAGCTTCTGCGGGCTACTATGCACCTAATCATACTGACTACCGCGAGGTGGGTTCTAGTGTGAATTATGATCATCAAAATTGGGGTTTTCCCCGTCCCAGTCAAGGAACAAAAAGAGTCGTCGAATTAAGAGAGGAACTAGAGGGGGGAGGAGAACTCAGTCCAAAAAGAGCCAAAAAATAGACGGTGCGGGTATATTTAATTTGAGTTCCCATAATTTAACTCAATCAGAACTAATTGTCCTAGACAAAGGTCTGAAGTTTGCTCCACCTCACAATATGAGCAAATTCCAGACCTACATGGACATTCATAAATATGTCCGAAAATTTAATGTACAGAGATACATGGCCTCCAATCCGTCTAGCTCCTCCTCCAGGAATACCCCTCATGTTTTTGTTCATTCCAACCTTTCTAATGCCTCCTTGTTCAACCCCCCTGGACATTTATCTCCTTCTTTGAGAGTGTTCAGGGATTTAGCCCTAAAAGAATTAGATGCATTACAATTTAGGGTGCATAAAACTAAAAAAGAAATAGAGATTGGCATAGAGTCTTTGTGTACTAATAAAGATGTTGTTATCCGCCCTGCGGACAGGGGGGGGTATAGTTGTCTTAAACAAGTGTGATTACTTGCAAGAAATGCACCGTATCTTGAGCGACACGGCTACTTACACCCCCCTTGCTTCTAACCCAAACCAGAAGTATAAAAGACTTTTGGAAGGGATTGTCGTAAGAGGTTTAGAGGATAAAATCCTGAACAAAAAGGAATGCTTGTTTTTGGTTCCTCAGGCACCGAGAGTCCCTACCATTTACTACCTGCCGAAGGTACATAAGAGTCTTGCTTGCCCCCCGGGACGTCCCATTGTTAGTGGGATTGACTCTGTTACGTCCCGGGTGGGCAAGTATATAGACTTCTTTTTGCAACCATTGGTTCGCAAGATTCCTTCCTATGTGAAGGATACACGCCACGTTATCAATCTTCTATCTGAATGCACGCCTAGTGTTGGTATGTGGCTTGTTACAGCGGATGTCACATCCTTGTATACTGTGATCTCCCACCAGTTGGGTTTGGAGGCTGTTCAGTATTACATGGATCGTGACTCTGGTCTATTAACAGAGCAAACAACCTTCATCATGGAGTTATTGGAGTATGCTGCTACCCATAACTTCTTTTGGTTTGGAGGATGCTTTTACAGGCAGGATAGGGGTGTCGCCATGGGGGCTAAATATGCCCCCAGTTTGGCAAACCTCTTTATGGCAAAATGGGAGGAGGATGTCGTCTGTGTGGATTCGAGGCCGCTACATTGACGACATCCTCCTCCTATGGAGGGGCAGCCAGTCCGACCTTTCCATCTTTATGGAGTCTCTGAATATCAATTCCAGGGGCATCCATTTAAGTTATGAGGCTAGCCAGGAGAAGGTTAATTTTTTGGACCTCACTATCTCCATTGGTGAAGATGGGTTTGCCACTTCCACTTTTTTCAAACCTACTGATAGGAACTCCTTCATTCCCAGTGGTAGTTGCCACCATAGCCCATGGTTAAGTGCTGTACCTAAGAGCCAGTTTCTACGCCTTAAACAAAATTGTTCTGATTCTAATACCTTTTTGGCACAATCTAAGACCCTGATTAAAAGATTTGAGGACAAGGGCTATTCTCCCCAGTCCCTTAGGGATACTTTAGATTCAGTAAATAAAGTTAATCGTGCTGACCTTTTGGTGGAGAAGGACAAGGGGGGTGCTAATGCCTCATTTCGCAATCCCTTTGTGACTAACTTTTCATGCCAACATTCCCAGATTAGACACATTGTCAGTAAACACTGGCATGTCCTTAAAAATGACAGGGTACTTAATACAATTTTACCAGATAAACCTCAGGTGGTATTTAGAGGAGCTCCCGCACTGAGGGATAAATTGGCGCCTAACATACTTGACCCACCCATCATTAGACCTACCTTCTTTCCCGAACTCACTGGGTATTATCAATGCAGGAGGTGCCAGGTCTGCTCCCTAAATGGGTGCAGATCTAGAAGAACCACACAATTTATTTCTAGCTGCACCAATCAGAGTTTCGACATAAAACCCTTTATTACCTGCTCCACAGAGGGCGTGGTTTACTTGCTTCAATGCCCTTGTGGATTGCAGTATGTAGGCAGGACCAAACGCCCACTCCAGGTGCATTTGAACGAGCACATAGGTAATATTAGACGTGGGTTTACAAAACACTCTGTGTCAAAGCACTATTTAACTGTTCATAACAGAGATCCCAGTAATACAATCTTTTTGGGCATTGATAAATACAGTCCACACTGGAGGGGTAGTAACCTGGTCCGTTGCATTTCTCGTTTGGAGATGTCATGGGTACATAAGATTAAGAGTTACACCCCCTTTGGTTTAAATATAGACGTAGATGTCAATTGCTTCATTTACAATTCTTGATCTATATTTTTCAGTTTATTTTTGTGGGTCTCTCTTCTCTTTTTTCCCTGATTTTGCCCATCCCTTTTTTTTGTCTATTTTTCTTTTTTCACTCTCTATAGGGGTGAGATTTGAAATTGAGTATTCATACTGGTAGGGGGGGGGTCCCTTGCCAGTATATGTCTCCAGACATTTTGAATCCCTTTGGCCGTGGGGGGTCCCCATTTCGGTATGGGGGGCTCACACATATATACAATCATCCAAATATCATGAAGACTTGGACTGGTTGATGTGGATTCATTTTATATATGGAAAGGATTTTTCATATGATATAATTTTTATATATATTTTTTGTGTATTATGTGAGAAGTTTTTTTATATTTGGTTATTATAAAAAAAAAATTTCCTCAATATTCCTCAATATATAGATTTGGTTTTCTCTGGTGCCATTATTCCAATCAATGGTTGTATAAATGTTCAGTTAGTCCGGGGATCTGGTGATTGATGTGAACTCGATGTCAGCCTCGGGACAGCGTGAGAGACCTTTTTAATTTTAATTTTCTTTCTAAATTTCCATTTTTAATTTTTAACAAGTGTTGCTTGTGGTCCCTTTTGACCTTAAGTATTTAATTCTAAATTTAATTTACGTTTATTCAGTAATTATTCCCAATGTTCCAGTTTGTGAACCGCAATATGTTTCATGACATTTTGCCCTTTTAGCTCACTCATTGTAGTGTGCATTATTTTTTCCTTTCCCTCTTTCAAGATGGTGGCGTCCTCATAGGACCCGCGGCTCACATCGAGGCTTGGTTGAGTGGGAACACTATATATCGCGGCACGTCAGCACGCCGCCCGTATCCCGTGAACACGTCTGCTTGTGACGAAACGCGTAGGGAGGAGTCGAGTGCTGACGTCACCACGCCCACGCAAACCCGGAACTGTACTGGCTGCTTTTATTTCGAGCTGGCCGGCTCTCTACTTTTGACTGATTTTATGCGACATACTGTAAGTGTGCATTTGTATATTTGTGGAATAAATGTGTAAGGATTTACACTATTAGTCCTTTTGTTTTCTTTGGTCCTTGGGTCGATTGGAAGTTCATGCCTGTCTGCCTATCATTTGAGATTCGGCACTTCCTGGTTAGGACGCCACATTCATCCTTGGAAACCACTGTCAGACGCAGTTGCCAGACACCCTTGGCTGGGGATTAAGCCATAAGCGTACGCAGATCCCCTGTCATAAGGGATCATCTATCTGTGGTAAGCGGCAGTGTTTTTATCGGTGGAGGTTCTTTCTACTTATCACTATTCCATTGGTGTTGTGCTTCCATCACGGATTATTTAGAACCCAGCGGAAGACCCCTTTGAATTAACTTTCATGAACTTTCATATTCCAGTTTCCTCCTGACTGTTAGTCATATCACTTGTGAACTGTGTTATTGTTTGTTTTTTTAGGGGTCAATTTAATTACTCACAGTGTTTATTTGGAGAACTGCCGTGTTCTTCACATGTTAGATCCTTTTCATAAGGTTTTTTATTGTATTCACCTTTATATCACATATTGGCTTAATTTTGCATGTTTATTCATCCTTCCTGATTTAGTTTTCTTATTTTAAATAAATTTTTCACTAAGACAATAAGTAATTTTTGTATGTTTAGCGCAACTTTTTTTCTTTATATAACTGGTGGTGTAGTATAGCACTTATTGTTGCAGCTTTAGTCTTTACAACTTTTTACTCACGAATTAGCACAGTTTTTTTCTTACCTCCTATACAGATTTGTCCTCGGAACCAGCGGTGCTCCGTTGGCGTTCTAGGGGCTACGCAAGCACTCAGGCAAAAAGATGCCATGCGGTGCTTGAGTTGGTCTGTTTAGGGGACAGGAGCCACACTGGGGCAGAGATTCTGTCAGCTCTGCAGGGGCAGGCTCAGAGGTGGTTGACGCCACGCCAGCTTCAGCCAGGAATGGTGGTTTGCGACAATGGCACCAACCTCCTCCCTCCGACAGGGACACTTGACCCATGTGCCCTGTTTGGCTCACGTGCTTAATTTGGTGGTGCAGCGGTTTTTGTGCAGGTACCCGGGCTTACAGGATCTCCTGAGGCAGGCCAGGAAAGTCTGTAGGCATTTCCGCCGGTCATATAATTGCCAGTGCTTGGCTGGCTGACCTCCAAAAGGAATGCAACCTGCCCAAGAGCCGCCTCATCTGTGACATGCCCACCAGGTGGAACTCAATGTTGGCAATGCTGCAGCAGCTGCACACGCAGCAGAGGGCCATCAATGAGTACCTGTATGAGTATGGCACCAGGACAGGGTCAGGGGAGCTTGGATTTTTTTTGCCACGCCAGTGGCTCATGATCAAGGATGCATGCACTGTCCTGTCACCATTTCAGGAGGCCACGAGGATGGTGAGCAGTGACAGTGCATGCATCAGTGATACTGTCCCTCTTGTCTACCTGTTGGAGCACACGCTGCATGGAATAATGGACAGGGCGCTTGAGGCAGAACATAGTGTACATAGTGCCTTCTGCCATACCCTCCGCACTCCTCTCCTGTACATACCGCCCACTGTGATACTCTCCACACTCCTCTCCTGTACATACTGCCCACTGTCATACCCTCCACACTCCTCTCCTGTACATCCTGTAACCCAACCTTACCCTCCACACTCCTCTCCTGTACATACTGTAACTCAACATTACCCTCCACACTCCTCTCCTGTACATACTGCTCACTGTCATACCCTCCACACTCCTCTCCTGTACATACTGCCCACTGTCATATCCTCCCCACTCTTCTCCTGTACATACTGCTCACTGTCTTACCCTCCACAATCCTCTCCTGTACATACTGCCCACTGTCATACCCTCCACACTCCTTTCCTGTACATACTGCTCCCATCATACCCTCCACACTCCTCTCCTGTACATACTGTAACCCAACCTTACCCTCCACACTCCTCTCCTGTGCATAATGCTCACTATCATACCGTCTACACACTCCTCTCCTGTACATACCGCCCACTGTCATACCCTCCACACTCCTCTCCTGTACATACTACCCACTATCATACCATCCACACTCCTCTCCTGTACATACCGCTCACTGTGATACCCTCCACACTCCTCTCCTGTACATACTGCCAACTATCTTTCTCTCCACATTCCTCTCCTGTACATACTGCCCCCATCATACCCTCCAAACTCCTCCCCTGTACATACTGCCCACTGTCATACCCTCCACACTCCTCTCCTGTATATACTGCCCAATGTCATACCCTCCACACTCCTCTCCTGTACATACTGCCCACTGTCATACCCTCCACACTCCTCTCCGGTACATACTACCCTCTGTCATACCCCCCGCACTCCTCTCCTGTACATACTGCCCACTGGCATATCCCCCACACTCTTCTCCTGTACATACTGCCCACTGTCATACACTTCACACTCCTCTCCTGTACATAGTGCCTTCTGCCATACCATCCACACTCCTCTCCTGTACATACTGCCCACTGTGATACCCTCCACACTCCTCTCCTGTACATACTGCCCACTGTCATACCCTCCACACTCCTCTCCTGTACATACTGTAACCCAACCTTACCCTCCACACTCCTCTCCTGTACATACTGTAACCCAACATTACCCTCCACACTCCTCTCCTGTGCATACTGCCCACTATAATACTGTCCACACTCCTCTCCTGTACATACTACCCACCATCATACCATCCACACTCCTCTCCTGTACATACAGCTCACTGTGATACCCTCCACACTCCTCTCCTGTACATACTGCCAACTATCTTTCTCTCCACATTCCTCTCATGTACATACTGCCCCCATCATACCCTCCAAACTCCTCCCCTGTACATACTGCCCACTGTCATACCCTCCACACTCCTCTCCTGTACATACTTCCCACTGTCATACCCTCCACACTCCTCTCCTGTACATACTGCCCACTGTCATACCCTCCACACTCCTCTCCGGTACATACTACCCTCTGTCATACCCCCCGCACTCCTCTCCTGTACATACTGCCCACTGGCATATCCCCCACACTCTTCTCCTGTACATACTGCCCACTGTCATACCCTTCACACTCCTCTCCTGTACATAGTGCCTTCTGCCATACCCTCCGCACTCCTCTCCTGTACATACCGCCCACTGTGATACTCTCCACACTCCTCTCCTGTACATACTGCCCACTGTCATACCCTCCACACTCCTCTCCTGTACATCCTGTAACCCAACCTTACCCTCCACACTCCTCTCCTGTACATACTGTAACCCAACATTACCCTCCACACTCCTCTCCTGTACATACTGCTCACTGTCATACCCTCCACACTCCTCTCCTGTACATACTGCCCACTGTCATATCCTCCCCACTCTTCTCCTGTACATACTGCTCACTGTCTTACCCTCCACAATCCTCTCCTGTACATACTGCCCACTGTCATACCCTCCACACTCCTTTCCTGTACATACTGCTCCCATCATACCCTCCACACTCCTCTCCTGTACATACTGTAACCCAACCTTACCCTCCACACTCCTCTCCTGTGCATAATGCCCACTATCATACCGTCTACACACTCCTCTCCTGTACATACCGCCCACTGTCATACCCTCCACACTCCTCTCCTGTACATACTGCTCCCATCATACCCTCCACACTCCTCTCCTGTACATACTACCCACTATCATACCATCCACACTCCTCTCCTGTACATACCGCTCACTGTGATACCCTCCACACTCCTCTCCTGTACATACTGCCAACTATCTTTCTCTCCACATTCCTCTCCTGTACATACTGCCCCCATCATACCCTCCAAACTCCTCCCCTGTACATACTGCCCACTGTCATACCCTCCACACTCCTCTCCTGTATATACTGCCCAATGTCATACCCTTCACACTCCTCTCCTGTACATACTGCCCATTGTCATACCCTCCACACTCCTCTCCGGTACATACTACCCACTGTCATACACTTCACACTCCTCTCCTGTACATAGTGCCTTCTGCCATACCATCCACACTCCTCTCCTGTACATACTGCCCACTGTGATACCCTCCACACTCCTCTCCTGTACATACTGCCCACTGTCATACCCTCCACACTCCTCTCCTGTACATACTGTAACCCAACCTTACCCTCCACACTCCTCTCCTGTACATACTGTAACCCAACATTACCCTCCACACTCCTCTCCTGTGCATACTGCCCACTATAATACCGTCCACACTCCTCTCCTGTACATACTGCCCACTGTCATACCCTTCACACTCCTCTCCTGTACATAGTGCCTTCTGCCATACCCTCCGCACTCCTCTCCTGTACATACTGCCCACTGTCATACCCTCCACACTCCTTTCCGGTACATACTACCCTCTGTCATACCCCCCCCCACACTCCTCTCCTGTACATACTGCCCACTGCCATACACCCCACACTCTTCTCCTGTACATACTGCCCACTGTCATACCCTTCACACTCCTCTCCTGTACATAGTGCCTTCTGCCATACCCTCCGCACTCCTCTCCTGTACATACCGCCCACTGTGATACTCTCCACACTCCTCTCCTGTACATACTGCCCACTGTCATACCCTCCACACTCCTCTCCTGTACATACTGTAACCCAACCTTACCCTCCACACTCTTCTCCTGTACATACTGTAACCCAACCTTACCCTCCACAATCCTCTCCTGTGCATACTGCCCACTATCATACCGTCCACACTCCTCTCCTGTACATACCGCCCACTGTCATACCTGAAGCAGGTGATATCGCCACCCAGGTGTACTTCAGGTAAATGCAAGATCATTTTCAGTGACCCCCGGATCCGTGAGAAATCAAAATGACACATGGAAACGGATTTGAGTGTGTTCATTAGATCTCTGGCCTTTATTGAATTTTGAGTGGTTTTTATGTAAAATAAAGATAGGAGGGGCAATGTCTTAACACATACATTTCTAAAAATAATACAAACTCAGTATATTCTTATCTTGTATTAAACTAGATTCAGCAGTCTACAAGAGCTAAAAGATGACTTTGCTTATACAATCAGGCTGATCCATGAATATCAGTAGCAGGGTGTGACTATATGCAAACTGTCAGTTAAGCTAAGTATGTCAAAGTTCATTTCTACTTAAAATGGAGTTGATTATTTATACATTCTATTACAATCCCCTCTTTTATCACGAACGTGATAATCACAAACCCTGAAGCCCCCGACATTCACCTGGACTACTTTCTCATAAATGTATCATTATCCTAAGCATGTAACAATAAACAGATAATCTCAGCTTCATAGCAATTGTCCATGAAATACAAAGGGGGGAGGGGTGTGACAGTCCTTAAAAGCAAGTGGGAGGGGCATGAAAGCCTTTAGGCCAAATCAAAAATTGTCCCAAAGAAAAGCACAAAAAAATCTCTTGTATGGCTTCTGAATGTCCAATAAATTCATGAAAGGGAAGGAAAAAGATGTCCACATTATAATTCTCATTCTCCTAAACTTTTCCCAAAACTTTTGGTTCAATTCTGTGTTTACACATATTTTACAGAGATCCTTCTACCCCAAAACCCTGCCTCTTTGTAAGGATAGAACTTGATATCCACAGACAGACGGGAACTGATGCATTGGGCTAGACTTGGGTCTCCGGGCTGGCATATCTGGATCACTTCCTTGTGATGCTCACTGGAATTTGTGGTGTCGTTCCAGGAATATTTTCCAGCAGGTGTCCGCCTTTACTCATCTCAGCATCTCCCATGGCATTTGAACAACAAAGATGAACAATGAAGATTTCCATGTAAAAGCTGTAGTCATCTCTTCATCCGGATAGGGTATAAGGCAGGGTATAAATGGGGTATAGGGTAGGAATGGGATGGGCATTTCTTCTGGCTGGCTGGGGCAGATATTCCTCATCCAACATGAATAATCACAGAATCTACCTGATCAATTAAGGCCTTAACCATTGGAGGTATTAAAAATAATATTCCTCATTAACTCAAACATAAGTAAAGCATGCAGAAATATCAAATGTTTCTCAGCAACAGTCTTCATTATATAGATTCAATATGTTTAAACTAAACATTTTTCTAATCCAGTATTACAGCAGGACTTCAATAAAACTTAAACAACTTTAGTTTCTTTTATCCCCGGGACCCAAGTGGACCCGAGGAACTCAGAACTGAACATTTTACCCAAACACATATTTTGACTCAGAAGTCAGCCTCCTAACTTTTCAAATATATCTGATCATCAGCAACAAACAAAACATTGATGGATAAACTTCATTACATCATTAACATATCTTCATGATTGAAACTCTGGGAATTCAAAAGGTAAATATATCCAGAATAGTCACTCTGACTGTTATTCAAACAAACTTTCCCATCATATTTCAGTACCTCATGGACTCAATATATGCAGCAATGTATTTCGTGTATCCTGGTTACTTAAAGTGGAGCTCCACCCTAAATAGCAACTTTTGCTATTTGGAACCCTCCCCTCCTCCTGTGTCACAATTGACACCTTTCAGGGGGGAGGGGGGTGAAGATACCTGTCTAAGACAGGTATTTTCACCCACATCCGGGAGTCCTCTCTCCGGGAATCTGCGGGAGTTACGTCACTTCCCGCAGACTTCCCTTGGTGTTCTGGGAGACACTCGGCTCCCAGAACACAGGAGCACCAATCAGAACGGCGCAGCGCGACTCGCGCATGCGCCGTAGGGAACCGGGCATGAAGCCGCAGGGCTTCACTTCCTGGTTCCCTCAGCGAGGATGGCGGAGGGAGCAGCAGAGCGACGAGCGGTCGCTCGTCCTCTGCTGCGGACGTCGCTGGACACCAGGACGGGTAAGTGTCCAAATATTAAAAGCCAGCAGCTGCTGTAGCTGTAGCTGCTGGCTTTTAATATTTTTTTTTCCGGCGGAGCTCCGCTTTAACCCAAACTTTTAGAGAAATATATATTATCAGGAACATGGGCCTAATAATTTTTACTCCCTGAACAAGAAAACACAATATAAGACGACTCTTTGTGTACATTTTAAACAAACACTTAAGATATTTTACTAATCAAATAATACCTTGTGCATTCATTAAACACGATACAACCACTTTCTCCTTTTATTCACATCCATTTGGCCACTCCATTCATTGTTCATTTAGAAATGTTTTCCATATTTGCCCTTTGAACATCTTTTAAGCACCTTTTACCATTACTTTTTTTTTTTTTTTTTTATATCTCTCATATTTTTCCCTAGTGCATAGGATTACACAAACCTTAAGTTACTTCCTTTTTCTTTACCAACCACAATTCCTCTGGCGTAGCGCCAGGAATACATAACTTCCTTGGATGAGGCTGGCTCACACACCTGCGGTGCATTCGCACTCCGCACTACCCAAAAAAGTGTGAGTTTTCTAGGCAGTGCGGTCCGGCTTACATGCGAATTCAGGGCCATTGACTTCTATGGGAACGCTTCTGAATCGCACATGTCATTCAGTTGTGAACAGTATAAAATCCTGACCTGATCCTGATCAAAAACTGACATGAAGCGCTGAACAACTACTTTGTCAATTAGCTGTGAAAGCAGAGCTCAAACTCGCACTGCATATGTGTGAACCCAGCCCTAAAATTGTATTTAACCAAAAAAAAAGAAAATCAAACATTTTTAAATCCCCAATCATTGTTCATACAGCCTAAACACAAATTAAAACCATTTGCACAAATATCCATTCCCTTGTCTTGTAACAGGCAATGTCCTTATACAATGCAAAAGTTCCCTTTTTTTTTTTTTTCCTCAACATCAACAAAACCATAATACAATTTACTGAACACCGGAGCCCAGGGCAATTATAACACATTTGTCGATACTGAAAAGAAAACAATACCTTTTAACTTCAATAAAGTAAGGATAGGCAATTACACAATTAAAACAGTCCCCAAAGTCAGACTCCAATGCTCTAAGGCTCTGTTTCCACTACTGTGAGTTGCTGTGCGACTTGACACAAGCGAAGACGCATGACAAGTCAAAAACCCATGTAATTCAATGGTCCTTGTTTTAATTTGTGCGACTCAAGTCGCAGCGACGCAAAAAGGTTCTTGCACTATTTTGTTCCTACTTCGGTGCAACCTTTTCTCACACTTTTGCATGACATTGCATCAAAAATCGCATTGCAAAGTCGCACTGCAAATCACGCAAATCTGGGGTTGCAATAGTGGAAACAGAACCTAACTGAAATAATCAAAATACCCCATGTATAAGTTGAAATGCTACTCTAAAAAAAAATTGTATCTGATCAGATTCCTCAAAAAAAAAACATTTGGTACCAGCGCATACATGTAATTTATCAGTGACGTCACATTCCCCTTTTACTGTTTCCAATTAACTATGCATTGGACATGGGAATATGTGCCCAACACATTTCATGAATAGACTGACAATAGTTGCAACATCTTAACAATAAACATGTATTTTTTAATCTATATAGATAACTTTTCTGAATCAAATCCTTCTTTAACATTTTCTCCACCTCAGCAAGTCTCTCGGACTCGCTGAATATGGAATGCAAATATAGCAGTATGCTTTGCGCAAAAAGCGTTGACGAAGGTATGGTCGGTTGTTTGATCCCCTCTTTCACTTGAAGTGAAATAGCAGATTTATGCAAGCGGACATATACCTCTGTGTATTGTGCTAAATAATACTTTGGATAGGAGGAATCACTCAAATAAAGCACCACACACAGATGAGTACCCTACTCTGTCCCTCTCACCTGCCCACTTTAGCAACGCTCTCCTACTTGGCGGGATCAAAGGACATATCAATTACTCAACAATCCGTTTGCATTCAGAAGAAAAAATAACTTATACTTTAAATTGGAATTCCAAGACAACAACAAACAAACACATAAAATGTAAGCATTTTTCTCTGAGCAGATGGAAGAGAATTCCCTATACTAACAACAACTTTCCCTATAGTATAGCTAAAACCTCTTTGTCCCATCTGCACCACAGCGACAACATTTATCATACATACAAAAGTACTTACCACTCTCACAATATTTGGATATAAGCAAGGGAGATTTCTAATACTGTAGACCACTTTGAATGTTTAACCTTAGGGCCAGTTCACACCACATGCAGTCCAGTGAGTTTAAAAAAAAAAAAAAAAAAAATTCTGAAAAAAACGCATGGAAAGCAGGTTATATGGTCTTCAATGGCATAGTTCACACCAGTGCTTGCAGTTCCAGTGCACTTCAGTTCAAGCATGCTGCAACCTTCCTGCACTGGAACGCTGCAAAAAGGCATAAAAAACGCACTGGAGGGGTGAAAAAACACTGGACTGCATAAAAAATGCACAAAAAAAACGCACTGGAACGCATCAAAAATGTGCATGTAAAAATACCACCTGGAACGCATACGGACTGCATTTCTATGGTGCAAACCACCCCCTACAGTCAGTGTATCTACACAACAAATTATCTTATTACATCTATGCGACAGATAGAAAAGCGAAAGTAGGTTGGGTCACCGAAATATAATCCTCATTTACCATTTCAGCTCCTTGCCAAAAGGACTGTCGTGTACACTTTTCTACAGCGTTCCCAAAACGCTTCTATTAGGACCTTCTGAGAGGTACTTTCCAGCGTTCCCAAAACGCTTCTAATTAATTAGGACCTTCTCAAAGGTACTTTACAGCGTTACCAAAACGCTTCTAATTAATTAGGACCTTCTCAAAGGTACTTTCAAAGGCGGATCTTCCCAAAAAATCCCCTATACACCAAGGTGTGGTTCGTATCCCTCTTCTAAGTTCTAGATGAAATTTAAATCTGAGCTAAGGTAAGAGAAAACAGTCTGTCTAAAAGACAAAAAGATTCTTCTTACCAAAGGTGATTTTTTCATCTCCACCACTGCCACCATCTGAAGCAGGTGATATCGCCACCCAGGTGTACTTCAGGTAAATGCAAGATCATTTTCAGTGACCCCCGGATCCGTGAGAAATCAAAATGACACATGGAAACGGATTTGAGTGTGTTCATTAGATCTCTGGCCTTTATTGAATTTTGAGTGGTTTTTATGTAAAATAAAGATAGGAGGGGCAATGTCTTAACACATACGTTTCTAAAAATAATACAAACTCAGTATATTCTTATCTTGTATTAAACTAGATTCAGCAGTCTACAAGAGCTAAAAGATGACTTTGCTTATACAATCAGGCTGATCCATGAATATCAGTAGCAGGGTGTGACTATATGCAAACTGTCAGTTAAGCTAAGTATGTCAAAGTTCATTTCTACTTAAAATGGAGTTGATTATTTATACATTCTATTACAATACCCTCCACTCTCCTTTCCTGTACATACTGCTCCCATCATACCCTCCACACTCCTCTCCTGTACATACTGTAACCCAACCTTACCCTCCACACTCCTCTCCTGTGCATACTGCCCTCTATCATACCATCTACACACTCCTCTCCTGTACATACCGCCCACTGTCATACCCTCCACACTCCTCTCCTGTACATACTGCTCCCATCATACCCTCCACACTCCTCTCCTGTACATACTGCCCACTATCATACCATCCACACTCCTCTCCTGTACATACCACCCACTGTGATACCCTCCACACTCCTCTCCTGTACATACTGCCAACTATCTTTCTCTCCACATTCCTCTCCTGTACATACTGCCCCCATCATACCCTCCAAACTCCTCCCCTGTACATACTGCCCACTGTCATACCCTCCACACTCCTCTCCTGTACATACTGCCCAATGTCATACCCTCCAAACTCCTCTCCTGTACATACTGCCCACTGTCATACCCTCCACACTCCTCTCCGGTACATACTACCCTCTGTCATACCCCCCCGCACTCCTCTCCTGTACATACTGCCCACTGGCATACCCCCCACACTCTTCTCCTGTACATACTGCCCACTGTCATACCCTTCACACTCCTCTCCTGTACATAGTGCCTTCTGCCATACCCTCCGCACTCCTCTCCTGTACATAGTGCCCACTGTTAGACCCTCCACATTCCTCTCCCTCACCTGCACATACTTCCCACTTTTATACCATCCATACTCCTCCCCTATGCCTCCTACCCACAAAAACAAATTATACTGAATATCCTCAATGTTACCAGCTCTAGAATGGGAACACTTGTATTAGTTCAACTAAAAAATCTTCTCAGTCCTCATATTTGTTCTGCCCATTATTAGTACTTATTTTTTTTGTGATTACTACTGTGATGTATAGAGGAACATAGGGGATCTTAGCTATTCTAAATATACCACGTGAAAAAAAAAGTGTCCCTGAAAACATTTTTTAAATGTTGGCTACTATGCACTTAGGCACTGCCCAAGGGCCATCGGGTCAGTAGGGGGCCCCATGAGAGGCTCCTGGAATCCTGTGATATTAAAGCGGTATTAAACCTTGCTAATATTACTACTTTTACTACTGAGGTAGCTGAGGTAGCTTATGCCACAATGTACAAGTATGCACAGCATATTAGCACATTAGGGTACACTTAAATTGTCAGACTGAGCCCTCTAGCGCTGTGATCAATCCGGCGGGGCCCGGGCGCTTCCATCTTCACCGGTCTTCCTTCTGGGTTCTGTGCCTTCGGTCACTTGCCTTGGCGGGGCTGCATTGATGTCATTCCCACACATGCTCATGCGCATCCTCTCTATCTCATCCCCCCTTTCTCTCTCATCCTCCCTCCCTTACCCCTCACCCCTCTCTCATCCCCTTTCTCTCTCTCTCATCCTCCCTCTCTTTCTTTAATTTAATTTGTTATAACAAAAAATTGTTTGCATTTTTATTTATTTATTATTTATAAAAGGCCCCACCAAAATCCTCAGCACCAGGCCCATGATGTTCTTAATCTGGCCCTGCGTATAATTACAATTTTTTCTGTAATATTTTGCAGCAGGGCTCATTCCTGCGCTCAACTAGAGTATCTGTGAGAGGGTTGCAATGTTGTGGCACCAGCACCAGTGCCTAAGGCCCAATTTTTCTTCCCCTGTTTAACAGGGGCGCGTAATTACAATTTTTGATCTAATATTTCACAGCAGGGCTCGTTCCTGCGCTCAACTACAGTATCTGTGAGGGGCTGCAGTGTTGTGGCACCACCACCACTGCCTAAGGCCAAATTTTTCTGCCCCTGTTTATCAGGGGAGTGTAATAACAATTATTGATCTAATATTTCACAGCAGGGCCCGTTCCTGTGCCCACCAAGAGTAACTGTGAGGGCTTACAGTGTTGTGACACCACCACCACCGCCAAAGGCCCAATTTTTCTACCCCTGTTCAACAGGGGCATGTAATTACAATTCTTGATATTATATTTCACAGCAGGGCCCGTTCCAGCGCCCACCAAGAGTAACTGTTAGGGCTTACAGTGTTCTGGCACCACCACCAACGCCAAAGGCCCAATTTTTCTACCCCGGTTCAACAGGGGCATGTAATTACAATTCTTGATACAATATTTCACAGCAGGGCCTGGTCCAGCGCCCACCAAGAGTAACTGTGAGGGCTTACAGTGTTCTGGTACCACCAACACCTAAGGCCCAAATTTCTGCAGAGTATATAGGGCAGGCCATATAGTTTATACAGGCGGTCCCCTACTTTCTAACATCCGACTTACAAACGACTCCTACTTACAAACGGAGGGAGACAACAGGAAGTGAGAGGAAATCTACCCCTAGGAAGGGAAATTCTCTCCTGTAAGAGTTAATATGGGAAAATGGTGTCTCCTCCACTGATGCTTTATCACCAATCCTTGTTTCCCTAAAAAAAACAAATTTTCGAAAACCAATTGTCATTGGGACAGAAAGTGAGGTGAAATCTTCTGAACAGGCACAGACAGCAAAACAAATGTTACAGGGGTGATGATAACCCTTCCCTATGTTATCCAAAAAGCTTAAAAATAGAGTTTTTGGCTGGAGCTACACTTACAAAATGTACCTGTTCCAAATTACAAATAGACTCTACTTAAGAACAAACCTAGAGTCCCTGTCTTGTTTGCACCGCCTGTATATTGCTGTTCAGAGAATATAGGGCCTGGGGACCCAACGCCTTTTCTTTTTTAATTTGGGTGGGGGGTTCCCCTTAATATCCATACAATACCCAAAGAGCCTGGTATTGTGCTGGGGGGATACCCATGCCATTTTTCTCAATGATTTTCATCCATATTGCCGGGACCCGACATTACATTAAAGCCGCAAGCAGTTTTAAATTACTTTTATTCCTTTAGAAATGTCATTTTGTGCAGGGACTGTTCTAAACACGGGAAACAAGCGCCACTTTACAGGCATACTATAGACACCCCCTAGGTACGATATTTAATGGAATATTTCACTTTTATTTTTTCACTTTAACCACTTCAATACCATGCACTTATGCACCTTCCCACCCAGACCAATTTTCAGCTTTCAGTACTCTCACACTTTGAATGACAATTACTCAGTCATGCTACACTGTATCCAAACAAAATTGTTATCATTTTCTTCTCACAAATAGAGCTTTCTTTTGGTGGCATTTAATCGCCACTGGGTTTTTTTATTTTTTGCGATATAAGCAAAAAAACTGCGTATTTTAAAAAAACACACTTTTTTTTAGTTTCTATTGTAAAATTTTGCAAATAAGTATTTTTTCTTCATAAATTTGTGCCAAAATGTATACTGCTACATATCTTTGGTAAAAATAACCCAAATTAGTATATATTATTTGGTCTTTGTGAAAGTTATAGAGTCTACAAACTATGGTGGCAATCACTGAAAATTTATCACATCTGATCACGCCTGATGTACTGAAGGCATATCTCATTTCTTGAGACACTAACAAGCCAGGAAAGTACAAATACCCCAAAATTACCCCTTTTTGGAAAGTAGACAGTCCAAGGTATTTACTAAGAGGCATGGTGAGTTTTTTGAAGTTGTATTTTTTTCCCACAATTCTTGGGAATATTTTGATTTTTTTTTATTTTTTTTTACACAAACTGGTCATATTAACATTTTTTTTCTCTCACACAGCATATGCATAATTGCAACTACACCCCAAAATGCATTCTGCTACTTCTCCAGAGTATAGCGATACCACATGTGTGAGACTTTTACACAGCCTGGCCATATACAGAGGCCCAACATTGAAGTAGCACTTTCAGGCATTCTACAAGCATAAATTGCACATATCCTTTCTCAACCACCTATTACACTTTTGAAGGCCCTGGAGCACCAGGACAATGGAATTTTCCACAAAATGACCCCATTTTGGAAAGCACACACCCCAACATATAATCTATGAAGCATTATGAGTCTTTTGAACGGTTCATTTTTTTCCAGAAGGTTTTGGAAAATGTGGAGAAAAAATGAAAATGCATTTTTTTTACACAAAGTTGTCCATTTATAAGATATTTCTAACGCATAGCATATACATAGCAAAAATGACACCCCAAAATGCATTCTGCTACTCCTCCTGAGTATGGCGATACCACATGTTTGAGACTTTTACACAGCCTGGTCACATACAGAGGCCCAACATCCAAGTAGCACCTCCAGGCATTCTAGCAGCATTAATTGCACATATCATTTTCTGACTACCGATCACATTTTTGAAGGCCCTTCATATATCTAACACATAGCAGGTACATACCAAATAACAAAAGATTACCTGTGGTTTTAGAAGAGCAGTGGTCCACAGAGGAGAGCATCGGTCCAGTCAGCAGGCAGGGATGAGGTCAGCGACAGCAAAACCAATCATCCAGGCAGCAGGCAGGAATACTGTCCATAGTTCGCACAGGCAGAGATACTGTCAGCACAGCCAGAGCACAGCCAAAGCACAGGTCCAGGTAGCAGGCAGAGGTGTCCCGGCAGAAATGCTGTCCAAAGTCAGTAGAGGCAGCAGGCAGATATATGGTCAACACAGCCAAAGTATTGGTCCAAGCAGCAGGAAGAAACATGGTCCATAATGTCATGGGTCATTACAGGCAGTAATATGGTCAGCACAGCCAAAGTATTGGTCCAGGCAGCAGGAAGGACCATCAAGCTTAGGGCCAGGGGGACAGGGGTAGAGGCTTCTCCCACCCAAATTGCTTTGAAGCCTCCGGGCAACCAGACCCTGTTCTTGGAGCACAGAAAACGAAAAACTGGTTTTCTCTACTCAGAACGCTATTCTGAAGCCCCTCACATATGTGAGACCCCTGTGTACTAAAAATAGATGGCCAAAAGATCAGTCCAAGTGGCAGGCAAAAACATGGTCGATTAACAGGCCAAGGTCGGTACACGTGGAAGTCAGAAACGTGGTTTAAATCGGCAGGCAGAGGCATCGTCGGTAAACAGGCTGAGGTTGGTGCACGTGGAGGTCAGAAACGTGGTTTAAATCGGCAAGCAAAGACATCGTCGGTAAACAGGCCAGGGTCAGTTAATTAACATGGAAGGTAGTTAGTAACATGGTAGCAGGCAAATGGGGAAATGGCAGTCTGTTAATAATAAGGGGAACTAATGGATGTATGATAATTTTTGAAGCAATTTCCGATGCACAGGCCAGGTTGGGAGGGACAATCGGGACAATAATAGCTGGTGTCTCTTCTTACTCCTCCTCTGCTGCATACACGGCATTTCTTTTGGCGTCTTCTTCCAGATTCTGTGGGGGGGATGCTAAAGGGATAGTGTCGCTCGTGAAGCCGACTCACACTATCAGAGTGAATGCTTCCTGGGGCGGGATCTTGTTGGTAAATGAGGGCATCGATGATATCTTCGATATATTTTGGAGGTAGTGGAGTTGGTGATTTTGAGTTACTTTTTGGTAGCAGACAAACAAATTAAAAAGGGCCATGTGAAACAGGTGAAACGCAACTTTTTTGTGCCAATAACGGGACTTTCTTGTTGATAAGTAGGACTGTAGCATCTGGTCGTTTAAATCCACCCCCCCCCCCATGTACAAATTGTAGTCGTGGACACATTCGGGCTTTACAATGGGGCCGCGTCTTCTTGGGATCTCCACCATGGTGTCATTGTGGATCGTAGAGAGGATGTGGACATCTTTCTTGTCCCTCCACTTCATGGCCAACACCTCCTCGTTTCTCATGAATGCCGATTCTCCAGGTCGCAATTTTTTGGTCAATAAATTTTGTGGGAATCCCTTCCGGGTTTTTTTGAAGGTACCGCAGGCCGGGGTTTGCTTACTGTAAAGGTGGCGAAAAAGGGGCAGGCTGGTATAATAATTGTCAACATATAAATGGTAACCTTTTCCGAACAGGGGGTATGCCAACTCCCAGACAATTTTCCCACTGGTTCCAATATATGTGGGGCAATCACGGGGCTGGAGCTGGGAGTCTTTGCCTTCATAGATCCTGAATTTGAAGACGTATCCAGTGGCTCGATCATATAATTTATTTAATTTTAACCCATACCTGGCTCTCTTGCTTGGTATGTACTGCTTGAACTGCAGTCGAACGGTGAAATGTAAGAGGGACTCGTCCACACAAATATTTTGGTCTGGGATGAAAACTTCTTCAAATCGCTGGGAAAAGGCATTGATTAGGGGGCGTATCTTGTACAATTTGTCATAGTTGGGATGATCTCGGGGAGGGCACTGTGAATTGTCATTGAAGTGGAGAAAGTGCATAATCATGTCGTATCTTTTCCTGGACATGACAGCGGAATATATGGGCATGTGTTGGATGGGGCGTTTGGACCAATATGCATGGACTTTGTTCTTTTTTGTAAGCCCCATATTGAACATAAGGCCCAAAAATTATTTAAATTCGTCCAATGTTAGACGCCGCCACAGGAACATGCGGGCGTAGGGAGAATCGGGGTTGGCAGCAATAAATTGGGATGCATACAGATTTGTTTGATCCACTATATTCTGCAGCAAATCTTGTGGGAAAAATAAACAAAAATAATCAAATTTAGAAAAATTTGTAGTGTCGGGCTGCACACCTGGCTGTGCAGTGAAAGGGGGGATGATAGCGGATCCTGAGTTGGCAGGCAACCATAAGGGGTTTGCCAGGGCATCGGGAAGGTAGGACTGGGGCTGGATTCTTCGGGTTGGGCGTGCATTTCCATTACTTGCACTGGGCTCCTCTTCCTGGGGTATGGCGCTGCTGGTGGTGGGCAGTTCTCCTGATCTTGGTGCTGATCTTGGTGCTGATCGCATTCTTTTGGGAGGGACGGTTTCCTCCGGGGACTCGGACTCTGAGCCACTATCCTCCACTGGCTCGTATTCCGAACCAGAATCGGATAATGGGAGCTCCCCGCTGCTCTCATCATCCGACATGGCAAGAATGGCATATGCCTCCTCAGGTGTGTAAACCCTTTGGGACATTATGGCAGTGCTTATTAGTGGGCCTGTGTAATGGTACTGCTGGTGGTAGTGGTGGCGGTCTGTGTGGTAGTACCGATGGAGGTATTAGTGGTGGGCCTGTGTGGTGGTACCGATGGCGGTATGGGTGGTGGTGGTACCAATAGCGGTACAGGTGGTGGTGGTACCGATGGCGGTACAGGTGGTGGTACAGGTGGTGGTGGCACTACCGACGGTGGTACGGGTGGTGGTACTGGTGGTGGTACCGATGGCGGCACTAGTGGTGATACTGGTAGCGGGCCTGTGTGGCAGTATAGATGCTGAGCCTGATGGCGGTACTAGTGGCGGTACTGGTGGCGGTACTGGTAGTGGTACCAATGGCGGTACTGGTAGCCTGTGTGGCGGTACCAATGGCTGTACCGATGGAGGTGGGCCTGTGACAGATGATTGACAGATGGGCTGATTGATTGATTGACAGATGGGCTGATTGATTGATTGACAGATGGGCTGATTGATTGATTGACAGATGGGCTGATTGATTGACAGGTGGGCTGATTGATTGACAGATGGGCTGATTGTTTGACAGATGGGCTGATTGATTGATTGACAGATGAGCTGATTGGCTGGGCTGATTGATGGGCTGTGTGACAGGTCCTCTTTATTGGGGGGGGGGCCGTGTTGTGCACTGTAAGAGAATGTTGACAAACTACACTGAGCTAACTTACTGATCTCTGCTCTCTCCTCACAGATCGGTGTGTGAGTAGAGAGCAGGAATCAGGTAGTAACTCCTGCGGTTTGTTTACATTTGTGACCGGCTGTGATTGGACACAGCCGGTCACGTGGTAAACAGCCAATTCATTGGCTGTTTACCCAGATCGGGGACGCGCTGTGTCCAAGGGACACTCGCCTTCCCCGATCCCCGCTCTGCAAGCCTCTGGCGGCGCGCATGGAGCGCGCCGCCGAGTCTGTTGTGACATGTGATCGGCTGTGACTTTGACACAGCCGATCACATGGTAAACAGCCAATGAAATTGGCTGTTTACCGTGATCGGGGAAGCGTTGTGTCCGAGGGACACACGCCGTCCCCGATCACCGCGCTGCGCGCTCCCGCGGGCGCGCGCAAGGCATTATCCTGCAGGACGTCATATGACGTCAAGTGTGGATAATGCAACCACTTCCCGGACGTCAATTTGCTATTGACGGGGCGGGAAGTGGTTAAGCATCATTAACCACTTAAGCCCCGGACCATTTTGCTGGCCAAAGACCAGAGCACTTTTTGCGATTCGGCACTGCGTCGATTTAACTGACAATTGCATGGTCGTGCGACGTGGCTCCCAAACAAAATTGACGTCATTTTTTTCCCACAAATAGAGCTTTCTTTTGGTGGTATTTGATCACCTCTGCGGTCTTTATTTTTTGCGCTATAAACAAAAATAGAGCGACAATTTTGAAAAAAAATTCTATATTTTTTACATTTTGCTATAATAAATATCCCCAAAAAATATATAAAAAAAACATTTTTTTCCTCAGTTTAGGCCGATACGTATTCATCTAGATATTTTTGGTAAAAAAAAATCGCAATAAGCGTATATTGATTGGTTTGCGCAAAAGATATAGTGTCTACAAAATAGGGGATAGAATTATGGCATTTTTATTATTAATTTGTTTTTTTACTAGTAATGGCGGCGATCTGCGATTTTTATCCTGACTGCGACTTTATGGCAGACACATCGGTCACTTTTGACACATTTTTGGGACCATTGTCATTTTTACAGCGACCAGTGCTATAAAAATGCACTGATTACTGTGAAAATGACACTGGCAGTGAAGGGCTTAACCACTAGGTGGCGCTGTAGGGGTTAAGTGTGCCTTGGGGAGTGCTTCTAACTGTAGGGGGAATGGGCTGTGTGTGACATGACAGTGATCACCGCTTCCGATTACAGGAAGCTGTGATCACTGTCCTGTCACTAGGAAGACTGGGGAAATGCTTGTTTACAATAGCATTCCCCTGTTCTTCCTCACCGTAACACGATTGCGGGTATGCCCACGGACATCGAGTCCGCGGGACCCGCAGTCGGAGTCACGGAGCTCGCGGCGGGCGTGCCGCTGGAGGCGCACATACACAGTGCCGCTCTCTTAAAAGGGAAGTATATATACGTCCTTTTGCCTGCCTGTGCCATGCTGCAGACGTATATCTGCATGCAGCGGGCGGCAAGCGGTTAAAATCACTGCTCCCGAAAAAACTGCTGTTTTTAAAACTTCCTTTTGCATTGATACATGTCCCCTGAGGCAGGACCCGGGTCCCCAAACCCTTTTTAGGACAATAACTTGCATATTAGCCTTTACAATTACCACTTTTGATTTCAAACGTTCGAGTCCCATAGACTTTAACGGTGTTCGAACTTTCGGTTTGTTCGCATGTTCTGGATTCGAACCGAACCGGGGGGTGTTCGGCTCATCCCTAGTGAACAACAGTTTCTACTCTAGTTTATTAGATCAACCTTGGTGAATAGTAATGGAAAAGTGTAGATGCTCACTGGACCATTGCTCCATTGTAGCTGCTGGTCCTAATTTGAAAGCTGTGCAGGTGCGGTTGCGTGTCCTATAAGGTCATGCACTTTCGGTGAGTTGTTTTCCTATGCAGTGGTGATGGTGACAATGTGAAAATTTACCCAAGCACTGTTTTGCAGTTTGGACTAATCATTGTGGTCTTTCTATAAAACAAATGCATGAATGTCTGAAGCATATGTGCAAGTGGAATGAAATGTCCTGTCATTTTTCTAAGAGATGAATGCCTGTATGGTCAACCCTGTCTGGTGTCCAAGATATGCTATAGTTTTCTCAATGGGGTATTTCAAATAACTATATCGCATTTTGGCCATTAGATGGAGCTGATGATACAGGCATTCATTTTTTAGAAAAATTACAGAACATTTTGTTCAACTTTCATGAATGCTTCTGACATTTTGCAATGAATTATTAACCACTTCAGCCCGGAAGAATTTACCCCCTTCCTGACCAGAGCCCTTTTTGCGATTGGGCACTGCGTCGCTTTAACTGACAATTGCGCAGTCATGCGACGTGGTACCCAAACAGAATTGACGTCCTTTTTTTTCCCACAAATAGAGCTTTCCTCTGGTGGTATTTGATCACCTCTGCAGTTTTTATTTTTTGCGCTATAAACAACAAAAAAGCGTAAATTTTGAAAAAAAAAGCAATATTTTTTACTTTTTGCTATAATAAATATCCCCAAAAAATATATAAGAAAAACACATTTCTTTCTCAGTTTAGGCCGATATGTATTCTTCTACATATTTTTGGTAAAAAAAATCGCAATAAACGTATATTGATTGATAGTTTTATGGCATTTTTATTAATAATTTTTTTTATTAGTAATGGCGGCGATCTGCGATTTTTATTGTGACTGCGACATTATGGTGGACACATCTGACACCTTTGACGCTATTTTGGGACCATTGTCATTTATAGAGCGATCAGTGCTATAAAAATGCACTGATTACTGTGTAAATGACACTGGCAGGGAAGGAGTTAACCACTAGGGGGCGAGGAAGGGGTTAAGTGTGTCCTAGGGAGTGATTCTAACTGTGGGGGGGCTGGGCTACCAGTGACATGACATTGATCACTGCTCCCGATCACAGGGAGCAGTAGATCAGTGTCCTGTCACTAGGCAGAAGAGGAAAATGCCTTCTTTACACGGGCAGCCCTCTGTTCTGCAGCTCTGTGACACAATCGTGGGACATCGAGTCTGTGGGTCCCGCGGGCACGGTCACGCGCGCTCACATGGCAGGCTTTTCAAAGCAACATACGGGTACGTTTCTTTGCCCACAGGAGCCATTCTGCCGACGTATAAGTACGTGAAGCGGTCAGCAAGTGGTTAAAGATTAAGGAATGGAAAAATGGACTTTATAGGCACCACTGATAAAAAAAGCTAATTTTATTTGTAACAATTTACATATAAATTCTAAAATGACCTAGAAAAACAGTACTGTAGCAGCCTACAGTTTAAATACTTGATATCACCAATATTGAATTAGGGGTTTAGGACCTGGCTACCCTGACACATATAACACGGCTGTAGAAATTAAACAGTAGCGTAGAAACAAGCTCTGCATGTTTCGCGGGAGCCGCTTCTTCAGGAGCTTATATACATTTTCTAAATAGAATAAAAAGACATCAAGTGACATATATATATATGTAAAGTATACAATTTAAACAGTATATTATAATAATAAACAGAGTAGAAAATTATGTATGAAAACCAGCAATCCAACACTGCATGCAAGGGTGAGCTGTGAGCAAATGTGGGGACATGCCATGTACAGTAGGTGTAACAGAGAGGTAGAATAAGCCATAAATGCGTTATTATAACACATAATCAAGAAAAAGAAATAGCAACACCACCACAAAACCTGCTATTGATGCAAGCATAATAAGAGATGGGTGCCGGCCAGGAATGGCATCAACATCCACTAGTTAGAAAAAATAGACCTACCTCTAACAAGGTCAGTAAAACCATAAGAAATAATGTTAACATTATCGCAGCATGGATGTTAATAGGGTGGGGGACTTGTCTGTGGTGGAGGAGATTATCAATGAGAATAAACATTAGATTTGCCACATATGCATAATATGAATATATAGAGAAATATTTATGTAGAGGTTTAAAAACACCAACCCCATACATACATGTAGTGATTGAAAATTCCCACCTGAAAATTGTATGTTTAATACAGATTATTCCATTTAGTCATAGTAAGATGGATAGAGGGGTAAAATATACTGTTTAAAATGTATACTTTACATATACAGGTCCTATACACCTGATTCAAGTGTCTAATATTGGTGATATCAATTATTCAAACTGTAGGCTGCTACAGTACTCTTTTTATATGTCATTTTAGAATGTATATGTGAATTGTTACAAATAAAATTAGTTTTTTAACAGTGGTGCCTATAAAGTCAATTTTTCCATTCCTCATTCTTTAATATTTCATGATTAGGATGTGGTACTGTATTACTTTAGTGTACACAGTACCATCCTATGGTGGTGTACATAGCTCTTTATATTTTTTTTGCAATGAATGTTTTATAAATGGACCCCATAGTAAACGGCATTGCACATTTTAGACTTGTGAATGGCACTTTTGTTGATTTAAATGGGAGAAGTACTGTTTGCATTTGTTTAAAACTTCAAGAATTCTGCTGAATAATTAAAAAATGGTAACATCCATAGCACCTTGAATTTATGAAATATGGGTTATACCGGTACATATGTTTTTTTATATGTTGTGTGCATTTAGATTTAGATGTGGACATGTGTGTGTGTTTAAGTGTGAATATAATATATATATATATATATATATATATATATATATATATATATGAGAACTATTTGTCTCTGTATCTTAATAGCACACACAGCCAGGTAGATTATTCTCATATAAGATCGATTGATCAGATATTAAATGTCCCTAAGTGACCAGAAAATTTCACTAAATAGATTTTAATGAATGGAGAATTACCATTTAATGAAGATGCAGTGATTAAAATGCTATGGATTACATTCAAATCTTGTTATGAAAAAACAGGATAAGCAGCGGGCTCTAAAATCAGTTTAATAACATCCGTCTTTTGGGAGAAGCTACGCTGAAATGTTGAGCTCTAGCTGTTCATTAACGCAACTTATACAATCTGCAGTAACAGTAAACACCAACTGGGTTCATATTTTAAACCTCCTCCACTGTGCTTAAATAAGAACTCTCGCCAGAAGTTAAAAAGCCTTGTTAAGTCACTCAGGGGACCTACTGCACATAGCACTAAAATTCGATTTTTTTTTGCTGTGCTTTAGAAACAGAATGTTATTTTTTTAGCTGTAGCTCTATTCCAGACAGGAGCCCAAATTGTGGGAATTCTTATGATCAGCAGGCAGGCAAAACTGAAGCCACAGCCCCATCTCCATTCTACAACACTCCAAGTTGTGTCTTCTCTGCTTCTTTGCACTGATAACACTGAGCCCACACCATCCCTCAGCTGCTATTTAGTTCAAAGAAGATTCTTACAATAGTAGATGGCAGAATGTGTTGTGAATGACAGCCACTGAAGAGGAACGCTGTCACCAGTGGTGGCCGCTCCATTAGTGGCGACCACACTATTAGGGCCCAGACCCTGATCTACATGCAGGGTGCCAGATTTCATTGGGTTGTTTTTTTTTTTAAGCACATGATTAGAGTCTGAGGCTTTAATTGGCTTAAAAAAGGGTGGGTGAAAATAGCGAATTAATATTCACTATTGTCTTCCTGCTTCTTCTCCCAGCCAATCAGGGAGGGGGTCATAAGACTTAATTGTCCAAAAGGAGAAGTGGCCATATTGGCCGGGAGCAGGGGCAAAACCACCAAGGAGGAGATGCTGAGGATGAAGCTGCCCGCAACCTAAATGGGGTAAGTGTGGGGCTGGTTGGTGGAAAGGCGAGCGACGGGGGGTTTGTTCGCCAATCGACTGAGCGATGGGGGGTGGGGGATTTAATCAATCAACCAACCGAACAGGGGGGGTCAGGTGGTACGTTTGCCGCTGCCCCCAAAAAATGGAGCACCAGCTACCACCGACTGTCATTCATAAAAATGCAAGCCCACAACAACATACGCTGACAGATACTACAGTAGTCTCTTTGACAAATGTGTTCTTGTGGGCTTGTGTTTTTGTGAGTGCAGGTGCTCCTTTCCTGCTGCCGCCATTCACAATGCAAGCTGCCAGCCTGTATTTTAACAGTCTAAAGGAGCAGGGGGAGCACAGGCTGCATGGGAAGGAGAGTTTCAGATGTTCAGTCTGGAAGCATTTAGAGGCAGTGGGGGCTGTTTGGGTTCTGCTGGCTTTGTGTCTGTGCTGTCTCCTCTGCGCACTGTCAGACGACCGTCTTCTTAATCCGACCACACAGCTCAGCAATCACAGCAAAGATCTGAACCACTTGACCTCTGGAAGATTTTACCCCTTTCATGGCCAGGGTATTTTTTGCTATTCAGCACTGTGCTAATTTAACTGGCAATTGCTTAGTCATGCAACACTATATGCAAATTACTTTATTTAATCTTTTTTAACACAAATAGAGCTATCTTTTATGGAATTTGATCACCACTGGGTTTACTTTTTTTAATATGAACGAAAAAGGACCAAAAATTTGGAAAAAATCATTTTTTTTCTACTTTATGTTATAAAACATGACCAATAAAATAAAATTCATTGAGACATTATTTAATTAGAACTTAGTTAGATAGGACTTCTATCAGATTTTCATTGCTCCATTAAAGTTATTTTGTTTCACTTCCTGTTCTGTTGACCACAGCAGTAAAGCTGGCCATAAATGGGTCGAAATTTGTCCAGTTCAGCAGGGACCAGCTGAATTTTGATCCGTGTATAGCCATTTCTGTTTGACAGAAGTCTATCATTATCTGTGACTCAGGACCAGTGGAGCTCTTTTTTAGATAAGAAATCACTGAAAACCAATGACCTACTTGACTGAGCCCCCACTCAACTCTGACCACCTAAGGAAGGGGGCACTCACCATTTACGACTAATAAAAATTTAATTTGTTACTGACCACCAACAAAAAGAGACTGAACACAGATGAATTATGGCACTGACCACTAACTTAAATGGCACGTCACCATTGTGGCATAACAGATCAGTGCTGCTCCAAGCCCACAGCATCAGTCTCATCTCTTGGGTTTACACTCTGTATTCAGGTGCTGGACGGGACAGAACACATCTCGCTCCAAGATTCAATATAGTACAAAAGTACCATCACACACTGTATTCACGTGAAAGACAGACGTCAACTCAAATCCCCACCCATCGCCCACGTTCCACTGAAATGTTTCAGCCACATTGAGCTGAAGCTTGTCTTTCATTTACTTCACACCAGAATTATATACAGTGTGTGGCAGTACTTGTATGCCATTATGTGGCATATGTGTACAGCAAGTGGACTTAGGTCTTCTTTAACTGTGTTCCTTTAAACCACTCCTATTGTCAGCAAAGAACATAAGGATTACATATTTGCTGCTGCGCTGGGAACTTCCCCATACTGTTTTAGTTTGACTGTGGCTCAGTCTAAATTGGCCTGACATTGCATAAACATTTATACTTTTATTCATCATCACCCACTCATATAAATTTATTAGAATCAACTTACCAACTTCTTAAGTAAAAATGTATTTGTGCACCCTAATTTTTACATGCAACTTCAATAACCACAGAATCACTGAAATATATTATAAACCATAGAATTTATATTGCTTTATAATTTACATTTGTGAACATTCTTATATACATCTGTAAATATTTTTAGCAATTTGTTTTTACATTTGTTGGAAGGCACTTGGAAAGCAATGTGTGAATTATAAGATCTAATAATAATAATAATAATAGAAAAATACAAAAAATAGGATCTAGCACTAAACTAACACCTTTCCACAAGGTAACAAAGGGAAAAGCGAAGATGGGAATTTCAAGGTGCAAAACAGTCAAATTGAAAACAATCAATTTCATAAATGTTATTTAATAGACATAGTTAAAATTCATTGTATTAAAACCAACACAGGAAAATCATACGGTTGTTGTACAAAAGTTTGATGCCTCTACATGTTTTGCCATAATTATGGCTTCTTCTGGAGCTTTTGCAAGACCCAATGTACAATATCACCCGGATGTAGGTAGAACTCCAGAGGACCATCTAGACCCTCAGGCGATCCAGCAGATTATCAGTGTGTCATAGATGGGGTAAACCGCTTAATTTTGCCCTGTTTCAGCAAAGGATTAAGGAAATTAGGAAGGTCGGTAATCATTTCACTGCTGATATACAATTCAAATACTGCTTTATAGCTTGATAGGGACTATGCCATCTAAATAAACTGAAATATATAGATTTCCTTTCCTTTATGCCAAAAAGATACCATCAAAGCAGGGAGAATCCCGACAGGCAATCATTATCAAGGGAGAAAACCCTTAAGACATTGAATCCCCTCCTGCAGGCATCACACAGGACGAACGACAGCAGCTAATATACCCTTTCCACAATATATTTATGTATTTTATGCACTTTATCCTATTGAGTAGCAACCACACCAAGCCAAGTAGATCCTGAATCTGTGTTTAATTGCACATCAACACAAGTGTACAGGTTAACCATTGTTTTAAAGTTGATCATTTACATGTATGTAATGCACTAATATACATTGCTTATTTTATGATGTGTTGACAAGCATTATTGCATATTGATGACAATGGCAGTGCATATAATAATTATTGCTAAAGCACTTAATATGCACCAAACATGCACAGCAAGGTATGAGTCCTTAAACATTCTAGTGCATCTTGAGATTATTTAAATATTGGTTTAAAATAAATTCCTACACATGTTTCAAAATAAGTGATTTAGTTACATTCTGACTTTTTGCCACTAGTCTATGCTGTTGTATTAAATTCTGATAAGTCCTTTTTTTAACAGCAAAAAAGTATCCATTTTAAAATTCTTCCTATTACTTTTTACAAAGCACAAACACAAAAACAATTGAATATAACATTGTTTAAATATTTAAAAAGTAAGAAAGCCATGGATGTTAAAGTGTTCTAAAATATTTGGGCAAACATTTCTTAAGTTATAGAAAGTGTTATATGTATATGTGTTCGTTTTTCCTGCAGTTCAGTTCCAGCACTCGTATTTTTGGCATTTTATCCACCAGCAACAAATTTAAAAATTATTTCCCAGATTGTTTAGTGGTGAAGTTCAAAAAGCAGTAAAATTCAACCTGTATTACTAAATATAAAAAAGATGTTGTTATTTGCATTTTATAGTTCAGAATCTTCATAGTTGCAAATTTTCCCACAAAGCCTTTACAAGTCATTTTTCATTTTGTATTTTAGAACTACAATTTTTCACTAGTTGTAGTAAGGATTGTGGTAACATACGATGTGCTTAGAAAAAAAACAATCTACTGTATTTTTATTTATTTAAGGAGTTGGCATTTGCTTATATCATTTAGTTTTCTTTGTCTTTTTTTATCTGATTGTTATTTGTGTTTTTTGCGCTTTATTTTTTCTTCTTTTAATTCACTGTTTGTTTTTTTCTTTGCATGGATAAACAAATAAAATAATGAGGGTAATGAAAAGATGTTTCGCCAGTCCGGGATTGTTGTAATTAACTTAAATAAAACTCAGGGGCCATTTAAAGTGAATTGTACCCCCCAAATCCACCATGATGTCACCTTTCCTTCTGACTTTAGTGCATTTTGCCATTTTGCCAAAATCTCCCAATTTTTACCAAAGTTTCAGGGAAATTAAAACTCTCAATGTTTTCCATTCTTAATTATCAATCCAAAAATTCAGTTATGTGCCCCCTAGTCTAGTGTTTCAGTCTCTTTCCTATGAGTATAATTATTTTGTGGTTGGGCAATGCATTCCACCTTGTTAAGCAAACACATATAGAAAAAGAATACCGTAACTGTAATAAAACTGTCCTTCTTTGGAATTAAATCTATTACTGTACTGAGGAAAGTATGTGGGCTGTGATTGCTCTAAAGATTGCAATAGTCATTGTTCCTGAACAAGTTTGCTGATCAGGATGTGTAACTTAACTTTGACTGTGACTAGAAAATGGGAGTGTCACCTAGAAAGACCGGGTTGTTGCCAACACCCCAAAAGTAGATTATTGAAAACAAAATACCCCCCACAAAGGTGTGGGGCTTTTAAGGCAACTTAGAGAGTAGATCAAAGAGGTATATATAAAAAAAAATGTTCAAAGATTTATAAAAGTATTTGTTTAAAATCTAGTAGGAACATATGTTACCATATAGGACCCACAAATGACAATAAAAACAATACAGTTGATGTAAATTCAAGATGTAGATCTTTTTGTTTTGCAAAACAAAAAGAAGATCTACATCTTTAATTTACATCAACTGTATTGTAAATCTATGATTTTTTTTTTTTATATATATATATACCTCTTTGATCTACTCTCTAAGTTGCCTTAAAAGCCCCACACCTTTGTGGGGGGGTATTTTGTTTTCAATAACTTTGACTGTGGGGAATCACCCACTATAGAGCACTAGAAGCACTGGTCTATGCAACTCAAAACACATTTAATTGTAAACTAGGCAAATGACCACACTCCAGCAAGTGCAATCTTTATTAGATGAGCAGATAAGGCTTGTTCAATTAATTTCATGCAGATTTTACTATGACTTCACTTGCTTCATGCTTGTTTTGGGTTAGTGACATAGAAAGAATTCGAGACAGAGAGCCAGAAAACTAGAATTTTTGCAAGCAAGTTAGCAATAATAGCTATAAATAGCTATAATAGCAATAAAAAACATATACTTTGCCTCCCTTACCCGCTTTTGTAAATATAAAACCATATTTCAATTTTTCTGGTGCAATAATATTAAGCCTTAGCAAAACAAATTTTTCTGTGTTCACCCTAAAATGTTCTACTATGTTTTGTAATATAACTTCCCTTATACTCAGTAGGACATCTTTCTCAAGGCTGTTTTAATTAGAAAATCATCAGAAGTGGTCCATTTTCATTAAATAAATGTGAAAGTTTTACACTGGCTATGCTGCAAGACAAAGTCAGAAAATGATAGATTATATAAAGTGGTTGCAGGAAAGTAAAAGTCACTCTCAAATGTTGTTATTAACAATGTCATTTCATATAGATTTCATAAATAGAAAAGGCTGAAAACGGAGTAACCATTTTAAGCACTCTGGAGAGGACTCCATAACATCATTTATAAACATTGCTCTTCAAATTACTTGATTAGATTATAAAATATTGAAGCTGCACATTCTGCTAGTTGTTCAATCTATGTGAAAACAGGAGTTTAGATGGCAAATATAAACTATACACAATGCTATCGATCTTTACATTTTACATTTATATTGGTTGTTGCTTGTATCCACGGTTGTGATCCTTATTAATCATGTATTAAATTATCAGTTCATCTATCAACACAGACTAAATATTGAACTGTCATATTAGTATCTTTGCTGTACAGCTGTCGGAATTTACCTGAATTCCATAAATTATATTAAAAAATAGTAAAAAATCCAAGATAGTGCTAAGCATTCTGAAGGTGTCATGACTTGTTGAAAATATTTTCACTGAACTGTTATAAAACATTGAACACATAGTTCTTCCGAAAATGCAGGGTGTTTAGCAACAACCAATCAGATTCTTGCTTATTGAAGCCTAATGATAGAATCCGATTGGTCACTGCAGAATTTGGTTTTATTTTGTATTCCATTTTTATGAATGATCTTGGTTGTTTGAAAAAACGAAACAGTTGTTATATAACAGTTTGTCCCGGTTAGAATACCAAATTGCGTAAATGTAAAAAAAAATACTACTAATTTGTTTTGTTTTTTGGGAGGAGGGGGGGTGGTTGATTGCAATTATCTTCTCGCTGTAAGTTGCAGAGAAAAAGTCTCATAGCTTTCCATGCCAGTGAACCCGACCTCTAAAGTTTAAAAGGAAACAAATCCCTTACATTTTTCTTCTTTTAATTGCAGACCATTAAAGGTTAAAAAAAACTTTTCAGCAAACCTGTCCAGAAGGGCTACTGTAATGCCGCGTACACGCGATTGGTTTTTCCGATGAAAAAGGACCGATGGACTTTTTTCATCGGAAAACCTGATCGTGTGTGGGCCCCATCTGTCTTTTTTCCATCGGTGTAAAAAATAGAACATGTTTTAAATTTTACCGATGGAAAAAAAAAACGATAGGAAATTCCAATCGTCTGTGGGGAACTCCATCGGAGAAAAATCCACGCATGCTCAGACTAAATTACAAGACGCGAGCGCTCGTTCTGGTAAAACTAGCGTTCGTAATGGAGATAGCACATTCATCCTGCTGTAACGGACTGAAAAGCACGGAGACCGAAAAGCACGGAGACTGAAAAGCGCGAATCGGCTAACACCAACCTTTTACTAACACGCGGTAACACGAAATCAGCAAAAGCAGCCCAAAGGGTGGCGCCGTTGGATTTGAATTTCCCAATTTGGACGGTCGGAATTTTGTCTGACAGTGTGTAGGCAAGACTGATGAAAGTCAGCTTCATCGGAATTCCGACAGAAAAATCCATCGGATTTTATTCCATTGGAAATCCAACCGTGTGTATAGGGCATAAGCCGCCTTGTCTTTTTTAGTAATGCATACACATTCTGTATTTAAAATCGCTTAAGATATACCACTGTTAAATACAAAATTGAAATAAATGCCAAAATAATTTGTAATAGTTGTCAGCTGGAATTATAATTTACACTATAATTACTCTGTCATACTGCACAAAAAGAGAGTTCATGTAAAAGTGCTTATTGGTTCAGCCTTACTGCTTCCTGGATGACCTTGCTACTTACTGGATAAAGATAATGATACTGATTTACTGTCCAATGAGAGGCTGGTGACGTAAGAAACTGCACTACTAAACCAGAAAATGCAGGTTATGCAGTGTGCTTAATGTGTTACTAAACCCAGGACCCTGCATTCACTATATCTGGTCTCCCACAGTACACAGAACATGGAAATGCAATTATTTTAGTAAATTATTTTTGGGAGAATGCATGTGATTGGCACAGAGCCAATCAGCACTGTCCAGGCAGACGGTAAGGAGTCATGCAGTCTCACAGGACAGTCATGGGAGAATGAAAACGCCTCTTACAAGTTTTAACCAGTACTCGGCTGGACACTGATAGAAGTCACAAGACTGCTAAATACTGCTGATGAGAAAAGGTATTTAGCAGTTTATATTTACTAAAATTATTGAATTTTCGTGTTCTGTGTACTGTAGGAGACCAGATATAGTGAATGCGGGTCTGGTTTAAGCAACACTTTAATGAGTATTTGTGAAGGAAGTGTCAGAGATGTTCATACAGTAGAATCACCCTGGACCTAAAATACATTATGCGTAATAGGACTTTTATAGTTTAAGGTCCAACATATTTAATAAGCATGCCTTCTTTGTGGTAGTGCAATATTTTCACAAAGGGCAATGGTATTTGGAGTGTATCACCTTGATGGATAGCTAAAAATCCTGGATGAAGTTTCACTTTATAGCGACATCACAGGAAATATATTTGGGACATTTGAGTCATAGGACTTTTGATGTTATATATTAATTTTTACAAGCACTGGTGTAACGTTTTGTTTATTGGTATAGCACTGCTTATGTGTAGACATTGTACAATTTTTGTATTGTGTGAGGCTGATGCTTATTAATTTGGGTGTATATATCTTGGTAGTGTGGGTAAATTATTGTACATATGTATATATCTATATATATATATATATATCTATATATATATATATATATATATATATATATATATATATGTAGCAACCTCCCCTCTTACTCCCTCCTTCTCTTCTCGGTCAATGGCTCTCTCTAGGGGACCAGGGAGGAGAGTGTGGCACACCACCAGCTTGTATCCTCTTGTGTGCATAGGTGTGAGCTATAACCTTTTACCTTCGGGCCTGTGTCCCTGTCCAGAGCCAAAACTTCTCTTGAGGATGATTCCCACCCTCCACGCAGGTGGAGGTAGGACCCTTTAACTCCCAGAAAGTCAAGTTCCACACCACTGAAAGTCCAACACTTATTTATTCTTCAGAGCAATAAATAGTCCTTTGAGAGCGACTGGTTAGACATAGAACAGTTCAGAACACAGTGGGGAGGAGGTCCAGGCACAAACTTGAACTTGGGTTTTCTCCTGTTCCGTTATAGCGCGAACAGGCTTGGCGCACAGTCGCTGCCACCGACCGTGAGGGGGTCTCTGCCACAGAACAGATAAATAAGGCCTCTGCCACAGACCTGGTTGTTGGGTCTCTGCCACCGACCTGATTCACGATGGGTCCCTGCCACAGACCATGAGAACGTGGACTACCTTCTATGAGCAATGGCCCCTGTCAGAGAGAGGACATCCATCCGGACAGTTACCAGAGGCCCCGCCGTCACCAGCAAATGCTGCACTGGGTCTTTCGGAAGGGTCACCTCCCTGGCCTCCTTGTCCCAGATTCGGGTGTTCACACCGGGGTAAACCCTAGGAGCCCTCGATCCCTTGCGGGACCCAGTCGAAGCTACTGGGCCCCAGGCCTCCAGAGAGTACCTCACCCCAGACCAAAGGTGTCTGGGGTGGAACCGCAACTCCGTCCCCGGGCCTAGGGCACCCAAAGACCACCATCATGCACCCCCAGGCTGAAGGTGCCTGGGGGTGGACCCCGAGTGGAAGATGTCTGCCCCCTTTATACTCTCTCCTAGCATGCACAGCAGGTTCCCCGCCCTGCTGTACTACTGCCGAGAGAGGACACAAATGGCGCAGCCCTCCAATGGCGATTCAACCCTGGCCAATGGCAACAGTGCCACCTATAGGCCGCAGGGAACTAGACACCATTGATATCCTCCACTGGCATAAATTGGTCCAGGAATCCTAACAATTTTTGCATCTGAGCCTGGTACCACTCAGATGCCCCCCCTAAATATGACCACCCGCTACATATATATATATATATATATATATATATATATATATATATATATATTTTAGGTTTATTAATTTGGCATATATATTATACATTATGAATTACTAATGTATATTTATCCCTCTGTTTAGAGTTCAGTTTTTATGTTTTTGGCAAAAGGAAAGGCAAAGGTATAATGTGCTAGTATGCATTGCATTCTAGCACATTATGTAAAACTTACCTCAAAACGGAGCCTTCCAGCGATGTCATCGCTGGAGACGGCGTCCATCTATACCCGGTCTTCCTTCCGGGTTCCTGGCTCCGGCTCTTTGACTGGCTGGAGTCGCGATGACTTCACGCCCGCGCACGGGAGCCGCCGGTCACGGCACACTGCTATGAAGAAACGGAACGCACGGCCATTCCTTCAGAGAGCATGCGCCAGTGATGTAACTTGCTGTTAGGACAGTAAATACTGCATCTTCTAAATGGTGCAAGTTTAGGAGCTATTTACACTACCTATAGGTAAGCCTTAATATAGGCTTACCTATAGGTAAAACTTAAAGATGGAAGTTTACATCCTCTTTAACAATGTGCACCAACAGTGGCAAAGCTGGGTAAAATATGGTGCACATTTGCATTGAGTTTTTTGCTTACATTTTATCGACATTTTTACATGTCGACAGGACCATACGAACACTCAGGATGAGGTTAGGGGAACACCGTTGTTTTGTAGAAGGTGGAAAGGATAAGCACAGTGTACCCTGCCATTTTTTAAAACATCATGAAAAATCCTCTGCTGGCCTAAAGGTGTGGATCATAGAGTCTGTCCCTGGTACATTCCCACTGGCAGAGCGTTTCAAACGTCTCTGCCAGAGGGAGACCTATTGGATATATACCTTGGACTCTCTCTCACCCGGAGGCCTCAACGAGGAAATAGAGGTTAATCATTTAATTTGATCTGTTCCCTTTCATTCCCCCTCTTTTTCTTTAACCCCCCCCTTCTGGGCGTACCAGCACATGTGGGCAAGAGGTGCGCATGCATGCACCGATATCTGCATGCAGATATCATTCCCTTTTCCTTCCCTCTCCCTTTCCCCCTCTCCCCCTCCTCCCACTCCTTTGGCTGGGAAGCACTGGCTTTCCCATCCAACTACTTGTCACTATAATCATACAAGTGATATCAATAATGTGGTAATATGCACATGTTCATTTGTATGTATACCCATCCAGGATCTCTCTCTCTCTTTCTTCCCTGCTTGCTAGTCAATATTATATCACGGATCCTTATGGTCTTCTTCTAGACAAAGTAAGTACCCCCATAGATAGACATAAATCTAGATGCATTACCCCATAAAAGGAAAAAAATTGAAATTCTTCTTGCTGCGATCAAACCTGATTAAGTGTACTAACAGACAATTAGAGTGTTCCTATATTATTGGATTAAGTTTTTATTGACAAATTCTCCTATATTTCTTTTTCTTTTCTTTTTATTTCTATTTCTATTTCTTTTTTTATTTTTATTTTTAATCTCATAATTTTCATTTTTATTCTTATTTTCTTTTTTTTATACTTCTTTATTTTTATTTTTATTTTTGATTTCCAGCTCCATTACTATTATTCCCACCGATTGCTAAACATATAATTACTAACATACGTTTTTTCCCATTAAATGTCTTTGTCCGCCTGTATTTTTACATGTTTTTATATCTTTATTGTATTGTATTTTATCGAGCCATTGTGTATTTGTTGAGATTCCCCATCTTCCTGTTTACCCAATCCCCCTGTTCCGTTTTAATACTTAGCCAGTTGTGTGTATGTGGCAAGTTTACATTACAAAACAAGGACATTAAGACCCAGGAGCTCTGTCACAAGAGCTTATAAGCCCTTTTATAACATGGCTCCCACTAGGCCTGATGAAGGAGCGCATGCTCCGCAAACGCATCGCCTATTGGTCCACGAGACAACCCGGAAGTATCGTCATCTGCCCGACCCAACGCTAACCCGGAACTACCGTCATCCACCCGGCTCCCTGTGTGTCTGAGGTCCCGGAAACGTCAAGAAAAACACTGGCGCAACCAGTTCCACTCCACCAGCGCAGAGCCAATGGATGGACTCCCCTCCCGGACATATTGACAAACTTCTGTCTGACATGCCTGTCACTATCCTACTCTTGTGAGTATGTACATATATATTGCTAAATAAAAATCATCGAATCTACTACGCTTAGAGTGGCGCCTTTGTGCTTCTCCCTCAACTTACATTTAAAGTTACATTTTAGGAAAATAAAGACTGACCACTGTTCTTCAAAAATGTTTTGGATTAAAAAAAAATTACAATAAAAAAAAAGGATAAAAATAAAATAAAAACATCACTAGTCTAGACATGCCATGCTTCATTTACTGTATATACCATCTTTCTTTAGACCTTTGTTAGCTGCAGAGAACCAACCTTGGACAAAATTGTATAATTTTGTCTGAGCTATGTGAGTGTTACTATTAAGGTGTTATTGTTACTGTTAAATGTGTGGTGCTATAGAGGATAAATGCCATGTCATGTCAAGAGTGGTACACAGCAATTACTCTCTCAGTATACCAACAGCATGCATGACATTTTAGAAGATGGATGCTTTATGTAAACACTGCTTGGCCTATCCAGAGAAAGGTGGGTTAAATGTACACCCGTGGACTGCAATTATACTTATATCATTGATTTTGAGTATGGGTTTTTTAACTTCATGGAGCCTAAGGATGAGCTGAATGTATTTTTAAGTTAACTATGAATACCCACCCTCTATGGTGGAACTAAAATACACCTTGTGTATTTAGGTAGTTGCTATTATACTGTGTTATATTGAACATCAGGTAGTGAAAATAAAACAAACATTGCCAGCGCTGCCTATATATCACATATAATATAAGTGCAAAACTACCACATAAAGTCCATGAAACAAATGTCTCTGTGATTGTGATCACTACAATGACAAACATGGCACACTATAGTACTTTAAAGCACCCAAGTCCTCCTAGCTCGCAGAAACCTACGGCCATTACTCCAGCAACTTATGGCCAAACAGATTAAGTATCGATGGTCGTTCCCTTTTAAGTTATCATTCACTTACAACGGAAAGTCCCACTCCTTTTCCACGTTCCAAGCAGGCGAAGACCTACTGCTTAGTCTCGGCATCATTGCACGGGACTCTCCGACTCCGATTTCATCTCCCCCTCGTCTGGATCATCGTCCCCTCTCCCCGATATGGCAGGATCGCACACGCTCACAGGCCAGAAATGCTCGCCGGAATACCTGAGTATTATTGCTCTTTTCTCTTTTTGCTTTTTTTTTGCCCCCCTTTTGAGAACTGTTAGTGCTTGATTGCACAGATATGGCCTGGGCCCATGATGGACTATGGGCCTGATGGGGCCATCGTTACCGTTCACAGGTTACAAAGTCACAGGTTACAAAGTTACTGGAGTTCCTGGTTCTTCGGACTGGCTGCCAGCCGAATATTTTACAATCCCGACGGGCCCAACCTGGTCGAAGAAATTTTGCTTTTTGCTTTTTAGCAGTCTGGGGGCCTTAGTCGGACCGCAATGTGTTCCCCTGTTAGGCTGTGGCTCGGGGGCCGGAACGACCGATGGGGACCCTTCCGGCCCCGGCGCCACTGGCCTTGGGAATGCATGTTCCTATAGACAGCCTGTTATGTTACAACTATATTGATTGATTTTGTCATTTCCGATATGACCTCGAATAGCCTGCTCGTACAGAGTTTAATCATATTTGGGTCGGGGTGGTCATGCTTGCCACCCAACTGCAAGACTACCTATCCTACGACAAGGATGGTACCCTTGCACCTAATTTCCCGGATGTTGTCTCCGGCAGGGGTTATTCCCCATTCCTTCATTCATCAGCTAGGATTGAGTTATATTGATTGTTTGGGCCTAAGGCCTATGTATATGTTTTTTTGCTTTTATTCTTGTTTCTCTTCTTCTCTAATGCCTTTTCCTTCTCTCCCTTCCCCCTCTTTCTTCGGAGCCTCGGTTCAGCGCCCTTCCCTTATGTCATGGTCTGAGAGGTCACATAGCCGAACAGTCATCATTATCGGGACCCTTCTCGCTTCATTCATTATGCAAGGTAAGAGTGCTCTGCCCTACCACGATGGCCACCACATATAACACAGACTATTCGATAGTTAGCCATAATGTACATGGATTTAACTCCCCTACTAAAAGAACTAAGGCTTTCCAGTTTTATCATAAACAGAAGGCTGAAGTCCTGCTATTACAGGAAACTCATTTCTCCAATGTCTCAGCGCCCCGTTACCTTAATGGGAAGTATCCACAGTTCTACTTGGCAGGGGGTCGGGAAAAGAAGGGCGGTGTAGCCATCTGCTTTTTGAAACGGACCCCCTTTACCCCCATCACTATTGTTAAGGACAAGAGAGGTAGATATATTATGGCAGTGGGGCGGCTCCATGACCAGGAAGTGTCCTTTATATCATACTATGCCCCGAATACTGGACAGCCGGAATTCTTTAGCAAAATGCTGAAGATTCTTATGCCCAAAGTCCAGGGTCAGGTCATTATGGGAGGCGATAGCAATATCCCCTTGGACAGAATTATGGATAAATCGGACTCCTCTAAACCAACATTGAAACGCCCACCGACTGGAAGCAGCAAGGTTGCACGTCTGTTTCATTTCCATGACCTCATCGACGCCTGGCGAGAAAATAACCCTACGGTCAGAGACTTTACACACTTTTCACAAGCCCATCATACTTACTCGAGGATAGACCACGTTCTAGTACGTACGCCTTTGCTACCATTTATTAAGTCGGTTAAGATTTTATCTACCCCTTGGTCTGATCATTCCCCGATAAAACTCTCTACTTCAGAGCTGTGGACTAAATCTAGGCCCTCCCCGTGGAGACTTAATGTGAGCTTGCTGAATGACCCTACAATCTTTTTAGAGATTCAAAAGGAAATACAGGAATACTTTAGACTTAATAAGGCATCGGACACATCCCCCGCAATTAACTGGGTAGCTCATAAAGCAGCGATTAGGGGCATATTGTTACAAGTGGCAGCCAGGATTAAACGCAATAGGGAACAGGCAAATAAGATTCTGGAAACAAACTTGGATAACTTACTTAGTGAACAGCACAGGAATCCCCTGGTAGATATAAGGCATAAAATTGACGAGGCTCGACTAGCACTAAATCTTAGCTTGACTACTCAAGCGGAGAAACATATTAGTTGGTCTAAGCACAGATTCTATACGATGGGTGATAAACCTACCACAATGTTAGCTAGAAAACTGGTTCCTCGACCGTACACACCGACTTTGCCTAAATTACGACTATCCACGGGCCTAACCTCCCAGAACCCCGAACGGATAATTGGAGAATTTCACAAATTTTATGCTAAGCTGTATGGAGCGCAGGACAAGTTCGATCTATCCGGAGCGAACACATTCTTTCGCGACTTACAGCTGCCTAAATTGACACAAGCCCATGCGGAACTGATGGACGGTGCTCTTACAGAGCCTGAAGTCAGGGCTGCAATTAAAACCCTACACCCTACTAAGGCCCCTGGGCCAGATGGATTCCCGGGTCACTACTATAGGAAATATCACGATCTTCTGGCCCCACATCTCTGTACTTACTTTAATGACCTGAGAAGCGGCAGCAAGCTCCCCAGCCATGAAAATGTAGCCTATATAAGTGTTATCCCGAAACCAGGAAAGGACCATACAGACTGTTCCAATTACCGCCCAATTTCTCTGATCAATACGGATCTTAAGATTCTAACCAAAATACTGGCCCAGAGACTTAATACTTTTCTTCAGTGTTATATCCATCCTGACCAAGCAGGTTTTGTCCCGACAAGACAGGCATCAGACCAAACCCGCCGGATAATTAACCTTATCTCGGCAGTTCGGTCTGATTGGGATGGAAAGGGGACTAGGAGGGGAATGTTACTTTCATTGGATATCCAGAGGGCGTTCGATTCTATCTCCTGGGACTATCTTTTTGATGTTCTCACACGCTTTGGATTTGGGAGACGCTTTCTGGATCTCCTTCACATATTATATGATTCCCCCAGTGCCTCGCTAATGCTCAGAGGATATACATCCCAAACATTTCCTATCAGGAGAGGAACTAGACAGGGCTGCCCGTTGTCGCCACTATTATTCGCCCTGGCGATTGAACCACTAGCGCTCAAAATTCGCGCCTGCAGAGATATACAGGGCATTTATTGCGGAGACTATGAACACAAATGTTTACTCTTTGCGGACGACTTGTTGCTGACCTTGACCTCACCGATCACATCCCTACCTAATTTATATGCTATTTTGCAGCCTTTTTCTAACATTTCCGGGTTGGCAATTAATCATAGTAAGTCAAGAGCACTGAACTTATCTTTGCTAAGCTCCACTCAGGCTACGCTTGAAAAATCATTTCAATTCCGATGGGAATCCACAGCTCTCCCTTATTTAGGCATACAGCTGACCTCATCTATTGGTGAGTTGTACAAAGAGAATTATCCAGCCCTTTTCAAACGGCTAACAGCTGACATGGCTAAGTGGCAGGTTCACCCGCCATCGTGGTTTGGCAGACTTCACTCAATTAAAATGAATGTTCTACCTCGATTATTGTATTTCTTCCGTACCTTGCCAGTTTCATTGGCCCGTGATGACCTTAAACGATTCCAGAATAAAGTAATACAGTTTATTTGGGGTGATAAGAGACCCAGGGTGAATAGGAGCACTCTATACACGTTGAAGCGGAGAGGAGGACTTGGTCTTCCAGACTTATTAAAATATTTTTATGCTGCCCAGATAGCACAACTTACAAGGTTTCACTCCCAACAGGCACAGGCCATTTGGATGGCTATGGAATCTTATTCCTGCCGTCCCAAACCTATTTCTTATATTTTATGGCTCCCTATCAAGGAGCGACCTCCTATACTTTGCCCTACTTTATCCATGTCACTGGAACTATGGGACAGACTCTCCAGATCTCACAAATTCAAATCTCCTCATTCTCCATTGACACCTCTGCTTCAAAATAAAGCATTCACCCCGGGTCTCACCCCACTAGCGTTCGAATGGTGGACTAATAAGGGTTTTAAGTGTATTGCTGACTTGTGCGATCATAGAGGTATGCTGACCGAACGGACTATGGCTGACAGGCATCAAATGCCTCCAGCGGAGGGTTATAGGTTCGCCCAAATCTCACATTATGTACAAACCCTGGCTCGCAAGAGCGACCTAGCAACCCAAACTCCCATGGAACATCTATGCAAAAATTATGATAAAATTAAAGGACATTTATCTGCTATATATTCGATATTGCTGAGTGCATCGACAAAGCTGAATTATATGGTCCAATGGGAGACCGACTTGCAGGAAACCCTGGATCTGGACGAATGGCATAGGATAGCCGAGACAGCATCTCGTTCGCTCGTCAATACTTCGATAATTGAGGCCAATTATAAGGTTCTGCTGAGGTGGTATATGGTGCCGGTCAGACTGGCAACTTTTGTTTCAGGAGCTACCCCGTTGTGCTTTAGAGGATGTGGCCAGGTGGGCACCACCTATCATATTTGGTGGACATGCCCAAAGGTCCGGAGGTTTTGGATCAGGGTGTATAATTTAGTTTACTCCCTTACCCAACTAAACCTAACTAAATCAGCTAAGCAAGCACTACTGGGGGGAGGAGATGTGGAAGCCTCCAAGTCCTGCAAGAGGCTCTTGACATTTATATTTATCTCAGCCAAAATCACCATTGCTAGGAACTGGAAATCGGCAGCTCTACCATTCGATCAGCTTAAAGGCAAGTTGTCTTGGTTGATGCTAAACGAACGCTTGACCGCTCTGGCCCAAGATAAAATGAAACTGTTTCATAAAGTGTGGGACCCATGGCTTCGTTACCTAACTAATGACCCGGGGATGTTTACAGCATAGCCTAAGGGGTTAGGTTGGGATGTCTGGGTGCTGAATCGGGGCTCCTCCCCCCATTCCCCCTCCTCAACTGTCCTTTCCTTACTCTGTTTCCTCCCTTCTATTCTCTGTCACTGTCCTCTTTCCTCTCTTTTGAAATTTACTTATTGTTTATTTTTGGAGTCAGATCCAGACCTTAGAGGTTTGTGCTGCTCCCTGTTTTCTCAGCTCCTACGGGACCATTGTCAGTCTGATCGGACCTCTGGGCTGCCCACACAGCCGGCTGAGTTGCGCCCCCCCCGATAGATGGATGGGGGGGCGGCTCATCTGGGTGGACGGTTCAGATATGATCTGCGATGCTAATAGGGGTTAACGGCTCTACGGAGCTTCGGACTTATGTGAGCTATTAAGTAGTGATAATCGTTATTTCTACTTATTTATTTATTTATTTATTTTTTTTTATTTTTTTTTATTTTTTTTTGTTTACTACTCCAAGGACCCCTACACTTAGTGATCTTCATTGTGTTACCCCAAATGTTGATTGTGACTGTACAATGTTATGTTGCGACTTTTATACATTTTGTATGACAAAACTTGAATAAAAATATTGAAACACAAGTCCTCCTAGCTCCTGAGGATGTCAATTATTGATGCTGAAACATGTTGGACGGTACTTCTGGCTGATGTCACATCCTGGAACAGGAAGTGTGTGGCAGCCACCGTGGATGAGGGTGGCATCCGAGTTTATAACAGGCTGGTGACAATTATTTTTAATGTAAATGCAGTACTTGTTTTAAAAAAAAAAACATACTTTCTCTTTCTATTAACTGTGTGAGGCCAACTGTTTGGAGATGAAATTTATGGGGTGAAGCTGCATATATACCAGAGAGCCATTTATTCCTGGTCCTATACACACAAGCCTTTTTGACTCACTTCCTAAAAACAAGGGGTCAAATGATTTGACTCAAATCCATCCAGTAAGTGAGGTGTGAATCCATGTGACTTAGACCCCTTTCACACTGGGGCGTTTTTCAGGCGTTTTTCACACATATGGCTCCCCTGCATCCCCAGTGTGAAAGCCCGAGTGCTTTCACACTGGGGCTGTAATCTTGCAGGACGTTAGAAAAAGTCCTGCAAGCAGCATCTTGCGGGTGGTGGAGGAGCGGTGTATATCGTTCCTCCCCATTGAAATCAATGGGCAGCACCCGCAAAGCGCTTTGGCAGCGGCACTTTTAACCCTTTCCTCAGCCGCTAGTGGGGGTTAAAAGCTTCCCACTAGCGGCTGAAAAGCGCTGCTATTACAGCGGTAAAGCGCCGCCAATATTAGCAGCGCTTTACCACTAACGCCCCCCCCCCCGCCCCAGTGTGAAAGCAGCCTTAACGTTCCTTTGTGTGAAGCCGTTCAAGCATGCAGGCTAGCTCATTAGGCAAGTGAGTATCTCCTCCTGAACCATACCAGGTCACACGCCTTCAACATAGGGATAGCATCTTGCCAGGGTGACCCCCCTGGCAAAGCACCTTGTCCCTTTGTTGATAAGGACAAGGGCCCCCTTCCCACAACCCTGGCCTGGTTGTTGTGGGTGTCTGAGGGTGGGGGAGGGGCTATTGGCATCTGGAATCCCCCTTTAATAACAAGGGCAACACCATTTGAATAAGTAGGTGGTACATATTAACCCTACCTATTCACATAAAATATAAACAGTAAATAAACACACACTGTGCCCTCCCTTCCCTTCCCTTCCCTCTTCCTACCCCCAATCTTTACACCATGCACTTTGACAAATCCCTTATTTAAAAAAAAAAAAAACTAAAAAAAAAATCACCTACTGTGTAAATCCATTGTCATTTACTATACGTTGCAGACCCCTGACGATCAGAATGAATGATGCCTGCCAGCTCACCAAATGACAGATTACTGGCTTACAGCTGGTTTGTAAACAAAAGGGCAGGGATGGTGGCAGATGTCATTGACTAAATATGGCTATGGCCGTTAGGCAAATATGGCCACACCTCATTTAATTCACCCAAACTGGCAAAATTCAAAACAGGTTCTACTATGGTCCATATCTGCAGCTCTTAGCTAATGGAGGCAATCATCTTAATTCCACTCAGAAAATTACACCCAGATATAATTTATTACATTACGCTCTCAATTTCTGATAGCCCCTGAAGCTATTTAGATTTTATATAGAGATTTCAAATAATTGTACAAAGTGATAGCTATAAGAATTTATAATGCTGGAGGTATCCAGTCTAATTTAATCCAACTGAGTTAAAATTGGTCCTGATTAATTCCTATTTTATTACAGTAAAACAACCCCTAAGTGAGAGATTGTTCTCCAAGAGAACAGAAGTGTGGGACAGAGGGTGGGATCCAAACACTGTATAAATATACTGTGTATAGAGAGGCAATTATATTGAGTGTAAGTATTATTATTATTAGTAGTAGTAGTATTAGCATTATTATATTATTTCCATAATTTATATAATGGTTTCCTTTTATCTTTATAGTAATATAAGCTAGGCATAATAAAAAGTATTTAAGTAATATTCCAGTTCTGTTTTTTTTTTTTATTTAAAGCACATTAGTGGTAAAACTGCTAATCTATTAATCAGTTCAAAGCTGTTCAAAAATGAGCAAAATATATTCTCCATCTCTAGGAGAAACTGGATCATATGCATCTTAAAAGAGGACCATTATCTCCATGGGTTTCTTCAGTTGAAGTTAAAAATCTAAAAATGGTTTTCACTCATTTCTCATTAATATGCAAAATAATTCAAATTAGATTGTAATTAACCATCTACTCAGTAGAAAACCTTTTCATGATAATTTATGATAAACTCAGTTGCAGCTTTGATTGAGATTGATTCTTGGTGTTGAGAAGCTGTCATGAATATAAAAAAGCACCTGATTTTTAAACACCTAACTTGCTTGGCCAATTATTAATTGCATTCACAGGGCAATGCACTTTGAATGGTTTTCACAGGTTATGAATTTAGACACAACAAAAAATATCAGTAATGCAGATTTTTATTTCTTTTATGTTTAAAATGATTCCGTCTTTTAGCAAGTATTTGATTGATATTACAATGTACTGGTTGTTTTATATATACAGAGAAAAGGAGTTGGTTTCATGCATTTTTGGCAAAAGGCCAGGTAGTAGGGATATAACACATAAATATTCTTTTTTGTTTTCTTCTGTCTTTTTTCATCAACTGTACCTCATTTGATGATTAAAGAGGACCTTGCATACAAATTCCAGGTCCACTCATCTTGTAAACCCCCATCTTCATGTTAAAAAGTACAATTAAATAAAATGTAAAAAAATATTAGCAGAACAAATGTAAAACTGCCTAACTTATTCACCTGTGCATGCAAGTAGCCAGATGCCAGGGTGTAAAGTAATTTTAACTTTTTTTCTTCTAAAATTTTTTTTTTTTTTTTTTGATTAAACAGTTTTTTATATATCGGTGGGTCCTACAAGATAAGCAGTCCTTGCATTTTTAAGCAAAGGCTGCTTTAAAAAAGAAGTATGGGCAAAGCTTTTATGGCCATACTTATCTTCTGGATCACAGGAGTGCACTTACTTTTGCTTTCCTGTTCCCATAGTCAGGGAATAGCGGGCTCTTGTCTGATATTAGATGATGTCACAGAGCCGCTGCTGGCTCTGGAAGGATCACAACCTTATTGTCTAGATCCACCCAGCTGTCAGCACTTCCCTGAAAGGTGAAGTCAGCTTCGCTCACCCCCTACCCTGCTTGGTGCTCCAGTGAGTGCCAGAGGGACAGAGTGGAGAACAGTGACCGACAGTCTCCACTTTCTGCTCAGAGCTGACTGAGAACTGAGCATTCAGCAATCATGTGATGTGATCGCTCAGTTCTCAGGCTTATGCCGCGTACACACGATCATTTTTTTTTTTTAACAAGAAAAACAACCATGTGTGGACTTTTCGTCATTTTTCCCGACGGGAAAAACGGCATTAATCACGACGAGAAAAATTAGAACATGCTCTAATTTTTCTCGTCGTGATTCCCGTCATTTTTTTCCTCGGCAGTTTTCCCATAGGGAAACACTGCCATGGAGCTCACACACGGTCGTTTTTTCTTGACCATGAAAAAGAATGTCGGGAAAAACGGCCGTGTGTAGGGAACCAAGCTGTTCCCTCGTTTTTCCCGTCGATTTTCTCGATGGTGTTTTCACCGTCGAGAAAATCGATCGTGTGTACGCGGCATTAGAGTCGGTGAGGGACAGATGCAGCATCAGCCCAATGCTGCAGCATGGAGGTGAGTATGTATGTTTGTTTTTTCACATAGCCCAAACTTCTCCTTTAACACATCCCTGTTTTCATATTACATTTCTAGAGATAAATAAACCAATCAATGTGAATTTAAATTATACGTGTAAAACATTGAAAATACTGCTGCCTTGCCCCACCTTAAAATCTGTTTTCAACATAATATAATAGAAGGCATGTACAGCAGATGCCTACAGATCACTACATACAGTAGGTCTTCAGATAGCTACTGGTGTACCCAGGGATCACTGAAACTGGAATGTGCATACATAGTATGCACATCTTGATTTTTGCAGAAACAGTTAAACTCTAGCCTTTCATGCCTTACTATTGGTAGCTTATGGTGATGGGTGGCCTCACTGACCAGGAGAAAGATGTGAAAGCGGTGACTGCAAATCTTAATGTGCGTTCCACTTTTACAGTCAAAGTCGGGCAAACCCCACTTTATGTTTGTTATGTGTTTCTATTCACACAGCATACAAAAAATATGTCTTATCTTTTTAATGTTTCTGAGGAGAAGGTATGATGGTTTACTGCAAGCATTTCTCAGCTGGTCCAGTTCCAATTAACATATGATGTAGAAGCCTAGCTCCAAAATCTTTAACCGTTTGTTAAAACAGATAGTGTTCAAATATAGAACTGATGAGATAAAATCTGCCGGCACAGTACACCAGTCCTATGGTCCCAACCAGTGATTCATGCTTTATGTGTAAAATAAAGAGGGGCCTATACCGCGCTAAAGTGAAAAAAGTGACAAGTGACTCCTATGAGGAAAAGCTGCGACACAAAAAACATGCGATATCCATGCAAGGTAAATAATGTAAAGGAGAAAATTAGTCGCGCTACTTCTAAACAGTAAATTTAGATCTACACAACGTGCACTAAGTGAATAGTTAAAAGATATAACCAACAACGTATGCATTATCAAAAGTGTTTACAATAAACAGGATAATGAATCAAATAGTGCAAAGCGTTTGCCGGCAATGCCGGCATATAAGGCGGCTGGGCATATAAGACGACCCCCTAAAATTCAGCTTAAAACTGTGGTTTTGTGCTCTACTCACCGTATAAGATGACCCCCTTGTACGGTAGTAATGCGTTGTTCAAAAACTAAGAGGCCGCAGCCTGCCGGGTGCTCTGCAAAGGTGTATGTATTCTGTATATGCGCCGCTCAGCCAATCCCGGTGGGCGATGCACTCTGTTGATGACTACAGAGCATGCTAAGCCTGCTCGTATTGGAGTAACAACCTCTGCCAATCCGAGCAGGCTACATTAATGTAGCCTGCTTGGATTGGCAGAGGTTGTTACTCCAATCCGAGCAGGCTTAGCATGCTCTAGTCATCAACAGAGTGCATCGCCCACCGGGATTGGCTGAGCAGCGTATATACAGAATAAATACAGCTTTACAGAGCACCCGGCGGGCTGATATCCATCGAGCAGCTGCTTCACCCGGCGTATAAGACGACCCCCGGTTTTTGGCTGTGTAATTCCGGTGTAAAAGGTCGTCTTATTCGCCGGAAAATACGGTAAATAAATGAATAAAACTCTGTGCAAAAAAGGTCCACATAAAATGAACAATAAGTCCAAATCCAAAGTCAAACAAAGAAGATGCTTTAAAGATGAAAGTAATTCCACCACCACCGAGGGGATGAAGAGTAGATCACTCCTTGAAGTACACACCAAAATAAAAGTGTGGACCCTTATCAGATGTGGTGGACCTCCTATTAGCAGCGAGGTCGTTAACGCCTGCAGATATAACCCTCTGCTGGGTCCTTGATCTGTCCAAGATGCAGGTCCCTCTCGACTCCTGACGTCTTCCTTACTCACCACGCCAGTTTTAACCATGCACTATGGAGAGGAACTTTCCCTCTAATGGAAAGCTAGGACACTCTCTCAAGTGCCAGCAATAAAAGTACAAAAAACAGCGAACGCCCATGCTTCACATGGAGCGTGGTGACAACAGTGGTGACTACTTCAAGGAATGATCTACTCTTCATCCCCTTGGTGGTGGTGGAATAATTACCCTTTCAACTTTCATCTTCAAAGCATCTTCTTTGTTTGGCTTTGGATTTAGACTTATTGTTCGTTTTATGTGGACCTTTTTTGCACAGAGTTTTATTCATTTATTTAACACTTTGCACTATTTGATTCATTATCCTGTTTATTGTGAACAACTTTGATATTGCATATGTTGTTGGTTATATCTTTTAACCATTCACTTAGTGCACGTTGTGTAGATCTAAATTTACTGTTTAGAAGTAGCGTGACTAATTTCTCCTTTACATGCTCTATGTGTGCCTTTGTGCCTTTGTAATGAGGAATGTCATCAGCACACCATTGGTCTACAAAAAATGGGTCCAAAGTTTTATTATCTGATCACAACGTTACAGCAAACAGCAATGTTGCTGTAACGATGTGATCACTTAATAAAGCTTTGGACCCATTTTTTTGAAGACCCATACTGAAAAATATTTAACATTTTCTTTTTCTGCACCAGCATACTGAATTTTTTTCTCTTATATGATTTTTTTGTTTGCCAGTGTGTGTAGGGTGATCGTGTACAGTATTCCACTGTGCTTTTATATCTTTTGCCACATGTCAGGTGATGTATATCTTTTATCTCAGTTCTTTTCCTGCATTTTGGCTTTCTTGTGCATCATCTTTAGAAGAGGCTTCCTTCTGGGGTGACAGCCATGCAGACCAATTTGATGCAGTGTACGGCGTATGGTCTGAGCACTGACAGGCTGACCACCCACTCCTTCAACCTCTGCAGCAATGCTGGCAGCACTCATACATCTATTTCCCAAAGACAACCTCTGGATATGACGCTGAGCATGTGCATTCAACTTCTTTGGTCAACCATGGCGAGACCTGTTCTGAGTGGAACCTGTCCTGTTAAACCGCTGTATGGTCTTGGCCACTGTGCTGCAGCTCAGTTTCAGGGTCTTGGCAATCTTCTTATAGCCTAGGCCCTCTTTATGTAGAGCAACAATTCTTTTTTCAGATCCTCAGAGAGTTCTTTGCCATGAGGTGCCATGTTGAACTTCCAGTGGCCAGTATGAGAGAGTGAGAGCAATAACACCAAAATTAACACACCTGCTCCCCATTTCCACCTGAGACCTTGTAACACTAACAAGTCACATGACACAACGGGGAGGGAAAATGGCTAATTGGGCCCAATTTGGACATTTTCACTTAGGGGTGTACTCACTTTTGTTGCCAGCGGTTTAGACATTAATAGTTGTGTGTTGCGTTATTTTGAGGGAACAGCACATTTACAGTGTTATACAAGCTATACACTCACTATTTTACATTGTAGCAAAGTGTAATTTCTTCAGTGTTGTCACATAAAAAGATATAATAAAATATTTACAAAAATGTGAGGGGTGTACTCACTTTTGTGAGACACCATATGCAGCCACTTTCACAGGAAAGTATGCGTTGGGAAGATTGCGTTGGAATTTGTGTGCCTTTTGGGCTGCTTTTTTGTGGATTCCAATTTTTCTCTGTTCAGCCCTTGTCAATATGAACACCTGCTGCATTATACACTTTAACTATAACCATTACCAATGTTTTTCATCTATGAGATCATTTAAAATATTATACAGTATTATTATCTAAGATATGTTAAGTAATGGTTTTCTATTTTGAGTGGATTATCTCCGGTTCTTAATCTGAAAATGTATCATGAGCTCAGTATGGTTGACGGTCTCTGAAATAGAGATTATTCGTAATTGAATTCCTATTTGTACCTATCTACCTAATAAGAGCAGACAGCACAAAATAAATGTTGTAGGTTGCTCTGGGTTATTGTAGTTGACACTTTGTCCTGGGCTTCACTATAAAAGAAAAACTTGTTAACAAAAAATAATATAAAGCGATTGAAACATAAAAATAAAATTTTAGTGTCCAGTTTTAGATACCAAAATGTATATCATCATTTATGTATCAGATATAATAATGTTCATAAATACAAAGGTTGTTTTCCTTGCTGTTGTGATTTGTGCTCATTTTCTGTTCTTGTAGTACTGTAAGCAATCTTTCTTTTTCATCTATAAATAGATCTCATACCTGACTGGTTCAGGTCAAATAACAAACATGGTCGCACACAAGTGCTTTTTGGAAAATAACAAAAGGTTCAGCTTTTACAACCACAGCATTCCAGGTGTTAAGATAGACAGAAACAGTTGACATAAAGGAGACCCCTGAATCAGAAATTTCAGAGTTTTTGGTTGACCTAGTTTTTGATGACAGTGTGCTACATGTGTTTATTAAGCTGTTTATTTTCTGTAACAGTAGAAAGTGGACTTAAAAAGATATCAAGCTAAAAAAATACATTGTAAACAAGATCCTAAACAGAAATAAGATACTGGCTGGAGTTTATAGGACAAATGTAGAATAAATAAGCCAATTATCCATTGTAAATCAACCTGTGGCTTTTTGTTAAAGGCTCTGCATCATTTTTCGTGATCATTCAAAACATTCATCAATCATACAAACTAAAAAGGACACATAGGTGCAACGGACACATAGGTGCAGCACATTTTTTTTACCACTAGAGAAGATCATTTTCAAAACCAGCATGAGCACTAACTAAAGTCCTAAATTGTTTTTTTGATAGAACATCTTAAAAGTTTTGCATAAAGGTGGTTTCGCAATTTTTTTTACATTTTTGCTCCCTTAGGGACTTTTTAAAATGACAATTGTTACTCTGTAGAGTTATCTACCTCCTGAGTTCCCCAAAAATATATTAACTCTGCTATTTATGAAAATCCAACTGTTATTTATAATTGTGTAAAATAACGCTAGCTCCATCTATTTCTTTCTCTTTTTTTTTTTTTACCATAGTCAGTTGCTATGCCGGTTGTGCTCCCACATAAAAGCATATATTTGCTCCCCCAGGCCACCAATGTAGCCACAATGTCATTATGGGTGTAATGATATGATTATGTAGTTAGGGGACCATTATTGCCTCATTGCATGGCAAGGCTTTTTGAATCCCAGCCAATTCCACAAAAAGCCTCCGCAAGCAGAGAAATGTGTGAAAGCACTCAGATTACACTTAATGGCAAAACGGGAGATACAGTTTGATACTATATTGCCTTAGAGACCCAAAATAACTGCTTAAAATAGAGTATGATCACTGCTTCTTGACAGTATAGAAGACACTAAAGCCCTGTACACACAATCGGTTTTACCGATGAAAACAGTCCGATGGACTGTATGTGTATGTGCCCCATCAGAAGCATTGAACTTAATTTTTCTTGGCTCGTAGGAGTGTTTTACGTCACAGCGTTTGGGACAGTCGGATTTTTGACTGATGGTGTGTAGGCAAGACTGATGGAAGTCAGCTTCATCGGAAATCCGATGGAAAAATCCATCGGATTTTATTCCATCGGAAATACGATCATGTGTACAGGGCTTGACATTCACCAAGTTTTAGCATATAGATAAGTACCTTTTTTCATATTATAGAAATATCATTGGACTCCACCCCCGATTTTCAGCAGGATATCAACATGACAGCATATTAAATGGGATCTGGACTTTGGATTATTTAATATTCGCATACATTAAATGTAATATTTATTGTGTGCTGGAAAAGTACCATATTGCCATTGTTGGTTTTGTGTTTGAAGAACAGTGTTTGTGTTCTAGTCTCCTCCTGATTGGTTTTGTGTTTGAAGAACAGTGTTTGTGTTCTAGTCTCCTCCTGACTGGGTGTTTGAAGAACAGTGTTTGTGTTCTAGTCTCCTCCTGATTGGTTTTGTGTTTGAAGAACAGTGTTTGTGTTCCAGTCTCCTCCTGATTGTTTTTGTGTTTGAAGAACCATGTTTGTGTTCCAGTCTCCTCCTGATTGGCTATTTATGTCAAAAGAGTAGGCACCTCCTGCTAGATCTATAATGAAGCAGTTATAATATTTTTACATGGATGTGGTGCTCTTTTTAAAAGAAAGAAAAAAAAATGAAATTTTTAACCAGCTAATGTTTATTGTTTACAAAAGACATTACATAAAACAAGCGTTGTCCCCCCACCTCCCCCATTGTAAATACAGGCAAATCAGTTAGAGCTGGTTCACACAGGGGAGACTCCGGAGAGACTCCGGACAGACTTCAGGTCGCCCCGAGTTGCCCCAAGTCGTGTTATTTTTAAAACAAATTGAAGTGAATGGAGATGTTTTAATGTACACAACTGCAGTCGCTCAGACTTCAAAAAAGGTTCCTGTACTACTTCAATCAGACTTCTAGGCGACCTGTAGGCAACTTGTACCCATTGATTTCAATGGAAGTCGCTTAGAAGTCTGATCACTGTTCATTTTGAAGGCAACTTTACAGGAAGCAGAAAGGAATTTATCCAGAAGCCACAAAGGAATTTACTTCAAGTTGTGTTGTTAATGACCACAAGTCGCGCTGAAGTCTCCTCCAAGTCTGCTGAAGTCTCCTCCAAGTCTCGCTGTGATTCATGCTCAAGTCGTGTCTGAAGTTGTTTCTGGAAGTCGTGTTGAAGTCGTGTTGCCCCTGTGTGAACCGGCTCTTAGAATTTCTGAATGTTGACTATGCAGAAACACTATTCTTCATCCTATATTTTTCCCTAATCCTATATTTTTCACTGATATGAGCTACCAAGAAAAACAACCTCAAATTCAGACCCTAATGTGGATTGCAAGATGGGTCAAGTGAAATTACTACATTGTGCAAATGATGCCATTATATAATGTTTATGGACTGGAATAGATTTTAGGTAAAATAACTCTAAGGTAAGGCCACATGTCTTGCTAACAGGTTTTGAATTAAAGTGAAAGCCCATTTAAGAATTTTTAAAAATGCATGAATATAAACTTTTAGATTTGTATTAGTCATTCTGCACCATTTTCCATTTATGTGTTCATATACAGTATATGATCATAAAACAGTTAAATGTATTGATGATTAAAAAAAACACTATAATATCTATTTAAAAATAAGATTAATTATTTACTGTAGAAATTATTAAAAAAAAACTTTTACATAATTTAACAGCTTTATATAGAGTAAATCTCTCGTGCAGGTTCTTGCTCAATTTATCTTTTTCCTCTCATCTTGACAAGTTTTAGCTTAGTAGATTTTGCTTGATTAGTTCTTTAAATCGGCTAAAACTAGGTTGCTGCATTCTTGCCTATTAGTACAACGTAAGACCCATCACATCAGTGTATTACCCAATGTCTGGGGAACAATTAATACATGATTCTCCAACAAAACTGTTTTTAAGTGGACATAGCATATTTAACTGTATAGTTTGTGGCACACAAAATGGAAATGCAATAAAACCTACTGGGAATATGCATTTAACCTAGCACTGAGCAGATTCTTAATAACTCACTTGAGGGATAATCGCTAGTGAATTATCATTTATTTAACTCATGGGGATACTCAGTGTGTTCTCTCTAAATGTGGCTAATGAAATTCTTTCAATCTCTAACAATGTGAAAAGTAGGCTATAACAAGCTACAGGGCAGTTTTACACCAATGATAATGTACATTTAATATGTATACACTTATTGATCTGAAAAGAAGAGTTCTTACAGCTGTTTAGTGAGTGAAATAATATTATGTGCTCTTAAGATAAAGACAATTCAAAAACTAAACATTTAGCATAATATAAACTCTACAATTTAGTATAGATTTGTAGTATATCAAACAATACCATATCAGTTAAACGTCTTAAATATTCAGTATGTCCAGCCAAGACTTTTTTTTACTTTTGGCTACAGTGGGAAGGAGCGAGAACCCCTGTCAGTTTTACTGCTTTTTTCAGTAGAGTATCGAAAGAATAGAATCTGATTTGAGCTAGAGTAATTCCTTCTCCTTATTGAAACAAAGTTTTTAGACAAAAAAAGGCAAAGAAAAAGACATGGAAGGGGAACACCACCCGCATTTACAACTGTGAGCAATTCCACCAGGAGCAAAACCAAAAAAGGACCTAGTGGTGAACCTTTCCTAATATGTTCTATCCCCTGGTGAGTTTATGATATTACATAAGGGCTTGGGTTTTTCACCTTGAAATTGATATAGAACTTGAAAGAGTCTTTAGGATGCTCACATTAAGAGAATATTTTAACTTCCTGACAATATCTTTTCTCTTTTCAGACTCTTCCTATTAGGTTTCAGTATGAAAATATTTGTGAAAAAAAGCACCTGGTCCCTTCCCTATCAATTTACACATTGTATGAGCCTTTTTTAAGCTGATACAGTGGGATGTCAGTTGCTTGCATTGGCCTAGACAATACAAGAGGTATGGGACTGAATTTTTCCCATGAGGCGAGAATGGGCTTAAACATTTTGCAAGCAAACGACTCGGCTATTGTGAAACCAACAAAGGTGGGGCTATTGTGATTCTTAATAAAATAGATTACCAGGCTGAGGTGATTCCCCAATTGCCATGTAGTAATGTGTACTATAAACTGACTGGTGATCCTATACAGAGTTTGAAAAAGCAGACTGCACACTCTATGGAGATAATTCACTCAAAGAATTTCTAACCATTATCCATGTTCTCCATATCCAATTATCCATTAACACTCTTATTCTAAGATTCTTAATGGTCTCCAGACTTCTCTAGTGCATCCCATCGTGGCTAGGACTGAGTCCTTCTTCCAACCTTTGGCTACCTTTCTTGACCAACAGTTATGGCCCAAGCTGGCAGGTTTGCTGTCATTTCTCCTTGACACCGCCAGTTTTGTATACCTCTTGGCCCATTTAGATAATTTACCAACCAACCGCACAGACATGAATAGTTTGTACACCTCTATACTACATAATGTCCATGCAGCAGGAACTGCACGACAGACACGCATGCTCACCATGTGCCAAAGGGGCTATTTCAGCTGAGTACACCAAGCACTATTTGCTGTTTGGTCTGCAGCTTCCGTGTGTTCTGACCTGTTACCTGTGCTGACCTCTGATCTTGATCCGACTTGTTCCCACTAACGCTGTCTGCTTGATACCCTGACCCCAGCTTGTTTTGGACTTCTCTTCTGCCTGCTGCTCTTCTTATCTGCCTGAACGTTACCGACCCAGCCTGCCTGACCCTGCACCTGCTCATCCAGCCTGCTACTGTTCAGCTCTGCCAATCGCATACGATGCCTGCTGCGATTCAAGCCTGCGCCTCTGGTTTGCCTAACCATTACCAGCCAGCCTGCTGCACATCCGGCCACAGACAACCAGCTATACTGGGCGGAGTCAACGTGCGTCCTTGCATCACTTCCGGGCAGTAGCGTTAGTGTCAGCAATACATGCTTTTTATGCTTTTGCAAAATGTGAGTACGTTTTCACGTTTCTATTTATTAAATAGTCTATCAGTATTACACTATTGGGGTCCATCTCTCCTTTACATGGTAATCAATTGGAGTACCACCAAGACATCCAGGACGGGATACCTCATAGGCTGCTACACAGTGGCATATACTGTGAATGCTACATACCCCAAGCAAAGAGGAAAATTCTGGTGAGTGTGTGCACATTAGGAGCACGGATAAGCCACACTTGCTGTGATCACTTTGTGAAGAGGGAAAACGAACAGTGATTACTTTTCACCAGCACAAGCACTTTCTTGAACTGTTTTGAATGCTCTATTTATTGAATTTATTTCATCCAGAGATCATTTACATTAGAGATCACTTTTCACCAGCACAAGCACTTTTAGTACTTTTTGAATATCTAATTAGTATCTTTTCTGGACTTATTTGAATGCTCAATAGGAGTTTAACTTTTTAAATTTGTATTAATTTATGTATTGCTTTTTTACATGCACATGTTTATGTTCACTTATAATTTATTTGTCATAATTTTGCACATCATTTACTGGTGTTACATTCACACCCACATTACATCACCACCACATTGAGAGTGAATTGTAATCCATTGAACAGCGCCACACCTATTTATTTTTCTCCTTCATTCATTTACTCCACCTAGGTGGTAGTAATCTGTAGAGGCGGCAGTTCTCTTGATTCACCATATTATATTATATATTTTTTCCCCTGCTGGTATTTTTCTCCTTTGCGCGGAATCATACACACCCTTTAACTAGCTATACTACCTACTGGACTGATCTCAGTCACTCCTACGTCACCATGCTTCTGTGGTTGCTGTCTCACCTCCAGCGACCCACAAGCCGGTGTGGTACGAGAGGCTCTCCTCTACACGTCAGGCTCACGAACCAGGTATGTGACAGATGCAGGGTACAGCCATGGGTTTAAATGTGGCACCAAAATACACCAATTTTTATATGACCCAATTTGACAAAAATTATGTCTATGATAACCAACTCTATTTGCAGAATGAACATATTTGGCTTCCCAATATTGATGATATATATTTTCAAATTGCAGGAATATGAATCTCAGCTATTTCAGTGTAAGAATTAACATGACACCTATGCTACCACAGTCACCTTCACTCTGGAGTATAATACCAACTCAATGTACTTCCTTTATGTTCTGGTGACACAATCTGAAGGTAAAATTGTTACAGACATTCAAAACCAACTAATAGAAATAAATACTTTCACTACAATAGCTTCCATCCCCAAAAAATGAAAAAAAGGACTATAACCTACAGATGGGATAAAATGGGATGGGATAAAAGAAGCTAGTAACATGCTGGATTATTTTGTCAGGCATGGTTATCTATGAGAGGAATTAGAACAATCTCTGAATTCAATCTAGGTAACGCGTTCTTATTCAAACTTAATGCAAAGGTTCTATCTAAACATATCACTGTTGTACTTACCTACTCAATGCAGACCCTCCTGATCCAGCAAATCATCAAGAAACACAGAATAATTCTGGCTAGTGTCTCAAAACTTAAGGAATTGTTCAGGGAACCACTCATATTTGAAAACAAGAGTATGCATGTGGTAGAAAAATATTGTGGTATACAGTTGTGCTCATAAGTTTACATACCCTGGCAGAATTTATGATTTCTTGGCCCTTTTTCAGAGAATATGAATATTAACACAAAAACATTTCTTTCACTCATGGTTAGTGTTTGGCTGAAGCCATTTATTATCAATCACCTGTGTTTACTCTTTTTAAATCATAATGGCAGCAGAAACTACCCAAATGACCCTGATCAAAAGTTTACATACCCTGGGGATTTTGGCCTGATAACATGCACACAAGTTGACACAAAGAGGTTTGAATGGCTATTAAAGGTAACCATCCTCCCCTGTAATCTGTCAAGTTGCTTGTATTTAGTGTGTGTATAAAAGGTCAATGAGTTTCTGGACACCTGACAAATCCTTGCATCTTTCATCCAGTGCGGCAGTGAGGTTTCTGGATTCTAAATCATGGGGAAAGCAAAAGAACTGTCAAAGGATCTCCGGGAAAAGGTAGTTGAATGTATAAAACAGCAAAGGGATGTAAAAAGAAATCCAAGGAATTGAGAATGCCAATGAGCAGTGTTCAAACTCTAATCAAGAAGTGGAAAATAAGGGGTTCTGTTGAAACCAAACCACGGTCAGGTTGACCAACTAAAATTTGTCGGGATGCAAAGAAAAACCCACAAATAACTTCAGGTGAAATACAGGGCTCTCTGGAAACATGTGGTGTGGCTGTTTTAAGATGCACAATAAGGAAGCACTTGAAGAAAGATGGGCTGCATGGTCGAGTCGCCAGAAGGAAGCCATTACTACGCAAATGCCACAAAGTATCCCGATTACAATATGCCAAACAGCACAGAGACAAGCCTCAAACCTTCTGGCACAAAGTAATTTGGAGTGATGAGACCAAAATTTAGCTTTTTGGCCACAACCATAAACACTACATTTGGAGAGGATTCAACAAGGCCTATGATGAAAGGTACACCATTTCTACTGTAAAACACGGAGGTGGATAGCTGATGTTTTGGGGATGTGTGAGCTACAAAGGCACAGGAAATTTGGTCAAAATTGATGGCAAGTAGGGATGAGCTTCGAGTTCGAGTCGAACTCATGTTCGACTCGAACATTGCCTGTTTGCCCGTTCGGCGAACAGCGAACAATTTGGGGTGTTCGCGGCAAATTCGAGAAGCCACGGAACACCCTGTAAAAGTCTATGGGAGAAATCTAAAGTGCTAATTTTAAAGGCTTATATGCAAGTTATTGTCATAAAAAGTGTTTGGGGACCCGGGTCCTGCCCCAGGGGACATGTATCAATGCAAAAAAAAGTTTTAAAAACTGCTGTTTTTTCGGGAGCAGTGATTTTAATAATGCTTAAAGTGAAACAATAAAAGTGAAATATTCCTTTAAACTTCATACCTGGGGTGTGTATATATAATGCCTGTAAAGCAGTGCTTGTTACCCATGCTTAGAACAGTCTCTGCACAAAATGTAATTTCTGAAGGAAAAAAAGTAATTTAAAAATACTCGCGGCTGTAGTGAATTGCCGGCCCCGACAATACAGAGAAAAGTCATTGAAAGTCATTGATAAAAAAAAATGTGTGCGGGTTCCCCCAAATTCAATTACCAGGCCCTTCAGGTCTAGTATGGATATTAAGGGGAACCCTGCGCCAAATAAAAAAAAATGCTGTGCGATTCCCCCCAAATATCCATACCAGACCCTTCAGGTCTGGTATGGATTCTAAGGGGAACTCCGTGCCAAATTTAAAAAAAATGGCGTGGGGTTCCCCCCAAAAATCCATACCAGACCCTTATCCGAGCATGCAACCTGGCAGGCTGCAGGAAAATATGGGGGGACAAGAGAGCGCTCCCCCTCCTGAACCATACCAGGCCACATGCCCTCAACATGGGAAGGATGCTTTGGGGTCTGGACCCCAAAGCACCATGTCCCCATGTTGATGGGGACAAGGGCATCATCCCCACAACCCTAGCTCTGTGGTTGTGGGGGTCTGCGGGCGGGGGGCTTATCGGAATCTGGAAGACCCCTTTAACAAAGGGGACCCCCAGATCCCAGCCCCCCTATGTGAATTGGTAACGGGGTAAATTGTACCCCTACCATTTCACAAAGAAAGTGTAAAAATTTAAAAAAAACACACAGACACAGTTGGGATAAGTCCTTTATTAAAATTTTTAAAAAAGAATTAAAAAAAAAGACTCCAGCGGTGGTAATTCACTCTCGATCTTCACTCCAGTGATGTCGGTATCCTGCGATTGATGATCTATCCAGGCTCCAGCGACGAGGAACAGCACACGATCCTCTCTTCACCGGAGCGGAGACACCCTGGGAATGATTCCACCAAAGCCTGACAGGTTTTATGTAGCCGAGGACGGGGCCACCCATCACGTGACCCCACCCCCCTCTGACGCAAGGGGAAACCCAGAGTTTCACAGTGACGTGCGGGTGACCCTGCCCCCTCTGATGCAACAAAGGTTTCCCTTGCATCAGAGGGGGCGGGGTCACCCGTCACGTCACTGGGGAAGCCCGGGTTTCCCCTTGCCTCAGAGAGGGACCGGGCCCCGCCCTCAGCTACATAAGAGCTGTCACTGGCTGAAGCCGCGTCATTCCCGGGGTGTCTGCACTCCGGTGAAGAGAGGACCGTATGCTGTTCCTCATAGCTGGACATCGTCGCTGGAGCCTGGAGAGATCATCCATCGCAGGATACCGACATCACTGGAGTGGAGACATCGCTGGAGTGGAGATCGAGAGTGGATTACCACCGCTGGAGTCTTTTTTTTTTTTTTTTTAATAAAGGACTTATCCCAACTGTGTCTGTGTGTTTTAAAAAAAAAAATACACTTTCTTTGTGAAATGGTAGGGGTACAATGTGCAGATGCACTCTACAAGAGCAGTTGCTCCAGTGCTTAGTAAATGAGCAGAAGCTCTGCTGACTTCCATCATCCAATCATGTGCAAGTAAAAATGCAATTTTTTTTTATTTTCACTGCACGTGATTGGGTATTCTTTGCAAAGTGAAACTTAACCTCATTTACTAAGCTCTGGAGCAACTGCATTTGCAGAGCGCAACTGCACTTTGCAAAGTGCACAGCCTATTTGTCTTTAGTAAATCAACCCCAGTGAGTGAGTGTATTCTCTGTGTTCATTTATGAAGGGGCCTGTAAATGACATATTGATTAGCCCCTTCCCCCGCTCTCCATCAGCAGCAGCTGGGGGAGAGTAGAGGAGGGAAGCCAGCAGCACTGCGGTAGTGGGGCACAACATGGGGGGAAGCCAGGGCAGTAGGGGGAATCGGCACTGCACAGAGTGATTAGGGTGGGCCCGGGAACACTTGGACGCCTATGATACTTTCTACAGTATATTATGCAATTTAAAAAAAAAATGCAATCATTTAAAACACAAACTATCTGGTGTGCTGCCTTTTACTTTTACACTGTGCTACGTATATTTGGGTTTTTGTGAGGGAAAACTGATTAATGGTTCTAGCACCCGCATTTCCTGAACAAACTATGCTTATGTACTGATGCGGATGTACATATTACTGTTTTTGTGTCTGCCTGATGTGCTGCCTGTGTCCCTGTTGCAGGTGTTTTCTTAATTCCTGTTTGGTGAAAATGTTGTCAGTGGAACAGAACGTAATGATAAATCTCTCTAGCAGAACTCAGAATAGCAGTAAAACTGGACAGAGTTTTTACCCCAAATCCACTCTATCCAAAACTTAAAAAAAGGTTTAGGCTGAACATACACTTTATATATTCAGTTAACCCAAAAGTGGCTTGGTACATGTCTTAGATATTATATCTGTAAGTTCTCCCTGTTATAATTTTCCATTCTGCTTCTATCCTCATGAGAGTTTTAGGTGTTCCTGTTCATGAGCATGTTCCTGCTCCTTTTGTTGCATTCTCCATAGTAACCAGGGAGAGTGGGATCCTCTGATAATAGCACAAGTGCAGACCCAGGAACTTACATGCAGATATGTCCCCATCACAGAGACAGAAGAAAATGTCAGGTGGCTTATCTCTCCTGCATCTATCAAAAATTTGTATTTTTTGGTTAAACTTGTTGTGGAATTCCTAGGCTGTTTGCAGAGCACACAGCCTAGAATTCCTGTGCTATCTAAGCACACATCAGATTTAATCTTTTTGCAATAATGCTATCTTTAGCCTAAGTTTGCTAAAGATCCACTCACCGTTCATTCCATCATTCATCCAAGAAGCAAGGCTCACACATAGACCTTATCGTCAGGCCATCCCAGCATAGACTGTTCAGCCGACGCCTAATCATAGGCTTTTATTAAACTCAAAAGATCTCAAGACAGGAGGTGATTGGTTGCAGCAACCAGTCACCTCCCCCCATGGGCGGGAACATCACAAGATGTTCCTTCCACAGGAGAATGACCATACAAGGACATCCTTCCAAACAGATACAATGTTCATTCAAATTGACTAACAGTGACAGACTGCTACCAAATGACGGAAACTACACAACAATTATGCCTCAAATGGACCACAATTATTCTATAGTTATGCTACTGTTCCTGTGGACACAGATATGTGCACTCGGAGTCATTCAACGCCCCCCGCCAGGGGCTGGGCAGTTCCCCCAATGGGGCGCAAAACAACATCAATGCAGCAAACATCGCTGTTTCCACAGGAAGATTTTCCCGCCACCGATCTTCCACCAACGTCTGTATGTGCAAATATGCTCAGATGAGCGCATTACAGCAAAACTGACACTGGGGGGACATCTGACAACATACATTAATACATTTCCATAAAAATCTCCACAACAGTCCTCCCTTTTTTGTCATATGCACCCCATGTGTCCATCGATGAGAGTTGATCTGCTTCTTACACCTGGAAATGAATCAGTCCTTAGTCCATAAAAAGGAAAACACGGCTTGACATGTAGACTCTACTCTTCAGGGGCATGACTTATAAAGGAGGACACGACATGGTGAGCTGTAGTAATCGCTGATCCGTCTGTGATCCTCTGTGTCTTGTATGTGGGTCCGGTTTCGGGGCGTCTCATCAAGGAAACTCTGGTCACGCGTCAAATCAGGCAACAGGAGCCTCTCGTCACGACATAGAAAGAATAGAAATAAAAACGACATGAGTATATATATTCCCACTTCCTTTAACCACGATCCGCTGTAAAATAAAAATGAGATGCCCAAAGATTCCCAAACCCTTAAAAAGGACTCCCAACCTTCACTTAGCTACAGCTCTGGCTTCAACAATTACATGAAGAACCCTATCCTTAACGGATGAGAATTGTTCAATCGTATCCCAAGCCCGAGCCCCCCCCACCTTGTACATGCAGGACCCCATGCCCAGACCTGGTCGGGATTGGTGAACAAATCCCTTCTAGCTGTCCCTGCCTTTCTTAATTTCCTGCGCCATCAGATCCTCGCGATCGGCCGCGACCTAAAATGTTGGGACAGCTTCACCATCGCGCATGAACCTCTTGCTTTGGGGGAATTACCTTTATAAGCTGCAGATCCACATAAACACCAAACTAAAGTTCAAACACACTTGTGGGCTGCCTAGATACCCAAACTGACAAGAGACAGAGCCATTAAAACTAAAACCAATTTTACCCTCTAAAAATACATCGTTAGGTTCCATTGACAAGTGTCTGTTTGGAGTCTTCACTAGTTTGTCAAAACTCCTCATACCCATAATAACATCATAAATGGCATGTACCTCTGTCATCGCTGGGGACTAAAACTCCTCATACCCATAATAAAATCATAAATGACATGTACCGCTGTCATCGCTGGGGACTAAAACTCGGTGAAGACTCAGAACAGACCATCGCTCCTGTTCGCTTTCTGAGCTAGTCAGGACATACACTTTAAATAATAACTTGGGATGCTTTTCACCGTTACCCTCGCTAAAATTTACTAAACAACAAAAATATAAATAAACAAAGATACTTCTCATTCTTTGGTGTGGTTGAGCCGCTTCTTGCAGTGGCTGGCGTGGTCTCATCCCTCAAGCTTCTTTACAACGACCCAGTCACCTGGTTGGAAAGAATGTAAACTGATTATTAAGTCAGGGTCCGGGAGGGAATCGTGAACCCTGTGGTGGACATTTTGAAGTTCATGTCACAACGATCGCACCCACCCCATCAGCCGAGAATATAAGTGACAGCTAATGAGGAGAGTACGACCCTGATTTTGATTGACCTCCAAACAACCCTCATATGACAATAACCCAGACATCGGGACTGTGGTCACTGCATAACCTGTGCGTGGCTTACAATACCTGGAACCACTGACAAAAGGTTCTTAGCCTCTGGGATGGGAACCTACTTCACCAGACTGCTGCTTGCCGATTCAAATTCTATCAAAGAAAGACAGTCTTGGCACAAACTTGGTTAGCATTACAGAGGTTATTATTAGTTTGAAAAAAAAAAACTGTCACTCTTACATTTATCACTTCTCCCCCCTTTTCTTCCTCATTACAGACTGAAGGAAGAAATGCGTGGTGCAGGAAAAAAGAAACAATGAAATAGCCTATGATACTTTTACCGCCTTAGACTCGTATTTATCCATATGTACCGCTGTCTACATACACCTGCTCTCTGTGTACAAACTCCTTGGACCTGAAAAATACTTATAAGCAAAATCATTACTCTATCCTTCATATTTAACCTGCAAAGAATGGAAAATAATAATGACATTCCTGTACATTGGTAAATTGTCAATGACATTCTTTCAAAACTGATTCAAACAAAACCCTCTGTAACCCTTACTTTTCCCGTTCCTACAAAAATACAACAGCCGCGACGCATCGAAGGATCGCCGCGGTAAGTTCGAACATATTCACGTTACTACATATAAACAGTCAGATACAAACGTGGGGGAGATACTTCATAGTTTCCAAAACCAAAAATTAAAAAAACAAACAGCCAGAATTCTCCCTTCACTCTTTCAGCAATAGAAAAAAATACTATGGGAATATGAGAGCAACTCGAGAAGCTTGCATGGACCAGCCATACAAAGTTCAAACAAACGGGCATGAGACTACACCTCCATCAACACTCATCATTACAGATTTCTGAAGCCGCAGCTTAACTACATCCATTCCAGAGGGATACCCAAAATAGTATCCTTGGACCACCTATGTTAATCTTTTTGGGGTTCAAAGGCCTTTGCCCCAAAACTAGGCTTCGTGCACTGTGTGACCGTCTGACTATGGGAAGCCTCCATTCCTTCCCTTTGCACAGACCTCCTTGTGTCCATGGCGATTCGAATCAGCTTATCGTCTTAAACCTGCATCCAGGTTAAACCGTTGCACCCTTTCGGAGATCACCGCCCGGTGTCTTCTTATGCGGTGAATTGCAGAACTACAACCACTATATGGTCAAGTCCTCCAACTAGAAACCCTAACCGAGGCGTCAACTCTATGGCTTGTTGTCCCAACACTTTTGGAACTACAGAACAACCACAGATCAACCCCCGAATTAGGCCTCTACCCCTCACAGTGCATGCATACACAAGCGTTTTCCGCTATACACCCATACACTGCGTTGTCAGACTAAACCACACAGAACACTTACGCCAGTTTACCACCTGCAGAACAATGTGGCTTCTCTCAGTATCTAGATGATAAAATAATGGTGATGCCCCCGTTTGCTCTCTACCCAAAACTGTATTACAGTACAAAACTTCACAAAACTGGAACAAAATATAAAAGACTTTTAAACGCCAAAATGCTTTCCATTTTCCTTCCAAGCACAAATCTCATTCAGACAACCCCAAGCTCCTCCCACCAACTTTCTGCTGATATATAAATGCTGAAAAGAAACTTCCGGTTATGCTCAGCTACTTAAAAAACCAAACTGGTTTATTTACATATCAATTGTTCAGGAAGAGGGAGGGGGAGGGGAGGCGTTAGCCATAATCGCCTTGTCTATCAAGACTCCAAAAAAATCCATGGCTACACATTATATATTTCAACCATTTAAAACCTTGTCAAGGAAATGATGGAGTAAACCCCCCTTTGCAAATGGGAGGGAATCCCCCCTGACCCACATTCCCTGGAAGTCAAACCATAAGTTGGGACCCAAAATACAAACTCCTGCCAAAAGATGGCTATACAGTACAAGTTCCAAAAAATGAATTGCCCTCTGGGAAACTCCCAAATATTTAAACATAAAAACACATCATTGTACAAAAACTCTGTTAGTCTTACAATCTATCAAAATTCAGTGTAAAGTGAAGTCCTTCCTACATTCGAAACAGAGAAATCCCCCCTCCTAGCACCACCTGCATGGAGTTTGCATGTCCTCCCTGTGTCTGCGTTGGCCTCCTCCCACACTCCAAATGCTGGTAGATCAGCCAGATCCCATCCATAAATAGGCCCCAGCATGTGCGTGTGTCTGCAAGCACGTTGTGGCCCCTCGGGGTAAAACCGCGCTATTTCAAGATACCACTCAACTCAAAAGGCGATGCTTAGAAAAACAATTTAAACCAGCAAATTCATTAAACAAAAACCAGTCTCTCAGTATGTCCCTTCATGGTCGCCATTCTGTTGTGGAATTCCTAGGCTGTTTGCAGAGCACACAGCCTATAATTCCTGTGCTATCTAAGCACACATCAGATTTCATCTTTTTGCAATAATGCTATCTTTAGCCTAAGTTTGCTAAAGATCCACTCACCGTTCATTCCATCATTCATCCAAGAAGCAAGGCTCACACATAGACCTTATCGTCAGGCCATCCCAGCATAGACTTTTCAGCCGACGCCTAATCATAGGCTTTTATTAAACTCAAAAGATCTCAAGACAGGAGGTGATTGGTTGCAGCAACCAGTCACCTCCCCCCATGGGCGGGAACATCACAGGATGTTCCTTCCACAGGAGAATGACCATACAAGGACATCCTTCCAAACAGATACAATGTTCATTCAAATTGACTAACAGTGACAGGCTGCTACCAAATGACGGAAACTACACAACAATTATGCCTCAAATGGACCACAATTATTCTATAGTTATGCTACTGTTCCTGTGGACACAGATATGTGCGCTCGGAGTCATTCAACGCCCCCCGCCAGGGGCTGGCCAGTTCCCCCAACGGGGCGCAAAACAACATCAATGCAGCAAACATCGCTGTTTCCACAGGAAGATTTTCCCGCCACCGATCTTCCACCAACGTCTGTATGTGCAAATACGCTCAGATGAGCGCATTACAGCAAAACTGACACTGGGGGGACATCTGACAACATACATTAATACATTTCCATAAAAATCTCCACAACAAACTGTCCCTCTAAAAATCCTTCCTTCTAAAAATGTAAATTTATATGATCTAAAGCCCCATGTAGGGCTGTTGAGTTTTTCATAAAAATCTGACTACCATACTATCTTTTTATATCAGATGTAAAGTTATATATAGTCATGGATGCTTGTAGCCTACCAGCATACATATATATGTGCTTTGAAAAGCATAACAGTCTATTCATTACAAATAAAAACTCCAAGATCCTTGAAGCCAGCCATAGATACTTCCACTCTTAGTTAGTCTTGGTCAAATGGTCAGGATAATGTACTAATGATTATTTAATACTTCTAATGATCATACATTTTCACCTATCCAAGCCCCAGATCATCCAGATTCTTATCTGTATTTACCCCCAAAAGTGCATTTGCCTGGTCATTTGATGTTTTATTATGAAATAGGTTCTTTGTGGTCTCTCGACATTTGGTCTGGTTATCTCGTTTCTCCTGTATCTTTTGGTTTACAAAAAAAGTGACAGATGACCGAGCAGTGAGGTGTGAGAGCACTCCAATTAACCTAAATGGTAAATCATATGGTACCCTTGACAGACACAGTGGGTATAGAAAAGTATCACCCCCCCCTTTAAAATAATTACATTTTGTTGCTTTGAAGCCTGAAATGAAGACAGACACCATTTTTGTTTTATCAAGCTGTATGTACTAGTGCAACTAAGATCCAAGTGAAGGATATAACACGAAGATGTCATAAAAAGATTAAAAGTAAAAACAGAATTACTGAGTTGGAAAAAGGATCACCACACTTATGTCAGTATTTTGTTGAACCACCTTTTGCTTTAATTACAGCCTTTAGTATGTTGGGATATTTCTCTACTAACTTTTCACATCTAGACTTTGCAATATTTGCCCACTCATCTTTGCAGAACTGCTCAAGTTCAGTTAAATTTGATAGTGACCATGCCATCTTCAAGTCATTCCACAGATTTTCAATGTGGTTTAAGTCTGGACTCTGACTAAGACATTTACCCTTTTCTGCTTCAACACCTGTGTGGACATTTTTGCTGTGTGCTTTGGGTCATTCTCATGTTGGAAGGTAAACCTTCTTCCCATTGACAACTTTCTGGCAGAGGGCAGCAGATTTTCCTCAAGAATGTGATGGTATTTTTCCCCATCCATTTTTCTTCTATCCTGACATATGCTCTAGTCCAGGGGTCTCCAAACTACGGCCCTCCAGGTGTTCAGGAACTACAATTCCCATCATGCCTAGTCATGTCTGTGAATGTCAGAGTTTTGCAAAGCCTCATGGGATTTGTAGTTCCGCAACAGCTGGAGGGCCGTAGTTTGAGGATCCCTGTTCTAGTCCCTGCTGCAGAGAAACGCCCCCATAACAGGATATTACTACCTCCATGCTTTACTGTAGGAATGGTGTTATTTGGATGGTGAACTGTATTGGATTTCCGCCAGACATATCGTTTGGTGTTGAGGCCAAATAATAAAATTTTAGTCTCATTTGACCAGAACACCTTTTTCCATGTGGCCTCAGAATCTTTAATATCACCATTCCTACAGTGTTCTGCATGATCTGCATGAATTTAAGCTTTACGCCTGGTAAGAAACGGGCAGTAGATGAAAACCAGCATAGGTCCCCTTGCAGACGGGACCACTATGACCCCTGTTCTTATGTCCGTGTTTGTAAAATTTGTTCTTGAGATTTTACATCTTAAATGTGTAAATATGCTTACATGTTCACTTTAAGCAAACCACAATGCTCCTATCATATAGCTTCCAATAAGCAAACCAATATGAATCTGATTTGTATTATTTACCTTTTTTGTTCCTTGCAGTTTCATTTTTAAAGGTATTTTAAACAATACAAACATGCTTTTCATTTAGAAAGCTTTAACTGTACATTATTAAATGTGTAAAAATGTTTTTAGTTTTTTAACAATAAATGTTCCATTCTTGCATTAGCAGTAAGTTTAGGAAACGTCGATTTAAATGCATATTCTTATCCTGGATTTTTATACCCCATGCAATGCACAAATGTATGAAACATGCAAAGAAAAGGCTGGTGGAATTGAATAGTTGAAAAATTATAGTGGATAGAGACAAAAGAATGAGACAGAACAAAGGTTTTTAAAGATTCTAAATCACACACAAAACATTTGTTCTGCTCCAGCTCTTTGTGAACTAATTGGCTCTCCTGGAGGGACAGGTAATTGTACTAGCCTACATAAGCTGTCCTGAAGCTCCCTTGGAAAGCTCCAGTAAGCTCCCAGTGTTAGCAGCCATCAAGGATTTCACAGGTCAGTCACTGGATCGATACAGCTAAAAGCAGCAGGGACTGGAAAGTCGACAGCAGGTTTAGGAGAAAAAAAAAACACTGCAAGTGTAGGTTTGCTACCCTTCACACAGCCATTCAAGACAGCTTAATTAACCCTTGGAAAATACAATTTATCCAAAGGCTCGCAGGGTCTGTTTTAAGCCTTCTTGGTGAACTGATAGCAGAGATAGCTGGCAGTTCCAAATTCCCATCTTACCATTATTGCTCTTGCAAAGAATAAAGCAGAGGCATTATTAAAGTTGGATGTGTGTGTCTTGTTCAGAAGTACAGAGTGCATGTGACAGAAGGCACCTGAGCACAGTGTCAGCATTCACATGTGATTTCAGCAGAAGCTTAGCCCAGCAAGAACACTGATCTCTTACACACAGCACTTCGTGTCTGAGGGCAATAGCATGGCACAGAAAGTATGTTGGCCTAATTTTCAGTGTATGTGTACAGCAATAAGTGTCCCATGCTGCTTTCTTCTTACCTTAATAGTTATGGTGAGTAAATAGTAATGGCTAACAACAATTTTATTTATTTTAAACACATATATATATATATATATATATATATATATATATATATATATATATATATATATACCGTATATATATATATATATATATATATATATATATGTCTAAAATAAATAAAAATAGTTGTTAGCCATTACTATTATATATATAGTTATATAAAAGTGTAGTAGTAAAATATGTGTACAATACGTATACATTTTCTTCTGTTTTACAATATGTGTTTTACCATATACGCACACCAAGTGACTCATCAATTAGGTTCCTCAAATTATTTAAAAACATTCTTATAATAAAAATACCAGACTGCATGACATTTGGTTCAACAGGCCACAGAAGCTATTTACTAAACAACAAGTAATTAACCCATTCGTGACCAGAGGTCATTGATCCTGAGATGCTCAGGCCAAATTTAGCAGTGTCAGCATGTGTCAGTTAATTTACCAATAACTCTGAGAATAATTTGCGTACCTAAATCATTTTTTGACATACTTTTAAGGACACATAAGGTTTGTTTTTGGTACATTGTTTTAATTAAGAACATAGTGGGGTTTTTTTATTACAAGCTGATGAATGCACAAAAATGTAAAAATAAATTGAATTTTTTTTCAGTTTTTTTAAATTTAATGCATAATTATTTTGAATAATCAACTGTATCTGAACCCTGAACTATTAGGGTCCTTTCACACAGGCTTTCCGATCAGGTCCGCCTATCAGTTTTTCAGGTGGACCTGATCCGACCTTGCAGTCTCCTCTATGGAGTGGCAGACCGGCCGCTATCTGACCCGATCCTGCACGCAAAATGCAGACGGATGGTGGTCCTATTGTCCATCCATCTGGCAAATCGGATAGGATTGGATGAAAATGGAGAGGCGGTCCGTTTCCACCCGATTTCCCCATAGAGGAGAGTGAGACTGTCTCCGTCTCCACTCTGCACAGCAGTGCGGACAGGTCCGCCTGCTCAGTGGGGATCAGTGGAGTGATCCCCTGCTAAGCAAGAAGAATTTGCAAGAGGGAGGCTCCCATAGGAAAGGGGCCTTAAATACAGGGCACTGCTTATGAGTACTGCAGTCAGAGGATGGCATTGCTCATCTGCAGGCTGAAGGATTTCATTTTTTTCTCAGCGGAGCCACCAGCTTGCATGTGATCACTATGTCAGAGCTGACATAGTGATCACAAGATCGGAAACAACTCTGGTTCCTGATCTTTAGTTGGGAACCTAGATGCCACTGACAGCCAGGATTGAGAGCCAGCGGCCATGAAAAGGGTGCGCTGCTCTCAAAGTAGAAAATGTGCATTAAAGTATCTTTAGAATGTTACCAATTGCAGACAGAAAGGGGTTAACTAAGGATTTTACATACAGTAACATCCTAAACTATACAATTTATTGGAATACCTAACTAGATTACTGCAATGTAAACCGGGAAGAAGTCTTAGGTCCCAGTGTGCATTAAACACAAAACCTTTTCCTCAAACCCACCTCTTCAGCTCTAAAACCTTTTATTAAAATGATTGAAGTTCAAAGCCCAAGGGGACCATAACACTACGAAAATCACCAACTCCATATCATCAGATGTGTCCACTTTACCAGAACTACTTTGATGTTTGAAAGTGCTAAAGATCACTTGGCAGTTATAGCAAATATCCTGCACAAAGCGACCAAAACAAAAGACAAATTGGTGGCCAAAACAGCTTGGCGGCACAAGGTCAAACTCTTAAAAGCCACCCATGTGTCGCCTCCCAACATTTCTGACCACCTTCTTTCTGTAAGGTAAGCTTAGCCTCCTAATATCTCACCACAGTCTGTCAAGCCCTGTTACTAACTCTGTTTTAGGATAAGTAATGGGGTTAGTGTTTGCCTACCAATCCTTAAATAAGGTGGCTTGCATTAGTTTTCTTTGGGCTTTTTTTCCTGTATCTTCATTTGCGGATCTGGCCAGTAACACACTTCTGGTGTTTTCACTCATGCAATTGAGACACCTTTGGACAGCAGCATTGTCAATCTACAGGGAGGGTAGTGTTGTATACACTAACAAATTTAGATTAATTTGACTAACAAACTAAAACTAAACCAAACAGCTAACACTTTATAAGCAGTTACAGCAATTTTTGTTTTCCTTTTAGGATAAAAGTTTTACATAAACGAATAAAAGTAGACTTTTGTAAGCACCCTTGTCAGTGTTAAATTATTTGTCTCAACACTCTAAGGGCTCTTCCACACTTGTATTAAATTTTAAAGCAGTAAACTACCTCTGTCAGTCATAGGTAGGATAAACCTTATTAAAATGGTTTGGTGCCCTCAGCTGCTTTATATTATGCATAATTCTCCACAATGGATACCTCGTAGGTGGTTCACTCGAATTGACACTCTGTTTAGGTCCTTGATATGGAGGAAGAGAGTAGCCAGAATAAGTCTTTCCACTCTGCAATATGGCAAAGATCAGGGAGGAGTGGCTGTTCCCAACCCTAAGCTCTATTTCTATGCGTCTCAACTTCAACACTTGTGTGGTTTGGGGCGGTTGGGTGAACCCGACTCCATAGAAGGCCTGTTGCGAACTGGAACATCTAATACCTCAGTGCTGTCAAATTAAGAGGCGGGGTTACCTCGGCTACCTCGAACAGCTCCTACTGTTGTCCTTCTTAAGAAACTTTTGGCTGCTGTTCGGACTGGCCTGAGGATTGTGGTATTTCTGGATGAAACCCTGCTTTGGGGTAATGCTAGCTTACAGGAAGTTTACAAACTGGAGGGTTTCTAGTTGTGGAAATCTGCTGGCATTTACTATATTACTCAATTATACAACCAAAACATACTTAAATAATTTTTAGAATTGCAAACAGAATTTAATATTCCCAGAAGTAATTTCTATAAGTACCTCCAATTGAGACACGCGCTTCGGGCTCAGGGCCGGACCTTCCCTCTTATACTCGCCAGTCATTCAATAATAAAATACATTTTTTATGCACAGGAGAGAAAGGGCCTAATTTCACATGTTTATTCCAGCTTACTGTTGTCCGCACAAAATTCTACTGTATTGCCAAGTAGGAAGGGTTGGACCCAAGATCTGGGAGAGATTACTGATGAGACGTGGGATATGTGCTTGCAGGCTGGACCCATTACTTCTGTCTCTCAATTGCATAGGCTATCCCATTTGTTCCTGTTACATAGGGCCTATCGTACCCCTGTACAACTATATAGATGGGGAAGACGGGACTCCTCTATATGCCCTAAATGCTGTAGGGACGAAGGGTCTCTCATCCACCTAATGTGGCGCTGTCCCAAGTTGCATAGGTTCTGGGGAGATGTCACCGAGACTATTTCCCCAGTCTTTCAGGTTAGGGTCCCTTTGGATCCCATAGTATGTAACTTGGGTGCGGTGGATGAAGAAATGTATATTCCTCCTATGAATATTGCGGTGATCAGATTACTTTATTTGGCCCGTAAACTGGTGGCTAGGTTCTGGCTGTCCCCACATATCCCGACCAGAAAACAGTGGGTGGAGCAAGTCAATCATGTTCTTGTCAGGGAACACTTAACGTATCAGCATAGAAATGCGCTTAGTACGTTTTATTCCATCTGGCAGGCGTGGCTTGAAACCCCGGGTCTGGCACCCCCTAGACTGATTCTGCATCGATTGTTACAAATGCTATAACTGTGGTTAACTAACTGACGAGCATGATACTGTTTTATAGGCTTGAGTAAAATATTCTTTGCATATATCTTCTGTTGTTGGAAAGGGGAAATCTCTGTGTAGGCAGGTGGATTATGGGCAATGGTTATTAAGTGTTGGCCTGTTGGCCCTCTGTTCTGCTGTGTGGGGCTGGTAGGTTTATTCCTGCCTACCCGACATAGCTCTCCTCCCCCCCTTTTTTTTCTTCCCTTTTTCTTTTTTCTTCTCCCTTTTGTGTGTCAAGTTATGTCATGGCTGATTCTTCTGTACCATTGTTTCTAGTATATCTTTTGCATACACAAGGTATGGTTTCGGATCTGACAATTGTATGTGTTATGACTATGTTTTGTATTTTTTATTCTGATGACACAATAAAATCTTTTTCTGAGTTAAATATTTTTTTTTTTTAAAGCAGCCTAAAAGCGCATTAATGCACCTATAGCTAATAAGCATTTAGGATGTGTTATACAGGCGTGCATATTGCATCAGGCAACACTTATGAAACGCTCTGTGTTGTTTGTTTGTTGTTGTTTTTTACAAGTCTAAACTAGGAAATAATCACTTTTGATGCTTTGCAACTGCACCATAAATGCACTGTAAGCGCCATAGGCACAATGGGTTTAAGGTGCGGTTGTGGTGTGGTTGTGCTGCAGGCAGCGTTATTTGTGCCTCACAACAACGTGAAGCAATGCCAATGCTTCAGTGTGACCACTTCCATCTGCTACCTATTGTAAAAAATTTAAGTGACATTGATAGGCATTCGGGAAGTGTTAAAAACACGACCCAACCGCCTATTCTCAATGCCTGTGTGAAAGAGCCCTAATACCAGTCTTGCAGGATAGCTTGGTCTGTTAAAGTACGGTAAGTTGAAAAATAACAGATATACTGGCTGGATCACCAGGTAAAAATTAAGGAAAAAAGCCTGAAAAAGAAAATGAATGCAACCGGCACATTTAAGAATTGGTAAGCTGCAATATAATACGTTTTTGGTTTGGGGTTTTAATACCCCTTTAAAGTTGAACTCCGGGATTAGCAAATATTGTCTGAACACAAGTAGCATGTGTATTCTTACTTGAATCCTGGTGTGATATGGTATTGTAAACTACTTCCAGATCTGTGCAGTAATCCAGTGAGAAAATGTACATCTGTGCAGGGGCTTTCTGTAAAAAAGTCCAGTCACTGCTGCTCTCTCCTTGTGCAGGGTGACTGGTCTTGTATTGCCATCCTGTAGTTTTCTACAGACAGCCTGCAGTGAATGGACCTGCTGGACCTCTCTCATAGTTTTTCTCAATGCATGGCTATATACATCAAACCAATGATGTCATCACTTTCTACTATAAGATATCTGGGTTTTCAAAAAGCATTTGGTGAAAAAAGTGGATTTATATCCTTTGTGGCTATTGAAGAATTTATTTAAATGAAAGATGTGCTTTGTGATGTGGAATTCAGCTTTAAGGTACATATGTTGCTTTGCCTTGCATGGGCAAAGCACAGGTTTACTTTAAGGACCAGCCACCTCGGTTATACTGCGGCAGGTTGGCTCCCCTGAGTGAATCGCCATCATTGTACGTCGGCTCGCGCAGGCGCAGTTGCAGGCAGGTGCGCGATTGCCTAGTACAGAGCCAGAATGGGGATCTGCCTTTGTAAACAAGACGGATCCCCATTCTAACAGATGACATGACAGAGATCTACTGTTCCCATTCATTGGGAACAGTGATCTCTGTCATGTCCCAGGCAGCCCATACACATACAGTTAGAACACACTTAGGGAACACAGTTAACCCCTTTATTGCTCCCTAGCGTTAACCCCTTCCCTGCCAGTGTCATCTTTACATGATCAGTGCATTTTTATAGCACTGATTCATGTAATAATGTCACTGGTCCCCAAAAAGTGTAATTTTGGGGTCAGATTTGTCTGCCGCAATGTTGCAGTCCTGCTAAAAATCGCAGATTGCCACCATTACCAGTAAAAACAATAAAAAATAAATAAAAGTCCCTAAATCTATCCCATAGTTTGTAGACGCGATAACTTTTGCGCAAACCAATTAATATACGCCTATTGCGGATTTCGTTTTTACCAAAAATATGTATAAGAATATATATATGCCTAAACTTATGAATACATTTTTTGGGGGGATATGTATTATAGCAAAAAGTAAAAAAAAAAAAATTCAAAACTGTCGCTCTTTGGTTATTTATAGCGCCCAAATTAAAACCGCAGAGGTGATCAAATGCCACTAAAAGAAAGCTCAATTTGTGGGAAAAAAAGGACGTAAATTTTGTTTGGGTACAGCGTTGCATGACCGCGCAATTGTCAGTTAAAGCGAAGCAGTGCCGTATCAGAAAAAATGGCCTGGTCATTAAGGGAGAAAATTCTTCCGGTCCTTATGTGGTTAAACCTATTTTGACCTATCCAATACAAATCACAAAAATATCATATAAAAAACAATGCAAAAGCAATGAAAAGGATATTATTAATTTAAAGGCAATATTACTGCATCAAGACATGCAATGCAAATACAGTGACAATGTAATTGCTTTGATTGGGCTTTTCATTGTGTAGTAGATCTAAGCTTCTTGAGAATAGTTATCACTTATAAAAGCAATATATGTTAGTGCTGTGTTGAACTGATTGATATCTATATATATTAGAGCGTGGGGCTTGTTGGTTTTATTTGTGGTTGATTTTCTATTTTTTTTTTTTGTGGCTTTTTGATAAAAGATTTCTATTTTACTATTCATAAAGTAGACCAATGAAAAATTGGAATGCATTGAAAAAACATGGTATTTTACTGAGAGGGAGCTGTGACTAGTGTGTGGTAAAAAGTATTTCATTACCTATGTTAATGTTAATATCAATGATATTATGCAATGAAATTTCAACACAGTTAAAGATGAATAACAGGTATGGTATATATTTTCATTGTCAGACTGGCCCAGCTTGGACCAATATAACTATGTACATCCCGTATCTGGTTGCTGCCCATGGAAGTTGAAAATCACTGAAGTAGGCTTAGCTACTCCAGTAATCTCTTGCTTCCGAGTCCCATGCTGAGCGGCTTGCCTGACGCATGCTGAACCCAGCAGGTGGCTCCTAAGCACAGGCACTATTAAGAGTTTTTTTTTTCTTTTCAATGAATGCTAAACATTCCCTGATTAGACAAGGTGTAGAGGCAAGGTGGTGACATCACAATAACCATCTCATCCAACCAGAGTGTTGCTTTCATTTATAAAATTCAAAGGATTGTCTTAATGGCACCTGTGGTGAGCAGCTGACCTCCTGTGTTCAGAATGCATCAGGCCAGCTGCTTAGCATGGGACCCCACTATTTGGGTTGTGATCACTTTAATGGAAACAATTAACTCAACAAGGTAATGTTGAGTACTCACATGGGGTTCTCATCCATGCAGGGTTAGGGATTCCAGGCTAATCCGGCTGGAGAGAAGAGGACTGGTTTTCAGTACTAGATTGCTAAGGCTGGGTTCACACTGGTCTGACAAACGCTCTGACATTGGGAGCTCATGTCGCATGACGTGTGAAAATCAATGTTTCCCTATGAGAGCTGTCTTAACTGGTCCGACACAAGTCGGTCCGACTTTGAAAATGCTCTCTGTACTACTTTGGTCCGACTTTGATCCTACTTCAGCCCATTGAATATCATTGAAGTCGGATCAAAGTAGGATCCTTGTCCTAACCTTCCGACATTTGACATCCGACATGGTGATTACAGCAGCAGTAAAAGGAATTTATCTCACCCTGGGATTGTTTTGATTGGTCAAAGGACAAGTCAGACTAGCACAAAGTCGGATCAAAGTAGTATCCTGTTCATGAAAGTCGGATGGATGTTGGACCAATGTAGGATCAATGTAGGACTGATGTCGCAGAGCAAAGTAGGATGAAAGTTGTATGACTGTCGTATCATACCAGTGTGAACCCAGCCTTAATCCTTATTAGAGACCTAGAATGTTGGCGGTTTGAAGAGTTTTGAGTGGGAAGAACCTCCAAACCCTGATTACAGGGACTCTGGTCCTGTAGGGGTTAAGCCACATGCAAGAGGAGTCTTGAAAAGGAAGAGGAACAGTCAGCACCTGGCAGTGAGAAGGAGAGCTGGACACATCTGAGTGAGCAAGGTGAACTAAGCATGTAATTCAGCCACGGTTGTTGAGCTGTGAGAGCCTCCTCTTTGGCACCCTTGAAGCAGACAGAACGCCCCAAAATTCCAGTGTGGGACCAGTAGATTGACAGTGAGCCATGTTGCATGATTTTTGTTATACCAGGATTGTGAACTGTTTGATTATGTCTACTGGAGAAAGCCATTTATGTTTGCCTGTTTTACAAAGATCAATAAACACTACTTACTTTTACAAGCAGCTTGCTGGTGACAATAGTTACATTGGTCCAAGCTGGACCAATGTAACTGTGTAAAAATATACCATACTTGGACTTCATCTTTAAATTACAAAAAAAATGCAAAGTATATATTTTTTTTTTTGTCCCAGCAGCCTCTGCATAAAAAAAATACCAACATAATGTTTTTAGCAATGCTGGCTGCAGCCTCCTGACCAAAATGAAGAGCTAGTCTCTTTTTTTCAAACAGCACCCACTAATGGACAGGAATAATCAACAAATTTGGTTGCAAATACATGGGTAGGCCTTTCTACTGGAAACAGACTTTATCTTCAGTGATGATAACACATCACATTGTAATTTTGTTTACAGGCAGCAGGGAAATATACAAATGTATTGTGTTTGTGAAACTACAGTTATACATTAAGCAAAGTTTTGAACGTTAGAAAAAAAAAAAGATGTAGTTCACTTATGATTTGTGAGAAAGGGAAGCAATGGGAATTCTTTGAAACATGCAGTTACAAACTAATTACACTTAGTCACTTTTCTCAGTCAATATATTGAAAATGGAAAAAGATTATAAATAGTGGGGCAGCAAATCTTCATCTAGGGAATTATTGAAAATGGATACAATAATGGATAAGAGGGCTAATTACATAATACATAAGGCCTCACAAAGGCCAACTGGGAACATACAGATGGATCCGGATATGCTGTTATTGGCACCGTTTACTGGATAAGTCATCTGAGTATACTGTAGGCTTTTCAAATCTGTTGCAAACTTACCACTTACATTTAAAGGATGACCTTCAAACTGCACCTTATTTTTAAGTGTACCTATCACTTTAGAAAAAAAATGTCCAGCTGTGGTTGAACTAGTGATTGAAAGCCATTTAGATATAATTAGATGTAACAATATCTATCTAGCAGTAGTTGGGAAGGGTTTCTAACAGGACTGCACTTTGGATTAAATAATGGGGCAGTAGGTTATTGCAATAGGGCAGATTTTAAATAAAATCTTCTTTTTTAAACAGTATAGGTGCACTGTAGAGGATTTAGGAGCCAAAACATAAAAAATTAAGTTCACTTTGGCACTTTACCGCACTACCCCATGTATCCTCTTTAAAATTGAATTACCAAAAACATTCCTCCGCTGTACAGTACATGCAGTTCCCAGTCAGTGCTTGTAGGTCCATGTACTCCACTTCCTGCATTTTCCTTCTCATACACCTGAACTCCCACATGCACAACAAGCTCACATGGGCCATATTGGTATCCTGGGGTTCCACATACCAGGTAAGGCTCTCAGGATTGCAAATATCACTCATATCTGTGATCATTGCAAACTGCATGCTGTCTTTTTTCGGCTTTTTACCTTCTGCTCTTCTCCTTCTATTCTTTTGATGTTCTTCATTTAGGTTTGGCTTTCTGGTTTTGTTGCTTTATTATATTTCCCTATCCTGGTTATTGCCAGATGGTGTACTTCTATAATATATTCTGTTTGTACAAGTCATTTTGTGCCTCAGATCCTGACTTTGCTTGCCCTCTCTTTGTATGTCACCTGCCACAGTAGCCTTCTCCTGTATTTTCCCAGTCATTACTTCCAAAACTTAGCAGCCTCATTTGCCTGGAAAAAGCAGGAGAATTAGTAAACAAAAACACATGGGGATAGAAAATATTTATTAACAAATCAAATTCATGGAACGTGGGGCTTCCATTCTCAAGAGCTTTGGTCAAACCATAAGCCCTGTACTGGATTGTGTGGGTGCTAGGTCTGCCCTGTTTTCCTTGTAAATGTGTTTGGTATTATAATACTATAACTGACTAAATCTCCCAAATTGGTCTTTGACTCAGCTGCTGCAATTCCAGCTCCCAACATCTGGTTGTGTTTTCCTACATTGCTCAAAGGTCTGCCAACAAGTTCCTGTCTTTCGTCCCCTTTGATCCAGGACTAGGGCTCTCCAACTCCCAAGTCTATAATCAGCAATTCATCATCACCTTGTTTGTCTTTACATCTACACTTCTCAGCAAATGATAATGTCTATGATGTGATTTGGCCATTGAAATGGGAACATCAAGCAGATATCAGGATTTGTACAGAATCAAATATAGAACAGCTGACTGTCTATGACGGGCTACTGGCTGAAGAGTGTCATCATGATATTTTAAATAAACATCCTAATTTATTTCAAGCATGTTTATAGTACAGTAAAACCTTGGATTGCGAGCATAATTCGTTCCAGAAACATGCTTGTAATCCAAAGCATTTGTATATCAAAGCAAATTTCCCCATAAGAAATAATAGAAACTCAAACGATTTGTTCCACAACCATTTATTCATAGGTCCTTCAGTTTATAGTCCATATAAAAAGATTATAGCAATGTGATAGGTTGTGTAATCATAAAATGTCCGTCCACAAATGGAAGCCTCCACAAGAGGATTAGAATCAAAATCCAGCAGGAGCTACAGAGTATAAAAGAGAAGAAAGGTGCCTCTAAGTGTAGCAATATGTTGCTAAATGTTGTACCTTCGTTAAATGTAACCATGTTCCTACACTTAGAGGCACCTCTCTTCTCTTTTATACTCAGTTGTGACATGACGCTACTTGTATATCAAGACATCGCTTGTATATCAAGTCAAAATTTATTAAAATGTTTTGCTTATCTTGCAAAACGCTCTCAAACCAAGTTGCTCTCAAACCAAGGTTTTACTGTACATATATTGATACACACCCGTTTGAAAAGGGAATGTAAATTAAATTTTTACATCTCTCTTATTTGTACTTGTTTTTTTTTGGTTTGTTTTTTTAGAGTTTTTATTGAAAATTTTTCAAATTACAATTAACTATCAGCAGTAAAAAGCAAAAACAGTAAGAAAGTATACATTCAGTTGGATGTGTTGGAGATATAATCTCAAGGCACAAAAGTTTATTCATATAACATTGAGTGTTTGAACCTCTCCATCCCAGATAATCCGCCAATTAGTCTTAACCATAACATATATTACCACTGGATTAAAAGCCACCTTATGGGGAGGTATTTCCTATATCATGAACTATAAGTTGCAAGATGGTGATGACTATATACATAGATGAACAAAAAAAGAAAATATAATGTAGTGTAGGGGGGGAGTGATTATGGTCTGATCTACATATGAACATGAGACACCAGTAAAAGGGAGGTTTAATTATTAACTTTAAACCAGTTTACCCATATCTTTCATTTGTTATCAAAGTGTTTCCTATTGCCACATCTACTAGCTAGTAATGATTCATACACATAGTGGGTTTGAGTGGTTATGAGCACTTTGAATGCGTTTGGTGCTCTGTCCGCCTTCCAGTGTCTTGCTATTAGTGTTCTAGCAACCAAGAGAATATGTGTAATCACTACTCTAAACTCTGGAGGAAAGGTTTCAATACCTATGTTTATTATTGCTAGACTTGGGTTGGGGTGTGTTATAACCCCAGTGATGCTGGAGATTGAGCAGAAGATGGAGTTCCAAAAGCTGGTTAAGTGCTTGCAGGCCCAAAACATATGGAGCAGATTTCCAATCGCACCACAGTTTCTCCAGCACATTGGGGAGTTGTTTTGTCCAAATTTTGAAATTCTATAGGGTGTGAGGAACCATTGTAGTGCTATTTTTTGGGATAGCTCCCAGTGGTTAACGCACCTGGAGGCCTTATACAGCGAGCAAAGTGCATCTTTCCACTGTGAATTTGTAAAGGTTGTGCCGAGGTCAGATTCCCACTTCTTATAAGGGTGGGATTTAGTGAACTCTAATTTCTGTTGGAATAGGTTTTTAAAATAGGGAAATATCCTTGCAGGGAGGAGGGTAGGTGGTGTAGAACTGCCACGTCTCCTTAGAGAGATATATGTGATGTAATTCGAGAGATCTAAGGAGGTGGCAAACTTGGTTGTATTTGTAGCTGTCAAAAAGGCGATAAATTGAATTGTTTCTGAAGTATAACAAAGGGTATGAGGGCATCCTTATGGTATAGGTCTGCAATGAGCTTAATACCTTTGTCTTGCCAATCAGTGATGGAAAGATTTGGGACTGCATGGGCAAGAATTGTTATGGGTATAGGTATGTCTATTTGACTAGTAGTTGGAATTGGTAATTTGCGGAGGTCTCTCCAGGCTACCAGTGAGGTACGAATAGTGGGCGGTAATTTGTGAAGGGGATTGGTCGCCAAGCATCAAGGAGTAAGAGAGTCTGTAGATTTTTAGTTGGGCTTAGGGCCTGCTCAATACTGCACCAGAGAATGTCTGGGGTTGGGTTGAGCCAGCTCTTAAGTTGTGTAAGGATGGATGCTCAATAGTAATCATAAATGTCAACTAAACCCATACCTCTTGCTAATCTATGCTTGACCAGGAGAACTTTAGAGCATCTTGGTCTTTTAGAGCCCCAAATGAATTGCTTCAAGTGTAGGGAAATTCACTCTGTAGTTTGTCTCTAAGAGGAGGTGGGATTCCTAATTTTAGGATGAGAGATTTTGTGAAGTTGACCTTATAAAAGGATATTCTGCTGAATTCATTAAGGGTGTTATGTGCATGTGGTAGGGACATATCTGGTGATGTCAAGATAATGTCATCTGTGCATAGGTTTATATAGTATGTCTCATATAGACTGTCGAATGTATTCTGTCGAATGCTTTCTCCGCATCCAAGGAGAGGAGCAGAGAAGGCACTCGACAGGACCCAGCGTATTGCATAACATTGATGACTCTCCTTGTGGCATCAGAGGCTTGTCTACCGGGGTGAAGCCTGATTGGTCCGGTTTTATAAGGGAGGGGAGGATAGGGAGTAGCCTGTGGGCTAGGATTTTGGCGTATAATTTAACATCAGTATTGAGTAGCAAAATTGGTCTGAAGTTGGACGGGGACGTGGGTTCTTTACCTGGTTTAGGAATGGTGACCACATAGGCTTTCAACATTTCAGAGGGAAACGAGGCAGAGGACATCGCAGCTGCATAAACCGTTTGTAAGGTTGGGATTAAGTTGTCTTGAAAGGTTTTATAGTAGTGGTTTGGTAGTCCATCAGGACCTAGGGATTTGCCCAAAGGTAGTGTTTTTATCGCTTTTTTGATCTCAGGCTCCGTGATGGGAGAATTTAGAGAATGGAGTTGTTCTGGTGTGAGGGAAAGGAATTGAATCTTTGTCAGAAATGCTTGTATACTTTCCTCAGTCAGTTGGGGAGTGTCAGAGTCTTTCTCTAGATTGTATAATGAGAAATAGTATTCAGCAAAGGAGTCAGCTATTTCCTTGGGATTGAATATTTTTTTGTTTTGGGTTGAATGGATTAGATATGGAATTTTGGGTTTGTTCCTAGCTATTTTGAGTCTCTGGGCAAGAAATTTGCCCGCTCTGTTTCCAGAGGAATAGTGAGACAATTTAAGCGATTGAATGTGTTTGTTATATTGTTCAATCAGTAGGAGCCTGAGATCAGAGCGGTGTTGGGAGAGTTTTTGAGCTAGATGTGCATTGGCGTTATTTTTGTTCAGAGCCTCTAGTGTTTTAATATTAGTGAGGAGTTGGATTAACCCTCTAATATATGCCTTGTGCGCACACCACAGCATGGCGGGATTAGATACAGAGTGATTGTTCAGAGAGAAGAACTCTGACAGGTTGTTTGCTATGCTGGTGGCGTGGGTAGGCATTTGAAAAATCTGGGAATTGGCCCGCTAAACATATGCAGGACTTGGTGTGTGCCCCTCCACCACAGTTATGGATACAGGTGCATGGTCTGACCACGTGATGTCATGTATGGTGGAGGAGGACACTTCCTGTAAAATAAGCTTATCAACAATTATCAAGTTAATTCTGGAGTATGAATTGTGCCTAGACGAGTGGAAGGTGTAATCATGTTCATTTGCGCGTTGGCACCGCCACGTATCGTATACGTCTTCCGAATTCAGAAAGGGTTGTAGAATAGGTGGAGGGGCGTTGGCTCTGGAGGTAGAGTCAATCGTGTAGTCTGGTGTAATGTTGTGGTCTCCACATATCACCAGAGAGCCCCTCTTGATGGTGTTTATTTTGCGGTTTAGTCTTTTCAAGAAGCGGATTTGGTGGGAGTTAGGTGCGTATAAGTTCACAACGGTGAAAGGTTTATTGTTGAGTTCTCCCACAAGTATGAGGTATCGCCCTGCAGGGTCAGTGTGGGTTTCCTGCAGGGTAAAGGCCACAGAGTCCTTGATGGCAATGAGTACTCCCTTCTGTTTCGTGGGGGCGGAGGCCAGGAAAATATGTGGGAATTTCTTTTGCTGAAAGTGGGGATTATTGTTGGCTGAGAAATGAGTCTCTTGAATGCAGAGAACATCAGCCTGGAGTTTGAGCGCCTTTCTCCAGACTGAGGCTCTTTTAGCCGGGTGATTGAGGCCGTTAACATTGAAAGAAACTATGTTAAGAGCCATATGTGTGGGTTAAGTGAGGATTTTTGTAGTCGACCTCTGGTGATAGACTAGGTGGAGTAGACTTCTCATTTCGATCATAGCGGTAGGAAGGCAATCGTTGTGCAGATCGAACCAAGGATAGGGGAGGAAAAACTGGGGAGGAAGAGAAAACAAATTAAAATACCAAAAAAACAAATAGTTCAGTAAAAAAGTGGATTCAAACTTGAATCTGAGGGCAGAACAGCTGCCCATAACTCTGGAGGGGAGAAGTGCGCACTGGGAACTACATAGTGCATCAGGAACCTTGTTGGATGTAGACAATACTGATTTCTAGAAATGGGTGTTCATGAGTTGCGTTTTTTGTTGTTTTTCTTTCTCGACACAGTTTGCCAGTCATACTGGGAGTGCATTTTTCCTGAGGGAGAGGGTCCCTCAGTTGTTTGATCAGGAAGGATGTCTAGAGAACATAGTAGTGCTAGACCGTCCTCCACACAGATAATTACAGTGGTATTCTCCTCGTGTGTGACCGTTAGCTTCACGGGGTATCCCCAACGATATGGGATGTTGTGATTGCGCAAGGCTTTGGTCACGGCAGCAGGGATTTGCGTTTCTGAATTGTGAACTGAGAGAGATCCGCAAAGAGTTGGATATGTGCAAATTTTTCCGGAGGTTGCTGGTGTTTGCGGAAGGCAGACATAAGTTGATCATTAGTTTGATAAAAATGTACCCGCATCAGGACATCTCACGGTATATTATCTGGGAGGTGGGACGGTTTTGGCAGCCTATGGATATGATCGATTTGCATTTCAGATTCAGGCATGGAGGGTAGGAACACTTTCATGAGGTCACGGGCGTATTGTTGAAGTTATGCCGGAAGGTTAACTTCAGGGACACCTCTAATTTTGACATTATTCCTCCTGGACCTGTCCTCGAGGTCCGCCACCTTGGCTTTTATCCATGTGATATCATCTGAGTGATCATTATAGGCATCGATTAGGGTGTTGTGAGAGGCTGCAAAGTCCCCCATTTTGTTCTCAATATGATCCACTCTCCCACCCAGATCCCTCACTTCAGCTTTAAAATTGTTCATACACTGCATCATGTCAGCATGCATAGAGCTGCGGAGGGAGACAAGGATGTTCTTAAGCATAGTGTCTGATACTGGCTTATCCGTGGTGGGGAATGCAGTGAAGGGACCTACCAGTTCCCTAGTGTCCTCCAGGGAGTCCTGACATGTGCTCACCTGTTTGCTGTCTTCAGCCATGCGTGGCTTTGATTTAGCAGGGCTGCGGGAGAGAGGTGTGGAGGCATCAGGAGAGCGGTTAGCGGTAACTGCCTGTGACCCTGGGCTCGATGCGGCTGAGCGAGAACTGCTGCAGGGAGAAGGAGAGCCAGCTCCGGCGCCATTTTGGCAAGGGTCGCGGCCTGCCAGCTTGAAGAAGTCTTTGAGCTTCTTCGGTTGTATTGCGTCCTTGTGTTTTCAGGTCATACCGTGGGTGTGCTGGCACCTTTAGGCAGTCGTGGTGGGTGTTTGTGCTCACGGTGTCGCCCCAAAGTCTGTCGGTTCCCGTTGCTGGAGCGGAGCTGTATGCTCAGGCTTCCATTCAGTAGCGCGGTAGCCATGCCCCCCAAACAAAACAAGAACAAATATGTTTTTTTTTCAGTTACTGTATTTATTGGCGTATAACACTCACTTTTTCACCCTGTAAATCGGTTGCAAATAGTGTGTGCGTGTTATATGCCGATACTGCAATTTGGGCTACCTCAGAGAGAAAGGGGAGGGGGCGAGACGAGCGCCGTCAGATTACATACAGCGAGAATCTCTGGTTTACTCAGCGGCCTCTGTAATAGGAAGTCCCGTCTCCTGGGCTAGCATTGGACAAGGGTTCTGTCTATCAAAGAAGCCAGTCCAGGAGGAGGGACTTTGTATTAAAGAGGCCACAGAGTAAACAGGAGATTCTCGCTGTATGTAATCTGACGGCGCCCATCCCGCCCTCCTCCCTGAGATGGGCATTGATTAGGCTGCATTCATGGCAATGGGGAGGCTGCAGATGGACATTAATCAAGCTGCATTGATGGGCAATTGTGAGGCTACATGTGGGCATTGATTACGCTGCATTGATGGGCAATGGTGAGGCTGCAGATGGGCATTGATCAAGCTGCATTGATGGGCAATTGTGAATCTGCAGATGGGCATTGATCAAGATGCATTGATGGGCAATTGTGAGGCTGCGGGTGGGCATTGATCAAGCTGCATTGATGGGCAATTGTGAAGCTGCAGATGGGCATTGATCAAGCTGCATTGATGGGGAATTTTGAGGCTGCAGATGGGCATTGATCAGGCTGCATTGGTGGGCACTGACCCTTATTTTGCTTCAAAGTTCTTTATTTAAAATTTACGTTTTTTTACTGCGACTTCCCTCTTAAAATGAAGATGCATGTTATACACCTGTGCGTGTTATATTCCGATAAATATGGGTTAAATATAAATATAATATACTAATATTTCAGCTAGTCCTCTTAAACCAGCAGGTGCGCTTTCCCTTTAGTTAACTCATAGCACTCTGTGAATCCTTTGTCATCTAATAAATATTTATTTGAAAAACAAAGGTTGCATACATACTATATATTAAAATATCAGATTTAAGCAATAGCTACAAATTATAAACAATATAATGATTTTTTGACACATGTTGATTTAGTTTCTTATTTTTTACTTTACTGTTTTTATTACAATTAGGTAAATATAAATGTTGTATACTAATATTTCACATTGTCCTCTTAAACCAGCGGGTGCACTTTTCATTGAGCTAACCCATAGCACATTTGTCATCCTTTGTCATGTAATAAATATTTGTTTGTAAAACAAAGGTTGCATGCAAACTATACTGTATAATGATTATGGGTACATTTTATATTAGTTTATTTTGTTTCACTTTACTTTTTTTTTTACAGTTAGGTAAAAATAAATATTGTATACTAATATGTCAGCATGTCCTCTTTAGCCAACGGGTGTGCTTTCCCTTTAGCTAACCCATAGCACTCTGGGGATCCTTTTCATGTAATACATGTTTATTTGTAAAACAAAGGTTGCATACATACTGTATAATAAAACAGATTTAAGCAATAGTTAAAAATGATAAATTATATCATGATTTTGGGTACATTTTATTTTATTTTGTTTTACTTTACTTTAAAGCCCAGTTGAAACCTTGCAGTTTTTCAGTAAGTGACTGATTTTAGTGGCATCACATCATAGTTCTATTTGCTAGCAGAGCTGGGAAAGCACCACACTCCCTTATCACAGGTTGCCTCACAGAGATTTGTAGTGAGGAGAAGGGGAGGAGGTGACAGCTGATTACAGAGATCACTGGGTAAAATCCTGGTGTCTAGTGGACTGCACAGTCATGTTTTGACAACCTACACAAATGCAGTATAAGTGAAGTGAAGTATAAACTATGAAAATGAAAATTGTCAGTGCAAAGTCTATCTGAAGGCATATCTATTTCTATGACTTCAACTAAGCTTTTATTACCCAGTTATGTGATTTTTTTGCATGGTCTATCGTTATATTTACAAAACAGGAGGACTGCACTTTAAATAATTCTACTTCTAATATTATATTGCCATCCCATCACACACCTCAAATGGCTATTTGGCTTGAACAGTTACTGGTACCTTAGTGCCATAGGTCATGCTTTAGCATTTTATACGCAGGGAGGGAGAAAATTGTACAGCAAGAATTTCTTGCGAGTTGTTTTTATGTCAATAACTATGAACTAGAATTTAGTTTTTACTCAGACTGTACAATTTTTGTATATGTTATATTTGTTTGGCAATCCATCCATGCTCCTTTCTTACAGTAATACGGGTAATGTTCAATATATTATACACTTTTCAAAAATCAACTGTATATATTGCAGACTTTTAACTACTCTCTCTCTGCCCAAAATCTATGCATTAATGTTGAAACAATGTCCTATGACATCACATGATGTGAGCAAGCAACATCTGACAACTGCCCTGTCAACATGGTTCCCAATCATGTTGTCATTATGACAGTCAATCATACTACAAGGTTTTGTTTACAAAAAGTTAATGCTTGTTGGTTTACCTGTCATTCAGTGTTGCCAACTGTCAGTATTTGGCAGCCAGTAAAAAGTGGGCACATTTCTCCTGCCAATAAATGCAAGTGATAGGAAAAGGCTGCCAGTAAAAAATATGAGTGTGATGCTCAGCTAAGAACTGCACATGCACAGTTCCATCCGGAGTCGGCCGAGACCTTCCAAGTGCTTACTACAGTGTGTTTGGGTGGCGCCGGTGGGGGGAGGGTCTGGTGGAGGTGGTGCCTGAGAGTGTCGTGTGATGTTATGTTGCAAGGGACCTGAGCGGAGCAGCTGGTGCCTTATGTACGGATCTGCAGGATGGGAGCAAAGCAAGCTGGGAGCGGGACTGTCAGTGCTGTTTGGACTGGAGTGGAATGAGACTGTCTTTTTTTGGCGTGGAGAGAGACTATCACTGTGAGTCAGGAGGGGACGTGTCGGTGAGGTGTCAACATCATCTGAGCTGCTGCACACTGCTGTCAGTGTCACTGTGAGAGTCAATTTCATGTCTCTATGCCTGCCTTTTCTAATTTCTTGCCCTCCTGTCCCTGAGCTACTTACCGTACTTACTATATCAAAAATAAAATAAGAAATATGTTTTTTGCCTTAATATATACCTTAAATCACATTGCTAATTGCATATTGTACTTGTTTGTAGCCTAAATACTGAAAAATTTGCACTTAAAACTGTAAATTTGTAACTTTTGGAAATGGCAGTAAAAAATTGTCTGGGCCAGTAAATTCTGAGTGTTTTGTCAGTAAATTTCAATCCGGTAGGTTGGCAACAGTGCTGTCATTGCGTCTCCCTCAGAGTTAAAATCTTTGACAGACCCGGCAGCTGATAAAGTGATATTCAGACTGTTAAAAAAATTTAATAAAATTGGATTCTAAAAGTTTTCTAACCACTTGCTGACCAGGCCTTTTATTACTTAGAACCCCCAATTATTATATATATATATATATATTTTTAGCAGAGACCCTAGAGAATAAAATGGCAATCGTTGTGAAATTTAATGTCACGCTGCAATTGCGCAGCTGTCTTTCAAACGCATTTTTGGGGAAAAAATACACTTTAATGAATTTTTAAAAAAAACACTAAAGTTAGCCCAATTTTTGGTATAGTGAAACATGATATTATGCTGAGTAAATAGATACCTAACATGTCATGCTTTAAAATTGTGCACGCTGGTGGAATGGCGACAATCTACTGTACTTAAAAATCTCCATAGGTGACGCTTTAAAAATTCTTACAGGTTACCTGTTTAGAGTTACAGAGGAGGTTTAGTGCTAGAATTATTGCTCTTGCTCTAATGATTGCAACGATACCTCACATGTGTGGTTTGAACACTGGTTACATATGCGGGCGCGATTTACGTATGCATTCCCTTCTGCGCGCGAGCACAAGGAATAAAAGTGATAAAAAAGAATTAAAAATAAAGGGACATTGTAAAAATAAAATGAAAAATACATAAGAATTTTTTTTTTTAAAGCGCCCCACTTTATAAAAAAATCTTAAGTATTTTACATTTTATCATCATTTTTAACATCACTTGCAATAGAAATAAGCCTTACAGGGCCTCTTTATTGAGAGATCTGGGGTCAAAAAGACCCCAGATCTCTCATTTACCTTTAAAATCAAAATTAAAAAAAGGAAGTGACATCAGAGGTCGCCCCAGTCCTCCAAGGGCATAGAGCCAAGTGCGAGCCATTTTGCCCTCACTCGACTTCCTGCCTTGCCATCAGCCAGATCAGATCGCTTCCTGGGTTTACCGACAGCTCTGGTAAACCTGCAAACGACCGGAAAGCCCCAGGAGGGGGGAGGTACCTCTCCCGTCACCTCTAAATGTGATCATGTGGCGAATCCGTTGCTGGGATCACTTTTAGCAGATGCCGAATCCCCCACAGAAAAAAATGATACTGGGGTTGTGGCAGCTATCTGCTGCCATAACACCGGTATTACACGTCAAAGTAATGACGTAGATATACTGTGGGCAGTCGGCTTGGTTTTAAGGCTTTAAGCTATCAAATGTAAATTGCATTTGTCACTTTTTTAATTGTGTACTGTCCATTTGTCAGTTTCTAATAAACATCTGAACAGGGTAGTTATTAAAGCAGTGTACCAAATAAAAAGCTTATACAGTATGTCTTTGAAAAACAAGGTAAAATAATGTAATTAGGCAAATTAGTCATACAGTTATAGTCAGGTTTACTGATATACTGATGCTGTAAGATTTAGCATGGGTTAAAATGACTGATTTGAAAAAATATATATATATATCGCCTACTAGATCTAGATTGAGAACTTTGCAGCAACAAAAAGATGCATACCAAAAGCAAATGGCACTTTTGTCACGTTTAGGAGAGGTTATTTTTTCTCAGCAGTAGATCCGTTGTTACATCCTTTATTCCATATTTTCAAATATTTCACTTTGTACAAGAGAGGCAGCTTTAATCCAATCCAATTAGATCAATCCAATTATATAAACAGCAGGGCTGTATTTTAATTGTTTTAAGGCAGGTGTGAAGTAAGATTTTGTTCCAGGGCAAGAAAATGATGGGGTGAAGGTAGAAATAAAAACTCATTGTCTGCTATAATATGATACAGACACCAGTAAGATTTTTAATTACATTTTTAAATATCTTCATGTACAGTATGTCCCTTTCAAGAGTATCTAGCCTAAAAAAAAAAAAAAAACAAACCTAGACACGCACAAACATTAGTCATTGATCAACCAGGTGATTAAGATGTCCTTTCTATGCAACCAAGGAATGATCTGAATCACCCAGTTAGCTACAACCCCTAAACCAGCTTGTTGAAGCTTACACAGGGTTATAGACTCATTGTCCACCCTCATCTGACAGTGCTGGGCCAATCACTATGCACTAGTATTGTCACAAATGAGAAGGGGAAGGAGTCACATGCTCTCCCATACCTGAAGGAATCAGCCATTGAACAAAAGAAATGTGAGTACATGCTGCTGGAGAGAGGGGGGTTTATGTGACCCTCTTACTTCATGAGCAAAGGAAGAGGTCACTTTAAAAGCGGAGCTCCACCCAAAGCGGGAAGCTCCGCTTGTTCGCAGCCCCAAAGGCTTCACTGACGGTTTCCCTTACTTGCAATGCCGGTGCCTGCACCCAAAACTGATGGACGAATCAGCTTGGGGTGTCAACATCACAGGATCCCTGGATAGGTAAGTGTCTGTAGCAACCACGCCACCCTCCTACTTCACTCTTTGGCTCGTTCACTGGAGAGGAAAGCACGCACGGTCTCCACCATGCCCGTACCCCCTGGGTTGCAAAGGTTAAGCACTTAGTGTTGGTTTCTGTCCCTAGAATGTAAGGACAAAAGTCTCTATCCCCCAAGTAACTCCAAGGTCCACACCAGCATCAACTCCAACATAGAGTTTATTTCTTTATGCTCAAACATCCACAAATGAGGAGAAGAGAAAGGTGTTAGGAAGACAGATCAGTTCAGGCACTCTTGTTTCTTCGCCACTCGGTCCCGAGTGGGTATAGCTCACCCGGATAGTCACCCGAAGGCACTAGCAGCCGGCGTGTAACTCGAACAGTCTATTTGATTCCCTAATGGATGCGTTCAGGAGATCCTCTGCCACAGGATCTATGGTGCCCCAAACCTCCTATTGGTCCTTTTGGTTAGATCCCTTTTTCCGGATTGATGACATCCCTCCAGAGAGTTACTGGGCCCCTTCCTTCACTGTGATCTTTCACCAGTCCTTCGGAACGGTCCTCCCCCAGCCTCCTCTTCTAGAAACGGGTCCCCTCGCAAGGCGGCACCCTGGGATTCTTCCTCCCGAAGCGGGCTCCAGCTAAAGGTGCTGGGCCCAGGGCTGAAGTTGCAGTCCCAGGACTAAAGGTGCCTGGGACTGAAGTGCACGTGGCCCCATGGCCTGGAGGGCCACACGCCGCGCACCAGGACAAAAGACCAGAGATCCAAAACCCACTCCCAGGCGGCGTCTGCCCACTATGTATCCCCTCCCGGCATGCCCAGCAGGTCCACCACACCCACTGTACAGCTGCCAAGAGGAGACACCAAATCACTGCCCTATTACCTGTGGTTCAACCCCGAGCACAGGTGACAGCGCCACCCACACTTCCAAGGGGAACTGCACACCAGGTAAAACAACAGCAAGGCAGAGTCCAGCAAATTGAAAAGATCCGAGCCAACTACCACTCGAATCACCCCTAAATTTGGCATAGCAGTCCCTAAATTTGGTACCCCCGCTACATGTCCTTGTATTAAAAGTCAGCAGCTACAGTATTTGTAGCTGCTTACTTTTATTTTTATTTTTTTTCAGACGGTGCTCTGCTTTAAATCCTACCAGTAGAGTTAGAAAAATGTACTTCCCCAATCTCTGAAGGCAAAAAGTCAACATTCTATAATGGTCAGTTTGATGAATATGGTAGGTTTCATTTATAGAAAATATAAATGGTAATCAATGTAAGGGATGATCGTAACGTGTTTGTTACCAGTGTCTTGCATCATTATCCAAATGTCAATATCTGTGGTTAAGCCATACGTCACAGCAGTATAACATCTTGATGGTTGTTAAAAAGAGAAAACAAAGTTATATAAAATCAGATATAAAGACAAAGTCAAAAATGGCCAAAGGGTCATGACTCAATCATGTTGTATAAATAAAATGCTCTCAGTGAGGAATAGAACCAAAAACCTGACTGCAGAGATCTGAATAATTTATTGTGAAGGTTGAATCTATTTTCAGACATTTAGGTTAGACTAAATCTGTGAATATATAATCTGCAATAGATGTATGATGAATTTACAATGCTCAAGTTTTCTCAAGCATGTTTATACAGATTTAAACAGAAATAAAGATAATATTATATTATTATACAAAATGAAGCTATAAACTAAACTAACAAACAACTGTGACAGGATAAACAAAAATATAAATTCATGCTGAACTCCATAAAATCTAGATCAGTAGTGGTCAACCAATTAGATTTTAGGGAAATTATTTTGGCCACTGCACATAATATTATAGTCTAATGCCGCGTACACACGATCGTTTTTCACGTCGTTAAAAATGCAATTTTTTAACTTGGGCATTAAAAACGATCGTGTGTAGGCTCTAGAGCATTTTTAACGACGTGAAAAATGGCCTAAAATTTTTTAGAACCTGCTCTATTTTTTCACATCGTTTTTCATGTCGTTTTTTTTCCCGTCGTGAAAAACGGTAGTGTGTATGCTTTTACGAGGGGAAAAAAACGTGCATGCTCAGAATCAAGTATGAGATGGGAGCGCTCGTTCTGGTAAAACTAGCAGTTCGTAATGGAGATAGCACATTCGTCACGCTGTAACGGACTGAAAAGCACGAGGCTGAAAAGCGCAAATCGTCGCTCAACAAACTTTACTAACATGAAGGGTGGCGCCATTCAAACGGAACTCCCCCTTTATAGTGCCGTTGTACGTGTTCTACGTCACTGCGCTTTGCTCGAGCATTTTTTTTAATGAACGTGTGTATGCAAGACAGGCTTGAGAGGAAACAAGAAAAATCATGTCGAGAAAACCGTCGTTTTTTGAAAAGGACATTAAAAACAATCGTGTGTATGCGGCATAAGATATTATTTTATAAAAAAAGCTTATGCAAAACCATTTTTTTTCATTTTGGATAGATTAAGAAAGGAACCCCTGTCAGCTTATTTTTTTGTTGGCATCTGTACTCCAGTGAGGAAAACAATCTTGGGTGAAGGATGTTACCAGAAGTGGACCTATTGGAAGATTTTCCCTCTCTTTCCTTTTTTAGTGGCCATCAGGACAAAAGGCGTAAAGCAGTTACACAAACACCAAAATAACCCCTTTCCATTCTATCCAAAAATTCTATCCAAGAAAGCTTTTGACTTTGGATATATTTTAGCTAAGATGAAATTAGGCAGTGGTGTCCAAAGTTTAAAGATTAGAACAACATTAACACGTTTAACACAATAATATATGCAGTGGAAGGTGGCCATTTGAGCATCACTGGTCTAGATGTAACTTACTTGCCACATACTGTAAAAAAAAAAATATGCACATAACTGGTACTTTATTATACATCTTTGCATAGTCATTAGTAGGAAGCCAGAGATCCCAGCTCTGTTCTTGCACTTTTTCTGTAACTCAAAATAAAACTGAGGATTGAAAAATGTGAATGAAAAATGTGAACACACTGCAGCTCTAGTAATAATTGGGCAAAAATATGAACTCTGGGACACAAATCTTGTTTTCTCATTGTCTACAGGTGATGAAAAAATACTTTATAAAATAGGATTATACAGTGCCTTGAAAAAGTATTCATATCCCTTGAGATTTTCCACATTTTGTCATGTTACAACCAAAAACATCGATTTATTTTATTGGGATTTTATGTGATAGACCAACTCAAAATGGCACATAATTGTGAAGTGGAAGGAAAACGATAAATGGTTTTCAAAATTCTTTGCAAATAAATATGTGAAAAGTGTGGCATGCATTTGTATTCAGCCCCCCTTTACTCTGATACAACTAACTAAAATCTAGTGGAACAATTGCCTTCAGGAGTTATCTAATTAGTAAATAGCGTCCACCTTTGTGTAATTTAATCTCAGTATAAATACAACTGTTCTGTGAAGCTCTCAGAGGTTTGTTAGAGAACCTTAGAGAACAAACAGCATCATGAAGGCCAAGGAACACACCAGACAGGTCATGGATAAAGTTTTGGAGAAGTTTAAAGCAGGGTTAGGTTATAAAAACATATCCCAAGCTTTGAACATCTCATGGAGCACTGTTCAATCCATCATCTGAAAATGAAAAGCGTATGGCACAATTGCAAACCTACCAAGACATGGCCATCCACCTAAATTGACAGGCCGGCCAAGGAGAGCATTAATCAGAGAAACAGCAAAGAGGCCCATGATAACACAGGACAACTATTAGTCGTGCACTTCACAAATCTGGCCTTTATGGAAGAGTGGCAAGAAGAAAGCCATTGTTGAAAGAAAGCCATAAGAAGTCCCATTTGCAGTTTGTGGGAAGCCATGTGGGGGACACAGCCAACAAAAGGTGCTCTGGTGGAAGGTGGAAGAAGGTGCTCTGGTCAGATGAGACCAAAATTGAACTTTTTGGGCTAAAAGCAAAACGCTATGTGTGGCGGGAAACTAACACTACACATCACCCTGAACACACCATCCTGAATGTGAAACATGGTGGTGGCAGCATCATGTTGTGGGGATGCCTTTCTTCAGCAGGGACAGGGAAGCTGGTCAGAGTTGATGGGAAGATGGATGGTGCCAAATACAGGGCAATCATAGAAGAGTCTGAAAAAGACTTAAGACTGGGGTGGAGGTTCACCTTCCAGCAGGACAACGACCCTAAACATACAGCCAGAGCTACAATGGAATGGTTTAGATCAAAGCATATTCATGTGTCAGAATGGCCCAGTCAAAGTCAAGACCTAAATCTCATTGAGAATCCGTGTCAAGACTTAAAAATTGCTGTTCACAGACGCTCTCCATCCAATCTGACAGAGTTTGAGCTATTTTACAAAGAAGAACGGGCAAAAACTTTACCCTCTAGATGTGAAAAGCTGGAAGAGACATACTCAAAAAGACTTGCAGCAGTAATTGCAGCGAAAGGTGGTTCTACAAAGTATTGACTCAGGAGGGCAGAATACAAATGCACGCCACACTTTGCACATATTTATTTGTAAAACCATTGATCATTTTCCTTCCACTTTACAATTATGTGTCACTTTGTGTTGGTCTATAACATAAAATCCCAATAAAATACATTTACATTTTTGGTTGTAACATGACAAAATGTGGAAAATTTCAAGGGGAAATGGGGTATGAATATTTTTTAAGGCACTGTAAATGTAAAGCACAATGTTAACAGGAATTGAGCCATTTGATTTTATGCAATAGGCTATGGGCCTATTTGAATCTGTTGACTTTAGTCTAATGCTGGACAAAGTAGTGTTTTAGCCATTTAGCAAAATGTTAGACTCACTTTCCTCTACTTGCAACTTTTGCAAGTATTTAAACCCCAACACTGGTCATTTTTTTTTACAAAATCAATATAGACCCCAAAGTAGGTTTTAAAGTGTTACTAAACCCACAACAGTAAAATCAGTCTGTATATGTAGTAAAACATGCTTGTTATACTCACTGTGGAACTTAAGTGGTTAATTCTGCGAATTGTGAAAAAAGGCTGTTTGATCTTGTCTTCTCTGATCCTCCTCTTCTTCCACAGTCCCCAAACCATCTCAGGACAGCACAGGGCCAATCGGCTCTGTCCAGACAGAAAGACAGGGGTCATGCAGCCTCAATGGAAAGTCAGAGGAGAATAAAAATTCCTACTACAAGCTTTAACCAGTGCTTGGCCAGACACTGATAAAAGTTGCTGATGAGAAAAGGTATTTAGCAGTTTATATTTACTAATATAATTGCATTTCCATGTTCTGTGTACTGTGAGAGACCAGATATAATGAACTGCCCCTGCACTACCTTCTTTTTTCGCAACAAGATGTCCTCAGTATGTGAGGCTGAATGACACCCAACATCACTCAACCTGGAAGAGGAGTGACTTCAGGGCATCATGGACTTTCTCCCTGAGGAGGTCCATGATGGGGATGTCACCACAAGAAATATTGCATGTCATGTGTCCAGTCTAAAAGACTTTAGAAAAAGCTAAGTATAAAAAAGAAGCAAAACCTACAGTGGAGTGGGGCTGCTAGGGGGGAAGGAGAGCACTGGGGGAAGGCGTGTGTGTGTGGGGGGGGGGGCGTTAAGCCCAGAGTTGAGCATTAAAGTGGATGTAAACTCGATTTATGAAATTTGAGCTGGGCACATATATCTGCAGTATTTTGTTATCTCTCTTCAAAGAGCTAAGTCCTGTAGCTCTCTCCTGAACCATTCCTCTGTTATCAGCCTGATAACTCCTGACAAATTCTCGGACACATCAGATAAAAGCAGCCTGAAATTTCTGTCAGGGGAGGTTGCTAAAATAGATTAACAGGGAGCTGGCCCTGTTACAAAACACCTCTGAGAGTCTCTGCCTATGATGTGGGGGGGGTGTGTGCCTTTCCTCCAATCAGCAATTTTAGCTATCTTGGCTGTATGCCCAGACATCACACTCTGTGTTAAACAGGAAGAGAACATTTCCTAACATGATTTGAACTTTCTAAAAAGTATATAAATATGAAGACAGCAGATATACATGTAAACCCTATGTAGGGAGATTTGGTTCATCTCTGTGTATCATCTGAGGCTGTTCACTTCACTGGGTGTATGGAGGGTTTACATCCACTTTAAGCTATAGTTTTTGCCTGTTAGTTTCACAAGTGGCCTCAGGATGACCAAAAAAATCTTCTGCCATTTTTGTTTTTAATTACTAATTAGGATATGAACCATTATCCATGGATCTTTTTAATTTTTGCATAAAAATAAAGAAATATTATACATTACATTTTTTTCCTATTTTAAATATACTATACAGATGTACCGGTTCTCTGTTTTATTATCAACAGGAAAAATGTTGTTTTTAGTTTGCAGGTCTACTAAATGACACTCATTTCGGAGGTTTGACTTCTCTGGCTTGCATATGGTTGTGTGCACATTATGGCCATGTTATGAATCCCAGCCAGTGTTGCATATAAACCATAGAAACAAGACTTTATTAGCATCTCAGTGGTTGTTTCAAATAACGACAAAGCAGTTGCTCATTATTGCTCATTAGATTCATATTAGATTCATTTGCCGTAGCAATACTTCCTGCCTCCAACCTCAACTGCACAATAACAGATATGATTTGACACCTGCGATATTTTAGCATTCATTAGATGTTAATAATACCAAAAGGACTTCAAACTTGTACACAAGGTACATGGCTGTAAAATGTTCTCCTTTAGAACACAAAGAGAAATGCATGTTCGTAAAGCACAGTGACAAAAATATACATTTTAATCAGGAAAGAATTGTTGTAACAATGGCACAGTTGCATTTGTAACACATCAGGGAAATTAGCGTAGTATTTACAGATCCATGTTCATCCTAGAATAACAAAACAGAATTATGCTTTGTTATATTACTCTAACTACATTACCCTAGATTGCCATCATCTTGGTAATGAAATAAATAGAAAATATATTGGAAAAAAGCAACAATATTTAGGCTGTTTTGAGGAATTAAACTATCGTAACCAAATTTATTTTGATTCCATCCTCAGCCAAGTCAGTTTTTAATGTAGAACTCCTGCTCTATGTCTCAAGCTCAATCATGATCACTGATGTAAAATGTGTATCAATTATACATATCCACATGACATCTGTCATGTTCTGCAACATGCCCTGCGCTGCTCAAATTGTTTTTCTACAAATTTAAATGACTGAGGGATTTTTATTTTATATGAGTTTGAGATTTGAACCATGTAAAAACCAAACTAAAATCTATAATTTAAACATATATAATCTATCATCTAAACGTTGCAATGGTTACTATCCTGAAGCTATTATTTATTATTTATTTGTGCAGGCTATTGTTTCATACTGTAGTTGTGCAGTTTTGAGAAAATTGGGCATCATTTAATAGAGGGTAGTTTATAGAAATCAAATGCAGAAAGACAGTCCAAACATAATTAATGTGGCAGATAGTGATCTGAATGTAAACAGGTCTGAATCAAGAGTATTTAACCTTATCAGTACAGGCGCAGCCTGAATATACAGTATATAGATACTGTATATATTTTTATTTATTTTTTATTTATTGTTAATTTATTTTTTTGAAGAACAATTTTATTTCACATACACTTAAGCCCTGTACACACGATCGGATTTCCTATGGATTCTAATCCGATGGATTTTTCCATCGGAAATCCGATGAAGCTGACTTCCATCAGTCATGCCTACACACCATCAGTCAAAAATCCGACCGTCCCAAACGCCGTGACGTAAAACACTCCGACGAGCCGGGAAAAATGAAGTTCAATGCTTCTGAGCATGCGTCGACTTGATTCTGAGCATGCGTGGGTTTTTTCTCTGATGGAGTTCCACACAGACGATCGGAATTTGCTATCGTTTTTTTTCCCATCGGATAAATTTAAAACATGTTCTATTTTTTCTCCCTGATGGAAAAAAGACCGATAGGGCCCATACACGATCGGTTTGTCCGATAAGAAAAGTCCATCGGACTGTTTTCATCGATAAAACCGATCGTGTGTACACGGCATAATAGAAATCCGTATTCTGGCAGATAAAAATAAAAAATCACAGAAATTGTTTAATCATTATTGTGGAATGTGTGTGGAATGCCTATAAAAAGCATCCACTTCTTGGAAGTTAGGATTTTTTTTACCATTGATCAGCAGAAAAAGTCTCCAACAAAAAAAAATACAAACTTTATAATTATAACCACATTTAATGGCACACCTAAATCATCACTAGAGTGGCCAAATATCTCCCAAAGTCACATGATTATTTAAAAAGCTTTAACCTGTGTGCAGGCAAGTGGTCGTGATTGTATGAGAACTGTGTGCCAGTAGATATAATCATTTTAAAAGTACCCTCGTCCTGAAATCATTATATAGAAAATATCTATTTTTAGAGGCTGTATAGACTTTAATGGTATTTGCATGGACAGCGACACAAGAATAGTCTAAAATAATTATTTTACTACAAATTGATAAAACATACACAATATTGTGACGATACAAATAAACTAAAAACGCTCTCGATTTGATGGATAATTACATAGTATTACCAAAAAGCTCATACTTATACTCATGGTCTATTACATAAAGTATATCCATATCTTCTCGACATATTTTGTGGTAATATCCGCTTCCTCAGGAGTACTTGAAAGCAAAATGATCTATAAAAAGACAATAACAATCATAATAATGATACAGAATGGATAATTAATATGTTTGGACATAAAGATCAGGGTAAAAGTTATGCAGAAACTTACACAACACCCAGGGGTAATGACAGCCTGTAGAATGCTAAGAGACACGTCTCATAGTATAATAACAAATGTGTATCTGGTTAGTCAGTATCCTGGCCCGGCCATCATTTTGTTATAGGCCGGGTGGGAACTAGTTAATAATGCAACCAGCCACTCCAGTCATTCCATGTAAATCAAATGGCCAATACCCGATGACATCAATCCAAGTATTTTGAACATCAAAAATGTATTAAAAAAAGGATAAAAAAAATAAAATTATTGTTTTGGAATAAGTCAAATTATCTATGCACCACACTATCATATAGAAAACCATTAGAATTTTCTAGCATGATTCATTTTTCATGGGATCCTGCAGCATCAGTGGAAATTCATTGAAAATAGCATTGAAAAAATTATCCATAATTGATAATTTGATTACATTTTATATTTATTTATTAGAGGTATTTATTTATTGCCAACAATTTATGCAGCCTTTTACATATACAGTCGGGAGAACAAGTATTTGATACACTGCCGATTTTGCAGGTTTTCCTACTTGCAAAGCATGTAGAGGTCTGTAATTTTTATCATAGGTACTCTTCAACTGTGAGAGACTGAATCTAAAACAAAAATCCAGAAAATCACATTGTATGATTTTTAAGTAATTAATTTGCATTTTATTGCATGACATAAGTATTTGATACATCAGAAAAGCAGAACTTAATATTTTGGTACAGAAACCTTTGTTTGCAATTACAGAGATCCTGCGTTTCCTCTAGTTTTTGACCAGGTTTTCACACACAGCAGGGATTTTGGCCCACTCCTCCATACAGAGCTTCTCCAGATCCTTCAGGTTTTGGGGCTGTCAGGAAAGACGTTCTCTCACTCATCCCAGCAATCGGGATCTCAGAATCTCTATGCACAGGCAGACCCGTTCGGCGCATGCGCGATAGCGGCAAACGAGCGTGCGCGGGCACGCGATAGTGGCGAGCGGGCGTGCGCGGATGCGCGATAGCGCGCGCGCGCCTATGACGCAGTTTGGCGCCAAAGACTGCCTATTTAAAGAGAGCTGTCACTCTGCATCCTTGCTGTCAGGTCTACAGCGTTTCCTGAAGACCCTTGTTACCTGAACCTCTGATCTAATTGCTCTGGTACCTGACCCGGCTTCCCTTGGCTTCTCCTATCTGCTGCCCGCCTCTGACCACGGCTCGTCCCGACTTCTCTTCTGCCTTCTCCTCTAACCAGTTTGCTGCCCGCCTGATACACTGACCCGGCCTGGACTTTAACTATTCTTGGATCCTGCTTTGTACTCATCTGCCCGCTTGTGTCTGACCCGGCCTGTCTTCACCAAGTCTGCTTCCTGATCCTCTAGTGCCTGCTGCAGACCACTGCACGTCTCCCATCAGTTATCCACCGCTGCAGTCTGCTGCTTCTACTTCCACCTGCTTCAGTTCCTGCCAGGCACTTACTGTATGCTCCTTTGCCCTCCTGAGCCCCTGTCTGCTCTATCAGGGGTTCTCGAGCCAGAGGTCTACGAGAGGCCACTCCCTGCACGTCGGGCTCACCTACCAGGTACGTGACAGTACCGGACAGCCATGTCTGAGCCCACGCAGGGAGCCTCTCCCATGGAGGAACTCTGCCGTCACCTAGATGGACTTACTACGGCAGTCAGGAACTTACAGGAAGGCTATACCCGCCTAGAGGAGCGTGTCCAGACCCTGCCTAACACGGCACCTGCCGCATCTGGAGCTTCTCCCGCACCCTCGGTCGTCATGTTACCACCTGAACCCCGGGTTCCTCCTCCCGAGAGGTTTTCTGGAGATCGTAGTAAATACAGAGCTTTTCGTAACGCCTGTGAGCTCTTTTTCGCTCTTCAACCCAGGACCTTTTCCCTTGAAACCACCAAGGTGGGCTTCGTCATCGCCCTACTATCAGGCGAACCTCAGTCTTGGGCCCACCGCCTTCTGGAGCATAAAGACACCTGCCTCAACCTCCTGCGCACGTTCTTTGAAGCCATGGATCTTCTCTACGAGGATCCCCAACAAGCAGCCACCGCGGAAGCAGCATTATGTTCCCTGCAGCAGGGTCGCAGGCCCGTGGAGGACTACGTGTCCGAATTCAGACGTTGGAGTTCGGACACAAATTGTAACGATGCTGCCCTGCGCCACCAGTTCCGTATGAGCCTCTCCGAGCCCCTTAAGGATGAACTGGCTCAAGTTGGCATCCCAGCAACACTGGACGCTCTAATTCTTCAGTCTACCTTAATTGACAGGCGGTTAAGGGAACGAAGAGCTGAACGTACCGCTGGTCCCTCTCGTCCTGTATGGATGCTACCTCGTGTGTTCAACCCTGCTCACTCCGCTCCTCTGGCTCCCGCTCACCCGTCTGCTGATACTTCGGAACCCATGCAACTTGGCCTGCTTCGCCCCTCGCTCACCCCCGAAGAGCGCCAACGGCGGCGATTCAACAATCTCTGCCTCTACTGTGGGGAACCAGGTCATTTTGTGAGGACCTGTCCTGCTAAGACCCGTAAGTGTTCCTCTATCTTTTCTACCTACTCACCTACTTCGTTTGACAACTCAACTCATCTGGCTGTCTCTGTCTCCTTACAGCTTCCAGGAAGGAATATACTAACTACCGCAATAATTGATTCCGGAGCATGCAGCGGTTTTATGGACGCTTCCTTTGCCAACAGATTCCAGGTCCCCTTGCAACCCCGAGCTAAGGGACTTTCTGTACACCTGGCTGATGGATCAGCTATTAAGTAAGGGCCAGTCATACTGGAAACCGTCCCTTTAAGTGCAACCATCTCCGGTAATCACCGGGAGTTACTTCGCCTGGACATCATTGAATCCCCCCTGTTTCCCATCATACTGGGTATGCCCTGGCTGAGGGCACACAACCCACAAATTGACTGGACCACGAGTAAGATCAGCTTCCCTTCTCCTTACTGTCGTCAGCACTGTGTGCCAGAAGTCGCTAATGCTCCCTCCTCACTGCTCTGCTTAGACGCTGACTCTGAAACCCGCCAGTCCGTTCCTGAAGTTTACCATAATTTTTTGGATGTATTCAGCAAAAAGGGTGCAGAAACACTTCCCCCGCACCGATCCTATGACTGTCCGATTGAGCTCCTCCCCGGGGCAGAGGTGCCATTCGGAAGGATCTTCCCTCTAACCGAACTAGAGCTCGGGAACCTCAAGACCTATATCGACGACAACCTGGAGAAGGGGTTCATCTGCCCTTCTACTTCACCAGCAGGAGCAGGAATCTTTTTCGTCGAAAAAAAAGACCATTCCCTACGCCCTTGCGTAGACTACCGTGCGCTAAATAAGATTACAATTAAAAACCGGTACCCTCTCCCTTTGGTGCCAGAACTATTCCAGAGACTCGGGGCTGCAGCCATATTCACTAAATTGGATCTTTGTGGGGCCTACAATCTGGTCCGGATTCGTAATGGGGACGAATGGAAGACTGCCTTCCGTACCCGATTCGGGCATTTTGAATATCTCGTGATGCCCTTCGGTTTGTGTAACGCCCCTGCCACATTCCAACACTTTGTGAATGACATTTTCAGAGACTACCTAGACTTGTTTGTGATAATTTACCTGGACGATATCCTGATTTTCTCCTCGTCCTTGTCCATTCACCGAGAGCATGTCAGGAAAGTGTTAACCCGACTCCGTCAGCATGGCCTTTACGCGAAACCCGAGAAATGCGAGTTTGAACAACAGAGCATTCAGTTTTTGGGACTAATTATCTCCATAGAAGGTGTCAAAATGGACCCACAAAAAGTTTCCGCCATCTTGGATTGGCCAATTCCTACAGACAAAAAAGGGATCCAACGCTTTGTAGGATTTGCAAATTTTTATCGCAAGTTTATCCGGGGATTTGCTACCATCATCTCGCCCATCACCAGTTTGACGAAGCAAGGCATACGATTCCATTGGACCCCGGAAGCCCAAGTTGCCTTCTCCACCTTAAAGGATCAGTTTGTCTCGGCCGCGGTCCTGAAACATCCAGACCCCGCTCTGCCTTACATTTTGGAAGTAGATGCCTCTGAGATCGCAGTGGGGGCGGTGCTCTCCCAGAGACAGGGTCCCAAGTCGCAGTTGCATCCAGTCGCATTCTTCTCTCGGAAGTTGTCCGAAGCTGAGAGGAACTATGATGTGGGGGACAGAGAGCTACTCGCAATTAAGGCCGCGTTGGAAGAGTGGCGCTACTTACTAGAGGGGGCAGCACATCCTATTTTGATCAACACAGACCACAAAAATCTGGAGTACTTGAAAGTAGCCAAAAGACTGAAACCACGTCAAGCCCGATGGGCACTTTTTTTCACCAGATTTTCATTCCATATAACCTACAGGCCCGGGTCCAAGAAAACCAAGCCAGATGCGCTTTCACGGATGTTTAGCGGAGCTGAAGCTCTCTCACCCCCAGACACCATCCTGACTCCCGGAAATTTCCTTCTGCTGCAAGGAGACCTACTTTCTCAGATTAAGCAGGCTTCTACCAATGAGGCCTACCCACCGGATGTTACCCTACAGTTGAAAGACGACCTGCTGTGGTTCAAGGACAAGATCTTCGTGCCTCCACAATTACGGATTAACGTTCTCAAATCTTGTCACGATCATGAACTGGCTGGCCACTTTGGGGTGCACAAAACATCTGAACTTCTCCAGCGCACGTTTTGGTGGCCTCAACTGTCTAAGGACTGCAAGGACTATGTGGAATCATGCATTACGTGCATTCAGAACAAGGGCAGCAAGACCAGAGCTTGGGGTCTGTTGAGGCCTTTACCCATTCCAGACAGACCTTGGAGAATGATTTCGATGGACTTTATTGTGGAACTACCATCATCAGAAAATTGCACTACCATTTTCGTGGTAGTGGACAGACTTTCCAAGATGGCCCACTTTCTGCCCATGAGATGTACACCTTCTGCCCCCGAGACCGCAAAACTATTCATCAAATAAATCGTAAGACTGCACGGCATTCCTGTGAACATTGTATCTGATCGGGGGGTGCAGTTTACATCCAGATTCTGGAGGGCACTCTGCGAATCTTTAAAGATTGACCTTTCCTTCTCTTCAGCTTATCATCCCCAGACCAATGGTCAGACGGAACGCACAAATCAGACCCTGGAGCAATATTTGCGCTGTTTCTCTTCCTTCTCTCAAGACGACTGGGTACCACTATTACCCCTCGCCGAGTTCGCCTACAACAATTCCGTTCATTCAGCGACCAAGCAGTCACCGTTCTTTGCGAACTACGGCTTCCACCCTCTGTTCCTGTCTAATAATATTCCAGAGTGTGCGGTCCCAGCCGCCCAGGAGACCCTGAACTTCCTCAGTACCAACAGTAAGTTGCTTCAGGAGACAATGGCAAGGACTCAGGCGCATAATAAGGAGGTGTTCGACAAAAAGAGGAGGGGGGAACTTAACCTTACACCCGGAGATCTAGTCTGGCTGTCCACAGTGAATCTAAAAATGACATGCCCCTCTAAGAAACTGGGCCCCAAATTTGTGGGTCCCTTCCCTGTAACAAGGAAAATTAATGACGTGGCATACGAGCTGAAATTACCGGAATCTTTTCGGATACACCCGATATTCCATGTGTCGCTACTCAAACCTGCAGTCCCAGATCCCTTTCCCAATCGAGGTATTGGCCCTCCTGAGCCCGTGCTCATCAATGGTGAGGAAGAGTTCGAAATCGAGTCTATCCTGGACTGCAGGAAGAGACGCAACCAAACCCAATATCTGGTTAAATGGAAGGGCTATGGCCCCGAGGAAAATTCCTGGGAACCGGAAACCAACATTCATGCCAAAAGATTGATCACGGCCTTCAAAAGGTCTCACCCAGGTAGGCTGGCTCAGTTGGGCATCCGGAGGCTGCCCGTAGGAGGGGGGGCAATGTCAGGAAAGACGTTCTCTCACTCATCCCAGCAATCGGGGTCTCAGAATCTCTATGCACAGGCAGACCCGTTCGGCGCATGCGCGATAGCGGCAAACGAGCGTGCGCGGGCACGCGATAGTGGCGAGCGGGCGTGCGCGGATGCGCGATAGCGCGCGCGCCTATGACGCAGTTTGGCACCAAAGACTGCCTATTTAAAGAGAGCTGTCACTCTGCATCCTTGCTGTCCGGTCTACAGCGTTTCCTGAAGACCCTTGTTACCTGAACCTCTGATCTAATTGCTCTGGTACCTGACCCGGCTTCCCTTGGCTTCTCCTGTCTGCTGCCCGCCTCTGACCACGGCTCGTCCCGACTTCTCTTCTGCCTTCTCCTCTAACCAGTTTGCTGCCCGCCTGATACACTGACCCGGCCTGGACTTTAACTATTCTTGGATCCTGCTTTGTACTCATCTGCCCGCTTGTGTCTGACCCGGCCTGTCTTCACCAAGTCTGCTTCCTGATCCTCTAGTGCCTGCTGCGGACCACTGCACGTCTCCCATCAGTTATCCACCGCTGCAGTCTGCTGCTTCTACTTCCACCTGCCTCAGTTCCTGCCAGGCACTTGTGCTCCTTTGCCCTCCTGAGCCCCTGTCTGCTCTATCAGGGGTTCTCGAGCCAGAGGTCTACGAGAGGCCACTCCCTGCACGTCGGGCTCACCTACCAGGTACGTGACAGGGGCTGTCGCTGGGCAATATGGACTTTCAGCTCCCTCCAAAGATTTTCAATTGGGTTCAGGTCTGGAGACTGGCTAGGCCACTCCAGGGCCTTGAGATGCTTCTTACGGAGCCACTCCTTAGTTGCCCTGGCTGTGTGTTTCGGGTCATTGCCATGCTGAAAGACCCAGCCACAACCCATCTTCAATGCTCTTATTGAGGGAAGGAGGTATTTGGCCAAGATCTAGCGTTACATGGCCCCATCCATCCTCCCCTCAATACGGTGCAGTCGTCTTGTCCCCTTTACAGAAAAGCATCCCCAAAGAATGATGTTTCCACCTCCATGCTTCACGGTTGGGATGGTGTTCTTTGGGTTGTACTCATCCTTCTTCTTCCTCCAAACACGGCAAGTGGAGTTTAGACCAAAAAGCTCTATTTTTGTCTCATCAGACCACATGACCTTCTCCCATTCCTCCTCTGGATCATCCAGATGGTCATTGGCAAACTTCAGACGGGCCTGGACATGTGCTGGCTTGAGCAGGGGGACCTTGCGTGTGCTGCAGGACTTTAATCCATGAAGGCGTAGTGTGTTACTAATGGATTTCTTTGAGAATGTGGTCCCAGCTCTCTTCAGGTCTTCAGGTCATTGACCAGGTCCTGCCGTGTAGTTCTGGGCTGATCCCTCACCTTCCTCATGATCATTGATGCCCCACGAGGTGAGATCCTGCATGGAGCTCCAGACCGAGGGAGAATGACCGTCATCTTGAACTTCTTCTATTTTCTAATAATTGCACCAACAGTTGTTGCCTTCTCACCAAGCTGCTTGCCTATTGTCCTGTAGCCCATCCCAGCCTTGTGCAGGTCTACAATTTTAACACTGATGTCCTTACACAGCTCTCTGGTCGTGGTCAGTGTGGAGAGGTCAGAGTCTGTTTGATTGAGTGTGTGGACAGGTGTCTTTTTTACAGGTAACGAGTTCAAACGTCTGCAGTTAATACAGGTAATGAGTGGAGAACAGGAGGGCTTCTTAAAGAAAAAATAACAGGTCTGTGGGAGCCGTAATTCCTACTGGTTGGTAGGTGATCAAATACTTATGTCATGCAATAAAATGCAAATTAATTACTTAAAAATCATACAATGTGATTTTCTAGATTTTTGATTTAGATTCTGCCTCTCACAGTTGAAGAGTACCTATGATAAAAATTACAGACCTCCACATGCTTTGTAAGTAGGAAAACCTGCAAAATCGGCAGTGTATCAAATACTTATTCTCCCCACTGTATATTGTACATTCACATCAGTCCCTGCCTTCAAGGAGCTTACAATCTAAGATACCTGTCTCACATTCATACATGCACATTGTGACAGTGCTAGGCCCTGCCACTGTTTAAATATATGAAAAGGTGACACAGGGTTCACACTAATGCTGAGTACAAAGCTCCGGAGTCCAAAGGCTTCAAAGAGTGGTGGGTCGTATGAAGCCTTTGATTCTGTGTCCAGGTCTTCCTGGAGACCTGCAGGCTGTGTTAGTGTGCAGGTGTGCACGCTCATTATAAGCAAGGACCTGATCATAGCTCAGGGCTCCTATTTGGGTTATAGCTCTATTGTGTGTGCTCAATTCAGGAGATAGGTGTTTCCCATTAGGTGAGGTGATCCACTCGAGAGACTGCACTGAACTGGGAGAGCCGAACGAGTCTGGAGAACTGGGAGAGTTGAGGCGACTAGATGAGTCCAGGAGACTGAAGAAGTCTGTGAGTCCTGGAGAAGTCAGAGAGCCTGGGGAGACATGAGAACCGCTATTGAGAGGCCAGGGAATAGGCCCATGCTGCAGGGAGCAGCAAGTGTTGAACTGAACAGGCTGACACCTGGAATTATAGTGGCTGCAGGGAGCAGCAAGTGAACCCTATTGTGTTGTAGACTGAGGGTCTGCAACTAAGGCTGAGAGCCAAGAGATGCAAGGGAGAATTGGCTAAGACAGTCTGAGGTACCAATCCAAAGCCAAAGGCCAAAGTTTAGGGTCTGAGCAGCAGCGCTGCTGATGAGAGAGCCAGGTGGCTTCGAATTTTCTGCTACCTGTTAATGTGTGACACCCTGCATGGGCAACCTGATGAAGGACTTTACTATTCTTTTTTCAATAAAAGTGGGCCAGCAAGCCCTTAACCACAGATGCCTGAAAAAGGTGGATACGCCCTCAGAAACTAGTTGCAGTATCCTCAGCACATTGGAGTACACAGACTTGTGGTTTGTGACCCCCTCAGCATTCACAGCCGCCCTGAGTTCCTTACCGCACCCCCATAGACTTCAGTGACTGAGAGTCTCCGTCCCAACTCCTGCAGCAACCCTTGGCTCAGATCCCCAGGCTGCAGGCAGAAGTACATCGATGGAGCAGTAATTTAGCTGGTGTGTAGGCGTGTTTTTTCACTGGAAATGTGAGTGCATCTTAAACAATATTTTTTATTGTGTCAAAATAAAAGGAACACTAGGGGAGCGCTTCCCTTGTTTTTTTTTTTCACTTAACCACAGTATGGCCTGGTGTGGACTCGCTGAATAGCATCTACCATTGAGCTAATCAACTCCCATGTGACAACATACTGCATTCAAACTAAATATTGAAATGTGTGTATTACCGTTAAACAGTTCAAAGTGACCGATCAAATTTAAATCTGCACTAGAAAATGACATATGGAGAATGGAAGTTTAAATTTCAATTGTTGCAGTGGGCTACCAGAGACATTTATTTCAATAGACAGTTTTCTAAAAGGTTTTTATTGTTTAGTATGTACAGTACACACCTAGCTTTCAGAAAGAGTGTAACACCGCTCAGACTGTGGATAAAGATTTCCTCCTGGGTGCTGGGTGTTATCCGTGTGAAGCCGTGTGTTATCCATGTGAAGCCGGTCTACAATTGTTCCTGTAATGCCCTGTCTACGTCCTTTGGTACTTTGGCAATAAAGTAACTATTCTACAGAAGTTCTTCCTTCCATGGTGTGCGACCAATTTTCCTTTTCTTCAATCACACCTAGCTTTCGCTGGAGTATAACTCCAAAAAACAGTCCAGTGCTAAACCCAGGGGGATTTATTGCCACAGAGCTTCAACGCACAATGCCTCTCTGGGATGCAGCCCTCCTCAGACTGGGAAATCTTCAAAACACTACAAAAAAAACACACACACTAGGTCGCAAGCACTTCGTGCATTACCATTATAAATGTATTTCAATCAGCTAGGTTGAACAAAATAAACTAGTGGTGTGTACAAGGCTTAAAGCGGAGTTCCACCCAAACTTACAACCGTATCTTATCGCATTCAGTAAATTACATATATATTGCAATTTCACTCCAATAATTTTTTTGCTGTTTAAATAACCTTAATATTTATGTTTTAAGTGTTGCTTCTGGTCTATCGCTCCCACAGGAGTTGACGTGATTCCTGCATTCCCCGGCACCGCACTGTCTCATGGGAGCTAAATGTTCTGCTTCCCAAGAGTCAGTGCGGAAGGCCACCCAGCGAAATCGCGCGTGATTTGGAAACAGGAAGATGACGCGTGACACCAGTCACGTGATGAGGGCGTAGCTATTGTATTTGTTGTCATCACAACGGGGCGGGAACTTTCGACGACGACGCCCGTTGTGATGGCAAACCTGTGCGCCGTCAACACTGAGCATGCGCGGGATCCAGCGGTAAATGCTGGGAAATAAGCATTCACTGCATCCAGGAAATAGGTGCTTGTGGGCTTCACTTGCCCACAAGCAAAATGGAAACGTCCCTCTGCACTTTTTATAACTTATTCTTGAGAACGATAACGGACTGCGGATGTTTTAGAAAACCTAAACAGTGAGTATTGATTTGTAATGGGGTAAATAATTGAATGGACAAAAAAAAAAAAAAAACGAATCGCAGCGGAACCTTCGCTTTAAGTAAAGAAAATTTCAAGTTTTCTATTGAGCGTAAAACTTGTTGAGCAGGAACTAGGTTGCAGTAGTCCCCAATTGATTGAGTAGAGATTTTCTATTGCTATCACACAAAATTATATCCTGTTTCAGGGCATCTAGCAAACCCTATAGGTGAAATTATACTTTTTTTAAATAGCATATGGATACGCAATCTGATATGATCTGACTTTAAATGTTGTTCTAATATATATATATATATATATATATATATATATATATATATATATATATATAAAAATATATATATTTCTAAATAAAGATGAACACATTTTATTGATCCAAATATTTGTGCCTGAAAAGTCAATTTTCTTTTTGCAAACTTCTATCTGGATTTAATAGGATGTGGCACAGTGTATTTTACTAGTGTGCCACCCTGTGGTGACGCACAATTCTTGGTGATGATGGCAACTTGTTGCGTGCACATAAAGTTACAATGAAAAAAAAGTTTTAAAAATGGGCATTTTTTCAGGAGCAGTGATTTTAATAATGCTTAAAGTTAAACAATCAAAATGAAATATTCCTTTAAATATCGTGCCTGGGGGTCTCCCTTGTCTGCCTGTAAAGTAGTGTATTTTTCCCATGTTCATAACAGTCCTGCAGCAAAATTACATTTCTAAAGGAAAAAATGTCACTTAAAATTGCTTGCGGCTGTAATGTATCCCGGCAATATACATAAAAAATAATAATAAAAAAACGAAGCCCCCCCCCCAGTCCATTACCAGGCCCTTTGGCCCTTTTGCCCCACGACAAAATATAAAAGAAAAATGGCGTGGAGTCCCCCCCAAAATCCATACCAGGCCCTTCAGGTCTGGCATGGATTTTAAGGGGAACCCGCACCAAAATGAAAACAAAAATGGTGTGGAGGTCCCCCAAGATCCATACCAGTCCCTTATCCGAGTACGCAACTGGCAGGCCGCAGGAAAAGGGGGGATGAGAAAGCGCCCTCCCTGAACCGCACCAGGCCACATGCCCTTAACATGTGATGGGTGCTTCGGGGTCCCCCCCAAAGCACCTTGTCCCTATGTTGATGGGGACAAGGGCCGCATCCCAACAACCCTTGCCCGGTGGTTGTGGGGGTCTGTGGGTGGGGGGGGCTTATCAGAATCTTGAAGCCTACTTTAAAAAAGGGGGCCCCCAGATCCCGCCCCCCCCCCATGTGAATGAGTAGGGGTACATACCCCTACCCATTCACCAAAAAAAGTGTAAAAAAAGTAAAATACTACAGGAGACAGTTTTGGACGATTAAAAAAACAAAAAGTGTCCCGTGATGTCCATCCATCTTCAATCACAGCATCCGAGGGTCCAGAGAAAAAAAAATAAAAAATGAAAAACTCTGCCTCCATGGGAGGCGTTCCGCCGACTGCCGTATTTTTGCTTTGACAGCTCTGATATAGCCAAGGGCGGGGCTACCCGCTAACGTAACCGAGTGACCCCACCCCTTCTGACATCATGTGAAGTCAGGGGGGACGGGATCATCCATTTACGTCACCAAGTGACCCTGCCCTTGACTACATAAGAGCTGTCAATGCGGGACGCCTCCCATGGAGGCAACGTTTTTCCGTTTGTTCTTTTTCGTTTTTTTCTCGGGACCGTCCGTGCCAGAATTGAAGATGGATGGACATCGCGGGACACTTTTTTTTTTTTTAAATACAGGAATACAAAACTGTCTCTTGTCATTTTTACTCTCAAAGCTGGTAGCGACATACCCAAAAAGACTTGCAGCTGTAATTGCAGCGAAAGGTGATTCTACAAAGTATTGACTCAGGGGGGCTGGATACAAATGCACACCACACTTTTCAGATATTTATTTGTAAAAAAAACTTTTTGAAAACCATTTATCATTTTCCTTCTACTTCACAATTATGTGCCACTTTGTATTGGTCTATCACATAAAATCCCAATAAAGAACATTTACGTTTTTGGTTGTAATATGACAAAATGTAGAAAATGTCAAGGGGTATGGATACTTTTCAAGGCACTGTATTCAGGCACACACAAATATTAATGATGCGCACTTGAATATAAAAACATATAAAGATAGTGGGATTTTAATGGTTTGACCCCTCAGCAAGTGATTCACACATAGAATAGATCAAATCTGATTTTTTTTTATTTATACACAAATTTTAAACATCAGTTAAAAAGCATATTACATAATTATAGTGACAACATTGGTTAGTACCCTGTATAGCAGAGGTTGACAACCCGTCAATCGCGATCTACTTGTTGACTGCCGGCAGGCAATGATAGATCATGAACATGTTCCTGCCTTGATGGTTCTTCCCCTAAGCCGCCACTGCTCTCATCCTCACCAGGAATTGGGAGCTGCCCCAGTCAACCTTTACAAATTAACCAGGAGATGATTGGTTGCTAGGACACAGTGTGGATCTAACAACCAATCGGCAGCTTGTTAATCTAAAAAATTAACTCTGGCATCTCCCAATCCCACCCTCTGTCCAGTGTTGCCTCCTGCACTGCTGTACACCTGTGTAAGGTAGGAGAGTGAAGCTAGGCGCTAGGACATTGTGTGTTTATGTGAGGGAGTGATGTGAACGGGACAGTGCTGGGAAAGGACAGAGGACACTACTGTGGAGGGGACAAGAGTACATTGCTATGGAGGTATGATGTGAAGGGGCAGAGGCCACTACTGTGGAGGTGATGTGAAGGGGGAAGAGGACACTACTATGGAGGGGCAGAGGACACTAGACTGGGGGGAGATGTGAAGGGTGGCAGAAGACACTGCTATGGGGGCAGAGTATATTACTGTGGGGGGATGATGTGAAGGGGGGCTGGGGACACTGCTATTGAGGGCAGAGGACACTACACTGTGTAGAACACTACAGTGGGGGTGATGTGAAGGGGGGCATGGGACACTGCTGTGGGGGGAAGAGTACCTATGTGGGGAATGATGTGAAGGGGGGCAGAGGACCCTACTGTGAGGGGTTGATGTGAAGGGGAGCAAAGGACACTACGGTCAGGGAAAAAGAGGACACTACTGTTGGGGGGGCAGAGGACACTACTGTGGGGTGGAGTGATGTAAAAGGGGGCAGAAAATACTACTGAGGTGATGTTGTTGTCAAGGTCACCTGTGGCCAGGTAACAGATGCACACCGTAGGGGGACAGGAGTGCACCGCAAGGTAGTGAACCCTATGGCTGACTGCTGCGGATAGGAAACTGGGTGGTTGTGGAAAGCGGGACCAGAGGAGCACAACCGGGATCCTAACGGAAGCTAGAGCCAAGATTCCCCAGGGCGCGGAGTCTAAGACCCAGCAGGTCTTCTCCAGGGCCTCTAGTGGTGAGGATGTTATGCTGCAGGCTGGGACCAGGTCGCGGCCCCTGGAGTTTCCTAGCTCACGCCCCGTAGGATAAGGGGAAAAGAGGGGAAGCAGCAGCACAAGATATGAGAGAACCGAATAACAAGCTGAAGGTCAGGGGCCACAAGCAGACAAGGATAACGAAAGAACGAGCCGAAGGTCAAGGGTCACGAGCAGACAGGGATAGTCGGGGACAAGCCAATAACGTAATTTCTGGGTCCAATACTCCACTTTCCAGATGAAGTGGACCCAAACGTTTTTCTGGACAAAGAGAGCAAGTGTCACGAAAATGACCTTTGCCCCCACAGTAGAGACACAGGCCTAGAGTTCTGCGCCTAGCACGTTCCTCTGGGGATAGCCTGGTCCTGCCCAGCTGCATGGGTTCCTCAGCTGGCAGGAGATGCTCCACGGGTCGAGGAGAGGGGAGCTCAGGCTGACTAAGGACCAAGGAGTGCTGGCGCCGCTTTTCTAGGGTCCTTTCCTGAAAGCGAATATCGATCTGGTTACACAAGGAGATAACTCCGTCCAGATCAGTGGGGATGGTTCTTCCTGCTAATTCATCCTTCACTCTATCAGACAGGCCATGCAAAAAGGTTGCAACTAAGGCCTCATTGTTCCAGCTCAACTCAGCCGACAGTATGCGGAAATTAAGGGCGTACTGTCCCACTGAAGCAGACTCTTGGCGGAGACGTATAGAGGGCGCTGGCCGCTGAAGAGACACGAGCCGGTTCTTCAAAGATATTCCAAAAAAGTTTCAAGAAGCCAGACAGGCTAGAAACCACTGGATCATTCAGTTCCCACAGAGGGGCTGCCCAGGCTAAAGCTTCACCGGAGAGGAGGGAAATGATATAGGCTACCTTTGCCCTATCAGACAGAAAGTTTTGAGGCTGAAGCTCAAAATGAATCGTGCATTGGCTAAGGAACCCTCTGCAGGCCTTGGAGTCCCCAGAGAAACGGAACGGAGCTGGCAGTGTTAGTGAGTGTGTGGCTGCGACTGGTGCGATAGGTACCACCGCTGGTTGTACTTGAGGTTGCGGATTCGGGGTTCCCAAGGAGGCCTGAAGCTGCTTGAATCGAGAAGCCAGATCCTGGAGGAATCGCATCACCTGAGTCTGATTCGATTCCTGGGTTTCAAGTCTGTGGACTATGCCCCGCAATGGATCATCCGCGGGGATCGGGATGTCAGCCGGGTCCATGGCTGATCAAACTGTCAAGGTCACCTGTGGCCAGGTGACAGATGCACACCGTAGGGGGACAGGAGTGCACCGCAAGGTAGTGAACCCTATGGCTGACTGCTGCGGATAGGAAACTGGGTGGTTGTGGAAAGCGGGACCAGAGGAGCACAACCGGGATCCTAACGGAAGCTAGAGCCAAGATTCCCCAGGGCGCGGAGTCTAAGACCCAGCAGGTCTTCTCCAGGGCCTCTAGTGGTGAGGATGTTATGCTGCAGGCTGGGACCAGGTCGCGGCCCCTGGAGTTTCCTAGCTCACGCCCCGTAGGATAAGGGGAAAAGAGGGGAAGCAGCAGCACAAGATATGAGAGAACCGAATAACAAGCTGAAGGTCAGGGGCCACAAGCAGACAAGGATAACGAAAGAACGAGCCGAAGGTCAAGGGTCACGAGCAGACAGGGATAGTCGGGGACAAGCCAATAACGTAACAGAGAGACAGACGTAGCACACGGCAGGCAGGAACCCAAACACACAATGCCTAACAAACACGTTGATCAGCAAAGCAGGCTTGCAGTGCACAGGTTAATATAGTGTTCTGTAATAGGGCCTGGGGTGGAGTCAGGCTGGGAGGAGATTATAAAGGAAGCCAGGTGAAAGGGTTCTGGCCTCTAAGATGAACACATGGGAAGGAAGGTAAGCTGACAGACAAACACTACTGCATATCCATGACAGTTGTAAAGGGGGCAGAGGATACTACTGTGATGCACATGTATTGTTGATGCTGTTTTTATTAGGGGTTTAATAGCTTTTTTTTGTAAAGGGTGAACTCTCCTATGTTGTCCAGGTAGACCTCCACCTCTCAAAGGTTGCCTGCCCCTGTTCTAGAGGCTACATCAAGGATCATTGAATATACATACATGATGAGTATAGTAATGGTCTTTAGAACCCAATATCAATAAAGTGAAATTGTTAAGTTGATGAAGAAATGCCTCATATTTGACATGTTTCACATCAAAGCTTCCTCAGGATTTGGTGACAAGTATAATTTGTCACCCAACTCCTAAAGAAGCTCTGATTCAAAACACGTTGATTATGAGGCATTTCTTCATCAATTTGCCAATTCGTCTTTATTGAAAAACTTTAATGAAATTGTGTAAAACTCTGTTACATCCCTTTCTGGAGATATTTCGTAATAGCCAGGATTGCAACAGCAGATTCTATGAATGGTTCGTCTTTCCATTAAAATGTGTGGTGGCAGCGATCATGTGGGTGTGTCTGTAAAGGATTGACTGCTCAGTTAATCTGCCCCAGTGGCAATCACTCTCAGCCTGCTGGTGCTTAAACTCTTGTCTTGCTAGCTCGAAAATATTTTTGCACGGTGAGGCCAGAGGGTGTAATCATAAAATAGGGGTGGCATCTGACAGTGTAACAAGAGCAAATAACTCTCCCTACACAGACTGTCAGTTCTCTCTACATTGTCCCAATGCACATACTGGCAAATGGCTGCTGGGAACCCATCCTGTCATTTTAACTCTGCTGACCACAGTTGAAAGGTTAAGTGGGGCATTATAGGTCCCTTAACATTCAGTTTAATGGATTTCACCTGAACCTGAACATCCTGAATTCGATGCCGACTCTACATGCAGTAAACCCTAGTCTCTTTCCTATTTCACACATCTGGGTGCTCCCCCCAACAAACACACCGGCTTGCACATAGCTATATACTATATGGTGGGCATAACCATAATAAATCTTTGACAGCATCTTGCTGACTTTCAGGTGTAAAGAAAGGAAAAGCCTTTTTTTTTTATATGTAGCAGTACATGTTAATAGAAACATGCAAAATATTATAATGATAATTATTAGTAATAGCAACAAAAATTCATTTGGCGAGAGCTACTGGCTTAATCAAGGATCTGAGAAAAAGCAGCTAACCTTTCTTTCTACTGTAGTAACAAAACGTTTTAATTAGATTAGAACCAGAGACTACGGGTGATGTCTTCTAGTTTGCTCTCCAGGGGGAAGAATGGACTGGAGGCCAGGATACTTCCTCGAACCAAAGTAAATCTGGGAAGCAATACTAATCTATTAATAGTGCCTGGTCAGGACTGTCTCCCATTAGTATGCCATTAATGTAATGACCCTTGTACTACATTTAAAGATCATCATGATCAATTTTTATTCTGAGGTCAGACATATCGATTGTGCCGTAAAATGAGTCACATTTAATATATCCCATCATGATAATTAGGTTTATACTGAAATGTAGCACTAACCTGCAAATAATGAACATTATTGCGGATGAGGTATATAAAATCCAAAGGGCATGTGTTCACTTGGTAAAAACAAGATATAGGGCTAAAGTAATTATGTTATTATTGCTAAGGTGTAACATCTGTAATGTGCACTCTTTTAGCACATTTCAGCGTATGGGGACTCACTTATGTTCACAGGAAATAGCATTGCATTACAACAGGTTAAAACTAGTTATACATTGAAATCAATGGTGAAAGCATGAATGCTAAGTGGTTTTATCATAAGTTTGTAAAACATACACTCAACAACAGTCTCCACAACAAAAAACTCACACACACAAAAAAATCAGACTGATACTTTAAAGTGTCTGAGGACAGAAAAACTCTTGTCAATCAAAATAAATCAAGTTTTCAGTTTCAAGTGTCTAGTAGAGTATTGGATATTAAAGTATGACTATTATGTGCCACAGATTATGCTGTTAGGTTCTGTCCTTTTCCTTAGTTTAGAGTCACCTACTAACTCCTTGTATCTTTCAGGGATTTTAGACTCTGTAGCCTCGTACACACGACCGAGTTTCTCGTCGTAACAATCTTGTTGTTTTTTTCGACGAGATTCTTGTTAACCTTGACGAGTTTCTCGTCAAGCTTTCCATGCGTACACACTGACAATTCCAAATTTCCTCGTTGTTCTCCACGGTCACGTCCAGCACGTACGACGGCACTATAAAGGGGAAGATCGATTTCCTTGGCGCCACCCCTTGGGCTGCTCTTGCTGATCTCGTGTTACCGCGTGTGAAGTAAAAGTTTGGGAAGAGACGATTCGCGCTTTTCAGTCTTCGTGCTTTTCAGTTCGTTTTCTGAGGTTCAGTTTGTGCTTGTGGGTTCGTATCTTGACTTTCAGGGCATCTAGGCAGGTCGTATCTGTTTTACAGTGCGTTCTTGCCCGTTCGTTTCTGATTTTCAGTTCGTTATTCATAGGCCTTGCTGTTCTAAAGTGCGTTCTGGGCCGATCCTAGGGTCACAGGCGCCTGGGTGCAGAAATATCTCTGGCGCCCCCACGTGGGCGTGGTTATCTTACAAACTCCTCCCCTTACACATGTTTCTATGGCAACGACTCAAACACAGAGATGCTCCCCTAAGAAGTCGTCGTTACCCAGGGATCCTCCCATGATCCTTTAACAATAAAGAAAATACAGGAAGAGCGTACACTAATGAGACCTGGAGGGGAGTCTCTCTGATGTACACAGAGAGGGCTTCTGTTAGAGAGTCTGTTAGGAAGAGCCCCCAGACATAGTACAAGAGACGGTCAGAGAGTGCAGACATATTACAGGAGACAGAGAGTACAGACATATTACAGGTGATGGTCAAAGAGTGCAGACATGATACAAGAGACGGTCAGAGAGTGCAGACATATTACAGGAGATGGTCAGAGAGTGCAGACATATTACAGGAGATGGTCAGAGAGTGCAGATATAGTACAGGAGACGGTCAGAGAGTGCAGACATATTACAGGAGATGGTCAGAGAGTGCAGACATATTACAGGAGATGGTCAGAGAGTGCAGACATATTACAGGAGATGGTCAGAGAGTGCAGACATATTACAGGAGACGGTCAGAGACTGCAGATTTAATACAGGAGACGGTCAGAGACTGCAGATATAATACAGGAGATGGTCAGAGACTGCAGATATAATACAGGAGACGGTCAGAGACTGCAGACATATTACAGGAGACGGTCAGAGACTGCAGACATATTACAGGAGATGGTCAGAGACTGCAGATATAGTACAGGAGATGGTCAGAGACTGCAAACATACTACAGGAGATGGTCAGAGACTGCAGACATATTACAGGAGATGGTCAGAGACTGCAGACATATTACAGGAGATGGTCAGAGACTGCATGGGGGAATCATGCAAGTTTCTTTCCTGCAATCTGTGGTTGCTGGAAAGAAATTTGTACTGTATATTACCAGCCTAAGTGAAAGTTAGTGAATGTCTTTGCAATTAATAAGCATGAAGGAGTTGGGGCAGTTTAAATTTCTTTTAAATTGTATTTTATTTATTTTATTACACAGAAAAACAAATCTTACACTGTATCTTTAATTTTTTTTTTTTTTCATTTTTGCTTTCACAAGAGATGAACAACATCCCTTGTGATAGCATGGGCCATGACATGTCCTCTTTATGGAGGGATCTGGGGTCTTTTAGACCCCATATCTCTCCTCTGGCCTCCAAAGCATAAGATCAAACCGAGATCAGTTTGATCAGATACTTGTTCAAGCCGGTAATGGTGTCATTGAATGAGCCCGAAACAGAAAGTGATAAAATCCTCATCACTTCCAGTTTCTGACATCACACGGTGGGCGGAATGACATCCATCCCTCTCACTGTGTCCCAGTAACCAGATGCTACTGGTCACATCTAGCAGTAAAGGTGGTGGTGGAACCCCCTTCCACTGCCTGTAAAAGTAATACAGGGGCTTCTTAGCCACTAGGACTACTTTTACTTTGTGCAGAATTCCTGGTGTTAAAAAATGATATCTTGATCATTGCTGTAGTGATGACCAATATATCACCCTTCCAATCCAGCGACGTACTGATACGTCGCTGGACATGAAGCAGTTAAAATGAAGTGTAAATTAGCATTACACCATTTCTTATTATCATCAGCATTACAATTATCACACAGGCAGCACTGTAAGCAGGTGCTCTATCATGTCTCTAATATGTCTCTATGTCACATTGCTTTTGGGTGCTGACTTTGTTATGGCTGTTACATACAGTAAGTACAGCAATAAGTTAACAGCCATAACAAAGTCAGCACCCAAAAGCAATGTGACATAGAGACATGATAGAGACATGATAGAGCACCTGCTTACAGTGTGATAATTGAAATGCTGATAACCTGCTGGGCTGTGAGATACATAATAGGACACAGTATTCTATCCTCTAATCCCAACTCACTGTGTCCAGTGTAGCCACACTGTCCTCCTGCTCTTCTCTGTCAGCCCTCAACTTCTTCACATCTTGCTAGGATTGCAGCCGGGAGTCGAACGGAGAATTGCAATATCACTCCGCCAGTCGGGACTAATAGAATAGTGGGGCGGCATGATGTACATGTGTCCGAAAATAAAAAAATAGTCCCTCCACTGCGCTCCCCTCCACACTCACTCACATTTCCAGGCTGGAAGCAGAAATCCTTCAGTCTCACAGAGGAATCTGCAGCTGCTGTTTTCATATTTCCCGCCCACACATCCTTTCTCCAGATACAGCTGTACGCCGGAGATAGTGTGGGCGGAGCGGGAAGTCACTGGAGGAGCAGAGGTGGGAGGAGCTGTATTCCTCACTGATCTCCCGTCAGTGAGGGGGGGGATGTTCGCTGGGCTGTGTAAGTGTCACTGTCACAGACACTTTACAGAGCTGCAGCCACCAGTCATCTCAGAATCTACAGACTGATTTCTCAGGTTACTGACATAGAGGGAGGCTTGTCCCCCCCCCCTTTCTGGTGGAGCCCTTCCTGAAGTCGCTCTCCTCCCTGCCAATGAGGATGCAGGGGGAGGGAGCAGATTGGGTGGCCGTGGCAATGCGAGGCTCTCATATTATGCACAGAGGGAGGGGGAGAAATCCGCCCCCTCTTACTCTCCGCCCAGGGCACCCGCTCCGATCTCCTCTGACAGGAGGATGGATGGGGGATGGGCTTGGGCGGGATGAAATAGCAGCGGTGAGCGACCTCTGAATACCAGCAAGAAGGAGGAGGAGGGAGGGGAGCACTCTGGCGCTTGAGCGCCCCCACGTCTGTGGCGCCTGGGTGAACTGCACCCCTCGCACCCTGTCTAGGATCGGCCCTGCGTTCTGTTCACCCCATTGGTAGATATTATGCATAGATCTTTACCAAAACGATGCTCCCGCGGCTCCCCGATAGAAGTGAGTTGGTTGGCCTGGCATGAAGGGAATAAGACGATTTCAGAATTGTGGGGGGTCTCACCGAAAACCCCCCTATGGCATAACCCCAATCTTCTGGAGCTCATGGGTCACCCCGATGCATTGTGGTGGACACGGCTGGGCATTACCCACGCTGCCCACATTTTTCTCAATGGTGAATTTATCTCTTTTGAAGTCCTAAAAGCTACAAGTGGATTATCAAATAAATTCTATTTTAAATATCTTCTCATACGACACGCTGTCCGTGCGCAGTTTCATGGCCTGACTCTTGAGCTCGCTGAATCCCCGCTTGAGGCATTGATGTCGTGTTCTGGCATTACGAAATTAGCCACGACCATTTACTCCCGACTGCAGACGGGTGGGAGTTCTCCCTTCCGTGCTGCACAGCGGAAGTGGATGGTCGACATCCCTGGGCTTTCAGAGGAGGGGTGGGAGGAGGCCTCTGGGGCCTGTTTCTTGGATATTGTTGGGTCTAACGACCAATATATACAGTTCAAATTTATTCATCAACTGCATTACACGCCGGCCCGTCTGGCTCGCATGGGTTATGTTTCAGGGGCCCTCTGCCCTAGATGTAAGTGCACCAATGCTGGTTATGTACACATGTTTTGGTCCTGCCCGGCCCTCTTGGGGTTCTGGGTGGACCTATTCTCTTTTTTTGAAAACAATCTATGCCTAGTGACCCCCCACACTGTTGAAGTGGGGCTCCAGGGCATCCTTAATGACCACATACCCAGAACCCACGAACGGACCCTAGTCCGCTTGATACTCTTTTATGCCAGAAAACTGATATTACTACAATGGAAGTGTGAATCTGCTCCCAACATCCAACTGCTGTACCGCATGATAAACAAAGTCGTACCAACCTTTAAACTAATCTATAAAGGAAGGGCCTGTATACAGAAATTCTACAAGATCTGGCAACCTTGGCTGGATATAGACAGCTCCTTTTGGAAGGATACCCCTCTGTCTCAGCAGTAGTGGGCCCTGATTCAGCCCCTCCTGTTTGATGGGGGGGGAAGAACTACCTCCTATCCTAAATAAAGAAGCTGGGGGCGTGAAACGTATCCCACATAAATGTGGGGGGGAGTGGGAGGAGTGCCCCCCCAGCTGTAGTTTCGGCTGGGGAAATGGGTGGAAGTGCTGGGTGAATGGGTATGAGTGTTGTGTGAGTGAATGCAAGCACTTAAGTATTACTGAATAAGGATAACCGAATGAGTCCTGTGAAAATCACAGTTAAATACTCTCGATACACCTTTGGTATTAGGGTTTTGTGTTTCTTTTTTTTTTTTTTTTCTTTTCCTCCGTTGAGGAACTGGGACACCTATGTGGCCATGTGGCCACAAGCTGTAGGCCTTATTAGGCTTGAATGTTATTTCGAGACTATATTGTTTATGCTCCCGCTTCACGGTGTAATACTGGTATATTGCTACTGAATACAAGAGAATAATGTGTAAGCGTGTATGTTGATATGCTCTGTAATTTTTCTCTGTTCAATGGAAAAATCAATAAACATAAATTAAAAAAAAAAAAAAAGTGCGTTCTGTTCTGTACGTTCTGATAAGACGACCGTTTCCTAGCCATGTCGCCTGGACGTTCTCGTCGTCGAGTCCGTGCTGTGCGTGCGCTTGCTGTTGGTCTGCTTGTTTTGGACCAAGACCAGTCCATGAACGGTGTGAGGAGGAGTTCATGGACCAAGAATTGGTTGCTCCAGCGGGACCAATTCTGCCATATGCCTCTGCTGCAGGAGATCGTCAAGAATAATCCTGAGGACTACAGGAATTTTCTGCGGATGTCTGACCCCGTTTTTCAGGAACTGTTGGCTTTGGTGTCCCCCTACATTACCAGGAAGGACACCGTTATGCGGGAAGCCATCAGTGCTGAGCAGAGGCTCATCGCCACGATACGTTATCTGGCGACAGGGAGAAGTCTTCAGGACTTGATGTTCACGACAGGCATCTCCCCCCAGGCTCTGGGCCTCATAATCCCAGACACCTGTTCTGCCATTATACAAGTCCTGCAGGAGGACTATATTAGGGGAAGTTTTCTCCATTAACATCACATTTTATGTATTTCATGTATGATAATGTATTGTATTTCTTTCATCCTTCCCTAATTACCATGATTGTAATATGCTGAGAATGTCCCCTTTGTCCCCATGCATGCTGGAAGCTTTAGATTGCCCCTTTTTCTCCTCCATTCATATTTCCCTTCACTAACCTTTCCAGCAGGGGCGCCTGTTGCTCCAAATGATTGGGGGTCCAACCCCAATTTAGGAAATAAACTTCCTCCTTTTTTGCGACTGTGCCTATTAAACGCCCCCAGTTGCCCCCTCCAATGCAGCCATTTTGTCCCCTCCAATGCAGCCATTTTGTTCCCTCCAATGCAGCCATTTTCCCCCCAGCCCTGCACTTACCTTCTTGTGGTCAGCGCCATCCTTCTTCTGTCCTTGATGTCTTCTCCTGCCCTTGATGTTGCATCAGCCAATCATGTTACCATTAAACAGACTTGGTGAACATGATTGGCAGAGCAGCCTGTCAGTGTTTACCCAAGGAATGTCCCCCTCCCCCCTGCGTCACCTATTTAACTTTTATGAAGTGAATTACATCCCTCAGGCTGTAATGTGCAAGCCTATTTGCCTCCCTGTTTATGATATGCAATTTTCACCCCATAAATGCTGCAGTTATTCATATGTTGGTCGCTTAACAGGGGGCCATCCACCTGAATAGTGGGCGGCATTGACAATACATAGGTTCATGCCTTGCATAAACCTATGTATTGTTCTGAGTGACGGGCACAGGAGAGAGGGGGCAGTGCTCCAGCGCCCACTCTGGATGCACCGCCACTGCAATGCTATCCTGTGGCCAAACACATCTACCCCACCCAAAATATTTTTTGAATGAACCATCAGAGGGGGTGATGAATATGAAACATGAGCCTTCCATTATACTTCTTAAAAACAGATTAATAAACGGAGAATTTGATTGATGTTGGCCTCTAATGTTTTTTATTATAATCTCCTTGTAATGTAATATTTTAAAATTCTAATTTTCTTTCATCTTGTTTGACTCCCCAGCTTCCTTCCACGCCACAGAAATGGCAGACTGTGGCATCGGAGTTTGCCACGCGGTGGGACTTCCCCAACTGCGGTGGTGCCATAGACGGGAAGCACGTCCGCATCGTGCCGCCACCCCGTTCTGGGTCCTACTACTTCAACTACAAGGGGTTTCATAGCATTGTGCTGATGGCGGTGGTGTCAGCACGGTATGAATTCCTCTATGTTGATGTAGGGAAGAATGGCCGGATGTCCGATGGGGGATCCTTCATCCAGACGGAGTTTGCCCTCCGTCTCCAGAGTGACAACCTTGCATTGCCACCGGATGCAGGGAATGTTGAAGGACTCCCCTTTGTTTTTTTGCTGATGAAGCCTTCGGGCTCGGACCGCATCTTATGAGGCCATTTCCTCAGAGGACCCTGACCCCAGAGAAGAGGGTGTTCAATTACCGGCTGGCCAGGGGCCGAAGAGTCGTTGAAAATGCCTTCGGCATAATGGCCAGCCGGTTCCGCATTTTTATGACTTCTATCCACTTGGCGGACTACAAAATAAACTATGTAGTTTTATGCTGCTGTGTGCTACACAACTTTCTCAGCAGAAAATCCACTTCTTATATGGCCACAGTATTGCCTGAGGCTGGACTTTCATCTGCAAATCCCCTGCCGGGCCTTGAATCTGCCCGTCCTGGCTTGCCCCCCCAAAATGCCCGTGAGGTTCGGGAGAAATATATGCAATATTTCACGGGTAGGGGGGCAATTTCTATGCCAGGCTATGCCTAAAGATTCATGGAGAATGAGCTAAATAAAAATCTGATTTCAACTTTTAACTTTTGTTTGTTTCCTGTCTCCTAGTTTGTCTTAGTGCATTTGTAGTGCCAAGTGTATTTTCCTTTAGTAAATAACAACCATTTCACTATGTAACCTTAAAAAAAACACAAATAAGGTTAGAGCGTATTGAAAAAAGAAGCTACACGTTGTTTGTGTTCAAACATTTTACTCTGTGCACATTCACACACATGTTTACTTTTTTATTTTATTTTTTTGTCCTGGCCACAAACCGCCAATTCTTTTCTTAGGAAAATACAAAAACAACAGTTGCATTCCAAAAAGTACAACATTGGATATCTCTGAGCAATCTGAGACATTCACTTACACAAACTATGTCTCTATGTGCCCGTCCTAATATGGGGTCTTGCCACCCCTTGCCCAGCCAAAAATTGAATATGCACACATTTTGTAGTAATTTTCAATAGGGATTTTAGACTCCTGATCCCTATTGTCAACATGTGCTATCTGCCATCAGGGGTGATCAATGGACGTGTTTTGGGGGTGCAACCCCTTCCTCAGTTCACCTACTTTAGATACAAGGAAGGGGTTGCACCCCCAAAAGATGTACATGGATATCCCCTGATGGCAGATAGCACATGTTGACACACTGTGTGCATATTCTATTTTTGGCTGGTTTGATTGTCAAAAAGAGTTTAAAAGGTTGAAGAACAGTCATTCCTGAAACAAAAATGGGGGTTTGGTTGACTTATTCGATTCTCCCCAATACATCTAGAATGTCTTTAAATGTTTGATCCATCACATGAATTATTTGTTTTATTCTGTCCAGTTCCGTGCTACATTCCATCACTTGCTGTATTATTCGGAGGGCACTGTCAGCAGAGAAACGTGTACTATCCTTCACCACAACATTTACATCCCCTAAAAACAAAATACAAAAGGTATTATAACTCTGCAGGCCTACATCTCTTACCTGAAGCTGTGGTGACAGATACTGACCTGTTGTGGTGACCAGTTACACAACGTCATCCACCTCTCCTTCCTGCACTTCTCCTTCCTCCACCTCAACTTCCTCAACATCCTTCGGTTGTGGGCCTTTGGGAGTTTGGGGTTGTTGTGAAGCTGTGGGGTTCCTGTGCTCCCTGGAGTATTCTCCTCCCAGTCTTCTCTCCCCTATGAGAATCAAACAAAAGGTCTATTTATCACACTGAAATTCTCTATGAAAAATAAAAACAGGCTAAATTGTTTGGAAGTGGGGTACAAGTGTGTGTTTGTGCGGATTTTAAAGATGAATGCATTATTTGGAAACAAAAATATGTTTAGTATTCACCTTTTGGATGTAAATTTTTAGACATGGAGGCACCACAAAAATTCACTGATGCACCTGTGTGGGACACCCAAAAAATGTGGTTATGGTGGCCCACACTATAGTGCTCCAAAGTACAGATGTGGTACCAGCTGCTGAGTGTCCTCTCCTTTACACTGATTAAAGTTTGCATTTCATTCTCTTTACAAACACATCATCTAGCTGAAAATTTAGGAACAACAATTTGTAAAAAACAGGCAGATGTCTATTTTCTTTTGTGGCTGTAAAATAAGCCAAAACAGCGGATAGTGGCCGAACGAAGTGTCTGTAACGTAACGAACGATTACTGTGCCAAACCAAGTTCAAATTAGGAAATTTTGGAAGGGAGTCCAATATGAAAATAAAAAAAGGAGCAAGATGTAATTTGAGAAAAACATTAATAGCAGAAAAGTGTACATTTTACTTACTTTTTGCTAGCATTCTCTTAACCTCCCTGGTGGTATGATTCTGTCTGGAATTATGTACCAAAAGCGGTACAATTATTTTGCATGGAAATTTGGTGTTATGTATTGTAGGCCTGCAATTCTTAGTAATTACTTACTTAAACCTGACCAAACAAGAGTCTAGTAGACATCCCGGGTATGATAAAGTTTGAAACACAAAATAATAAATTATAATATAATAAATAACTATAAATAATTATAACAAATAATAATATAATAATAATAAAAACTATTCAATAATGTAATCAAATCAAAAACACTGAAATTTGCTCAGTTGCAGAATTGTCGCTGTCATTAGATTTTTTGTTTGATGATGAATTTCCCCACAAATCGCTATCGCTCAATTCTGCGAGTGATTCTAATTTATTATCGCTGTTTTTTAGCTGGTCTAAAATCACTTTTGACATAAAGGGACACTTTTTGGTTGCTATGGACAATCTTCAGTTTCCATGCAGAAAGAAAAGTTTTTATTATATAAAAGTGCATGCAGGACACTGGGCAGACCACTAGGGACAAAGGGGGTGTGTAATTATTACATACAGTACTGTAATCTGTAAGATTACAGAATACTGTATGTATACTATGTGTTTACTTTTTTGAATTTGGCGCCGAACTCCGTCCCCGTGCGCCGCAACGTCGCAGGGAACGGAGCTCGGCGCTCGGCAGTGAGGATCGAGCGAGACACGGCTCGCTGACACTGCGGGAGGACATCGCAGGATCCAGGGAAGAAGGTAAGTTACTTCCCCTGGATACTGCGATGCAGCCCGAGTCTGGCTCGGGGTTACCGCTCTTAGCATTGAAAACTCACCCCGAGCCAGACTCGGGATTACCGCTAGGGAAGTTAATGCTCCTTAACTGCTCTGGCTCCCTCAGTTTGAGGTCTGACCACCTCTTTCTGAGCTGCTCATTTGAGCGTTTCACCCCGAAATTCTTCTTCAGACTCTTCACGACTTTCTTCAGGATTTTGGCCTTCCTTCTATTAGGTTTGCTATACGGCCCATGCTTTGCGTCATAATCAGACTTGAGCAATATGTCCACCATCTCCGCCATCTCCGCAAAAGACATATTAGATGCCTTGAATCTCCTCCTTGATCGTGACGTTTCCTCAGTCTCCGGGCTTGTCTCCTCCTCGTTTTTTGAGGAATTATCAGACACCTGCTGTAAATCCGCCATATCTGTCTGCGCGCCGAAAGAGAAGGGGCGGGGAAAAGATGTTATTTAGAACGTCATGGGCGGGCGACGTGTGCGGAGCGACGTGTACGTAGTTTGACGCATGCGTGGTGTATATATAGCAAACACACATGTGACTATACTACGTTCGTTGTGCGGAGACAGGAGTTCAAGTGACGGACGTGCGAACGATGGTATGTGATTTTGTGACTTTGACAAATTGTTGGCCTATACTGTCTGGAGAATGTTGTAGGATATATATGGTGACTACGATTTTAAGGAGGTTAGACTGTGTGCTTCACATTAGTTATATATTATTTATTTTACTTGCAGATACAATATGAATGTCTTTATTAGCGACAAAGAATTCCTGGCGGAATTTATAGACCGGGTAAGGGAGCTGCCCGCTCTGTGGGAGACCAAAAACCCCATACACAAAAAAAAGGGGTGAGAAAAGCAGCGCTGGAGACCCTGCTCCCATTTGTGCATACCAAGGTGCCCACAGCCACAGCAAAACAGGTGGACACTAAAATTGGGAGCTTGAGAGGCACATACAGGAATGAACGCTCTAAGGTCCTGGCTTCTCAGAGGTCAGGAGCAGCAGCAGATGATGTGTATGTCCCCAATTTGTGGTACTACAGCAGGATGTCCTTTCTGGATGACCACATTGAGGCAAGGCCATCACTGTCCACTCTTCCCCCCAGACTTCCCTGCAGCCAACCTGAGCCTTCTCTGGAGCAAGAGGAGGCAGCCATCCTGGATGAACCTGATTTGGCCATCTGGAGCCAGGTATAGTATTTATAGAAAATGTATTGGGATAAAATTAATGTTTGACAAATATGTCAAGATGACAAACATAAACTATTTTGGGTTCCACAAGTGAAATCAAGATCTCGAGACATTAGTCTGGCCTAAATTGGGTGCAAAATAGTCAATCTGATGTAGTTGTAAGTTGGTCAAAATGATTTCTGGATTTACATTCGAATTGCTTCAATCATGATCTGAATTTTGGATGCAAAGATTAAACCAACATATTAAACTATGTCCCTTTTTCATACACAGGATGAAATCAGCCAGGAGGAGGGTCTGGAAACTGTCAGGCAGGAGGAGGCAGGGCCCAGTGGCAGGCAGGAGGTGGCAGGGCCCAGTGGCAGCCAGGAGGTGGCAGGGCCCAGTGGCAGCCAGGAGGTGGCAGGGCAAAGGAGAAGCACCAGATCACAGGTGCCTCCCATCCGACTTCCCAAAAGAAGCAGGAGGGACAGGACCACCAGTGAGGCAGCAATGGCCCTTATTCGAGAGGCCCATGCCACCCTCAAGGAGCCCACATCCCCTGAAGAGGCCATTGCCGGCCTAGTGGAGGCAAAGTTCAAGGTGATGAGCATGGAGCAACGCCTTCTATGCGAGCCCCTGCTCATCACCTTGCTGAACAAGGGGGTGATGGAAAAAATTACCCCCAATACCGCAATTTGTGAGGTGGCACAACTGTCCCAACTCAACCTCCTCCTCCACCTCCACCTTCTTCTTCTGCCCCACCCCCTTCTCCTCAACCTCCTCCTCCACCTTCTTCTTCTGCCCCACCCCCTTCTCCTCAACCTCCTCCTCCACCTCCACCTTGTTCTTCTGCCCCACCCCCTTCTCCTCCACCTCCACCTTGTTCTTCTGCCCCACCCCTTTCTCCTCCACCTCCACCTTGTTCTTCTGCCCCAACCCCTTCTCCTCCACCTCCACCTTGTTCTTCTGCGCCACCCCCTTCTCCTCCACCTCCTCCTCCTCCTGACAGGAGTACCCCTCCAGTGGCCCAGCCTCCAGCCAAACGAAGAAGGAAGGCTGCAGAGAAGGCTTCAGGGAAGGTTGCAGGGAAGGTTGCCAGGAAGACGAGGAAGTGATGGCCTTGTTTCATTGTGGTCGGACAGAAGGCAGCCTGTTGTAGTACCACACACTTGGGACATATATATCACCTGCTGCTGTTCCTGACCTCTGGAAGGCCAGCATCAGATTGTGCTCAGAAATGTTGGCCTTCTCTCAAGCTCCCAATTTTAGTGTCCACACAGGGTTGATGTGTGCTCTGGGGTCCCTGGGATGCACAAATGGCAGCAGGTTCTCCAGCGCTGCCTTCTCTTTATTTTATTTCAAACATGAATAAATGTTATTTTTGTTTAAGTTCATACTTGACTATGTGTATTTTTTAAATATTTTAAATTTAGCTTTGGAGTAAGCAGAGACATTTGACAGCCAAAAAAAGGGACAGATAACAACCCCAAAAAAAGAATAACAATCTGATTTAAAAAAAAATAGGGTGTAAAATTTAACATGGGAGATCACTATCAAAACATTGCCAAATTACAATTAACATCAGTTTGAAAAATCTAAAAATGTAAAATATTCAGAAGATCTTGCACGATATAATACACCTAAATCTTCTTAAGAGCAGCATGAAAAAGGTTAAAAAAAGATAGTCATAACTCTGTGTGAATATCAGCAGCAAAAGAAGTTTATTCGTTTGGATTAATGTAACATTCTAAAGAAGATTTCAATGCACAACATTAAAACGATGCAATAATTTCGAACGTGACGAATGTGCTATCTCCATTACGAAGGCTTGTTTTACCAGAAGATGCGCTTCCGTCTCATACTTGCTTCTGAGCATGCGAGCTTTTGGAAGAGTCGTAAAAGCATACACACGAACCATTTTCTCGTCACAAAACAGGCCGACGAGAAACACGACGAGGAAATCTGGAATCCTGACGAGAAAATAGAGAGCAGGTTCTCTATTTTCTCGTCGAGATTCACGGCAATTTTCTCGTCGTAAAACCATACACACGAACGGTTTTCTCAAGGAAAAAGCTCTCGCGGCACTTTTCTTGCCGGTTTTGGACGAGAAACTCGGTCGTGTGTACGAGGCTTGTCTTGGTAAATGGGTCCTGCACGGCCCTAAAATGTTGGTCTTCTGCAATCATGGTGGTTCATTAAACATCTATTCCACATACAACGATAGTGTGCTGTTAAAGAATACATTGATTTCTGAAGCTTCAAGTATATGTAAACCCCAACAACAAAATTCTATTATTTGCTCTCTTTTTATCTGGTAGATATATAGTTTATAGCATTTAGTTATATCTGTTGGATAAAATTCAAAAATATACCTGTTACCTGTTAATCTTGCCAAAAATCTTGTGAACTTCCTGTGCACATTGCTGATTGTTATCAGTTATTAAAAAACAATGTGTTAGATGCTGTGCTGCAGAAAAACACTAATCAATAGTGAAAGATAGGGATGAGCCGAACACCCCTCCCCCCCGTCGGTTCGCACTGGAACTTGCAAACAGGCAAAAAAATAGTGCAAACACGCAAACCCTGTTAAAGTCTATGGGACACGAACATGAAAAATCAAAAGTACTAATTTTAAAGGCTTATATGCATGTTATTGCCATAAAAAGTGTTTGGGGACCTGGGTCTTGCCCCAGGGGACATGTATAAATTCAAAAAAAGATTTAAAAACAGCAGTTTTTTCGGGAGCAGTGATTTTAATAATGCTTGGGGGGTCTCCTTAGTATAACTGTACCACAGCAAAATTAAATTTCTAAAGGAAAAAAATGTCATTTAAAACTGCTAGCGGCTGTAATGTATTGTCGGATCCTGGCAATACAAATAAAAATCATTGAAAAAAAACAGTGTGGGTCCCCCCCCAGTCCATTACCAGGCCCTTTGGGTTTTTTCTTTGATGTGGGTCTTTTAAGTGCTGTTGCCAACGGACTGCATAGGAGGTCGTCATATGTCTGGTCAAGCATGTGGTGGCCCAGCCACTGCTGTTTTGGCCACGCTTTATCCGCTTCAGACATAGGTACGATCTGCTGCGCACGTGTCAAAAAGGGCCCACACAAAGAAACTTTTCAAAATCAGTGGAGAGTCAGCAGCGCCCTGCACCTGCGGAGCTCTGCGGTGTGATGCAATAGGGTGGCTGTCCTTAAGCTGCCCCCTGAAGGGCATCCTACCTCATTGGAGATGTGCCTCCTCCTCCTCCTCTCTTCTATCAGGCACCCAAGTAAAGTCAGTGACCTAATTATCCCCTCCCTGCTCGTCACTGGAGCAAACTTGGCAGTATGCTGCAGCTGGAAGAACATGACTGCCAGTTTCTTGTCCTTCTGTGGCTCTAGGCTCACGTTACTCCCTTCCTCAACCTGTGAACCAACATCGGAGCCTTCAACAAGAGAGGGGAGTGAGGAGGCCACTACACAAGTATCATTCAACCCTCTGCTCATGAGCCCAGGGCATCACGGCTTTACGTCCAGCCCTGGAATCCCAGCATGCTGCAGAAAATAGGGCCATCATTACATGGTGCAGCTCTCTGCAGTATTTAGGATCTGCTCACTGCCAGGCAGAAGAAGAGGAATTGAAACAAATTTTGGTATATGTAGAAAACATAACATAGGTCATATGTAAACAGTAATCCATTGTTTGACCTTTCCTGACACTACTAAATCAAGCACTATAAATCTGGTTCCTTTGAAAAGTTCTCAAAGATAATCTGATATTTGGTCACATCATAGATATACAAATACAACAAAAACAATCAGTTGGTGAACCCTATAAATAACACACAAGATCACACAAGGCCTCTCAAGTGTCTCCTGCTCTGTGGTCTTCCACTTTGTGGCTGTACTTTGAATTACTGTGGCAGTAATCTTCCCTTTGCGGTATATTTTGGCAAGACAGCCATAGGATCTCAGTAGCTGTAGGACATGGCTTGGTTACAAGAGCATTGGGCGAGGCATCATAAGCATGAAGCCCTGTAAAACGCTTGATACATGTAAGTAATGATGGTGCCTTGAGTAATAACATTTGCATTAAAAACCTATTACTTTCCTGTATGAGGACTATTCTGACTCGGCACAGTCTAATCATGGCTCGCTTCACTATACCTGGCTTGTCAAATAGAGATCAGAGGACAGAAGTGAGTTTGCACTGGATCTTATTGGCTTTCAGATTTGATAGTAGGTTTTGGGGCTTCTATACAAGTAGTTTTGCACTAAAAAATGAATGAAACTGACCAACTAAATTCATTTTCGTACATTAAAATTAAAGCAGAATTCCACCCATTTTATACACTTTCCCTCTCTGGTATACCCTGAGAGCATCCTTTTCGCAATGGAAATTCTTTATTTTTTTTTCAAAGGAAATACCTTAATTATCTTTTTTCTCCTGCATTTCCGGAAGTCCCCGCCTAGGCAATTACGTCACTAGGCGATTTGCAAGGGCTCCTGGGATAGCGGCGTCATGTATCCCAGGAGTCCTTGCGAATCGCCTAGTGACGAAATCTCGTGATGATTAATGGGAACGTCTGCCCACGCTGCTGTGGCCATGTGTCAGGACTCAGGAGGAAGGGGCGCCACGCTGTGGCATTACTGCACAGGCACGAGATCGGGAGGTGCATGCTGGGTAGCCAGCTGCACAGATTCCCGGAAATGGATAGAAGAGGGCTTCAGATGCCCACAGTGGAGATGGACCCTGCCAGCTTTCTAGATGCTTGTTGGCCTAGGCCAGGATACAGCATTGGGTTCAGGCATATGATGCAGATCACTGGGGAAACTTCTAAGCTTCAAAAAAGTCACACTCACCACTCTCCTTCAAGTGGGTATTGCCCACCCGGATAGACCTCTCTCACTAGCCTAGCACCCGGGATAATGCACAAACAAAATGAAGAACAACAGTCTCTGCCACAGACTTTAAGACGATAAAGATGAACTGTTCAATAATCCTCTGCCACAGGATTTAGTATTCGGAGATCCAGCCTTACAGTTTTAGAGCCTTTAAGCCGACCCGGAACACTGTAAGGTAACATAAGCTACGGCGCATCCTCCAATAAGGTCACCAGGCCTTCCCTGAGACACCAGCCTTCCGCTTGGTCCTCTCCAGGACAGGTCCTCCCCTGGTTTCCTTCATTGAGTGGCTTCCTCCCACAGGACAGACAGCACAGGATCACCTTCAAAGTGCAGGCCCCTGTCAAGACAACTGGGCCTACCCAGCAGAGATGCAGCCTCGGCTGCTAACATACCTCGAGCCAGGAGGGCCACAAGGCAAAAGAGCCCTGAAAAATGGCGTCTGCCTTTAAGTACCCTTCCCCAGCATGCCCAGCGGGGAGACCACTCCCACTGAGCTGTTCCCCGGGAAAAAATACCCAATACACTCTGGCCTGCCTGTGTTCCAGCACTGGCCTGTGGTGGTAACGCCACCTTCAAGGAAACAATGGGAAATCCCTCCAAGCACAGCCATAGTCGGAACAGAGGCTGATTTAGCCTTAATCATCAAAGTCTGAGCTAACTACCAGCTCAGACACCCACTAAATTTAAACATAGCGCCTGGTCATCGCAGGGCACTACAGTTGCTATGCTCTCTCTCTCACCAAGGATGAGGTCATCAAGAAGAGCAGAGGATGGCAAGGGGTTTTGTGGGTAAGTGGGTGGAGAGACAGAGATGTGAGGATAGAACAGTAATGACTGCTAAGAGAATACAGACTGAGTAAGTGCTGCTTCTGCAGTTTCATCTCACTGAGACATGCATACAGACTGTTAATGATTTTATGTTCCAGTTTGGAAAATACTTTATGTTGGATGGTTCACTGAATGTTATTTCTTCAATACATGGACTTTCAAATACAATGATGTGTGGATTACTGTCTATGTGAAGATATATTTCTCGATTGGGATTTCACTTGCTATTCACAAGCCCCAATTGAGAGGAGGCACTACGCTTGTTAGAGATCCTGTCCTGATCACACAGATTTTGAAGACTCTGCTCCTAAAATACTATACAGGTGACGCCATCATACCTCAGTAACCGCAGAGAGAGAAAAGAATAGTGCTACAGTAGCATCCAGAGGGAATTTTGTATTACACTGTAAAGGCCTGTACACACGATCGGATATTCCGACAAAAATTGTGTGATGGAAGGGTTTTGTCGCATAATCTGACCGTCTGTATGCTCCATCGGACAATTGTTGCCGGAATTTCTGACAACAAATGTGTTCCGTCGGATTATCCAATCGTGTGTACACAAGTCTATCTGACTAAAATTCAAAGTACAAACACGCATGCTCCGAACCAATGCTAACCATCAGACAACATTAGCAGAAGTTGTCCAAAGGGTGGCGCTAAAGAGCTGAAAAAACACGTAGTTTCGTGTATGTTGGCTGAAAAGGTTCTGCCATCTGTATGCAGAACAAGTTCACGGCCAACGCCCTTCGAACAAAATTCCACGGATTTGTCCGATTGAAGTCTGATCGTGTGTATGAGGCTTAACATTTGACAACCAATTTTACTTTTTCTTTTTTGTGTAATTGGTGAATTTTTTGCATCCCCAAATTTGTTATCCTTTCATTACTTCATTTTTTATATATCTTTAAAGTCCTGTGCTTTAGTTGTTGCGATTGTAGTAGCAACACCTTCGTGATTCCTTTCTAGACAAATTAATTGTCTTAGTTTGCAATGCATATAACAATGACATTGTTTCAAGATGGAGATCAAGTCATTTTTTTTTTTTTTTGAAGTGTTCAATTACCAGGACACAAAAAAAAAAAAGCGAAAACCTTAATCAGTCAGAAAGTTGGCAAATGATGCCTCATGTCATCCATAACAAGTATCCATTACTCCTGGACATAGCACATTAACTGACTCATTAGGTATTTCAAGCCATATGGACTTGGGCTTGGGTGGGTCGCTTTGATAATATGCTGAGGTGATCTGGCTAATTATTGCAATGATGTGAGCTCAATCATTAGGCCAGGCACAATAGACAGTGTCACAGCCTTCAGAAAGGGCACCATTGTGCCAAGACGATGACAGAGATGAGCGGTATGACCTCTTGTTTGTTGTGAAGCCCTCAGTAACAAGGTAATTATGCAAAAAAAGTTTTGTGGATTGATCAACCATGGTTGACGTTTGTATGGAAAAAAAAAAAATGTAACAGATTTCTCAGATTTCAAACGTGACATCTCACTGTTGATTTTGTTTATGCTGTAGAAGTATGTCAGCTGTGTAAATTTAGCAATGATATTTAAAGATATGTGCCAGACTGGAAAACATTTTAATAGGGGATGTGTTAAAATGTCAGTATTAAATATCATGAGAGTGCTACAATGCTACAGTGTTGGAGAGTGCAAGTTACCCGTGCTGCTGCAGGAAATGTAACATCCCTCTTGAGTGAGTGAGCATAATCAGAAAATCCTTTAATTATTTTAGATAATACTTTGGAAAACCTGGGGAATTAAAAGTTCCAGAGTTTTAAAGTTTGCTTTCACCGGTAGCTTATTTGGAACCAGATTTTTAAAATGTTAGAGCACAAATAAAATATTGCAAAATGAATATGTCCCATATAATTACCTTAGTTTATAACGACCACAGCTCTGTGTGGGCATGTATGGACCTTGCTTTGTGCACTGATGCGCAGTCATGTTGGAACAGGAAGGGGCCATCCCCAAACTGTCGCCACAAAGTTGGGAGCATGAAACTATCCAAAATGTCTTGGTATGCTGATGTCTTAAGTGTTCCCTTCACTGGAACTAAGGGGCCAAGTCCAACCCTTAAAAAACAACCCCACACCATAATCCCCCCTCCACCAAATGATTTGGACCAGTGCACAAAGCAAGGTCCATAAAAACATGGCTGAGTGAGTTTGGGGTGGAGGAACTTGTATGGCCTGCGCAGAGTCCTGATCTCAACCTGATAGAACACCTCTGGGATGAATTAGAGCAGAGACTGCCAGCCAGGCCTTCTCACCCACATCAGTGCCTGACCTCACAAAAGAGCTTTTGGAAGAAAGGTCAAAAACTCCCATAGACACACTTCTAAACCTTGTGGACAGCCTTCCCAGAAGAGTTGAAGCTGTTATAGCAGCAAAGGGTGGGCCAACTCAATATTGAACCCTATGGACTAAGACTGAGATGTCATTAAAGTTCATGTGTGGGTAAAGACAGGTGTCCCAATACTTTTGACAATATTATATATATATATATATATATATATATATATATATATATATATATATATATATATATATATATATATATACTGTACAGGACGCCAAGGTTGGGTCCTGGACGGGTGCTATATAGCACCAATATTTGGGTTATGGTCCCTTTAATGAGTAGTAATGGTGCTCAGGAGGTCGCCCAGAATTGGTGAGGAGTTCCGGGCAAAATAAATAGCCCAGAGAGGACTGGCTCGCAGTCCTTTTTGTATTAATAGAGAGGTATTTGGGGCCCGGAATTTCGGAGGCTCTAAAGTGACATTCGGGTGGGATAGAGCCTCCACTCCTGACCACTGAGAGTCAGCACACAGGGGGTTAAGGGCTTCCAGGAAAACAGCTCATATAACAGGAAGTAGTGCTAGAGGTGTGAGAGAGGAGTATGAGGATTGCACCTGAGATGAGCTGTGTGTCTGCTAGGAGCTGGTAAAGTTCAGCAAGAGCCCTGGAAGTTCCCCTACAAACTGTATGTGCCTTTTTCTTTGATTTATACTTGTGCTGAAGACAAGCCGGACTTTGTTTTGATATTTTTCTGTGTGCTGAATCAAGCTTGTTTCTTTTGTTTTGTTCATGAATAAAAGCCTTTCTGCTCAAAGTACAACGGTTTATGCACTTAGTCCCGTGGAGCTATAACCCCCAAAGTTTACAACTGGTGCCTTGGATGCGTACAAAGTGCATTTGCAGCTGCAAAAACCGTTTAAAACAAACTGACATTTAAAGAGACAGGGTGCTTATGGCATGTCTTGGGTGAAGTCAGCTCAGACATTGCAGACAGCAGACAAAGGCATGGAGGAGGTCATCAAGGCTTTGGCACAAGCCACTGTGACCCAACAGCAAGCCACTGCGGCCCAACAACAAGCTCTAGCAGAAGCAAACCGTCGCCATGAGGAAGCGATGGCTCAGCAGCAGGAAAGTACACGGCTGCTAGCCGCCCAGTTTACGGCCCAGCAGGGGTCCACTCAAGCACAGGTGGCCGCATTGCAGGAGGCAGTACAGCGGCTGGCTCAGGGACGAGAGCAAGTGGTCGTTGCCGCTGGCAACCAAGTGTCCGTGAGAGCCACTCATTTTTTACAAAAGCTAACACCCAGTGATGACGTAGAAGCTTTTCTCACTACCTTTGAAAAGGATAGCAGAGAGAGAGGGGTGGCCCCGTGACCAATGGGCTGGTATTATCTCCCCTTTTCTCACCAGGGAACCCGCAAAAGACTTATTTTGACCTCCCATCTGAGCACATCAGCGACTATGAGCGGCTGAAAGCAGAGATCCTGGCCCGCCTGGGAGTGACCACAGCCGTCCGGGCTCAGAGGGTGCATCGCTGGCGGTACAAACCTGACCGACCACCTAGGTCCCAAATGCACGAACTAGTGCAGCTGGTCAAAAAATGGCTGCAGCCGGGAAAATTGTCGGGCCCACAAATGGTAGAACGGGTGGTGATGGATTGGTACCTGCGGTCCCTCCCAGATGACCTACAGCGCTGGGCAAGCCATGGAGACCCTGCAACTGCTGACCAGCTGGTTGAGTTGGTCGAAAGGTACACAGTGGTAGAGGACCTGCTTGGGCCTGCCAAGCATCGGGAACCCACACCAAGGGCAACCAGACCAGCCACAGCACCTAGGAGAGAAGCCCTGCCTGACATTGGAACCCGCAAACCTGCATCATCTTCCGCAGAACCACGAAGGTTGGTTCCCGTCCCACGGATGGGGGACCTACAGTGTTGGCGATGTCGGTCCTGGGGGCATACCCGGGCACAGTGCCCGCTGCAGGAGGAGCCTATGGACTGTGGGACCGGTCGGAGAAGCTCCTTCTATGTTCAAAGAGTGTGTGCCACTCATCTTGATCTGGCTGAAGGACGGTTCGAGTGTGAAGTGTGGGTGAACCACCTTCCTGCTAAAGCGCTACTGGACTCCGGTAGCATGATAACACTGGTACATGCCAGGGTGCTCGGGAGACTCGGCCCAGTGAATAAGACTCTACGGGTAGTGTGTATCCATGGGGACACCAGGGAGTACCCCCTGGTCCCGGTAACGGTTTCCTATGGCCATATTTCAGTTACACAAGAGGTTGGGGTAGTAAAGAGTTTAATACATGACATCATAGTGGGGCGGGACTGTCCACTATTCCTTGAACTATGGAACCAGGTTCAGATAGGGCTGCCCGGAGAACTGGGGACACTGGGCCGGGAAGGGACAGAGTCTGAGGGATCCGGGCCGGAAACCCCCACAAATATGGAGCTACCTGTCACTGACAATGAAGTTACAGAAAATACTAATTTGGATGATAATGTTTCTGTTCCAGGTCTTAAAACCGAGTGGATCTCTGAGGGGGGGGAAGTTTTCCCATTACAAGTCATGTTGGGGGAGGAAGATGAGGAGCTCTCTCCGGCTGAGGAGGAGGAGGGGGAAACATCCTCGAGGCCAGTGCATCCAGACCTGGATGTATCCAGGGGTGCATTTGGCACCGCCCAATTACAGGATCCTACCTTGATTAATGCTCGAGAGCAGGTTTCTGTCATTGATGGGGTCTCACAAGTGCCAGGGGCAGATCAGAGGTTTCCTCATTTTGCATTGAAGGGGGACTTGGTATATCGGGTAGCTGAGAGCCGAGGGGAAACTGTAGAGCAGTTGCTAGTTCCCCAACTATATAGGCGGATGCTCCTTGATCTAGCCCACAACGACGCACTGGGAGGACACCTGGGGGCAGAGAAAACAGAGGCCAGGATAACCGACCGGTTCTACTGGCCAGGAGTGAAGGTCGAGGTTAAAAGATATTGTGCATCTTGTCCCATTTGCCAGTTAACCGCCCCAGTGCCCCACTATAGAAACCCTCTAGTACCCTTGCCAATTATTGAGGTCCCATTCGAGCGGATCACTATGGATCTGGTGGGACCCCTGGTAAAGTCGGCAAGGGGGCACCAATACATATTAGTCATCCTAGATTACGCAACTAGGTATCCAGAAGCAATCCCTTTGAGGAAAGCTTCCTCTAAGGCCATTGCCCAGGAGTTGTTTCAAATGTTCTCACGAACGGGGTTCCCCAAAGAGATGCTGATGGACCAGGGCACCCCTTTTATGTCAAAGGTGATGGCGGACTTGTGTAAACTGTTTCAGATTAAGCAGTTGCGGACGTCCGTTTATCACCCACAGACCGATGGCCTAGTCGAGAGGTTTAATAAAACCCTAAAGTCCATGTTGAAAAGAGTGGTCCAAAAAGACGGGAAGGATTGGGATATGTTACTCCCTGCCTTGTTGTTTGCCATCCGGGAGGTTCCACAAGCATCCACGGGCTTCTCACCGTTTGAGCTAGTGTATGGACGAAGGCCCTGGGGGTTGCTCGACCTAGTAAAAGAAACGTGGGAAAGTGAGTCCTCACCACATAAAACCGTGGTAGAGCATATCTCTCAAATGCGAGAGAGGGTGGCTAAGGTGATGCCGCTGGTGAGGGAGCACATGCAGAAGGCTCAGGATGCCCAAAGAAGAGTGTACAACCGGTCGGCTAAAATTAGACAATTTCAAGTAGGAGAACGGGTTGCTGTTCTAATACCCACGGTGGAGAGCAAATTCTTAGCCAAGTGGCAAGGTCCGTTTGAGGTAGTAGAGAAAGTAAGTGAGGTGAACTACAAAGTCCACCAGCCAGGGAAAAGAAAACCCTACCAGATCTATCACGTGAATTTATTGAAACCCTGGAGAGACAGAGAACAGGTATCTGCGGTGGTAGGGGTACAGTCAGGGGACCATGCAGGGATCGACCTGGTGTAGGTTGCTGCCACCCTGACTAGACCCCAAACCCAGCAAGCAAAAGAGTTTCTGCAAAGAAATAGGGTCATGTTTTCAGAATTTCCCGTGCTCACCAACGTCATCAGACATGACATCGTAACTGAACCCAATGTAAAAATCCGGTTAAAGCCTTACCGTATCCCAGAAGCTCATAGGGTGGTGGTATCTGATGAAGTTAAAAGAATGCTCGAACTTGAAATCATTGAAGAGTCACGGAGCGAGTGGTCGAGTCCAATCGTGTTGGTACCCAAGCCCAACGGCACCCTCCGCTTCTGTAACGACTTTAGAAAACTTAATGAAGTCTCCAAATTTGATGCGTATCCCATGCCACGGGTAGATGAGCTAATTGAGAGGTTAGGTCCTGCCAGGTACATCACCACGCTGGACCTCACAAAAGGGTACTGGCAGATCCCCCTGACCAAGGAAGCCAGGGAGAAAACAGCCTTCTCCACCCCGGAAGGCCACTTCCAATACAAAAGGATGCCATTTGGTCTACACTCTGCCCATGCCACGTTCCAAAGGGCCATGGACAAAACGTTGCGCCCACATCAACAGTACGCTTCTGTCTACTTAGATGACATAGTCATCTTCAGCACTGATTGGGAGTCCCATCTTCCCCGGGTTCAGGCAGTGGTAGACTCCTTGAGAAGAGCAGGGTTCACCATCAATCCAGAGAAGTGTGCCATTGGAATGGAGTAAGCCAAGTACCTAGGGTATATTGTGGGTAGGGGGTTGGTGAAGCCCCAAATGAGTAAGGTGGAAGCCATACAGGACTGGCCCCGTCCCCTAACCAAGAAGCAGGTCAGAGCGTTTTTGGGCATAGTTGGCTATTACAGGAGGTTTGTCCCCAACTTTGCCACCATTGCTGCACCGCTGACTGACTTGACCAAGGGCAGAAAGTCAGTGATGATAAAGTGGAATGCCGAAGCCGAGAAAGCTTTTCAAAAGCTTAAGACGGCATTATGCCAGGATCCGGTGCTGGTAGCTCCGGACTTCGCAAAAGATTTTGTAGTGCAGACAGACGCTTCAAGTGAGGGATTGGGAGCAGTCTTGTCGCAGGAAAGCAATGGGGAAGAGCATCCCGTAGTTTTTCTTAGCAGGAAGCTGACGGCAGCTGAGAAAAACTACGCTGTGGTAGAGCGGGAGTGTCTGGCCATCAAGTGGGCTTTGGACTCCCTACGATATTTCCTCCTAGGTAGGAGGTTTCGCTTGATGTCAGACCACGCTCCTCTTACCTGGATGAGACAAAACAAGCACACCAATGCCAGGGTGACAAGGTGGTTTCTTTCTCTCCAGGAGTTCAATTTTGTGGTAGAACACAGACCCGGAAGACAACATCAGAATGCCGATGCCCTCTCCCGTGTCCATTGTATGATATCGAGTGGTGCCTCCAACACCTCCGCGTTGAGGCAGAGGGGGGGGGATATGTACAGGACGCCAAGGTTGGGTCCTGGACGGGTGCTATATAGCACCAATATTTGGGTTATGGTCCCTTTAATGAGTAGTAATGGTGCTCAGGAGGTCGCCCAGAATTGGTGAGGAGTTCAGGGCAAAATAAATAGCCCAGAGAGGACTGGCTCGCAGTCCTTTTTGTATTAATAGAGAGGTATTTGGGGCCCGGAATTTCGGAGGCTCTAAAGTGACATTCGGGTGGGATAGAGCCTCCACTCCTGACCACTGAGAGTCAGCACACAGGGGGTTAAGGGCTTCCAGGAAAACAGCTCATATAACAGGAAGTAGTGCTAGAGGTGTGAGAGAGGAGTATGAGGATTGCACCTGAGATGAGCTGTGTGTCTGCTAGGAGCTGGTAAAGTTCAGCAAGAGCCCTGGAAGTTCCCCTACAAACTGTATGTGCCTTTTTCTTTGATTTATACTTGTGCTGAAGACAAGCCGGACTTTGTTTTGATATTTTTCTGTGTGCTGAATCAAGCTTGTTTCTTTTGGTTTGTTCATGAATAAAAGCCTTTCTGCTCAAAGTACAACGGTTTATGCACTTAGTCCCGTGGAGCTATAACCCCCAAAGTTTACAATACATATATACATATACATACACACTGTATATGTACTGCAAATTATATTATATATATTGTACAAACATACCTTTTTTCCAAGGGTATTCTGGCTGATTCAGTGGCTCATCTTCTTCCCCTCCATTGGCGGCAGTGGACAGTTCTTACTGCAGCACTGAATGCTTGTGCAATTATATGTAAGTGCTATTTAGCGTAGTAGTATTCTAAGCCCCAGGCTACTGTACATGATAATGTCAGCCCAGGAGCCGGTCTATGACAGTCTGCGCTTACAGGAAGTGGCTTTAATTACTGGCTGACATTCAACCTCGAAGTCTAAGGGTGGTCATACGTGGAACCTTTCGAATTTCGATCCATGTATGGGCAGGCTGGTTATACAGAAGACGATCAACCGATTCTGGTTTCTCTCTCACTTTATAATCTGCATGCTTTTTTGTATCGGTGACTTCGAAAATAATGATGCAAGAGACAGCCAACCAACTATTATATTTAAAAGGATGAGAGTAATTGCAGTCTGCATATTTCTTTTAGTAAGCTGGAGCTAAGTTACAGTGATTCATAAGGCAGCTGGGGTGTGGTGGAAGATTTTAGTATATATTTGGCACCAGAACATGAGACCAAAGCTTGAGGCCTCGTACACACGACCGATTTTCTCGTCGTAAAAAACACGTCGTTTTTTTCGACGAGATTCTTGTTAAGCTTGTCGATTTTCTCGTCAAGCTTTCTATGCGTACACACTGTCATTTTCCAATTTCCTCGTGGTTCTCTGCGCTCACGTCCAGCACGTACGACGGCACTATAAAGGGGAAGATCTTTTTTCTTGGCGCCACCCCTTGGGCTGCTTTTGCTGATCTCGTGTTACCGCGTCTGAAGTAAAAGTTTGGGAAGAGACGATTCGCGCTTTTCAGTCTTCGTACTTTTCAGATCGTTTTCTGCCGTTCAGTTTGTGCTTGTGGGTTCGTATCTTGACTTTCAGGGCGTCTAGGCAGGTCGTATCTGTTTTACAGTGCGTTATTGCCTGTTCGTTTCTGAATTTCAGTTCGTTATTCATAGGCCTTGCTGTTCTAAAGTGCGTTCTGTTCTGTACGTTCTGATTAGACGACCGTTTCCTAGCCATGTCGCCTGGACGTTCTCGTCGTCGAGTTCGTGCTGTGCGTGCGCTTGGTGTTGGTCTGCTTGTTTTGGACCAAGACCAGTCCATGAATGGTGTGAGGAGGAGTTCATGGACCAAGAATTGGTTGCTCCAGCGGGACCAATTCTGCCACATGCCTCTGCTGCGGGAGATCGTCGAGAATAATCCTGAGGACTACAGGAATTTTCTGAGGATGTCTGACCCCGTTTTTCAGGAACTGTTGGCTTTGGTGTCCCCCTATATTACCAGGAAGGACACTGTTATGCGGGAAGCCATCAGTGCTGAGCAGAGGCTCATTGCCACGTTGCGTTACCTGGCGACAGGGAGAAGTCTTCAGGACTTGAAGTTCACCACAGGCATCTCCCCCCAGGCTCTGGGCCTCATAATCCCAGACACCTGTTCTGCTATTATACAAGTCCTGCAGGAGGACTATATTAGGGTAAGTTTTCTCCCTTCACATCACATTTTATGTATTACATGTATGCTAATGTATTGTATTTCTTTCATCCTTTCCTAATTACCATGATTGTAATATGCTGAGAATGTCCCCTTTGTCCCCATGCATGTTGGAAGCTTTAGATTGCCCCTTTTTTATCCTCCCTAAATATTTCCCCTCACTAACTTTTCCAGCAGGGGCGCCTGTTGCTCCAAATGTTGGGGGGTTACAACCCCAATTTCGGAAATAAACTTCCTCCTTTTTTGCTCTGTTGCCTAATAAACGCCCCCAGTTGTCCCCTCCAATGCAGCCATTTAGTCCCCTCTATTGCAGCCAGTTTCCCCCCAGCCCTGCACTTACCTTCTTGTGGTCAGCGCCATCCTTCTTCTGTCCTTGATGTCTTCTCCTTCCCTTCATGTTGCATCAGCCAATCATGTTACCATTAAACAGACTTGGTGAACATGATTGCCAGAGCTGCCTGTCAGTGTTTACACAAGGAATGCCCCCTCCTTGCGTCCCCGATTTTTCTTTGAGGAAGCCAATTACATCCCTCAGGTTGTAATTTGCAAGACTTTTTTAATACCTGTTTCTGCTCTGCAATTTTAACCCCCTAAATGACGCAATTAATCATATGTCGGTCGCTTTACAAGAGGCCATCCACCTGAATAGTGTGCGGCATAGACAATACATAGGTTCATGCAACGCATGAACCTATGTATTGTTCTGAGTGATGGGCACAGGAGAGAGGGGACAGTGCTCCAGCGCCCACTCTGGACGCACCGCCACTGCAATGCTATCCTGTGGCCAAACACATCTCCCCCCCCCAAAATAATTTAGTAATGGCCCATCAGAGGGGGTGATGAATATGATAAATGAGCCTTCCATTATACTTTTTTTACACACCTTAATAAACGTATAATTAGATTGATGTTGGTCTCTAATTTTTTGGTCTTGAATTTGCTTGTAATGTATGCCTTTGTTTTTCTAATATTATTTCATCTTGTTTCACTCCACAGCTTCCTTCAACGCCACAGGAATGGCAGACTGTGGCATCGGAGTTTGCCACGCGGTGGGACTTCCCCAACTGCGGTGGTGCCATAGACGGGAAGCACGTCCGCATCGTGCCGCCACCCCGTTCTGGATCCTACTACTACAACTACAAGGGGTTTCATAGCATTGTGCTGATGGCGGTGGTGTCAGCACGGTATGAATTCCTCTATGTTGATGTAGGGAAGAATGGCCGGATGTCCGATGGGGGATCCTTCATCCAGACGGAGTTTGCCCTCCGTCTCCAGAGTGACGACCTTGCATTGCCACCGGATGCAGGGAATATTGAAGGACTCCCCTTTGTTTTCTTGGCTGATGAAGCCTTCGGACTCGGACGGCATCTTATGAGGCCATTTCCACAGAGGACCCTGACCCCAGAGAAGAGTGTGTTCAATTACCGGCTGGCCAGGGCCCGAAGAGTCGTTGAAAATGCCTTCGGCATAATGGCCAGCCGGTTCCGCCTTTTTATGACTTCCATCCACTTGGCGGACTACAAAATAAACTATGTAGTGTTATGCTGCTGTGTGCTACACAATTTTCTTTGCCGCAAAGCGAATTCATATATGGCCTCAGTTTTGCCAGAGGCTGGACTTTCCCCTGCAAATCCCCTTCCGGGCCTGGAATCTGCCCGTCTTGGCTTGCCCCCCCAAAATGCCCGTGTGGTTCGGGACAAATACATGGAGTATTTCACGGGTAGGGGGGCAATTCCTATGCCAGCCTATGTCTAAGTATCCCAATAAAAATCTTCTTTAAACCTTTAATTATTTGTTCTTTCCTGTCTCCTAGTTTGTCTTTGTGCATTTGTAGTGGCAAGTGTATTTTACTTTAGTAAATAACAACCAATTTCACTATGTTACCTTACAAAAGAACCAAATAAGCTTAGAGTGTATTATAAAAAGAAGCTACACGTTGTTTGTGTTCAAATATTTTACTCTCTGCACATTTTTTTTTGTTTTACTTTGGGGTTGGCCTGACCACAACCCGTCAAATTTTGGCTTATGAAAATACAAAAATACCACTTGCATTTCTAAAATGACAACATTGGATACCTCTGAGCAATCTGAGACATTCAGTTACACAAACTATGTCTCTATGTGCCCGTCCTAATATGGGGTCCTGCCACCCCTTGCCCAGTCAAAAATTCAATATGCACACATTTTTACTTTTTTGCAAATAGGAAGTTTACAATCTTGATCCCTATTGTCAACATGTGCTATCTGCCATCAGGGGTGATCAATGGATGTGTTTTGGGGGTGCATCCCCTTCCTCAGTTCACCGACTTTTGATACGAGGAAGGTGTTGCACCCACAAAAGACGTACATGGATATCCCCTGATGGCAGATAGCACATGTTCACACACTGTGTGCATATTCAATTTTTGGCTGCTTTGTTACTCAAAAAATTAGTAAAAATATAAAAACAAACATGTAAAAACAAATGTGTTTGGATGGCTTATTGAATTCTCCCCAAAACATCGAGAATGTCTTTAAATGTTTGTTCCATCACATGGATTCTTTGTTTAATTAGGTCCAGTTCCGTGCTACATTCCATCACTTGCTGGATGAGGCGGAGGGCACTGTCAGCAGAGAACGGTGTGCTATCCTTCACAACATTTCCATCCCCTAAAAACCATAAAAAAAAATTAATAAAACTCTGCAGGCCTACCTCGCTTACCTTAAGCTGTGGTGTCAGATACTGACCTGTTGTGGTGACCAGATCCACAACGTCATCCACCTCTCCTTCCTGCACTTCTCCTTCCTCCACCTCAACTTCCTGCACATCTTTCGGTTGTGGATCTTTGGGAGTTTGGGGTTGCTTGGAAATTGTGGGGTGCATGTGCTCCCTGGAGTGTCCTCCTCCCAGTCTTCTCTCCCCTATGAGAATAAAACCAAAGGTCTATTTATCACACTGTAAAAATCTCATTTTTAAACTTAAAACAGGCTAAATTGTTTGGAAGTGGGGTACAAGTGTGTGTTTGTGCGGAATTTAAAGAAAAATGCATTCTTTATGACCCCAAATATGTTTATTATTCACATTTGGATGTAATTTTTTGGACATGGAGGCACCACAAATAAACTCTGATGCACCTGTGTGGGACACCCAAAAAAGGCGGGTCTGGTGGCCCACACTATAGTGCTCCAAAGTACAGATGTGGAAGCAGCTGCTGAGTGTCCTCTCCTTTACACTGATTAAAGTTTGCATTTCATTCTCCTTACAAACACATCATCTAGACTTAAAAATTATCCACAATACTTGATCAAAAATGGCAGATGTCTAATTACTTTTGGGGGTCTTAAATAAGCCAAAACCACGGATAGTGGCCGAACGAAGTGTCGGTAACGTAACGAACGATTACTGTGCCCAACCTAGTTCAAAATAATACATTTTGGAAGGGAGTCCAATATGCTTTAAAAAAAAAAAAAAAGTAAGTTTCTAAAAAGATTAATAGCAGAAAGGTCGTCATTTTACTTACTTTTAGCGAGCATCCTCTTTATGCTCCTCAACTGGTCTGGCTCCCTCAGTTTGAGGTCTGACCACCTCTTTCTGAGCTGCTCATTTGAGCGTTTCACCCCGAACTTCGCCCTCAGACTCTTCACAACTTTAGTGAGGATTTTGGCCTTCCTTCTATTTGGTTTGCTATACGGCCCATGCTTGGCATCATAATCAGCCTTGACCAAGATGTCCACCATCTCCGCCATCTCCGCCAAAGACATATTCGATGCCTTGAATCTCCTCCTTGATCGTGACGTGTCCTCGGTCTCCGGGCTTGTCTCCTCGCTAGTTGCGGAATTATCAGACACCTGCTGTAACTCCGCCATATCTGTCTGCGCGCCGAAAGAGAAGGGGCGGGGAAAAGATGTTAGTTAGAACGTCATGGGCGGGCGACGTGTGCGGAGCGACGTGTTCCAATTTGGACGCATGCGTGGTGTGTATATAGCAAACACACATGTGACTATAGTACGTTCGGTGTGCGGAGAGAGGAGTTCAAGTGACGGACGTGCGAACGAAGGTATGTGATTTTGTGAGACTTGTTAAAATTGTTGGCCTATACTGTCTTGAGATTGTTGGAGGATATATATGGTGACTAGGATGTGAAGGAGGTTAGACTGTTTGCCTCACATTATTTAAATATAATTTATTTTACTTGCAGATACAATATGAATGTATTTATTAGCGACAAAGAGTTCCTGGCGGAATTTATTGACCGGGTAAGGGAGCTGCCGGCTCTGTGGGAGACCAAAAACCCCATCCATAAAAAAAAAGGGGTGAGAAAAGCAGCGCTGGATAAGCTGCTCCCATTTGTGCATACCAAGGTGCCCACAGCCACAGCAAAACAAGTGGACACTAAAATTGGGAGCTTGAGAGGTACCTACAGGACTGAACGCTCTAAGGTGCTGGCTTCTCAGAGGTCAGGAGCAGCAGCAGATGATGTTTATGTCCCGGTTTTGTGGTACTACAGCAGGATGTCCTTCCTGGATGACCACATTGAGCCAAGGCCATCACTCTCCACTCTTCCCCCCAGACTTCCCTGCAGCCAACCTGAGCCTTCTCTGGAGCAAGAGGAGGCAGCCATCCTGGATGATCCTGATTTGGCCATCTGGAGCCAGGTATAGTATTAACTGAAAATGTAGTGGGATAAAATTAATGTTTCCCAAATATGTCAGGATGAGAAACATACATTATTTTGTATTCAACAAGTGAAATCATGATCTGTAGACATTATTCTGCACTTAATTGTGTGGTAAATAGTCAAGCTGATGTAGTGGTAAATTTAAAGCAAGGATTTATGCATTTACATTCTAATTGCTTCCATCAGGATTACAAAGTTTGATGCAAAGATTAAACCAACATATTAAACTATGTTTCTTTTTCATACACAGGATGAAATCAGCCAGGAGGAGGGTCTGGAAACTGTCAGGCAGGAGGAGGAAGGGCCCAGTGGCAGCCAGGAGGTGGCAGGGCCCAGTGGCAGCCAGGAGGTGGCAGGGCCCAGTGGCAGCCAGGAGGTGGCAGGGCCCAGTGGCAGACAGGAGGTGGCAGGGCCCAGTGGCAGACAGGAGGTGGCAGGGCAAAGGAGAAGCAACAGATCCCAGGTGCCTCCCATCAGGCTTCACAAAAGAGGCAGGAGGGACAGGACCACCAGTGAGGCAGCAATGGCCCTTATTAAAGAGGCCCATGCCACCCTCAAGGAGCCCACATCCCCTGAAGAGGCCATTGCCGGCCTAGTGGAGGCTAAGTTCAAGGTGATGAGCATGGAGCAACGCCTCCTATGCGAACCCCTGCTCATCACCTTGCTCAACAAGGGGGTGATGGAGCAAATTACCCCCAATACCGCCATATGTGAGGTGGCCCAACTGACCCAACCTCAACCTCCACCTCCACCTTCCTCTTCTGCCCCACCCCCTTCTGCTACCCCTCCACCTTCTGCCCCACCCCCTTCTGCTACCCCTCCACCTTCTGCCCCACCCCCTTCTGCTACCCCTCCACCTTCTGCCCCACCCCCTTCTGCTACCCCTCCACCTTCTGCCCCACCCCCTTCTGCTACCCCTCCACCTTCTGCCCCACCCCCTTCTGCTACCCCTCCACCTTCTGCCCCACCCCCTTCTGCTACACCTCCACCTTCTGCCCCACCCCCTTCTGCTACACCTCCACCTTCTTCTTCTGCCCCACCCCCTTCTGCTACACCTCCACCTCCTCCTCCTGACAGGAGTACCCCTCCAGTGGGCCAGCCTCCAGCTAAACGAAGAAGGAAGGCTTCAGTAAAGGCTGCAGGGAAGGTTGCCAGGAAGAAGAGGAAGTGATGGCCTTGCTTCATTGTGGTCGCACTGGTCGGACAGAAGGCAGCCTGTTGTAGTACCACACACTTGGGACATATATCTCACCTGCTGCTGTTCCTGACCTCTGGGAGGCCAGCATCAGATTGTGTTCTGAAATGTGGGCCTTCTCAAGCTCCCAATTTTAGTGTCCACACAGGGTTGCTGTGTGCTCTGGGGTCCCTGGGATGCACAAATGGCAGCAGCTTCTCCAGCGCTGCCTTCTCTTTATTTAATTTATAAACATGAATAAATGTGTTTTTTGTTTAAGTTCATACTTGACTATGTGTATTTTTAAATAAAAAAAAACAAGCTTTGGAGTAAGCAGATACATTTGACTGACAATAAAATGCACAGATATCACCCCCCCAAAAGAATAACTAAATCTGATTAGCTCAAAAACATGGTGTGAAATTTTAAAAATATAGATTAGAAAATTAAATGGGAGATCGCTATCAAAACATTGAGAAATTATAATTAACATCATTTTGAAAAATCTAACCATTTAAATTATTCCTAAAAACTTGCACGATATAATACACATAAATCTTATAAAGAGCAGCATGAAAAAGGTTAAAAATAAGGCAGAACTCTGTGTGAATATCAGCAGCAAAAGAAGGTCTCTCGTTTTGATTAATGTAACATTCTAACGAAGAATTCAATGCAGAACATTTAAACGATGAAATATTTATGAGCGTGACGAATGTGCTCTCTCCATTATGAAGGCTTGTTTTACCAGAAGATGCGCTCCCGTCTCATAGTTGCTTGTGAGCATGCGCGCTTTTGGAAGAGTCGTAAAAGCATACACACGAACCATTTTCTCGTCACAAAACAGGCCGACGAGAAACACGACGAGGAAATCTGGACTCCTGACGAGAAAATAGAGAGCAGGTTCTCTATTTTCTCGTCGAGATTCTCGTCAAGTTTCTCGTCGTAAAACCATACACACGAACGTTTTTCTAGACAAAAAAACTCTCGCGGCACTTTTCTTGACTGTTTACGACGAGAAAATCGGTCGTGTGTATGAGGCCTGACTAAACGAAGATGACTCATACAATATAAAGTAAAGGTGTCCCGTAACAGTCATAGAGGCTTCTATTTAGAAAATTACTATAGGAGCCTGGATATAAAAGGGCAAACTGCACACATTTTTAATACTGGTTCATCATCATCTTCCCATATTTCCAAAATAACAATTAGTTCAGTGATTTAGGGCTCTTTCACACGGAGGTCCGTTCAGGTCCGCCTGTCAGTTTTTTAGGCGGACCTGAAACGGATCCTCCATGCACCCCTATGGAGGCACGGATGTCAGCGGAGACATGTCCGCTGACATCCGCTCCGCTCCGCTCCGCCAAAGTGTGACGGAGGAAAACCCTATTTTTCCTTCCGTCGGCGGAGCGGATCGGATGACAACGGACTCTACGGTCCGTCGTCATCCGATTCCCCATAGGGGAGAGCGGCGCTCTGACAGGGCGGTCCCTGCACAGTGTGCGGGGACCGCCCAGTCATCCGTCGGCTCAGCGGGGATCAACGGAGCGATCCCCGCTGAGCAAGCGGAGCTTCACGGGGCGGATCTGCACGGATCCGCCCCGTGTGAAAGGGGCCTTAGGAAGACTTTTATGTTTTTCTTTTGGGTGTGCAACAAGTCATGCTGCCCAAGCCTCATTAGAACTGTTCAAATCCGGCATTATGTCCTAAAAACAAGGCTACATACAACCAGAAAGGGTAAAAAAAACATAATATTGATAGAGAGAAAGAAGCAACATATGCAAAATAATTCTGAACACGTTTAAAAAAATTGGAATTCCATGCTTACAAGAAATGTAAAAGTGTAGCAATAACAAGTATATATTACCTCTCAAAGAATTCACTGTACTCCACCTGGTATTGCCTCAAAACAGAATTAAACTCCTGCAAAAAAAAAAAAAATTGTTTACTTTTTTATGCTTTCTTTCCCCTAATTTCAACTGGTGATCTGACCAGTAAGTCTGTTGCAAGCTCTCCTGCAAATGTATCAGTTAATAGTGGTGAGACAAGCCATTTACCACTGACATGGGTGCTTATGATGATCAGCTTTTACTTACTTATTTATGTAAAATCTTTATCCCATAGGAAAGAAAAACTGTTGCTCTAACTGCTTGTGGAACTGCACTATGAGCTGGAGTTTGGCTTCAAATAGTTAGTGTATCTAAATGTTCTAGTCCATCTAACACACCCTTCCCCCTAGACGGACAATTCTGCTGCTCAAAGGTGCCCCCTGTGCTCCTTTATCCAGAGTGAGGGTGTGTTACTGGCCAGATCACCAGGTGAAAAAAGCCTAAAAAGGAAAACGAAAGCAGCCAACACATCTAATGATTGGTAAGCTGCAATATATTACATTTCTTCTTCTTGCTACAGCCATGAGATCAATGCGCAGCAGCTGCAGGGAAGACAAGGGAGTGCTGGAAATTTTGAAAGCTGTGACATTGCCCATAGGCACCCATGTCCCAGCCCTTGTTGGTGCCCCCTCCTCTCCCCCGCAGCCGCCACTCACTGACACATAGGACTGGAGTAGACTAAAAACAGGTAAGTATATACATCTTTGTTTTTTATACAGGTTGGGGGGGGGGGGGGGGGTTGCATTCTTTATTTATTTTTTTGCGAAATAAGCAAAAAAAGCACACACATTTTGAAAAAAAACAACATATTTTTTTTTAGTTTCTGTTATAAAATGTATAAAGTAATTTTTCTTCATAAATTTAGGGCAAAATTTATACTGCTACATAGCTTTGGTAAAAATAACCCAAATTAGTGTATATTTTTTTGTCTGTGTGAAAGTTATAGAGCAGGGGTCTCCAAACCCCGGCCCGCGGGCCACATCGGCCCACGGGTGTGATTTGTCCGGCCCGCAGCTTATCCAGGCTCTGCCACACGTCTTTGGCCCTGCGCTGCCCGCCCCATGTTGACCGTCGGAGTTCAGCCACCTCTGGTGCTGGTTGCATGCTGGCTGCGCGCTACTGTCACTTGGAAATACACAAGCTCTGCTTGTGCATTTCCAAGTGACAGCGCGCTCCTCTCCCCGCAGCCGCTCTGACCATCCTTGTGTACTGTACACACGCTCTATGAGAGCACTTGGAGTCAGAGTCAGAGCAGAGGAGGAAGGGGGCGGGGAATCTGCCAACAGGAAGATGCCTGTGGAACTGCTGCACGGAGATCGGAGGAGAAAATGCTGTAAGTAAAATGAGGAAAACTTTGCACTGGAATGGGGGGGGGGGGGAAGCTTTGTGGGAGGAGAGTCTTGCCTTGGAGTGGAGTGTGGAGCTCTGACTGTACTGGAATCTGGGGGCTGGGGGGGGGGGGAGCAGTGCACTCTGCATCAACCTCTCCCTCTGCACCCTGCGCCAACCTCACCCTCTGCACCCGGTACCCTCCCTCTGCACCCTGCACCCAGCCTCTGCACCCTGCGCCAACCTCACCCTCTGCACCCGGTACCCTCCCTCTGCACCCTGCACCCAGCCTCTGCACCCTGCGCCAACCTCACCCTCTGCACCCGGTACCCTCCCTCTGCACCCTGCACCCAGCCTCTGCACCCTGCGCCCACCTCACCCTCTGCACCCGGTACCCACCTCACCCTCTGCACCCTCCCTCTGCACCCTGCGCCCAGCCTCTGCACCCTGCGCCCACCTCACCCTCTGCACCCTGTACCCACCTCACCCACCCTCTGCACCCTGCACCCACCTCACCCTCTGCACCCTGCACCCGCCCTCTGCACCCTCCCTCTGCACTCTGCATCCACCTCACCCTCTGCACCTTGCACCCTCCCTCTGCACCCTGCGCCCACCCTCTGCTGCTAAATTCTCCCTCTGCACCCTGCGCCCACCTCACCCTCTGCACCCTGCACCCACCCTCTGCACCCTGCACCCACCTCACCCTCTGCACCCACCTCACCCTCCGCACCCTGCACCCACCCTCTGCACCCTGTACCCACCTCACACCCTGCACCCACCCTCTCTCTGCACCCTGTGCCCACCTCACCCTCTGCACCCTGCGCCCACCTCACCCTCTGCACCCTGCACCCACCCTCTGCACCCTGCACCCACCTCACCCTCTGCACCCTGCACCCACCCTCTGCACCCTGCACCCACCTCACCCTCTGCACCTACCTCACACACCTCACCCTGCACCCAACTCACCTTCTGCATGTAGCACACCCCTTAACCCTGAACTCTGTACATAGCTCACCCCTGAACCCTGGGGAATTTTCTGGGGACACCGATGGGGAAAATTCTGCTGGGGACACCGATGGGGAAAATTCTGCTGGGGACACCGATGGGGAAAATTCTGCTGGGGACACCGATGGGGGGGGGGGGGGGAATTCTCGCGGGGACACCGATGGGGAAAATTCTGCTGGGAACACCGATGGGAGGGGGAATTCTGCTGAGGACACCGATGGGGGGGGAAAATTCTGCTGGGGACACCGATGGGGGGGAAACTCTGCTGGGGACACTGATGGGGAAAACTCTGCCGGGGACACTGATAATGGGAAAAACTCTGCTGGGGACACTGATAATGGGGAAAACTCTGCTGGGGACACTGATAATGGGGAAAACTCTGCTGGGGACACTGATGATGGGAATGACGATTCATTCATTTGTACATAACTGATTTTTTTTGGCCCCCGAATACTTGTAAAATCTACAATGTGGCCCTTGTGTTGAAAAGTTTGGAGACCCCTGTTATAGAGCCTACAATCTATGCTACGTATTATTGAAAATTGATCGTACCTGATGTACTTACTGTCTATCACATTTCCTGAGGCCCTGAAGTGTCAGAACAGTAAATAGCCCCCAAATGACCCCTTTATGTAAAGTAGATGGTCCAAGGTATTTAGTAAGAGGCATGGTGAGTTTTTTGAAGTTTGTAATTTTTCCCCACAATTCTTAAAACAATGAAGAAATTAATTATTTTCTTTTAAAAACACAAAATTGTCATACTAATGTAGCGGGGTGTTCAATTTAGGGGAGTGTCTGAGTGGTAGTTAGGCTCAGACACACTATTGTTAGGGTTAATGGACAATTTCTGTGCCATGGGAGATAGTATTGGTGCCCTGGGGCCTACAGGTGGCGCTGTCACTATAGGTCCGGGTTGAACCACAATACAAGGTTGTGCCTTTTCTTGTCCCCTCTCGGCAGCAGTACCGCGGGGCGGGGAACCTGCTGTGCCTGTCGGGAGAGGGTATAAAAGAGGCGGCCATCTTCCATGCGGGTTCATCCGCGCCCAGGCACCTTCAGCATGGGTGTGCGCGTGGGTCGTCTCTGGGTGCCCTAGGCCCGGAGGCCTGGTTCCTGTTCCATCCCAGACACCTTCAGTCTGGGGTGAGGTACTATTTTGGAGGCCCGGAGCCCAGCACCTTCGGTTGGGTTCCGCCGAGGATCGAGGACTCCCAAGGTGCCGCCTTGCGAGGGGACCCGGATCTGGGACGAGGAGGCCAGGGAGGTTACCTGTACCGAAGACCCAGCGCAGAGTCGTGGTGACGGTGGGGACCTCTGGTAACTCTCCGGAGGGATGTCTTCTCCTGTACATGGGCCAAATACTACTTAAGAAGGAAGTTCTGGTTCAAGGTCAGTGGCAGTGGCCTCATAGGGCCATGCCCTATTCACCAAGTCAAGGGCCGTGCCCTATTCACCTGGTCTGTGGCAGAGACCAACCTCACGGTCTGTGGCAGAGGTCTTGCACCAAAGCTGTTTGTGAAGCCTAAACAGTCAAAGAGACTGATTCAAGTTTGTGCCTGGACCTCCTCCCATCTAAGCTGTCCTGTGTCTTGCTCCAACCTGTCTGCTGTTAAAGAGGCATATTTATTATCCGTGTGAAATAAATATAGAAGTTGGACTTTCAGTTGGTGTGGACAGTTACATTACTGGGGGAAACATAAAGACTTGCATCTACCTAAGGTAGAGGTGAGAATCTTCCTCGGGAGGATTCAACTCCAGCCGCAGGCAGGCCCGAAAACTAACACTGCTCAACCTCCTTACTCAGGAGGGTACGGGCTTGTGGTGCGGTGTGCCTCTCCCCTCCCTGCGAGGAGCCGAAACTAAAAGGCAGGTAGGGGGAGAGGCGAGGGCGCTACACTAACAAGGTTTTTCTCACACACGGCATAGGCATACTTACATTTACACCCCCAAAACACATTTTGCTACTGAGTATGGCGATACCACAAGTGTGAGACTTTTTCACAGCCTGGCCACATACAGAGGCCCAACATCTAAGTAGCACCTTCAGCCGTTCTAGGAGCATAAATTACCCATCTAATTTCCCTAATATCTATTACATTTTGAAGGTCCTGAAGCACCAGGACAGTGGAAACAACTGTTGTCAATTTATAAGATATTTCTAACACATAGCATGTACATACCAAGAATTACACCACAAAATACATTCTGCTGCTCGTCCTAAGTATGGTGATACCACATTTGTGAGACGTTTACACAGCCTGGTCACATAGAGAGGCCCAACATCCAAGTAGCACCTTTAGGCATTCTAGGGACATAAATTACACATCTAATTTCCTGACTACTTATCACATTTTTATAGGGCCTGGAGCACCAAGACAGTGGAAACCCCCACAAAATGACCCAATTTTGGAAAGCAAACACCCCAACGTATATTCTATGAGGCATAATGAGTCTTTTGAAAATGTAATTTTTTTCAACAAGTTTTTGAAAAATGTGGAAACTTAATAAAAAACTTATTTTTTTTAAAACAAAGTTGTCAATTTATAAGATATTTCTAAAACACAGCATGGCCATAGCAAGAATTACACCCCAAAATACATTCTGCTACTCCTCCGGAGTATGGCGATACCACATGTGTGAGACTGTTTCACAGCCTAGTTAAACAAAGGGTAAACAAAGATTACCTGTGGTTATAGTTGAGCAGTTGTCAGCAGAGGAGAGCATTGGTCCAGGAAGCAGGCAGAGATGTGGTCAGCAACAGCCAAAGGAATTGTCCAGGCAGCAGGCAAAAAAGAGGCATCGTCGCCAATCGAGGTACCAGGAAAATGATCAGAACAGGTATTAGAAACAGGGAAATGGCAGGCTGTTCAAAATAAGGGGAACTAATATTTTAGGGATGTGTGATAACGTTAGAAGCAGTCTCCGACTTGTGTAGTATTTATCAAGGTAGATATGATAACCTTTGTTGAACAGTGGGAATGCCAGGTCCCAGACAATTTTTCCACTTGTGCCGATGTAGGATGGGCTCTTAGGGAGCTGGAGCTGGGAGCCTTCGTACACGGGGAAGGCATGCACATATCCTCTGGCTCTTTTACAAAGCTTGTTGAGCTTCAATCCATACCTGGCCCTTTTACTGGGAATGTATTGCTAGTGTAGCGGGTATATACTTTCCCGGGTGTAATTTTGAATTTGGCAGAGACATCAGTGATGTGTAATTCCCTGCAGCCCAGTGGGTGGCGCTGTCGTCCTGGGCTGGGGTTGAATCATTGCTGTGTGCCGTCCTCCTTTTTGTCCTCCCTCGGCAGCGGTATGGTGGGGCGGGAAACCCGCCGTGCTTGCTGGGAGAGGGTATAAAGGGGGCCGGCCATCTTTGTCACGGGGTTGACGTCCCAGGCACCTTCAGCTTGCGGACGGTGGGTCGTGTCGCTCCTCTGGGTGGCTTAGGCCTAGAGGACAGCGGAGGTCGAGTTCCATCCCAGGCACCTTTAGCCTGGGGTGAGGTACTTGGATGGAGGTCCGGAGCTCAGTGCCCAACACTGAGTTCCGCGAGGGAAGGAGGTCCTAGGGTGCCCAGGGATTGGGTACCCGAATCCGGAAGGCGCCATGGACCGGGGGAGCTCCTCATTTGAAGACCCGGGGCAGCATATTGCCGGTGACAAGTGAGTCTCTCGTCGGAGACGGCCTGGATGGAAATCTACCCTCGTGCGGAGACCAGGACACACTTCTAGGAAAGGGAAGTGGCAGCTTACATTGTGTCTGGGCCTGTTCGCATCCACACCTTCTTTTCTGTTCTGTTCTATCAAGGGAGTTCAACTGTTTGTGTTCAGACAAGAAGAGTAAAGGAGTGTTGAACTTTAATGGTGTGGAGCTCATTTTCTGACAGACATGGTTCACGGTGACTCTTGGAGGGAGGATCCAGGTGCACAACACTGACCCGAAGGTAATACTGAACTGTTGCTTATACCGCACTAACATCTGTGGTGGAAGCTAGGCGTAGTGTCCCCGCTCCCTCCCCTCTAAGATACCCCTAGACAAGAGAAAGATGAGACCAAGAGGGGAGTGTGAGGAGCAGCCGCTACACTTGAATTGCAGCCGGCCAGTGAAGTGGACAAGTGCCCCCATCCTCCCGTGCCCTTTGGTCCCCCACGCACAGCAAACAGCGATCGTCCCACATGTGAGGTATCGCCACGAACATTAGATACTGGGCAGTCTAGCACCAGACCTTCTCTGTAAATCTAAAGTGGTAACCTATGAAGGCTTTTAAAACATCGCCTATGGATAGTAAAATTTACGTCATTTGTCACCGTTACACGTTTTAAAGCGTGATATGTTTGGTATCCATTTACTTGGCATAACTTCATCTTTTATATTTTTTAAAATTGGGTTATGTATTGTGTTTTTTTGCATTAAGATTCAAAAAAGTGTATTTTTCCCAAAAAATTACGTTTGAAAACCCACTGCACAAATACCGTTTGACATAAAAAAAATTGCAAAACCCACCAATTTATTCTCTAGGGCAGTGATTCTCAACCAGGGTTCCGTGGAACCCTAGGGTTCCTCCAGAGGTTGCTAGGGGTTCCTTCAGCATTGGGCAATTTCTGCCTCTCAGATCATTTCCTACTGACACCATTGATCTTTTTAGCTATCTGTAAGGAGGTAATTCTTCCCAATGACCACAAGTGTAAGGACCATTCTTCCCACTGACCATTACACAAAGGTATCATGAATTGTAGATTTCTAATTTTTAGCAGGGGTTCCCCGAGCCCGGAGAACTATTTCAAGGGTTCCTCGGTGTTGAAAAGGTTGAGAAAGGCTGCTCTAGGGCCTCTACTTTAAAACATATATAATGTTTGTGGGTTCTTAGTAATTTTCTAGCAAAAAATACTAATTGTCACATGTGAACAAAAAGTGCCAGAAAAGGCTTGGATGGAAGTAGTTTATACCGCTTTAAGCTAAAAAATATTCTGAGGAATTCACACTACTTTAACCACTTGCTGTCCACCCCATAGCAGCATATAGCATATATATGTATGTGATCCCGCTCTTCCGGGTAGGGAACACGCATGTGTGCCGCCATCGGCTCGCTCCTGCTGTGATCATACACAGCAGGAGCCCAGCGGTGCGTCTTGGGGACTCAATGTCTGCCGGCACCTGCCGATCATCCAGCGCAGAGGCAGAATGGCATTCTTCCCATTTAATCAAGGCAGATCGACCTTCTGACAGGAGGGAAGGCATGGATCCGTCAAAGCATGGACAAGGATCCATGTCTTCTCCTAGTAAAAGCCCCTCCCACACTGTAGTAAAACAGGCTAGGCACACAGTTAACTCTTTGACCCCGCTGATGTTGACCCCCTTCCCAGCCAGTGTCATTAGTACAGTAATGTTAGGAGAAGAAAAGGCAAACTGCGCTATAAGGGTTAAAACATAAGTAAACCAAAAAACATAAAACAACAAATATGAGCAGCGATTCTCCTGTATGACATAAATTACAGTATAGCACATATAAAAGATATTAGAATCGCGCAAAAAAATAAAATAAAAAAAAAGTTCTATAAATCAGTCCATCGGATATAAAAATATAGTGTTCCTAAATAGTTCACCAGTGTTTCTAACTGTAATGCCCTGTACACACGATCGTTTTTTCCGATTAAAAAAGTCTGATGGACTTTTTTCATTAGAAAAACCGATCATGTGTGGGCCCCATCTGACTGTTTTCCATCGATGTAAAAAATGGAACATGTTTAAACGGAGAAAAAACCCACGCATGCACAGAATCAAGACGACGCATGCTCAGAAGCATTGAACTTCATTTTTCTCTGCTCGTCAGAGTGTTTTACGTCACAATCGGAATTTTGTCTGATGGTGTGTATGCAAGACTGATGGAAGTCAGCTTCATCGGAATTCCAACGGAAAATTCCATCGGAAATCCGATCGTGTGTACAGGGCATAAGCCTTAATTCCTGATGATAGAAATGCCATCAATCACCTCATGTGATCCACCACCAAAATAGTGAGATTTGCTGCTTACCAGCTCCAGATGATCCCCCGTAACAGGAGATCAAATAGCGTGTTTGGCTTAAAGCCAGCCTGGGTCTTTCTCCCACCGATAGTATTCTCCTAATCCAGGGGCACCGCTCACTCACATGGATGGATGGTTTATGTATCAAAAACAAAGAAGCTCCACATGGCATAAAACCTCTTTAAAGTTTATTAAAATAAAAGTAATGCACTTACATGTTGTAAGATGAATAAAAGCATTAAGTCTTTTATTTAGTCAACCAAAACATACCCGTCCTACCAGGACACGAGGGGATAGGTGATGTCACCTCCTTAAATAGTAAACAAAAGAAACCAAGCCTCGAACTGAGTCGCGACTCGCTATACCAGCATCTGCATCGGCGTGTGCCAAGCCTCTTCTATGGACATATGTCACGCCGCGGCATGCTCTGTAAACATTCTCATAACAAAGCAAAAAAATATATACAATTTTATATTTTTTTGCTTTGTTATGAGAATGTTTACAGAGCATGTGTCGGCGTGGCATACGTCCACTGGTCCCCAAAAAGTGTCAAAAATGTCAGCTAGTGTCAGAATGCCCACCGCAATATTGCAGTCCAGCTATAAGTCGCTGTTTGCCATTTACTAGTAAATCCCATAGTTGTAGGTGCTATAACTTTTAACAAACCAATGAATGCACGCTCATTGGGATTTTTTTTTTTAACAAAAATATGCAGCAGAATACATATTGGCCTAAATTCATGAAGAAATTCGATTTTTTTTTTTTATTATTATTATTGGAAGTGTTTTATAGTGGAAAGAAATAATTTAAAAATATATATATATATATATATATATATATATATATATATATATATATATATATATATATATTTTTTTTTTTTTATTTGTCTGTCGTTTTTTTGTTTATAGCGCAAAAAATAAAAACCACAGAGGTGATCAAATACCACCAAAAGAAAGCTCTATTTGCGGGGGGAAAAAAGAACATAAATTTTATTTGGGTACAGCGTCGCACAACCATGCAATTGTCAATTAAAATAACGCAGTTAATCGCACAAAATGGCTTAGCCAGGAAGGTCAAGTGGTTCATTTCAAACTTGCAGGAATGACAGCAGGAAACGAATGGGTTCCCATAAATTAAAAATAACCCATTAGAAATCTTCCAGGAGACCACAGTCTGCAGTGTGAGGGCAGAAACTTTTACTTTCGCTTTTCAGTAATGTGTGCCTGAGGGACACTCTATTTCCACACGCTCCCTAGTCCTCCTAGCAGGAGAGAGTCTATTGGCAGACGCTCCCTGCTGTCACATGACCCTGCTTCTCCATTGCCCGGGCTCTTAGTAGCTGTGTGGAGATACAAAGTTGCAGTAAGTTGTGCTCTTTCTCTATTTGTAGTCAGGATGGAGGAATATTGGTAGATATGGTAAATATTTATCACAGGAGCAGCTTCTGTAGCATGGGTCAGGCTGGCCCTGTGTGCAGTAATGGGAGAATTAAAACAGAAACCAAAAACCAGTTACAATGAAGTGTGTGCTGTGTGTGAGGAGTCTGTCACATGTAATATGGGACATCAATCCTGGGGGGTGTATTGCTGTGTGGATACAAGCCTGTCCCCGTGTTCACCCCTCATCCTCAGCGCATTCAGGACTTTTTTTTTTTGTGTTTTATCTTTTATCTTTTATTTTTTCTATACTTTTAGGTGTTTTCGGGCTTGAACATTTTTCGCTAATGAGATCAGGCGTGTTCAGATCTGAACGCACCTGAGGCTACTGCGAAGATTTCACTGTACTGGGCCAATCATAAGCAGCCAATGCATTGCCCGCCCCACAGAGGAACGTGTGCATGCCCATTGTATGCATGCGACTGCAGGGAATGTCGGAGCCGCAGGTGATGGGTCCTGTACACGTGACAGATTCATGGTGCTCAGGTGGGTTCGGACTGGGATCTGAACACGTCTGAGCTTATCGTTAGCCAATTGAAAAGCTAGTTACTAAAGCCTCGTACACACGATCGGATTTTCATCGGACAAAGCGTAGGACTTTTGTCTCAAGGGCGTTGGCCACGAACTTGTATTGCATACAAACGACAAAAGAATTGTCGGCCAACAAACAGAAAAATACATGGTTTTTCAGCTCTTTAGCACCACCCTTTGGGCAACTTCTGCTAATGTTGTATTATGGTGAGCATTGCTTCTGAGCATGCGCGTTTTTACTTTGGGGTTTTGTGTACACACGATCGGATAATCCGCCAACACACATTTGTTGGCGGACAATTTTAAAGCATGCTATCCCACATTTGTCTGCGGAAGCATACAAACGGTCGGATTTTTACGACACCAGCCTGCCATCACACAATTCCCATCTGATAATCTGATAGTGTGTATGAGGCTTAAGGGTGAGTTCAGGCGTGTTCGCAAAAAAACGCACGTAAAAAGCCTGCCAGGATGTCGGCACTGCACAACCCTAATCAGAGGCATTCCTCAATCTCTGCATCCGCGGATCGGGAAAATGTCTCACTGCCTACGATTAGAGTTGTGCAGTGCCGACTTCCTGGCAGGCTCTTTACGTGCGGGTTGCGAACACACCCTGCGCTCATCCTTACTGGTTACCAGGCTCGTTCAGACATGACCCTTGCGTACACGTGGTTGTTGGCTTTGCCAGCTTCTCAGTGGGATAGCTCAAATGGGTTCGGACTCGTGTCTGAACATACCTGAGTTTATCCTACTAGTTAAGCCCCTTACACACGATCAGAAAATCGTATGAAAAATGCTGATTTAGGAGCAATCGTACGATAATCTGATCGTTAGTACAGAGCTTCCGAGAGCCGATCAGGACAGTTCATCTGATATTATTTGATTGGACATGCACAATTTTTTTTTTTCCATACGATGCCAGATCGTATGGTTTTTGTTTAATCAGTACAGCTGTCGTTGGAAAATGCATTACAACACATGACATCACTTCCGAATTTTTATTCTGTTGTACGAGAATTTTTGTGACTTTAGTATACTCATCAGATTCGGTCTGAGATTATCATGCAAAAAAAACAGACGATCATTCGTCCGATAATCTTATCGTATGTATTGGGCATTATTAGGAGGATCTAAAGCAAGAAATTGTGTGAAAAATTTGCATTTTCAGGTGCTCTGGTTGACGTCTACGAGGGCAAAAATGCGCTATTCTGCCCCACAGAAGGTACCATAAGTTATAATGGGGATCATGATATTAACTACTTAAAGCGGAGCTCCGCCAAAAAAAAAAATATTAAAAGCCAGTAGCTACAGCTACAGCAGCTGCTGGCTTTTAATATTTGGACACTTACCTGTCCTGGAGTCCAGCGACGTCCGCAGCAGAGGACGAGCGATCGCTCGTCACTCTGCTGCCCCCTCCGCCATCCTCGCTGAGGGAACCAGAAAGTGAAGCCTTGTGGCTTCACTGCCCGGTTCCCTACGGCGCATGCGCGAGTTGCGCTGCGCCGTTCTGATTCGTCCTCCTGTGTTCTGGGAGCCGAGTGTCTCCCAGAACACTACGGGAAGTCTGGGGGAAGTGACGTCACTCCCGCAGATTCCCGAAGAGAGGACTCCCGGATGTGGGTGAAAATACCTGTCTTAGACAGGTATCTTCACCCCCCTCCCCCCTGAAAGGTGTCAATTGTGACATCGGAGGGGGGGAGGGTTCTGATTAGCAGAAGTGCAAATTTAGGGTGGAGCTCCACTTTAATAACCGGCCCATAGCTGAAAGACGGCTACAGGGCGGTTTCTTAACTCTGGGAGGACGTCCATGGACGTCCTCCCAGAATTGCACTCCCGCACGCCCCCTGGGGCGTGCACACGGGAGTGTCCGTGACCGCCGGGTCCAGAGGACCCGGCGCATCACGGATCGCGGTAAATAGCCGCTGATAGCGGCCGTTTACCGCGTGATCGCTCCGTCAAATGACGGAGCGATCACTTGTAAACAAACCGGCGTCATGTCATGACGCCGGTTCCTCTCTCGCCTCTCTGTACCGATCGGTACAGTGTGAGAGGAGTGGGGGAGAGAGCAGATCGCAGCAGCGCTGTGGGCTGGATCTGTGACAATTGCAGTCACAGATCCAGCCATCCATCCCTGCCATACCCAGCCATACTCTGAGATACCCAGCCATACTCTGAGATACCCAGCCATACTCTGAGATACCCAGCCATACTCTGCCGTACTCGGCTGTACTCGGCCTCTGTATGTGGCCAGGCTGTGGAAGTCTCACACGTGGTATCGTCGTACTCAGGAGCAGGGCCGTCTTTACCGCAGGGCAAAACGGGGCAGCTGCCCTGGGCCCTATCATTATTGGGGGGCCCGAAGTATATATCCCCTGAGCCTGCACTGCCTGCCAGTGGGGCCCCAGAAGAAGTAGGAGCTGTGGCACTTCATATCCATTATCAGAGGTGCAGGCAGCAGAAGCAGACGGTGCCAAGCCATTCTTCCCGACAATACGCCTGGGGGGGTGGGTGTTTTTAACACTCACGGCGACTCCTTAATTAGCTCCAGGCCAGCAAGTTCTTAGCTAAGGCAGATTTTCTCTAGCTAATAACGGTTGCTCGGGAGTTAGGCTGTAAGCGCTGCCTATCCTGTCACTACCTTTCCCCCAGCCCCTTCCTGCGAGCAGCAGCTGGGTGGGAGATTTAATACAAGTATAGCTGCCTAAGCTGCCCAAGGGGAGGCAGCCTGAATGGGGAAGTCATAATTGGTGAGAAATCCTTTTGCCCCCACCATCATTTGCTCTGCCCCCCCTTCTCCCTCCCTCTCTCCCATTCTTACCCTCCCTACACACACACACACACTCTCTCTCTCGCCTCTTTCATCCCCCTCCTTTCCCGCTCTCACCTCTTTTGCTCCATCCTCTCTCTCTCTGCCCCTTTCTCTCTTACCTCTTTTCTCTCTTCTCCCCCCCCCCCCCCCACCATTCTTTTTTCCCCTCTCACTCTTTCATCTACCTTTCTCTCATCCTCTCCCCTCTTTCTCCACCTCTCTTCCTCCCTCCTATCTCCTCTCTTTAGCCCCCTCTTTTTTTTCCCTCCAATCTTTTTCTCCCCCCCCCCCCCATGGTCCCCCCAACAGTCTCTCTCCTTTTCCTCAGTCCTCACCCTCCCCTTGTCCCCCTCTTTTTCTCACTTTCTCTCCCTCCTCTACATCGTTCCCCCCCCCCCATATATATTTTCTCATCCTTTCTCGTCCCCCCTCTCGTATCCCCCCTTCTCTTTCTCCCCTCCTCTCACTCTTTTTCTCCTCTCTCTCACCTCACTCTCTATCTTTGCCCCCTCTACCTCCCCCAGCTTTTTTCCCCTCCCTTTCTCTCTTGTTCCCATATCTCTCTTTCTCCCATATCTCTCTTTCTCCTCCCTCTTTTCCTTTCTTCCCCTTCCTCTCGCTCATCCACCTTCTTTCCCCCTTGTATTGCCCCTTCCTCTTTTTGTTTACCTTCTCTCTCTTTCTCTCCCCACCAAGCCCAACACCCCCCCCTCTTTCTTTCACCTTTCTCCCCTTTAGTCCCCCCTCTCTTTTGTCCCCCTTTCTCCCCCCCTCTCTTTCTCTCTCCATTTTTCCTCCTTCCTCTATCTCCTTCTCTTCACCCTCTCTCATATCTCCCCTTTCCTTCCCCAGTCCTGTCCTGGGGGGTTTTGCCAATCCTGTTCACCACCTCCCCAATGCAGAATTCAAGCCTGTCCGTTGCTGGCTAGCCTTGGAATTAGAAGCGGCATAACATCAAATCTCATGATGTCTACGATATGTAAGTCACCTCAAACTGTATTTACCACTTTAACCATGACCACTTTTCGCTGTGGCACACATAGCATAGCCTCTAGCAACGAATCAGTGAGGCATAGTATGTGCTGTAACCTCTAGCAACCAGTCAGTGAGCGGTAATGATATGCTGTAACCTTTGGCAACCAATTTGCTGGAGTAAACTGATTTTAAGTCTAGCTGCTATCTATTTTATATCTCAGAGCACCAGGGTGATCTTTATCGCGGGCCAAAAGGGCTTTGTATTTGTGGGGGTGGAGAGCGAAATTGCATGAAGGGGGGCCCAAGAAAATGTTTGCCCAGGGTCCAGTTAATATTAAAGACGGCCCTGCTCAGGAGGAGTAGGAGAATCTATTTTGGGGTGTCGTTTTTGGTATGTACATGCTATGTGTTAGAAATATTGTATAAATGGACAACTTTGTGTTAAAAAAAAAAAGCATTTTAACCACTTCCCACCGCCGGCCATCATATGACATCCTTGAATTTGTGCGGGGATATCTGAATGATGGGTGCAGCTACATGCATACTTCAGATATCAGCTTTTTCAGCCGGCGATTCCCTATACCATAAGAACGATCATAGCGGCTGTTCCACCGCTTGATCATTCTTACGGGAGGCGAGAGGGGACGTCCCCCCTCCCACCGCCCTCCGGTGCTTCTACCGACTCACCGATACGATCGAAGTAAGGATCGTTTTTTATTTTATTTCAGGCTTCCCAGCCTAGAGGTCTTATTGACCCCATATCTCACTGTAAAGAGGACCTGTCATGCCATATTCCTATTACAAGGAATGTTTACATTCCTTGTAATAGGAATAAAAGTGATCAAAAAATATATTTTTTTTTTTAAAGTGCCCCTGTCCCCGTGAGCTTACATACAGAAGCGAATGCATACGTAAGTCCCACCCACATATGAAAACGTTCTTCAAACCACACATGTGAGGTATCTCTGCGAACGTTAGAGGGAAAGCAATAATTTTGGTCCTAGACCTCCTCTATAACTAAAAACATGTAACCAGTAAAAATATTTAAAGCGTCGCCTATGGTGATTTTTAGGAAGTTTGGCGCCATTCCACGAGCATGTGCAATTTTGAAGGGTGACATGTTAGGTATCCATTTACTCGGCGTAACTTCATCTTTCACATTATGCAAAAACATTGGGCTAACTTTACTGTTTTTTTTTTTTTTTTTAAAGCACAAAACATTTTTTCTCTTATCAATGGACTGACACGGTGTCTCTTTACACTTAACACGTGGGTTATGTCCCTGCTTGCAGGAGAAGACCTAGGCAGAATGTGAGATGTTATACATACATTCTAAAAGCCAGAGCTGAACAGCCCCACCCAGGGGGCGGTCCCTCCGGACATAACCCTCCCACTACAGTCAGCAGACTTCAGTTTTTTCTGCCTAGCAGTCTCCTGACCTATTTTTATTCCTTTTCTGGAATTCTTTTTTATTTTATTTTTGAGAATTTTCTATCAACTGTCGGCTGGGCAACAGGTTGGGTACAAGATATCCTCGTAGTCTTCCCTGTCCGACCATCGAGCGTGCTGATCCTCGCCTTGTGTGCGTGAGACTCAGTTCACGACAGGCCCCATGACTCCAGGGGTGGCCGGGTTTGCTTTCATGCTCCCACGGTCCTCTCAAGACTGAACAGTTCCTGACTGACTGTATCTTTCGCGGTGGACCGGGCCGACAGCTACTCAGTACTGCACTGTGATAGTCCTGTCAGAAACACACCAGTGGGTCCCTCAGGGGATGGGTAAGTAGTCTCTCCTGCCTGCAGGTGAGTACAAAAGGCTGTGTGTTTCTCTGTGGGGGATTTTCCCTGTCTCCCCCTGTATTTCATTGTCACTCTCTGTCACCATTGCTGGCGCTGTGCTGTGTGGGGTGCCTGGGAGTCACACTGTTCTTGGAGGGGCTAATGCTGGTCTGCAGATATGCTTGGGGCCTTTTTTTGTGTGTTTTGGGGCCTGAGCGCCGAGTGGCGCTGTGTGTGTGCTGTTTTTTTTTTTCTTTTTTCACTTTTGCTGAGTCATGGCGGCCATCTTGCCGCGGATCGCCTCAGTGAAGTGCGGCGGCCATTTTCTTGTAGCCCGCATGCTCTTCAGCACTAGTTTTGGCCTCTAGCACTGCTGTAACAGCGCGAATCTCCTCACAATCTCCTCACAGCTCACCAGCGCTGACACAGCGCGATACAGACAGCGGAACTGAGCGGTCCCTGGTCCGGTTTGGTGAGTCCCCTGGGCGCCCCCTCCTCAGTCAGCACAGCCTGTGGGTTGACTTTTTATCTGAGGAGTCTCAGAGGGGGGCAATATGGAGTCTGTCACCAGCTTCCCCTAAATGTCAGTGGACAACAGGCAGTGCTTCAGCACCTGCGGTCACTAGGGACCAGTTGTGGGCAGTCCTGGAATCATTTCTGACCAGGATGGGAGCTGTGTGCAAGCGCAAGGGAGCAAAAAAAAAAAAAAGCGCCCTCTCCCCACTTTACTTCATGAGGGCAGTGCGCTGATTCAGATATGGGCCTAGCCACTACCGCTCAGGACCCTAGTTCTGAATGTATGGATGGTTTTGAACAGGACATTCCTTATGAGGAAAACTCCAGTTCTGAGTCAGTAAATGACAGGGCGCTTGTTAGTGTACTCATGACTGCGGTGAGGGACACTCTCAAGCTAAAATGCTGCGGATGCAGAACCTCAGGCGGATACAGTCTCCTTTGGTTCTTTTAAGGCCAGGCCTTCTAAAGAGGTTTTTCCATATGTACTTTCTTTGACCAGCTCATTGATAAGGTCTGGGAAAAGCCGCAGAAGAATTTTTTTATGGTCCCGCGGCGTTTGTCTATCAGATACCCCTTGAAGATGCCCTACTTAAAAAGTGGGCTTCTCCCCCAGGGTCGACCCTCCAGTCGCCCGGTTGAACAAGGCCATCACTCTCCCGATGGAGGGGACTCCTGCATTTGAGGACCCCACTGACAGGAGGTCAGAAGTGGTGAGCAGAGCCATGTTTGCCTTGTTGGGATCCGCCCTACGGCCTGTGGTAGCGGCGACCCTTGTGTCTTAAACACTTACAGGTTGGGCAAAAATGTTGCACCTAGCTGTACAGGAGCATAATCTTCCTCCAGACACAGTTGCTCTGGCCCATCAACTGGTTCAGGGCCTGGTTTATGTGTGCGACGCCACGTTGGACGCGGCCCCTTTAATATCCAGGGCCTCTGTCTCGGCGGTGGTATTGCGTCGTCTTATCTGGTTGAAGTGCTGGTCTGCTGACCTAGCCTTAGGAAGCTCCTGACGGATCTACCATTTAAAGGTGGTAGACCTTTCGGTGCTGCTCTGGATGACATCGTCATGGATGTCATGGGAGGTAAAAGCACTCTTCTTCCTTAGACTAGCAAGGGTGAGGAGGCCCGCCGCAAACAGGGGCCTTCCTTTCCAGCAAAACAAGGTTTTTTCGTCAGTCAGAGTCCACGGGTAGGCCCTCTCAGACTGACGGCAGTGCGGCTGGTGGGCACAAGTGCCCCTGGGTGCGTAAGCCGAACAAGCGGCTCCCAAGCCCACCTCCCCGTGAAGTCTTGCCTCCGCTCGACTCTGGGGTGGGGGGACGACTTCGCAGGTCACGAATCGGTGGTCCTTCCGAATCTCCGACTGGTGGGTGTGCGAGGTGGTCACCACAGGATACAGGATAGTATTCCGATCCTGGCCCCCAGACAGATTCTTTCCCTCAAATCTTCCTCTCCTTCCTACCTGTCGGGCAGCCCTCTTGGGGGCTGTACAGGATTTGATCAGGTCCGGAGTGATTGTGCCGGTTCCGTCACAGGAGAGTTTTCAGGGATTCTACTCGAATCTGTTTGTCGTCCCAAAAATAGGACGTGGTTCGACCTATCCTGGACCTCAAGGCCCTGAATGCCTTCGAGAAGGTGCAGAAATTCCGCATGGAATCCATTCGCATGGTGATCGCTTCACTCCACCAAAGGGATTTTCTTCTGGCGTCCTTGGACTTCAAGGACGCCTACTTGCATGTTCCGATCTGCGCAAGTCACCAGAAGTTTCTGCGCTTTGCGATCAGCGAAGTCCACTATTGATTGTGGCTCTTCCTTTTGGCCTAGCCTCGGCACCAAGGGTGTTCACCAAGGTGCTTGCTCCGTTTCTAGCCTTCTGTTACAGCGAGGTATTGCTGTCGTGGGCTATCTGGACGATCTTCTGCTAAGAGCAGAAAGTGGATCAGACTTAGAGGAAAGGTGACTATCGTCAATTAGACCCTCAGGGACTCGGGTGGTTCCTGAACATTCAGGAGTCAGTCCTGGTCCCGACTCAGTGTCTGGAGTATCTAGTTCTGATTCTGGACTCCTTGGAGGCAAAGGTATCCTACCTCTGGAGAAGTTGCTGACACTTCAGTCTGCGGTGCGGGTGCTGACATCCCAAAAATGGTTGTCAATCCGTTTTTTTGCATGAGAGTCCTGGGACTCGTATGCCCAATCACACACCAGGGCATTGCAGAAGGAGATCTTGTCCACCTGGGACAAATCCCCGTTGTCCTTGGATCTTCAGATCCAGGTGATTCACCTGGTCAAGGGCGCCCCTGACATGGTGGTTGAGATCCTCGGCTCTTCGGTCCGGAAAGTCGTTCCCCTCCCATCTAATGGACGGTACTCACGACGGACACCAGCCTGACGGGCTGGGGTGGAGTCTGGGGAGTCCTGTCGGCTCAGGCCTTGGACTGCGGACGAGCCCGTTTACCAGTCACTGTTCTGGAAATACGGGCCATCGGACTGTGTCTCTCCTCAGGTCGGAGAGAGTACGGGGTCGCTCCATCAGGAGCCAGTCGGACACCACCACGGCGGTGGCGTATGTAAACCATCAAGGGGGAACTCGGAGCTCAGCTGCGGCTTCCGAGGTAGTCCGTATCCTGAAGTGGGCCGGAAGAAACGTGCCGGCTCTGTAGGCCATTTTACATTCTGGGCATAGACAATGGGCAGGCGGACTATCTGAGTCGCCAATCGCCAGACGCCGGACCAAGAAGAGTGGTCCCTGCATATTTCAACTCCTTTACCGACGGTGGGGCACGCCGGATGTGGACCTGATGGCCTCTCGACTCAATCGCAAGGGTCAAGGTTTTGGCCAGATCCAGGGATCCTTGGGCGATGCCTCGGATGCGTTGGTGCCCCCATAGGGTCCTTATCGCCTGATATAAACTCCGGCGAACCTAAATTGTTCCGGATTGGCCTCAGCATCACTGGTACGCTGATCTGGTACGTCTCGTCGCGGACGTTCCCTGGCGGTTGCCGATGAGGGAGGACCTTCAGTCGCAAGGTCCTATGTTTCATCCGGCTTACAGTCTCTGGCTTTAACAGCAGGGCTGTTAAAAGCCAGGTGTTGAGGGACCGAGGTCTCTCGGAATCGGTCATTTTGACCATGTTAAGGACACGGAAGTCTTCCTCCAGGCAGATCTATCACCGTGCCTGGAAAGCTTATATCGCCATATGCGAAGCGCTGGACTGGCGTCCTCGGACGTATTCCGTCCCCAGAATCCTGCATCCTCTGCAGTGTGGAGTGACCCAAAAGCTTGCTTTTGAGTACCATCAAGGATCAGATTTTGGCCTTGGCCGTCTTGTTTCAGCGACCTCTATCGGGTAATTTCTTGGTTAGCACCTTGTGTTGGGGGTTCGCCATGTGCTCCCTCCTGTCAAGCCTCCTTTCCCACCGTGGGATCTGAATTTGGTGCTCTCGGTCCTCCAGGAACCTCCTTTTGGGAATATCCGGGATATTCCCCTCTTGTCTTGTCTCAGAAGGTGGCCTTTTAGTGGCAATCACTTCTGTTTGACAGGTGTCTGAGTTGGCGGCTTTGTCCTGCAAGTCGCCATATTTAGTCATCCATAAGTATAAGGCGGGGTTGCATCCGCGACCTTCCTTTTTGCCTAAGGTGGTGTCGACCTTTCACCTACATGAGGGCATTGTCCTCCCGTCTTTGTGTCCTCACCCATCGCATCCCAGAGAGTTTGCGCTGCACATATTGGATGTGGTACGAGCCTTACGGGTGTACCTGTCTGCTACTGCTTCTATTCGGAAGTCCGACTCACTGTTTGTGACTGTCTCTGGTCCATAACAGGGCCAAGCGGTTTCGTCTGCCATCATTTCTAGGGGAATCAGACAAACCGTCATTCAAGCCTATGCTCTCAAGGGGCGGGCGCCTCCCTTTCCGGTTACGGCGCATTCCACCAGGGCAATTGGTGCTTCCTGGGTTTTCCGACATCAAGCGTCGGTTGCACGAGTGTGTAAGGCGGCGACCTGGTCGTCTGTTCATGCCTTTTAAGTTTTATAAGGTTAATGTGGCTGCATCTTCGGATGCTTCCTTCGGCCGCAGGGTGCTGCAGGCCGCTGTTTATAGTTGCGACTCCTCCGTTGAGGAGCTCTGCCTTCTTGGAGTGAAGTTTTGGTTTTTCCATTTATACTGCTCCCATCCCTCTTGACACTGCTTTGGGACATCCCACGTGTGAAGTGTAAAGAGACACCGTGTCAGTCCATGGATAAGAGAAAATAGGATTTTTTGTACTCACCGTAAAATCCTTTTCTCTGACATCCATGGACTGACACGGCACCCACCCTTCCTTTTTAAGTTTTGTACTGCTTTGTTACGAACTGAAGTCTGCTGACTGTAGTGGGAGGGTTATGTCCGGAGGGACCGCCCCCTGGGTGGCGCTGTTCAGCTCTGGCTTTTAGAATGTATGTATAACATCTCACATTCTGCCTAGGTCTTCTCCTGCAAGCAGGGACATAACCCACGTGTGAAGTGTAAAGAGACACCGTGTCAGTCCATGGATGTCAGAGAAAAGGATTTTACGGTGAGTACAAAAAATCCTATTTTTTCCCCCAAAAAACGTGTTCGAAAAATTGCTGCGCAAATACCGTGCAAGATAAAAAAGTTGCAACGACCGCCATTGTATTCTCTAGGGTCTTTGCTAAAAAAAATATATATATATATATATATATATATATATATATATATATATAATGTTTTGGGGTTCTATGTAATTTTCTAGCAAATAAATGATGATTTTTACATGTGGGAGAGAAATGTCAGAATTGGCCTGGGTGCTCCAGAACGCCTGAAGATGCTCCCTGCATGTTGGGCCTCTGTATGTGTCCCCCCTGTGTAAAAGTCTCACACATGTGGTATCGTCATACTCGGGAGTAATAGCAGAATGTGTTTTGGGGTGTAATTTGTTGTATGCATATGCTGTGTGTGAGAAATAACCTGCTAATATGACAATTTTTGTGAAAAAAATAAATAAAAAATCTTGATTTTGCAAAGAATTGTGGGAAAAAATTACAATTTAAAAAAACTCACCATGCCTCTTTCTAAATACCTTGGAATGTCTTCTTTCCAAAAGGGGTCATTTGGGGGGTGTTTGTACTTTTCTGGCATGTTAGAGTCTCAAGAAATAAGATAGGCCGTCAGTACTTCAGGTGTGATCAATTTTCAGATATTGGCACCATAGATGGTGGACTCTATAATTTTCACAAAGACCAAATAATATGCACCAATTTGTACTTCTTTTTACCAAAGATATGTAGCAGTATAAATTTTGGCCAAAATTTATGAAGAAAAATTACTAATTTGCTAAATTTTATAACAGAAACAACGAAAAATTCATTTTTTTTACAGAATTTTTTTTCTTTTTTTTTTTCTTTTATAGCGCAAAAAATAAAAAAACCAACGGTGATTAAATACCACCAAAAGAAAGCTCTATTTGTGTGAAAAAAAGGACAAACATTTCATATGGGTTCAGTGTTGTATGACTGAGTAATTGTCATTCAAAATGTGAGAGCACCAAAAGCTGAAAATTGGTCTGGTTATTAAGGGGGTTTAAGTGTTCAGTTGTCAAGTGATTGTAAAGTCTTGTTTTTTATTTCTCTAAAAATAAAAAACAAATCATACTTACCTCCTCTGTGTAGTGGATTTGCACAGGTCAGCCCGGGTCCTCCTCTTCTCCTGTCCCCCTTTGGCGCTCCTGGCCCCTCCCGCTTGTCTACTGCCCCCACAGCAAGCAGGTTGCATCTGAGCCGAGTCACAGCTCCCTCTGTCCAGTCAGACACGGAGCTCCGGCCCTGCCCCCTCCCCTCATTGGCTAACTGATTTTGATTGTCAGCAGCAGGAGCTAATGGCGCAGCTGCTGTGTCTTAGCCAATCAGGAGGGAGAGTCTCAGATGGCCGAGACACTTGTGGGCTGAGAGGAGGCTGCTGCACACAGAAGGCTTTTTATCTTAAGGCATAGAATGCATTAACCACTTCTGGACTGTCCGACACAGATATACTGCGGCAGGGCGGCCCTCATGCGCAAAATCACGCACCTGTACGTGATTTCGTGCACGGGGTCTGGGGCGCAAGCGGGACACAGCGGGAGCCGATCAGCGGGTGCGGCAGACCCGATGTTCACCAGCGCCTCATGATGGTTTTGAGGAGGAACGACGGCAGTCTGCCTATGTAAACAAGGCAGGCCGCCTTCTGTGACAGGTGAAGATGGAGATCTTGTGTTCCTGCAAAGCAGGAACACAGATCTCTTGACTTCCCCCAGTCAAAGCATCCCCCACACAGTTATAAAGCACTCTCTAGGAGCACATTTAACCCTTTTATTGCCCCTGATGTTAACCCCTTCCCTGCCAGTACAGTACTGATCACTGTATTGGTGTTACTGGTCCCCAAAAAGTGTCACTTAGTGTTAGATTTGTCTGCCGCATTGTCGCAGTCCCGCTAAAAATCGCTGATCGCCGCCATTACTAGTAAAAACAATAATAGAAAAAAAAATTCCCTAAATCTATTCCATAGTTTGTAGACGCGATAACTTTTGAGTAAACCAATTAATATACACTTATTGGGATTTTTTTATACCAAAAACATGTAGCAGAATACATATTGGCCTAAATTGATGAATAATTCGATTTTTTTATTGGGTATGTTTTAAAGCATAAATGAGAAAATATATATATTTTTTCCAAAATTGGCGATCTTTTTTTGTTTTTTAGCGTAAAAAATAAAAAACGGTGATCATATACCACCAAAAGAAAGCTCTATTCGTGGGAAAAAAGGGACATCAATTTACTTTGGGTACAGCGTTGCACAACCGCGCAATTGTCAATTCTAGTAACGCAGTGCCATATTGCATAAAATGGCCTGGTCATGAAGAGGGTAAACCTTCTGGGGCTGAACTTGTTAAGATAAAAAAAAAAAAAACTTCTGACTTTACGCCCAGGTTCACACTGGGCTGCAGGAATGAAGCCGTGCGAGTTCAGCTGAACTCCCACGATTTCTTTCACACAGATGTCAATGTAAAACGCAGCCCGAAATCGCAAAAAGTAGTACAGAAACTACTTTTTGAAATCAGTGCAGCGCCGCAGATGCGGCGTTGCACCGATTAGGACGGTGCCATTGCCAGCAAATGCCATGTCAAAACACACCAGTGTGAACCAGGGCTACAATCACTTTGCTTCAAAGTGTCCAGCTGTGAATGGACCTACCTAAAAAAAAAAAAAAAAAAAAAAAAAAAAAAAAAATTGTTCAGAAGGTAAAAAAATAAATAATTGCACTAGTTCTTCTGTTTTGTTTATTTAAATACAGGATACATTGTATAGAAAGTACTATTTTATTAAAGATAACATATTTCCAAGGCTCTTTTGGCCATACTTCTTCTGTGTGTCACAAGCATAGGTGTGTGCAGCCTACTGCATTGGGTGGGGTGTGTACCCCAAAGCTCAAACACACATGCCTTTCTCTGCAGCCTTAGCTGCGTGGGAGAAGTGAATAAATTCCTCTGTGCTGAGCGGCTTCCTGTTCATTCACAAACGGAAGCATAGTAAACACAGTTTACTGTGCTTCAGTTATGAATAGACACAGTGAGCATGTGTGTTCATTTAGAAAAGGAAGGTGCTTGTAAATTACATATTTACTAGCCACCTTTCCCTGCTCTCCATCCTGAAACATCACCGCAGTAGCCAGGGGGAAGCTAGCAGCCCTGCAGGGTGGGGGCTGGGCAACAAGGGGGGGGCTGGGCAGTAGGGAGAATCGGCACCGCACCTAGTGATTAGGGTGTGCCAAGGCACACCCCCTGGGCACTCCTTTGGTCACAAGTGTGATCTTAGTTCTTCACTCCTGTGAACCAGATTCAGCTGAAAGTGTGTAAACGTCTGCTGTCGGTGGACAGTCCAGGCTCTGTAAGTATCCTGCCAATAAAGTTGGGATCTGTGTAGATTCCTGTCTGGCAGCTGGCTAAGTTTCTCAGCACGCCACTGAGAGCCTAAAGCCTCGTACACACGATCAGATTTTCAACGGACAAATCCGTGGAATTTTTTGTGCGAAGGGCGTTGGTTATGAACTTGTTCTGCATACAGACGGCAGAACTTTTTCAGCCAACATTCACAAAACTATGTGGTTTTTCTGCTCTTTAGCGCCACCCTTTGGGCAACTTCTGCTAATGTTGTCTTATGGTTAGCATTGGTTCGGAGCATGCGTGGTTGTACTTTGGATTTTGGTCCGACGGAGTTGTGTACACACGATCGGATAATCCGACGGAACACATTTGTTGTCGGAAAGTTTGAGAGCATGCTATCCCACATTTCTTGTCGGAAATTCTGACAACAATTGTCCGATGGAGCATACAAACGGTCGGATTATCCGACAAAAACCCTGCCATCACACAATTGTCGGAAAATCCGATCGTGTGTATGGGCCTTAAGTCAGCTACTCCCGCCTCCTGCACAGTCCTGAGCTCCAGTGAGAGCTAGAGGGGTAGAGCACAGATTGGTGGCTGACCGTTACCGCTCTGTGCTCAGTGGACCTCAGAACCCAGAGCAATAAGCAGTCTTTGATTGCTCAGTTCTTGGTGTAGAGTCGGCAGGGGACAGCTGCAGGATCAGATCAATGTTTATATTTATTTTTTGATCCCCGCATTTCTATTTAAACAAAATTAACCTGAAAATGACATTAAAGCTTTTTTTTTTCCATAAATGTTGCCCCTCTCCTTCTGGGACCTATGGAGTCTTGTATTTGCACGTGCACTCCCACCCCACAGCAGGGAATCACCTGGCCTGTAACTCATTGGAATACAAAAAAGTGGGAGTTCAGGTTAGAGATATGTTTGGAGAATGCTTAAAGTGGGGCTCCACCCTGAAATTTTTTATTTTTTTGCAAAAATCCCCCAAAAAATTGAAACTGGAAATTGGACTTTACAGAACATCTAAAAGTGTATTTTATTTTTCATTTCAGCTGTGACTATCATCCTCCACCAAATCCCCCCACCCCCTCCAGTCTTTAGCTTTCCCTCTGTCTTATCTCACTTGCTGATAGCTTTATTACTATTTCCATATACACATTGATTTGTATGTGTTTGTTTTTCTTTTCCCTTTCCCTTTGAGCCCATTCACACAGGGGCGTCTTTGGATCCGACGCCAAATCGCCCCTAGTCGCCTCAGGTCGCGCTGGCTGAAGAAATCAATGTAAGTTAATGGAGCCATCCTTATGCACACTACTGCAGTCGCTCCGACTTCAAAAAAGGTCCCTGTACTACTTCAATCCGACTTCTAGGCGACCTGTAACCATTCATTTCAATGGGAGTCGCCTCTCACTGTCTTAATAGGAGCGACTCTCCAGGAAGATAACATACATTTATCAGGCAAAGCTCTCCCTCCCCCTCCCTCCCACAGAGCTGATTCTTGTTTGATTGGCCACTGGAATGTCTCCTGTCCTGCAGGCAACTTGGAGTTGCCTTGTAAATAGCTCCAGGTCGAGCTGAGTTGCCTCATAAAATCGTGTCTGAGTTGCCTCATAAAATCGAGCTGGAAGTCGTGTTGCCCCTGTGTGAATGGGCTTATAGAGTTTTGTTTTGGGAAATCACAAAACTTTGAGTTGTCACCCAAAAAAGAGGCGAAAAATGGGCGTGGTTTACGTGTGATAGTGGGCGTGGCTCATAAGGGGTGTGGTTAGAGTCCGAGATGAAGAAAGAAAGGAAGAAGCCAGATCCTACACCACAATAGAAATGTGTGTATTCCAGAAAGTTTAACAAAATCGGCAGATAAAGATACTCCAAAACACCTGATGTTGGCGCTTCAATCATCCCGGCACCAGGGTTGTTATGGTGTCAGGGTGATTGAAGCGCATTATTTCTATTATTACATTGTAATATAAAATGAAATCATTCAACTCACCATAATGCCGAATCAGTGGAAGTGTGTCACCTGCTACGTCGCCTGCCACCAGATGGCCTCCCCAGCAGAGTCAGTCCTTGCATCAGGTGTGTTATGTACAGAGAACGTACCTGGTCGTAGAGCCTGACTTTGTAGGAGGAGACCTCTCTTACAGCCCTGGCTCAGGAGTCACTGGATTGGGGACAGTGACCTCGAGAGCGCAGTGAGGTAGGAGTGCCTGCAGTAGGTGTAGTGGTTGGCACCGTGGCAGGGTGGTGATCCTCCAGGGATGGCCGGATCTGTAGGTAGCAGAGCAGGTGGTTGCAGGTCAGCGACCCGGGAGCTGGTGGATACCGGACTAGCGGAAGCTGGAGCAGGGTGAGACAAGCCTGGTTAGGTGCACATGAACAGCAGACAGCAGGAGGGTCAGACAAGCCGGGTCAGAGCAGGTAGTCAGATGTATGGTTTCAGCAGGCTTAGACGTAGTCAGGAATACAGGCAAAGGTCTGTCAGCGGGTAGGCAGGTAGGAGACAGAGCAGGGTCAAGGTGAGCCGAGGTCAGGGTTGGAGATATATCGGGTGGTCGAGCAAGCCGGGTCGGTACAGGTAACTGGTAAGCAGGTGTGCAGGTATTCAGGTTACAAAGCTGCAGATCAGACAGCAATGCACTATTGCCACTGCTGGCTTTTTAAAGGCCTAATGGCGCCATATCGTTTGGCGCGCACACGCCGCGCACGCAATTGGCGCATGCGCGTGCACAATTGGCGCGTGCGCGCGCACACCTGGCGCGCGCCGGCGCACAGGTACAGAGGGAAGCAGGAATTGTCTTCTGTTTCTGGCAGGTCCCTGACAAGGTGCCTCCCCAGCAGAGTCTGTCCTTGCATCAGGTGCCGCCCCAGCAGTCCATCCTTGCATCAGGTGCCTCCCCAGCAGTCCCTCCTTGCATCAGGTGCCTCCCCAGCAGAGTCCCTCCTTGCATCAGGTGCCTCCCCAGCAGAGTCCCTCCTTGCATCAGGTGCCTCCCCAGCAGAGTCCCTCCTTGCATCAGGTGCCTCCCCAGCAGAGTCCCTCCTTGCATCAGGTGCCTCCCCAGCAGAGTCCCTCCTTGCATCAGGTGCCTCCCCAGCAGAGTCCCTCCTTGCATCAGGTGCCTCCCCAGCAGAGTCCCTCCTTGCATCAGGTGCCTCCCCAGCAGAGTCCCTCCTTGCATCAGGTGCCTCCCCAGCAGAGTCCCTCCTTGCATCAGGTGCCTCCCCAGCAGAGTCCCTCCTTGCATCAGGTGCCTCCCCAGCAGAGTCCCTCCTTGCATCAGGTGCCTCCCCAGCAGAGTCCCTCCTTGCATCAGGTGCCTCCCCAGCAGAGTCCCTCCTTGCATCAGGTGCCTCCCCAGCAGAGTCCCTCCTTGCATCAGGTGCCTCCCCAGCAGAGTCCCTCCTTGCATCAGGTGCCTCCCCAGCAGAGTCCCTCCTTGCATCAGGTGCCTCCCCAGCAGAGTCCCTCCTTGCATCAGGTGCCTCCCCAGCAGAGTCCCTCCTTGCATCAGGTGCCTCCCCAGCAGAGTCCCTCCTTGCATCAGGTGCCTCCCCAGCAGAGTCCCTCCTTGCATCAGGTGCCTCCCCAGCAGAGTCCCTCCTTGCATCAGGTGCCTCCCCAGCAGAGTCCCTCCTTGCATCAGGTGCCTCCCCAGCAGAGTCCCTCCTTGCATCAGGTGCCTCCCCAGCAGAGTCCCTCCTTGCATCAGGTGCCTCCCCAGCAGAGTCCCTCCTTGCATCAGGTGCCTCCCCAGCAGAGTCCCTCCTTGCATCAGGTGCCTCCCCAGCAGAGTCCCTCCTTGCATCAGGTGCCTCCCCAGCAGAGTCCCTCCTTGCATCAGGTGCCTCCCCAGCAGAGTCCCTCCTTGCATCAGGTGCCTCCCCAGCAGAGTCCCTCCTTGCATCAGGTGCCTCCCCAGCAGAGCCCCCACCACACTTGCCATCAGAGTCCCCTCCACACGCGGGCCGTACTACAGGGATCCGGCGGAGGCCATTTTGGTGTAGCTGCCGCCGTTTTAAGCCTTAAACATTCCCGAATTTCCCGGGGAAAAAAACGGACAAAAGGAATTGGGCTTGTCCTGAATCGGGACAAGCCCAATCCGGGACAAGGGTCCAAAAATCGTAATTGTCCCGGGAAATTCGGGGCTGTTGGCAACTATGTAGTATGTACAAAATGGTTGGAGGGAAGCTTCAGAATGACAAAGATGTTTTTATTACAGATATGTGAGCAGACTGCAGTTCCTCTTTAAGGACCAGTGCTGCAGATTGTATTTAATGGTATGAATCTGCAAGGAATCAAAGTGCCAAAGGAAGTGAAAAGCTCAGATAGTGTATTGAATTGAATTGTACTGAACTGAATGATCTTGCACTGGACACGTTATCGAAGCACTTTATATGTGAAGCACTTAATGATTAAATTGCATAATAACACATAATTTATTAATTTGTTAGACATTATCACAGTGGTAATGCACGCTATTTGTAACACAAGAGCGCTGTGGATATATATGCACATACATTTTGTAATTTTAGGTTGTTAAAATTACTTTTCCACTTATAAAATTGTTAAATTATGACAAACTCTATAACATCTAACAGAGAACTGTTAAAATCGAGAGAACAAAACTTAGCTTTTTTTATTATTACCGTATATACTTGAGTATAAGCCGACCCGAATATAAGCCGAGGCATCTAATTTTACCACAAAAACTGGGAAAACGTATTGATTTGAGTATAAGCCTAGGGTATGCCTCACTGTGTCCATGCCTCACTGTGTCCATGCCTCACTGTGTCCATGCCTCACTGTGTCCATGCCTCACTGTGTCCATGCCTCACTGTGTCCATGACTAGACTGACGTTTAACATGGGAGTCTATGGAAGGGGTGCCCGGTTTGAAAAATCGGTGCTCCACAGTCGTAGGTCACCCGGATAAGAAACTTTGCAAATTTGTAGAGGAAGAGTGGGGCTATATGTGTGCTAAGATTGGGGTCCAGAGGACTTACGACCGACTGGTACTGGGTCCGCAAATTTACCAGAGAAATTACCCTTTAACATTGGAGTCTATGGAAGGGGTGCCCGGTTTTGAAAAATCGGTGCTCCCCGGCCGTAGGTTCCCCGGATAAGAAACTTTGCACACTTATGGAGGAAGAGTGGGGCTATATGTGTGCCAAGTTTAGTGTCCAGGGGACCTATGGCCGGCCGGTACCAGCTCCCCAAAGTCTGGGAGATCAGGCGCAAAAAGGTGACTCGAGTATAAGCCATGGGGGGCATTTTCAGCACAAAAAATTGTGCTTAAAAACTCGGCTTATACTCGAGTATATACGGTATTTTGCTGCCATGTATGTGTTAAAAAAAAAAAAAAAAACAGGAATTGTTGCTATTTTCACCTTATCCTAGCACTGTCCCCCGCAGAGTTAAGTATATATAAAATAATCATTATTTTATATATACTGTGATTCTGTACTTGCCAAATATGCTGCAGAAATCTCCCTCCACTGAGTCTGGCTGCATCCATTTTAACTGTGGGCAGCTGAAGCTGCTGCCTTTTCACTTCCTGGATTTACACAGACACACCTGCAGCTCTTATTGGCCCTTTTATGACTCATCCCCACTCCCTTCCTGGCAAACTCTCACTAGAGTTAGAGAGAGAGCTGTGCATGATGTCATAAGGCTTTTTACCAGACAAACAAGAAGTGGGCTGTATAAGGTATTTACTGGAAGAAAAAAAAAATTCTATCCAAAGTTAAAACAAGGGCACAAGATTTAATAGATGGAAACTCTCCCCAAAGAAGGAAAGTTCTATGAGGAGTTATAAATATTTGGTGAGTTTTCTGCAGTGATGGTGACAATTGTATGCGGACAATTGCAGCATTTCTGGACCAGCAGTCTCAATGTTCTTATCTCTCACTTACCCCATCCACAAAGGGTATGAAATGTCATGTTTCTGTCTGAGTTTTAAAATATTCTTTCTGCTTGCATCACTTCCTGTTGGTCAGCTCCCATCATTCACTGTGTTTTTGTATTACAGAAAAGGGCATGTATTTCCAATCTGGACCACACCTCCCTCATTACCTTACCGCCACTTACTTTTCCCTTGGTGACCATACACACTAAACTGTTTGTACAATCTTCTTTAAATCTACCATCAGCTATGTAGTGCAAAGGCCTGTCTGATTTGATACAAATTGTTAGATTGTTCAGGTGGGTCCTCCTATTGCATAATTATAGTAAATCTAATAGAAACGGTACGATCAGATTGCATAGCATATGGCCATCATTATACAAGTACATGGGAGTGGATGGAGACACTGTCAGCTCAGCTGTCAGGCCCCATTCACATCTTTACATAGTGGAAACTCGCATTCCTGCATACGTTAATTTTTTTGGGGGGGGGGGGGTTTGAGAGTTTCCACTCATAACGCATAGGTCAGCCCATTCACTTAAATGGGCTGCTCTATGTGCAGCAATCGCCCCAAAGATGCTCCAGAACTTTGTTTTGGAGTGGAGTGTGGTGCATTTTTTACTGTGCTTTTTGGATGTGTTTGCAATGTGAAATGGACAGCAAAGCTGATTTCAATGGGCTGCACTACACGTGGCAAAGTAGCTCATGGGACATTTTGTCACGTTTTTTACTGTGCATTTTGCTGCGTTTGTCACTAGAGTTGAGCGGGTAGCTGGATATTCGGGTCCGGCGGGTTCGGCCGAACTTCGGAAAAAAGTTCGGATTCGGGACCGAACTTTAACCCGAACCCGGACCCGGACCCCATTGAAGTCAATGGGGACCCGGTCTTCTGACGACTAAAAAGGCTCTAAAAAAGTAATGGAAAGGGCTAGAGGGCTGCAAATGGCAGCAAAATGTTGTTAAGAACATGGCAAGTGCTCTGCAAACAAATGTGGATAGGAAATAACTTAAAAGAACATAAAAAAAATTAAAAAATAAAAAAATATGCTGGAGGCCCCCTTTTCAGCAGAAGAGGTACAGGAAGTCATTAAGAACCTCAGAAACTCAACGGCACAATGCCACACATATGGTGGGAATGCCCCAGAATACGCCCTTTCTGGAATAAATTATTTAATTTAATGGATAAGCTAGTGGGAAAATAAAATACTTTGAAATAAAAATGTAGCGGGGTGCTAAATTTAAGGAAAGTGTTTGAGTGGTAAATAGGCTCAAATACCCTAATTCTGTAGGATTCATGGACCATTTTGTCCTCGGGGGACAGTATTGGTGTGCAGTTCCCTGCGGCCTACAGGTGGCGCCTTTTGTGTCCCCTCTTGGCAGTAGTACAGCGGGGCGGGGAACCTGCTGTGCATGCCGGGAGAGCATATAAAAGGGGCAGACCTTTGGCCTGGGGGCTGATGTCCAGTGGGGTCCGCGCCCAGGTGCCTTCGGCCTGGGTGCATGTGTTCCTGTTCCATCTCGGGCACCTTTAGCCCGGGGTGAGGTACTATCCTGGAGTTCTTGCTGCCCTGGGTATGGAGGCCTAGGGGCGGGAGTAAAGCCTGGAGTCCAGAGCCGCCTCGTGTAGGGGACCCTGTTCCAGGGAAGGGAGGATCATTCTGATGGACCGATGCGGGAGTCACGGTGAAGGAATGGTCTGTTGACTCCCTGGAGAGATGTCTTCCCCTTGATATGGGCTAGGTTCGTAGAAGGAGAAGCTCAAGGTCACCTTGACTGTATCAGAGGCCTTATTCAACCGGCCCGTGGCAGGGGCCTTATACACCCTGGTCTGTGGCTGAGACCAAAGTTCTCCAGGCCCGTGGCAGGGGCCTTGTACACCCGGTCTGTGGCAGAGACCAACCTCAATGTCTGTGGCAGAGACCGTGCGCCAAAAACTGTTTGAGAAACCTAAGCAGTGAAGTGAATGTGCTACGTTTGTGCCTGGACCTCCTCCACACCTTAAGCTGTCCTGTTTCTTTGCTCTAACCTTTTCTATCTGAGTACAGTTTATTTTGCCATGAGAGAATAAGAGTTGGAGTTTCAGCTGGTGTGGACATTGACTTTACTGGCAATTAAAGGACTTGCCTCTACCTACAGTAGAGGTGAGACTCATCCTCTGGAGGAGTTTTGACTCCGGCTGTGGACACGGCCCGTCAAGTACACCGCTCAACCTCTTTATATAGGAGGATACGGGCTGGTAGTGCGGTGTGCCTTTCTCCCTCCTGCGAAGAGCCAACAACATAAAGGCAGGTAAGGGGGAAAGGATCTGTGCGCTACAAAAAAATAAAATAAAATTTTTAATCTTGGCCTAGCAGGACGAGGTCCATATGGAGTAGGAGGTTGAGGTGGCGGTGGATGTGGCTGTGTAGGTGGAAGCGGCGGTGGAGGAGGACGAGGTATCCAACACTGGCTCAAAAATACAACAATGGCTGGGTAAGGCCGGTAATGTGTCGAATTCTGTCCCCTGTCGAATAGTGTCCGCCCTGTACTGCGCTTGCTGAGTATGTAGGACAAGGGGATTTCAAAAATCTCCCAAGACTAACGGCGCCTGCGTGTTGAGTTCAGGTGAAGGCCACACCATCCGTGGTTCAAGCCGAGCCAAGCAAGGCCGCGATCGAAGCGAGCCCGTGAGGGGCCCTGTTACTATGTGCTACCGTATGTCCTCTTGGATGGTGGGGCTTGAACCTGCACTCACAGCGCAGGCGCCGTTCATCTTCAGAGATTTTGTGAATCTCCTTGTCCTCTGTACTGCGCAAGCGCTGCGCCTGCGCAGTACGGGCCGGGCACAATCCGATGGCCGGACAGTTTTTGTCACAACACCGGTATACATGTCTATTCTGCACAAGGTACGGACAAGTCCTGTGGGATCCATGCCTGGTTCATTTTAATGAACGTGAGCTTGTCCACATTGGCTCTGGACAGGCGGCTGCGCTTGTCTGTGATAACGCCCCCTGCCGTGCTAAATACACGTTCAGATAATACACTGGCTGCAGGGCAGGCCAGCACCTCCAAGGCATAAACGGCAAGCTCAGGCCATGTGCCCAATTTGGAGACCCAGAAGTTAAAGGGGGCAGACCCGTCATCCAGTACGTGTAGGCCTGTGGACACATACTGCTCAACCATGTTGGTGAAATGCTGCCTCCTGCTAAGACGTTCCATCTCAGCTGGTGGTGCTGGTTGTTGTGGCGTGCTGACAAAGCTTTTCCACATTTCGGCTATGCTAACCCTGCCTTCTGAGGTGCTGCCGGTGCCCCGGCTGCGTTGGCGACCTCTTCCTCCTCCTCTGCCTTCGCCTTGTGCTTCCACCGTACGCCCGCTGTCAGGTGGGAATGCCACCAGCAGCGCGTCTACCAGCGTGCGCTTGTACTCGCGCATCTTACGATCCCGCTCCAGTGAGGGAATTAAGGACGGTACGTTGTCCTTGTAACGGGGATCCAGCAGGGTGGCCACCCAGTAATCAGCACCAGTTAAAATGTGGGCAACTCGGCTGTCGTTGCGGAAACACTGCAGCATGTAATCGCTCATGTGTGCCAGGCTGCCCAGAGGCAAAGAAAAGCTGTCCTCTGTGGGAGGTGTATCGTCTGTGTCCTCTGTATCCCCCCAGCCACGCACCAGTAATGGCCACGAGCTGGTCTGAGTGCCACCCTGCTGTGAACATGGCTCCTCCTCCTCCTCCTCCTCCTCCATCTCCTCCTCCACCTCGTCATCCTCCAGAACTGTGCCCTTTCTGCCGGACAATTGTGTACCTGGCGTTTGTTGGTGCAGGAACCCACCCTCGTAGCCACTTGTGAAAGACTGCCCTGAAAGCCTTTGAAATGATCCCGCTTCCTCCTCCTCCTCCTCATCCTCCTGTGCCACATCCTCTTCCATCATCGCACGAAGCGTTTTTTCAAGGAGGCATAGAACTGGGATAGTAATGCTGAGAACGGCGTCATTGGCACTGGCCATGTTGGTGGAGTACTCGAAACAGCGCAACAAGGCACACAGGTCTCGCATGGAGGCCCAGTTATTGGTGGTGAAGTGGTGCTGTTCCGCAGAGCGACTCACGCGTGATTGCTGCAGCTGAAACTCCACTATTGCCTGCTGCTGCTCGCACAGTCTGGCCAGCATGTGCAAGGTGGAGTTCCACCTTGTGGGCACGTCACATATGAGGCGGTGAGCTGGAAGGCCGAAGTTACGCTGCAGCGCTGACAGGCGAGCAGCAGCAGGGTGAGAACGCCGAAAGTGCGCACACACAGCCCGCACTTTCTGCAGCAGCTCTGGCATATTGGGGTAATTTTTAAGGAACCTCTGGACCACCAAGTTCAGCACATGCGCCAGGAAAGGGATGTGCGTCAAACCGGCTAGACCCAGAGCTGCTACGAGATTTCGCCCATTATCGCACACCACCAGGCCGGGCTTGAGGCTCACTGACAGCAACCACTCATCGGTCTGTTGTTCCATGTCCCTCCACAACTCCTGCGCGGTGTGGGGATTTTCCCCCAAACAGGAAAGTTTTAAAACTGCCTGCTGTCGTTTACCCCTGGCTGTGCTGAAGTTGGTGGTGAAGGTGTTACGCTGAATGGATGAGGAGGCGGTAGAGGATGAGGAAGCGGAGAAGGAGGAGTTAGCAACAGGAGGCAAACTGAAGCGCCCTGCAATCCTCGGTGGTGGAAGGACATGCGCCAAACCGCTATCTGCCTCAGGCCCAGCAGCCACTGCATTTACCCAGTGTGCTGTTAGGGAGATATAACGTCCCTGACCGTGCTTACTGGTCCACGCATCCGTAGTTAGGTGGACCTTGCCACAGATGGCGTTGCGCAGTGCACACCTGATTTTGTCCCCCACCTGGTTGTGCAGGGAAGGGATGGCTCGCCTGGAAAAGTAGTGGCGGCTGGGCACGACGTACTGCGGGACAGCCAATGCCATCAGGCTTTTAAAACTCTGCGTCTCCACCAGACGGAATGACAGCATTTCAAAGGCCAGGAATTTTGAAATGCTGGCATTCAGGGCCAGGGATCGCGGGTGGCTAGGGGGGTACTTCCTCTTCCGCTCCAATGTTTGGGAGATGGAGAGCTGAACGCTTCCATGGGACATTGTGGAGATGGTCGGTGACCCAGGTGGTAGTGTTGCTGGCAGATCCTCTGTTTGCGGGGTGACAGGTGCCACTGTCACTACAGAGGTGGATGAAGAGGCCGAGACTGCAGCAGAAGAGGAAGCAGGAGGAGCCAGAGACCTTTCTTGGTTTCTGAGGTGTCTACTCCACTGCAGCTCGTTCTTTGCACTTAGATGCCTGGTCATGCAGCTTGTGCTCAGGTTGAGAACGTTTATGCCTCGCTTCAGGCTCTGATTGCACAGCGTGCAAACCACTCGTGTCTTGTCATCAACACACTGTGTGAAGAACTGCCACGCTAGGGAAGTCCTTGGACCTGGCTTTGGTGTGCTCGGTCCCTTGCTGCGTTGGGCAGTAGCAGATGTACTGTCTAGGGGACGAATGCTCCGTTTTTGCACCCTGCTCCCTCTTCTGCTGTGCTGGTGGCTCTGTGCGACCACCGCCTCTTCCTCCGAACTACACTGGTCACCTGCATAACGTTGATTCCATGTGGGGTCGAGGACCTCATCGTCCTCCACATCATCTTCCACCCAGTCTTCACCCCTGCCCTCCATGTCTGTCTGCACAATTGCGAAAGCAGCAGCAGTTGGCACCTGTGTTTCGTCATCATCCGAGACGTGCTGCGATGGTCCTCCCATGTACCCATCATGAAACATAAGTGGTTGGGCATCGGTGCACTCAATCTCTTCCACTTCTGGGGCAGGGCTAGGTGGATGGCCCTGGGAAACCCTGCTAACAGAGTCATCGAAAAGCAGAAGAGACTGCTGCATGATTTGGGGCTCAGACTGCTTGGCTGATTTGCAAGGGGGTGAGGTGAAAGACTGATGGACATGGGCTTCAGGTGCCAACTCTGATCTTTCAGCAGAAGAGTGGGTGGGAGACAATGTGAAGGAACCCGAGGCACTGTCAGCAACCCAATCTACTATCGCCTGTACTTGTCCTGGCCTAAACATTGGTACAGCCTCATTAGGCGTGACAAAATACCGCCGCAGGCTCGGTCGCCTACTCGCACCTGAGGAAGGTGTTTCACTTGTGCGTGTAGCTGGCACAGATCCACCACGTCCTCTCCCTGCAACAGGAGCTCCACCAGCAGCACCACGACCGGGGCCACCACGTCCCTTTGACCTTCCCCTCATATTTTCCAAATTTAGGATCTTGCCCTAAATGGCGTTTTTTGGAAGACCACAACACACCCACAGTACGTAATGGCTGAAACGCACAGCTACAGAACTGCAGAAAATGCTATTCAAAAAAAAAAGGTTGTTTTTTTTAGTATAGCACAGTACAAGGAAAATATATATAAATTGTTTTTTTACACACACCTCCAGATGTGTATTTCACACTGCAAAATATTTTCTGTGGCCCTAAATGGCGTTTTTTGCCAGACCACAACACACCCACAGCACGTAACCGCTGAATCGCACAGCTACAGAAAATGTTATTCAAAAAAAAAGGTTGTTTTTTTTAGTATAGCACAGTACAAGGAAAATATATAGAAATTGTTTATTTTACACACCTCCACATGTGTATTTCACACTGCAATTTATTTTCTGTGGCCCTAAATGGCGTTTTTTGCAAGAGCACAACACAACCACAGTATTTAACCACTGAATCGCACAGCTATAGAAGTGCAGAGAATGCTATTCAAAAAAAATGTTTTTTTTTTTAGTATAGCACTGTACAATATATAGAAATTGTTTATTTTACACACCTCCACATGTGTATTTGACACTGCAAAATATTTTCTGTGGCCCTAAATGGCGTTTTTTGAAAGAGCACAACACAACCACAGTATTTAACCACTGAATCGCACAGCTATAGAAGTGCAGAGAATGCTATTCAAAAAAAAATGTTGTTTTTTTTAGTATAGCACTGTACAATATATAGAAATTGTTTATTTTACACACCTCCACATGTGTATTTCACACTGCAAAATATTTTCTGTGGCCCTAAATGGCGTTTTTTGAAAGAGCACAACACAACCACAGTATATAACCGCTGAATCGCACAGCTGCAGAGAATGCTATTCAAAAAAAAGTTGTTTTTTTTCTTTTTAGTATAGCATAGTACAAGAAAAATATATAGAAATTGGTTATTTCACACAACTAGAGATATACACTGCAAAATATTTTTTTTGCCCAAAAATAGGTCTTTTTTGCGCACAACAAAGTGCCTTTTTTTTTTTTGCAACAGCACAATAAAGTGCCTTTTTTTTTTTTTGGGGGGCCCAAAAATGGGTCTTTTTAGCAAAAGCACAATAAAGTGCCTTTTTTTTTTTTTTTTTTTTTTTATGACCAAAATAGGTCTTTTAGCAAGAGCACAATACAGCCACAGTATGGAATAGGTGTATCGCTCAACGTAATGCAGTGCTGGTGCACTGAGCTTGCAACACAAACAGATAAACCTATGCAGATCGCTGAGCTATTATATCTCTCAATCTGGACTCCTATCTAAATCTCTCTCCCTGAAAGCACAAACAGGATCCTGCCCCTACACTACACTACACTACACTGTCTCCCTATTCTCTCCCTCACAGCAACAGCAGCCAGGATCCTTTCCCTACACTGTCTAAAAGCAGAGTGACGATCTGTGCTGTGTGCCTCTTTCTTATATAGAAGCTGGTCACATGCTGGGTCACATGTTGCACTGACCAATTACAGCCATGCCATTAGTAGGCATGGCTATGATGGCTTCTAAGGGCACACCAGCTAATCAAATGGTGATTGGCTGGCCCCTGAAGCATTTCTAACTGCGCCATTAAATTCCCGAATCCGAACCCGAACCCGGACTTTAGCGCAAAATCCGGGTCCGGGTCCAGGGTCGGGAAAACGCCAAAATTCGGTACGGACCCGAACTTTACAGTTCGGGTCCGCTCAACACTATTTGTCACCCATTTTTTCATGTGACAAAATGTGTGTTTGGTCAAACATTCCTATAGATAGACACACTCCTTGGGACACAGCTGATCACAGATCGGGGTAGAGGGCCAATCACAGCGGGCCTTTACCATGTGATCAGCTGTGTCCAATCAGAGCTGATCATGATAACACAAGCTGGTTATCGGCATTCCTTTCCTCACGCTGACAGCATGAGGAGAGGAGAGCAGATAACCAGCTTGTGTGAAAGGGACATCTACACTGATAATCAGTGCACTAATCATCAGTGTCCTGATAATCATTGCAGTCCCAACAGTTCTGCTAATCAGTGCCCATCTTCACATATCAGTGAAGGAGAAAAATTACCTGTTTGCAAAATTGTATACCAAACTATTACTTTTTTTTTTTTCAAAATTTTCTGTCTTTTTCGTTTATTTAGCAAAAAATGGAAAAACACAGTGGTGGTTCAATACCACCAAAAGAAAGCTCTATTTGTGTAAAAAAAAATGTTTAAAATTTCATATGGATACAGTGTTGCATGACCGCAAAATTGTCATTCAAAGTGTGACAGCGCTGCAAGGTGAAAACTGGCCCAGTAGGCAAGTGGTTAAAAATTGCAACTCTGCCAAGATCCCAGTCACCAAGGATTGGCAAAGTGTCCGTACACGGAGACTGGTGTCCGTGAGCAGTCCTTGCAGTGTCCGCAGCCACTTATTTTGCGTTCGGCCGTGGGGAGCTGGTCAGAGGAGCAGGACAGATGATTAAGCTGTCGTCCTCCTCTGCTAGCCGAGCACGCCCGCCCCGGGAAATCGTAGCCGCATTCGGGACAACTTACAGCCATTATTACACATTGTCTAGTGACTCTCCACCCCCTGCATCTCCCCCAGCAGTTTTCCAGCCTCTCTCCTGCAGGAGGTTGCTTGAGTGGGTGGGATGGCGGTGTGCCTGGAGTAGGGGAGAGGGAGGAGTGAGCAGGGGAAACCGAATGACTATTTCTGGAGGTGAGCTCAGCTAGCAGTACATTGTGCATTAGTTTACAGGCAGGCACCTCTTTGCTGAGTTTGCTGAGGTACTGCAGCTTAGCATAGAGGTGTTAGCTGACAAATGGGGTTTCACCTCCTTTTCATGTAACACAGTGAGAAATTGTCCCGTGTACCATGCATGCAATCTCTGCCTGTCCCGTGGGCCAGGCATGCAATCTCTGCCTGTCCCGTGGGCCAGGCATGCAATCTCTGCCTGTCCCGTGGGCCATGCATGCAATCTCTGCCTGTCCCGTGGGCCATGCATGCAATCTCATACCACAAGCAGTCTTTATTTAAATGTTATTTCTTTATCGTACATCACGGGACACAGAGCGACATAGTAATTACTAGAGGTGTGCATCTTCACTGGCCTCACGATTCGATTACGATTATCAGGTCAACGATTCGATTTGATTCCACGATGCATCACGATGCATCACGATTACAGCGCAAGTGCGCATGGTTTTCATCAAAAAAAATTCAAGCATTTAGGAGAACTCCATTTTTTTTTATTCTATCTGTTCTTTTAAAAAAAAGACAACACTCCCTGCATGTAGTAAAGTCTAAACAAAGCAGACAACAACTTGTACATAGTACAGGAGATGGTCAGAGGCTGCAGACATAGTACAGGAGATGGTCAGAGAGTGCAGACCTAGTACAGGAGATGATCAGAGACTGCGGAAATGCTACAGATGATCAGCGACTGCGGACATGCTACAGGAGATGGTCAGAGACTGCGGACATGCTACAGGAGGTGGTCAGAGAGACTGCGGACATGCTACAGGAGGTGGTCAGAGAGACTGCGGATATGCTACAGGAGGTGGTCAGAGAGACTGCGGACATGCTACAGGAGGTGGTCAGAGAGACTGCGGACATGCTACAGGAGGTGGTCAGAGAGACTGCGGACATGCTACAGGAGGTGGTCAGAGAGACTGCGGACATGCTACAGGAGGTGGTCAGAGAGACTGCGGACATGCTACAGGAGGTGGTCAGACAGACTGCGGACTTGCTACAGGAGATGGTCAGAGAGACTGCGGACATGCTACAGGAGGTGGTCAGAGAGACTGCGGACATGCTACAGGAGATGGTCCGTGACTGCGGACATGCTACAGGAGATCAGCAGGTAAGTATAATATCTAAAATAAACAAAGTAGCGCTACTGAGTGAACAAATGAATAGATGGCTGCTAGCATCAGCAAATAGACAAACCGCAAAATAGTTACTAGAAAATAAAAAAATGCAGCGCCAAAGTAATGTGTGAAAACCCAGATGTAAATAAAAATCTGGGCATGTGATAGTTTAACTAACTAAACAATACAAATGGAGGGAGTGACCCCAAAGTGTGTGTATATATATATATATATATATATATATATATATATATATATATATATATATATATATATATTGTGACAGCAGGAAGGTAAAGTCACCTGGTTGCATCCAGGGGGGTAGATATATTTCGCCCAGATTCAGGCTTTACGCCGACTTATACAACTAGGTGGAGAGTTGTATAAGCCCAGCTGAGGCTAGTGGGCTCATGGATGACTCATACCTCTAGGGAGAGTGTGGGGCGTCGTGCAGACAGGGAGTTGATGAGACCAGCTGAAGCTTGTCAGCTCATTTAGGCCTCTATAAGAACTCCCAGCTTCATTAGATGTTAGCTCATGCCTGGACCCAGACCTGTGTGGACTGTCTAGGGAGAGTGAACCCCTGTGCGGTGAGACAAAGCCTGTGTGGCTATTTGCTTGGACATTTAAAACCAGGGACTTAGGGACTAGGACAGCACTAGGCTGATCCCAGTTGTTAGTTAGGAAACCTGTATGTTTAGTCAGAGGTCAAGTTGACCAGGATTTATTTTGTTTATGTTTCTTTTGCTTTGCTGTGTTTTGTCACTGTAAATAGAAAATAAACCGCACCTTTTTGATTTTGAAAACCACAACCTCCGTTTGCTGGGCCTGTTTTTGTGTGGGGAGCCCATCTCGGGGGTCACACACACCCGCTGCCGAGCTAACCCCCTCACAGTTGGTGGAGAACCAGTGGCAGTTTTTTTTTAAGCCAGCATGGAGGAGATACTGAAGCAGCTGGCTCTAGCAAATGCCAATCAACAGCAGACAAATGCAGGTTTGCAAAAGAGCCTTGCAGCTCATCAACAGAGCCTTGCAGCTCAACAACAGAACTTCGCAGCCCAGCAGCAAGCTCATCAACAGAGCCTTGCAGCCCAGCAGCAGACAAGCGCAACTTTGCAACAGAGTCTGGAGGCTCAGCAACAAGCCCAGCAGCAATCTGAGGCCCGCTTCATAGACCTGTTGCAGAAGCAAGAGCAGAGACTACAACAACAGATGGAAGCAGTAATGCAGCAACGTCCGCAGACCAGTGAGGAAAGCCGTCCCACTAATACCGCGTCCTTTGGGGTGAGTCGTTTATTGACAAAAATGACTGGAGAGGATGATCCAGAGGTATTTTTGACCACATTTGAAAGGACCGCTGAAAGAGAAAAGTGGCCTGAGGAGCAGTGGGCTGGACTGGTGGCTCCTCTGTTAACTGGTGAATCGCAGAAAGCTTACTATGACCTAGAGCCTAACCAAGCAAAAGACTATGTGATGCTAAAAGCTGAAATATTGGCAAGGCTGGGTGTCACCCAGGCTGTCCGGGCTCAGCGTGTGCATAACTGGACTTTCCAGCTTGGAAAACCCCCCAGGTCTCAAATGTATGATCTCATTCACCTGAGCAGAAAGTGGCTACAGCCAGAGACTTTGTCCGCACCAAAGATTGTGGAACGTGTTGTAATGGATCGGTTTTTGAGAGCTCTTCCTACTGCCATCCAAAAGTGGGTAAGCCATGGAGACCCAGAGACGGCCGATGGTCTTGTGGATCGTGTGGAGAAATACTTGGCTACAGAGAACCTGACGGCCTCTTCCAGAGACACTCGGACTTTCCACCCTAAGACCAGACCATCCCCAGGGGCGGATAAGAGGATTCCAAGGGGTGAGGGTGGAGAGAGTGAGAGGGTGGGAGCTCTACCCCAAGTTTGGCGAGAACAGCCTGGGAAATCAGCGGCTCAAGAGGCCGCAAGAAGGATCGTTTGCTACCGCTGCCGGCAAGCGGGACATATTGCACAGGTAATGCCCATCGTGAAGGAACATTTGGCCCAAGCGCAGTTAGCACAGCAGAGAGTGTACAACCGTGGAGCCAAGACCCGTACCTTTTTCCCGGGGGATAGGATACTGGTACTTGTCCCTACGGTTGAAAGTAAATTCCTTGCCAAATGGCAAGGCCCCTATGAGATAATGGAAAAAGTGAGCGAAGTGAATTACAAGGTCAGACAACCAGGAAGGCGAAAGCCCGAACAGATCTATCACGTTAATCTGTTGAAAGCCTGGAGGGATAGAGAGTCCCTAGTCGCAGACACTTGGTCACCAGCTCAAACTGGTTGCGTGATTCCTGAGGTTGGAATAGCAGCCACCTTGTCACAACCCCAACAACAGGAGGTTAAGGAGTTTGTGCTTCGCAACAAGGAGGTATTCTCTGAGCTGCCGGGACAAACATCTGGGGTAGAGCATGACATCATTACCCCGCCCGGTGAAAGGGTGAAGTTAAAACCCTATCGGATCCCAGAGGCCCGACGGGAGGCAATACGGGAGGAAGTACAGAAAATGCTGAACTTAGGGGTGATAGAGGAGTCCCAAAGTGATTGGTCTAGTCCCATTGTGTTGGTGCCTAAACCGGATGGGAGCTGGCGATTTTGTAACGATTTTCGTCAGTTGAACAAAGTTACAAAATTTGACACCTACCCCATGCCACGTATAGATGAGTTGATCGACCGGCTGGGAACAGCCCGATACATGACGACTCTTGACCTCACAAAAGGGTATTGGCAAATCCCCCTGGCCAAGTCGGCCAAAGAGAAAACCGCATTTGTAACCCCAGACGGGGCGTTCCAATATAAAAGAATGCCGTTCGGGTTACAGAATGCGCCGGCCACATTCCAGCGGAAAATGGACCAGATGCTGAGGCCCCATCGGAAGTATGCTGCGGCTTACCTGGATGACGTAATTGTCCATAGCACAGATTGGGCCTCACATCTGCCAAAAGTGCAAGCAGTCCTGGACTCTGTTCGGGAAGCGGGGTTTACGGCTAACCCCAAGAAGTGTACCATTGGGCAGGAGGAGGCCAAATATCTTGGGTACACCATTGGGAGGGGAGTAATAAAACCCCAACTCAACAAAGTCGAGGCCATCCAGAGTTGGCCACGTCCCAACAGCAAGAAGCAGGTACGAGCCTTTCTGGGAATCGCTGGGTATTATCGGCGATTCATTCCCCACTTTGCTTCTAAGGCTGTGCCCCTAACCAACCTGACGAAGGGGAAAGGGTCGGTCATGATTAAATGGACCCCCGAGGCTGAGGCAGCATTCCAATTCTTGAAACAAGCCTTATGTAGCCAGCCAGTGTTGTACTCACCCGACTTCTCTAAAGACTTTGTCGTACAAAGTGATGCGTCAGATGTGGGGTTAGGAGCAGTATTGTCCCAGGTCTGGAACGGGAAGAGCACCCAGTCATTTACCTCAGCAGGAAGTTGAAGTCCCATGAGGTAAATTACGCCACCGTTGAAAAGGAGTGTTTAGCGGTGAAGTGGGCTCTAGATTCCCTTCGGTACTACCTGCTAGGTAGGCACTTTGACATGGTTACGGATCACGCTCCGTTAAAGTGGATCGCTCAAAACAAGGAAACAAATAGAAGAGTGAATAGGTGGTTCCTGGCCCTCCAGGAATTCAACTTCACAGTAAAGCATCGCCCTGGCGTTCAAATGGGGAATGTGGATGCTTTGTCTCGAGTACATGAATGCCTGATTGCTGGTGTTCCAACCCCGAGGTTAAAACAAGAGGGGGGGTATGTGACAGCAGGAAGGTAAAGTCACCTGGTTGCATCCAGGGGGGTAGATATATTTCGCCCAGATTCAGGCTTTACGCCGACTTATACAACTAGGTGGAGAGTTGTATAAGCCCAGCTGAGGCTAGTGGGCTCATGGATGACTCATACCTCTAGGGAGAGTGTGGGGCGTCGTGCAGACAGGGAGTTGATGAGACCAGCTGAAGCTTGTCAGCTCATTTAGGCCTCTATAAGAACTCCCAGCTTCATTAGATGTTAGCTCATGCCTGGACCCAGACCTGTGTGGACTGTCTAGGGAGAGTGAACCCCTGTGCGGTGAGACAAAGCCTGTGTGGCTATTTGCTTGGACATTTAAAACCAGGGACTTAGGGACTAGGACAGCACTAGGCTGATCCCAGTTGTTAGTTAGGAAACCTGTATGTTTAGTCAGAGGTCAAGTTGACCAGGATTTATTTTGTTTATGTTTCTTTTGCTTTGCTGTGTTTTGTCACTGTAAATAGAAAATAAACCGCACCTTTTTGATTTTGAAAACCACAACCTCCGTTTGCTGGGCCTGTTTTTGTGTGGGGAGCCCATCTCGGGGGTCACACACACCCGCTGCCGAGCTAACCCCCTCACAATATATATATATATATATATATATATATATACATATATATATATACCAAACAATTGTGAATGATAAAATGTGCAAACTCATGTATAAAGTTCTATAAAGTGATGTGACTGACAACAAAGTCCAATGGGATGCTCAGAAAGTGAACTGAGAACAAATGCAATCAATCAAACTTCGGTATATCCATGGCGACTTCAAGTTCGTGTAGAATATATGTGTACATAAAACTGCAACACCTGGGGATGTGATTCCAACACCAGGAATGGGGAAAAAGAAATGGGTACTCTTACCCCTATGTGTGGACACACACACCAGCGGTGGTGGGTCAATCAAGCAAAGGTGTAGATGTGGAATCCTCAGGAACCGTCCTCACAGATCAATGAATGCAGGAACACCGAATCTCCAGCCAGATCTTTCCACGGTGGTAATACGGAGCGACAAGGATATTGGTGCATCGAGGATTGTGGTAATGACCATAGAAAAAAGGGGGGAAGCTCCACATAGTACAGGATCAGATGATACTTAAAAAGACTTTGTTTATTCAAAACAAAAAGTCACAAAACACACATCGGTGTATAAAAAACGAAATGTAAAAACAAACAAAGGGTGTCGCTATGGGCGCGAAGTTCGCCCCTAGCTTGGCAAACCTTTTTATGGCCCTATGGGAGGAGGATGTCGTCTATGCCTTACAGCGCCCGGAGCTTATCCTGTGGGCGAGATACATAGACGACATCCTCCTCCTATGGAGGGGAGACGAGGAGTCCTTGCATGACTTCATGGTCACTCTTAACGATAATGACATGGGTATCAAATTGACTTATGAGATGAGTCGGAGTACTATTCATTTTCTGGACCTTGATATCTCGGTTGTTAATCATACTTTGATAACTAGAACCTTTTTTAAGCCGACAGATCGGAATGGCTACATTCCAACTGATAGCTACCACTACAGCTCTTGGCTCAAATCTGTGCCATTTAGCCAGTTCCTTAGTTTAAGGAGAAATTGCACGCACCTTGAAGATTTCCATACACAAGCTGACATTCTCAAGTTAAGATTCGTTGAAAAGGGATATCCTCCGTCTGCTATTGACACTGAGATTAATAAGGTGTCCTTGTTGGATAGACAGTCTCTGGTTGCTGAACGGCCCAAACGATCACCTTCTCCATTGTTTAAATGGTCCTTTATGACTCGGTTTTCAATACAAAATAAACAGATAAAAAGGATTCTTAATCGTCATTGGGGAATTCTTAAAAATGATCCCCTTCTTGGTCCGTTGCTTCCTGTTAGGGCAGGAGTTATATTCAGGGGGGCACCTTCTCTTCGCAATCAGATTGCCCCCAATGTGGCCGATCCCCCAGCTAAACAGTGTTCTTCCCTCTTTCCGGACATGAAGGGATACTACCCTTGCAAACGGTGTAATGTGTGCTTACATAATGTAATTGGACGTGGTAGAAGTGTTAGTTTTATGTCTTCTGCTACTTCCAAGATATACCATATGAAGCAATTCACCACATGTACCACAAGGTTTATTGTATACCTTATTACATGCCCTTGTAATAAGCAGTACGTGGGACGCACTATTCGCAATTTTTCCATCCGCGTCAACGAACACATTTCAGGTATCAAAAAAGGTCGCACTAAACATAGCGTACCGAGACATTATCTTGATGTTCATAATAATAAGGTTACAGGCACCAAGTTCCAGGTAATTGACCAATTTGTCCCCCATTGGAGGGGGGAGTCCCGTGTTAGAGGTGTTTCCAAATTGGAAACTTTTTGGATACACCAACTTCGGTGTTACTCGCCGTTCGGGCTCAATATTGATTGGGACATTAATTCCTTTATTAATAAAGCTTAATTGTCTGGGATGCACATTTTTTCCCAATTTTTCATATACATGGAATTAGACGTCTGTTCTCCTTACATTCAGTGGTTTTTAGTTGTCACAGTTCATATTTCCTGGTTTCCATTATATATGTATCGTTTATAAATAGGGTCTGGTATTTATTCTCCTTATGCATAATTCTCACAGTATGCTATCTGTATGGGTCCATTTGTATATACTGTCGGAGAATACATTTATGCTCATATACAGTTTTTAATTATTAGTTTTTACTATAACCTTTAGTATGGTGATGATATGTTAGTCCATCATTAGGGATGCTTATAACATGTGCCAGAATTCAGTTCGGTCTCATCATTGGTTAATGTTGTACTGTTAGCTCTGTAATTCATTTTCAGAGGTGTAATATTCAGTATATTTCGGATGTGAATGTTTGTCCACATCCTGAATGATATTGGGTTTATATTATCTCAAATCTTTCTACAGTATTGTGTTTATAACATGTACACATTTATCTGTTTGGTTAGCTCCCATGTCCGTCAGTACTTAAATTGCAGTTTCGCTCTTAGTACTGCTAAAAGACTTCCATCAATTAGCTTTAGTTTGCACGCCTGCAGAGCAGTCTGCCGTTGTGTATATTCCCTGCCGTGGTTCACACAGCGAGGTCTGTAAGTGAGGCTTGGAACGCAATCTCTTCTGACGGCGGTAGCGTGATGACGCTGCCTGAACGTAGTCGCGTAGTAACTTAGTATAGGTTCTCGCGATACACGTATCCGTGGTTTTGGCATGGAACGCACACACTGCCAGAGAAGGGACCGTGATGACGATCCTCAACGGAGACGCAATGACGCACAGTCGTGCGTCGCATCTATCCATCCTTATTGGCTTATTTACTTAGCCTTGCAGATGACGAATATGGGAGCGGCATTTTATGGTACTTTGATTGGTTCATCTCATTGAATGGGAGTGTACACACCAGCTGAGGTGAATCCAATCAATGTTGTTTTTGTTCTTTTTGCATGTTCGGTGATGGAGATGTTCTGGGGGGGAGGGCGGGTCCCTGTGCCCTTTTTTGGATCTTGGGTGCTCTGTGTCTGTGGGGGGTGGGGATATATATGTTCGTCACTCGTCCTGATGGCTCAGATTAGAGTTGTTTTCTGGAACGTCCGGGGTCTTCGGCTCTGCGGTTAAGAGATCCCTGGTGTTCCGGTACCTTCAGAAGATTAGCCCCCACATCTGTATTCTATTGGAGACTCACTTGACGGGCTCACGAATTCTAGCTTTGCGTAGGGCCTGGGTTGGAGCAGCTTACCACTCCACCTACTCCTGCTATGCCAGGGGAGTAAGTATCCTGATTAGGAAGTCTCTGCCGTTCCGGATCATAGACGTCCGTACGGACCCCGGGGGCAGATTTGTAGTTCTCCATGCGTGTATTTTTGATAAGCGGGTGGTCTTGGCTGGGGTGTACTTGCCCCCCCTGGCCTCGATACAACTGCTATATGACCTTATGGGGATAATTCTTGAATTTGATGCACCAGTTCTTTACGTTTTTGGAGACTTTAATTTGGTCCCCTCCCAGGGCATGGACAGGCTGCATTCCGTGTCTCGACCCTCCTCGGACCTCCCCCGATGGGTGGATGCATATGGATTGACGGACGTGTGGAGACATTTTCACCCTCATACTAGGGAGTACACGTGCCACTCTGCCACGTATAAAACTCTGTCTCGTATTGATCTAGTATATGCCACTACTGCGGCCCTAAATTGGGTTTGAGATGCTAGTCATCTATCTAGGGGCATATCGGATCACGCGCCCGTCTGTCTGGATCTATCGCCTGCGGACCCTGGGGGTGCGAGGTTGTGGCGCCTTTCCAGGTACTGGGCCATGGACGACAGGATTCAGGAAGATATGGCGGGGTCTATCTGTAATTATTGGTCTGCTAACAGGGACTCGGCTGGCTTTGGTGTGCAGTGGGATGCTTTTAAGGCCTGGGTTAGGGGGGAATATATCTCCCGGATATCCTCATTGCAAAGGGAGGGTGAGAAGGAGTTGCTTGACAGGGAGGAGGAGGCTAGTGGATGTGAGAGATCCTATGTTGCGGCCCCTACGGAGGCAACATATTCTACATGGCAGCAGGCCCTTCAGAAGCTTTCTCTGTGCCGGATTGATCAGACTAAGAAATCTATGTTCTATTCTGCCCAACGAGTTTTTGAACATGGAAACAAGAATGGACACTTGCTGGCATGGCTATCCAGGGGTTCGACTCAGTCTACACATATAGTGGGGGTACGGGACGAGGGAGGGACGGTGCTTACTGCCCCGGACAATATTAATACTAGATTCTCCCAATTCTTTCAAGGGGTCTACTCCTCAAGAGTTCAGTATTCACCCTCTGACCTGCGGGCCTTTTTGGACTCGGTCCCATTCCCCACACTTGATGAGACTATGCGGGCAGACCTCGAGACAGACATTACCCTGGAGGAAGTTCAGGGGGCCATAAGGGGGTTGCAGGGAGGTAAGACCCCTGGCATTGACGGACTCCCGACAGAATTCTACTCACAGAACTTGGAGACCCTTGCCCCAAAACTGACAATGCTTCTTTCAGAATTCAGCAGACATGGTGCCCTGCCTAAATCTATGGCGGAGGCGGTTATTGTGTTGGTGCCCAAGCCCGGTAAGGATCCTCTAGACTGTGCCTCCTACAGGCCCATCTCCCTACTGAACGTGGACGCTAAAGTCCTTGCCAAGATCATTGCGAACCGCCTATCGGGAGTGATTACTGAGCTGATTCACATGGATCAGACTGGATTTATGCCGGGTAAGGGCACCGACATCAATATTCGGAGACTCTTTTTGAATCTCTCTGTAACGCATGACCGTGTCGGATCCCGGGTGGTGGCTTCTCTGGACGCGGAGAAAGCCTTAGACTCGGTGGAATGGGGGTATTTGTGGGAGGTCTTAGCCAGGTTTGGCTTTGGCCCCCGTTTTATACACTGGATTCGGATGCTGTATGGGAGGCCGGTGGCGAGGGTTCGCACCAATGGGTGGGTCTCGGAGCCCTTTCCGCTTTCCAGGGGGACTCGTCAGGGGTGCCCCCTCTCCCCCGGCCTATTTGCCCTTGCATTGGAACCCCTGGCGATCGCTGTCCGGGAGTCCCGGGCGATTTCCGGGCTATCGGTGGGGAGGCTGGAGGAGAAGATCTCCCTCTACGCGGACGACACCCTCCTGTACCTCAATGACGCTGGTCCCTCGCTGCTGGCAGCCCTGGAGACGTTTGAAGTTTTTGGGACGTTCTCTGGAGTTAGAATAAACTGGTCCAAATCGGTGCTCTTCCCGCTGGATGCCCGGGCTCCCTCTCTGGCTAGCCCGTCCCCCTTAAAGTGGGTCACTGAATTTAAATACTTGGGAGTAATGGTGACAAGGGAGGCAGCCCAATATTATACACAAAATGTTCTCCCCCTATTGAATGTAGTAAAGGAGAAGTGCCTGGCTTGGTCTGGTCTCCCCCTGAACCTCATAGGACGCATCAACATTATTAAGATGGTTCTGCTACCAAAGTTTAATTATATATTTCGGAACGCCCCGGTCTGGATCCTGGCCTCCTTCTTTAGAGCTGTTAATGGGTGCATTACCTCGTTTCTGTGGAATGGGAGGGTCCCCAGACTGGCTACGTCTACCCTTCATCTTCCTACGCGGCTGGGGGGGCTCGCTTTACCAGATCTGCTGGTCTACTTCTGGGCAGCTGTCCTGGTGACGGCACACTGGTGGGTGGCGGGAGATAGGTCAAATGCAGCAGTGTGCCTCGAGGCAGCCTGTTTGGGTTCCTTGATGGACCTGCGAAACCTGATATACAGAGGGGCAGGGGCATATTCTATGGTTCCGGCCCCCACCAAAACTACCCTTAAGGTTTGGGCGGCTGCTAGGAAAAGGTTCTCCCTGCCCAATAGATGGGCCCCGGCTCAGCCATTGTGGGGCAATCCTGGACTGCCGCACTTTAGATCGATTCCTGATCCACAGGTCTGAGACAGATTCGGGGTTAAAACACTGCAGGACATTATGCCAAATGGGGTACTTTTAACCTTTGCACAGCTTAGCAGGCAGTTTCAGGTGCCGCGATGGATGCTCTTCCGATATCTCCAACTACGCCACGCTGCTAGGGCGCAATTTTCCACTAGACCCCTGTTAGAATTTGACCCTGTTGAGTCGCTCTTGATACAGGAGGACCTCAAAAAGCCACTCTCTGTACTATATGGGACACTGCTCAAACCAGATACCCCGAGACTGGACAGGCTTTGGGATAGATGGAAGGCGGACGTCCCATCCCTGGGGAAAGAGGAGTGGGAGGACGCGTTGGAGGAATGTCCCAAGCTGGTGATTTCCTCCCGGGACAAACTGACACAAATCAAAATGCTGCACAGGGTGTATTATACACCGGTTAGGCTCCATAGGATATACCCTGACAGAGACCCCTGCTGCGCAAGATGTCGGACTCACCCTGGCACCCTTATACATCTACTTTGGGAATGCCCTAAGATACAGGTATTCTGGAGAGGGGTGTTTGAGTTGATCAATCTGAAACTGGACTTGGAGCTTCCCGTGTCGCCAGAGCTAGCCTTGTTTGGGGTCCAAGATGATGAGCAGAGACCCCGCCATAGGAAACAGTTAATTGCATACTTGTTATTTTATGCCAAAAAGTCTATCATTTGCAAGTGGATGTCCCCTAACTCTCCGTCAGTGTCCTCCTGGCTGGCCATGGTTGATGCTGCAATACCAATGTACAGGCTGACGTATATCAGCAGGGGATGCCCCTGGAAGTTTGACAAGGTGTGGTTGCCCTGGATATCGCCTTGATTGGTCCTGCGGCCCCCTTCTAGACTTTTGCGCCCGGTTGAGATAGGATGGCCGGTTGGGTGGGCGGGGACCCCCCCCCCCCCCAGAAGTTCTATTCTTTCAAGTTCTAATGTCATATTCCTCGGCTATGTTGGCCGAGCTCTGTTTATATGTTCATGTATATATAACTGCTCAATAAACACAACCTGATTGTAAAAAAAAAAAATGTTGTTTTTGTATTATATAGCGTGGCTTTTCACTGCAAGTCCATGCCCCAGTGGATGCATTTCTCATGCGAAACATGTCGGGTACATGGACTTGCCTGTAGCTACGCTTTTTATTAGATTCTAACTTTGCTTGTACAAGCCTCTGCATGGAAGCCTGTTTCATTTTTTATTTACATTTCGTTTTTTATACACCGATGTGTGTTTTGTGACTTTTTGTTTTGAATAAACAAAGTCTTTTTAAGTATCATCTGATCCTGTACTATGTGGAGCTTCCCCCCTTTTTTTCTATGGTCACTACCACAATCCTCGATGCACTAATATCCTTGTCGCTCCGTATTACCACCGTGGAAAGATCTGGCTGGAGATTCGGTGTTCCTGCATTCATTGATCTGTGAGGACGGTTCCTGAGGATTCCACATCTACACCTTTGCTTGATTGACCCACCACCGCTGGTGTGTGTGTCCACACATAGGGGTAAGAGTACCCATTTATTTTTCCCCATTCCTGGTGTTGGAATCACGTCCCCGGGTGTTGCAGTTTTATGTACACATACAGTATATTCTACACGAACTTGAAGTCGCCATGGATATACCGAAGTTTGATTGATTGCATTTGTTCTCAGTTCACTTACTGAGCATCCCATTGGACTTTGTTGTCAGTCACATCACTTTACACATGAGTTTGCACATTTTATCATTCACAATTGTTTGGTATATATATATATATATATATATACTTTGGGGTCACTCCCTCCATTTGTATTGTTTAGTTAAACTATCACATGCCCAGATTTTTATTTACATCAGGGTTTTCACACATTACTTTGGCGCTGCATTTTTTTATTTTCAAGTATAATATCTGTTTTACTTTAAAGAAAAAATAATTCCCTTGAATGTTATTATATTGCATTGTACACCATGTGTACTTCCACTAAAATTTGTTTTGAAAAAAAAAAAAAGACCATGCATCGGTCTCAATAACTGTTATGCCTCCCGGATTCTGTTCCCCCTGGCTCTCGGCTCCTATCGGAACTCCGCCCCCCCCCAGCCCTGTACATTGCCGCTCCCCCCTACTGTTCCTCACGAATACAAATGCTCCTCATACCGCCCCGCCTCTCCAGCCCTCTGCTCATTAGCATTCGTGAAAAAAACAGTAGGCGTGAGCGGCAAAGCAGAGGGCTGGAGAGGCGGGGAGGTATGAGGAGCATTTGCATTCGTGAGGAACAGTAGGAGGGAGCGGCAATGTACAGGGCTGGAGGGAGCGGCAATGTACAGGGCTGGAGGGGGCGGAGTTCCGATAGGAGCCGAGAGACAGGGGGAACAGAATCTGTTAGGGGAACAGTGTGTATATATGCAGCGCTCATGTGACTGCCCTCTCTCCTCTCTGCTTTCACGTCTCTCCTGACGCCAGGAGAGACGTGAAAGCAGAGAGGAGAGAGGCAAGGCGGGCCGGGCAGTCACATGAGCGCGTCATAGAAAAAAATAACAAATGAGGTAACCGCTCTCCCGGGAGGGGAGGGGCGGGGCTAGACATGGGGGGATAATCGATTATTAGGTTTCCCTGCATCGGGGACGCCCGAATCGCGATGCAGCGATTAAATTCCGCACCCCTAGTAATTACTATGTGGGTTATAGAGATTACCTTCAGGTGATGGACACTGGCGCACCCAAGACAGGAAGTCCCCTCCCCTATATAACCCCTCCCATACCGGGAGTAAATCAGTTTTTTGTCAGTGTCTAAGGTGTTGGTCACGGTTAAACACGTATTCAAGTTAGCTTTGCGTTTGGTTCTTGTGGCCTAAGGCAAGCTATTCCGGATCCGTCCAAAGTGCTTCAAAGCCAAAATGGACAGTACCCGGGCCTCGGGGAAGAAGAACGAGGTTTGGCCTGTAATGCCTCTCTTAGGAGGGCTGGACCCTGGGATCCAGTACTCTGGTCATACCCAATACCAAGTGTTTTCTGGCAGGGTGCTATACAGGTCCAGGGGAGTGGTGTTCCTTTCAGTAGGACCCCGGTCCCTGAAGGTCAGAGGACATTGCCCGCCAAGAGGGGCGAAGTTTGGGCTTTCTGTTCCGAACAGGGTCCTGCGGCGGGGACAGGTAAGGGAGGGTCTCTGATGGACTTCGTTCAGCAGGGAACCCTCAAACTAATGTGTTTTTGCCTGTAAATTTACCTATGTGCTATTGTTTCTGCTGTATCCTGGTGCCTAAGTTCTTGTAAAACCTGAAATTATTTCAAATGGTTTTTATGTACTGGACATTATAGTAGTACCCCTGTTTGACCACTAGAGGGTGATACCTTATGAGATGTCTAAAAGCCGGGCTATACCTTTTTTACACGTGTAATACCTGGACAGATGGAGGAGCTTCTTTTTTCTCTAAATACAGCTCCAAGGGCCCATCTGGGAATGTTGTCACATCATACCTGAGGGGAGACCTGGATCACAGTATGAACTGCGTGGCGGTCCCCCTGTATTGCGCCGCTCAGCCAAATGGTTGGAGCAGTCCACAGCCTCCCTCCTCTCTCCACCCCTCCATGGGAAAGCGTTGCGGCGCACGGAGGTTCCAGATATGTGGAACGAGTCACGGAGGGGGCGGGGCTTAGCGTAATGACGATCCGTCCTTCCCGGCGCGCTTCTGCGCATGTGCGGGTGTCCTCCACTTCAAAAGAACAGTCTCTGAGAGACACACAGCTAAGAGGACGGACACAGGAGCTAGAAAAGTGGTGACTTTTAACTTGGCATACAACAGGCGGTGATACAGGCATCTCCAACTCACATTAGTTAAGACACCTGACTGACTCATATAGCAAGCTTGTACGCTAGACTATAGTTAGTAGTGGGTGCATTTTTGGCTGTGAGTACCTCGGCTTTGAGCTTGGGACTATGCCTGCCAAAGGCTCTGGGAATAAAAATCCCACGAAGCAAAGGGCTTCACCATCGTGCTCTAAAGATCTAGGACATACTCCCACTGTTCCATCCTCCCCTGATAAATCAGAGGTAGCTACCCGAGGGGAGCCATCAGGAGTGTTAGGTGCTGCGGCTGTCCTCAGCTCACCTGCTCCTGTATATGTGACAGAAGAGGCTTTTACCTCAGCTCTGGGAGGATTAGAGCAGAGATTGGCAACATTAATCGCTTCCTCCCTCCCGGGAAAAAAGCACGCCAGATCTCCATCTCCCCCGTTAGAATACCTAACAACAGAGCAATTATCCCATAGTGAGATGGGGTTGCCTGCAGAAGATCAAGCTGAGGATGATTCTGCCTCAGAAGAGTCTACATTAGAAGAACCGTTTTCAGCCTCACAAACTGAAAGATTGTTAGTTCAGTCTCTAACAGACATGGTTCGGTCGGCTTTTAAGCTGCCCCTTTCTGAACCAGCAGCTACATCGGTTCCTTCATTGGGGTCTTTGAAAGCCCCGCAGACTTTCTGGTGCATCCATTATTAGAGGGACTCATTTATCAGGATTGGGAACATCCTGATAGGCTTTTCCTTCCTCCTAAGAAGTTTGCGGTGGTGTATCCTATGGAGGAAAAGTTCACCAAAAGATGAAGCCTCCTTATAGCAGGGGCGGATCCAGGGGGGGGGCAACAGGGCAATTGCCCCCCCCCGAGACCATCTGTCACACTCACTTGCTTGCTCTGTTTTTTTTTTTTTCTTTTGCGCCTGTTCTCCCAAAATTTGGGGATCCGTTACCGGTCGGCCATAGGTCCCCTGGACCCCAAACGTGGCAAACATGTAGCCCAATGTCTCCTCTATAAGTGTGAAAAGTTTGGTGTCTGGGGGACCTACGGCCAGGGAGCACTGATTTTTTTAAAGCCGGGCACCCCTTCCATAGACTCCAATGTTAAACAGTAATTTCTCCGGTGACTTTGCGGACCCAGTACCGGCCGGTCGTAGGTCCCCTGGACCCCAAACTTGGCACACATGTAGCCCCATGTCTCCTCTAGTGTGCAAAGTTTGGTGTCTAGGAGACTTACGGCCGGGGAGAACCGATTTTTCAAAGCCGGGCACTCCTTCCATAGACTCCCATGTTAAACATCAGTCTAGTCATGGGCACAGTGAAGCATGGGCACAGTGAGGCAAAGTGAGGCACAGTGAGGCATGCAGATGGACACCCTAGGCTTATACTCGAGTCAATAAGTTTTCCCAGTTTTTTGGGGTAAAATTAGGTGCCTCGGCTTATATTCGGGTCGGTTTATACTCGAGTATATACAGTACTTGTTCTGCCGCTGCCTCTCTGAGTCTCTCTCTGTTTCTCACATCAGCCGATCAGCGGCGCCGAGAGAGAGACTCGTCTAATGTAGTTACGCGGCGCACTGACACGATACCAGGAGCGAAGGAGGAGGTGGGTGGAGCCTCTTCCCTGCACTCGTTGCTAATGCCTGGGCCGCTTGGCGTCTAGCAACGAGTGACGTCAGTGAGTCACGTCAGGCCACTCTGCGGGCAGGTGCGATAGCGTGCGGCTCAACAGACGGGTAAGAAAGCGGGCGGCTCCGCTTGCGGCTGCGGTTTGTGGGTGGGCGGGCGGCGCGGTTCGTGGGCAGACCGTGCTGCTCAGTGTGTTGGCAGCGCAGGTGAGAGTGAGAGAGCAGGCTCAGTGTGGCAGCTGGCCAATCAGCTAGCCGGGAGCGGGGGAGCAGAGAGATGAGATCATCTCTCACCGCCCGTGCCTGCCCTGCATTCCTGCAGTGACTTCCGCCCTCACTGTGCAGGCAGCAGAGAGATTACATTATCTCTCTGCTGCCTGACTCTGGGAGTCTGGGACACAGCAAGAGACAACCAAAACTACACCTTAGCAGGCAAGTTAGTGACAATCCGCAAGGTGTGGCAGGCGACGTGGCAAGTGACAATCCGCAAGGTGTGGCAGGCGACGTGGCAAGTGACAATCCGCAAATTGTGTCAGGTGACGTGGCAAATGACAATCTGCATCTGATGGCAGGCAAGTGACAATCGGCAAGGTGTGGCAGGTGACGTGGCAAGTGACAATCCGCAAGGTGTGGCAGGTGATGTGGCAAGTGACAATCCGCAACGTGTGGCAAGTGACACACTCGGGGCTCCCACTGATTCTGCATTGAACTATTTAATTTTATATTACAATGTAATAGTAGAAATAATGCGCTTCAATCATCCTGACACCATAACAACCCTGGTGCCGGGATGATTGAAGCGCCGACACCAGCCATTTCCCCGATAAATTTCCCACAAAAAAAAACATATTTTCTCTTACCATCCATGGACTGACACGGTGTCTCTTTACACTTTACACATGGGTTATGTCCCTGCTTGCAGGAGAAGACCTAGGCAGAATGTGAAATGTTATACATACATTCTAAAAGCCAGAGCTTAACAGCCCCACCCAGGGGGCGGTCCCTCCGGACATAACCCTCCCACTACAGTTAGCAGACTTCAGTTTTTTTCTGCCTAGCAGAAGGAGAAGACGTGGCCCTCTCAGGAGCCAGTCTCCTGACCTATTTTTATTCCTTTTCTGGAATTCTTTTTTATTTTATTTTTGAGAATTTTCTATCAACTGTCGGCTGGGCAACAGGTTGGGTACAAGATATCCTCGTAGTCTTCCCTGTCCGACCATCGAGCGTGCTGATCCTCGCCTTGTGTGCGTGAGACTCAGTTCACGACAGGCCCCATGACTCCAGGGGTGGCCGGGTTGCTTTCATGCTCCCACGGTCCTCTCAAGACTGAACAGTTCCTGACTGACTGTATCTTTCGCGGTGGACCGGGCCGACAGCTACTCAGTACTGCACTGTGATAGTCCTGTCAGAAACACACCAGTGGGTCCCTCAGGGGACGGGTAAGTAGTCTCTCCTGCCTGCAGGTGAGTACAAAAGGCTGTGTGTTTCTCTGTGGGGGATTTTCCCTGTCTCCCCCTGTATTTCATTGTCACTCTGTCACCATTGCTGGCGCTGTGCTGTGTGGGGTGCCTGGGGGTCACACTGTTCTTGGAGGGGCTAATACTGGTCTGCATATATGCTTGGGGCCTGAGCGCCGAGTGGCGCTGTGTGTGTGTTGTTTTTTTCACTTTTGCTGAGTCATGGTGGCCATCTTGCCGTGGATCGCCTCAGTGAAGTGCAGCGGCCATTTTCTTGTAGCCCGCGCGCTCTTCAGCACTAGTTTTGGCCTCTAGCGCTGCTGTAACAGCGCGAATCTCCTCACAATCTCCTCACAGCTCACCAGCGCTGACACAGCGCAGTACAGACAGCGGAACTGAGCGGTCCCTGGTCCGGTTTGGTGAGTCCCCTGGGCGCCCCTCCTCAGTCAGCACAGCCTGTGGGTGGACTTTTTATCTGAGGAGTCTCAGAGGGGGGCAATATGGAGTCTCTGTCACCAGCTTCCCCTAAATGTCAGTGGACAACAGGCAGTGCTTCAGCACCTGCGGTCCCTAGGGACCAGTTGTGGGCAGTCCTGGAATCATTTCTGACCAGGATGGGAGCTGTGTGCAAGCGCAAAGGAGCAAAAAAGCACCCTCTCCCCACTTTACTTCATGAGGACAGTGCGCTGATTCAGATATGGGCCTAGCCACTACCGCTCAGGACCCTAGGTCTGAATGTATTGGATGGTTTTGAACAGGACATTCCTTATGAGGAAAACTCCAGTTCTGAGTCAGTAAATGACAGGGCGCTTGTTAGTGTACTCATGACTGCGGTGAGGGACACTCTCAAGCTAAAATGCTGCGGATGCAGAACCTCAGGCGGATACAGTCTCCTTTGGTTCTTTTAAGGCCAGGCCTTCTAAAGAGGTTTTTCCATACGTACTTTCTTTGACCAGCTCATTGATAAGGTCTGGGAAAAGCCGCAGAAGAATTTTTTTATGGTCCCGCGGCGTTTGTCTATCAAATACCCCTTGAAGATGCCCTACTTAAAAAGTGGGCTTCTCCCCCAGGGTCGACCCTCCAGTTGCCCGGTTGAACAAGGCCATCACTCTCCTGATGGAGGGGACTCCTGCATTTGAGGACCCCACTGACAGGAGGTCAGAAGTGGTGAGCAGAGCCATGTTTGCCTTGTTTAGATCCGCCCTACGGCCTGTGGTAGCGGCGACCCTTGTGTCTTAAACACTTACAGGTTGGGCAAAAATGTTGCACCTAGCTGTACAGGAGCATAATCTTCCTCCAGACACAGTTGCTTTGGCCCACCAACTGGTTCAGGGCCTGGTTTATGTGTGCGATGCCACGTTGGACGCGGCCCCTTTAATATCCAGGGCCTCTGTCTCGGCGGTGGTATTGCGTCGTCTTATCTGGTTGAAGTGCTGGTCTGCTGACCTAGCCTTAGGAAGCTCCTGACGGATCTACCATTTAAAGGTGGTAGACCTTTCGGTGCTGCTCTGGATGACATCGTCATGGATGTCATGGGAGGTAAAAGCACTCTTCTTCCTTAGACTAGCAAGGGTGAGGAGGCCCGCCGCAAACAGGGGCCTTCCTTTCCAGCAAAAGGTTTTTTTTTCGTCAGTCAGAGTCCACGGGTAGGCCCTCTCAGACTGACGGCAGTGCGGCTGGTGGGCACAAGTGCCCCTGGGTGCGTAAGCCGAACATGCGGCTCCCAAGCCCGCCTCCACGTGAAGTCTTGCCTCCGCCCGACTCTGGGGTGGGGGGACGACTTTGCAGGTCACGAATCAGTGGTCCTCCCGAATCTCCGACTGGTGGGTGTGCGAGGAGGTCACCTCAGGATACAGGATAGTATTCCGATCCTGGCCCCCAGACAGATTCTTTCCCTCAAATCTTCCTCTCCTTCCTACCTGTCGGGCAGCCCTCTTGGGGGCTGTACAGGATTTGATCAGGTCCGGAGTGATTGTGCCGGTTCCGTCACAGGAGAGTTTTCAGGGATTCTACTCGACTCTGTTTGTCGTCCCAAAAATAGGACGTGGTTCGACCTATCCTGGACCTCAAGGCCCTGAATGCCTTCGAGAAGGTGCAGAAATTCCGCATGGAATCCATTCGCACGGTGATCGCTACACTCCACCAAAGGGATTTTCTTCTGACGTCCTTGGACTTCAAGGACGCCTACTTGCATGTTCCGATCTGCGCAAGTCACCAGAAGTTTCTGCGCTTTGCGATCAGCGAAGTCCACTATCGATTGTGGCTCTTCCTTTCGGCCTAGCCTCGGCACCAAGGGTGTTCACCAAGGTGCTTGCTCCGGTTCTAGCCTTCTGTTACAGCGAGGTATTGCTGTCGTGGGCTATCTGGACGATCTTCTGCTAAGAGCAGAAAGTGGATCAGACTTAGAGGAAAGGTGACTATCGTCAATTAGACCCTCAGGGACTCGGGTGGTTCCTGAACATTCAGGAGTCAGTCCTGGTCCCGACTCAGTGTCTGGAGTATCTAGTTCTGATTCTGGACTCCTTGGAGGCAAAGGTATCCTACCTCTGGAGAAGTTGCTGACACTTCAGTCTGCGGTGCGGGTGCTGACATCCCAAAAATGGTTGTCAATCCGTTTTTTGCATGAGAGTCCCGAGACTCGTGGTGGCCTCCTTCGCGGCCGTTCCGTATGCCCAATCACACACCAGGGCATTGCAGAAGGAGATCTTGTCCACCTGGGACAAATCCCCGTTGTCCTTGGATCTTCAGATCCAGGTGATTCACCTGGTCAGGGCGCCCCTGACATGGTGGTTGAGATCTTCGGCTCTTCGGTCCGGAAAGTCTTTCCCCTCCCATCCAATGGACGGTACTCACGACGGACACCAGCCTGACGGGCTGGGGTGGAGTCTGGGGAGTCCTGTCGGCTCAGGCCTTGGACTCCGGACGAGCCCGTTTACCAATCACTGTTCTGGTAATACGGGCCATCGGACTGTGTCTCTCCTCAGGTCAGAGAGAGTACGGGGTCGCTCCATCAGGAGCCAGTCGGACACCGCCACGGCGGTGGCGTATGTAAACCATCAAGGGGGAACTCGGAGCTCAGCTGCGGCTTCCGAGGTAGTCCGTATCCTGAAGTGGGCCGGAAGAAATGTGCCGGCTCTGTAGGCCATTTTACATTCTGGGCATAGACAATGGGCAGGCGGACTATCTGAGTCGCCAATCGCCAGACACCGGACCAAGAAGAGTGGTCCTTGCATATTTCAACTCCTTTACCGACGGTGGGGCACGCCGGATGTGGACCTGATGGCCTCTCGACTCAATCGCAAGGGTCGAGGTTGTGGCCAGATCCAGGGATCCTTGGGCGATGCCTCGGATGCGTTGGTGGCCCCATAGGGTCCTTATCGCCTGATATAAACTCCGGCGATCCTAATTGTTCCGGATTGGCCTCAGCATCACTGGTACGCTGATCTGGTACGTCTCGTCGCGGACGTTCCCTTGCGGTTGCCGATGAGGGAGGACCTTCAGTCTCAAGGTCCTATGTTTCATCCGGCTTACAGTCTCTGGCTTTAACGGCAGGGCTGTTAAAAGCCAGGTGTTGAGGGACCGAGGTCTCTCGGACTCGGTCATTTTGACCATGTTAAGGACACGGAAGTCTTCCTCCAGGCAGATCTATCACCGTACCTGGAAAGCTTATATCGCCATGTGCGAAGCGCTGGACTGGCGTCCTCGGACGTATTCCGTCCCCAGAATCCTGCGTCCTCTGCAGTGTGGAGTGACCCAAAAGCTTGCTTTGAGTACCATCAAGAATCAGATTTCGGCCTTGGCCGTCTTCTTTCAGCGACCTCTAGCGGGTCATTTTCTTGGTTAGCACCTTGTGTTGGGGGTTCGCCATGAGCTCCCTCCTGTCAAGCCTCCTCTCCCACCGTGGGATCTGAATTTGGTGCTCTCGGTCCTCCAGGAACCTCCTTTTGGGAATATCCGGGATATTCCCCTCTTGTCTTGTCTCAGAAGGTGGCCTTTTTAGTGGCAATCACTTCTGTTTGACGAGTGTCTGAGTTGGCGGCTTTGTCCTGCAAGTCGCCATATTTAGTCATCCATAAGGATAAGGCGGTGTTGCATCCGCGACCTTCCTTTTTTGCCAAAGGTGGGGTCGACCTTTCACTTACATGAGGACATTGCCCTCCCGTCCTTGTGTCCTCACCCATCGCATCCCAGAGAGTTTGCGCTGCACATATTGGATGTGGTACGAGCCTTACGGGTGTACCTGTCTGCTACTGCTTCTATTCGGAAGTCCGACTCACTGTTTGTGACTGTCTCTGGTCCATAACAGGGCCAAGCGGTTTCGTCTGCCATCATTTCTAGGGGAATCAGACAAACCGTCATTCAAGCCTATGCTCTCAAGGGGCGGGCGCCTCCCTTTCCGGTTACGGCGCATTCCACCAGGACAATTGGTGCTTCCTGGGTTTCCCGACATCAATCGTCGGTTGCACAAGTGTGCAAGGCGGCGACCTGGTCGTCTGTTCATGCCTTTTAAGTTTTATAAGGTTAATGTGGCTGCATCTTCGGATGCTTCCTTCGGCCGCAGGGTGCTGCAGGCCGCTGTTTAAATTTGCGACTCCTCCGTTGAGCAGCTCTGCCTTATTGGAGTGAAGTTTTGGTTTTTCCATTTATACTGCTCCCATCCCTCTTGACACTGCTTTGGGACATCCCACGTGTAAAGTGTAAAGAGACACCGTGTCAGTCCATGGATGGTAAGAGAAAATAGGATTTTTTGTACTCACCGTAAAATCCTTTTCTCTGACATCCATGGACTGACACGGTACCCACCCTTCCTTTTAAGTTTGTACTGCTTTGTTACGAACTGAAGTCTGCTGACTGTAGTGGGAGGGTTATGTCCGGAGGGACCGCCCCCTGGGTGGGGCTGTTCAGCTCTGGCTTTTAGAATGTATGTATAACATTTCACATTCTGCCTAGGTCTTCTCCTGCAAGCAGGGACATAACCTGTAAAGTGTAAAGAGACACCGTGTCAGTCCATGGATGTCAGAGAAAAGGATTTTACGGTGAGTACAAAAAATCCTATTTTTTGGCAGTGCCCGTCCCGAGAAAAGACTCTGGATCCGCCCCTGCCCTATAGTGGACGCTGCCATCTCTTCTGTGAACAAATCCCTGACTTGTCCAGTGGACAATGTACAGATGTTTAAGGACCCAACAGATAAGAAGTTGGAAACCTTATTAAAGACTGCTTTTTCTACAGCCGGTGCTGTAACTCAGCCTGCAGTGGCAGCCATTGGCGTCTGTCAAGCTTTAAAGGACCAGATGAAACTGGTTTTAAAGGACTTACCAGCCCAGCAGGCTCATGATCTAGCAGATCTGCCTAGGGCGTTATGTTTTGCGGTTGATGCCATTAAAGATTCAATTCATCAGGCCTCCCGCCTTACGCTATCGTTGGTACACATGCGTAGACTTCTATGGCTAAAAAACTGGTCAGCCGAGACGCCTTGTAAAAAGCTCCTGGCTGGATTTCCATTCCATGGGGATCGGTTATTTGGCGAAGACTTGGATAAGTACATCCAGAAGATCTCCAGTGGGAAGAGTACCCTTTTACCTGTTAAAATAAAGTTCAAGGGTCCTTCCTTCAGACGACCTACCTCTCCAGTCCCAGGAACTTCAGCCTCTAAGCAGTTCAGACGGCCTCCCCGATCAAATCCTGGAGGGAAAACTCATGGGCAGGCACAGGGTAATAAAAAAAAAATGGAACCGAAGGGGTACTAAACCAGCCCCCAAGTCGGCACTATGAAGGGTCGCCCCTACTCAAACGAGTGGGGGGAAGGCTTCAGTTGTTCTCAGGGGCTTGGCGAGAGACGATCCGGGACAGATGGGCGCTCTCCACGGTGTCTTTGAGATACAAGTTGGGGTTATGCCGCGTACACAGGATCGTTTTTCACGTCCTTAAAAATGCAATTTTTAAAATTGGGCATTAAAAACAATCGTGTGTAGGCTCCAGAGCATTTTTAACAACGTGAAAAATGGCCTAAAAAAATGAGAACCTGCTCTATTTTTTCACGTCGTTTTTTTTTTTTAACGACGTGAAAAACGGTAGTGTGTATGCTTTTACGAGGGGAAAAAACGCGCATGCTCAGAATCAAGTATGAGACGGGAGTGCTCGTTCTGGTAAAACTAGCGTTCGTAATGGAGATGGCACATTTGTCACGCTGTAACGGACTGAAAAGCACGAGGCTGAAAAGCGCGAATCGTCGCTTAACAAACGTCACTAACATAAAGGGTGGCGCCATTCGAACGGAACTTCCCCTTTATAGTGCCGTCGTACGTGTTGTACGTCACTGCGCTATGCTCTAGCTTTTTTTTTAATGAACGTGTTTATGCAAGACAGGCTTGAGAGGAAACAAGAAAAATCACGTCGAGAAAAATGTCGTTTTTGAAAATGACATTAAAAACGATCGTGTGTACGCGGCATTACAGGAATTTCCTCCCCCTCGGTTTTTAACATCAAACGTCTCAAGAGACCAGCTAAAAAGAAGATCTCTCCTTTTGGCGTTAGACCGGCTATTATCCCAAGGGGTAATTGTGGAGGTTCCGGTGGAAGAACAGGGGTTGGGATTTTACTCAAACCTCTTTACAATTCCGAAGCCCAACGGAGATGTAAGACCCATACTAGATCTCAAGGGTCTAAACAAGTTCCTAATCGTCAGGTCATTCCGTATGGAATCAATTCGATCAGTAGCCTCCACCCTACAAGGGGGAGAATGGTTGGCGTCCATCAATATCAGGGACGCTTATTTACACGTTCCTATTTTCCCTGGGCATCAAAAGCTTCTTCGCTTTGCGGTAGAACAACGCCATTATCAGTTCGTGGCCCTACCCTTCGGGCTGGCCACGGCCCCGCGCGTGTTCACAAAGATCTTGGCCCCTTTGTTGGCCGATTTAAGAACTCGAGGGATATCAATAATGGCCTACTTGGACGACCTGTTGATAATAGATCACTCGGTGCCCAACCTAAAGGCTGCTGTACGCAACACGGTAGAATACCTGGAATCCCGGGGCTGGGTCCTAAACCTGGACAAATCAGCCTTACAACCAGTAAAAAGACTGGAATATTTGGGATTACTCAGACACAGACCAAAGAAAGATTCTTCTGCCTCAGGCAAAAATCTCTTCCTTAAGAGAGCTAATCCTAGCGGTCTGTGCAAAAAGACAACCATCCATTCGTCTTTGCATGCGGTTGCTGGGAAAGATGGTGGCCTCATTCGAAGCAGTTCCTTAAGCCCAATTCCATTCAAGGAAATTGCAGAACGCTATCCTAACCGCCTGGAACAAAAAAGTTCAGGCCCTAGACTTCCCAATGTCCCTGACGCCGTCTGTACGCAGCAGTCTACCCCAAAATCTACAAAAGGGAAAGTCGTTCATTCCAATCTCTTGGAGAGTGGTAACTACAGATGCTAGTCTTCTAGGCTGGGGGGCGATACTGGAGCAATGGTCACTCCAGGGAAAATGGTCGGATACTGAGAAGGCCTTGCCCATCAACCTGCTGGAAATTCGGGCGGCACGTCGGGCCCTGGAAGCATGGACATCCAAGCTACGTGGTTCCCCTGTCAGGATCCAGTCAGACAATGCCACACCTGTGGCATACATCATTCACCAGGGGGGCACCAAGAGTGGTGCGGCCCATGAGGAGGTGAATCATATCCTGATATGGGCAGAAAAACATGTCCCATGCATATGCGCTATCTTTATTCCAGGAATAGAGAATTGGAAGGCGGAATTGAGTCGGCAGCAGTTATCCCCAGGGGAATGGTCTCTTCACCCCGACATCTTCCTGGCAATTTGTCAGAGATGGGTGACACCAGACGTAGATCACCAGCTTTGTGTCCAGGACAAGAGATCCACTAGCTTGCGGATCGGATGCGCTGGTGTTTCAGTGGGATCAGTTTGCACTAATTTATGCGTTCCCGCCGCTGCAGTTATTACCTCGACTCCTCCGCAGAGTCAGGCTGAAAAAGAAGCCAGTAATTCTGGTAGCTCCAGCATGGCCTCGAAGATCCTGGTACGCGGACATTGTAAGAATGTCTGTGGGGAATCCTTGGACCCTCCCACTTTGTCCAGACCTGCTTTCGCAAGGTCCGATATACCACCCTTCCTTACAAACTCTAAATTTAACGGTCTGGCTATTGAATCCCACATTCTAAAAAAGAGAGGTCTCTCTAACTTGGTGGTGTCTACAATGATTAATGCTAGAAAACCAGTATCTAGACATATATATTATAGAGTTTGGAAGGCGTATGTGGTATGGTGTGAGGCCAGAAAATGGCATCCTCGGAGGTATGTCATAGGCAGAATTCTTGACTTCCTACAGTGTGCTGTAGACAGAAATCTAGCCTTAAGTACTATTAAGGGTCAGGTTTCGGCCTTATCGATATTCTTTCAAAGCCCACTAGCTATGCATTCGCTAGTTAAATCTTTTCTACAGGGGGTGACTCGGATCAACCCGCCAGTTAAGTCTCCCATGTGTCCATGGGACTTAAACTTGGTTCTATCGGCTCTTCAAAAACAGCCTTTTGAACCTTTGCTCCACATTCCTTTAGTTCTTCTCACCAGAAAGTTTGTTTTCTTGGTAGCAATATCCTCAGCCATGAGGGTATCGGAATTGGCAGCTCTGTCTTGTAAGGAGCCATATTTGGTTATCCATTATGCCGCGTACACACGATCATTATTTACGGCGTTTAAAAAACCGCCGTGAATAATGTCATTAAAAATGAGGGAACAGCTTGTTCCCCACACACGGTCGTTTTTCACGTCGTTTTTTCTCTTATCGAGAAAAACGACCGTCTGTGGGCTCCGCGGCAGTGTTTCCCTATGGGAAACACTGCAGCGGAAAACATGTCGAGAAAAATTAGAACATGTTCTAATTTTTCTTGTCGTTTTTAATGCCGTTTTTCTCGTCGAAAGCCCACAGACTATCGTTTTTCTCGTCGAATGGGAAAAATTTCGTTTTTCTCGACGAGAAAAACGGCCGTGTGTACGCGGCATAAGGATAAAGTGGTTCTACGTACACATCCAGCCTTTCTTCCAAAGGTTGTGTCAAGTTTTCATTTGAACCGAGATGTGGTTCTCCCTTCCTTTTTTCCCAAACCTAGTTCGGTGGAAGAGAAGTTATTACATTCTTTGGATGTAGTAAGAGCAGTTAAAGCCTATCTTAAAGCCACTGCTCATATTCGCAAAACAGATGTTTTATTTATTCTGTCGGAGGGCCCCAGAAGGGGTCAGGCAGCGTCAAAATCTACTATTTCTAAGTGGATTCGGCAGGTTATTATTCAAGCCTATGGTCTGAAAAGGAAGATGCCTCCATTTAAAATTAAAGCGCACTCTACTAGAGCAGTGGGTGCTCTTTGGGCAGTGCATCACCAGGCCTCCTTGGCTCAAATCTGTAAGGTTGCAACTTGGTCTTCAGTCCACACATTCAGTAGATTTTATCAGTTGGATGTAAGAGGTCATGAGGATATCGCCTTTGGGTGCAGTGTGCTGCAGGCTGCAGTATAGATCCTCATGCCTGATGGCGCCCAGCTTATGTATGGTGTCTCCCTCCCCTCATTTTGGCATTGCTTTGGGACATCCCACATAGTAATTACTATGTTGCTCTGTGTCCCGTGATGTACGATAAAGAAAATAGGATTTTTATAACAGCTTATCTGTAAAATCCTTTTCTTGGAGTACATCACGGGACACGGAGCTCCCACCCCTCTTTTGGGGACACTTATTGCTGTGCTACAAAACTGAGGTACTCCCAGTATGGGAGGGGACTTTCTGTCTTGGGTGTTCCAGTGTCCATCACCTGAAGGTAATCTCTATAACCCACATAGTAATTACTATGTCGCTCTGTGTCCCGTGATGTACTCCAAGAAAAGGATTTTACATGTAAGCTGTTACAAAGAAGTTTAAAAATAGGATTTTTATATTAGTAGAACTAGGCCAGAGAGTAGACAGTGTTTTTTAATGGTTTTAATTTGAAATGTACCTTGGTGTCCTTCATTAAGGTCTGTACTTTGGAAAGTGTCCACCACAGCCTTGGTCCATGCCTATCCCTGCCAGTCACCCAAAGAAAAAATATGAGCCGTTGAAGCATATTATTTCATACTATCCTGGCAGGGACAGGAAAACCCTGAGGATAGAAGGGTGAATGGGCCCTTTTATTCTTCTCTGTGTTTTCTGTCCCATTTGGGTGGGAAAAGCAGTCTCTCTCTGTTACTATCCTAGAGGAGATGGGGGGATTGGTTGATTTGGCTAACAAAAGTGATAGATGTATTCTCCCACTTACCAATTGAAGTTGTGCTTTGACCTAAACCAGAAAGTGGTGGTGGGGGGGGGGGATAAAAGTTGTGAGGACACATGCACAGCTGTATGCCTACAGTTTGCCAGCCTTGATGATGTGTGAGATGCAATAGTCCATATGTGCTTTGTGTGTATTGCGGGATTTGCCTGCTCAGATCTCCCTTTTATAAATCCCATTGCTTTTATACATTCCAAAATGATTATATATGGTGGAGAGTTATATGCCTTCTTCTAGCCTCCTCCACTATGGCTACATTTACAGCAGTGTTGATTGATAATGTAGAGCGCTTATATAAGAATTTCCACTATTTCAGCTTATTTGAGGTCGACCCAGAATTTGTGTGTTGGTCTATACAGCTCTTTCATTGATTTTGTATAAAGATTTAAAAAAGGTCTTTCTTTTAGGTTAAAACAAAAATGCCTCCAAGGAAAAACAAGCTGCCAGTTCTTTTGCCGGAAGGTTGGATAGTGACTGACACAAGCAAAAAAAGTTGGAGATTGGGCAAAAAGTTTGGCCAAGGAGGATTTGGTTTAATCTATTTGGGTAAGTAATTTACAAATTATTTTTCTACATTGTAGTATTGAATCACACCCTCTAACCTTCCCTGTTTGTCACAGAAATTTTGATTGTCCATTAGGGTTTACTACATAGGCTTTGTGATCAGTGTATAGTGAACATGTCACCCTGGATATGTACTATGTCAGATGATACAGGGTGCCATGATGATGTATAAAAAACATTGATGGTTATTCAAATTATAAGGAGGCTCGGTTTACAAGGTCTTGAAAGTATTGGGATTTTCTTATTGCAATGATCTCCTCAGAGATGGTATTTCTTTATCGTACATCACGGGACACAGAGCGACATAGCAATTACTATGTGGGTTATAGAGATTACCTTCAGGTGATGGACACTGGCACACCCAAGACAGGGAGTCCCCTCCCTATATAACCCCTCCCATACCGGGAGTACATCCAGTTTTTTGTCAGTGTCTATGGTGTTGGTCACGGTTAAACGTGTATTCAAGTTAGCTTTGCGTTTGGTTCTTGTGGCCTAAGGCAAGCTATTCCGGATCCGTCCAAAGTGCTTCAAAGCCAAAATGGACAGTACCCGGGCCCTCGGAAGAAGAACGAGGTTTGGCCTGTAATGCCTCACTTAGGAGGGCTGGACCCTGGGATCCAGTACTCTGGTCAGACCCAATACCAAGTGTTTTCTGGCAGGGTGCTATACAGGTCCAGGAGAGTGGTGTTCCTTTCAGTAGGACCCCGGTCCCTGAAGGTCAGAGGACATTGCCTGCCAAGAGGGGCGAAGTTTGGGCTTTCTGTTCCCGAACAGGGTCCTGTGGCGGGGACAGGTAAGGGAGGGTCTCTGATGGACTTGGTCCAGCAGGGAACCCTCAAACTAATGTGTTTTTGCCTGTAATTTACCTATGTGGTATTATTCCCGCTGTATCCTAGAAATGATTTTGTATGGTTTCTATATGCTGGACATTATAGTAGTACCCCTGTTTGACCACTAGAGGGTGATACCTTATGAGATGTCTTAAAAAGCCGGGCTATACCTTTTCACGAGTGTAATACCTGGACAGCTGGAGGAGCTTCTTTTCTCTAAGTACAGCTCCAAGGGCCCATCTGAGAATGTTGCCACATCTTACTGAGGGGAGACCTGGATTGCAGTATGAGATGCGCAGCGGTCCCCCTGTATTGCGCCGCTCAGCCAAAGGGTTTGGAGCAGTCCACAGCCTCCCTCCTCTCTCCACCCCTCCATGGGGAAGCGTTGTGGCGCACACGTCCACGCAAGCGCACAGAGGTTCCAGATAAAGGGAACGAGTCATGGAGGGGGGGGGCTTAGCGTAATGACGCTCCATCTTTCCCGGCGCGCTTCTGCACATGTGCGGGCGTCCTCTACCTCAAACGAACAGTCTCTGTGAGACACACAGCTAAGAGGTCAGACACAGGAGCTGGAAAAGTTGTGACTTTAATTTGGCATACAACAGGCGGTGATGCAGGCATTTCCAAGGCACATTAGTTTAGACACCTGACTAACTCATATAGCAAGCTTGTACGCTAGACTATAGTTAGTAGTGGGTGCATTTTTGGCTGTGAGTACCTCGGCTTTGAGCTTAGGACTATGCCTGCCAAAGGCTCTGGGAATAAAAATCCCAAGAAGCAAAGGGGTTCACCATCGGGCTCTGAGGATCTAGGACATGCTCCCGCTGTTCCATCCTCCCCTGATAAATCAGAGGTAGCTACCCGAGGGGAGCCATCAAGAGTGTTAGGTGCTGCGGCTGTCCTCAGCTCACCTACTCCTGTATATGTGACTGAAGAGGCTTTTACCTCAGCTCTGGGAGGATTAGAGCAGAGATTGGCAGCATTAATCGCTTCCTCCCTGCCGGGAAAAAAGCGCGCCAGATCTCCATCTCCCCCGTTAGAATACCTAACAGCAGAGCAATTATCCCTCAATGAGATTGAGGTGCCTGCAGAAGATCAGGCTGAGGATGATTCTGCCTCAGAAGAGTCTACATTAGAAGAACCGTTTTCAGCCTCACAAACTGAAAGATTGTTAGTTCAGTCTCGAACAGACATGGTTCGGTCAGCTTTTAAGCTGCCCCTTTCTGAACCAGCAGCTACATCGGTTTCTTCATTGGGGTCCTTGAAAGCCCAGCAGACTAATGGGTCCTTTCCGGTGCATCCGTTATTAGAGGCACTCATTTATCAGGATTGGGAACATCCTGATAAACTTTTCCTTCCTCCTAAGAAGTTTGTGGTGGTGTATCCTATGGAGGAAAAGTTCATCAAAAGATGGAGCCTCCCTATAGTGGACGCTGCCATCTCTTCTGTGAACAAATCCCTGACATGTCCAGTGGACAATGTACAGATATTTAAGGATCCAACAGATAAAAAGTTGGAAACCTTATTAAAGACGGCGTTTTCTACAGCCGGTGCTGTAACTCAGCCTGCAGTGGCAGCCATTGGCGTCTGTCAAGCTTTAACGGACCAGATGAAACTGCTTTTAAAGGACTTACCAGCCCAGCAGGCTCATGATCTAGCGGATTTGCCTAGGGCGTTATGTTTTGCGGTTGATGCCATTAAAAATTCAATTAATCAGGCCTCTCCCGCCTTACGCTATCGTTGGTACACATGCGTAGACTTCTATGGCTAAAAAACTGGTCAGCCGAGACGCCTTGTAAAAAAGCTCCTGGCTGGATTTCCATTCCATGGGGAGTGGCTATTTGGCGAAGACTTGGATAAGTACATCCAGAAGATCTCCAGTGGGAAGAGTACCCTTTCACCTGTTAAAATAAAGTTCAAGGGTCCTTCCTTCAGACGACCTACCTCTCCAGTCCCTGGAACTTCAGCCTCTAAGCAGTTCCGACGGCCTCCCCGATCAAATCCAGGAGGGAAAACTCACGGGCAGGCACAGGGTAATAAAAAACCCTGGAACCGAAGGGGTGCTAAACCAGCCCCCAAGTCGGCACTATGAAGGGTCGCCCCCACTCAAACGAGTGGGGGGAAGGCTTCAGTTCTCAGGGGCTTGGCGAGAGACGATCCGGGACAGATGGGCTCTCTCCACAGTGTCCTTGGGATACAAGTTGGAGTTACAGGAATTTACTCCTCCTCGGTTTTTTTTTTTTTTGAATCAAAAAGGTTTTTATTGAACACCAGATAGATCACAACAGTTTCCATTGTACAAAAAATAGCAAAGGTTTCCCTCTGCTGGCGAACTGTAAAACAACATATAAGATCACATCAAAAACAGCACCACAATCTTGCATGTATAAGCATATTAATCCTCGGCCGCTTGGTTTCAAATTTACTGCAAAAGTCGGGACATCACCAGCTCCCTGGGGCTCAGGCCAGGGGTATCAAGCCATTGGGACCAAATTCTCTCAAACCTGCTCGGGCTTCCCCTGTGCTGGTATATGTACTTTTCCATTATAAGAGTATTCCCCATGTGTGCTACCCAAGAGGTGGTGGTAGGCGGTGAGACTGACTTCCAACCCATCAAAATAAGCTTCCTAGCCTGAAACAGGGCCCTAGAGACCGCGACCCTGGTCAACTCCCCAGGGATCGCTTCCTCCAAGATCCCCAGCAGGCAGCACTTAGGGTCCAAAGGGATCGTAGTTTGAAACACTCTGTTTATTGTACCCACCACCTCAGTCCAATACCTGTGAAGCTTAGGGCATCTCCACAGGAGATGAATGAGATCTCCATTGTGCCTCTGACATCTACCACACACAGGGTCCCCAAGCTTACCCATCTTATATAATTTCAGCGGGGTGTAATGTACCCTCAATAATATATATAGCTGTGACACTTTCTGCGCAACGTTTAAAGAACAAGTAGTGACTGACCGCCACGCCTCCTCCCATTGGTCCCCTGACAGTGTACCTATGTCCTTCTCCCACATGGATTCCGCCCTGCTCGGGAATGCCTGTAGGTGACTTGCCAGTAACATCTGGTAGCATTGTGAGATAAATCCTTTTGTTTCAGTGCTAGTGTGCAGCACACGGAACACCGGGGCGGGCGACTGAACCCATTCCACCGCATTCCCGTGTGCCGCAACCGCATGTTGAAGCTGCATGTAGTAATAATGCATATGAGCTGGGAGGTCAAATCTGGCCTGCAGTTCGGGGAAAGTGAGAAGCCTGCCGTTAACGAAAATGTGGGACAGCAGAGCCACACCATGGGCACGCCATCTGGGCCCCTGCTGCAGCTTCACCAACTCCACATAAGACCTATTGCCCCATATTGGGCTGTCCTCTGTGAATCCCTGCACTCCCTGGAGTTGTCGGCCCTTATTCCAGACTTTCTGGATAAGTGCGAGCGTCGGGGTCCGCTTGTTGGATTTGAGGAACATTTGCGCCTCCAGCCCCATCGGGATAGTCTCAGCGCCAGTGGCCGACAGCATCAGTCGTGCCGCCGAGCTCCCCGGGTCCTGGGACATAGAGCCGATCAAATGCTGTAACTGGGCCGCTATGTAGTACAGCCAAGGATTTGGAACCGCCAGCCCCCCACTGTCCTTGGCCCGCTGCAAGTGTTCCAGTCTAATCCGAGGGGGCCTAGTATGCCATAGCAACCGTCGGAAGAGAGTGTTCACTATTCGGAAGATTTTCAGGTGTATCACTACAGGCGAGTTATGAAGAAAGTAAAGTAGTTGTGGCATTAAAATCATTTTGATCAGATTGGCTTTACCTGCAAGTGACATTTTTAGGGTGTTCCAAGTATTAATTTTGTCCCTAAACCGGGACAGCAATGGGTGCACATTAAGGGAGCAGTAGTCCCCCAGCCTGGGCGACACCTGTACCCCCAGATATTTAAAGCTAGATACAACTGGGATGGGACAAGAGTCCGGCAGGGCTACCCCACCATCCTCATCCAACAGCATCAGGGCGGATTTTGACCAATTAATGGTCAATCCCGAGTAGTGGCCGAATTGCTCTATTATTGACATAGCCCCGGGGATGGAGTGCGTGGGGTCCTCCAGGAACAGCAGCATGTCGTCCGCGTACAGCATGATTTTTTCTTGCAACGTGCCGTATTGGAATCCCCGGACGCGGGCACTAGCCCGTATCAGGGCAGCCAATGGCTCTATAGCGATCGCGAAGAGCAGGGGGGACAGGGGACATCCCTGACTCGTCCCCCTACCCAGAGCAAAGGCCGGTGACATCCTACCCGCGACCCTAATGGTCGCCTGGGGGGACGCGTACAGCAGCCTGACCCACTCTATAAACTTGTCCCCAAAGCCAAACTTGGCCAACGTCGCCCAGAGGAACCTCCAACTGACACTATCAAATGCCTTGTTGGCATCAAGGGACAAGAGCGCCCTACGGCCCCCATTGTCTGCCTGCGCCTGCATGTTCAAGAACATGCGCCTCAAGTTGGTGGCGGTGGACTTCTGCGGCATGAAGCCAGCCTGGTCTGGGTGGATAATAGACGTGATTATCCCGTTGACCCTGCGCGCCAGGACCTTTGCCAGGATTTTTACATCGCTCTGCAGCAACGATATAGGCCTATAGGAGCCAGGGTCAACCGGATCCTTTCCCGGCTTCAACAGTAAAATAATATTAGCCCTAGCCATGGAACCAGGCAGCTGACCACCCTCTAGTGCGGCGTTAAAGACCTTCAATAGTTCAGGTAACAAGTGCTCCCCAAATTGAGTGTACACTTCTATGGGCAGGCCATCCTCTCCGGGGGCTTTACATGTAGGAAAAGAGCTTGCCGCTAATTGCAGCTCGCCCAGAGTAATTGGTGCATCTAACTGTTCTCTGGCAGATGTGGAGAGAGCAGGCAGATTAATACTAGCCATGTATGTTCCAAGGTCCGCATCCGAGTAGGCATCCCTCGATCCATAAAGGCCTTCATAGAAGGACGCCAGCTCGGATATAATGGTTTCAGGGGTATTAACCACCTTACCCGTAGAGGCGCGTATAGCACCGATGGCCGGGGATTGTGTTTGAGACCTCGCTATCTTGGCCAGCAATTGTCCAGTTTGTTCCCCTTCCTCATAAAATGCAAGTTTGGTAAAGAACCTCTTCCGCTCTGCCTGTGAGGATCGCAGACGGTCCAGAGAGTCCTGGGCCGACATCCAAGCCTCCCTGGCCAAGTCAGTGGGGCTAGTCACATAAGCGAGTTCCAGCTGCCTCACCTGGTCTCCCACCCGCTCCACCAAGGCAGAGGAGTTGTTCCTGACAATTTGTATTTCCTCGATAAATACCCCTCTAAGATAGGCTTTCAAAGTTTCCCATTTTAGCAGTGGGTCTAGGTAGTGCTCATGGGCCCGGAGAAAGACTTCAATCTTGGTTTCAATACGTTCTGGGGATGTAAACAGTTTGAGCCAATAAGCATTCAGTTTCCATGGGGCTCTAGGTAGGGAGCTAGACGGTTGAGTTACCAACCAAAGTACTAGCGGGGAGTGGTCTGATGCCCCCCGTGGGAAATACTCCACCTTAGAGGTGCAACTAACCATGTTGGGAGTGCCCAGACACAGGTCTATACGGGCCTCCTCGGTTTTTAACATCAAACGTCTCAAGAGACCCGCTAAAGAGAAAATCTCTCCTTTTTGGCGTTAGACCGGCTATTATCCCAAGGGGTAATTGTGGAGGTTCCGGTGGAAGAACGGGTTGGGATTTTACTCAAACCTCTTTACAATTCCGAAGCCCAACGGAGATGTAAGACCCATACTAGATCTCAAGGATCTAAACAAATTCCTAATCGTCAGGTCATTCCATACAATTCGGTCAGTAGCCGCCACCCTACAAGGGGGAGAATAGTTGGTGTCCATCGATATCAGGGACGCTTATTTACACGTTCCTATTTTCCCTGGGCATCAAAAGCTTCTTCGCTTTGCGGTAGAACAACGCCATTATCAGTTCGTGGCCCTATCCTTCGGGCTGGCGACGGCCCCGCACGTGTTCACAAAGATCTTGGCCCCTCTGTTGGCCGATTTAAGAACTCGAGGGATATCAATAATGGCCTACTTGGGCGATATTTTAATAATAGATCACTCGATGCCCAACCTAAAGGCTGCTGTGCGCAACACGGTAGAATACCTGGAATCCCGGGGCTGAGTCCTAAACCTGGACAAATCAGCCTTACAACCAGTAAAAAGACTGGGATACTTGGAATTACTCAGACACAGACCAAAGAAAGATTCTTCTGCCTCAGGCAAAAATCTCTTCCTTAAGAGAGCTAATCATAGCGGTCTGCTCAAAAAGACAGCCATCCATTCGTCTTTGCATGTGGTTGCTGGGAAAGATGGTGGCCTCATTCGAAGCAGTTCCTTACGCTCAATTCCATTCAAGGTAATTGCAGAACGCTATTCAAGTTCAAGCCCTAGACTTCCCAATGTCCCTGACGTCGTCTGTACGCAGGAGTCTATGTTGGTGGTTGGTACCCCAAAATATACAAAAGGGAAAGTCGTTCATTCCAATCTCTTGGAGAGTGGTAACTACAGATGCCAGTCTTCTAGGCTGGGTGGCGATACTGGAGCAATGGTCGCTCCAGGGAAGGTGATCGGATATCGAGAAGACCTTGCCCATCAACCTGCTGGAAATTATTCGGGCGGCACGTCTGGTCCTGGAAGCATGGACATCCAAGCTACGTGGTGCCCCTGTCAGGATCCAGTCAGACAATGCCACAGCTGTGGCATACATCAATCACCAAGGGGGCACAAGAGTGGTGCGGCCCAGAAGGAGGTGAATCATATCCTGATATGGGCAGAAAAACATGTCCCATGCATATCCACTATCTTTATTCCAGGAATAGAGAATTGGAAGGCGGACTTCCTGAGTCGGCAGCAGTTATGCCCAGGGGAATGGTCTCTTCACCCCGACATCTTCCTGGCAATTTGCCAGAGATGGGGGACACCAGACGTAGATGTATTGGCATCCAGGTTCAACACGAAGTTGGACAGCTTTGTGTCCAGGACAAGAGATCCGCTAGCTTGCGGATCGGATGCGCTGGTGTTTCCGTGGGATCAGTTTGCACTAATTTATGCGTTCCCGCCGCTGCAGTTATTACTTCGACTCCTCCGCAGAGTCAGGTTGGAAAAGAAGCCAGTGATTCTGGTAGCTCCGGCATGGCCTCGAAGATCCTAGTACGCGGACATTGTAAGAATGTCTGTGGGGAATCCTTGGACCCTCCCACTGCATCCAGACCTGCTTTCGCAAGGTCCGATATACCACCCTTCCTTACAAACTCTAAATTTAACGGTCTGGCTATTGAATCCCACATTCTAAAAAAGAGAGGTCTCTCTAACTCGGAGTCTACAATGATTAATGCTAGAAAACCAGTATCTAGACATATATATTATACAGTTTGGAAGGCGTATGTGTGAGGCCAGAAAATGGCATCCTCGTAAGTATGTCATAGGCAGAATTCTTGACTTCCTACTGTGTGCTGTAGACAGAAATCTAGCCTTAAGTACTATTAAGGGTCAGGTTTCGGCCTTATCGATATTCTTTCAAAGACCACTAGCTATGAATTCGCTAGTTAAATCTTTTTTACAGGGGGTGACTCGGATCAACCCGCCAGTTAAGTCTCCCATGTGTCCATGGGACTTAAACTTGGTTCTATCGGCTCTTCAGAAACAGCCTTTTGAACCTTTGCTCCACATTCCTTTAGTTCTTCTCACCAGAAAGTTGGTTTTCTTGGTAGCTATATCCTCAGCCAGGAGGGTATCGGAATTGGCAGCTCTGTCTTGTAAAGAGCCATATTTGGTCATCCATAAGGATAAAGTGGTTCTACGTACACATCCAGCCTTTCTTCCAAAGGTTGTGTCAAGTTTTCATTTGAACCAAGATGTGGTTCTCCCTTCCTTTTTTCCCAAACCTAGTTCGGTGGAAGAGAAGTTATTACATTCTTTGGATGTAGTAAGAGCAGTTAAAGCCTATCTTAAAGCCACTGCTCATATTCGCAAAACAGATGATTTGTTTATTCTGCCGGTGGGCCCCAGAAGGGGTTAGGCAGCATCGAAATCTACTATTTCTAAGTGGATTCTGCAGGTTCTGAAAAGGAAGATGCCTCCATTTTAAATAAAAGCACACTCTACTAGAGCAGTTGGTGCTTCTTGGGCAGCGCATCACCAGGCCTCCATGGCTCAAATCTGTAAGGCCGCAACTTGGCCTTCAGTCCACACATTCACAAAATTTTATCAGTTGCATGTAAAAGGTCATGAGGATATCGCCTTTGGGCGCAGTGTGCTGCGGGCTGCAGTATAGATCCTCATGCCTGATGGCGCCCAGCTTATGTATAGGTGTCTCCCTCCCCTCAGTTGGCATTGCTTTGGGACATCCCACATAGTAATTGCTATGTCGCTCTGTGTCCCGTGATGTACGATAAAGAAAATCGGCTTACCTGTAAAATCCTTTTCTTGGAGTACATCACGGGACACAGAGCTCCCACCCCTCTTTTTTTGGGGACACTTATTGCTTTGCTACAAAACTGAGGTACTCCCGGTATGGGAGGGGTTATATAGGGAGGGGACTTTCTGTCTTGGGTGTGCCAGTGTCCATCACCTGAAGGTAATCTCTATAACCCACATAGTAATTGCTATGTCGCTCTGTGTCCCGTGATGTACTCCAAGAAAAGGGTTTTACAGGTAAGCTGTTATAAAAATCCTATTTTTTTGCCAATTTTTGTCCAGTTTTCAGGCAATTTCAACCAAATTTCAACTGCATGAACAGAACAAGGCAACTTACCTCCAATACCTTTCATCCCATATGATGGACATAGATAGCATAGATAGTACTTCCGCCTAGCAGCACAAGGGTGGCCGGTTCGAATCTTAACCACAACACTACCTGCCTGAAGTTTGCATGTTTCCTCTGGGTACTGGTTTCCTCCCAATTTGCTCCTGTCTAAATTGGCCCTAGTATGTGATGTATGTATGTATGTGAGTTAGGGACCTTAGATTGTAAGCCTTTTGAGGGAAGGGACTGATGTGAATGTGTAATACATATGCAAAGTGTTGCGTAAATTGACAGCGCTATTTAAGTACCTGAAATAAAAAAAATAAAAAAGGCTAGCTGTAAGGGATTGACATTTTCTGAAAATGGTTGCATGTGTACAGCCATCATTCATCTTGTAGCCTTGCATTTTCTCAGCTTAGCTGTAAAGGTTGGAGCCATGCTCTGCTTCTCGCCACCCTACTGTACAGTAGAGTCCCTTTAGAACCGCAGAATACTGCGGTGTGCTGGGCAAGTCACTGATGCAGACTGTAAATATAACCACCCAATGTATTCACACTGTCTTGCCTCATACCAGATATAATTCACTGTCCACCCAGCACTGCATACAGATATACACCTGTATCTGTCTGCTGTAGATACCACTGAAGTGTGTCCTGCATCAAATCACAACACATTATTCTGGCATGTCTTTTGTCTGTATAGAGAACAAGTCCCAGCATACTATACTTGCATATATTTTGTCTCTGTAGAACTACCAACATATTATATTTGCATTCCACTTGACTGTATGCAACTACAAGTTCCAGCACATTATACTTGCATTTCTCCTGTCTCTTAAGACATACACATCCTGAGACATTATAATTGCATTTCTTCTGTCTCTGTAGAAATACAAGTCCCAGTAAACTATCTTTGAATTTCTCCTGTCTCAGTAGAACTGAAGCAGACACTCCTTTAAATAACAGCAGTCCCCAGTTACTTATTTTTAATCCTGCAAAATGCATAAATTTCTGTATACTATTCGTGTCCATTACTGGTTCTCTCTATCCTGATCACTTCTGTGCCCACGATGAGCACACTTTGGGCTGTTCAACTTAAAAAGGTACAGAACATAGTCTTGCAGAACCATTATGGGGGGGGGGGGGGGGACGACGACTCGCTTGGTCCTTTTACTGCACTTGCTGATATTTCGTTTTATTTCTTAAAGTACCGTAATTGTAAAGGCAGAAGGTTTTTTTATCCTAATGCATTATGCATTAAGATAATAAACTTTTTGTGTGCAGCAGCCCCACTCAGCTCCACTAATACTTACCTGAGCCCCATCTCGTTCCAGCGATGTTGCAGCAGTGTCTCGGCTGTCCCGGACTCCCCTCCTCATTGGCTGAGACAGCAGCGTGGTGCCATTGGCTCTCGCTGCTATCCATCAAAATCAGTCAGCCAATAAGGAGAGAAGGGGGGGTGGGGCCCCGCCAGGGCTCTGTGTCTGAATAGACCCAGGGAGCTGTGGCTCAGCTCGGGTGCCCCCATAGCAAGCTGTTTGCTGTGTGGGCACTCAACAGGAGGAAGGTGCCAGCAGCACCGAAGAGGGACCCAAAAAGAGGAGCAAGTATAACATGTTTGTTATTTTTAACAAAAAAAATGTTTTAGACATTACAATCGCTTTAAATCAAAAGGTGCAGCTTCTCCTGCCCCTTCCCAATGATTGCAGCCTAGTATGCCAACATATAGGCTGGTATTTCCTCTTTTTTTTCTTTCTCATTGTAATGTTTTATTACAATTCATTGTGAGGCTGCAATAAACACCTAAAATATAGCTGGGCAGGATCTTTTGCGAGTACACAGGCCACATATTCCTGAGCCTTTGTAATGTCAAATCTCATCTATACACAGATACAATGCTAAACCTGTACAAATGCTCCATCTGTACAAGACTGTTTATGCATGACTTTACAAAGTGTACTGGAGGAGAATGTGAGCACATGCGATATCATGAATAATTATGACAAAGACCAATATTGTTTTCTTTTCAGCCTCCAATGTTTGTGATACACCAGTCCGTGACAATGCTGCATACGTCATCAAAGTGGTAATGATCATTTGTCTTTAACCATTTTCTGCATTTTCCAAAATTTTAAAGGGTTAGTTCACCTTTAGCAAAAACTGCCTATGTAGGTAAGGAATGTCTGTAGATGAAAAGCTGTGCAGCTCTGACCAAAAGTGAATAATGCCCTTGCTACAGGTGTAGGCCATTTATGTACCGCATGAAGCCTGACCTGAAAACTCCTAGCACATTGCTAATAGAGGCCCTACTATTAGAGCCGGTTCACACCAGGGCGGCGTGACGCGGCACGACTTGTGGGGGCGACCTCGGCGGCGCGATCTCAAGATGACTTGAGACACCCGCCGAGGCGATTTGCATAAGACTTCTGTATAGAAGTCAATGCAGGTCGCCTTGGGTCGCCCCCAAAAGTAGTACAGGAACCTTTTTCTAAGTCGGAGCGACCTGAGTCGCTCTTACTTAGAACAGTTCCATTGAAAAGCATGGGACGTGACTTGTCAGGCGACTGAGTCGCCTGACGAGTCGCCCTGGTGTGAACCGGCTCTGACTGTTCACCTCCACCATCACAGACGCTTGCTTTTTCTCTGCTTCAAATCCACTAGTATGAGCTTTCGCTCCTCTGATGCAGTAGCGCTGAGCTCAGAGTTAAGCTTAGTACACACGGGCCGAATGTCGGGTGGCATTGGCCGGTTCAATAGAAACTGCCCGACATTCAGCCCGTGTGTACTGGAGTGGGACTGACAGAAGCCGACCAGTTCGGCTGACTTCTGTCGAAGGGGCATGACCGAAAAAGGTCTGCTGAATGGCTCCCGATCAGCACTCATCCCCCTGTCAGAACTCAATAGTATATCAGGGAAGACTGATGAACTAACATCAGACTGTTAGTATAGTGGCTTCGAACTGAGCTGGGTTGAATGAAAAAAAAATGCGTTTACGAGGCTTTTGAGAGCACACCTATAGCAAGGGCATTATTAATTTTTAGTCAAAGCTGCACAGTTTGTTTTTATCGACATACGCCCCCTATCTACATAGGTAGTTATTTTGTAAAGGTGAATTAACCTTTTAAAGTTGATTTAAAATAGCTGTACCTGCAAAAAGCAATTGAATATTTACTCCTCCTATTGTCTGCTTTGTCAAACGACATACCAATGCAGAGAAATCCAAGGGTGAAGTTCCTTCTGAAACCAACACTTCTGGGAGAGTCAATCTCCAGCAAACCCCCGGAGCTAACTGGAACAGGATCAGCGGAGGGGGTACATGACAGGGTGATAAGGTTACACTGGAGTGAAGGAGTTAAGAAAGTGGTCAGAGAAGGGAGTGGAATTCCATTGGGCAAGCAGGGGGTGTGTGGGGGGAGTAGCCAGGTCAATATTAGGTCTGGGTAGGGGGTGGAGTCCCATCAGTTAGCTGGGCAGCCAGGACAGAAATTCAGGACGTCTGTCTGCTGCCACTGTTTCTGAGGATGAGCGGGCTGGAAAGTCTCATCTCCCAGCTCAGGTCTGCGGCCGATACACATGGCGCAGCATGGGTGCAGAGCCAGGTCGTGGCTTCTCTGCAAGGGGTCCAGCAGACCCCCCACCATTCCGGGGCCTGTGCCACCGCGTGCTCGGCGGTCTAGGCCACCGGAGCGCTTCAGTCCTGACAGGACCCCTCGGGCTCAGCGCCGCATTGGGAGCCCGCCTTCGGGCCCCCCTGCCAAGCGCACGCTGCCTTCGGCGGGGGGTTCGCCCGGTAGGAATCCCCATCCTAGGCGGAGCCCGCGGGGGTTGGGGTCTTTGCGGCGCGCCTTGCCGGGCCCTTCCTCCGTCGTCCGGATACCGGAGCAGGCGGCTGGCGTGACTGGCGATGCCCCGGTCGGCGCGTCAGCCCAGTGTGGGAGAGTGGCTGCTGCGGGCTCCGGCCTGTGGCCTGGTGCGGCCGGAAGCCCTTCCTTGAGTTCCGGAGCACAGCAAGGGAGGGCGGGCACGTCTGCCTGCAGTGGACACAAGATGGCGGCGCGCAGCTCCGGGTCGGGATCCGTGCCTGGGAGTTCGGGCCTGTCCAGGGCGCCTGGAGAGGTGGATGGCAGCGGAGGCAAGAGGCCGAGGACGGGACACAGGCGGCTGGATGTCGGGGCGGAGGGGAGGAGTGCGTCGGTGGCAGGTGTGGAGAGAGGAAGGTCGGCGGTCGGTGGTGCCTGGGGAGCGGTCGGAAGCGGAGTGCAGCAGCGCAGAGGATGGAGAGCTGGAAGAGGATGTCGGTGCTTCAGGGGATGTCTGTCCGGCGGCTGGCGGGGTTCCTAGCCCCATGCAGCCTGGTGAGTGTGTCTCTATGTTACCTTTTTTGTCTCCCTCTGTGCGGGCTGGGGAGCAGGCCTAGGGTGGGGGGGCTGGGGCCCAGGAATCAGAGGTTCTCAATAGGGAGGTGCTGGTGGGGTTGAGGGAGCTGTTAAAGAAACTGGACACTGAGGTGCAGGTAGGTGCTTTTGTGACGCAGAGGGACACCGCAGGGACTACGGGGGAGTCGCAGGCAGGAACCCTTTCATCTGCTGCAGTGCCGGCCAGAGTGGAGGGGCACGGTGCGGATGCCTCTGGGGAGAAGGCTAAGGAAGACGGAGAGACGGTCAAGGTGAGATTGGCGGACTCGGCGAAATGCGAGGTCTATGTGTGCTTTGGGGGGCCCCTCGGGGCGCACCTCAAAGCTGAGGTGCGGGAAAAAATTTGGAAGGGGGAGTATGTGAAAAAATTTTCCCTGCTCCCGCTGGAAAAATGTAATCTTGATCGGGCGAAGCCGGAGGAGAGCAAGAAAGACGATGAGGAGAAATGTAGGTATCGCCTTATTCCTCGCACGTTTGCCAATTGGTTGCAAGCATTTGCGATTTTAGCCAGCGTGGTGGGCGAAAGAGAACCGGACAGCTGTTCGGCCTTGTTTTGCTACTTGGACGCTATAGGTGAGGCTTATCGCGTTTATGGGGGAGTGGCCTGGCTTCGTTACGACGAGCAATTCCGGCAACGAAAGGCGGTGCGCCCGGCTATTCGATGGGATCACAAGGACATTGGCCTCTGGATGAAGCTGATGACCCAGGCCAGGGTGGGCCAGTCATTTCATGGGGGGGCTGGCGGAACCTCCACCTCGGGATCGTCAGCCGTTAGGAAGAAGGGGGTGTGCTGGCAGTTCAACGACAGCTCTTGTCGTTTCGGGGGCACCTGTCGATTTAAACACGAATGTTCCGGGTGCGGCGGAAACCATTCGCTTGCCCGATGTTTCAAAGCCAGAAAAGGTCGATCGGGTGAGGCGTCTGGAAAGAGGGATGACTCCGGTGAGGGTGGGAAGGATGCATCCTTTCCTAAATAGGTACCCGGATCGTGAGTCAGCTCGGATATTGGGGGAGGGTTTTGAGGTGGGTTTCCGTATCCTGTGCACGTTGAAAGATATTCCTCCTGTGGCGCCGAATTTGAGGTCGGCTCTACAATTTCCCGAAGTGGTGGCGGACAAACTTGCTAAAGAAGTTTCACTGGGTAGGATGAGCGGACCGTTTTCCGCTCCTCCGCTGCGGGGCCTGGTGGTTTCTCCATTGGGAGTTGTTCCCAAGAAGGAACCGGGCAAGTTTCAGTTAATACATCACCTTTCCCACCCAAAAGGAGGCTCGGTCAACGATGGTATCGATCCGCTTGACTGTGCGGTCACCTATACATCGTTTGACGCGGCGGTGGCCTGGGTTCGTAGGTATGGACAGGGGTCGCTGCTGGCCAAGTCGGATGTAGAGGCGGCATTCCGCCTGCTTCCGGTGCATCCGGACAGTGTGCATCTTCTGGGCTGTAGGTGGAACGATTACTATTTTGTGGATCGTTGTCTGCCTATGGGGTGTTCCATTTCTTGCGCACTTTTCGAGAAGTTCAGTTCGTTTGTTGAATGGGTTGTGCGGGATGTATCCGGCCTGAACTCCATCATCCACTATCTGGATGATTTTCTGTGCATCGGGCCTCCGGACTCTAAAGTGTGCGGGGTGTTGCTAGGGGACGCTTCAGCACATTGCGGCGTGTTTCGGGATCCCTTTGGCTCCGGAAAAGACGGAGGGCCCGGCAACTGAGCTGGTTTTTTTGGGCATTACAATCGATTCCGTGGCCATGGAATGTCGCCTGCCCGTGGACAAGGTGGTGGCCCTGCGGCGGGAGGTGGTCGGCATGTGGTGAGGTTGCGGGAGTTGCGGTCTCTTCTTGGGAAGCTGAATTTTGCTTGCAGGATAATTCCTATGGGTAGGATATTTTGCCGGCGGCTCTCTTTGGCCACGGCGGGCATCAGTGGCCCACGTCATTTTATTAGTTTGTCCAGAGATCTCAGGGCAGACTTGGAGGTGTGGGAGGAATTTCTGTCGATGTACAATGGGCGTTCCTTGTGGATGTCGGGGCCTGTGAGCAATCCGGATTTGACGCTGTTTACGGATGCGGCTGGGTCGGGTGGCTACGGAGCCTTTTTTCGAGGTAAGTGGAGTGCGGGGCCGTGGCATGTGTCGTGGCAGGAGGCAGGTTGGTTGAAGAACCTGGTACTTTTGGAATTGTTTCCTATCATACTGCCGGTTGAACTCTGGGGCGAGGCTTTTCGCAACCGGAAAGTGCGCTTCAACTGCGATAACATGGGTGTGGTGTCTGCTATCAATACCATCTCAGCTTCCTCTCTGCCGGTGGTGCGCCTTTTGCGCCACTTGGTCTTGTTATGTCTTCAGTTGAATACGTTTATCTATGCTGTGCATATCCCGGGGGTTACTAACAAGATTGCGGATGCATTGTCTCGTTCGCAGTGGCAGGAGTTCCGCGAGTTGGCCCCGGACGCGGAGCAACTGGGCACGCCTTGTCCTTCATGTCTTTGGGAGATAGTGTTGGAGTCGCCGCAGGATTGATCCGGAAGTCGTTGAGTGTCCCGACGTGGGAAGCGTATTCTAGAACGTGGAAAGAGTGGATTGAGTTGCTGACTGAGGTAGGGGGTTTAGAGTGTGGTGGCGATGTCTCTTCTGCGGTGGTTTATTTTGTTGTACGGAACTTTGTGAGGGGGGGCGTCGGCTGCGGCGGTGGACCGTAAATTGGCGGCACTCGCGTTCTGGTTTAAATTGCATGGGATGGGGGATGCCACTAAATCTTTCTTGGTGCGCCAGGCTATGAAGGGATACCGCAGGTACATAGGTCCAAGGATTCCAGGCGTCCGGTGTCGATTGCCTTGTTGAGGGCGGTACTAGAGCAATTGGGCTCGATTTGTACTACCGCCTATGAGCAGACGTTGTTTCGGGCTGCTTTTTTACTGGCTTTTTTTGGGGCCCTTCGGCTGGGCGAGCTTACCAGCCCTTTGCGATCAGTCGCGGGGTTCTATGGGAGGATGTGGTGTTCAAAGAGGATTCGGTGCGGGTTGGTTTACGTCATTCCAAAACGGACCAGTTGGGTAAAGGGGTGCATTTGGAATTGTTTCGGGGCACGGGGCCGGGCCTTTGTCCGGTGGTTGCGCTATCTAATTTTGCGGCTTTACGTCCGCGAATGGTGGGCCCGTTCTTGATTCACGCTGACGGCTCGGGACTGTCACGATTTCAGTTCGTGGCGGTCTTCAAGAAGTGTCTGAGGGCGGAGGGTTTAGATCCTTCAGAATACGGGTCTCACTCTTTTCGCATAGGTGCGGCCACTGAGGCTGCTCGCTGGGGGTTGGATGAGGCTGCGGTCCGGCGGATCAGCAGGTGGGAGTCCAACAGATACCGGCTGTACGTCAGGCCACATTTAATCTAAGGGGTGGGAGTGTGTCTTTGGATCTTCTTGGTGCTCGGAGTGGGTCTATTGTCTGTTTCTTGTTTTGTCCCCTTTGATTTGTGTTATCTATGTTGTGTGTTGCAGTGTTACAAGGATGTCGGTGGGTGGTACTGTGTTGTTTTTGTTTGCTTACAGGTCAGAGAGGCCTTGTGTGGATCCTGGGGCACTCATATGTGTACTGGGGTGCCAGGAGGGCGGAGGTCAGGCCAGAATCCAGGCAGCTGGGCATACCCCGTGAGTTGGGCAGTGTATGTTGGATAGGGGTCCGGGGCATGATGTGGAATCAGGTGGTGGCCGAAGTGAATAGGTTTGTCCGTTTAGATAGGCCTCCGGATATTCTGGTGTTGCACGTGGGAGGCAACGATCTATGTGCCAGGGCCTCTAGAGAGCTCATTCGGGACATCGGTTTTGACTTTCTACGACTTAGCTGTGCCTTTCCTAAGACACTGTTGGTTTGGTCGGATATGGTGGCACGCACTGTGTGGCGTGGGGCCAGATCTGTAGCAAAAATAAACAAGGCAAGGGTGAAGGTTAATAAGGAAGTGGGGAAGTTTTTGTTAGGAACGGGGGTCTGGCGGTTAGGCATTTGGACCTGGAAGAGGGCACTTGGCGTTTCCTCAGGGGGGATGGCGTTCACCTTAACGCCATTGGGACGGATTTATGGTGGTTGGGTCTGGAGGACGGAGTGCAGAGGGCTTTCCGGGTGTGGCGGGGCGCGCAGGTGTAAGGTGTCACACCTGCGGCGCGGTGGCATGTTTTGGGGTCCTTGGCGGTGGTATAGAGAATTAGGTCCATTTGGGTAAGCGGTGGGGAACCATCTCAGGTATGGTATTCTCGAGTGGGAACGATTCACTGGCTAGTGAACGGAGAGGGGTAAGGACCCTGGGTGGCTGAGGTCAGCTGGGTTTAGGCCCTGAGTCTATGAGTAGCGACTGGGGTGGCAACCCAGCTAGGTGGGGCCTCGGACACAAAATAAAAGGGGAGGGTTATTTTGGTACCGTCAAGGATCTCAAATATCAGGATGTCTATTTTTCTTGTTAGGTCATTTAAAAAAGTTTATGATGGTTAAATTTTATTACAACAAGTGTTTGTTAATAAAAGGCCGGGCTCGGCCATTTTACCCCAAGAAAGAAAGTTGTGGTCTCTTAATTAATGGGAAATGGAGGGTGGGGTATTGGTATAGCAGGTAATGGATAAAGTTTGAATGTAAGGTTAGCTCTTAGCTACCCTTGTCAAGCAAACCCCCGGAGCTAACTGGAACAGGATCAGCGGAGGGGGTACATGACAGGGTGATAAGGTTACCCTGGAGTGAAGGAGTTAAGAAAGTGGTCAGAGAAGGGAGTGGAATTCCATTGGGCAAGCAGGGGGTGTGTGGGGGGAGTAGCCAGGTCAATATTAGGTCTGGGTAGGGGGTGAAGTCCCATCAGTTAGCTGGGCAGCCAGGACAGAAATTCCCTCCCTCCCGCCCTAATAAGGTTTCTTTTCAAGGGTATGTTGGGTTGGCATGTTTTGGGGTCCTTGGCGGTGGTATAGAGAATTAGGTCCATTTGGGTAAGCGGTGGGGAACCATCTCAGGTATGGTATCCTCGAGTGGGAACGATTCACTGGCTAGTGAACGGAGAGGGGTAAGTACCCTGGGTGGCTGAGGTCAGCTGGGTTTAGGCCCTGAGTCTATGAGTAGCGACTGGGGTGGCAACCCAGCTAGGTGGGACCTCGGACACAAAATAAAAGGGGAGGGTTATTTTGGTACCGTCAAGGATCTCAAATATCAGGATGTCTGTTTTTCTTGTTAGGTCATTTAACCACTTCGCGCCCGTCATACGACTTATGACGGCCGCAAAGTGGTTCTACAATGCCGGGAGGCCGTGTTTATACGGCCTCCGCTCCTCCGGCCACTGGGGGGCGCGCGAGCGCGCCCGGCGCATCACTGAGATGCCGATGCGCATGCCTGGCGGCCGCGGTGTCCGCCAGGCACACGCGATCGGCCTGTACACAGACAAGGACATGGATCTGTGTGTGTAAACACACAGATCCATGTCCTGTCAGGGAGAGAGGAGACCGATGCTGTGTCCCTTGTAAATAGGGACACAGATCGGTCTCCTCCCCCAGTCAGTCCCCCTCCCCCCACAGTAAGAAACACTAATAGGTAACACATTAACCCCTTCCTTGCCCCCTAGTGTTAACCCCTTCCCTGCCAGTCACATTTATACAGTAATCAGTGCAGTTTTATAGCACTAATCGCTGTATAAATGTGAATGGTCCCAAAAATGTGTTAAAAGTGTCCCATATGTCCGCCGCAATATCGCAGTCCTGACAAAAATCGCAGATCGCCGCCATTACTAGTAAAAAAAAAAAAAAAAAAAGTCTGAATTCTTTCCCCTATTTTGTAGACGCTATAACTTTTGCGCAAACCAATCACTATACGCTTATTGCGATTTTATTAACCAAAAATATGTAGAATAATACGTATCGGCCTCAACTGAGGAAAAAATCGTTTTTTTTTTTTTAAAATGGGGATATTTATTATAGCAAAAATCCAAAAATATTGTTTTTTTAAAAAAAATTTACGCTCTTTTTTGGTTTATAGCGCAAAAAATAAAAACCGCAGAGGTGATCAAATACCACCAAAATAAATCTCTATTTGTGGGGGAAAAAAGGACGTCAATTTTGTTTGCGAGCCACGTCGCACGACCACGCAATTGTCATTCAAAGCGACGCAGTGCCAAAAGCTGAAATTTCGCCTGGGCAGGAAGGGGGTTTATGTGCCCAGTAAGGAAGGGGTTAAAAAAGTTTATGATGGTTAAATTTTATTACAACAAGTGTTTGTTAATAAAAGGCCGGGCTCGGCCATAGTTGTGGTCTCTTAATTAATGGGAAATGGAGGATGGGGTATTGGTATAGCAGGTAATGGGTAAAGTTTGAATGTAAGGTTAGCTCTTAGCTACCCTTGTCATGTGTCCCCCACTTTACTGTTGTACTTGATGGTTTCTCCTGTGCTCAGTGGTTTATCCAACAACATAGAGGTTGGTAGGAGGAACCATGCTACAAAGAGAAAAAGCTGAACAGTGTGGATCCCTAGTGTGTCATGTTTTTTAAAACTTTGACTCTACAATAAACCAACACATTTTTCTTCATCTCTGGATGTGCCGCTTTTTCTCTTTGTAGCATTTTCCAGGTTGCAGACCTCGGCAGGCACCCAGTTTTGTTGCCACAGTAGTATCAAGAGATCTTTAATTTGCAGACAGCCTTGGAGCGGTGTACACTCTACTTCCCTTTTCCTTTTCCTAGGAGGAACCACTAAGTGTGTCAGGGAACCAGGGCCGCTGATAAGGCAGTACAGCCTGCCCTGTTGTACCGGGCCCCAGCCTCATAAACTCCACAGGGGGCCCGGTTAGCTCTAAAGTAAATTTCTAGCAAAAAATAAAAAATAGGACTTTATAACCCACAGCCACACACCCACTTGCTTGCCAGGGAATATAGTAATTTCCTGTGCCCCCTCAGGTAAACAGAGGGGCCCAGGAGGTGAGAGCAGAAGAGGGACTTTTTTGCCATTTTCGGGCGCAGGCACACAATACCGCGCCACATGCTGCTCTTCACCTGTGCACCTACACAAATTGTAGTTCCGGACGCCTACTGTGTGACTTCTCTGGCGTATGGATTCTATTTTGGAGCGGCTCTCCTGTATCAGAGTCCCAGCACTGCAGCCCGAGGGAGAGAGCGATCGCTGAGCAGGTTCCGAGTTCAGCAGGAGCACTTGTGGTGGCGGTAAACAGGCAAGCAGTCCCCTGCAGATGACAGACACACTGATGAGTCACATAGGCTACTTAGGAAAGTGCAGTCCTTAGACTCCATGCTGTGTGCTTATGATGATGATGATCATCGTTATAGAGATCACAGCACAGCAGGTTCTCTGTGGCTCTCAGTGTCACATGGCTATGGGTGCTGACATTGCTATGGCTGTGCTGTGTTATAGTGTGTAACACACAGTACAGCCATAAGTTAACATTGTCAGCACCCAACAGCCATGTGACACTGAGAGCCACAGATAACCTGCTGTGCTGTGATCTCTATAACGATGATCATCATCATCATAAGCACACAGTGAGATGCTACTTGACACTTTTGTTTGGGGGGCAGTAAAAACACACAGCTGAGCTGTATTTTTGCCAGCCCCCAAACCATTACCCTTTAAGAACCTTTCACTTCAGGTTTCCAATTAGGTCCATTTATTAGTTTTTCCTTCGAACCTGCTTGAAAGCTCCATGTACAATAGGTCTAGGGAGTCAGGATGTAAATGGGCTTATGTCTGTTTACACCCACCTACCTCCATGTCCATTCAGGTAAAAAAAAAATTGAAAAGGACAGCATCTCAAATGTGGCAGATCAGAGTTAGCCTGATGTAAATTTACATCTGGCCACTCATACAGCCACCACAAGTCCGTGATGTATGTGGACACACACTAAACGGGCATGGACATCAAAACACTGACATCTGTCACATTCAGCTCCAATTATGATTGGTGGGGCGCTGTGACAGCTTCCTGGCAGGATAGCTAAGGTGGTTTCAGACTAGAGTCCGAACACACCCGAGCTCATCCCATCAAATTAGTTGTGAAAAAAGTTCTGAAATAAGACATCTGTGCTGCTTTATATGTGTAATACATTTAGAATATTAATGGTTATTAAAGGATAAGTTCACCTTTTGGAACATGTTAGATGTTTCACCTGTTTTTAGGGTGGAATATGTAGCATGCTCCTGCCACCAGTTTACCCGTCCCCCCGTGACAGCATGGGGTCAGGGGTGGGGTCGAGTGCGGGATCGGGAGGGGCCCTGTCAGGTAGACTGTACGGGGCCCCGTGATTTCTATCAGCGGCCCTGCAGGGAACACAGGAGAGATCAACACTCTCAGAGGTGTTGGTTTTTTATAGGAAAGTTCACCTTGAGATTTCTCTGCATCAGAGCAACACATGGCAGATTGAGCAGTGAGAAAGGTGGGAACTTCTTTTTATGGTACACTCTTTAAGCAACACAATCACTGTAATAAATGTTATTATTGGTATAATCATATTGTATTTTGGCCAGGGCTGGATTTACAAAATGTACAAAATTTATTTACCAGGCTGTCTCCAGCTTCAGTATATTCACTTGTTGCTAATGAAATTGACCCTGGCTTTACTTTTTACCAGAGCTTGCGAACAGGAAAAAATTTGTGCGAACACCATTAAAGTCTAGTGGGAGATTGGATGGCAGCTCCCAAAGGGGATATAACTAAGTCTCTGGGAACAGGCTAGAGAAAGTTTTTACTCATTGATTATGTATCATTGAGTTGTTTATAAGTTTAGTCCCTATCTGCTTTACATTTTTATAGTATATTATACAGTTTTATCAGTGTTATTTTAGTCTTGGGAAGATACTTGGAAACTGTGCTACTCACTTATCTTTTCTTTCTCGTACATCACGGGACACAGAGCGGCATAGTCATTACTATGTGGGTTATATAGTTTACCTTCAGGTGCTGGCACTGGCAACTTCCAAACCGGAAGTACCCTCCCCTATATAAGCCCCTCCCATCCGGGAGCACCTCAGTTTTTTTGCCAGTGTCTAAGGTGTTGGCCAAGAAGTAACATGTGTTTTTCACTGAGCTTGCGTACAGGTTCTTTTGGGCCACAGTAAGCTATTCCGGATCCGACAAAAAAAGCTTCATAGCTAAACGGTCGGTACCCGGGCCTTGCAGAGAAGAGCAAGGTTTTGCCTGTAATGCTTCTCTTAGGAGAGCTGGACTCTGGGATCCAGAGCTCTGGTCATACCCACGACCAAGATGTTTTCTGTGCAGGGTGCTATACAGGTCCAGGGGAGTGGAATCCTTGGGAACCCGGTCCCTGAAGGTTTAATTACAATGCCTGCCGTGATAGGTGAAGTTTGGGCTTCTGTGGACCAAACAGAGTCCTGCGGCGGGGAAAAGGTAAGTGGGGGCCCCTCAGGAACTTGGTTCTATTGAGGGGACCCCCAAGCCTAATATGTCTTTCTGCCTGTTACCTAACGGTATTCCCGCTAAATATTTATGCATGCCTGTAACTACAAAAAAATGTAATATTTTTAATAGTGGTCAAGAAAAAAAATATATATATAGACTGCGGTACCTGTGTTAATCCACTAGAGGCCGCTGTGGAACGTTTCTTGTCATGTGGACTAGTTTCTTTTCATCAGAGCAAGTCCAGGCAGATGGTGAGTTCTCTTGTGGGAAACTGCTTCCTCTGCCATGTTGCAATGCTCGTCCATCCCCCGGCCTGTGGCAAAAGGGCCCTGTCTCTTGTCCCTAGTTTCCTTTTTCAAAAAAGAGCGCCGAAGGCGCACGTGCCCGCACCTCTATATATAGAGGTGAGCTGGGAAAGGGGGCGGAGCTTGGGGGATGACGCTCTGTGCGCGCCGCAGCGCTTCTGCGCATGTGCGGGCGTCCCAGCATGTTAAAAAGCACAATTATGTGTTGTGAGCTGGCTATGGAGTGCAGAGACAGAGCTGGCAACATTTAAAAAAGGCATACAGCAAGCGGTTGATGCAGGCATCCCCATAGAAAGGCACATTAGTAGACACCAACTGTTTTTATAGCAGCAATTGTGCTAGACTATTGTCAGTAAGTGGTGTATTTCGGCTGCAATACCTCAGCTTTGGGCTTAGGAATATGCCGTCTAAAAACTCCGGGACTAAAAATCCCAGGAAGCATAGGGGGTCTCCATCGGGCTCTGAGGATCTTGGGCATGCTTTGGCTGCACCAATCTCCCCTGAAGAATCAGAGGTTAGTGACCGTAGAGCACCCTCAGGAGTACCTGGTACTGTGGCTGTCCTCAGTTCACCTGCTCCTGTGTATGTAACAGAGGAGGTTTTTTCCTCAGCTCTGGGAGGGCTGGAAGAGAGATTGTCAACATTGATCGCTGCTTCCCTGTCACAGGGAAAAAGCGCTCGATCTCCGTCTCCTCCCTCAGAGTACCTGTTAGCAGAGCAACAGTCCCATACAGGGATCGACCTACCTGAAGGGGATCAGGATGAGGTCGATTCTGTTGTAGAGGAATCAACAGTGGAAGAGCCATTCTCAGCATCACATGCTGAAAGATTATGGGTTCAGTCCCTGACTAACATGGTCCGATCAGCATTTAAAATGCCCCTTGCGGAGCCATCATCCACTTCTGTCTCCTCGTTGGGGTCGATAAAAGCTCCCCAGACTGTTTGTTCCTTTCCGATCCATCCTTTACTGGAAGGGCTCATTTACCAGGATTGGGAGCATCCTGATAAAATATTTACTCCTCCCAAGAGATTTCAGGTGGTCTATCCCATGGAGGATAAGTTCATCAAAAAATGGAGGGTCCCTACAGTGGACGCAGCCATCTCTTGTGTGAATAAATCACTGACATGTCCAGTGGATAATGTCCAAATGTTCAAGGACCCAATAGATAAAAAATTAGAGTCCTTATTAAAATCTGCTTTTGCTACAGCAGGCTTGGTGACACAACCAGCAGTGGCAGCTATTGGGGTCTGCCAAGCAGTGAAGGATCAGTTGAAACAGGTCTTAAGGGACTTGCCAGATCAGCAGGCTCTTGCCCTAGCTGATCTACCTAGAGCCTTATGCTTTGCGGTTGACGCTATAAAGGATTCAATCCATCAGGCCTCCCGCCTTACGCTGTCTGTAGTACATATGCGCAGGCTTCTGTGGCTCAAAAACTGGCCTGCTGAAGCTCCCTGTAAAAAATTGCTGGTCAGCTTCCCATTTCATGGTGAACGCTTATTCGGGGAAGACCTGGACAAATATATCCAGAAAATTTCCAGCGGTAAAAGTACACTTTTGCCGGTTAAAAACAGAGTTAGAGGTCCCTCTTTTAAGAGGCCTGCTTCTCCAGTCCCTAGGACATCGGCTGTGAAACAGTTCCGACGGCCTCCTCGGTCAAATCCCGGGGGTAAAAATCAGGGACAATTGCAGGGTAACAAGAAACCCTGGATCAGGAGAGGTACAAAACCTCCCCCAAAGTCAAATGCATGAAGGGTTGCCCCCACTCAATCGGGTGGGGGGAAGACTTCAGTTGTTCGCAGAGACCTGGCGGGACACGATCAGAGACAGATGGGTGCTCTCCGCAGTAAGTCTGGGATACAAATTGGAGTTAAAAGACTCCCCTCCTTCCCATTTTATAAGGTCAAACGTGCCAAGGGATCCCCAGAAGAGAGGATCCCTCCTGTTGGCACTAGAACAATTATTGCTCCAAGCAGTAATTATAGAGGTTCCCCTGGAAGAATGGGGGTTCAGGTTTTACTCAAACCTCTTTACAGTCCCGAAGCCAAACGGGGACGTGAGGCCCATATTAAATCTAAAAGGGCTAAACAAATTCCTACATATCAGGACTTTCCGGATGGAGTCGATCCGATCGGTGGCCACTGCCCTACAAGGGGAGGAATGGTTAGCCTCGATCGACATCAAAAATGCTTATTTGCACATTCCCATCTTTCCAGTCCACCAAAAATTTCTACGCTTTGCGGTAGAAGGGCGCCATTTTCAGTTCAGAGCCTTACCCTTCGGTCTGGCCACAGCACCACGAGTGTTCACAAAAATTCTGGCCCCATTATTGGCCAATCTAAGAACACGAGGTGTAACGATAATGGCATATCTAGACGACTTGTTGCTGATAGACCACTCAGTGGAAAAACTAGAAGTGGTTGTTCACGAGACAATCGAGTATCTGGAATATCACGGTTGGATTATCAACCGAGACAAGTCAGCCCTAAAACCAGTCAAAAGTCTGGAATACTTGGGGCTAAGGCTGGATTCAGACCAGAGAAAAATTTTCTTGCCTCAAGAAAAGGTGTCGTCTTTGAGAGATTTGATCCACCTAGTGGGTACAAAAAGACAGCCATCCATACGCCTGTGCATGAGGCTGCTGGGAAAAATGGTGGCATCATTCGAAGCAGTACCCTACGGTCAATTCCATTCAAGGAATTTGCAAAGGGCCATACTATCAGCCTGGAACAAAAAAGTTCAGGCCCTAGACTTACCAATGTCCTTGTCCCCTTCCGTTCGCAAGAGCCTCCGTTGGTGGTTGGTTCCCCAGAATCTGGAAAAAGGGAAAGCCTTCAGTCCGATTTCTTGGAAGGTGGTCACTACAGATGCCAGCCTTATAGGCTGGGGAGCAGTACTGGAGCAATGGTCTCTCCAGGGCAGATGGTCGGATGCAGAAAAGGCCCTGCCCATCAATCTCTTAGAGATACGAGCAGCCCGGTATGCCCTAGTAGCATGGACATCCAAACTCCAAGGGTCCCCTGTCAGAATTCAATCGGACAATGCCACGGCAGTGGCATATATCAATCATCAGGGTGGCACCAGGAGTCGTGTAGCCCAGAGGGAAGTAAATTGCATCCTGAAATGGGCAGAAAGATATGTCCCAGCCATATCTGCGGTATTCATTCCAGGAGTGGAGAATTGGAAGGCGGACTTTCTAAGTCGCCAACAATTATGCCCAGGGGAATGGTCCCTTCATCCCGAGGTTTTCCGGACAATATGTCAGCGGTGGGGAACACCGGATGTAGATCTGCTAGCATCCAGATTCAACGCAAAAGTGGACAGGTTTGTCTCTTGGACAAGGGATCCCCTAGCTTGCGGCTCGGATGCCCTAGTGTTCCCTTGGGATCAGTTCAAGCTGATATATGCATTCCCACCGCCACAATTGTTACCTCAATTACTCCGCAGAATCAGGGTAGAAAAGAAACCAGTGATTCTGGTAGCTCCAGCGTGGCCCCGAAGAGCATGGTACGCGGAGATTGTAAAGATGTCTGTGGGGAGTCCTTGGACCCTCCCACATCGTCCGGACCTGCTTTCGCAAGGACTTATATACCACCCTTCCTTACCAGCCCTAGGTTTGACGGCCTGGCTATTGAAGCCCACATTCTAAAAAAGAGAGGGCTCTCTAATCCTGTGGTATCTACCATGATCAATGCCAGGAAGCCGGTATCCAGGCAGATCTACTATAGAATCTGGAAGGCGTACATCACCTGGTGTGAAGCCAAGAAATGGCATCCACGTAAGTACGTAATAGGTAGGATTCTGGACTTCCTACAGTGGGCTGTAGATAGGAAGCTTGCCTTGAGTACTATCAAGGGTCAGATTTCGGCCTTGTCAATATTTTTTCAAAGGCCCTTGGCTTCGCATTCACTAGTCAAAGCCTTTATACAAGGAGTGATGCGTATTAGCCCTCCGGTTAATATTCCCATATGTCCATGGGACTTAAACCTGGTTCTGTCGGTTCTACAGAAACAACCATTTGAACCATTACAGCATATTTCCCTGGTTCTTCTCACCAGGAAATTGATTTTTCTAGTAGCCATTTGTTCGGCTAAAAGAGTGTCGGAATTAGCCGCTATGTCCTGTAGGGAGCCATATCTGGTTATCCATAAGGACAGAGTAGTGTTACGTCCTCATCCAGCCTTTCTTCCTAAGGTGGTATCGAGGTTTCATTTGAACCAAGATGTGGTTCTTCCTTCTTTTTTCCCCAAGCCTAGTTCGGTAGAGGAAAAGTTATTACATTCTTTGGATGTAGTAAGAGCAGTTAAAGCTTATCTAAAAGCCACTGCTCAGATTCGCAGAACGGATACTTTGTTTATTCTGCCGGAAGGCCCCAGAAAGGGTCAGGCAGCGTCAAAATCTACTTTAGCCAAGTGGATTTGACAGGTCATTATGCAAGCCTATGGCTTGAGAAGGAGACCGCCTCCGTTCAAAGTTAGGGCGCACTCCACGAGAGCAGTTGGAACTTCATGGGCAGTGCATCACCAGGCCTCCCTGGCTCAAATCTGTAAGGCCGCAACATGGTCTTCAGTACACACGTTTACTAGGTTCTACCAGGTGGACGTTAGAAGTCAGGAGGATGTCGCCTTTGGGCGCAGTGTGTTGCAGGCCGCAAAAGATCCTCATGTCTGATAGCGCTCAGCTTATGTATGGTGTACCCCCCCCCCCCCCCTCATTGGGCATTGCTTTAGGACATCCCACATAGTAATGACTATGCCGCTCTGTGTCCCGTGATGTACGAGAAAGAAAATAGGATTTTTATAACAGCTTACCTGTAAAATCCTTTTCTTGGAGTACATCACGGGACACAGAGCTCCCACCCCTCTTTTGGGGACACTTATTGCTTTGCTACAAAACTGAGGTGCTCCCGGATGGGAGGGGCTTATATAGGGGAGGGTACTTCCGGTTTGGAAGTTGCCAGTGCCAGCACCTGAAGGTAAACTATATAACCCACATAGTAATGACTATGCCGCTCTGTGTCCCGTGAGGTACTCCAAGAAAAGGATTTTACAGGTAAGCTGTTATAAAAATCCTATTTTTTGCCTTTTCTGCTACTTATGCCATGAGATATCCTATTCATTACCCCCTGGCCAAGTCTGTTAGGGTGTTAAGCCTCGTACACACGGCCGAGAATCTCGTCAGGAAAAAACTTGTAGTTTTTCTTGATGAGATTCTTGGACAAGAAACTTGTCCCGGTCGAGTGTACACACGCTCGATTCAAAGAACCCGCGGTTCTTTGAATGGAGCGAACGTGGTGACGTAATCGACTACAACGAGCGTGCGCTCGTCACATTCGATGCCGTCGCCGCCATCTTGCTACACCCTACCTATGCCTAGGAAGCTACCGCGCATGCGTCAGTCATTTCGAGCATGCACAGGTTTCCACGGCGACAGGTAAATGTACACACACACACACACTTTTCTCGTCGAGAAACATGCTGACGAGAATCTCGACGAGAAAATGGAGAATTCTGACGAGAAAATAGAGAGCAGGTTCTCTATTTTTCTCGTCGAGATTCTTGTCGGTTTTCTTGACGAGAAACCTGATAGCCGCGTACACACGACCGATTTACTCGGCAAGAAAGCTCTGCCAGCAAGTTTCTTGTCGTTTTTTGACGAGAAATTCGGTCGTGTGTACGAGGCTTTACACTCTTGACACTTGAGTCTTTATCTGTTTGTTCATTTTTCTGTATATTATGTAGACTTCAGTTATAGAGCATTATGTTTATATTACACTCTCATACTGCTCTTTCCTATAAAGGATGTTGGAACTCTGTAAGTGATTTAGTTAGTTAACTTCAATTCCTTGGGATAACCACTAAATATACAGTTGAAACACATACGGTATATATTTACTGTTTCACCTGCCAAAGAATCCATTGTTCTGCATGGCAAACTTTGCCATTTACACAGGTCTGTCACAAGGCACAGCCAGACAGGAGACACATTGATTTCCTGGTTCAGTAAAGCAGATTTCACATGTATGACTTAAAATTTCACATTGGACAGTGTGATCTTTGAAGCAGTAAAGCTGAACCAGGAAGTAAAAAAAAAAGTGGTAGAGTGGTCTTCCTGCCTGTACAGTGTGCTATAGATATTAAGAAGTAAACATGTAAGGGCCAGTTCACACCACATGCAGTCCAGTGCGTTTTTTTTCTGCATGGAAAGTAGGTTATATGGTTTTCAATGGCATAGTTCACACTAGTACTTGCAGTTCCAGTGCGTTCCAGTTCCAGAAAAAAAAGTAGAACATGCTGCATTTTACCTGCACTAGACTGGACTGTACTGGAACGCTGTAAAACGCATCAAAAACGCACCGGAACGCACCTAAATGCACCAAAAACGCACTAGAACACACTTGTCCTTATCTAAGGTTAATAAAAAAAGAGGGGTGAAAAAAAGCACTGGACTGCATCAAAAACGTACCAAAAACGCGCATCTGGATTGCGTTTCTATGGTGTGAACTGGGCCTAACTGTGTGTTTAGCTGCTTGCCTGGAATTCTCGTTTAATGTCTTTTAAAAACTGAATTATATTGTTCCTAATGTTTTAACTCTAGGAGGATCATCAGAATGGGCCATTGTTTTGTGAACTGAAATTTTACCAAAGAGCAGCAAAACAAGATGATGGTAAGGAAAGGATAAGTCATCCAAACATTGTAGCGCCTTTGGACGTTATAGAGCTCTACCTGCACTAGCAACACATATACGCTGTAATGTGCTATTAAAAAGAGGTGCCGAGGGCTGGCCTTTGCTTGTGCAAGAAGTTAAAGCATATCTAAACCCAAAAACAAAAATGTAATATGTTATAGTGTCATAAATATAGAAAGAAAACTGTGGAATAAGATGTTACTTAGATCTACTGTACAACTATATTTATATAAAAAGTTTATTGAAAAAACAATATACAAAAAATTTAAATTGTCAACCAGAACCACAGTATACATCCCACATATACCCTACCCTCCTTTTCAAAAGATGAATAATGATGTTTAATGCACATTAGTGTGGACCAAAGAGACCTGTAAACAATATTTCCCCAAGTCATCTTCCAGGGTGGATTACAAGAGGGAGGCTCCTCCCACCTAAAACAGGAAACACATGATCCACGTTAAAGACCCAGACCATCAGTTTATGTGTTTCCTCTAGCCAGTTAGGATCACAAAGTTGAGTATTGCTTTCTGTTGCTTCATGCTAGGTGGCAGGAGCCTGCGAATCTGGGGAGATTTGTGTACCCTGGCCCTCCATGACTTAAACTTTTTTCCAATCAACCTAGAAGGGGAGCATGAAGAACAATCTGGTTAAAATAATGGCTGGGAGACTTGGCATCCAAATCAAAGCTCTGTGCACTTCTCTTGTTGCGGAAGAACTGCTGTTTGGCTCAGAGCTTGAGTCCATTCTAGAACAGTCGGCAGACCAGAAACAAAGACTTTACAATTCCTAATATACAGCAGCAGAATAGGAATTTTTGGTCCTTCAAGAAGCAGCAGACGGATTCAGGAAAATAAGAGCAGAAAAAGGGCTGGGACTATGGATAGTAGAAAGAAATCCACTAATATAATTTACAGGAAGATTTGGGAAAAAATATTCCAGTTGCAGAAAACTCAATAACCATATAGATGGACCATCTGTTCTGGCAGTCTTTGTGTTCCTATTGGAAGGTGCAGATCTCAGTTTGGGGCCTAATACTGAGTTTTCATGTGGTGGCCTTGTCAAGTTTTTAGAGTTGGGTTTGGTAGAAGAGTGGTCAGGAATTTTTGATGATATTCGATTTCCATAGATCGCAAATGATTAGAATACCTTATTTTTGCAGAGATCTGAAGAATGTGAATAATTTACCAAAATCAATGTTAGAAGATGCTTATTAGCATACATAAAACGCCTTAAAGAATGGAGAATATTCGCCAACATGTTCATCCTGTTCTCTGGCCCTAAAAAAAGCATGGGGCCACAAAAAGAACAATTGCTAGATGGATGAAATTGGCCATCATGGAAGCTTATCCGGCATTCCTCCATGATGCCGGCTTCCGATGTTAAAGTGGTTGTAAGCCCACAAAAAACAACAACCTGCAAGACAAAGGCATAATGAGTTAGTATGCATAGCATACTAGCTCATTATGAAATACTCAGCTTAGATCGAAGCCCTCGCTGCGGTCCCCACACACTGCTAATAACACAGAGTTATTTCCGGGTATCATGGGCTCCGGTGCTGTGATTGGCCGGAGCGGTGATGACGTCACTCCCGCGCATGCGTGCGGGAGCCGCCGGTAATGGCATGTCAGCTGAAGTAATGGCACGAACGAGCCGTTGCTTCAGTGCGCATGTGCCGAGGACGTCGGCACATGCTAATACAGGGGATATCTCCTAAACCGTGCAGGTTTAGGAGATATCCACCTTAGCTACAAGTAAGTCTTATTATAGGCTTACCTGTAGTAAAAAGTGGATTGTAAGGGTTTACAACCCCTTTAAAGCTAATTCGACCCGGGCTTTAGCTATGTCATGGGTAGAAAGAGCTGGAGCATCACCAAACCAAATCTTCACTTGCTAAAAATGTTCTTAGCCTGAAAAATGAAAATAAATGCAACAACCACATCTGAGGACTGGTAAACTGCTATGTGTTAAATTTTTTGGGGTTAAATTTGATTTAAGGCTATTTCTCTCTGTTTCCTTATTTACATTCAGAGATGCATTTTTAAATATTGCTTTGTATTGATATGCACTGTATATGTTCAACATTAAACTGATCACATTCAAATGCATTTTAGAAAAAAAAATAAAAAAATTTAAGTTAAAAAAATATGTAAATATATATTTTGTGGTATTAGTACATGGGTATGTAATATACTCAGCTTAATTTTTTTGGTTTTAGTTATGAATTGGATTCAAAGCCACAAGCTGGATTATTTAGGAATTCCCAAATACTGGGGTTCTGGGGAAACGACATTCAATGCAAAAAGGTAAGCATGTTGTGCTGGCAGGGAGGTGCAGTATTCAGTCACCCAGTAGCTTCTATGGGGTCATCTCAGTTCATTAAACCTCCAGATGCTGAAGTTAGAATACTGGCATTTTAATTGGTGAAGACACAGATGTTTTCTCAGGCTATTTATGAGCTAAACCAAAGCTAAAACTAACAATATATGCAAAAATGATTTCAGGCTACAGCATTTAACTAAGAGCCTCTGTAAGAACACATTATTAGCATCTAGATGGCTACAAAGAGAATCTTTATTCTAACAGACACCATTTTTAATGAATAGTGCTTTGTTAGAATATGTGTTTAATGACATCCTCACCATGTCTGATCTATAAAAAGGTAAAGGGTCAGTCCATCTAAAATTGATATTGCAGTTGCTGGGAACTTAAAGTGTATCAAAGGTTTTGGATAGTGAAGGGTGTTTTATATATATATATATATATATATAAAAAAAATTATTTATATATACTGTGTGTGTATGTATGTATATATATATATATATATAAAATGTGTAGCGGCCTCACCCCCTCTTTTTGGTCTAGGGGTATGTTGTACGTGAGGGTGAGATGTGCTACGGCCCATGTCCTCCCCATTGCAGCAGGTGAGGTGAAAGCCAGTACCAGTTATTCTTCTCGGGCCTGTGTGTTTCTATTCACAACCAAGTCTTGCTGTGCTGACACTCCCCTTCACTCCCATTAACCAGAGTTCCACACACCGATAAAGATCCAACGCTTGTTTTATTGTAACACACAATAAACAGTTCTTTGTCAGCCAACTAGATCCATAAACAGTTCAATACGGTGGGGTGTGCAGGTCGAGGCACTGTCCTAATGATAAAACGAAACCACTGTGGTTTCACCAGCGGTTGCTATAGCCATTGGCTAGAGAGAGGAACTTGAAACTTGTGAGTCTCTACCAGCGACTCTGAAGAACATGAATTGGAGTACCTTCTCTGCGTTGTGGCCCCTGTCAGGGGGAAGATGTCCCTCCAAGGGAGTTACTAGAGGCCCCTCCGTCACCGGGTTGATGCTGCTCCGGACTCTTCAGACGGGTAACCTCTCCGGCCTCCTCACCTCAGACATGGGCCCCATCCACCTCAGGGTCCCTCGGACTCATCCGCCCTTGCGGAGCCCAGTCAAAGTCACTGGGCCCCAGGCCTCCGGTGTAGTACCTCACCCCAGGCTTAAGGTTCCTGGGATGGACGCAAACTCTGCTCCGACCAGGCCTAGGGCGCCTGGGCTGGAACTCCGGATCGCCCGCACCCAGGCCTAAGGTGCCTGGGCACGCGCTCGAAAAGAAGACCTCGTGGCGAGGGCATCTCTCCCCTTTATCTTCTCCCGTGACGCCCCTGCCGTACCACCGCTGGAACGGGACAAAAAGGACAGCACTGCAGCAGTGATTCTACCTCGACCTGTGGGAACACCGCCACCCCAGGCCAAGGAGAATAGTACACCACCAAAGTCCTCCACGACTGAAAGTGGTCTAAATCCTCTATGATTTACACACACCTGGGTCATACTACCACCCAGGTGTATCCCCCTAAATTTAGACCCCCGCTACATATATATATATATATATATATATATATATATATATATTTTTTTTTTTTTTGCCAAAGACAGTCTAATTCGATACCATACCATTACCATTCCTGCAGAAGGGTGCTGGACTTATGGTGACACTGTATTATAGCTCAGTTTAAGAACTAGCCAGAACACCACCAATAAACCACCAAAGATTAATGAGGTAAAAAACTGTGCCAAAGAAAAAAAATATATAATACAGAAAACATATCATCTTTGGTGTTTGTTACTGTCTGGATCACCCTGGGGAGATTTTCCCTCTCTATCTGACCATTGTCTATGGGACTTAAAATAATGGAAAATCCCAAATTTTGAGTTGTCCGAAATTGAAGAAAAATCTCCATAATGGGACCCAGGCAACAACAAAATACTTGTAGGGGTTTAACCTATATTTATTTTATCTAAAACTAAATCCCCCAAGCAACCTTATATTGTTTCAACTCTCCTGAGGACTCTTTTAGTCAGATGTTTGTGCTTGACTTCCTGGGTGTATACATCTTCTGTGGCTATTATAAGGAGTCCCCAATCCATCTGGTACAATTTTTTATTCATTTTTTTTTTTTTATGTAGGAGCTGGTACATGCAAAGGTTTCAGCATGGGCTGGGGGCTCCATCAAGAGAATGGGCAAAAAGTCAACTTATTTGAAAGTGGGCATACATTGAATAAGCTTACAATATTCAGGTTATATGACTGCTAAAGAAGAATAGATCTTTTGGTTATTAAAGCAGTGTTTAATTTTTTTTTTTTTGATTAGATGAATGCGCATAATAAAATAGCATGTTTTAAAAATATGATTTCCATCTAAAAAATAATGTAGTAAATGATTAGGAGTAGTATATTGATTGCATTTTCATACGTGTGCATAAAACTTCTAAAACAATGAACATGAATAAAAAAAGACTTCTGCCATTCCAATTATTTGTGGTTCATGCAGTCGGTAACCAGGGCTGCTGATAGAAATCATAAGGCCCCATACAGCCTACCTGACAGGGCCCCACTCCTTCAAAAATATGAAATTCTATTTACTCTTTCGTCCATGGACCGACACAGCTTCTCTATTGACATAGTGGGTATTATCCGTTAATTAGGAGTGACTAGGCAGAAAACTTGTAAAAAGTGTTGCATCACACCTTCTACAGTACCGCCCAGGGGGCGGACCCTCTGGGTATATCCCCCTCAGTCTGCATCTTGCAGATCAGTTTTTCTCTTATCGTCCATGGACTGACACAGCCGGATACTGTAAACGTGTGGGTATATGTCCCTGCTCGCAGGAGAAGATCTAGGCAGAATGTTAGATGTTAAAACATTCTAGAACAAACCAGAGCTGAACAGCCCCGTCCAGGGGGGTGGTCCCTCCGGACATTACCCTCCCACCTGCAGCTAGCAGACCTCAGTTTTTTTTTCTGCCTAGCAGAAGGAGAAGACGTGGCTCTCTCAGGAGCCAGTCTCCTGGAAGATTTTACTTTAAAATTTTATTCCTTTGGGAATTTAATTTAATTTTTGAGACCTTCAATCAACTGTCGGCTGGGCAACAGGTTGGGTACACTAGTATCCTCGTAGTCTTCCCTGTCCGACCATCGAGCGTGCTGATCCTCGCCTTGTGTGCGTGAGACTCAGTTCACGACATACCCCATGACTCCAGGGGTGGCCGGGTTGCTTTCATGCTCCCGCGGTCCTCTCAAGATTGAACAGTACTTGACTGACTGTATCTCTCGCGGTGGACCGGGCTGACAGCTACGCAGTACGACTCTGTGATAGGTCTGTCTGAAACAAGCCAGTGGGTCCCTGAAAGGGACGGGTAAGTAGTCTCTCCTACTGCAGGTGAGTACATGCTGGCTGTGTTTCTGTGTGTGGGGGTTTCTCCCTGTCTCCCCCCTGTTATGCTGCTCTCTGCACCCTGTACTGGTGCTGTGCTGTGGGGTGCTTGGGGGTCACTCTGGCCTGGCTGGGCGCTCATGTCTGCAGTTTTTTCTGGTGTGTGAGGTGATTATTGCGTGCGTCATTAGCGCTGTTTGAGGTGGTTATTGCGTGCGCCATTGGTGCGCATTAGAGCTTTGAATTTCGCGCTCGGCGGCCATCTTGGCGTTCAGTGGCGCAGTTATAGCTGTGGCCGGCGGCCATTTTCTTGTGGCCGCCGCGCATTTATTTCGAATCCCCTCACAATCTCCTCACAGACTGAGTGGTCCTTAAGGGTTGGTGGGTCCTCCCGGGTATCCCCTCCTCAGCGTGGACTGTATATTCACTGTATAGTGTATAAGGTCTCAGAGGGTGGCGTTATGGAGTCTGATATACCTGCTCTCCACACTTGCCTGAGGCAACTGGCAGTGCTGCACAGTTAAACATGTTCATATGTTTCCTGCACCTGCGGTCCTTATGGACCAGTTGTCAGCAGTCCTGGAATCATTCCTGTCAGAATGGAAGCGGTGTGCGACCAAAAGGAGCTATAAGCCCCCTCCCCCCAAAAAAATCTTTACTGAAGGGGTGCTCTGAGTCAGATACGGGCCTAGCTACTATGCTCAGGACCCTACCTCTGAATATTTAATGTTTATGAACAGGACATTCCCTTGTGAGGAAGACTCCAGTTCTGTGTCAGTGAATGACAGGGCGCATGTAAGTGATCTCATTGATGATGTGAGAAACACTCTCAGGCTGGAATTGCTGTGACAAGCTTTTCTTTTACACAGTTTCCTCACGCTGCCTCAAGAGCAGCATGGATGAGGGAGGACTTTATTCATTTATGTATCTAGTCCCTGTGAGCCTTCTGTGTGATACCTGAGGTAACATTTCCCGCCATTTCCTGGGGAATGATTTGAGCTCTGACAGACACACGGTCTGAGGATCAGAGGTTACCTGTTACCTGCATGCTGCTTCGGCAGCACAGTCAAGCAGGTTGGAATGATACAGAGAAGATTATGCGCCTCTGCGCCATAATTTAAACTCATCCTATACCTCTACACTGCATACATTCACAGTGTATGTATGTGTGTGTTATTGGTCTCTGTGTCTGCGTGGCTGTCCCCACGTTCCAATGCTGTTTTTCAGTGCCATACATGATATAAACGTACAAAATATGTTTATGCACGACTCCAGATACATTCACAGTATATGTATGTATTATACTCTCTGGGTTGGCGGGGGCTCCGGTGTCCTCCCGCACTCTCATGGTATGTGCGCTTCGGCTCTCTGCACAGTATAGACATGTTCAATATGTTTATTGCACATATTATACATGTTTACAGTATGGGTATACTGTTTGCATGGGGTTCCTCCGGGTACTCTGGTTTCCCCCCACGCTCCAATAGAAATGCACAGCATAAACATGTGCAATATGTTGATTCACATGCTATCATTCCTACACGGTATCTGTGTGCTGTCTGCGTGGAGTTCTTCCGAGTGTTCCGGTTTCCTTCCACGCGCTGACGGTATGTGCGCCTTTGGCCTTCTGCACAGTTAAACATGTTCAATGTTTATCACGCATGCTATAATACCTACACGGTATGTGTAGGCAGTCTGTGTGGTTTTCCTCCGGGTACTCCGGTTCCCTCCCACACTCCATTGGTATGGGCGCTTCGGCGCTATGCACAGTCAAAATTTGTGCGATTGGATATCCACATACTAACATACCTACCCGGTATGTCTTTGCAGTCTGCGTGGGTTTCCGCCCACGCTACATGACATTCATGCATTTGGTGCAATACACAATGTAAACATACACATTATGTTTATACACTACACTAAATACATTCACAGTAGTTGTAGGTATTGCATTCTCTGAGTATGTGTGGGGTACTTCGGTTCCTCCCACGCGCCAACCGTGTGCGCGCCTTCGGTGCTATGCACACATGAGCTTGTGCAAAATGTTTAGCACACACACTATAATACCTACACGGTATGTGTATGCAGTCTGCGTGGGTTTCTGCCCATGCTACATGACATGCATGCTTTTGGTGCAATACACGGTGTAAACATACACATTATGTTTATACACTACACCAAATACATTCACAGTAGCTGTAGGTATTGCATTCTCTGAGTATGCGTGGGGTACTTCGGTTCCTCCCACGCGCCAACAGTGTGCGCGCCTTCGGTGCTATGCACACATGGGCTTGTGCAAAATGTTTAGCACACATACTATAGTACCATACACGTTATGCGTATGCAGTCTGCATGGGTTTCATCCGGGTGCTCAGGTTTCTCCCCTGCGTTCCAATGGTGTGCGCATTCTCAGCGCTTTGCACAGTATAAACATGTGCAATTTGTTTATTCGCAGGCTAACATACCTACACGGTTGTGTACGCAATCTGCGTGGCTGGTTTACGTCCAGGCCCCGATGATGTGCGCGCCTTCATCGCTGGCACAGTATATACGTGTTTTAATAGGTTTATCCACAAATACTAAACTACATACGCCGTATGTGGTGGTATTATGCTCTTTGTGGCTGGGTGGGTTTCCTGCCACACTCTCCATTTGTGCGTTTGACGCAATACATAGTATAAACTATGTGTTTGCACAATCAGCACCTATCCATGGGTAGCTGCTGGATGGAGCATTGTCACAAGGATCCCTGGTTTCAGGGGTATCACTTTCAACCTGCTTTCAGTGGTGATCGGAAGCACTGGCTTGGACTGTGTTCGCCAGGCTGGGGTTAGCGTTACGCCCGTTAGTTGCTGCGTCTCTGGCATTTTTTGTAGCTCAATGGCTGGGCAAAAGCCTCTGCTTCATCCATCATCGTCTAGCAGGTGCACTACAACTGCTTTAGCCTTTAGGGTCTCTGTGCCCGGGGTGGGTTTGCGCCACCTGTGGAGGCTGAAGTACTAGTCCTCTGACCGAGTTTCTAGGGAAGTTCTGTCAAGTTGCCTTTATTGGCCAACATTGAGGCACCCTGTACACTGGGGCCTCCCTTCTCCGATACATTGCAGAGTCTCTTTTGGGATTTTCATACATCTCGCTGCAAGACGGTCCTGTTGGCCGGGTGCATTGCAGGCGAAGGGTCCTTGCATCCGGAGGTGTTTCCACCTTCTTTACCGGAGGTGGGGCACCGGAAGTGGACCTTGTGGCCTCTCGACTCACTCGCAAGGTGGCAAGATCGTGGTCAGGTCCAGGGACCCCTGGGTGGATGCGTCAGACGCGTTGGAAGCCCATGGGGGCAGTATCGCCTGATATATGCTTACCCTCCGCTACTGTTGTTGCCTCGCTGGCTTCGCAGAATAGGGGCTGAGGCCATTCCAGTGCTCCGGAACGGCGACATTGGTACGCCGATCTACTTCGGCTAGTCGCAGACATTCCTGGCGACGGCCTATTGGGGTGGACCTTCTGTCTCATGATCCCATACTTCATCCTGCTTTACAGTCCTTGGCTTTAATGGCATGGCTGTTTAAAGCCAGGTGCTGAAGGACCGAGTTCTCTCGTATTCGGTCATCTCTTCTATGTTGTTGACACGGGAATCTTCCTCCAGAAAGATATCTCACCGTACCTGGAAGGCTTACATCGCTATCTGCGAGGAACTTGAGTGGCATCCTCGGATGTATTCCGTTCCCAGCATTTTGCTGTTCTTACAGCGTGGTGTGACCCAAAAGCTGGCCTTGCATACCTTTTTTGAGGGTCGGATTTCGGCCCGGGCTGTCTTTTTCAACGACCGCTACCGGGCCATTCCTTGATTAGCACCTTTTGTGCAGGGGGTTCGCCATGTGATCCCCCCCTGTCAAGCCTCCTCTCCCTACTTGGGATCTGATTTTGATGCATCTCGGTTCTCCAAGAACATCCCTTTGAGAATATCAGAGAGATTCCTCTCTTGACCTTGTCCCGGAAGTTGGCCTTAGTGGCCATTGCTTCGGTTAGATGGGTGTCTGAGTTGGCGGCCTTGTCCGGCAAGTCGCCTTACTTGGTCCTCCATAAGGATATGTTGGTGTTGCGCCTACGACCATCCTTCTTTTCTAAGGATGGTCTCGGCCTTTCACCTTAAGAAGGACATTGTTCTTCCGTCCTTGTGTCCTCACCCATCGCATCCCTGAGAGTTTGCACTTCATACATTAAGATGGGTACAAGCCTTACGTGTGTACCTGTCTGCTACGGTTTCCATTCGGAAATCTGTGTCTGGTCCAAAACAGGGCCGAGCGGTATCGTCTGCCACCGTCTTTAGGTGGATCAGGCAGACCGTCATACAGGCCTATGCCCTTAAGGGGCGGGCGCCTCCCTTTCCGGTTGCGGCACATTTCACCAAGGCAATTGGTGCTTCCCGGGCATTCCGACATCAAGCGTCGGTTGCACAAGTGTGCAAGGCGACGACCTGGTCGTCCGTTCATACCTTTTCAAGATTTTATAAGGTTGATGTGGCTGCATCTTCGGATGCTCCCTTCGGCCGCAAAGCATTGCAGGCCGCTGTTTAATGTTGCAACTCCTCCGTTGAGGAGCTCTGCTTGTTTGGAGTGAAGTTTTGGTTGTTCCTTTGCTACCGCTCCCACCCTTCCGATACTGCTTTGGGATGTCCCACACGTTTACAGTATCCAGCTGTGTCAGTCCATGGACGTCAGAGAAATGGATTTTACGGTGAGTACAAAAATCCTATTTTTTCTGTCTAGCAAGGAGTAGGACATGGCTCCCTTCGGGCCCATTGTTCCGGGGGGAAAAGATATTTTTTTGCTACATTTTTATGTTTCCTCCGATCGTCGATCAATTGCCGACTGGGTGACAGGCTGGATCCTCGATCCTTGTAGTCTCCCCAGTTTCGGCCATCGAGCGTGTGCCGACCCTAGCTATGCGCTGGTTTTTCCACGACATACCTGTCGCTCCACGGGTGGCCGGTGAGCCTACGCTCCAGGGCTTACATCGGATCGCTCAGCTTCGGCTGACCTTATGGCTGAGTCGCAGCAGCCTGTCCGGTGAGCGTCGCGCTCCAGGGCATACATATGATCGCCCCCTTGGGTCCAATCACAGCATGCCTGGCCAAAAGTCTCCTTCCGTGCACGGACGATGATCTGTTTGGAATGTCTTCCAGCATGATACATGCAGGATAGATAAGTAAACTCCCCTGCCTCGGCTGGGTGATTTGGCTGAACACTCCTGGAGAGACCAAGTAAGTGGTTGTGGCCCCTTTCTTCCCTCTCTCCTTGCCCTTCCCTCCTCCCTGGGCTTCTAGCTAAGGTTGCTGGGTGCTGGGGGTCACCTAAGGGGATCCACTGGAGCGGGGCTGGCTGTAACTAACATTTAAAAAAATAAAAAATAAAATAATAATTTCTGCTTACGTGTGTGTGTGTGTGTGTGTGTGTGTGTGTGCTGCTTCCCCCTCCATGATGTCGGCGGCCATTTTGCGGTGGTCCATGCTGGTTTCGGCCTCTAGTGACTGCCCGGCGGCCGTCGTTCTGTGGTTTCGGTGCCATTTTCTTGTAGTTCCACACCCACTGGCCTCTATCGACTGATCGGCGGCCATGTTTGTAATGATCCACGCTGTATGTATATATTGCCGTTCGGCGGCCATCTTTTTGTGGTCTACGGCTGCTTTGGCCTCTATCTTCGGCTCGGCGGCCATTTTCTTAGAGCCCACATTATCTTCCATACAGACGTTTGGCGGCCATTTTGCCAGAGTCTCCGGCCTCTAGGGTGCATTACACTGGCACGAAAAATTCACACAGGAAGCGCTGATAAAAGAAGCAGACTGACACAGCAGTGGTGGGACAGCATCACAGGCGCAGCATAGCGGTACCGATCCAGGGTGGTGAGTCCTCTGGGTGACCCAGCATCTCTGCAGCGCAGGAGGGTGGCCTATTGATATCTTGCCTGGAGCCCTGTGGGTGTCAGCGCGTAGTCAGCATGGCATCTGAGCCAGATGTCTTCTCCCCTGAAACACCAGATTTAGCAGATGGTGCCCCTGAGGTGTCTATGGACGCTATTTCGGCAATCCTAGAGGCGTTTGCTGCCAGCGTTTGCTGCCAGCACATGGGAATACAGGGGGTAGTAAACACCCCCGTCCCCTGCAATCTTCTGGGGATATTTCTGAGACAGAACCAGGTCCAGCTACGGCTCATGGCCCAGATTCTGACGCATCAGAGACTGCAGACCATGACCGTTCGGACAGTGAGGATGACTCCAAGTCCAGGTCAGTATGCGAGATGGCTTTGGTATCTGACCTTATTACTGCAGTGCAGGATACGCTAAAGTTGGAAAATACTGCAGAAGCAGCAGAGACTCCGGTCCCCTTTTGGGTTTCATAAACCTGCCCGCACTGCTAAGGTGTTCCCTTGTGTGTCTTATTTTGATAAACTCTTATACAAGGAATGGGAGAACCCACTGAGGGTCTTTACAGCCCCAAAGAGGTTTGCGGTACGGTACCCCTTTGAGGACAGTTTTCTGAAGAAATGGACCTCTCCTCCTATAGTGGACCCTCCAGTGTCCAGACTTAATAGAGCTACCACTATTCCAGTAGAAGGGGCTGCTGTTTTCAAGGACCCTGTGGATAAGAAGGCTGAAGCACTCGCTCGCTACCTATACTCAGTGGTAGGCTCGGCAGTACGCCCCACATTGGCGGGGGCCCTAGTGTCTCAGACACTTACTGAATGGGCAAAATTGCTACTCCAGGGGTTAAAGGAGTGAGATGCTCCTCCTGATGAGATAACTTTGGCCGACCAGTTGGTCCAGGGCCTTAAGTTTGTCTGCGAGTCAGACATGGATACTATTCCCCTGCTGTCAAAAGCTTTGGTTTATGCAGTAGCAATACGCCACCTGATCTGGCTAAAGGGCTGGTCTGCGGACCAGACTTCCAAGAAGACCCTGTTGGATTTTAAGGGCGACAGACTTTTTGGGGCTTCTCTGGATGACATCATCAAGGATGCCACAGGAGGTAAAAGCACTTTGCTTCCTCAAACTAGCAAGGGTAAGGGGCCATGCCAAGGGCAAGGGCCCTCCTTTACTGCACGCAAGCATTTTTTTCGTCCCCCTAGGGCGACAGGGAAAAAGACCCCATGCCGACAAGGCGCCTGCCCAAGGACAAAAGCGTCCTTGGTCCCGCCGACCCAACAAGCCTGCGGACAAATCTGCGTCCGCATGAAGGTCCGCCCCCACCCAGCTCTCGGGTGGGAGGACGTCTTCGCAAATTTGCGACTCAGTGGACAGCTCTAGTCTCTGACAGGTGGGTTTGCGAAGTAATCTCCTCAGGCTACAAGATAGAATTTCTCTCTTGTCCACCGGACAGATTCGTCACCTCCTATCTCCAGCTACTACCGAGCCGTCGAGAGGCCCTTTATGGGCCGGTCCAGGGTCTGCTGGAACGCGGGGTAGTTATTCCAGTTCCAGAACAGGAACGGGGTCAGGGTTTTTACTCAAATCTGTTCATTGTACCGAAGAAGGATGGGGTTCGTCCAATCTTAGATCTCAGGGCCCTCAATTGCTTTGTGAAAGTACAAAGATTTCGGATGGAGTCGGTTCGATCTGTAGTCACGGCTCTCCATCCGGGGGACTTTTTGGCCTCCTTGGACATCAAGGACGCATACCTGCATGTCCCCATATACTCCAGACACCAGAGGTTTCTGCGATTTGCAATCAGGAAGAACCACTATCAGTTTGTGGCCCTCCCGTTTGGCCTTGCCTCAGCACCCAGGACGTTCACCAAGGTGCTCGCTCCGATTCTGGCACTTCTAAGACAGCGGGGTATCGCTATCATGGGCTACTTGGACGACCTTCTTCTGAAGGCCCCTTCAAGCTCAGAATTAGAGGTAAGCATGTCCATTACCTGTCAGACTCTTCGAGACTGTGGTTGGATACTAAACACGCAAAAGTCAGTATTGGTGCCCACTCAACGCCTAGTGTACCTGGGGTTGATTCTGGATTCCTCAGAGGCAAAGGTATTCCTCCCTGTGGAGAAGTTGCAGACCCTTCGGGCTGCAGTACGGCAGCTGACTTCCAGGAATTGGTCGTCACTCCGTTTTTTGCATGCGAGTGTTAGGCCTCATGGTAGCCTCCTTCGAGGCAGTCCCATATGCTCAATACCACACTCAAGTGTTACAGAAGGAAGTTCTGTCCAGATGGAACAGATGTCCATCATCTCTGGATTATCAAATCCGAGTAAGCCACCTAGTCAGGAGGTCCCTGGTATGGTGGCTGACAGCACCGGCTCTGTTGGCCGGGAAGTAATTTCTTCCGGTTTACTGGATAGTGATCACGACGGACACCAGCCTTACAGGTTAGGGGGGAGTCTGGGGTGTTCAGTCGGCACAAGGTCGCTGGATCCCAGAGGAAGCCCTCCTGTCGATCAATGTCCTGGAAATCCGGGCGATCATGCTGTGCCTCTTCAAATGGTCTCAGAGGCTGCAAGGACGTCCAGTCAGGATCCAGTCAGACAACGCCACATCAGTGGCATATGTCAATCATCAAGGAGGAACAAGAAGCTCGGCTGCAGCATCGGAGGTCGCTCGCATCCTGAAGAGGGCAGAGAGGAGCGTACCGGCACTGTTGGCCGTGTACATTCCGGGTGTGGAAAACTGGCAGGCAGACTACCTGAGCCGCCAGATGCTGGACTAGGGAGAATGGTCCTTACACCCGGAGGTGTTCCAACTCCTCTGTCAAAGATGGGGCACACCAGATGTAGATCTTCTGGCTTCCCGACTTAATCGGAAGGTATTGAGGTTTGTGGCCCAGTCAAAAGACCTATGGGCAGACGCAACGGACGCGCTGGTGGCATCGTGGGGTCAGTATCGGCTAATCTATGCCTTCCCTCCCTTAAGGCTTCTTCCTCTTCTGCTCCGCAGAGTGGAGGCAGAGGGAGTTCCAATGATTCTAATCGCTCCAGATTGGCCTCAGCGTCCTTGGTACGCCGATCTAGTACGTCTGGTAGCAGACCTCCCCTGGCGCCTACCACTACGGAAGGACCTGCTATCGCAAGGTCCCATACTCCATCCTGCTTTACGGTCACTGGCTTTAATGGCTGTTGAGAACCAGGTACTCAGAGACCGGGGCCTGTCAGATTCAGTAATCTCTACTATGAAAAGTGCTCGAAAACCGTCCTCTAGGAAGGTTTATCACCGCACTTGGAAGGCCTACATCTCCATGTGTGAGGAAATGAAATGGCATGTGCGTACTTATTTGGTTTCCAGAATCCTGCTGTTTTTACAGCATGGGGTGGACCAAAGGCTTGCCCTAAGTATGATTAAGGGACAGATATCTGCCCTGGCTGTCTTTTTTCAGCGACCCCTGGCGACCCATTCTCTCGTGAGTACATTTGTGCAGGGGGTTCGACATGTGGCTCCTCCGGTCCGTCCCCCCGCTACCTCCGTGGGACTTGAACCTGGTCCTCTCGGTGCTTCAGAAGGCACCGTTTGAGAATATTAGAGATATTCCCCTGTTGACACTTTCTTAGAAAGTGGTCTTTTTGGTGGCTGTTATGTCAGTTAGATGAGTCTCTGAGCTGGCAGCCTTGTCCTGCAAGGCTCCCTATTTGATTTTCCACAAGGATAAGGTGGTGCTGCGGCCGCAGCCTTCCTTTCTTCCGAAAGTCGTTTTGGCTTTTCATCTCAACAAAGACATTGTACTTCCATCCTTGTGTCCTCATCCGTCGAAACCTAATGAGTCAGCGTTGCATTCCTTGGACGTTGTCCGAGCTTTGAGAGTACACCTATCTGCTACTTCCCTGTTCCGGAAGTCAGACTCACTGTTTGTTTCGGTGGCTGGTCCCAAGAAGGGCCAAGCAGTCTCGTCAGCCACCATCTCTAGGTGGATCCGACAGATAGTAATCCAGGCTTACGCCTTAAAGGGTCAAGCGCCCCCCTTTCCTGTCACGGCGCATTCGACCAGGGCAATAGGTGCCTCTTGGGCTTTCCGACATCAAGCGTCTGTTACCCAAATATGTAAAGCGGCGACTTGGTCGTCCGCTCACACTTTCACAAAATTCTACAAAGTTGATGTAGGTGCATCTTCGGATGCCTCTTTCGGCCGCAAAGTTTTGCAGGCGGCCGTTTAGAGTTGCAACTCCTCCGTTGGAGGAGTGCTGTTTTGTGTTTGGGGTGAAGTTTATTTTTATGCTGTTACCACCCCTCATTTTTTTCTCTGACACTGCTTTGGGACGTCCCACTATGTCAATAGAGAAGCTGTGTCGGTCCATGGAAGAAAGAGTAAATAGGATTTTTTACTCACCGTAAAATCCTTTTCTCTGAGTCCATGGACCGACACAGCACCCACCCCTCCTTTTAAGTTTGTACTGCTTTTTGACAAACTGATCTGTGAGATGCAGACTGAGGGGATATACCCAGAGGGTCCGCCCCCTGGGCGGTACTGTAGAAGGTGTGATGCAACACTTTTTACAAGTTTTCTGCCTAGTCACTCCTAATTAACGGATAATACCCACTATGTCAATAGAGAAGCTGTGTCGGTCCATGGACTCAGAGAAAAGGATTTTACGGTGAGTAAAAAATCCTATTTTTGCTAAAATACAACGGCCGTGATGCTATGCTTTGCAGCCATTGCAGAAATGATACCCCCATTGAACAAGACCTATTCAAATGAATAGCAGTACAAAGGCAATTTCTGCACCCCACAGTGAGCGATCAGTACCGATCGCTCACTGTGTTCATTCAGGGTGGTGTGTTCATTCAAGATGATGAGGGGGGAAGGGGCAAACGGGTCCCAGAAAGCAGGGGGAAGGGGGCGCCGATAGGAGAACCGATCCCCCTGCAGTGCAGCTGGAGAAAGAAAAGCAGAAACTGGCAGCACTGCACAAGAGTCACAAGTGTCAGCAATAAGCCAGTTCTACTTGCCCTTCTGCTCGGCAGGTGCCTGGGCCCTCCTTTTGGACTAATGAGGCCTGGGCACAGTACAGGAAGGCTGGCTGTATTGCCTTATCAACGGCCCTGTCAGGAACTGTCTTTGTCAGAGGATTCCTTGGTGGAGCCAAATGTTATTAGGCATGCGCGCGGGAGCCGCCAGTCACGGCACGGCGAGCGTACCGTTTCCAAAGTGCGCCTGCGCCGTAGACATCAGCGCCCGTCTCATTTGTAAATATGTCCTAAACCGTGGAGGTTTGGGAGATATTTCGAGCACCTACAGGTAAGCCTTAATATAGGCTTACCTGTAGGTAAAAGTGGTTGTAACGGGTTTACAACCACTTTAACAACAGGGCTGCAAAGGAAACCATAAACATATAACGTTTATTACTACATATGTATATAAATTGAATGTACAGCAAAAAAAACTAGATTTTCAATATCCTAATTTTGATGTTTGTTTAATTGAGCCCCAGCGGAAATTCTTCTTCCCCTGACCATAGGATGCAGATGAAAGCTGCTGCTCTCTGAGCTGAACCACTGCAGAGAGGCTGCTGCTTTCACACACACACACACACACACACACACACACACACACACACACACACCATCAATCTTTACTTGCAATCTGATGCCTTGGAGAGAGGTTTTTCTATTGGCACTGGGGGCTTAAACAAATAAATATCAAAAGTAAGTGATTTGTTATGCAGTTTTTTGCTGCATATTCATAGTGTATACATCATTTAGTAGGAAACGTACCGTATATACTCGAGTATAAGCCGAGTTTTTAAGCACATTTTTTTGTGCTGAAAATGCCCCCCTCGGCTTATACTCGAGTCACCTTTTTGCGCCTGATCTCCCGGATTTTGGGGACCTGTTACCGGCCGGCCGTAGGTCCCCTGGACCCCAAACTTGGCACACATGATTCCCCACACTTTCTCTACAAGTGTGTGGCCTACGTCCGGGGAGCAATGATTTTTCAAAGCCGGGCACCCCTTCCATAGACTCCAATGTTAAACGTCAGTCTAGGCATGGGCACAGTGAGGCCATGGGCACAGTGAGGCATGGCATGGACACAGTGAGGCAAAGTGAGGCATGCAGATGGACACCCTAGGCTTATACTCGAGTCAATACGTTTTCCCATTTTTTGGTGGTAAAATTAGGTGCCTCGGCTTATATTCGGTTCAGCTTATACTCGAGTATATACGGTAAATTAGGCTTTACATTTGCATACACTTTTATTCTAAATTGGCATTAAGTGAATGCATTTGGGTAGATACATTTTATACTTTAAAGTGAACCTCAGCAGATAGAAATATGAAAACTGCTTCTGCTAAAAGTACATACGGTGGAACTTTCATTTAGATGCAGGCTTCATCATCTAGCCAGTTGCCTTACCTGGAAAAAGTATGCAGATCAGGATCTTTGACTGTTCAGACATTACCAGCAGTATTGTTCCTTGCACCTGACTTATTGGAAATAAAGGCCTTGAACAGGATGACATCCCTGCACCCTTAAAAATTTAAATCGGTGATGAAAGCATGTATGCTTGATGCCTGTTTCTTCTTTTAAGCAGTGCTAATTGCCATATTCTATTCATACTGATTTCTTTCTTAACAGTTACAGATTCATGGTCATAGATCGCCTTGGTTCCGATTTGCAGGACTTACAGAAAAGTAACAGCGGCAGATTGCCACTTCAAACAGTCTTGCAAGTTGGCATACGTATGGTAAGTTTAAGAAACACCCTAGATTTACAGTAAGCAATCCAGAAAAAGTGGTTGGAGGGAAAAAATAAATAAATAAGTGGAGACTAAATAGGAAGAACCCGGACAGGGGAAGTTGACAACCCTAATCACAAATAAGTATAATTAAGAAGCAATCAAATCCCAAATATGTGTGTTGTCTGAGGAAAGCAACCAAACACACTATGTGGCTATTGTGACAGCAGGAAGGTAAAGTCACCTGGTTGCATCCAAGGGGGTAGATATATTTCGCCCAGATTCAGGCTTTACGCTGACTTATACAACTAGGGAGGGAGTTGATGAAGCCCAGCTGAGGCTAGTGGGCTCATGGATGACTCATACCTCTAGGGAGAGTGCTGGGCGTCGTGCAGACAGGGAGTTGATGAGACCAGCTGAAGCTTGTCAGCTCATTTAGGCCTCTATAAGAACTCCCAGCTTCATTAGATGTTAGCTCATGCCTGGACCCAGACCTGTGTGGACTGTCTAGGGAGAGTGAACCCCTGTGCGGTGAGACAAAGCCTGTGTGGCTATTTGCTTGGACATTTAAAACCAGGGACTTAGGGACTAGGACAGCACTAGGCTGATCCCAGTTGTTAGTTAGGAAACCTGTATGTTTAGTCAGAGGTCAAGTTGACCAGGATTTATTTTGTTTGTTTCTTTTGCTTTGTTGTGTTTTGTCACTGTAAATAGAAAATAAACCGCACCTTTTTGATTTTGAAAACCACAACCTCCGTTTGCTGGGCCTGTTTTTGTGTGGGGAGCCCATCTCGGGGGTCACACACACCCGCTGCCGAGCTAACCCCCTCACAGTTGGTGGAGAACCAGTGGCAGTTTTTTTTTAAGCCAGCATGGAGGAGAACTTCGCAGCCCAGCAGCAAGCTCATCAACAGAGCCTTGCAGCCCAGCAGCAGACAAACGCAACTTTGCAACAGAGTCTGGAGGCTCAGCAACAAGCCCAGCAGCAATCTGAGGCCCACTTCATAGACCTGTTGCAGAAGCAAGAGCAGAGACTACAACAACAGATGGAAGCAGTAATGCAGCAACGTCCGCAGACCAGTGAGGAAAGCCGTCCCACTAATACCGCGTCCTTTGGGGTGAGTCGTTTATTGACAAAAATGACTGGAGAGGATGATCCAGAGGTATTTTTGACCACATTTGAAAGGACCGCTGAAAGAGAAAAGTGGCCTGAGGAGCAGTGGGCTGGACTGGTGGCTCCTCTGTTAACTGGTGAATCGCAGAAAGCTTACTATGACCTAGAGCCTAACCAAGCAAAAGACTATGTGATGCTAAAAGCTGAAATATTGGCAAGGCTGGGTGTCACCCAGGCTGTCTGGGCTCAGCGTGTGCATAACTGGACTTTCCAGCTTGGAAAACCCCCCAGGTCTCAAATGTATGATCTCATTCACCTGAGCAGAAAGTGGCTACAGCCAGAGACTTTGTCCGCACCAAAGATTGTGGAACGTGTTGTAATGGATCGGTTTTTGAGAGCTCTTCCTACTGCCATCCAAAAGTGGGTAAGCCATGGAGACCCAGAGACGGCCGATGGTCTTGTGGATCGTGTGGAGAAATACTTGGCTACAGAGAACCTGACGGCCTCTTCCAGAGACACTCGGACTTTCCACCCTAAGACCAGACCATCCCCAGGGGCGGATAAGAGGATTCCAAGGGGTGAGGGTGGAGAGAGTGAGAGGGTGGGAGCTCTACCCCAAGTTTGGCGAGAACAGCCTGGGAAATCAGCGGCTCAAGAGGCCGCAAGAAGGATCGTTTGCTACCGCTGCCGGCAAGCGGGACATATTGCAGCCAATTGCCCGGTTGTGGAGGAACCCATGCAGTGTGACTTTCTGACGGGCAGACGTCAGTCGCTGTGTGCGACAGTCGCATGCACTGCCATTCGAGGAACTGAGAAACATTTATGCAAAATGTGTGTTAATGGTAGAAATGTTGTGGTATTGCTGGATTCAGGTAGCCTTGTGACCCTGATAAAGGCTGAGTTAGTTAAAACAGAGGTCTCTGGGAATAGCAAGGTAGCTGTTATTTGTGTGCATGGGGACACCCGAGAGTATCCAGTGACTACAGTGTGTTTCGAGACCCCCAAAGGTACCCTCTCTCATCCAGTGGGCTTAGTATCTCAGTTACCGCATGACGCCATTGTGGGAAGGGATTTTCCGAAGTTCTGGGAACTGTGGGATGATCCTGAGCCCCCACTGGTGCCCCTATGTACCAGGAATGTGATCGCCAGAACTCCCCTGAGAGTGGTGAGGACTCTCCGGAATTTCCCTTATCAGTATTGGCAGGGGAGACTCAAGAAACTGGAGAGGAGCCCACCTCCTCAGACGAAAACCTACCGTCTGTGGAGTTTTCTGATCTTGAGGTTCACAGGGAAAACTTTGCCACAGAACAGTTGAAAGACCCCGCCCTAATAAAGGCACGGGAAAACGTATTGAAAATAGATGGCGAGTTAGTGAACCCAGATAATACCTGCACTTACCCATACTTCAGCGTAGAGAAGGACCTACTGTATCGGGTGGCAAAAAGGGCAGAAGAAACCGTTGAGCAGCTTGTGGTGCCCAAACCTTACAGGAAGTTGGTGTTGGAGTTGGCCCATGGGCACATTCTTGGAGGTCATCTGGGGACAGAGAAAACCCGAGAGAGGGTATTACAGAGATTCTATTGGCCGGGGGTGATGAAGGACATAGAAAATTATTGTTCCTCCTGCCCTGTGTGTCAGAGGTCGGCCCCGATGCCACATTTCCGTAGCCCGCTGGTCCCTCTACCCATCATTGAGGTCCCGTTTGAGAGGATCGCCATGGATTTGGTAGGTCCTATAATCAAGTCCGCTAGGGGGCACCAGTACATATTAGTTATAATGGACTATGCCACCCGTTATCCAGAAGCGATCCCTCTCCGAAATACCTCGGCCAAAACCATAGCCAAAGAGCTATCTCTTGTGTTTAGCCGGGTGGGTATTTGTAAAGAACTGCTTACGGACCAAGGTACACCCTTTATGTCCCGGGTTATGAAGGAGCTGTGTAAATTGTTCAAAGTGACGCAATTACGTACATCTGTGTATCACCCCCAAACCGATGGGCTGGTTGAAAGATTCAACAAAACCCTAAAACAAATGTTGAAGAAAGTGGTGGATAGAGATGGAAAGGATTGGGACTGTCTACTTCCTTATCTGATGTTTGCTATTAGGGAGGTGCCCCAATCCTCTACGGGATTCTCCCCCTTTGAGTTACTGTATGGGAGACACCCAAGAGGGCTGTTGGATATTGCCAAGGAAACTTGGGAAAGTGAGAGTTCTCCCCACAGGAGTGTGATTGAGCATGTCGCCCTGATGCAAGACCGAATTGCACAGGTAATGCCCATCGTGAAGGAACATTTGGCCCAAGCGCAGTTAGCACAGCAGAGAGTGTACAACCGTGGAGCCAAGACCCGTACATTTTCCCCGGGGGATAGGATACTGGTACTTGTCCCTACGGTTGAAAGTAAATTCCTTGCCAAATGGCAAGGCCCCTACGAGATAATGGAAAAAGTGAGCGAAGTGAATTACAAGGTCAGACAACCAGGAAGGCGAAAGCCCGAACAGATCTATCACGTTAATCTGTTGAAAGCCTGGAGGGATAGAGAGTCCCTAGTCGCAGACACTTGGTCACCAGCTCAAACTGGTTGCGTGATTCCTGAGGTTGGAATAGCAGCCACCTTGTCACAACCCCAACAACAGGAGGTTAAGGAGTTTGTGCTTCGCAACAAGGAGGTATTCTCTGAGCTGCCGGGACAAACATCTGGGGTAGAGCATGACATCATTACCCCGCCCGGTGAAAGGGTGAAGTTAAAACCCTATCGGATCCCAGAGGCCCGACGGGAGGCAATACGGGAGGAAGTACAGAAAATGCTGAACTTAGGGGTGATAGAGGAGTCCCAAAGTGATTGGTCTAGTCCCATTGTGTTGGTGCCTAAACCGGATGGGAGCTGGCGATTTTGTAACGATTTTCGTCAGTTGAACAAAGTTACAAAATTTGACACCTACCCCATGCCACGTATAGATGAGTTGATCGACCGGCTGGGAACAGCCCGATACATGACGACTCTTGACCTCACAAAAGGGTATTGGCAAATCCCCCTGGCCAAGTCGGCCAAAGAGAAAACCGCATTTGTAACCCCAGACGGGGCGTTCCAATATAAAAGAATGCCGTTTGGGTTACAGAATGCGCCGGCCACATTCCAGCGGAAAATGGACCAGATGCTGAGGCCCCATCGGAAGTATGCTGCGGCTTACCTGGATGACGTAATTGTCCATAGCACAGATTGGGCCTCACATCTGCCAAAAGTGCAAGCAGTCCTGGACTCTGTTCGGGAAGCGGGGTTTACGGCTAACCCCAAGAAGTGTACCATTGGGCAGGAGGAGGCCAAATATCTTGGGTACACCATTGGGAGGGCAGTAATAAAACCCCAACTCAACAAAGTCGAGGCCATCCAGAGTTGGCCACGTCCCAACAGCAAGAAGCAGGTACGAGCCTTTCTGGGAATCGCTGGGTATTATCGGCGATTCATTCCCCACTTTGCTTCTAAGGCTGTGCCCCTAACCAACCTGACGAAGGGGAAAGGGTCGGTCATGATTAAATGGACCCCCGAAGCTGAGGCAGCATTCCAATTCTTGAAACAAGCCTTATGTAGCCAGCCAGTGTTGTACTCACCCGACTTCTCTAAAGACTTTGTCGTACAAAGTGATGCGTCAGATGTGGGGTTAGGAGCAGTATTGTCCCAGGTCTGGAACGGGGAATAGCACCCAGTCATTTACCTCAGCAGGAAGTTGAAGTCCCATGAGGTAAATTACGCCACCGTTGAAAAGGAGTGTTTAGCGGTGAAGTGGGCTCTAGATTCCCTTCGGTACTACCTGCTAGGTAGGCACTTTGACATGGTTACGGATCACGCTCCGTTAAAGTGGATGGCTCAAAACAAGGAAACAAATAGAAGAGCGAATAGGTGGTTCCTGGCCCTCCAGGAATTCAACTTCACAGTAAAGCATCGCCCTGGCGTTCAAATGGGGAATGTGGATGCTTTGTCTCGAGTACATGAATGCCTGATTGCTGGTGTTCCAACCCCGAGGTTAAAACAAGAGGGGGGGTATGTGACAGCAGGAAGGTAAAGTCACCTGGTTGCATCCAGGGGGGTAGATATATTTCGCCCAGATTCAGGCTTTACGCCGACTTATACAACTAGGGAGGGAGTTGATGAAGCCCAGCTGAGGCTAGTGGGCTCATGGATGACTCATACCTCTAGGGAGAGTGCTGGGCGTCGTGCAGACAGGGAGTTGATGAGACCAGCTGAAGCTTGTCAGCTCATTTAGGCCTCTATAAGAACTCCCAGCTTCATTAGATGTTAGCTCATGCCTGGACCCAGACCTGTGTGGACTGTCTAGGGAGAGTGAACCCCTGTGCGGTGAGACAAAGCCTGTGTGGCTATTTGCTTGGACATTTAAAACCAGGGACTTAGGGACTAGGACAGCACTAGGCTGATCCCAGTTGTTAGTTAGGAAACCTGTATGTTTAGTCAGAGGTCAAGTTGACCAGGATTTATTTTGTTTATGTTTCTTTTGCTTTGCTGTGTTTTGTCACTGTAAATAGAAAATAAACCGCACCTTTTTGATTTTGAAAACCACAACCTCCGTTTGCTGGGCCTGTTTTTGTGTGGGGAGCCCATCTCGGGGGTCACACACACCCGCTGCCGAGCTAACCCCCTCACACTATGTAATCAGAATACCGATCGTTGAGTGATATCATATGACTTCATATGATGTCCTCTCGGGAAGCGCCGATCAGCCAGCCACGGGGCCGCTCAGTGACGCAATCTGTCACCGGCCGTATCCACGAGACACAGCCGATGACTGATCAGAATACCAGCTCGCTGTAGGTACCATTTGACTGCCGTGATGAATCACAGCAGTTTACATGACAGTTGTACACAATAGATGGCTTTCTTTTATTCCATCCAATGTGTACAAATGTGTTGCTATCTGTGATTGGTCAATTTGATCCTATGGTACAGACAGGGCCAATCACAGCCCATCTGTACCATGTGATTAGCTTTGACCAACCACAGCTAATCACAACAAAACAGACTGAATGAAGCAGTTTCATTCAGTAAAATGCTTGCTTATAGTAATGTAATTTTATTAAAGAATGTTCATACTGTCACCAGTCAGTGTCCCTGATCACCACCACACCAGTTGTATAATGACGCTGTACTGCACAGGTGACAGTATGCAAAAGAAAAAGAAAACAATTGTGAAGTTTTTTATTTTTCATTTCTTCATTTTCCAAAAATATATGACAAAAAAATACAACTTCAAAAAACCATCCATGCCTCTTACTAAAAACCTTGGACTGCCTACTTTCCAAAAATGGGTCATTTGGGGGGTATTTCTACCGCCCTGGCATTTTAAGGCTTCAAGAAATGAGATAGGCCGTTAGTACCTATAACTTTCCTACAGACTAAATAATATACACTGGTTGGGTTATTTTCACCAAAGAAATGTAGCAGAATACATTTTGAGCTAAATTAATGAAGAACAATTCTTTTTTTGCAAATTCTGCTTTTCATTTATTAAGCACAAAATAAAAAACTCAGCGGTGATTACCCACTTGCCGACCAGTCGCCATCATTATACTGGGTGGCAGGTTGGCTCTATTGTGCAAATTGCCGTAGCTGTACGTCGGTTTGCATAATAGGTTCAAAGGATGCGTGCCCGCGGTGCTTGAGCCGATGTGCGTGACCGCCGGCAGCGATGTCCGCTGGCCACCCGCAATCGCTCCACAGAGAGCTATAACAGGGATCTGTCAATGTAAACAAACAGATCCCCATTCTGTCAGTAGAGTAGAGATAGATTGTCTGTCTGTTCCTAGTGATCAGGAATAGCGATCACTCTCTTCCTCCAGTCAGTCCACTCCCCCCCCCCCCCACAGTTAGAAACACCTCCCAGGTGTTTAAACACATTTAACCCATTAATCCCCACTAGTGTTAACCCCTTCCCTGCCAGTGTCATTTATACAGTAATCAGTGCATTTTTATAGCACTAATCGCTTTATAAATGTCACTGGTCCCAAAAAAGTGTCAAAAGTGTCCGATCTGTCCACCGTAATGTCAGTCTCGCTAAAAATCGCTGATCACTGCCATTACCAGTAAAAAAAAATAATAAAAATGCCATAAATCTCTCCCCTATTTTGTAGACACTATAACTTTTGCACAAATCAATCAATATACAGTGGGTACGGAAAGTATTCAGACCCCCTTAAATTTTTCACTCTTTGTTACATTGCAGCCATTTGCTAAAATCATTTAAGTTCATTTTTTTCCTCATTAATGTACACACAGCACTCCATATTGACAGAAAAACTCAGAATTGTAGACATTTTTGCAGATTTATTAAAAAAGAAAAACTGAAATATCACATGGTCCTAAGTATTCAGACCCTTTGCTGTGACAATCATATCTTTAACTCAGGTTCTGTCCATTTCTTCTGATCATCCTTGAGATGGTTCTACACCTTCATTTGAGTCCAGCTGTGTTTGATTATACTGATTGGACTTAATTAGTAAAGCCACACACCTGTCTATATAAGACCTTACAGCTCACAGTGCATGTCAGAGCAAATGAGAATCATGAGGTCAAAGGAACTGTCTGAAGAGCTCAGAGACAGAATTGTGACAAGGCACAGATCTGGCCAAGGTTACAAAAAGATTTCTGCTGCACTTAAGGTTCCTAAGAGCACAGTGGCCTCCATAATTTTTAAATGGAAGACGTTTGGGACGACCAAAATCCTTCCTAGAGCTGGCCGTCCGGCCAAACTGAGCTATCGTTGGAAGAAGAGCCTTGGTGAGAGAGGTAAAGAAGAACCCAAAGATCACTGTCGCTGAGCTCCAGAGATGCAGTCGGGAGATGGGAGAAAGTTGTAGAAAGTCAACCATCATTGCAGCCCTCCACCAGTCGGGGCTTTATGGCAGAGTGGCCCGACGGAAGCCTCTCCTCAGTGCAAGACACATGAAAGCCTGCATGGAGTTTGCTAAAAGAAACACCTGAATGACTCCAAGATGGTGAGAAATAAGATTCTCTGGTCTGATGAGACCAAGATAGAAGTTTTTGGCCTTAATTCTAAGCGGTATGTGTGGAGAAAACCAGGCACTGCTCATCACCTGTCCAATACAGTCCCAACAGTGAAGCATGGTGGTGGCAGCATCATGCTGCGGGGGTGTTTTTCAGCTGCAGGGACAGGACGACTGGTTGCAATCGAGGGAAAGATGAATGCGGCCAAGTACAGGGACCTCAGACTGGGCCGAAGGTTTACCTTCCAACAAGACAATAACCCTAAGCACACAGCTAAAATAACGAAGGAGTGGCTTCACAACAACTCTTCTTGAATTGCCCAGCCAGAGCCCTGACTTAAACCCAATTGAGCATTTCTGGAGAGACCTAAAAATGGCCGTCCACCAACGTTTACCATCCAACCTGACAGAACTGGAGAGGATCTGCAAGGAGGAATGGCAGAGGATCCCCATATCCAGGTGTGAAAAACTTGTTGCATCTTTCCCAAAAAGACTCATGGCTGTATTAAATCAAAAGGGTGCTTCTACTAAATACTGAGCAAAGGGTCTAAATACTTAGGACCATGTGATATTTCAGTTTTTCTTTTTTAATAAATCTGCAAAAATGTCAACAATTCTGTGTTTTTCTGTCTATATGGGGTGCTGTGTGTACATTAATGAGGAAAAAAAAATGAACTTACCGTATATACTCGGGTATAAGCCGACCCGAATATAAGCCGAGCACCAATTGAAAAATTGGTGCTCCTTGGCCGTAGGTCGCCCAGACAACAAGCTTTGCACACTTGTAGAGGAGAAATGGGGCTACATGTGTGCAAAGTTTCGGGTCCAGGGGACCTACAACCGGCCGGTACCGGGTCCCCAAAGTCACCGGAGAAATTACCGTTTAACATGGGAGTCTATGGAAGGGGTGCCCGGATTTGAAAAATCGATGCTCCCCGGCCGTAGGTCCCCCGGACAACAAACTTTGCACACTTGTAGAGGATGTGCCCATGCCTAGACTGACGTTTAACATTGGAGTCTATGGAAGGGGTGCCCGGCTTTGAAAAATCATTGCTCCCCGGACATAGGCCACACACTTGTAGAGAAAGTGTGGGGCTACATGTGTGCCAAGCTTGGGGTCCAGGGGACCTATAGCCGGCTGGTACCGGGTCCCCAATTCCAGAAGATCAGGCGCAAAAAGGTGACTCGAGTATAAGCCGAGGGGGGCATTTTCAGCACAAAAAAAGTGCTGAAAAACTCGGCTTATACTCGAGTATATACAGTAAATGATTTTAGCAAATGGCTGCAATATAACAGAGTGAAAAAATTATGGGGGTCTGAATACTTTTCCGTACCCACTGTATTCTTATTGCGATTTTTTTTTTTTTTTACCAAAAATATGTAGAATACACATTGGCCTAAACTGAGGAAAAAACTTAGTTTTTTTGTTTTTGTTTTTTGGGGGATATTTATTGTAGCAAAAAGTAACAAAATATTGCTTTTTCTTTTCAAAATTGTTGCACTTTTTTTGTTTATAGCACAAAAAATAAAAACCACAGAGGTGATCAAATACCACCAAAATAAAGCTCAATTTGTGGGAAAAAAAGGACATAAGTTTTGTTTGGGTACAACGTCGCACGACCGCGCAATTGTTAAAGCGATGCAGTGCCGTATCGAAAAAATGGCCTAGTCATTATGGGGGTAAATCCTTCCGGTCCTTAAGTGGTTAAATACCACCAAAAATTGGTGTGAATCAGATACAAAAAAAATTGTTTGGGTACAGTGTTGCATGACCACATATTTCTCATTCAAAGAGCAACAGCGCTGAAAGTTGAAAATTGGCCTGCTCAGGATAAATGTGCCCAGTATTGAAGTGGTTAAATACACACACATAACTTTACTTTTATTTATTTCATATCTTCAGGTATACTTAATAAGGCAAAGCCTTATATTTAAAGTAAAGTGACCTGTAAGAACCAGTCATCTTTCTCTAAAATTATTTTTCTTTAAGTTAGAGCACAATGAACATGATTGCCTTTTGAGCTGGCTTATTAAATAAACTTGTATGTCTTTAACTACTTCAGGCCCACAGGCCGTCATATGACATCCTCAGCTTTGTGGGGGTATATCTGAATGATGCCTGCAGCTACAGGCATCATTCAGATATTGCTGGTTTCAGCCGGCGATTCCCTGCACCATAAGAACAATCATAGCGGCTGTTCCGCCGCTTGATCGTTCTTACGGGCAGCGGAAGGGGACGCCCTCCCGCCGCCCTCCAGTGCTTCTACCGACTCACCTGTGCGATCAGTGACAGGATCCGCCGGCCCCGGATGTTGATCACAGAGATTTCCGGTGGACCAGATGGTCGCCGGAGTCTCTATGATCGTCGGAGGCCGGGAACGATGTTATGACGTCACGCCCGGCCTCTGCATTAAAAAAAACGGCGCCGCTTAGGCTTTGAAGCGGTGATCGTTTTATTTTTTTTTATTTTTTTTAGGCTTCCCAGTCTAGTGGTGAGATGTGGAGTCTTATTGACCCCATATCTCACTGTGAAGAGGACCTGTCATGTCATATTCCTATTACAAGGGATGTTTACATTCCTTGTAATAGGAATAAAAGTAAAATTAACAATAAAAAAAATATTTATTTTCTACAGTGCCCCTGTCCCCGTGTGCTCGCATGCAGAAGCGAACACAAATGTAAGTCCCGCCCACATATGAAAAAAATGTAACCAGTAAAATTTTTTATAGCGTCGCCTATGGGGATTTTTAAGTACCGAAGTTTGGCGCCATTCGACGAGCGTGTGCAAATTTGAAGTGTGACATGTTGGGTATCTATTTACTCGGCGTAACATCATCTTTCATATTATGCAAAAAAATTGGTCTAACTTTACTGTTTTTTTTTTTTTAAAAGCATGAAACAGTTTTTTCCCCCAAAAAAACGCGTTTGAAAAATTGCTGCGCAAATACCGTGCGAGATAAAAAGTTGCAATGACCGCCATTGTATTCTCTAGGGCAGGGGTCTCAAACTGGCGGCCCTCCAGCTGTTGCAAAACTACAAATCCCATGAGGCATTGCAAGGCTGACAGGCACAAGCATGACTCCTACAGGCAGAGGCATGATGGGACTTGTAGTTTTGCAACAGCTGGAGGGCCACCAGTTTGAGACCCCTGCTCTAGGGTCTTTGGTAAAAAAACATATATAATGTTTGGGGGTTCTGTGTAATTTTCTAGCAAAAAAAATTATGATTTTTGCATGTAGGAGCGAAGTGTCAGAATTAGCTCGGGCCTCAAGTGGTTAAAATAGAATTCTGTACAATCATACTTTTCTTAGCTGGCCCATTATCACAGTTCATTTAGATGAAAATAAAATCATTGCCTTTATTTCTGCATTGGTAGTGGGCTTACAAATGCTTTTTAAGGTCCTAGAGACGGGTGCACCCATATAATTAGGGTGCAACTCAGTGTGCACTTTTTTTCAGAAAGCTTAACTATAGCTTCAGTAATTGATGCTGCAGTGATCTGCTCAGGAGCGGCTCATGAGGGTGACGCTGGAAAGTTGATCTCTTCCAGCTATTTTTCAATGTGTCATTTTGCTGGAAGAGTGTGGATACGTGGTACGTACCAGTGTGGATATATCCTTAAAAAAAAACAAAGCAAGAGGATGATTCAAGTAAAGGTGAGTGGTATAGAGTCTCATCCTTAACAGGTTATTTTTTGCTGTCCATATTTTCACTTTTGACTATGCTTTGTGTGTTAAAGTTTTAAATTGTTTTAACTGGACTGGTTATTCCTTGTATTTCAGTTGGATGTTTTAGAATACATACATGAACACGAGTATGTGCACGGTGATATAAAAGCAGGAAATGTTCTCTGTCATTTAACAGATCCGAGCAAGGTAAAAATGATTGCTTCGTTGCAAGCTACTCCTGCGTTTTGCAATAAATATTTAGGTGCTAATTTTTGAGATCTGTAAATGTGGTAAGTGTACCTTTTTTCTCTGTTTGCACATTCCCTTTTCAATGTATGATGATGATCATCACAGTTAGAAAAACTGGGCAAACAATTATATCAATGCTAATCTATCAGAACACTAATACAGTGTGAAACGCGTCAGCTTGATGGGGGCGTGCTGTGACTTGTAGTGCTGTGGTGATTTTACAATAAAAGTCATTTTATTCGGAGTGCGGCCGTCTAGAAGATATTTCCTTTCTTTTGCCTTGCTGTTGATTCAGGCCGGATATGACAATCCTGGACATCTCTCTGGTTAGCCAAACAGCATGGGTTCACAGATTATCTATGATTGTGTTCTCTCTGCGACAGTATTACAGTGACTAACCATCAGTGTTTCAAGTTTTGTGTGTGGGAATAGAGTGTTATGGAATATCTACCCTCAGGAGGCACTGTCCCCAATACGATAAATACTAGAACCCAAACGTGTGGGACTTTAAATATACCTCTTAGGGTGTAATAGACACAGAAGAAAGTTTATTTGTATCACCACAGGGTGACACTGTGGATTCAAGAACAATAGGAATGTGCCCCTTCCTGATTAAATTGAAATATTAAATGGAGACATTGAAAATGGACTTTATAGGCACCACAATGCATCCATTTTAAAAGTTAAACCTCTTTATTCCAAAAATGTTAAGTTAAAAAATATACAAACAAGTAATAGATGCCTGGTCTCAGCCTCTCAGCGAGCCTGAGCTGGCCGCTGCCTAGCCCCTCCACAGCTTGGCGCTCCAGTGAGCGAGGAGGAGGCAGAGTGGAGAGCCACTGATTGACAGTCAGCAGTTCTCTGCTTGGGGAGCTGTCAGAACCGAGCGATCGGCAGGCTTCGATGGCTCGGTTCTCAGTGCAGAGGCGCCGGGGGACAATTGCAGCATTGGACCGATGCTGCATCCACCTAGGTAAGTATAAATCCGAAAAAAAATCCAAACCCATACTTCTCTTTTATTCTAAGATAACGCTTCTGGGTGATGAATCCAAATCACCAGTGCTGCAAAAATACACAAATGTGCAAATATATAAATAAACAAATTTGATTTCATATAACAATCAATAAAAAGTTAAACCATAAAACACAGCTATGAATAAACGTTATGGCTATGGATGAACTTTTTATTAATTGTTATATGAAATTAGTATAGGAATACCCCCGTAGCGGGCCGCTGGTTTAATTTTGGGCATTGCACGTTACCTCACTGTTCTGTATGCTCGTCTCAGGGGTTCTCCTTGAAGAGTTGTCTAGAAGAATTTTGCACCAACACTAAAGTCTCTTTCAAGGGTTTATTTGAATAAAAGTTTCAACAGAGGGGATAAAGGGATGGGGAGGACTCAGGTACCTTAGTTGCGAATCATAAGAATTTCTCCTAGGTCCAGAGGAACAACTGTCTCCACACTGGACTCGGCAAACACCGGATAGGCCCAATCTCACAGGCCTAGCAACCGATATACAGCTCGATCACGTATAGTCTCTGTCACAGACTTGGAGTAAATAGAACAGTCTCTGCCACAGACTTGGAGTAAATAGAACAGTCTCTGCCACAGACTTGGAGTAAATAGAACAGTCTCTGCCACAGACTTGGTGCAAATAGAAAAGTCTCTGCCACATACTTATGTAACCTTTACTTGTGTTACCTTCTGAACGAAGATAACAGCTCTTAGTGTTAGAATCTTTCAGCCGTTTCGGCAGAACTGTGAGGCAGATCACGATCCGGATGCATCCTCCAATTGAGTCCTCGATTGCTTGGTCCCTTCCAGCAGGTAAGGCGACACAGGATCATCCCTGGATCAGTAGGCCCCAGCAACTCGTGGGCCTACTTGTCAGTAATGGAGCCTCAGGCCAACGTGGCCCTGAGGCAGAAACTGCCAACACTTCCCTGAGGCCATGAGGGCCCTCAGGTGGGGACCGAAGACACGACCCCAGAATCTCTCCTCGCCCTAATGGCGTCTGTCACTTAAATGCCCCCTCCCAGCATGCACAGTGGGTTCACCACACCCCCTGGGCTGCTTGCAAGGAAAGAGGTACCCAATACGTCCAGCCTGTAGCCTTTCCAATCCTGACTAGTGGTGGCAGCGACACCCACTGTCAGGAGGGAAATCACACAACCAGCTGAACTGAAGCAGAGTGCAATTTGTAGCACAATCCCTCTGAGCCAAACTATTGCTCAGACAACTATAATTTAACATATAGCGCACCCTCATTGGGAGCAGGGCCCTACGATAGTTTATTTGTAAATATGTCCAATTTTGAGGTTGCTTGATTGGGACTCACTTCCCAGTAGAGTTATTTTATAATATTTCAGGTAATGGATGCTACATATGTCAAATTTACACTATTAGGCCTCATGCCCACGGACGTTTTTACAGCCGCGTTTTTGAGTGTTTTTTACAGCTTAAAAACGCCTGTCCATGTTAGTCTATAGCTTCATGCCCACCTAGACGTTTTTGAGCTGAAAATAGCATAGACGTTTTTAAGCTGTAAAAAAAAAACAGGACCAGTGCGTTCCTCAGCGTCGGAGTTAGGCAGGAAAAAACGCGAGCGTCAAAAAACGCGCACTAACGCGCGGTCGCGTTTTTTAGCTCTGACGTTTTTTTTGTTTTTAAAAAAAAAAATTTTTTTACAATAACATGGACAGCCGTTTTTAAGCTGTAAAAAACGCAGCTGTAAAAACGTCAGTGGGCATGAGGCCTAATCCTTATTGCAGCACCGTGAATTTAGTAGGGTTGTGCATTATATCTAACCTTTTGATTTTTTTCTATAATATATTCTGGCATACATATATACAAAGGTAGTTTAGTGTGTGTGTGTGTGTGTGTGTGTGTGTGTATATGTATATGTATATATATATATATATATATATATAGCACTGAACCACCACGTATTTGGAATATTGATCAGAGGGACATAACCGTGTTTTTTTCTCTATTTGTTTAGGTGTAATACACATTATTAGATCTACATAGTGGAATATGGGGGGTGTTGAGAGAGAGGAGGGGGAGAAGGGTGAGAGAGGGGGGAGATGAGGGGGGGTTGAGAGAGATAGTGGGGTGCAAGAGAGGAGGGCTGAGAGAAAGAGAGGGGCTTAGAGAGGAGGGCTGAGAGAAAGAGGGGGGCTGAGAGAGACCTTTTTGATTTTCTTTGTGTGCCCACTGGATGAAAAATGAACAAACCGTCCAAATTACAGATTTTCTAACTATTTTTCTTCTAGTGTATGGGCAGCACGCATGTGTTTTTTGTTTTTGTTTTTTTTTCTGCAAAAAGCTGGTATCTGAAGCTATGAAGGTGCTGAATGTTTGTATATCGAAGTCCAGGAAGTGTGTTCAGATGTGCCCCCATGTTTCTGTTATAAAGACCGAAGGATGGATTTGTTTATATTTAACCACTTAACGACCGCTCACTGTATATATACGTCGGCAGAATGGCACCGACAGGCACAATCGCGTACAGTGTACGTGACTGCCTTTGTATAGTTGGGGGGTCCGATCGGACCCCCCTTCTATACAGTGAGCGGTCGTTATCCGTTGGGGAGCGATCCGAGATGAGAGGACGGCCGTTCGATTCCGGCCACCCCCCCGCGATCGCTCCCGGCGAATGAGAAAGCTTCCTCTGCTGTGTAATGTTTACACAGGCAGAGGAAGTGATGTCATCTCTCATGCGGCGCTCACATATACCGAGCGCCGTACAAGAGAAGACACACAGGTTAGTGCACAAACAGTAAACTGACACCAGGACACATAGGAACATAAATCGCCCCCCCAGATCACCCCCCAGTCACAGTGTCATTGATTGCAGTGACCATTTATTTACTGATCACTGCAATCAGTGACATTTGTGACTGTAAAAGTGGCACTACAGTTAGTTTAGGTCCAGTGTAGCCCCCTAACCCTCCCTAATAAAGGTTTAACCCCCTGATCACCCCCCAGGTTACCCTTTCACCCCCTAGCACCGCCGTCACTAAGCGATCGTTTTTCTGATCGCTGTTTTAGTGTCGGTGATGCTGATCGGTAGCCAGTTATTTTTTTTAGGTTCGCCGCAGGTTTTTATAGCGTCGGGTACCCCCATATATTACCTAATAAAGGTTTAACCCCCTTGATCGCCCCCCAGGTAACCCTTTCACCCCCTATCACCACTGTCGCTAAGCGATCGTTTTTCTGATCGCTGTCTTTTTGTCGGTGATGCCGATAGGGTAGCCAGTTATTTTTTTTAGGTTCGCCGCAGGTTTTTATAGCGTCTGGTACCCCCATATATTACCTAATAAAGGATTAACCCCTTGATCGCCCCCTCAGGTAACCCTTTCACCCCCTTTTGGCAGTGTCACTAAGCGATCGTTTTTCTGATCGCTGTATTACTTATGCTGGTGCCGATAGATAGCCAGTTATTTTTTTTTAGGTTCACCGCAGGTTTTTATAGTGTCAGGTACCCCCATATATTATCTAATAAAGGTTTTAACCCCCTAATTGCCCCTAGTTAACCCTGCGTCACACCCCAGGCAGCGTCAGGTTAGTGCCAGTAACGCTAACACCCACGCGTGAAGCATACACCTCCCTTAGTGGTATAGTATCTGAACAGATCAATATCTGATCTGATCAGATCTATACTAGTGTCCCCAGCAGTTTAGGGTTCCCAAAAACGCAGTGTTAGCGGGATCAGCCCAGATACCTGCTAGCACCTGCGTTTTGCCCCTCCGTCCAGCCCAGGCCACCCAAGTGCAGTATCGATCGATCACTGTCACTTACAAAACACAACACACATAACTGCAGCGTTCGCAGAGACAGGCCTGATCCCTGCGACTCCAGTGCTGTAGGAGGTGATTTCACCACCACAGTTAAAAAAAAATAGGATTTTTATAACAGCTTACCTGTAAAATCCTTTTCTTGGAGTACACCACGGGACACAGAGCTAGTCATTACATAATGGGTTAAGGGTCACCAGCGGTGATTGGACACTGGCACAACCAATGGAAGACAGTTCCCCTCCATATAACCCCTCCCATCAGGGAAGTACCTCAGTTTTGTAGCAAAGCAGTAAGGTTCCCATAAGAAGGGTGGGACCTCTGTGTCCCGTGGTGTACTCCAAGAAAAGGATTTTACAGGTAAGCTGTTATAAAAATCCTATTTTCTTTATCGTACACCACGGGACACAGAGCTAGTCATTACATAATGGGACGTCCCAGAGCAATGCTCATATGAAGGGGGGGAGACACAGATCAAACCGACCGCTTGCGGACCAGAAGCCCTATACTGCTGCCTGCAGCACACTTCGCCCGAAGGCGGAATCCTCATGTCCTTTCACATCTATTTGATAGAATTTGGAAAATGTATGGACTGAGGACCAAGTTGCAGCCTTACAGATCTGAGCCATCGAAGCCTGGTGGTGCACTGCCCATGAAGCACTTATCGCCCTGGTAGAGTGCGCCTTAACAGGAAAAGGAGGAGTCCTGTTCTTTAAACCATAAGCTTGAACAATTACTTGTCTAATCCACCTGGAAATGGTGGATTTTGATACCGCTTGGCCCTTCTTGGGACCATCTGGTAAAATAAACAAAACATCTGTTTTACGTATCTGAGCGGTTGCTTGCAGATACACCCTTACCGCTCTCACTAGATCTAGAGAGTGTAATAATTTTTCCCCCGCCGTCCGCGGGTTTGGAAAAAAGGAAGGCAGAACAATGTCTTGATTCAAGTGAAAAGCCGACACCACCTTAGGCAGAAAAGCCGGATGGGGTCGTAGTACGATCTTGTCCTTGTGACAAATTAGATAAGGCTCTTTACAAGAAAGAGCTGCTAGCTCTGATACTCTCCTAGCAGAAGCTATAGCAATCAGAAAGGCCAATTTCCTACTTAATATAATTAAAGGAATATGGCGAATAGGTTCAAAAGGTTGCTTTTGCAACACTGACAATACCAAATTCAAATCCCATGGACACAAGGGAGACCTGACTGGAGGATTTATCCTCAGTACCCCCTGAATGAATGTCCGAACTAGGGAGTGAGATGCCAATGGTCTCTGAAAGAAGACTGATAGAGCCAATATTTGCCCTTTGATGGTGCTAAGGGCTAATTTCATATCCACTCCTAACTGGCAAAAAGCAAGAATCCTACTTATTTCATATTTCAGAGGATTCCAACTTCTGGATTCACACCAGGAAACGTATGCTTTCCAGACTCTATGATAGATGAGTCTGGAGGCTGGCTTTCTAGCATTAATGAGCGTAGAAAGAACCAGGCCAGAGACCCCTCTCTTTTTCAAAATGTGGGTCTCAGCAGCCAGGCCGTCAAATTTAGCCTTTGTAAGGAAGGGTGGAATACTGGACCCTGTGACAACAGGTCGTGTCGAAGTGGAAGCTTCCAGGGCCTTCCTATCGCCATTTTTACGATCTCGGCATACCAAGGCCTCCTGGGCCAGTTTGGGGCCACTAGGATTACTGGTATTCCCTCCTCCTTGATCCTGCGAAGCAGTCTTTGTAGAAGAGGGATCGGAGGGAATGCATAGATCAGTGAGAACTGATTCCATGGAGTTATTAGAGCGTCTGTCCCGTAGGCTAGAGGATCTCTCGTTCTGGACACAAAGTTGTCCAATTTCTTGTTGAACCTGGAAGCTAGCAGGTCTACATCTGGGTTTCCCCATCTCAGACATATGGCCTGAAAGATCTCTGGGTGAAGAGACCACTCTCCTGGTAGCAGCTGCTGACGACTCAGGTAGTCTGCTTGCCAGTTTTCTATCCCTGGAATGAAGATTGCAGAGATGCAAGGTACATGCTCTTCTGCCCATGCCAAGATCCGGTTCACCTCTCTTTGGGCTGCCCGACTGTGGGTGCCTCCTTGGTGATTGATGTAAGCTACTGCCGTAGCATTGTCGGATTGAACCCGAACTGGGTAGCCCTGTAACCTGTATGTCCAGGTTTTGAGGGCTAGATATACCGCCCGGATCTCTAGCACATTGATGGGCAGGATCCCCTGAGTCTTGGCCCAGGTTCCCTGGGTAGAAGCCTCCTCGAATACTGCACCCCAGCCCGATAGGCTGGCATCCGTAGATACCACCTTCCAGGCCACTGGGAGGAAGGACTTTCCCTTCCGTAAATTCCTGGCTTCTAGCCACCAATTGAAGCTGTGGCGTACTTGTGAGGACAGGCGCATGGGTATATCCAGAGCTTGGCTCTTCCTGTTCCAGGAGGCTAAAATATTGCCTTGAAGTAGTCTCGAATGAAACTGGGCGTAAGGGACCGCCTCGAAGGAGGCTACCATCTTTCCCAATAGTCTCATGCAAAGGCGAATAGATGGCCTCTTGTTTGCTTTGACCTTGTGGATCAGGTCTTTCAGAGACTGTATCTTTGGCTCTGGCAGGTATACCCTGTTTTGGGCTGTATCTATGATCATGCCCAGGTACACTATCCTTCTTTGGGCCTGGAGAGAGGATTTTTGTAAGTTTATAATCCATCCTAAATGCTCCAGGTATCCTACTGTAGTGTCTACAGCGTGATCCAATCCCTCCTTTGACTGATCTATTAATAGTAGATCGTCTAGATAGGCTGTTACCGCAATGCCCCGTGTTCTTAGGTTTGCTAACAGAGGAGCTAGCACCTTTGTGAATACTCTGGGCGCGGTGGCTACACCAAATGGCAGGGCCACAAATTGAAAGTGGCGATCTTCTACCGCAAACCTTAGGAATCTTTGGTGAGCGGGGAGGATTGGTATGTGTAGATATGCGTCTTTGATATCTATGGGCGCAATGAATTCTCCGCCTTTTAAAGTAGCGACCACGGATCGAATCGTTTCCATTCGAAAATGGCGAACGTTCAGAAACTGGTTTAGATTTTTTAGATCCAGGATGGGTCTGACTTCTCCGTTCGGTTTTGGAATCACAAAGAGGTTTGAGTAAAAACCTGAACCTTGCTCCTTTTGGGGTACCTCTGTAACCACACCTTGAGCTATTAAGTGATTCAAACCTTTGAAGAAGGATCCTCTTTTTTGTGGATCCTTGGAGAGTCTTGAACTTCGGAATTGAGAAGATGGGATCTCTCGAAATTCCAGTCTGTACCCTGAGGATATTGTGGATACCACCCATTTGTCCTGGGTTTCTGTCCGCCAAGTCGCTGAGAACTGACGAAGCCTTCCCCCCACTCGGCCGAGCGGGGGCGCCCCTTCAATGAGAGGTTTTGGGGGCTTGCTTATTAGCTCTTGAACCCCACGGCTTCTTGTTCTTCTGAGCCTGTTCTTTGGCTTTTTTGGGCGGCTGAAAAGGCCGTCGCCACTGGCTGGAGTCAGATTTCCCGGGAGCTGGGGAGAGAGTGTGTTTAAAACAAGGTCTCTTGTTTTTCTTTCTCTCAGGTAAAAGTGTCGTTTTACCACTTGATATCTTTTGGATATATCTTTCTAAATCTTCCCCAAAAAGGCGTTCGCCATGGAACGGGAAACTTGCCAACAACTTTTTGCATGGGGCTTCCGCTGACCAATGCTTAAGCCAAAGTACTCTGCGCATCTGTACCAGCTGGAGTGTAAGGCGTGATGCCTGTATGATAGAATCTCTCATGGCATCCACTGTGAAGCATAAGGCTTTAGGCAAATTCTCCCAATTTTTAGCCTGCTCTGAAGGCAGCTCCTTCAGCCCCTGCTTTACCTGTTGGCTGACGACCTGACACATACCGACTGCTGCTACTGCAGGTTGGATAATTGAGCCGGCCAAAAGGAAGGAGGATTTCAGTAAGGATTCCAACTTCTTCTCAGAAGGATCTTTAAACACTTGTACATTATCCACTGGACATGTCAGGTTTTTATTTACACAAGAAATAGCCGCATCTACCGTAGGCAGGCTCCATTTCTTTAAAAAAATTTCCTCCATAGGATAAAGAATGTTAAACTTTTTTGGAGGTGAAAAACGCTTATCTGGATGTTGCCAGTCTGCGTACAATAGATCCTCTAGTAACGGATGAACCGGGAAGGAGCATGCACCTTGCAGGGATCTTAATGATCCTAGGGAGGAGACAGGTGATTCTGTTACCTCCAAAGAGGGTAACCTAAATGCAGCTCGCACGGCTCCTGCATAGCATTGCACCTGTGACTTTAAAATCTGGGATACCGAAAAAGGCTCATCCGATATCCCTGATCCGTCTGACTCCTCATCCTCTGCTGATGTAGCCTCCTCCTCATCCTCCTCCTCCTCAGGTACTTCTGAAGGGAGGTCCAATACTGGAGGAGATCTGCTTCGCTTATTGTCCTTTTTAGAGGATTTAGCGATTAAAGTAGCAATTTTCTCCTCCAGATTATTTAGGGCAGCTGATAAAGTGTCCTCAGTGACATATGCAGGCCCAGGCTTCACTGGGGAAGCCGCCATACCTGACAGAGGTAATGGCTCATCCTGTACAGGTGCTTTTGGCAACACAGGAGAGGAAGGTACCGAGTCAGCACAGCTAGAGCCCCCTGTCTCAGGCGGCGGTGCTCTTTTATCTCTTTTTGTCCGCATTACTTCCCCTGGAAGGCTTACTGTTTAGACAAAAAACAAGGTACCTAAATGCATATACTACCGTGTTCAGTTTAGCAAATACATTAAGTATGCAACTTTTAACACATAACTATGCATAACATGGATGTCTTCTAGGAAGTACCCAATCCAACCACATGGAGTCTTACGTCCCTGTATAGCTGCTGTGTTTCTCTGCCAGGAACAAGAGAACTAACGAGCTTGCTTGCTGCTGCAGTGCTTTTTACACTGACAGTCTTTTAAATTTGGCGCCGTTTCTGTGCCTGCGCGCGCCACGTGCCCGCGCACGCCTCGGCCCCCCCCTCCGATAAAGCGTGCTCCCGCGCACGCGCGCGGCCTTTAGCGCTATGGTGGTGGCCATAGTGAGAGAGGACTCTCATCAGCCCCTGTCCCCACTTACCTGCATCTGCAGGTGTCTGTATCGGCCACCGGAAGGAGGAGCGGGGTGCTCAAGCAAGCTCAGCAGCGGAGGTGACGAGCAGTGTACTTCGCCGAAGCCGACACTGAACAGAGTGAGGTGAGTATATTCAGCTCTTTACTCCCCCCAGTGGTGGAAAAAAAGAAGACATCCACTTTTTGAAAAAGGTCCCAACCTAGTTATGGACCTTCTAATCTCACCTTATCCACGCCGCAGGTTTTTCTGCTGAAAGTTTTCAGACAGATACCAAACTTCACCCTTCACGGTGGGCTATGTGTGCCAACCTTCAGGGATATGGGTTCCTATTTAAAGGATACCTCTCCCCTGGGCCTTGTACAAGACTCTTACCAGGACTTTATAGCGAAATGGCGAAAGTGCTGGATCTTAGAGCCCAGTCCTCCGAAGAGAGACATTACAGGCGACGCCTCATGGATGAGGCCCGGATCCCATCCAGATTCAGCTCATTTGTAGGCGTCTTGGATGGATCCGAAAGCATAGCCCTTTTACCCCCAGAGGGTCTCTTTGGTAGAGCTTTCCTTTAGCACCTCCTAACGCGTCCAACACCTTTCGACACTGGCGAAAAAACTGAGGTACTTCCCTGATGGGAGGGGTTATATGGAGGGGAACTGTCTTCCATTGGTTGTGCCAGTGTCCAATCACCGCTGGTGACCCTTAACCCATTATGTAATGACTAGCTCTGTGTCCCGTGGTGTACGATAAAGAAAAAAGCATATATGCCGAAGCATTGGGGCAGCAGGAGCGATTTTGCGCCTAATGCCGCATACATACGGTCGAAATTCCGACGGAGGCTTGCCCGTGGAAAAGTCTGAGCATGTGTGTGCGGCATAATTTTTGCAGGAGGATGCCCCAATGCTTCGGCATATATAAATGGTGCATGTATGTCCATCATTAGAAGTGGGTGGATAAATGGCGGTATTCTAATGGTGGGCATACCCATTTTTTTTTGTTCAGCCAACAGGCTGCATGAAAAAAAAAGATTACAATGCATGTCCAACAAGGACCAGCAACGTACTGGTATGTTGCTGGACTTTGAATGGTTATACCAGATTGATGCCTGCGGGTTTAGGTATCATCTTGGTATCATTCTTTTCAGCCAGCAGCCGGCTTTCATGTAAAAGCAATCCTAGCGGCTAATTAGCCTCTGGACTGCTTTTACAAGCAGTGGGAGGGAACGTCCCCCCCCGGATATAAAAAGCGCCATTGGGAAAGCATTTTATCACACCGATCTTGGTGTGGTCAGATGCTTTGATGGCAGAGGAAAGATCTAGGGTCTAATAGACCCCAGTTTTTTTTTAAAAAAGAGTACCTGTCACTACCTATTGCTATCATAGGGGATATTTACATTCCCTGAGATAACAATAAAAATGATAAAAAATATTGAAGGAACAGTTTAAAAATAAAATAAAAAAGCAAAATTAATAATAATAAAAAAAAAACACCCCTGTCCTGCCCTGCTCTTGCGCAATGGTGAACGCAAGCGTCTGTCTGGCGTCATATGTAAACAGCAATTTCACCATGCATGTGAGGTATCACCGCGAAGGTCAGATCGAGGGCAGTCATTTTAGCAGTAGACCTCCTCTGTAAATCTAACGTGGTAACCTGTAAAGGCTTTTAAAAATGTATGTAGTTTGTCGCCAATGCGCGTTTGTGCGAAATTTTCAAGCATGTCGTGTTTGGTATCTATGTACTCAGCCTAAGATCATCTTTTTTATTTCATCAAACATTTGGGCTATATAGTGTGTTTTAGTGCATTAAAATTAAAAAAAGTGTATTTTTTCCCCAAAAAATGTGTTTGAAAAATCGTTGCGCAAATACTGTGTGGAAAAAAAAATGCAACACCCACCATTTTAATCTGTAGGGCCTTTGCTTTAAAAAAATATATAATGTTTGGGGGTTCAACATAATTTTCTTGCAAAAAAAAAATGTTTTCATGTAAACAAAAAGTGTCAGAAAGGGCTTTGTCTTCAAGTGGTTAGAAGAGTGGATGTAAGCTTCCTAATGTTGTGTATAAAATGCCAGAACAGTTCAAACCCCCCCCCCCCCAAATGACCCCATTTTGGAAAGTAGACACCTCAAGCTATATACTGAGAGGCATGTCGAGTCCATGGAACATTTTATATGTTGACACAAGTTGCGGAAAAAAGACAATTTATTTTGTATTTTTTTGCACAAAGTTGTTACTAAATGATATATTGCTCAAACATGCCATGGGCATATGTGGAATTACACCCCAAAATAAATTCTGTTGCTTCTCCTGAGTACGGGGATACCACATGTGTGAGACTTTTTGGGAGCCTAGCCGCGTACGGGACCCCAAAAACCAAGCACCGCCTTCAGGCTTTCTAAGGGTGTAAATTTTTGATTTCACTTCTCACTGCCTATCACAGTTTCGGAGGCCATGGAATGCCCAGATGGCACAAACCCCCCCAAATGACCCCATTTTGGAAAGTATACACCCCAAGCTATTTGCTGAGAGGTATGGTGAGTATGTTGCAGATCTCGCTTTTTGTCACAAAGTTATTTTCTTTCTTCATTTTCAAAAACAAATGAGAGCTGTAAAATACTCAACATGCCTCTCAGCAAATAGCTTGGGGTGTCTACTTTCCAAAATGGGGTCATTTGGGGGGGGGGTTTGTGCCATCTGGGCATTCCATGGCCTCTGAAACTGTGATAGGCAGTGAGAAGTGAAATCAAAAATTTACACCCTTAGAAAGCCTGAAGGCGGTGCTTGGTTTTTGGGGTCCCGTACGCGGCTAGGCTCCCAAAAAGTCTCACACATGTGGTATCCCCGTACTCAGGAGAAGCAACAGAATTTATTTTGGGGTGTAATTCCACATATGTCCATGGCATGTTTGAGCAATATATCATTTAGTAACAACTTTGTGCAAAAAAAAAAAAAAAAATGTCTTTTTTCCGCAACTTGTGTCAACATATAAAATATTCCATGGACTCGACATGCCTCTCAGTATATAGCTTGGGGTGTCTACTTTCCAAAATGGGGTCATTTGGGGGGGGGGGTTTGAACTGTTCTGGCATTTGTGCTATTTTGGCATTTATGGCCTTCGAAACTGTGATAGGTAGTGAGGAGTGAAATCAAAAATTTGTGCCCTTAGAAATCCTGAAGGCGGTGCTTGGTTTTCGGGGCCCCGTACGCGGCTAGGCTCCTAAAAAGTCCCACACATGTGGTATCCCCGTACTCAGGAGAAGCAGCAAAATGTATTTTGGGGTGCAATTCCACATATAACCATGGCATGTTCGAGCAATATATCATTTAGTGACAACTTTTTGTAATTTTTATTTATTTATTTTTTTGTCATTATTCAATCACTTGAGACAAAAAAAAATAAAAAATTCAATGGGCTCAACATGCCTCTCAGCAATTTCCTTGGGATGTCTACTTTCCAAAATGGGGTCATTTGGGGGGGGGGGGGGTTTGTACTGCCCTGCCATTTTAGCACCTCAAGGAATGAGATAGGCAGTCATAAATTAAAAGCTCTGTAAATTCCAGAAAATGTACCCTAGTTTGTAGACGCTATAACTTTTGCGCAAACCAATAAATATACGCTTATTGACATTTTTTTTACTAAAGACATGTGGCTGAATAAATTTTGGCCTAAATGTATGACTAAAATTGACTTTATTCGATTTTCTTTTTCGTACATCACGGGACACAGAGCGACTTAGTCATTACTAATGGGTTATATAGGTACCTTCAGGTGCTGGCACTGGCAACTTCCAAAACCGGAAGTACCCTCCCCTATATAAGCCCCTCCCATCCGGGAGTACCTCAGTGTTTTGCCAGTGTCTAAGGTGTTGGCCAAAGAGTAACATGTGTTTTCACTGGGCTTGCGTACAGGTTCTTTTATGGGCCTCAGTAAGCTGTTCCGGATCCGACCAAAAAAGCTTCATAGCTAAACGGTCGGTACCCGGGCCTTGCAACAGAAGAGCAAGGTTTTGCCTGTAATGCCTCTCTTAGGAGGGCTGGACCCTGGGATCCAGAGCTCTGGTCATACCCACGACCAAGATGTTGTCTGTGCAGGGTGCTATACAGGTCCAGGGGAGTGGAATCCTTGGGAACCCGGTCCCTGAAGGTTTAATTACAATGCCTGCCGTGATAGGTGAAGTTTGGGCTTCTGTGGACCAAACAAAGTCCTGCGGCGGGGAAGAGGTAAGTGGGGGCCCCCAGGAACTTGGTTCTATTGGGGGACCCCCAAGCCTAATTTGTCTGTCTGTTACCTAACGGTATTCCCGCTAAATATCTGTGCATGCCTGTAACTACTGGAAAATGTAAAATTTTAATAGTAGTCAAGAAAAAAAAAAAAAAAAAGGGAGACTGCGGTACCTGTGTTAAACCACTAGAGGCCGCTGTGGTCCATTTTTTCTTGTCACGTGGATCTTTTTCTTTTCAACTCAAAAGATCCAGGCAGTTGGTAAGTTCTCTGTGGGAATCCACTTCCTCTGCCCTGTTGCTGCGCTCATCCACCGCAGGCCCTCCGGCAAAAAGGGCCCTGGCTCCTAGTCCCTGCTTATTTTTCAAAAAAAGCGCAGAAGGCGCGTGCGCGTGCACGCGCCTCCTATGTAGAAATGAGCGAAAAAAAAGGGGCGGGGCTGGTGGATGACGCTCGATCCGCGGCGCTTCCGCGCATGTGCAGGCATCCCAGCATGGATAAAAGACACAGTACAAGTGTCAGCTGGATGCAAACAGAGCTAGCAACAAAACGGTGGCACACAGAGGCGGTTGATGCAGGCATCCCCATAGAAAGGCACTTTAGTGGACACCAGCTGGTATATAGCAGCAACTGTGCTAGACTATTACCAGTAAAAGTGGTGTATGACGACGGGAATACCTCAGCTCTGTGCTTAAAGGATATGTCGTCCAGACGCTCTGGAAATAAATCTTCCAAGAAGCAAAAGGGGTCTCCATCGGGCTCTGAGGATTTTGGGCATGCTTGTACTGCACCAATCTCCCCTGAAATTTCAGAGGTTAGTAGCCGTAGGAACCCCGCAGGAGTACCTGGTGCTGCGGCTGTCCCCAGTCCACCTGCTCCTGTATATATAACAGAGGAGGTTTTTTCCTCAGCTCTGGGAGGATTGGAAGAGAGATTAACAGCATTGATCGCTGCTTCCCTGTCACAGGGAAAGCCCGTCCGATCTCCGTCTCCTCCTTCAGAGTACCTGTTAGTGGAGGAACAGCCCCACACAGAGATCGACCTACCTGAAGGGGATCAGGATGAGGTTGATTCGGTTATAGAGGAATCAACAGTGGAAGAACCTTTCTCAGCATCTCAGGCTGAAAGATTATGGGTTCAGTCTCTGACTAACATGGTCCGATCAGCATTTAAAATGCCTCTTGCGGAGCCATCAACCACTACTGTCTCCTCGCTGGGGTCGCTAAAAGCTCCCCAGACTGTCTGTTCCTTCCCAATCCACCCCTTATTGGAAGGGCTTATTTACCAGGATTGGGAGCATCCTGATAAAATATTTACTCCCCCCAAGAGATTTCCGGTGATCTATCCCATGGAGGATAAGTTCATACAAAAATGGAAGGTGCCCACAGTGGACGCAGCCATCTCTTTTGTGAATAAATCACTGACATGTCCAGTAGATAATGTTCCAATGTTCAAAGACCCAATAGATAAAAAATTGGAGTCTTTACTAAAATCTGCTTTCTCTACAGCAAGCATGGTGACACAACCTGCAGTAGCAGCTATTGGGGTCTGCCAAGCAGTGAAGGATCAGTTGAAACAAGTCTTAAGGGACTTGCCAGATCAGCAGGCTCTTGCCCTAGCTGACCTACCCAGAGCCTTGTGTTTTGCGGTGGACGCCATAAAGGATACAATCCAACAGGCCTCCCGCTTTACGCTGTCTGTAGTACATATGCGTAGGCTTCTATGGCTCAAAAACTGGTCTGCTGAGGCTCCCTGTAAGAAATTGCTGATTAGCTTCCCATTTCATGGAGAACGCTTATTTGGAGAAGATCTGGACAAGTATATCCAGAAAATTTCTGCCGGTAAAAGTACACTCTTGCCGGTTAAGAACAAAGTTAGAAGTCCTTCTTTTAAGAGGCCTACTTCTCCAGTCCCTGGCACATCGGCTGTGAAACAGTTCCGACGGCCTCCACGGTCAAATCCAGGGGGCAGAAATCAGGGACAATCACAGGGTAACAAGAAACCCTGGGTCAAGAGAGGTACGAAACCTCCCCCCAAGTCATGAATGGTTGCCCCCACTCAATCGGGTGGGGGGAAGACTTCAGTTGTTCACAGAGACCTGGCGGGACACCATCAGAGACAGATGGGTGATCTCCGTAGTAAGTCTGGGATACAAGCTGGAGTTAAAAGACACTCCTCCTGCCCATTTTATGAGGTCAAACGTGCCAAGCGATCCCCAGAAGAGAGGATCCCTCCTTCTGGCACTAGAACAACTATTGCTCCAAGGTGTAATCATGAAGGTTCCCTTGGAAGAATGCGGGTTCGGGTTTTACTCAAACCTCTTCACAGTCCCCAAACCAAATGGGGACGTGAGGCCCATATTAAATCTAAAAGGGGTTAAACAAATTCCTACATATCAGGACTTTTCGGATGGAGTCGATCCGATCGGTGGCCACCGCCCTACAAGGGCAGGAATGGTTAGCCTCGATCGACATAAAGGATGCTTATCTGCATATTCCCATCTTTCCGGCCCATCAGAAATTTCTACGCTTTGCAGTAGAAGGGCGCCATTTTCAGTTCAGAGCCTTACCTTTCGGTCTGGCCACAGCACCACGAGTGTTCACAAAAATTCTGGTCCCACTATTGGCCAATCTAAGAACACTGGGTGTAACGATAATGGCATATTTAGACGACCTGCTACTAATAGACCACTCAGTGGAAAAACTGGAAGTAGCTATTCACGAGACAATCAAGTATCTGGGATATCACGGTTGGATTATCAACCGAGACAAGTCAGCTCTAAGACCAGTCAAAAGTCTGGAATACTTGGGGCTAAGGCTGGATTCAAATCGGAGAAAGATTTTCTTACTTCCAGAGAAGGTGTCGTCTTTGAAAGATTTGACCCACTTAGTGGGTACAAAAAGAAAACCATCCATACGCCTGTCCATGAGGCTGCTGGGAAAAATGGTGGCTTCATTCGAAGCAGTACCCTACGGTCAATTCCATTCAAGGAACTTGCAGAGGGCCATACTGTCAGCCTGGAACAAAAAAGTTCAGGCTTTAGACTTACCAATGTCCCTGTCCCCTTCCGTTCGCAAGAGCCTCCATTGGTGGTTGGTGCCCCAGAATCTGGAAAAAGGGAAACCCTTCAGTCCGGTTTCTTGGAAGGTGGTCACTACAGATGCCAGCCTCATAGTCTGGGGGGCAGTACTGGAGCAATGGTCTCTCCAGGGCAAGTGGTCAGAAGCAGAGAAGGCCCTGCCCATCAATCTCTTAGAGATACGAGCAGCCCGGTATGCCCTAGTAGCATGGACATCCAAACTCCAAGGGTCCCCTGTCAGAATTCAATCAGACAATGCCACAGCAGTGGCATATATCAATCACCAGGGTGGCACCAGGAGTCGTGCAGCCCTGAGGGAAGCGAATTGCATCCTGAAATGGGCAGAAAGATATGTCCCAGCCATATCCGCGGTTTTCATCCCAGGAGTGGAAAATTGGAGAGCGGACTTTCTAAGTCGCCAGCAATTATGCCCGGGGGAATGGTCTCTTCACCCCGAGGTTTTCCAGGCAATATGCCAGCGGTGGGGAACACCGGATGTAGATCTGCTAGCATCCAGATTTAACGCAAAGGTGGACAGATTTGTGTCTCGCACAAGGGATCCCCTAGCTTGCGGCTCGGATGCCCTAGTGTTCCCTTGGGATCAGTTCAAGCTGATATATGCATTCCCACCGCCACAATTGTTACCGCGATTAATCCGCAGAATCCGGGTAGAAAAAAAAACGGTGATTCTGGTGGCTCCAGCGTGGCCCCGAAGAGCATGGTACGCGGTGATCGTAAAGATGTCAGTGGGGAGTCCTTGGACCCTCCCACATCGTCCGGACCTGCTTTCGCAGGGACCGATATACCACCCTTCCTTACAAGCCCTAGGTTTGACGGCCTGGCTATTGAAGCCCACATTCTAAAAAAGAGAGGTCTCTCTAATCCTGTGGTATCTACCATGATCAATGCCAGGAAGCCGGTATCCAGGCAGATCTATTATAGGATCTGGAAGGCGTACATCGCGTGGTGTGAGGCCAAGAAATGGCATCCGCGTAAGTACGTAATAGGTAGGATTCTGGACTTCCTACAGTGGGCTGTGGATAGGAAGCTTGCCTTGAGTACTATCAAGGGTCAGATTTCGGCCTTGTCAATATTTTTTCAAAGGCCCTTGGCTTTGCATTCATTAGTCAAAGCTTTCATACAAGGAGTGATGCGTATTAGCCCTCCGGTTAGTATTCCCATATGTCCATGGGACTTAAACCTGGTTCTGTCGGTTCTACAGAAACAACCGTTTGAACCATTGCAGCACATTTCCTTGGTTCTTCTCACCAGGAAATTGATTTTCTTAGTAGCCATTTGTTCGGCTAAAAGAGTATCGGAATTAGCCGCCATGTCCTGTAAGGAGCCATATCTGGTTGTCCATAAGGACAGAGTAGTATTACGTCCTCACCCAGCCTTTCTTCCTAAGGTGGTATCGAGGTTTCATTTGAACCAAGATGTGCTTCTTCCTTCTTTTTTTCCCCAAACCTACCTCGGTAGAGGAAAAGTTATTGCATTCTTTGGATGTAGTAAGAGCAGTTAAAGCTTATCTAAAAGCCACTACTCAGATTCGTAGAACGGATACTTTGTTTGTTCTGCCGGAAGGCCCCAGAAAGGGTCAGGCAGCATCAAAATCTACTTTAGCCAAGTGGATTCGACAGGTCATAATACAAGCCTATGGCTTGAAAAGGAGTCCGCCTCCGTTCAAAGTTAGGGCGCACTCCACAAGAGCAGTTGGAACTTCATGGGCAGTGCATCACCAGGCCTCCCTGGCTCAAATCTGTAAGGCCGCAACATGGTCTTCAGTACACACGTTTACTAGGTTCTACCAGGTGGACGTTAGAAGTCAGGAGGATGTCGCCTTTGGGCACAGTGTGTTGCAGGCCGCAAAAGATCCTCATGCCTGATGGCACCCAGCTTATGTATAGTGTACCCCCCCCCCCTCATTTGGCATTGCTTTGGGACGTCCCATTAGTAATGACTAAGTCGCTCTGTGTCCCGTGATGTACGAAAAAGAAAAAGGGATTTTTATAACAGCTTACCTGTAAAATCCTTTTCTTGGAGTACATCACGGGACACAGAGCTCCCACCCCTCTTTTTTGGCGACACTTATTGCTTTGCTACAAAACTGAGGTACTCCCGGATGGGAGGGGCTTATATAGGGGAGGGTACTTCCAGTTTTGGAAGTTGCCAGTGCCAGCACCTGAAGGTATCTATATAACCCATTAGTAATGACTAAGTCGCTCTGTGTCCCGTGATGTACTCCAAGAAAAGGATTTTACAGGTAAGCTGTTATAAAAATCCCTTTTTTCTTATAACAAAAAAGTAGAAAATATAATTTTTTTTCAAAATTTTCAGTCTTTTTCCGTTTATATCGCAAAAAATAAAAATCGCAGAGGCAATCAAATACCATTAAAAGAAAGCTCTATTTGTGGGAAGAAAAGGACGCAAATTTTGTTTGGGTACAACATTGCATGTCCGCACAATTTACAGTTAAAGCAGCACAGTGCAAAATTCTGAAAACACCTCTGGTCCTTTAGCTACCAAATGGTCCGGGGCTTAAGTGGTTAATCGGTCAAAGACAGGTTTGCCATAAGCAGACTATTTTTTGGGATTGATGTAACTTTAAATAATAATGGCAATAATATATTAAGACAAAAAGTGCGATTGCAAAAAAACATGGAAAAACAAAATTAGTTTTTTTACATATTGTAGAAAAAAAAAAGAAGTTAACACATGCCTTCCGCTGATGTACTTAGGTGGAATTAGATATATCTGCAGAGCCTGAAATTTTCGGCTGACTCCTTCATTTACTTTATTTCATCTGCCTTCAGGCTTCTTACGGTGTGAATATACAAGTCTATTTTTAGCTGAAGTGCTACTTTCCAAGTTTACAGGCGCTAGGTTTTTCTTCTTTTTTTTTTTACTCCTCTGTTCTTTCGGCTCCTGAAAGTGTTATGCAGATTAGCATAGATTAACCAATATGATTCTCCATAAAGCATGCTGCACTGTATAATGCCATTGGTTTACTTACAATGGGAGATGATTTATTTTCAAGCAAGAAAACCATACATTGCTATTTTAACATGTTTTAACATATTTTAGCAAATAAAATGAGCTGCTTTGAATATGCAGCTGCTATGGAGATTTGAATGGGAATGAAAACATTGCCTTTTTTTCTTTCTCCGGTTTTATCATTTTGTGACTCTTTTTCACATTTTTTTTCTATTTTATTTTCTATTGTGAGGAGCATACCCAGCAGTAAAACAGTATTTTAGTTAAAATCAGGTATGCAATTTGCATGGAACAATTTAGGAATAGTATCTGTGGTAAACAATGATTAACCTCATAAACAGAGCTGCAATGTGCATTCTTTATGAAGGTAACACCTCATTATATCTTTATTAGGGAGAGAATAGGGCTTGCTCTGCAGAAATCACATAGAATGCATATTTACACAGATATGTCTTGAAAATGTTGCATGTGGTGGGGAACGGGAAACTGCGTTTAGTTATGGAGTGATTATGATATTTAGAATCGCAGACCACTCTTAGGATATATGGAAAATAGGGCATTCCCGGGCAGATCTCTACTTGTTGTGATCCAGTCACTTACTGTATTTTTTACCCCCTTCCTAACCAGAGCACTTTTTTACAATTTGGCACTGCATTGATTTAACTGGTAAATGCGCAATTATGCAATTCTGTACACAAACTACATTTTTTTTTCTTTTTTTCCCCCACAAATAGAGCTTTCTTATGGTATTTGATGACCTCTGCGGTTTTTATTTTTTTGCACTATAAACAAAAAAAGAGTGAACATTTTGAAAAAATAACAATATTTTTTACTTTTTGCTATAATAAATATCCCCAAAAATTTATTCATCAGTTTAGGCCAATATATATTCTTCTACATATTTTTGGTAAAAAAATTGCAATAAGCGTATATTGATTGGTTTGCGCAAAATTTTTAGCATGTACGAACTATGGGAAAGATTTATGGCATTTTTTTTTTTTTTTACTAGTAATGGCGGTGATCTGCGATTTTTAGCAGTACTACGACATTGCAGCGGACAGATCAGACACTTTTGATACATTTTTGGGACCATTGACATTTTATACAGCGATCAGTGCTATAAAAATGCACTGATTACTGTGTAAATGTCACTGGTAGGGAAGGGGTTAATACTAGGACGTGCATGGCGTGCATTTGTATTCGGCCCCCTTTACTCTGATACCCCTAACTAAAATCTAGTAGAACCAATTGCCTTCAGAAGTCACCTAATTAGTAAATAGAATACACCTGTGTGTAATTTAATCTCAGTATAGACACAGCTGTTCTGTGAAGCCCTCAGAGGTTTGTTAGAGAATTTTGGTAAACAAACAGCATCATGAAGGCCAAGGAACACACCAGACAAGTCAGGGATAAAGCTGTGGAGAAGTTTAAAGCAGGGTTAGGTTATAAAAAAAATCCCAAGCTTTGAACATCTCACAGAGCATTGTTTAATCAATCATTCGAAAATGGAAAGCGTATGGCACAACTGCAAACCTACCAAGACATGGCCTTCCATTTAAACTGACAGGTCAGATAAGGAGAGCATTATTCAGAGAAGCAGCCAAGAGGCCCATGGTAACTCTGGAGGAGCTGCAGAATTCCACAGCTCAGGTGGGAGAATCTGTCCACAGGACAACTACTAGTCGTGCACTCCACAAATCTGGCTTTTATAGAAGAGTGGCAAGAAGAAAGCCAATGTTGAAAGAGCCATAAAAAGTCCTGTTTGCAGTTTGTGAGAAGCCATGTGGGGGATACAGCAAACATGTGGAAGAAGGTGCTCTGGTCAAATTTAACTTTTTGGCCTAAAAGAAAAATGCTATGTGGCGGAAAACTAACTGCACATCACCCTGAACACACCATCCCCACCGTGAAACATGGTGGTGGCAGCAGCATGTTGTGGGGATATTTTTCCTCAGCAGGGACAGGGAAGCTGGTCAGAGTTGAGGGGGAGATGGATGGAGCCAAATACAGGGCAATCTTAGAAGAAAACCTATTAGAGTCTGCAATAGACTTGAAACTGATTTGGAGGTTCACCTTCCATCAGGACAACAATCCTAAACATACAGCCAGAGCTACAATGAAATGGTTTAGATCGAAGCATATTCATGTGTTTAAAATGGCCCAGTCAAAGTCCAGACCTAAATCCAATTGAGAATCTGTGGCAAGACTTTTTAAAATTGCTGTTCACAGACGCTCTTCATCCAATCTGACAGAGCTTGAGTTTTGTTGCAAAGAAGAATAGGCAAAAATGTCACACTCTCTAGATGTACAAGGTTGGTAGAGACATACCCAAAAAGACTTGCAGCTGTAATTGCAGTGAAAGGAGGTTCTACAAAGTATTGACTCAGGGGGGCTGAATACAAATCCACGCCACACTTTTCACATATTTATTTGTAAAAAAAAGTTGAAAACCATTAATCATTTTCCTTTCACTTCACAATTATGTGGTACTTTGTGTTGGTCTACCATATAAAATCCCAGTAAAATACATTTACATTTTTGGTTGTAACATGACAAAATGTGGAAAATTTCAAGGGGTGTGAATACTTTTTCACGGCACTGTAAGTGAGCCTTTTTATGTAATTCTGAGCGTTACATCTGCTCTTCCAGTTTAGGAGACCTGATTTGACTCTGCAGCAGTTCAGTAACATTTAGGATTCATCAGGCATGCGGTTGGTGGGTTGCAAAAATGCACATTTGAGCTGTGGTTTTGCCTGCCAACCGTTCCCCCCCCCCCCCGGCAATTTGGAACCCCGTTTTCACCCAAATCTACTGGCGTTCTGGTCCAGGCACACCTAGAGAACATGCCTGGCAAACGAAAAGGAACCTCCAGACCATAACGTCTGACGGACTTTTTCACTCAGCCGCAACATGGAGGTAGGCAAAATGGTGCCGGGTCGTCATCCAAACCAGCCGTTAAAGCAGTTGTAAACGTAAAAATTTCACTTTGCCTTTTTTTTTGCGAATTATTATTACAAACCGATTGCCAGTAGTCATTTTTATTATACCTGTTTCCTTTTCTAGTTGGCGATATGTGGAGACGTGTAACACGCATGCGCCATATCCTCGTTAATTCCGGCAAGCCCAGACTCTGGTGGAAAAATTCATTGTTTATGTCGGGGCTGCGTCATTTCCTGTTGTAGACGTCAGCCCCAACATCCCGCGATGCTTCGTCAAGATTCCTTCTTAAGAAGAGGCTTGAAAATTTTGATCGTAGTGCGCACGCGCGGGATTACGGAGACAGGGAGGAACTGTGGGCTGAAATAAAAATAGATTCAGACGCGGAAGACCACAGAGGAGATGGCGCGGGCTTATATGATGAATAATGCTTAACAAGATCAAGATTATATACAGTAAGAAAAATAATTTATATATGTATATATATATATATATATATATAGCGATTAATCGATTTTATAAATACCTTGTCTTTATGAATATGGTAAGTATCATGTTAGTATCGGAGGGTTTACTACCGCTTTAAGAACCAGGTGAAGTCACACAAAACAACAACCTCTCCCCAACATAACGATTCCCCTAACAGACATCAGTCCTATCCTCCTTCCCCACCCTCAGGAAGCCCAGCTAAGGCTAAGTTCAGGCTCGATGGAGCTGGATACAGCCCTATAATGAGCCCTGTCACTGACTCAGGAGATGACACGAGGGAGCTCCCTTAATCCATCACTTCCTTCCCCACCATGAATCAACCCCTGCTGGACACTGTCCTAAAAGACATGCTCGTATCACTGAGAAGCACGCTGCAAGCAGACATGATGAACTGCATGCACAGATTCAGTGGGGAAATCAAAGCAGTGGAATCCAGAGTATAACACATTGAAGGCAAGATGGGGGAGTTTGCATCCACTATAAATGATCTGATAGACGCAAATGAAGAGGAGGAGGGAGAGTCAGAATGGATCAAGAACAAATTAGCGGATATTGAAGATGGGTCTAGAAGGAACAATTTAAAAATAAGGGTGATCCCTGAATCTTTCCAACAAACAGACCTGCAGTCCTATGCAGCCACTCTGTTCAAATCTCTCCTACCTGACCTTTCTGACATTGATGTCACCATTGACAGAATCCACCGCCTACCTAAACCCTCATATCTGCCTGAAAAATTTCCTAGAGACGTGATCCTACGACTCCATTTCTATCATATTAAGGAACAACTCATGCTAGTGATGCGCAAACTACAACATGTCCCCTCTCAATACCAGAACCTGCAATTCTATGCAGATCTTTCCCAGCATACTCTGCAAAAGAGGAAGAATCTAAACACAATCACCAAGGTTCTTAGGAACCATAAGATACCTTACAGATGGGGATATCCCACAAAAATCACTATCACAAGAAACGACTGAATGTATGCTGTGGAATTTATGATTGGAAAATCCTCCCTGAGCCGGGTACTGATGATGAGGCCAATACTTACGGGAGATCACCAAACCCTGATTGGAAAACAGTCACGCAAAAGAATGCCAAATCTGCAGCCTGATAGTAGGGGTTAATATTTGTCCCTTGCGAGGTGACCTGGAACAGCTGTTAGGCTTGAACTTACCCCCCCACTACATTTGAGCAGCAAATAGCTGCACACGAGTGATCTATCGGGGAAAACCCCCCTGTAAGATCTGTTTTCTTTGACAGTTATAATGTTTCTTTTGTTATGTTTCTGGACTTTCTATTTTCTTTATCTCTCTAATTGCACAGCCGTTCACAGTAAGCTCATTGACCATCACGAAAAATTTCGCAAAGCAAACATCTATGGAAACCCTCTGCCTTGGCAGGAAGGATCTCCTCCCACATACAGGACCATCATCAAACGGAGTGAGTACATTGCACACCCCTTTACATCATCTCCAAAGTGGTCACAAGGGAACAACCTGAACATATTATTGCCAATACTACACCTACTACCAACACATCTAAATATTCTAACAAAATGGTTATCACTTTCCTTTCGGTAAACTCTAAGGGCCTCAACCACCCTATGAAGAGGAAGTCCCTATGGAAAGAGGCCATCTCCAATAAATGTGATGTCCTGTGCACGCAGGAAACCCATTTCTGCAACACATCTTCACCATCCTGCACACACAAGAACTTCCCCTCTGTGTTTATTGCCAATGCAGACTCTAAAACAAAATGAGTACTCATTGCTATACAAGACACTATTGCTTTTACCTTACACAAGGAAGTCAAGGATCCAATGGGACGTTTTCTGATCCTATTTTGTGATATTAACCTGGTCACGTACACAATCGTGAATGTCTATGCTCCCAACGTGCACCAAATCCATTTCTTTCTTAAACTTATGAAAAAATACAAGCTCACAGAAGGGGTCTTCTTGTGATCTCTGGAGATTTCAATGTTACCCCAGACCCAACTATTGACTCCACATCAGGAGCTAAACGCTCATCTCCCTCTCTACAAACAGTCCTTCACCATCAAGGTCTATATGATGTGTGGAGACGTTTTCACGCAGGAGAGAAGGATTTCACCTTCTTTTCCGCACCTCATCGTGTGTACACCAGGATTAACCTATTTTTAGTTGACCAACAGACCCTATCCAAATCCCTTTTCCGCTTCCATCAACAACATCACGTGGTCTGACCACGCTTCGAAACCCTTTCCATAGCGGATTCATCGTTGACCAATTCAATTCCCCTGTGGCGAGCCAATTCATACCTTATGCAAGAACCTGAAACCAAACAGTCAATTGAAGAGCATATCAGAGTTTTTCTCTATTAACAAATCTTCTGTACAAGATCATTTTGTTTTGTGGAATGCTCATAAGGCATATATAAGGGGTATTTTCATAAAATTGGGGGCACGGGCGAAGAGGCAGCGGCAAGCAAGGTTGAATGCATTGACAGACAAAAAAATTTCATTAGAAACAAAAAATAAAACACAATATTCTCCCTCGCTCTCTAACAGATATGATCTCAGACTTCTCCTTTTGGAGTCTCTTGAAAAATCAACCAAGAGGCTGAAAATGACTGAGGCCCGGATTTACTCCCTTTGCCCCCCCAAGGCCAGGTCCTTCAATGCCGCCCCCTCCCCCCTCCCCAAAAAAACCTCAAAGTACTTGTGATTTGCATATTGTGTAATTGAAGACATACCTAGTGTATTTGTGCACTGTTTTTATACAATAATAACTGTACATATATGCATTATGCAGCATTCCCAGTAAGAAATTAAATACCTTTAAGTCAAATATTCTGCTTGGCACTGTAATCTCGTCCTGGAGGGGGCTCAGAGGCAGAGCAGTAATGATGGGAGAATCATAGCTGCCTGGAAGATGTGGAGACAGATGAACACTGGACTGGATGTGAAGGTCCTCAGTCAGGAGGAGAGGGCTGGGACGTCTCCAGCGCCAGTTTTCTTATAAGTTCACTCCAGGATTTCCTTCTTGCCCATGAGCAGGAAAAGTAAAAGACGCCTCCCATTTGCCTGACGCCGTGATGGAACATCGGGAGTTGTTGATAGTAGTCGCCGGTCGGGACGCCGGGTCGGAACATGGGGATTTTCTGCCGGTGTTCTGCCGATGAGTGTCCCCCCGGCGGATAATGTCCCCCCTGTACTGCGCAGGCGCAGCGCTTGCACAGTACGAACCAAAACCGGGCCGACGGAAGTAGCCGAAGATAAATCGCTCAGTCAGCTGAACACGGCGCCTGCGCAATGACGACGATATTGTGACAGACGCTGCCGCACACTCCCGAAGCTCGTGCTACTCTGCAAGGGGGCGGGTGCAATACTGTTATATCGTCTAAGGGGCGGATAGCTACTGAAGAGGCCGAGTTTTCAATTGATGGGCAGAGCTGATAACTTGGGGGTGGTATTAGCAATATACTCGTGCAAAGCCCCCTAACAACATTTCAAAAGCCGCCCTTCATTTGTTTAAACACGCCCCGCTAAGACGTATAGTATATTGCTAAAAGCACGGCCAAGTTATCGGCTCTGTACATCAATAGAAAACTCTGTCTCTTTTGTAGCTCTCCGCCCCTTAGACAATAGGACACCGGCCGGGACAACAGGATTTTTTCACCCCCCTGTTGCTGCGGCACCGCCCCTGCACCCACTGCCACGCAGAGGCCTGGCCTCGGTGGCCTTGTCTGGAATCCGGCCCTGGACTTACTATGCCAATAGAAACGGGGAAGGGAAACTATTAGCGCATAAAATTAAAGGCCATATGTGCAGAACCAAAATACCCTATATCTTACACCCTTAGACTAAAAACAAATTATACCACCCACAAGACATAACGGATGCCTTTAGCCACTATTATGGCACCCTATACAACTTGAAAGACGATGCTGAAACGTATCAACCCGATAATGATTCGATCAATAGCTTCCTACAGCAGACATCCCTCCCAAAACTGTCCCAGGAACAGCTTATTTTACTGAACCTGCCCTTTACCAATTCTGAGATCCACAATGCAATATAATTCCTGCCAACGAACAAATCTCCTGGCCCAGATGGCTTCATTGGCGAATATTACCGAACGTACAAACTTTTATTAACACCATACTTAGAACGTTTGTTCAATGCTGCCGCGGCCTCTTCTTTCTTTCCTTATGAAATGCTTCATGCTTTGATAGTGACACTACCCAAGCCAGGGAAAGACCCGAATGCCCCCGCGAATTTCAGACCGATCTCGTTACTAAATATGGATCTGAAGCTATATGCAAAACTCATAGCCACCCGCCTAATAGATATACTACCCCTTCTGATCCACCCAGACCAGTCAGGATTTACTAAAGGTCGTCAGACCTCCGATGCAACTCGGAGACTGAAAAATATTATACATCCAGCCGAAGTACAATAAAGGCCTTTTCTGCTGTTGGCCTCAGACGCAGATTAGGCGGCCTTTGATCAAATACATTGGAGGTACTTGGCTCTGGTGCTGGAGAAATTTGTTTTTTTCCGGTCATATATTTACAGCAATCATGGCCCTCTATTCCAAGCCCTCTGCTCAAGTCTACTCATCAGGAGTATTATCTACACCCTTTAACATCTCCAATGGGACATGGCAGGGGTGCCCTCTTTCCCCATTAATTTTAACTAATTGATGGAACCAGTGGCCAATTATATAAGAACCCAAGCCAATATTAAAGGCTTTCAAGTACAAAATTCCACGCATACTATCAGCCTGTTTGCTGATGATATCATATTGATGCTTACAAACGTTGAAGAATCCCTGGCTTCGGTACATTCGGCATTGCAAATGTTTAATAAGGTTTCTTATTACAAGGTGAATGAAAGCAAATCATTTATACTGGGGCTGGGAATAGACCCACTCCTACGACAAAAACTAAGTTCACCGTTTCCGTATAAGTGGAGTGATGGAGGCATAAAATACTTGGGTATCACACTAACGGCCTCAACTGAAGGTTTAGTTGAAGCCAACTACACACCTTTTTTTCAACGCGATTTAGATCAAAACTCCAAGACATGGCTAAGACAGAATTGTTGTGGTTGGGCCGTCTAGCAGCATTCAAAATGGGATTACTGCCACAACTGCTTTATTTATTTAGGACTCTACCTATACCAGTTCCTAACCGTTTTTTCACCAAAATACAATCCATTGGTAAATCGTTACCTATGGAAGGGAAAGAGAGGGAGATAAGCATTTAAAAAATTTAATAGCATCAAGAAGGGGGGTCATGTATTGATAAAAGATTACTATGTAGCCTCAATTCTAGCACAATTGAGAACATGGTTTCCCCAGTCACCTAGAACGAGATGGCAGGAACTAGAAGAATCCCAAACCCCAGGCAATAATCTCTATGACTTATTAATGACATCTAAAATTAAACCATTAACTACCGCCACCATGTCGCCTTCTATAAAAAACTCACTTCAGGCATGGAAAGTATTAATAACTATGCAAACTATAGATCCCACCACAGTCTCTCTCCATCTTCCTATTTCCAGCCTTCCTATGATCATTCCAGATCTTCATATAACACACTGGATAGACAAGGGAATAACGACTGTAAATAATCTTTTGATAGGACCCACGATAAAAACGTTCAGAGCCATTCAGTTGGAATACAATCTGGAGTGATCTGAAAGTTAGATTTCTTCAGATCAGCCACTTTCTACGCATGCACCCACAGACCTCTATCCAATTACCATGGAGATTAGCTCTATACGTCAACAAACCCTCCACCAACATAAAAGGCATTTCCCTGGTTTTTAACACTTTAAACCATAAATTAATATTCACAAAATGTTCTGACATTGCCGCTTGGGAAAGGGAAATGGGCACTTCCTACGCCCAAATACAGTGCCAAAAAGCACTTCAAACGACCCTTGACACAGATTGATCCCTTTAGGTGTGCCAGGGTGGGAATACCTCCTCCAGTATCATAGACTAGTAGTAAATGGGATTGATTACCACCTAAGTCGCAAGGTTTGTCTCTTCTGCAATAAAGAGCCTGCCTGCTCGGCGGTATTAAGGGTGGTTTTTTTTGTTTTTTTTTTAAACCTGTCATACTTACCTGCTCTGTCCAGTTGGTTTTGCACAGAGAAGCCCCGATCCTCCTCTTCTCGTGTCCCCTGTCGGCGCTCCTGGCTCCTTCTCCTTGACCAGTGTCCCCAATAGCAAGCCGCTTGCTATGAGGGCACTAGTAGTGCATGTTTGCTCTTGAGCCCTGCTCTAGGCATCCATAAAACACACACAGTTGTGGATCGGCCCCACTCTCTCCTCTTTGGCTGTGATTGACAGCAGTTGGAGCCAGTGGCTCCTGCTGCTGTCTCATCCAATGAGGAGAGGGAGTCCTGGGACAGCCGAGGCTCTCGTGCACATTGCTGGATCAAAAAGGGGCTCAGGTGAGTATATGAAGGGGCTGTGGGGGGCTTTTTACCTTCACGCGTAAAATGCATGATGATTTAAAAAAAACTTCCGCCTCTACAACCACTTTAAATCTGGGACTTTAGTTCCACTTTAAGGTCACCGGTTATAAATAAAGGTTAAAAAAAATTAAAACAAATGCAGCCACCTTATCTAGGGACTGGTAAGCTACATTATATTAAAACTGTTTTTCGGTTCAGGTACACTGTAATAAGGTTTGCTAAAATCCTTGCCAACTTAAAATGTTACTAAACCCACAACAGTAAAATCAGTCTGTATATGCAGTAAAGTTTGCTTATTATACTCAGTGTGGAATCTAAGCAGTTAATCCTCTGCATTGTGTAAATATACTGTTTGCTATCCTGTTTTCTCTGATTCTCACTTCAAACCATCTCCTGATAGCTTTATAGTATTGCTAAAGATTTTTTTTTTTGATGGGTGCATGTGATCAGCACTGTCCAGATATTGAGTCAGGGGTCATAGAGCCTCATAGGACAGTCAGAGGAGAATGAAAACTCCTCCTACAAGCTTTAGCCCGTGCTCAGCCGAACACTGATCTAAGTCACAAGACTGCTATATACTGCTGATGAGAATAGATATTTAGCAGTTTATATTTACTAAAATAATTGCATTTCCATATTCTGTGTACTGTGGGAGACCAGATATACTGAATGCAGGGTCCTGGGTTTAGTAACACTTTACGTTTTTCTCAAGAACACACAAACATTTTATTGCTTACATGGAAGTTTCAGTTTTATGATCTGATATAATTACCACAGATTCCAGTTGTTTTTTTTATTATTTTTTTTAAGGTATGAGACTATTTCAGTACTGTAATGTGGTGGTTTGTACACTAAAAATTCCAAACTTTTCAAACCTTTGTACAATTAACTGAAACACTGTAATGTCATAGAGTATTTTAGTGGCATGCAAAACTTCTAAGATATAAACGGAGAGGACACATAAAAGACACATTGCAGTTTATGATGTGTAGATACCCACCTGGAGAGATGAAAGCTTGAGAGATAAAGAGAGGAAAAAAACTGAGAAATGGCTAAATTCAGGAAGAAGATATGACTATGATGGGAAGGATTTAAAGTGGAAGGGTAACAGTTATAGCCCCCAGAAGTGCACATTTTATCTCAAGGCACCATTTGGCTTAAAATAAATTGTAGATCAAAGCTTGTCCTTAACCTATAAGTTTCTTAAGGCTTAATTATAAAGGTTATACTTCCAAAGGACAAAAGCATTATTCATTTATCTGTTCTTGTCTTCCAGGTTTATCTTGCAGATTATGGACTTTCTTACAGATACTGCCCTGATGGGAAACACAAAGAATATAAAGAAGACCCAAGAAAAGGCCACAACGGGACACTTGAGTTTACCAGCTTAGATGCTCACAAGGGGGCCGGTATGTTCCTTTTTATTATTATTACTGTATGAGCAGTTTAATTAAAAGAATATATAATGTGTATTGTGAACGCGCTTTTGTGAAGCACTGTCATCTTTACGTCTGTAGATGTATAGTAGATTTGTGAATTATCTCTGTTAATTTAATATAATAAATACATAAATATATCTCGTAAGGTAAAAAAAAAAACTATAGTACCTTTATTAGAAAGTACATGTATGATTTATTAATAAATTGTTTGGTATTGGATATGTAACAATGGGTTGTATTTTATGGAACCAACCATTTTTTTTTTTTTTTTTTTTTAGTATAGGCCTTCCTCTCAAAAAGAAAGTTGCATCCTATGAATGGATCAGGTTTTAGTTCCAAACGTCCTTTATTATATTTTGGTGGAAAATTTTGACTACCACTGAGCTCCTGGGTGAGGCAATAAGCATCAGAGCAAAGAATCCAGCGGGGGGGGGGGGGGGGGGGGCGGTTGTTTTTAACCATCATGTAATACAGCATGTTTTGGCATAACACCTAAGCTGTGTGGATGGTGCAGCATTCTATTTGAGAGAGAGGTGACTTTGAGAAGGACATAGTGGCTCCTTAGCCTGGCTGGCATGCACTACTGTTGAGAGCTGCCTACACCATATATAGCTGGCGAGAGCAGTTAGTGAGAAAGCGGGAATGGACCATTAATTGGTCTTTGTTACTAGTATATTACATTTAAATACCTCCCTCACTGTTACCACTTGGCCCACTGCAGTATGCCAGTCTAGGATATGATACTTTATCGGTAAAGATCAAGACCCCGTCCGGACTTTATTATGTACTGTCATGTATTTTTTCAGTACATGCCAGTCTTGGGAGAGGCTGAGGAGAATATGAGTGTTGCAAAGTAATTACTTGACATGAAGTCCACCTTTTTTAGAAAATTGTCCCACACAATAATAATATGACACTGAATGTTTTTTATACAGTAAAACTTTGGATTGAGAGTAACTTGGTCTGAGAGTGTTTTGCAAGACGAGCAATTTTTTTTTAGAAATTTTGACTTCATAAACGAGCGATGTCTTGATATAGAAGTAGCGTCACGTCACAACTGAGTAAAAAAAAGAAGGGAGGTGCCTCGAAGTGTAGCATTATGATTACATTTAATGAAGGTACAACATTAAGCAACTAACAGGGTGTTGATGATTAAAACGGGCACATCTAAGCAGGCCCAGACATTTTAGACTGAGCAGCCTTTGGCTAATTTACCGGGAGGCACGGAGAGCATGGGGGGGGCGAAGAATGTGGGGGGGTGGAGAACACAGGAGAGTGTGGAGAGCACTAAGGGAGCCAGAGAGCACAGGTGGTTAAGAGCATGGGGGGTGGAGAGCACTAGGGGGAGCCGAAGAGCACATGGGGGCTGGAAAGCACAAGCAGGGGCAGAGAACACGGGAGGCGAAGAGCACAGTGGGACTGGAGAGCACTGGGGGGGGTCGGAGAGCACTGGGAGGGGTCAGAGCACTGGGGGGGTCAGAGAGCACGGGGGCTGGAGAGCACTGGGGGGGCCTGAGAGCACAGGGGGGCTGATGAGCAGTGGGGGCCGGAGTGTACAGGGGGGCCTGATGAGAACTGGGGGGGCCAGAGAGTACAGGGGTTGATGCGCACAGGGGGGCCTGATAGCACTGGGAGGGGCTGGAGAGCACTGGGGGAGGGCTGGAGAGCACTGTGGGGGGGCTGGAGAGCACGGAGGGCTGGAGAGCACTGGGGGGGCCAGAGAGTACAGGGGGCTGATTAGCACTGGGGGGAGAGTACAGGGGGGCCTGATGAGCACTGGGGGGGCCAGAGAGTACAGGGGTTGATGCGCTGAGCACTGGGAGAGGACTGGAGAGCACCGGGGGGGGGCTGGAGAGCATGGAGGGCTGGAGAGCACTGGGGGGGCCAGAGAGTACAGGGGGGCTGATGAGCACTGGGGGGAGAGTACAGGGGGGCTGATGGGCACAGGGAGGGGGCTGGAGAGCACTGGGGGGTCTGAGAGCACAGGGGGGCCTGAGAGCACTGGGGGCTGGAGAGTACAGGGGGGCTGATGAGCAGTGGGAGGGGCTGGAGAGTACAGGGGGGCTGATGAGCACTGGGAGGGGCTGGAGAGCTCTGGGGGGACCGGAGTGTACAGGGGCTGGAGAGCACTGGGGGGAGTTGTAGATCACTGGAGCTGGAGTGCAGTGGGAGAGCCTGAGAGCAGGGGGTGCACCTGAGAGCATGGTGGGAGCCTATGAGCACTAGGAAGGGAGAGAGTGAGAAGCAGGCATTCAGAGGCTGTAGGGGAAAAAATAAAGAGATGGATTCTTCTACTGTGGCTGCAGCGGCTTCTCCTATCCAGGCGCACGCATGGAGACTGAGACACACTCGCTTGAACACCGGCCGGAGGCCGCGTCTCATGTAGATCCCCTCCCTCTTCACGGTCACAGGTAACGTGACCTGTAGTCTCCGCCCCCAGCACGACGGCTGAACTGTAATGGTGGCCGGACGGACGGACGGCCGGCCAGCCAGCCTTAGAGAGGCCGGGCGAGCGGCGGGGGCTCAAGGAGCAACTCGGCTGCCTTGGTCCCACAAGAACATGTGGCCCGCGGTGCCCGGTGTGCCCTATGGCCAGTCCGGGCCTGCATCTAAGTATGCAGGCATCTGGGGTAAAGCTGTCCAAATAGACCATCCTCTGCACCGCCATCGGCCTAATCCCTTACACGCTGCGCTCCACAAGTGCTTCAAGCCTCGCTTGTAGATTGCTCTACTGCAGGGTAGTCTTCCCGGTCACGATTGCAGACTTAGGCCTCGTACACACGACCGATTTTCTCGGCAAGAACCAGCAAGAAACTTGCTGGCAGAGAGGTCTTGCCGAGTAAATCGGTCGTGTGTACGCGTCTATCGGGTTTCTCGTCGAGAAAACTGACAAGAAACCTCGACGAGAAAATAGAGAACCTGCTCTCTATTTTCTCGTCGAGATTCTCCTCGGCATGTTTCTCGACGAGAAAAGTGAGTGTGTGTACACTTACCTGTCCTCCCGGAAGCCCGCGCATGTTCGAAATGAATTTGACGCATGCGCGGTAGCTTCCTAGGCATACGTAGGGTATACCAAGATGGCGGTGACGGCATCGAATGTGACGAGCGCATGCTCGTCGTAGTCGATGACGTCACCGCGTACGCTCCATTCAAAGAACCGCGGGTTCTTTGAAACGAGCGTGTGTACACTCGGCCGGGACAAGTTTCTTGTCCAAGAATCTCGTCGAAAAAAACGACATGTTTTTTTCAACGAGAATCTTGGCCGTGTGTACGAGGCCTAAGAGACGGCGGTGCAGAGGATGGTCCTTGTGGACAGCTTTACTCCGAATGCCTGCATACATAGATGTACACTAAAAAGCAAATTTAAACTTAGGACTTTCCTATTCACTGTTTGACTCCCCTCTACACTGACTACAGCTTTCTTCTAAGTGTTCAATGTTAGCTGAGCTCCATTAACTATGTCTAAAATGGAGAAGAGTTCCCAGTTTTGCACCTGTGTGCATGACCCCTTATGCACCGACGTGAAAATGCAAGCTTGCGACTTTCAGTTAATTGCTGTCAAAACTCTGTTGTGAAGACTACTCTAAATCTTTTGCACCTTGCCTTTTAAAACTGTTCTTTCTGGCCTCTTCTATATTCTACTTACTTAAACTCACGTTGATGGTATTGGAAACACATTTCCAGCTAAATTACATACATAGTCCTTTTTTTATTGGATATTGATTGCACTGCCTTGCATTCCCAGGCAGACTTAATTCAACAATTCCCTAATTAGTTAAAGTCATAACCTATGTCTTGTATTCATTTACCATTAATTAAACCTTAGTTGTTTATTACATTGCGGTCTCAATCCAGCAGACAGCCACAGGAACCAAGGAAGAAGAGTCTGCGGACTGTGATGGCACCTAAGGTCAATGCTGAAAATATATTGTATAAAATTTTACTGTTGACAGAATGGCTGAGAATCGATGTGGTCAATGCAGCAATGCTTTCTCAGTTGCTCTGTCGGCAAGACAAAAAGTCAATTGAAATATTATACTGGAAGAAAAATAACAGATTTTTTTAAATGATCCGGATTTGCAAAACTGTATTTTTGTTGAGTCTAGCTCCATGCTATAAACCTGAACATCATATTTAATTTAACGGGACTGATACTGTCCTAAGTGCAAACTTTTCATCTTTGTTGTTTCTGTTGCTTTATAGCCTGTTGCTTTGTTCTTTCAAAATCTTGTTGATCGAAATTGCTACATTTATTCTTTTTTTTGCCTGTTAAAAGATTTTGACATTGATGTAGATTAACAAGAGAGTTGGAAACAAGTACTTTGAAACAACTAGTTATGAGGGCTAAAATATACATACAGTATATATCTTGTACAGTACAAGTAATATTCACTGACCATGGGTTACATGCAGGCTACCTTCAGGTGATTGGACACTGGGGAAAAAGCTTGCCTAGTGGATACATCTATGACCCCACCCACTCCGGGAGACTTATTTTTTGTTGGTGTTAGGTGATGGATCTGTTTTCCCATGGGGAAGTCATTTTTCATTTTTAGACCATTCAGATTTAGTTTTTCTGACACTTTCTGGTATCTAACTGCTTTTTCTAGCAGTTTCAACATCAGTTACCCTCGGTATGTACCTTGGTGACTGTACACAGACCCCACTGTGTTGGGATGGCCTGTAATGTTTGCTCTTTGGTGCACTGGATACTGTGTTCGGCCCTCAACATGGCATGAAGTGCTATGTGTGTAGATAGCTCCAGAGTGCTATACAGGTCCAGGGCAGTAATCTATTTCTGTGGTTCCCAGACCCTGAAAGTCCCTGTGAGGTTATACCCACTGTGACAGGTGAAGCCTGGACCTCTAGTAGGACCAGAGTTGTGGATAAGACAGGGGTTTCCTGTATGTTAACACGATTCCTGGCTTTTATTATCAAAATCCTCAGTGCGCAGCACACTTTTTTTTTTTACAGGCAAAGGATTTGGGAGGTATTCATTTTCTTGTGATACTTCCTACTATTTTGTCTCTAATGTTTCCCAGCTGAGTCGACGCATTCCTGCATGTCTTTTCTATTAAAAATGTACACAGCACATTGTTACACTCTTGCTGCTATCTTCTACAAATACACAGAACACGGTTAGCATCTACGTTATAACAGCTCCTGTATCTGAACATGCCAAATCCATTCTGCTGTCCATCCGGTGATTACCCCAATGGGGATCCCCTCACTTAGCAATGGCAAATCAGAGGTGCAAGGGAGCTTGGACAAAAGGGATGAATAACATGCATTCTGCACACGGCCTACAGGAAACTCAAAACACTGCTTAGAGTGATAGCTTTCCCTTTGTCCCAGAGCAATGTCCAATTATGACACTGCTCTCCTCATCTGAACACAGCTCCCTCTCAGGAATGTACTATGTGGCCTGTCTGACAAAAGCACATTACTCTTTCGTCCATGGACTGACACAGCTTCTCTATTGACATAGTGGGTATTATCCTTTAATTAGGAGTGACTAGGCAGAAAACTTGTAAGAAGTGTTGCATCACACCTTCTACAGTACCGCCCAGGGGGCGGACCCTCTGGGTATATCCCCTCAGTCTGCATCTCGCAGATCAGTTTTTTTCTGTCTAGCAAGGAGTAGGACATGGCTCCCTTCGGGCCCATTTGTCCGGGGGAAAAATATATTTTTTTGCTACATTTTTTTGTTTCCTGCGATCTTTGATCAATTGTCGACTGGGTGACAGGCTGGATCCTCGATCCTTGTAGTCTCCCCAGTTTCGGCCATCGAGAGTGTGCCGACCCTAGCTACGCTCTGGGTTTTCCACGACATGCCCGTCGCTCCACGGGTGGCCGGTGAGCCTACGCTCCAGGGCTTGCATCGGAGCGCTCAGCTTCGGCTGACCTTACAGTGGAATCGCAGCAGCCTGTCCGGTGAGCGTCGCGCTCCAGGGCATACATATGATCTTCCCCTTGGGTCCAATCACAGCATTCCTGGCCAACAGTCACCTTCCATGCGTGGACGATGATCTGTTTGGAATGTCTTACAGCATGATACATGCAGGATAGGTAAGTAAACTCCCCTGCCTCGGCTGGGTGATTTGGCTGGACATTCCTGGAGAGACCAAGTAAGTGGTTGTGGCCCCTTTCTTCCCTCTCTCCTTGCCCATCCCTCCTCCCTGGGCTTCTAGCTAAGGTTGCTGGGTGCTGGGGGTCACCTAGGGGGTTCCACTGGAGCGGGGCTGGCTGTAACTAACATTTAAAAAAAAAAATGTAATTTCTGCTTACCTGTGTGTGTGCTTCTTCCCCCTCCATGCTGTCGGGGGCCATTTTGCGGTGGTCCATGCCGGCTTTGGCCTCTAGTGACTGCCCGGTGGCCATCTTCCTGTGGTTTCGGCGCCATTTTCTTGTAGTTTCACACCCACTGGCCTCTATTGACTGATCGGCGGCCATGTTTGTAATGATCCATGCTGTATGTATATATTGCCGTTCGGCGGCCATCTTTTTGTGGTCTACGGCTGCTTTGGCCTCTATCTTCGGCTCGGCGGCCATTTTCTTAGAGCCCACATTATCTTCCATACAGACGTTTGGCGGCCATTTTGCGAGAGTCTTCGGCCTCTAGGGTGCATTACACTGGCGTGAAGAATTCACACAGGAAGCGCTGATAAAAGAAGCAGACTGACACAGCAGCGGTGGGACAGCATCACAGGCGCAGCACACGGCAGCAGAGCGGTACCGATCCAGGGTGGTGAGTCCTCTGGGTGACCCAGCATCTCTGCAGCGCAGGAGGGTGGCCTATTGATATCTTGCCTGGAGCCCTGTGGGTGTCAGCGCGTGGTCAGCATGGCATCTGAGCCAGATGTCTTCTCCCCTGAAACACCAGATTTAGCAGCTGGTGCCCCTGAGGTGTCTATGGACGCTATGTCGGCAATCCTAGAGGCGTTTGCTGCCAGGGTGGAAGCAGCACACGGGAATACAGGGGGTAGTAAATGCCCCCGTCCCCTGCAATCTTCTGGGATATTTCTGAGACAGAACCAGGTCCAGCTACGGCTCATGGCCCAGATTCTGACACATCAGAGACTGCAGACCGTGACCATTCAGACAGTGAGGATGACTCCAAGTCCAGGTCAGTACACGAGACGACTTTGTTATCTGACCTTATTACTGCAGTGCGGGATATGCTAAAGTTGGAAAATACTGCAGAAGCAGCAGAGACTCCGGTCCCTTTTGGGTTTCGTAAACCTGCCCGCACTGCTAAGGTGTTCCCTTGTGTGTCTTATTTTAATAGACTCTTATACAAGGAATGGGAGAACCCACTGAGGGTCTTTACAGCCCCAAAGAGGTTTGCGGTACGGTACCCCTTTGAGGAGAGTTTTCTGAAGAAATGGACCTCTCCCCCTATAGTGGACCCTCCAGTGTCCAGATTTAATAGAGCTACCACAATTCCAGTAGAAGGGGCTCCTGTTTTCAAGGACCCTGTGGATAAGAAGGCTGAAGCACTCGCTCGCTACCTACACTCAGTGGTAGGCTCGGCAGTGCGCCCGGCATTGGCGGGGGCCCTAGTGTCTCAGACACTTACTGAATGGGCAAAATTGCTACTCCAGGGGTTAAAGGAGCGAGATGCTCTTCCTGATGAGATAACTTTGGCCGACCAGTTGGTCCAGGGCCTTAAGTTTGTCTGCGAGTCAGACATGGATACTATTCCCCTGCTGTCAAAAGCTTTGGTTTATGCAGTAGCAATATGCCGCCTGATCTGGCTAAAGGGCTGGTCTGCAGACTAGACTTCCAAGAAGGCACTGTTGGATCTGCCTTTTAAGGGCGACAGACTTTTTGGGGCTTCTCTGGATGACATCATTAAGGATGCCACAGGAGGTAAAAGCACTTTGCTTCCTCAAGCTAGCAAGGGTAAGGGGCCCCGCCAAGGGCAAGGGCCCTCCTTTACTGCACGCAAGCATTTTTTTCGTCCCCCTAGGGCGACAGGGAAAAGACCCCAGGCCGACAAGGCGCCTGCCCAAGGACAAAAGCGTCCTTGGTCCCGCAGACCCAACAAGCCTGCGGACAAATCTGCGTCCGCATGAAGGTCCGCCCCCACCCAGCTCTCGGGTGGGAGGACGTCTTTGCAAATTCGTGACTCAATGGACAGCTCTAGTCTCCGACAGGTGGGTTTGCGAAGTAATCTCCTCAGGCTACAAGAATTTCTCTCTTGTCCACCGGACAGATTTGTCACCTCCAATCTCCAGCTACTACCGACCCGTCAGGAGGCCCTGTATGGCGCGGTCCAGGGTCTGCTGGAACGCGGGGTAGTTATTCCAGTTCCAGAACAGGAACAGGGGCAGGGTTTTTACTCAAATCTGTTCATTGTGCCGAAGAAGGATGGGGTTCGTCCAATCTTGGATCTCAGGGCCCTCAATTGCTTTGTGAAAGTACAAAGATTTCGGATGGAGTCGGTTCAATCTGTAGTCACGGCTCTCCATCCGGGGGACTTTCTGGCCTCCTTGGACATCAAGGACGCATACTTGCATGTCCCCATATACTCCAGACACCAGAGATTTCTGCGATTTGCAATCTGGAAGAACCACTATCAGTTTGTGGCCCTCCCGTTTGGCCTTGCCTCAGCACCCAGGACGTTCACCAAGGTGCTCGCTCCGATTCTGGCACTTCTAAGACAGCGGGGTATCGCTATCATGGGCTACTTGTATGACCTTCTTGTGAAGGCCCCTTCAAGCTCAGAATTAGAGGTAAGCGTGTCCATTACCTGTCAGACTCTTTGAGACTGTGGTTGGATACTAAACACGCAAAAGTCAGTATTGGTGCCCACTCAACGCCTAGTGTACCTGGGGTTGATTCTGGATTCCTCCGAGGCAAAGGTATTCCTCCCTGTGGAGAAGTTGCAGACCCTTCGGACTGCAGTATGGCAGCTGACTTCCAGGAATTGGTCGTCACTCCGTTTTTGCATGCGAGTGTTAGGCCTCATGGTAGCCTCCTTCGAGGCGGTCCCATATGCTCAATACCACACTCGAGTGTTACAGAAGGAAGTTCTGTCCAGATGGAACAGATGTCCATCTTCTCTGGATTATCAAATCCGAGTGAGCCACCTAGTCAGGAGATCCCTGGTATGGTGGCTGACAGCACCGGCTCTGTTGGCCGGGAAGTCTTTTTTTCTGGTTTACTGGACAGTGATCATGACGGACGCCAGCCTTACAGGTTGGGGGGGGAGTCTGGGGTGTTCAGTCGGCGCAAGGTCGCTGGACCCCAGAGGAATCCCGCCTGCCGATCAATGTCCTGGAAATCCTGGCGATCAGGCTGTGCCTCTTCAAATGGTCTCAGAGGCTGCAAGGGCGTCCAGTCAGGATCCAGTCAGACAACGCCAGAGCAGTGGCATATGTCAATCATCAAGGAGGAACAAGAAGCTCAGCTGCAGCATCGGAGGTCGCTCGCATCCTGAAGTGGGCAGAGAGGAGCGTACCGGCACTATTGGCCGTGTACATTCCGGGTGTGGAAAACTGGCAGGCGGACTACCTGAGTCACCAAATGCTGGACCAGGGAGAATGGTCCTTACACCCGGAGGTGTTCCAGCTCCTCTGCCAAAGATGGGGCACGCCAGACGTAGATCTTCTGGCTTCCCGACTCAATCGGAAGGTATTGAGGTTTGTGGCCCGGTCAAGGGACCCATGGGCAGACGCAACGGACGCGTTGGTGGCATCGTGGGGTCAGTATCGGCTAATCTATGCCTTCCCTCCCTTAAGGCTTCTTCCTCTTCTGCTCCACAGAGTGGAGGCAGAGGGAATTCCATTGATCCTAATCGCTCCTTGGTACGCCGAACTAGTATGTCTGGTAGCAGACGTCCCCTGGCACCTACCACTACGGAAGGACCTGCTATCGCAAGGTCCCATACTCCATCCTGCTTTACGGTCACTGGCTTTAACGGCATGGCTGTTGAGAACCAGGTACTGAGAGACCGGGGCCTATCAGATTCAGTAATCTCTACTATGAGAAGTGCTCGGAAACCGTCCTCTAGGAAGGTTTATCACCGCACTTGGAAGGCCTACATCTCCATGTGTGAGGAAAAGAAATGGCATCCGCGTACTTATTTGGTCTCCAGAATCCTGCTGTTTTTACAGCATGGGGTGGACCAAAGGCTTGCCATAAGTACGATTTACGATTAAGGGACAGATATCTGCCCTGGCTGTCTTTTTTCAGCGACCCCTGGCGACTCACTCTCTCGTGAGTACATTTGTGCGGGGAGTTCGACATGTGGCCCCTCCGGTCCATTCCCCGCTACCTCCGTGGGACTTGAACCTGGTCCTCTCGGTACTTCAGAAGGCACCGTTTGAGAATATTAGAGATATTTCCCCTGTTGACACTTTCTCAGAAGGTGGTATATTTGGTGGCTGTTACGTCAGTTAGACGAGTCTCTGAGCTGGCAGCCTTGTCCTGCAAGGCTCCCTATTTGATTATCCACAAGTATAAGGTGGTGCTGCGGCCGCAGCCTTCCTTTCTTCCGAAAGTCGTTAAGGCTTTTCATCTCAACGAAGATATTGTACTTCCATCCTTGTGTCCTCATCTGTCGAATCCTAAGGAGTCGGCGTTGCATTCCTTGGACGTTGTCCGAGCTTTGAGAGTATACCTATCTGCTACTTCCCTGTTCCGGAAGTCAGACTCACTGTTTGTTTCGGTGGCTGGTCCGAAGAAGGGCCAAGCAGTCTCGTCGGCCACCATCTCTAGGTGGATCCGACAGATAGTAATCCAGGCTTACGCCTTAAAGGTCAAGCGCCCCCCTTTCCTGTCACGGCGCATTCGACCAGGGCAATAGGTGCCTCTTAGGCTTTCCGACATCAAGTGTCTGTTTCCCAATTATGTAAAGCGGCGACTTGGTAGTCCGCTCACACTTTCACAAAATTCTACAAAGTTGATGTAGGTGCATCTTCGGATTCCTCTTTCGGCCGCAAAGTTTTGCAGGCGACCGTTTAGAGTTGCAACACCTCCGTTGGAGGAGTGCTGTTTTGTGTTTGGGGTGAAGTTTATTTTTATGCTTTTACTACCCCTCATTTTTTTCTCTGACACTGCTTTGGGACATCCCACTATGTCAATAGAGAAGCTGTGTCGGTCCATGGAAGAAAGAGTAAATAGGATTTTTTACTCACCGTAAAACCTTTTTCTCTGAGTCCATGGACCGACACAGCACCCACCCCTCCTTTTAAGTTTGTACTGCTTTTTGACGAACTGATCTGCGAGATGCAGACTGAGGGGATATACCCAGAGGGTCCGCCCCCTGGGTGGTACTGTAGAAGGTGTGATGCAACACTTTTTACAAGTTTTCTGCCTAGTCACTCCTAATTAATGGATAATACCCACTATGTCAATAGAGAAGCTGTGTCGGTCCATGGACTCAGAGAAAAGGATTTTACGGTGAGTAAAAAATCCTATTTTTCCTGCCAGGATATCTGTATTCTTTGGAAAATTTCAGCACTTGTAAATAAAGCCTTTGGTTTCCAGAGGCCAGAATCGATGCACGATCTCTATTCCTCGTAAGAGCCGGTTCACACTAGGGCGACTCGTCAGGCGACTCAGCCGCCTGACAAGTCACGCTCCGCTCTATTCAATGGAACCGTTCTAATAGGAGCGATGCAAGTCGCTCCGACTTAGAAAAAGGTTCTTGTACGACTTTGGGGGCGACTCGGGGTGTCTTGCACTGACTTCAATACAGAAAAAAGGAGAAGGGTCTGGTGTCCCCAGTGACACACTTCCATCCCTGTAACATGTAATAAAACAAAGAATTCGGCCTTTGGGACTTTAAATGAAGTGTGTGACGTTTCCGCCAGTAAATATAAACAGTAGTAAATACAGTATATACTTTATTCAAGTAAAATTGTTTACATGCATGGATAACACCAACAGTTGCCAATTAAAATAAATTAAAATAAACAAGGAATATTGGTACATAAATGTAGTAACAGTCAGAGTACACGGGCATCATACTACCCTACTAGTTTCGCGAGATCCAGCTCGCTCTTCAGGGGTGGATGTGTGTAACAATGTACCTAAGATGAAAAAATATATATGTTTGACAATATGGCACAGTATTGGTTATAAAGGCACAGGGTGGGAGGGGGTGTGTAGATCCCCATACTCACCACTGAGCTTGACTATGGCTACAGATGTGCGGCCCCAAGACCGCGGCAGCAGGTGCCTCACCGGGGAGCTGAGGGGGCGGAGTACAGATGGGACCCCACCAGGAGCCAAACGGAGAGCAGGCATGGCATGGATGTAGTGATGTATCCATAAAGACCTCGTTAGTCCATAAAAAGTATAGGCTGTGAACATAAGTATGTTTGTCAGGCATCTAAAGTAGAGTAAATAAGTATTGGCATAAGAATATATATGCATGAATGAAAGGCCTGGGCCAAAGGTGGTAGGGACATGGAGGTAATTAGAAACTTAGTATGGCAGAGGGATACTGATAGTGGCGAGATAGAAAAAAGAGGAAAGAGAGGAAAGAGAAGCGAACTGCAATTCTGTGAATGTGTGTGTAGTGATGTATCCCAAGAAACATCGTTAGTCCATAAAGAGTATAAACTATAAACATGAATATGTTTGTCAGGCGTCTGAAGTAGTAAAGTAAAGTCAATGAGTATTGACATATGGGTGTATATATATATATATATATATATATATATATATATCTCAATAAGAAGCCTGGGTCAAGGATGGTAGAGACCTGAAGATGATGGAAAAACATAGGATAGCAAAGGGGTGATAGCAATTGACAAGATGAAAAAGAGATGAACTTGGATTGTATGGGGGAATCTGTGATAGCCAAAAACAGGCACAAAAATAAGAATAAAAAATAAGAATATAAAAGGGAGTTCTCAAGAAATAAACTGTGTGTAAAAGATGCAAGTGTGCCTAAATATAGTGAGTAACAAGGTGAATATAGTAAGTACCTGAGTATAGTGAATATCCCAAGTATAGAAGGTAATGAGACACAGCAAGCAATCTCCACAGCTGTGTGTGTCTTCAGTGAGGAATGAAATGAAATCCAAACCATGCCTGACCTCCAATTTAACCCCGGAAGAGCCCAGGAGGCTCCGCCCCCAACACCATGTGTGGATGGCTGACATGTGAGTGCAGGAGGAGCCCACTGTCATAGAGAGGCACTCAATTGCGGATGCACCCCCATGCCATCAGATGGTGTAGTGCGTCCAGCTGCGCCGACATCTGCGAGAACGCAGACGCCACGCCTCTGGCGCCTGAACATGGCGCCGATGTGTAGGTGTCCCCATCCGCCCAAAAGCAAATATGGACAGCAGGAGACACAGAAAAGCCTCCCTTTATATACATCGCAGCTCCCAATGCGAGACAGAGACGTTAACGCCAACCAAGTAAATCGCACAAGGAGCCAGGGTATACAACAATACTGGGATAAAAATTGTGTTGGAGGATAAGTAGCTAGTATATCAAAATATGATTATTTATACATGTAAATACTGGCGGGGGTGACAGCAGACCAGGTTTGGGCTGATGGGTGTCTTCCACCCGGGTTCAATACAGAAGTCATTTTGCAAGTCGCCTCTCAAGTCATCTTGAGATCGCCTTGCCGAGTCGCCCCCAAAGTCGTGCCGCCCCAGTGTGAACCGGCTCTTACCCTGTTCAGGAATCAGAGGAAGAACCTCCTTTTACTTGAAGGCATGGTGGAGAAGTATTAAGGACCCTGATTTTGTAGCAGAGATTGCAGAGGATTTTCCTTCCCCCTGCATTTTATGAGGTACAAGCTGTAGCTTCACGTCATATGCTCTTTGTTGTAGACAGCTGATTGATGCAAACAGCACCTGACTCTCCACAGCTAAAACAAGCCTCTATGTGTACTTAAAGACTTTTCTTTTTCGTACATCACGGGACACAGAGCGACTTAGTCATTACTAATGGGTTATATAGATTACCTTCAGGTGTTGGCACTGGCCAATTCCAAACCGGAAGTACCCTCCCCTATATAAGCCCCTCCCACCCGGGAGCACCTCAGTTTTTTGCCAGTGTCTAAGGTGTTGGCCAAAGAGTAACATGTGTTTTCACTGGGCTTGCGTACAGGTTCTTTGGGCCTTAGTAAGCTGTTCCGGATCCCACCAAAAAAACTTCATAGCTAAACGGTGGGTGCAGCAGAAGAGCAAGGTTTTGCCTGTAATGCTTCTCTTAGGAGGGCTGGACCCTGGGATCCAGAGCTCTGGTCATACCCACGACCAAGATGTTGTCTGTGCAGGGTGCTATACAGGTCCAGGGGAGTGGAATCCTTGGGAACCCGGTCCCTGAAGGTTTAATTACAATGCCTGCCGTGATAGGTGAAGTTTGGACTTCTGTGGACCAAACAAAGTCCTGCGGCGGGGATCAGGTAAGTGGGGGCCCCCAGGAACTTGGTTCTATTGGGGGACCCCCAAGCCTAATTTGTCTTTCTGTCTGTTACCTAACGGTATTCCCGCTAAATATCTATGTTTGCCTGTAACTACTGAAAATGTAAAATTTTAATAGTAGTCAAGAAAAAAAAAAGGGACCGCGGTACCTGTGTTAAACCACTAGAGGCCGCTGTAGTCCATTTTTCTTGTCATGTGGATCTTTGGTTTTCTCAAGTCAAAAGATCCAGGCAGCTGGTAAGTTTCTCTTCCTCTGCCCTGTTGCTGCGCTCATCCACCGCACAGGCCCTCCGGCAAAAAGGGCCCTGGCTCCTAGTCCCCTGTTTGATTTCGAAAAGGGCGCCAATGGCGCACGGGCGCGTGCACACGCCTCCTATGAAAAAAAGGGGCGGGGCGGGTGGATGACGCTCGATGCGCGCCGCGGCGCTTCTGCGCATGTGCGGGCGTCCCAGCATAGTTAAAAGACACAGTACAAGTGTCAGCTGGATGCAAACAGAGCTAGCAACAAACAGTGGCACACAGAGGCGGTTGATGCAGGCATCCCCATAGAAAGGCACTTTAGTGGACACCAGCTGGTATATAGCAGCACCTGTGTTAGATTATTACCAGCAAAATTGGTGTATGACGACGGGAATACCTCAGCTTTGTGCTTAAAGGATATGTCGTCCAGACGCTCCGGAAATAGATCTTCCAGGAAGCCAAAGGGGTCTCCATCGGGCTCTGAGGATATTGGGCATGCTTGTACTGCACCAATCTCCCCTGAGAATTCAGAGGTCAGTAGCCGTAGAAACCCCGCAGGAATGCCTGGTGCTGCGGCTGTCCCCAGTCCACCTGCTCCTGTATATATAACAGAGGAGGTTTTATCCTCAACTCTGGGAGGATTGGAAGAGAGATTAACAGCATTGATCGCTGCTTCCCTGTCTCAGGAAAAGCGCGTCCGATCTCCGTCTCCTCCTTCAGAGTGCCTGTTAGTGGAGGAACAGTCCCAGAGATCGACCTACCTGAAGGGGATCAGGATGAGGTTGATTCAGTTATGGAGGAATCAACAGTGGAAGAACCTTTCTCAGCATCTCAGGCTGAAAGATTATGGGTTCAGTCTCTGACTAATATGGTCCGATCAGCATTTAAAATGCCTCTGGCGGAACCACCATCCACTACGGTTTCCTCGCTGGGGTCGCTAAAAGCTCCCCAGGCTGTCTGTTCCTTCCCAATCCACCCTTTATTAGAAGGGCTTATTTACCAGGATTGGGAGCATCCTGATAAAATATTTGCTCCCCCCAAGAGATTTCCGGTGATCTATCCCATGGAGGATAAGTTCATAAAAAAATGGAGGGTCCCTACAGTGGACGCAGCCATCTCTTCTGTTAACAAATCACTGACATGTCCAGTAGATAATGTTCCAATGTCAAAGACCCAATAGATAAAAAATTGGAGTCTTTACTAAAATCTGCTTTCTCTACAGCAAGCATGGTGACACAACCTGCGGTAGCAGTGATTGGAGTCTGCCAAGCAGTGAAAGATCAGTTGAAACAAGTCTTAAGGGACTTACCAGATCAGCAGGCTCTTGCCCTAGCTGACCTGCCTAGAGCCTTGTGTTTTGCGGTGGACGCCATAAAGGATACAATCCAACAGGCCTCCCGCTTTACGCTGTCTATAGTACAGGCTTCTGTGGCTCAAAAACTGGTCTGCTGAAGCTCCCTGTAAAAAACTGCTGGTTAGCTTCCCATTTCATGGAGAACGCTTATTTGGAGAAGATCTGGACAAATATATCCAGAAAATTTCTGCCGGTAAAAGTTCACTCTTACCGGTTAAGAACAAGGGTAGAAGTCCTTCTTTTAAGAGGCCTACTTCTCCAGTCCCTGGCACATCGGCTGTGAAACAGTTCCGACGGCCTCCGCGGTCAAATCCAGGGGGCAGAAATCAGGGACAATCACAGGGTATCAAGAAACCCTGGGTCAAGAGAGGTACAAAACCTCCCCCTAAGTCATGAAGGGTTGCCCCCACTCAGTCGGGTGAGGGGAAGACTTAAGTTGTTCACAGAGACCTGGCGGGACACCATCAGAGATGGGTGATCCCCGCAGTAAGTCTGGGATACAGGCTGGAGTTAAAAGACATTCCTCCTGCCCATTTTATAAGGTCAAACGTGCCAAGCGATCCCCAGAAGAGTGGATCCCTCCTTCTGGCACTAGAGCAACTATTGCCCCAAGGGTAATCATGAAGGTTCCCTTGAAAGAAAACGGGTTCGGGTTTTACTCGAACCTTGTCACAGTCCCCAAACCAAATGGGGACATGAGGCCCATATTGAATATAAAAGGGCTAAACAAGTTCCTACATATCAGGACTTTTTTCGGATGGAGTCGATCCGATCGGTGGCCACCGCCCTACAAAGGCAGGAATGGTTAGCCTCGATCGACATAAGGGATGCTTATTTGCATATTCCCATCTGTCCGGCCCACCAGAAATTTCTACGCCTTGCAGTAGAAGGGCGCCATTTTCAGTTCAGAGCCTTACCTTTCAGTCTGGCCACGGCACCACGAGTGTTCACAAAAATTCTGGCCCTACGATTGGCCAAACTAGGAACACAAGGTGTAACGATAATGGCATATCTAGACAACTTGTTGCTGATAGACCACTCAGTGAAAAAAAACTAGAAGTGGTCGTTCACAAGATAATCAAGTATCTGGAATCTCACGGTTGCATTATCAACCGAGACAAGTCAGCCCTAAAACCAGTCAAAAGCCTGGAATACTTGGGGGCTAAGACTGGATTCAAATCAGAGAAAGATTTTCTTACCTCCAGAGAAGGTGTCGTCTTTGAAAGATTTGACCCACTTAGTGGGTACAAAAAAGAAAAACCATCCATACGCCTGTGTATAAGGCTGCTGGGAAAAATGGTGGCTTCATTCGAAGCGGTACCCTACGGTCAATTCCATTCAAGGAACTTGCAGAGGGCCATACTGTCAGCCTGGAACAAAAAAGTTCAGGCTTTAGACTTACCAATGTCCCTATCCCCGTCTGTTCGCAAGAGCCTCCATTGGTGGTTGGTGCCCCAGAATCTGGGAAGGGAAACCCTTCAGTCCGGTTTCTTGGAAGGTGGTCACTACAGTTGCCAGCCTCATAGGCTGGGGGGCAGTACTGGAGCAATGGTCTCTCCAGGGCAAGTGGTCAGAAGCAGAGAAGTCCCTGCCCACCAATCTCTTAGAGATACGAGCAGCCCGGTATGCCCTAGTAGCATGGACATCCAAACTCCAAGGGTCACCTGTCAGAATTCAATCAGACAATGCCACAGCAGTGGCATATATCAATCTCCAGGGTGGCACCAGGAGTCGTGCAGCCCAGAGGGAAGCGAAATGCATCCTGGAATGGGCAGAAAGGTATGTCACAGCCATATCCGCGGTTTTCATCCCAGGAGTGGAAAATTGGAGAGCGGACTTTTTTAAGTCGCCAGCAATTATGCCCGGGGGAATGGTCTCTTCACCCCGAGGTTTTCCAGGCAATATGCCAGCGGTGGGGAACACCGGATGTAGATCTGCTAGCATCCAGATTCAACGCAAAGGTGGACAGATTTGTGTCTCGCACAAAGGATCCCCTAGCTTGCGGTTCGGATGCCCTAGTGTTCCCTTGGGATCAGTTCAAGCTGATATATGCATTCCCACCGCGATTAATCCGCAGAATCAGGGTAGAAAAGAAACCAGTGATTCTGGTGGCTCCAGCGTGGCCCCGAAGGGCATGGTACGCGGAGATTGTAAAAATGTCAGTGGGAAGTCCTTGGACCCTCCCACATCGTCCGGACCTGCTTTCGCAAGGACCGATATACTACCCTTCCTTACCAGCCCTAGGTTGACGGCCTGGCTATAGAAGCCCACATTCTAAAAAAGAGAGGGCTCTCTAATCCTGTGGTATCTACCATGATCAATGCCAGGAAGCCGGTATCCAGGCAGATCTATTATAGGATCTAGAAGGCGTACATCACGTGGGGTGAGGCCAGGAAATGGCATCCACGTAAGTACGTAATAGGTAGGATTCTGGACTTCCTACAGTGGGCTGTACATAGGAAGCTTGCCTTGAGTACTATCAAGGGTCAGACGGCCTTGTCAATATTTTTTTTTCAAAGGCCCTTGGCTTTGCATTCATTAATCAAAGCTTTCATACAAGGAGTGATGCGTATTAGCCCTCCGGTTAGTATTCCCATATGTCCATGGGACTTAAACCTGGTTCTGTCGGTTCTACAGAAACAACCATTTGAACCATTGCGGCACATTTTCTTGGTTCTTTTCACCAGGAAATTGATTTTCTTAGTAGCCATTTGTTCGGCTAAAAGAGTATCGGAATTAGCCGCCTTGTCCTGTAAGGAGCCATATCTGGTTATCCATAAGGACAGAGTAGTATTACGTCCTCATCCAGCCTTCTTCCTAAGGTGGTATCGAGGTTCCATTTGAACCAAGATGTGGTTCTTCCTTCCTTTTTCCCCAAACCTAGTTCGGTAGAGGAAAAGTTATTGCATTCTTTGGATGTAGTAAGAGCAGTTAAAGCTTATCTTAAAGCCACTGCTCAGATTCGCAGAACGGATACTTTGTTTATTCTGCCGGAAGGCCCCAGAAAGGGTCAGGCAGCATCAAAAATCTACTTTAGCCAAGTGGATTCGACAGGTCATAATACAAGCCTATGGCTTGAAAAGGAGACCGCCTCCGTTCAAAGTTAGGGCGCACTCCACAAGAGCAGTTGGAACTTCATGGGCAGTGCATCACCAAGCCTCCCTGGCTCAAGTACTGTAAGGCCACAACATGGTCCTTAGTACACACGTTTACTAGATTCTACCAGGTAGACGTCAGAAGTCAGGAGGATGTCGCCTTTGGGCGCAGTGTGTTGCAGGCCGCAAAAGAGCCTCATGCCTGATGGCGCCCAGCTTATGTATCCCTCCCCTCATTTGGCATTGCTTTGGGACGTCCCATTAGTAATGACTAAGTCGCTCTGTGTCCCGTGATGTACGAAAAAGAAAAAGGGATTTTTATAACAGCTTACCTGTAAAATCCTTTTCTTGGAGTACATCACGGGACACAGAGCTCCCACCCCTCTTTTTGGGACACTTATTGCTTGGCTACAAAACTGAGGTGCTCCCGGGTGGGAGGGGCTTATATAGGGGACGGTACTTCCGGTTTGGAATTGGCCAGTGCCAACACCTGAAGGTAATCTATATAACCCATTAGTATTGACTAAGTCGCTCTGTGTCCCGTGATGTACTCCAAGAAAAGGATTTTACAGGTAAGCTGTTATAAAAATCCCTTTATCCCATGCACACACACAGTGATTGTGTAATTTGAGGTTTGGCTCAACTCTGAGGCCTCGTACACATGGCCGAGAATCTCGTCATGAAAAAACTCATCGTTTTTCTTGACGAGATTCTTGGACAAGAAACTTGTCCCGGCCGAGTGTACACACGCTCCATTCAAAGAACCCGCGGTTCTTTGAATGGAGCGAACGCGGTGACGTCATTGACTATGACGAGCGTGCGCTCGTCACATTCGATGCCGTCGCCGCCATCTTGCTACACCCTACCTATGCCTAGGAAGCTACCGCGCATGCGTCAGTCAATTCGAGCATGCACGGGTTTCCACGGCGACAGGTAAGTGTACACACACACACACTTTTCTCGTTGAGAAACATGCCGACGAGAATCTCGACGAGAAAATAAAGAGCTGGTTCTCTATTTTTCTCGTCGAGATTCTGGTCAGTTTTCTCGGCAAGAAAGCTATCTCGGCAGTTTTCGTGTCGAGAAACTTGTTCGTGTGTACGAGGCTTGAGAGCTTATTTTTTTTAATTTTTTTCTTTTTACTCATTCTAAGTTTTTGCTGAGATTTAACCTATGGAAAACGATTTTAAGAAGAAACTGGCTATTGCAGTAGTGGATCCTGCTCATTTCAGTTTTCAAAAAACACATTATAGGTCTTATTTAGAACCGTCTTTTAAGGGTTCTAAAGGTCTTCTTTGCACTTGCAGATCCAGTCTTGCAGCCTGCAATTGCTGCCATGTCTAATAGCCAGTCTAGTGCCTACCCCCATAGGAGCAGCTGGTGATGTTGGGTTGTCTGTTCTGTCACGATTCTTAAAGCTGCTCAGTCCCCACTGACACACCTGGTTCTAAGTAGAAGACCTATGTAACTTAAAGGGGTTGTAAATCCTAGTTTAAAAAAAAATACAAAAAACAAACATGTCACACTTACATCCACTGTGCAGTTCATTTTTGCACAGAGTGGCCCCGATCCTCCTCTTCTGGGGTCCCTCAGCGGCGCTGGTGGCTCCTCCCGTATCGAGTGTCCACATTGGAGAAGCGCTCTCCTTGGTGGACACCCATGCGGGCGCGCTCCCGAGTCCTGTATCTGTGTCCATTCGCGCAGAATGCAGGACACGGCCTCCCCCCCTGTGCCACGTCATTGGATTTGTTTAACAGCAGCGGGAGCCAATGGCTGCGCTGCTATCAATCTATCCAATCAGGACATGATACACCAGCTAGATCTGGTGTGCTCATTCCCGACTGGAGAAAGATCAGGGTCAGGTAAGTAAAACGGGGGCTTGGGGGGGGTGCTGCAGCACCACAGAAGGTTTTTCACCTTGAGGGTTTACAACCCCTTTTAAGTGTTAGTATGAAACCATTCTGTAACGGTATGCAGGAAATAGGCCAAGCTACTGTTGGTGGCTTCAATTAATGTATTAAAGAGATTCATCTAAATAATACATAAATCAAAGAACAGGCAATCAAACAGATTTCAAGATGCTGTACTAAATAAATGGGCAATGACCCATAAGCTGGCAATCGGTAAACCAAACTATAACTGCTGCAAAACAGGGTTCAAGTATAGGCATGAACTAGCACAGATAAATTAAGTTCCCTATCGGTATATGCGTTCCTGACAGTGGGGTACCCTGGAAGGTGCCTGCAAAGTACCTGGTGCCTAGGTGTCAGTGTTGGCCAGGTTTTGTTGGGGCCCTTCTGTAGGTGGACCTAGTATAGCTGTCCCTAGAGTGTGCAGCAGGTGGCTAGTGGACTGCTGAACCATGAGCAGTCTGTATTGCCTTAACTGTGTCAGTGTTGATATAAGCACAGATGGTCAGCTCACCCCTCCTGGTACACATGAATCTGGTCCAGATCAGTTGGAAGTCTGCAGTCCTCTGATGTTAGGTCCTGGTGGCTTAGTCTTTCATCTTGGATCACCACAATGCTCAGTCTACTATAACAACAGGTCTCTCCATCTCTAGTTCCCTTCAGTGAAAAAGTTGAAGTTTCCCACTCCTATGGCTTCTAGAGTGAAAGGGTTTTTTCAGTCTCCCCAGGCCTTAACCTCAAAACCAAGGCTAAACACTTGCTTTATTCACAAGTCCTGAAATTATAAGTCCACCAAGCCTACCCAGAAGCCCTCCTCACAATGAAGGGGTGTCCTCACTCCTCAGAGTGGAGGGACATCTGTTGCTATTTGCACTAGTCTGGATCCAAGACGTCCCGGACCTCTGGATCCAATCTGCCAAAAATAGTCCTATTCCATTCAACCAGCTTGTCACCATAAGAAGTCAGATTTAGTAATTGTTTTGTACCCACTTCAGGCACAAGGAGTGGTTCTATCAGTTTCTTTAGAAGAATGGGTTTAAGGTTTCTATTTAAACCTATTCAAGGTCCCAAAACCAGATGGGGGGTACCTGCCCAATGCTGGACTTACAATCTCTAAACATTTCTTAATGTACCAAAGTACTGGGGGAATTTCTTGAATGAAAACACATACAGGATGCCTATCTACACATTGCCTTGTTCCCCTCACATTAACTTTTTCAGTGTTTAGCTGTGGGAGACCAACACTGCCAATTTGTAGCACTACCGTTCCGGTTATCTTCTGTACCCCAAGTGTTCACGGAAGTGCTCTCCACTCTTTTAGCGCTCCTGTGAATCCAGGGCATTCATGTCACAGGTAGGGTTGAGCGGACCTGAACTTTCGGGTTTTTGGGTCCCGAACCCGAACAATTGACTGTATGTTCGGGTCCGGTGTTCGGCAATATGCATGTAAAGTCGCGCTTGTTTCCCGTGCTTAGAACTGTCCCTGCACAAAGTGTCATTTCTGAAGGAAAAAAAGTCATTTAAAACTCACTCGCGGCTATAATGAATTGTCGGCTCCCAGGAATACAGAGAAAAGTCATTGATGAAAAAAAAAAAAAAGCGTGGGGGTTCCCCCAAATTCAATTATCAGGCCCTTCAGGTCTGGTATGGATTTTAAGGGGAACTCCACCCCAAATTTAAAAAAAAAATGGCATGGAGTACCCTCAAAAATCCAGACCAGACCCTTTATCCGAGCACGCAACCTGGCAGGCCGCAGGAAAATAGGGGGGGGTAAGAGAGGGCCCCCCCTCCTGAACCTTACCAGGCCACATGCCCTCAACATGGGGAGCATGTTGATGGGGACAAGGGCCTCATCCCCACAACCCTTGCCCGGTGGTTGTGGGGGTCTGCGGGCAGGGGGCTTATCGGAATCTGGAAGACCCCTTTAACAAAGGGGACCCCCAGATCCTGGCCCCCCTCCTATGTGAATTGGTAATTAGGTACCCCTACCATTTCACAAAGAAAGTGTAAAAAATTGTAAAAAAAGGGCCTAGTAATTGAATTTGGGGGAGCCCCCACGCATTTTTTTTTTTTTTTTTTTATCAATGACTTTTCTATGTATTGCCGGGAGCCGACAATTCATTATAGCCACGAGTGAGTTTTAAATTACTTTTTTTCCTTCAGAAATTACACTTTGTGCAGGGACAGTTCTAAGCACGGGAAACAAGCGCGAATAGTCCTCAGAAGTTCGGGTCCCCATTGACTTCAATGGGGTTCGGGGTCAAGTTCGGTCCCAAACTCAAACTTTTTCTTTCTCGTACATCACGGGACACAGAGCGACATAGTCATTACTAATGGGTTATATAGATACCGTCAGGTGCTGGCACTGGCAACTTCCAAAACCGGAAGTACCCTCCCCTATATAAGCCCCTCCCATCCGGGAGCACCTCAGTTTTTTGCCAGTGTCTAAGGTGTTGGCCAAGAAGAAACATGTGTTTTTCACTGAGCTTGCGTACAGGTTCTTTTGGGCCTCAGTAAGCTATTCCGGATCCGACCAAAAAAGCTTCATAGCTAAACGGTCGGTACCCGGGCCTTGCAGAGAAGAGCAAGGTTTTGCCTGTAATGCTTCTCTTAGGAGAGCTGGACCCTGGGATCCAGAGCTCTGGTCATACCCACGACCAAGATGTTTTCTGTGCAGGGTGCTATACAGGTCCAGGGGAGTGGAATCCTTGGGAACCCGGTCCCTGAAGGTTTGATTACAATGCCTGCCGTGATAGGTGAAGTTTGGGCTTTTGTGGACCAAACAAAGTCCTGCGGCGGGGAACAGGTAAGTGGGGGCCCCCAGGAACTTGGTTCTATTGGGGGACCCCCAAGCCTAATTTGTCTTTCTGTCTGTTACCTAATGGTATTCCCGCAAAATTCTGTGCATGCCTGTAACTACTAAAAAAATGTAATAATTTTTAATGGTGGTCAAGAAAAAAAAATAAAACATTTTTTTTATATATATTTAATATATTAGACTGCGGTACCTGTGTTTGTCCACTAGAGGCCGCTGTGGAATGTTTTCTTGTCATGTGGACTAGCTTCTTCTCAGCAGAGCAAAGTCCAGGCAGATGGTGAGTTCTCTTATAGGAAACTGCTTCCTCTGCCATGTTGCAGTACTCGTCCATCCCCCGGCCTGCGGCAAAGAGGGGCCCTGGCTCCTGTCCCTTGTTACCATATTTGAAATTAGCGCCGAAGGCGCACGTGCCCGCGCGCATGCGCGTGCACGCGCCTCTATATATAGAGGTGAGCCGGGAAAGGGGGCGGAGCCTGGGGGATGACGCTCTGTGCGCGCCGCAGCGCTTCTGCGCATGTGCGGGCGTCCCAGCAGTTTAAAAAAAAAAAAAAAAAACACAATATTGTAGTGAGCTGGCTATGAAGTACAGAGACAGAGCTGGCAACATTTAAAGGCATACAGCAAGCGGTTGATGCAGGCATCCCCTAGAAAGGCACATTAGTAGACACCAACTGTGATATAGCAGAAATTGTGCTAGACTATTCTCAGTAAAAGTGGTGTATTACGGCTGGAATACCTCAGCTTTAGGCTTAGGAATATGCCGTCCAGAAGCTCCGGAACTGAATCTTCCAGGAAGCGAAGGGGGTCTCATCGGGCTCGGAGGATCTTGGGCATACTCCTGCTGCACCAGTCTCCCCTGAAGTTCAGAGGTAAGTGACCGTAGAGACCCCGCAGGGTACTTGGTACTGTGGCTGTCCTCAGTTCACCTGCTCCTGTGTATGTAACAGAGGAGGTTTTTTCCTCAGCTCTGGGAGGATTAGAGAGAGATTGTCAACATTTATCGCTGCCTCCCTGTCAGGGAAAGCACGCCCGATCTCCGTCTCCTCCTTCAGAGTGCCTGTTAGCAGAGCAACAGTCCCATACAGGGATCGACCTGCCTGAAGGGGATCAGGATGAGGTTGATTCTGTTATAGAGGAATCTACAGTGGGGGAACCTTTTCTCAGCATCTTAAGCTGAAAGATTATGGGTTCAGTCTCTGACTAACATGGTCCGATCAGCATTTAAAAATGCACCTTGCGGAACCATCAACCACTACTGTATCCTCGTTGGGGTCGCTAGAAGCCCCCAGACTGTTTGTTCTTTTCCACTTCACCCTTTACTGAAAGGGCTCATTTACCAGGATTGGGAACGTCCTGAGAAAATATTTATTCCCCCAAGAGATTTCCGGTGGTCTATCCCATGGAGGATAAGTTCATCAAAAAAAAAAAAAAAAAAAAAAAATGGAAGGTCCCTACAGTGGACGCAGCCATCTCTTGTATGTATAAATCACTGACATGTCCAGTGGATAATGTCCAAATGTTCAAGAACCCAATAGATAAAAGATTGGAGTCCTTATGAAAATCTGCTTGGTGATACAACCAGCAGTAGCAGCTATTGGGGTCTGCTAAGCAGTGAAGGATCAGTTGAAACAGGTCTTGAGGGACTTGACAGATCAGCAGGCTTTGCCCTAGCTGATCTACCTAGAGCCTTAGGCTTTGCGGTTGACGCCATAGAGGATTCAGTCCATCAGGCCTCCCGCCTTACGCTGTCTATAGTACATATGCGTAGGCTCCTATGGCTCAAAAACTGGTCTGCTGAAGCTCCCTGTAAAGAATGGCTGGTTAGCGTCCCATTTCATGGTGAACGCTTATTCAGGGAAAACCTGGACAAATATATCCAGAAAATTTCCAGCGGTAAAAATACGCTCTTGCCGGTTAAAAGCAGAGTTAGAGGTCCCTCTTTAAGAGGCCTGCTTCTCCAGTCCCTGGGGCATCGGCTGTGTAACAGTTCCGACGGCCTCCTCGGTCAAATCCCGGGGGTAAAAAACAGGGACAGTAGCAGGGTAATGAGAAACCCTGGGTCAGGGGAGGTACAAAACCTCCCCCAAAGTTAAATTCATTGAAGCCCCCACTCAGTCGGGTGGGGGGAGGACTCCAGTTGTTCGCAAGAGACCTGGCGGGACACGATCAAGACAGATAGGTGCTCTCCGCAGTAGGTTTGGGATACAGTTTGGAGTTAAAAGACTCTCCTCCTTCCCATTTTTGAGGTCAAACGTGCCAAGGGATCCCCGGAAGAGAGAGTCCCTCCTGTTGGCACTAGAACAACTATTGCTCCAAGGAGTAATTATGGAGGTTCCCCTGGAAGAATGAGGGTTCGGGTTTTACTCAAACCTCTTTACAGTCCCGAAGCAAACGCGGTCGGGAGGCCCATATTAATTCTAAAAGGGCTATACAAATTCCTGTATATCAGGACTTTCCGATGGAGTCGATCCGATCGGTGGCCACTGCCCTACAAGGGGAGGATTGGTTAGCCACGATCGACATCAAAGATGCTTATTTGCACATTCCCATCTTTCCAGTCCACCAAAAATTTCTACGCTTTGCAGTAGAAGGGCGCCATTTTCAGTTCAGAGCCTTACCCTTCGGTTTGGCCACAGCACCACGAGTGTTTACAAAAATTCTGGCCCTTTATTGGCCAATCTAAGAACACAAGGTGTAATGATAATGGCATATCTGGATGACTTGTTGCTGATAGACCACTCAGTGAAAAAACTAGACGTGGTCGTTCACAAGACGATCAAGTATCTGGAATCTCACGGTTGGAATATCAACCGAGACAAGTCAGCCCTAAAAAACAGTCAAAAGTCTGGAATACTTGGGGCTAAGGTTGGATTCAGGCCAGAGAAAAATATTCTTGCCTCGAGGAAAGGTGTTGTCTTTGAAAGATTTGATCCACTTAGTGGGTACAAAAAAGACAGCCGCCCATACGCCTGTATATGAGGCTGCTGGGAAAAATGGTGGCATCATTCGAAGCAGTACCCTACGGTCAATTCCATTCAAGGAATTTGCAAGGGGCCATACTGTCAGCCTGGAACAAAAAAGTTCAGGCCCTAGACTTACAATGTCCTTGTCCCCTTCCGTTCGCAAGAGCCTCCGTTGGTGGTGGGTTCCCCAGAATCTGGAAAAAAGGAAATCCTTCAGTCCGATTTCTTGGAAGGTGGTCACTACAGATGCCAGCCTTATAGGCTGGGGAGCAGTACTGGAGCAATAGTCTCTCCAGGGCAGATGGTCGGATGCAGAAAAGGCCCTGCCCATCAATCTCTTAGAGATACGAGCAGCCCGGTATGCCCTAGTAGCATGGACATCCAAACTCCAAGGGTCCCCTGTCAGAATTCAATCAGACAATGCCACAGCAGTGGCATATATCAATCATCAGGGGGGCACCAGGAGTCGTGCAGCCCAGAGGGAAGTAAATTACATCCTGAAATGGGCAGAAAAATATGTCCCAGCCATATCTGCGGTATTCATTCCAGGAGTGGAGAATTGGAAGGCGGACTTTCTAAGTCGCCAGCAATTAGGCCCAGAGGAAGGGTCCCTTCACCCCGAGGTTTTCTGGACAATATGTCAGCGGTGGGGAACATCGGATGTAGATCTTCTAGCATCCAGATTCAACGCAAAGGGGGACAGGTTTGTCTCTCGGACAAGGGATCCCCTAGCTTGCGGCTCGGATGCCCTAGTGTTCCCTTGGGATCAGTTCAAGCTGATATATGCATTCACACCGCCACAATGGTTACCTCGATTACTCCGCAGAATCAGGGTAGAAAAGAAACCAGTGATTCCAGTGGCTCCAGCGTGGCCCCGAAGAGCGTGGTACGCGGAGATTGTAAAATTTCAGTGGGGAGTCCTTGGACTCTCCCACGTCGTCCGGACCTGCTTTCGCAAGGACCGATATACCACCCTTCCTTACCAGCCCTAGGTTTGACGGCCTGGCTATTGAAGCCCACATTCTAAAAAAGAGAGGGCTCTCTAATGCTGTGGTATCTACCATGATCAATGCCAGGAAGCCGGTATCCAGGCAGATCTACTATAGAATCTGGGAGGCGTACATTGCGTGGTGTGAGGCCAAGAAATGGCATCCACATAAGTACGTAATAGGTAGGATTCTGGACTTCCTACAGTGGGCTGTAGATAGGAAGCTTGCCTTGAGTACTATCAAGGGTCAGATTTCGGCCTTGTCAATATTTTTTCAAAGGCCCTTGGCTTCGCATTCACTAGTCAAAGCCTTTATACAAGGAGTGATGCGTATTAGTCCTCCGGTTAATATTCCCATATGTCCATGGGATCTAAACTTGGTTCTGTCGGTTCTACAGAAACAACCATTTGAACCATTACAGCATATTTCCTTGGTGCTTCTCACCAGGAAATTGATTTTTCTAGTAGCCATTTGTTCGGCTAAAAGAGTATCGGAATTAGCAGCTATGTCCTGTAAGGAGCCATATCTGGTTATCCATAAGGACAGAGTAGTGTTACGTCCTCATCCAGCCTTTCTTCCTAGGGTGGTATCGAGGTTTCATTTGAACCAAGATGTGGTTCTTCCTTCTTTTTTCCCCAAACCTACTTCGGTAGAGGAAAAGTTATTGCATTCTTTGGATGTAGTAAGAGCAGTTAAAGCTTATCTAAAAGCCACTGCTCAGATTCGCAGAACGGATACTTTGTTTATTCTGCCGGAAGGCCCCAGAAAGGGTCAGGCAGCGTCAAAATCTACTTTAGCCAAGTGGATTCGACAGGTCATTATGCAAGCTTATGGCTTGAGAAGGAGACCGCCTCCGTTCAAAGTTAGAGCGCACTCCACGAGAGCAGTTGGAACTTCATGGGCAGTGCATCACCAGGCCTCCCTGGCTCAAATCTGTAAGGCCGCAACATGGTCTTCGGTACACACGTTTACTAGGTCCTACCAGGTGGACGTTAGAAGTCAGGAGGATGTCGCCTTTGGGCGCAGTGTGTTGCAGGCCGCAAAAGATCCTCATGTCTGATAGCGCTCAGCTTATATATGGTGTATCCCCCCCCTCATTTGGCATTGCTTTAGGACATCCCATTAGTAATGACTATGTCGCTCTGTGTCCCGTGATGTACGAGAAAGAAAATAGGATTTTTATAACAGCTTACCTGTAAAATCCTTTTCTTGGAGTACATCACGGGACACAGAGCTCCCGCCCCTCTTTAGGGACACTTATTGCTTTGCTACAAAACTGAGGTGCTCCCGGATGGGAGGGGCTTATATAGGGGAGGGTACTTCCGGTTTTGGAAGTTGCCAGTGCCAGCACCTGACGGTATCTATATAACCCATTAGTAATGACTATGTCGCTCTGTGTCCCGTGATGTACTCCAAGAAAAGGATTTTACAGGTAAGCTGTTATAAAAATCCTATTTTTCTGAAGTTCAGGCGAACCCGTAGAACCCAAACATCCAGGTGTCCGCTCAACTCTAGTCACAGGTAACCTGAACAACCTTCTACTGAAGGACTCCTCTGCCACAACCTTATCTGGTCTTGTCTTACCTTGTATGTCAACATCTTGTCTTCCAAAGGACCATTTCGTTTCTTCAACCCTTTGACTGAATAATCAATTTTTCAATGTCTGTTCCCCAGCCCTAACACCATCTTGGAAACCTTGTGTCTAATCTTGGACACAGCTCAAACCAGAATCTTCGTTTTTTAGGAAAAAAAATGCTCCCTCTAGGGACCCTCATGTGGGCCTTCAGTTCAAAACACCCCTCTGCTTCTGCATGAGGGTTCTGGGCTTAATGGTAGCCTCTTTTGAGGCAGTTCCCTGTGCCAAGTTTTATTCCAGACCTCTTCAATCCAACATACTCACCACATGGGCCAGGGATCCTCTAGTCCAGGGATATGCAATTAGCGGACCTCCAGATGTTGCCAAACTACAAGTCCCATGAGGCATAGCGAGACTCTGACAGCATCAAGCATGACACCCAGAGGCAGAGGCATGATGGGACTTGTAGTTTGGCAACAGCTGGAGGTCTGCTAATTGCATATCCCTGCTCTAGTCTCAGTATATGCTAGGTAGTGATTCCTTGGACCCAGTTTAAACTGGTTTATGCTTTCCTTCTGAAGAACCTTCCTGGACTGCTGTGCAAAATGGGGAAGGAAAGGGTTCCAGGGGTTCTCATCACACCAAACTGGTTCAGAACCAGATGTACTGGCCAAAAGCCCCTTGTTCTATAGGCTTTTTAGTCCCTGGATTTATTTACAGATTCATGGAATTAAGGATACCGATCTTAAAGATAAGGGTGTCCTTGAATTTTTATTACCACAATACATAGAGCAAAAAAATACAACTCCTGCAAGATTTACTTTTATGGCTTAACCCTCAGGAGTATGCTTATCACTGGCATTTTGGCCTTTCTTCAATCTGGTCTTGACCAACTCCTGGCACTTAATGCCCTCAAAGGACAGGTTTATACTTTATCCATTCTCTTCCAGAAACTTCTTGCTTCACAATTCCTAATCAAGACTTTTCTTAATGGAGTAGGTGCTCATATGAATCCTTCAATTTGACCCCCTGTGTCACATTGGAATCTCAGCCTGGTGCTCTCTAGTCTTCAGAGGCCTCCTTTTTAATCGACTACAATAAGGTTGTCTTCCAGGTCACCATTAGGTGTGCTTCTAAATTGCCAGCTCTTTTGTGTAAAGAGCCTTTTCTTGTTTTGCACAGGGACAAAGTGTTTTTCCAATTTTTTCATTGTTCTTTCTTCCTTCTGTCCTGCTCAAAAACATGAAAAGTCATCTCCCACTTTGTTCTATCTAGAAGTCCTCTTAGAGGACCAGTGGATCAGACAACCTATTTATAAAACGTATTGAAGACCCTCTTTATGAATTCCAGGGATATAATTTTTATTGCATCTACTTGTTGTTTTCCCTGAATGTTGTAATTTTAGAATTACCTGATGGAGGTGTTGCAGTTCAGGAGGGTTGCAATTGTGCACAAAGGGGAGAAGATATGGTGGAAAGATGTGGCAGAAAAGGGAAGGCAAAGTACGAGGAAGCAGCCAGGTTCCACCACTGCAATTCAGATGTCCTGGTTGCTACAATTGCCTTAAAGTGGTCGTAAACCCGATTCATGAAATTTGGGCTGGACTGCAGTGTTTTGTTATCTCTCTTCAAAGCACTTTGTCCCATAGCTGTCTCCTGCTCCGTTCTTCTGTTATCAGCCTGATAACTCCTGACAAGTTCTCTGTCACATATGATAAAAGCAGCCTGGGTTTTGTGTTGGGGAGGATGCTATAAATAGATTAGCAGAGCCCTGAACTAATTAACGATCAGACTTCACTGCAATGTTGAACAAAAAGAGCAAATCTCCTAACAGATCTGAACTTTAACAGTATATAAATGTGAAGACAGCAGATATACATGTTAAACTTATGTAGGGAGATTTGTTTCATCCCTGTGTATCATCTAAGGCTGTTCACTTCACTTGGCATATGTGAGGGTTTATATCCACTTTAAGCTGATTGTGAACAAGAGACTTTGTGTGGGCAGATACATTTAGTCAATCTGAAGTCACTGACTTTGGCCATTCTGATTGGACAAAGCTCTGAGTTCCTGGTAGTGTCAAAGCTCTACCTTTCTGCCACCCACACATTCCTTTTGGCCCAGTGTGGGATCTTAATCCAATCAGAACTGCCCTGAAATTGGGCATAGCAGTGGAGACTGTGTAGACACCCAGATAGTTTTCTTTATCTCTCAATCAACATTGACTATTTTTAATCCCTATGCTTCTAGTATTAGAAAATAGAAAAGTACACTATATTACCAAAAGTATTGTGACGCCTGCCTTCACAGGCACATAAACTTTAATGGCATCCCAGTCTTAGTAGGTAGGGTTCAATATTGAGATGGCCCACCCTTTGCAGCTATAACGGCTTTAACTTTTCTGGGATTGCTGTCCACAAGATTTAGGAGTGTGTCTCTGGGAATGCTTGACCATTCTTCTGCAAGTTCATTTGTAAGGTCAGGCACTGATGTGGATGAGAAGGCCTGGCTTGCAGTCTCTGCTCTAATTCCCCCCAAAGCTGTTCTATCAGGTTGAGGTCAGGACTCTGTGCAGGCCAATCAAGTTCCTACACCCCAAACTCACTCATCCATGTCTTTATGGACCTTGTTTGTACACTGGTGCGCAGTCATGTTGGAACAGGAAGGGGCCAACCCCAAACTGTTCCCACAAAGATGGAAGCATGAAATTGTCCAAAATGTCTTGGTATGCTCGTACCTTAAGAGTTCCCTTCACTGGAACTAAGGGGCTAAGCCCAACCCCTGAAAAACAACCCCACACCATACTCCCCCCCCCCCCCCCCCCCTCCACCAAATGATTTTGACCAGTGAACAAAACGAGGTCCATAAAGACATAAATGGGCGGGTTTGGGGTGGAGGAACTTGACTGGTCTGCACAGAGTCCTGGCTTCAACCCCTCAGACCACCTTTGGGATGAACTAGAGCAGAGACTGCGAGCCAGGCCGCCTTGTCCGACATCAGTGCCTGACCTCACAAATGTGCTTCTGGAAGAATGGTCAAACATTCCCTAAACCCTGTGTACAGCCTTCCCAGAAGAGTTGAAGCTTTTATAGCTGCAAAGGGTGGCCAACTCTATTTTGAACCCTACAAACTAAGACTGGGATGCCATTAAAGTTCATGTGCTTGTAAAGGCAGGGGTCCCAATACTTTTGGTAATGTGTGTATCATACAATGATTATAAAAAGTCTACACACACCTGTTAAAATGTCATGTAAAAAAAAACGAGACAAAGATAAATAATTTCAGAACTTTTTCCACCTTTAATGTGACCTATAAAACTGTAAAACTCCGTTGAACAACAAACTAAAATCTTTTAGGTGGAGGGACATAAAAAGCTAAAATAATATGGTCGCATAAGTGTGCACACCCTTAAACTAATACTTTGTTGAAGCAACTTTTGATTTTATTACAGCACTCAGTCTTTTTGGGTATGAGTCTGTCAGCATGGCACATCTTAACTTGGCAATATTTGCTCACTCTTCTTTTTCAAAAACACTCCAAATCTGTCAGATTGCGAAGGCATCTCCATTGTACAGCCCTATTCAGATCACCCCACAGATTTTCAATTGGATTCAGGTCTGGGCTCTGGCTGGGCCATTCCAAAACTTTAATCTTCTTCTGGTGAAGCCATTCCTTTGTTGATTTGGATGTATGTTTTGGGTCGTTGTCATGCTGAAAGATGGAGTTCCTCTTCATGTTCAGCTTTCTAGCAGAAGCCTGAAGGTTTTGTGCCAATATTAACTGGTATTTGGAACTGTTAATTCCCTCTACCTTGACTAAGGCCCCTATTCCATCCATGGGTGTCCGCAGAACTTTTTTAAGGGGGGGGGGCATAATTTTAAGGTCACCCATGCTCTGCACCTTTTCGGCAATACCATGAAGGGGAGGGGCTTAGTCATCATATAAAGTGCAGGCATGCAAAGGTTTGAGAAACCTGTTGCAAAAGCTTAATAGAAGGATCAAGCTGCCATTGTCTGATATTGTCAATTTCTAATCTGTTTTAACTCCTACCCTGCGCCGCCCCTAAACAAGCCCTCGTAAATTATTTCGTGAAATTACACTGTTAAATGTTTTATGCAGAATTAAGTTCCAAAAATAAATTAACAACAACTTTAACAAACCATATCAGTACTCATCAGTACAGTCCCATCAGTGCAGCCTCATCAGCGCTTATCAGTGCAGCTCATCAGTTCCGCCTCATCAGTGGCTATTAGTGCAGCCTATCATTACCCATCAGTTTAGCCTATCAGTGGCCATCAGTTTAGCCTATCAGTGCAGCGTATTATTGCCCATCAGTGCAGCGTGTTATTGCCCATCAGTGCAGCGTATTATTGCCCATCAGTGCAGCCTCATCAGCGCCAATCAGTGCAGCTTATCAGTGCCCCCTCATCAATGTCCATCAGTGCAGCATATCAGTGCCAGGGGGTGTTTTTCAATGTGATTTCTCAGCAAAATAAAGCATGGAGAGATGGATGGGGGAGTTTGCTTTGAATATTTAAAATGATTTAAATAGCGGTTTTGGTTTGTGGTGTTTTAGATGCAGTGTAGTTGCACTTTAAGTGCCCAATTTAAAAGAAAACAAATATGATTTTACTTCCATGTAAAGAGCAGCTACAGAAGTAGAAACTATGGGTAGGTTCTGCTGCAAGTTAAGTCTAGTGTTATGTACCATAAAATCATTTCCAACAATACCACATTACAGACATTGTGTATTAAGCAGCATGGCTGAAACAAGTGCCATGTTTCTGTCCTGATCAAACATGAGTGTGGGTATGTTGAGGATCTGTATCAGCAGGGAAACACTGTCACTTAGGAGACTGGGGAGGAATTGAGAAATAAATTACACATTATCTGCAGCCTCATGTCTTTCAAGTACCAGTGAATCATTTTAGAGTGGCTTTAGAGCTGCTTCCATTTACACAGGTAAAACTATAAATTCACAGGTGAAGCCAGCACTGCTGAAACATTTCTCATGCTTTCTTATTGATGTGGTGTCCTGTGCTGGTACTGTGCTTAATTCATTTTTGAGTATAGTTGTGCAATTTTGTGAATACACTTACATTATTTTATTTATAATGGCACCCCAAACGTGGTTCAATTTTGCCGCAGATCAGAATCGTGCCACTATCACAGCAAAATGCGCATTTAAAAAATTGTGCAAAGCTTGTCGCCCATACACACATAAGGCAGCCTATTTAAGTAAGTGTGTGACATTCGGAAATGTGTGGGCTTCATCTGAGAAAACCCAGTAAGCCCTGTATGAACAGCTGCATGATTCCCTGCTTACAATTATTTGATTCAAAAAGATTTATGTTGTAAAAAATATATATATATTACTTATTTTAACGGATAATGTCTTACTGTAAACCTACAATGCCTTGAATAATAATCTGCTCTCATTCCTGTGTATTAGTCACAATACCATTAATGTACATTTTTCAAATAAATATTTAAATTAATCAAAATAGGGTTGGTAAAGCAATCATTGGTTGAATCACTAGTTTTCAAATCCCTTTCCACTAATGAAAAACACTGAAGCCTCGTACACACGAACGAGTTTCTCGGCAAAAACCAGCAAGAAACTTGCTGGCAGAGATTTTTTGGCGAGAAATTTGTTCGTGTGTATGGTTTCTCGTCAAGAAAAGCGACAAGAATCTCGACGAGAAAATAGAGATCCTGCTCTCTATTTTCTTGTCGAGATTCTCGTCAGCCTGTTTCTCGCCGAGAAAATTGTGTGTGTGTACACTTACCTTTTCGCCGGGAAGCCCGCGCATGCTCGAAATGACTTTGACGCATGCGCGGTAGCTTCCTAGGCATAGATAGGGTATACCAAGATGGCAGCGACGGCATCGAGTGTGACGAGCGCATGCTCGTCGTAGTCGATGACGTCACCGCGTACGCTCCATTCAAAGAACCGCGGGTTCTTTGAATCGAGCGTGTGTACACTCAGCCGGGACAATTTTCTTGTCCAAGAATCTCGTCGAAAAAAACGACATGTTTTTTTCGACGAGAATCTCGGCCGTGTGTACGAGGCCTAACAACGCATTCACATATCTCTAATCACGTAAACAATATTACAGGTATATTGTACAGCAGTTACCAAAAAAAGAAACAAAAAAGGTCTGATGACAAATTCAAAAACTTAAATTTTCATTCAACCATATGTATGCATATTTCCTTCTTTTTTGGTCTGCAAAAATATGCAACTTCCTTTCTTTTTTTTTTTTCTTTTAATGGAAATGTTATTGGCAAAACAAAGCAATCGCATGATTCACTAATACATCTTACATTTTTATTTAAATACAGCCTACCTTTTAAATCGCAGTGAGTTTATATGCAGTCGCAATTAATTTTAAGATTCCACATTTGCGTAAAACAGTGTTAGATTTGTCAGGTGGCTGGATAATTAAGGAGAATTATTTTGGCGTCCAAGATACCATTTTAATTTGTTACATTGTTAGTAGTGCTAAAAGTAATATTTGGATCAATGCATGCTATAGATTTTTGTAGATTTTTCCACTTGCAAGGCAAGCAGTCAATACCTAATTTCTTTGTAGGCATACCACACTTAATATGTTGAATTAGAAAAATGTCTGCAGACCTTGGCTTTGCAAGAGTTAGACTTTCAACCATTTGTGTTTATTGTTTAGTTACACAGTTGTGAGCTATGTGCAGTCACATTGGTGCAAAAAAAAATACTATAGGCAAATGCCAAACCTCAATCTAGCCCTTTTGAGAATCGTATATATTTAGAGAGAAATTGCTAAATTTATTGTTAAAGGAAAAGTTTAACTAAATAGCGATATGAAACATACAAGGCATTTCAGAATTTTAAAAACACGGTCAGCTTGCCCGTGCAGGGCAAGGTGACAACGTCTCTGCAAAGGGCCTCCCTTAACCCACTATACTCACCCTACCTGCACGCTTGTACAGCTCCTTTCTCCTCCACAGCTGGCGAGAATACGCATCACTTCTGGGTGACTTGATCTCCTGTGACAATTCCAAGGCCTTGCAGCCAGTCACTTGTCCAAAGCATTGTCACCATTCCCTCGGATTTCCAAAACAGCCAACAGCACTGGCTGTAAATCTGCAAGGAAGCGCAGGTAATGTGAGTGCAAGGAAGCCAGTGGTTCACATTGCAGAGGCACTTTGTTCTGCCATGAAAGAATTATGAGGGCTGATGTTGCTGACCTTTCTAAAAAAAAAAATGCCAGTTGCATGTCTGTTAACTTGACTGATATAAGTTACTGACCTGGTGCAAGTTTGCAAATTTGAAAAACCTGACATGAATACATCTGGGTCTGTCTCAATTCTGGAGTAAGAAGGTCTATGTAACAGCCAGGTAGCTAGCATTTTTGTAGAGGGCTCATTTTTCACAGAGCTAAAATTACGGGCACCCCCAACATCAGGAGCTTTATTTTTGTGGCTATATTTCAGGTTTTCTCAGACTTAAAGTGGAATTATCCTTCTACAATACTCACTTCCTTACAGCAATGCAACATCCATGAGCTCCCTCTCTGGTTCTGACATTGATTGGCCGAATCGGGATGATTTGAGTCTTAAACATATGTGTATGGGAGTTCATTCATCCCAGCACCAAGATGTACTGAGAATGTACACTGACCTATGTATGCACAGCTCCATGTACATTCCAAAGCATATTGCAAGTAGCATGGTAAAATTACTTCTGCAATAAAATCCCTCCCGTTTGATTTTTTTTTTTAATAAAAAAAAAAAAAAAAAGTTGTTCTTATTTTCTGTCTTTGTAGCAATAATCACCAGGGCTAGTAGTGGCAGTGAATTTCCTCGGCGGAAATTCTAGCCCCTTTCTATGCCATCTAAACCTTTACGTAGGGTAAAGGATGAGTAGATACTTCCGTTAAGTCTTTATTATTATGCCCGACCCTGTTGGAGAGATTTCACCTCTCTCTTTTCCAGTTAGATCTGGACAAGAGATGATGGGAAAGTTATTATTGGGACAAGAAGATAGTAATATAACATAACAGAGGTTCTAATGTTTCCTCTGAGAAAATGTGTTTTGTTGAAGTCTGTGCTCCACCTAAATAGATTTCTCACTTTCTCTCCATTGGAAGGGAGAAAGCCACAAATCACCAAAGGATTCCTTACCCACTCAAAAAAACAAAAAAAACATGGGCTCAATATTAACAGTTTGTTGACTGGTTTAGCATCTGAGACCAAACCACTAAATATACAGCTGATACGCATAGGGGTTGATTTACTAAGACTGGAGAGTGCAAAATCTGGTGCGGCTCTGTATTGAAACCAATCAGGTTCCAGTTTTTTTTTTTAAAGCTTAATTGAACAAGCTGAAGTTAGAAGCTGATTGGCTACCATGCACAGCTGCACCAGATTTTGCACTCACCAATTTTAGTAAATCAACCCCAGCTCTTGCTGTGCTAAATGGCTACATAAGAAAACTTAAATCGATTCTCATAGCCCTTTAAGGTTAGGAAAGGAAGTGGGGGTGTAGGCAGTGTTGACAACCGTCAGTATTTTTATTGGCAGCCAGTAAAAATTGGGCACTTTTCTCCTGCCAGTAAATGCCAGTGACAGGAAAAGGTTGCCAGTAAAAAATATTGCTGTGATGCTTGGATCAGAACTGCGCATGCACACTTCTGGTCTGGAGCCTGTGGAGACCATCCAAGTGCCTGCTACAGTGTGTTCGGGCGGCGCTGGCAGAGGGCAGGTCTGGTGGAGGAGGTGCCTAAATGTGTGTCGTGTGATGTCATGGTACAAGGGAGTCGAGCGAAGCAGCCAGAGCCTTGTGTGCAGTTCTGCGGAATGGGGGTAAGGCAAGCTGGGAGCGGGACTGTCAGTGCTGTTTGAACTGAAGGGACCACCTTGCATGGAGAGAGACTGTCACTCAGAAGGGGATGTGACATGTCGTTGAGGTGTCATAATCATCTGAGCTGCTGCACACTGCTGCCAATGTCACTGTGAGAGTCAATTTCATGTGTGTGTGCCCGCCCATTCTGATTTCTTACCCTCCTGAGTCCTTTCCCTGAGCTTCTTACTTACTATATTATTATTATTATACAGGATTTATATAGCGCCAACAGTTTGTGCAGCGCTTTACAACATCAGGGAAGACAGTACAGTCACAATACAATTCAATACAAAGGGATCAGAGGGCCCTGCGCGTTAGAGCTTACAGTCTAGACAGAGCTTACAGTCTAGAAATATTGAAAGTATAATAAGAAATATGTTTTTTTTTGCCTCAATATCCACCTTAAATCACATTGCTAATTGCATATTGTACTTGTTTGTAGCCTAAATTCTGAAATTTGCACTTAAAACTATAATTTTGTAACTACTAGTAAAAACTTGGCTGTGCCAGTAAATTTTGGATGTTTATGTCAGTAAATTTCAATCTGGTAGGTTGGGAACATTTGGTGCAGGACAGGGAGAACAAAGCGCTAGTAACTGACAAGAGTTATACAAAGGGGAAACAAGGGAACCCCTAGGAGTGGGACTTTTAAGGCACTCGGTAGTACTGTAGTACAATGAAGTATTGATCAAAAATAATTAAAAAGAGTAATACAAAGGAGGCAATTGTGATGGGACCTTTAAACCCTCCAGCCACTAAAAAGCTGCATGATTTGGTGTAGCAATATCCCAATGCAAACTGATATAGGAGGTGGTGTAGAGCTCCAGGAATACTATATAACGAATAACAAGGTAACATTCTGCAACAGGATGAACCCAAATGCTACATCAATGCCAGTATAGAAAGCGGAAACCCTGGGGGGGGGGGGGGGGGGATAGCCTGTTCTTTCATTTAATTTTACTGGAGTATACCTTTAAATTGTCAAGTCACCACTGATGCATATACTGTAGCTGCTGCTTTGTACATTGATAATGCACGGCACAAATACGGTAACTAGAGAGCCATCTCATCTCCCAGATCTAAATTAATGCAGCAGCATATCTGTCCCTTTGGTACCGTTTAAAATGTTAATTTAGCTTGCTGTGCACAAGAAATTTGGAAAAGGATCTTTATAAGGATTCCTTAGTAGTAAACCCCTTTTATCATATACTTGTGTTTTAGTTAACAGATGAGAATGGATAATGCTGTTCAGGCTCCGCCAAATAAGCATTTTTTTTGTGCATGTCCAGAAAAATTGTGATGAATGTCTGAATTTACAAAATGCCTATCAAACAGCTTACAGTATTGTGGAAGAATGCTGGTCATACTAACTAACAAAGATAATTTTATACTCCCGGCTGTATACAGAAGGGGATAGATATAACAGACAAAATACAATACAATAACTGGATTCTTGGAAAAAATAAAATAAAAAAATAACCCTGCCAGTTTTTCTTTAGTCTTCACTCTTAATATGACTTAAAGCGGAGGTCCACCCAATTTTTTTTCTTTAAAAGCCAGCAGCTACAAATACTGCAGCTGCTGACTTTTAAAAAATGGACCCTTACCTGTCCAGCGAGCCCGCGATGTCGGCAGACGAGGCCGAGCAATCGCTCGGTCCTCGGATGCTACCACCACCATGCTCGGTGAGGGAATCAGGAAGTGAAGCCTTGCGGCTTCACTGCCGGTTCCCTACTGCACATGCGTGAGTAGCGCGGCGCGCCGTCACTGGTCCCCGCTCTCTCCTAGGGAACAGTGTGTTTCCCAGGAGACAGCGGGGGGGGACGGGAAGTGGAGTAGACTCCCACGGGAGTCTATGCCCGGAAGTGGGTGAAAATATCTGTCTTAGACAGGTATCTGCACCCCCCTCCCCCCTGAAAGGTGCCAAATGTGTCACCGGAGGGGGGGAAGGTTCCGAAAAGCGGAAGTTCCATTTTTGGGTGGAACTCCGCTTTAACATGTATTTGACCTGGCCAATAAAGTGAACTGTTCTTCAGTGCACTCATCTGGTTTCTATAGAAAACTGATCTTTATGTCCTTGTTGAGCCACTTGGATCCTGTACATCGGGCCTCCCCTTTTTTTGTAGTCCTTCTTGTCCTAGACACACAGTGGGAAGTGATTATAAATCTCTCCAAAGCGAGGGAAAATTTAACCCAGAACAATATTGTGAGAAGACGTAAAAAGAAACAGAAACGTCTTCCACTGAACCAATTTGTTAACACAGTAGAGCCATCCTAGAAAAGAAGGTATTCACTTGTCTTATTCTATCATATATCCCCCAAAAAAATGGATTGTTACTTTTCTTTTTCGTACATCACGGGACACAGAGCGACTTAGTCATTACTAATGGGTTATATAGATTACCTTCAGGTGTTGGCACTGGCCAATTCCAAACCGGAAGTACCCTCCCCTATATAAGCCCCTCCCATCCGGGAGCACCTCAGTTTTTTGCCAGTGTCTAAGGTGTTGGCCAAAGAGTAACATGTGTTTTCACTGGGCTTGCGTACAGGTTCTTTTGGGCCTTAGTAAGCTGTTCCGGATCCCACCAAAAAAGCTTCATAGCTAAACGGTCGGTACCCGGGCCTTGCAGCAGAAGAGCAAGGTTTTGCCTGTAATGCCTCTCTTAGGAGGGCTGGACCCTGGGATCCAGAGCTCTGGTCATACCCACGACCAAGATGTTGTCTGTGCAGGGTGCTATACAGGTCCAGGGGAGTGGAATCCTTGGGAACCCGGTCCCTGAAGGTTTAATTACAATGCCTGCCGTGATAGGTGAAGTTTGGACTTCTGTGGACCAAACAAAGTCCTGCGGCGGGGATCAGGTAAGTGGGGGCCCCCAGGAACTTGGTTCTATTGGGGGACCCCCAAGCCTAATTTGTCTTTCTGTCTGTTACCTAACGGTATTCCCGCTAATATCTGTGTATGCCTGTAACTACTGAAAATGTAAAATTTTAATAGTAGTCAAGAAAAAAAAAAAAAAAAAAGGGGACCGCGGTACCTGTGTTAAACCACTAGAGGCCGCTGTAGTCCAATTTTCTTGTCATGTGGATCTTTGGGTTTCTCAAGTCAAAAAGATCCAGACAGTTGGTAAGTTTCTCTGTGGGAATCCACTTCCTCTGCCCTGTTGCTGCGCTCATCCACCGCACAGGCCCTCCGGCAAAAAGGGCCCTGGCTCCTAGTCCCTGTTTGATTTCGAAAAGGGCGCCAATGGCGCACGGGCGCGTGCACGCGCCTCCTATGAAAAAAAAGGGGCGGGGCGGGTGGATGACGCTCGATGCGCGCCGCGGCGCTTCTGCGCATGTGCAGGCGTCCCAGCATGGTTAAAAGACACAGTACAAGTGTCAGCTGGATGCAAACAGAGCTAGCAACAAACAGTGGCACACAGAGGCGGTTGATGCAGGCATCCCCATAGAAAGGCACTTTAGTGGACACCAGCTGGTATATAGCAGCAACTGTGTTAGACTATTACCAGCAAAAATTGGTGTATGACGACGGGAATACCTCAGCTTTGTGCTTAAAGGATATGTCGTCCAGACGCTCCGGAAATAGGTCTTCCAGGAAGCCAAAGGGGTCTCCATCGGGCTCTGAGGATATTGGGCATGCTTGTACTGCACCAATCTCCCCTGAGAATTCAGAGGTCAGTAGCCGTAGAAACCCCGCAGGAATGCCTGGTGCTGCGGCTGTCCCCAGTCCACCTGCTCCTGTATATATAACAGAGGAGGTTTTATCCTCAACTCTGGGAGGATTGGAAGAGAGATTAACAGCATTGATCGCTGCTTCCCTGTCACAGGAAAAGCGCGTCCGATCTCCGTCTCCTCCTTCAGAGTGCCTGTTAGTGGAGGAACAGCCCCACACAGAGATCGACCTACCTGAAGGGGATCAGGATGAGGTTGATTCGGTTATGGAGGAATCAACAGTGGAAGAACCTTTCTCAGCATCTCAGGCTGAAAGATTATGGGTTCAGTCTCTGACTAATATGGTCCGATCAGCATTTAAAATGCCTCTGGCGGAACCACCATCCAATACGGTTTCCTCGCTGGGGTCGCTAAAAGCTCCCCAGGCTGTCTGTTCCTTCCCAATCCACCCTTTATTAGAAGGGCTTATTTACCAGGATTGGAAGCATCCTGATAAAATATTTGCTCCCCCCAAGAGATTTCCGGTGATCTATCCCATGGAGGATAAGTTCATAAAAAAATGGAGGGTCCCTACAGTGGACGCAGCTATCTCTTCTGTTAAATCACTGACATGTCCAGTAGATAATGTTCCAATGTTCAAAGACCCAATAGATAAAAAATTGGAGTCTTTACTAAAATCTGCTTTCTCTACAGCAAGCATGGTGACACAACCTGCGGTAGCAGCGATTGGAGTCTGCCAAGCAGTGAAAGATCAGTTGAAACAAGTCTTAAGGGACTTACCAGATCAGCAGGCTCTTGCCCTAGCTGACCTGCCTAGAGCCTTGTGTTTTGCGGTGGACGCCATAAAGGATACAATCCAACAGGCCTCCCGCTTTACGCTGTCTATAGTACATATGCGTAGGCTTCTGTGGCTCAAAAACTGGTCTGCTGAAGCTCCCTGTAAAAAACTGCTGGTTAGCTTCCCATTTCATGGAGAACGCTTATTTGGAGAAGATCTGGACAAATATATCCAGAAAATTTCTGCCGGTAAAAGTTCACTCTTACCGGTTAAGAACAAGGGTAGAAGTCCTTCTTTTAAGAGGCCTACTTCTCCAGTCCCTGGCACATCGGCTGTGAAACAGTTCCGACGGCCTCCGCGGTCAAATCCAGGGGGCAGAAATCGGGGACAATCACAGGGTAACAAGAAACCCTGGGTCAAGAGAGGTACAAAACCTCCCCCTAAGTCATGAAGGGTTGCCCCCACTCAGTCGGGTGAGGGGAAGACTTCAGTTGTTCACAGAGACCTGGCGGGACACCATCAGAGATGGGTGATCTCCGCAGTAAGTCTGGGATACAGGCTGGAGTTAAAAGACATTCCTCCTGCCCATTTTATAAGGTCAAACGTGCCAAGCGATCCCCAGAAGAGTGGATCCCTCCTTCTGGCACTAGAGCAACTATTGCCCCAAGGGTAATCATGAAGGTTCCCTTGAAAGAAAACGGGTTCGGGTTTTACTCGAACCTTGTCACAGTCCCCAAACCAAATGGGGACATGAGGCCCATATTAAATATAAAAGGGCTAAACAAGTTCCTACATATCAGGACTTTTTCGGATGGAGTCGATCCGATCGGTGGCCACCGCCCTACAAGGGCAGGAATGGTTAGCCTCGATCGACATAAGGGATGCTTATTTGCATATGCCCATCTGTCCGGCCCACCAGAAATTTCTACGCCTTGCAGTAGAAGGGCGCCATTTTCAGTTCAGAGCCTTACCTTTCGGTCTGGCCACGGCACCACGAGTGTTCACAAAAATTCTGGCCCTACGATTGGCCAAACGAGGAACACAAGGTGTAACGATAATGGCATATCTAGACGACTTGTTGCTGATAGACCACTCAGTGAAAAAAACTAGAAGTGGTCGTTCACAAGATAATCAAGTATCTGGAATCTCACGGTTGCATTATCAACCGAGACAAGTCAGCCCTAAAACCAGTCAAAAGCCTGGAATACTTGGGGGCTAAGACTGGATTCAAATCAGAGAAAGATTTTCTTACCTCCAGAGAAGGTGTCGTCTTTGAAAGATTTGACCCACTTAGTGGGTACAAAAAAGAAAAACCATCCATACGCCTGTGTATAAGGCTGCTGGGAAAAATGGTGGCTTCATTCGAAGCAGTACCCTACGGTCAATTCCATTCAAGGAACTTGCAGAGGGCCATACTGTCAGCCTGGAACAAAGAAGTTCAGGCTTTAGACTTACCAATGTCCCTGTCCCCTTCCGTTCGCAAGAGCCTCCATTGGTGGTTGGTGCCCCAGAATCTGGGAAGGGAAACCCTTCAGTCCGGTTTCTTGGAAGGTGGTCACTACAGTTGCCAGCCTCATAGGCTGGGGGGCAGTACTGGAGCAATGGTCTCTCCAGGGCAAGTGGTCAGAAGCAGAGAAGGCCCTGCCCACCAATCTCTTAGAGATACGAGCAGCCCGGTATGCCCTAGTAGCATGGACATCCAAACTCCAAGGGTCACCTGTCAGAATTCAATCAGACAATGCCACAGCAGTGGCATATATCAATCTCCAGGGTGGCACCAGGAGTCGTGCAGCCCAGAGGGAAGCAAATTGCATCCTGGAATGGGCAGAAAGGTATGTCACAGCCATATCCGCGGTTTTCATCCCAGGAGTGGAAAATTGGAGAGCGGACTTTTTAAGTCGCCAGCAATTATGCCCGGGGGAATGGTCTCTTCACCCCGAGGTTTTCCAGGCAATATGCCAGCGGTGGGGAACACCGGATGTAGATCTGCTAGCATCCAGATTCAACGCAAAGGTGGACAGATTTGTGTCTCGCACAAAGGATCCCCTAGCTTGCGGTTCGGATGCCCTAGTGTTCCCTTGGGATCAGTTCAAGCTGATATATGCATTCCCACCGCGATTAATCCGCAGAATCAGGGTAGAAAAGAAACCAGTGATTCTGGTGGCTCCAGCGTGGCCCCGAAGGGCATGGTACGCGGAGATTGTAAAAATGTCAGTGGGAAGTCCTTGGACCCTCCCACATCGTCCGGACCTGCTTTCGCAAGGACCGATATACTACCCTTCCTTACCAGCCCTAGGTTTGACGGCCTGGCTATAGAAGCCCACATTCTAAAAAAGAGAGGGCTCTCTAATCCTGTGGTATCTACCATGATCAATGCCAGGAAGCCGGTATCCAGGCAGATCTATTATAGGATCTAGAAGGCGTACATCACGTGGGGTGAGGCCAGGAAATGGCATCCACGTAAGTACGTAATAGGTAGGATTTTGGACTTCCTACAGTGGGCTGTACATAGGAAGCTTGCCTTGAGTACTATCAAGGGTCAGACGGCCTTGTCAATATTTTTTTCAAAGGCCCTTGGCTTTGCATTCATTAGTCAAAGCTTTCATACAAGGAGTGATGCGTATTAGCCCTCCGGTTAGTATTCCCATATGTCCATGGGACTTAAACCTGGTTCTGTCGGTTCTACAGAAACAACCATTTGAACCATTGCGGCACATTTTCTTGGTTCTTTTCACCAGGAAATTGATTTTCTTAGTAGCCATTTGTGCGGCTAAAAGAGTATCGGAATTAGCCGCCTTGTCCTGTAAGGAGCCATATCTGGTTATCCATAAGGACAGAGTAGTGTTACGCCCTCATCCAGCCTTCTTCCTAAGGTGGTATCGAGGTTCCATTTGAACCAAGATGTGGTTCTTCCTTCCTTTTTCCCCAAACCTAGTTCGGTAGAGGAAAAGTTATTGCATTCTTTGGATGTAGTAAGAGCAGTTAAAGCTTATCTTAAAGCCACTGCTCAGATTCGTAGAACGGATACTTTGTTTGTTCTGCCGGAAGGCCCCAGAAAGGGTCAGGCAGCATCAAAAATCTACTTTAGCCAAGTGGATTCGACACGTCATAATACAAGCCTATGGCTTGAAAAGGAGACCACCTCCGTTCAAAGTTAGGGTGCACTCCACAAGAGCAGTTGGAACTTCATGGGCAGTGCATCACCAAGCCTCCCTGGCTCAAGTCTGTAAGGCCACAACATGGTCCTTAGTACACACGTTTACTAGATTCTACCAGGTAGACGTCAGAAGTCAGGAGGATGTCGCCTTTGGGCGCAGTGTGTTGCAGGCCGCAAAAGAGCCTCATGCCTGATGGCGCCCAGCTTATGTATCCCTCCCCTCATTTGGCATTGCTTTGGGACGTCCCATTAGTAATGACTAAGTCGCTCTGTGTCCCGTGATGTACGAAAAAGAAAAAGGGATTTTTTATAACAGCTTACCTGTAAAATCCTTTTCTTGGAGTACATCACGGGACACAGAGCTCCCACCCCTCTTTTTGGGACACTTATTGCTTGGCTACAAAACTGAGGTGCTCCCGGATGGGAGGGGCTTAATAGGGGAGGGTACTTCCGGTTTGGAATTGGCCAGTGCCAACACCTGAAGGTAATCTATATAACCCATTAGTAATGACTAAGTCGCTCTGTGTCCCGTGATGTACTCCAAGAAAAGGATTTTACAGGTAAGCTGTTATAAAAAATCCCTTTTTTTCAAGATAGTTTCAAGTTAGTGGGCAGATTATTCCTAAAACTGTTAAACTGTTTATCATAGACAAAAGTTTATCATCAATATTGTCTCAGGGGACCAGTTTGCTATACAGGCCCAATAAAAACATGCTTACATGATCAATATATATATATATATATATATATATATATATATATATATATATATATATACAGTATCTCACAAAAGTGAGTACACCCCTCACATTTTTGTAAATATTTTATTATATCTTTTCATGTGACAACACTGAAGAAATTACACTTTTCTACAATGCAAAGTAGTGAGTGTACATCTTTTATAACAGTGTAAATTTGCTGTCCCCTCAAAATAACTCAACACACAGCCATTAATGTCTAAACCGCTGGCAACAAAAGTGAGTACACCCCTAAGTAAAAAATTTCCAAATTGGGCCCAATTAGCCATTTCCCTCCCCTGTGTCATGTGACTCACACAAGGTCTCGGGTGTGAATGGAGAGCAAGTGTGTTAAATTTGGTGTTATCGCTCTCTCTCTCATACTGGTCACTGGCTGAGGATCTGAAAAAAGAGCTGTTGCTCCACATAAAGATGGCCTAGGCTATAAGAAGATTGCCAAGACCCTGAAACTGAGCTGCAGCACGGTGACCAAGACCATACAGCGGTTTAACAGGACAGGTTCCACTCAGAACAGGCCCTGCCATGTCAACCAAAGAAGTTGAGTGTGCATGCTCAGCGTCATGTCCAGAGGTTGTCTTTGGGAAATAGACGTGTGAGTGCTGTACACTCCCTACTTTACATTGTAGCAAAGTGTCATTTCTTCAGTGTTGTCACATGAAAAGATACAATAAAATATTTTCAAAAATGTGAGTGGTGTACTTACTTTTGTGAGCTACTGTGTGTATGTGTGTGTGTGTGTATATATATATATATATATATATATATATATATATATATTTTATAACCCAAAGGTTGATCTTTCTCTCTAGACCAGTGGTTCGCAACCTTAGTGAGAGCAGAGCTTGATAAATGCTTCCAAAAATGGAAAGTTAATACTAATACAAAAGGGTTACGGTTTGTAAATGGACACAATGACAAAAATTAGTTGGGTATCTATTTAAAGCATTATTTTTGCGACCCGAAGTACATCATCTGTTGAACTGAAACTGTTAAACTTATAATGGGCTTTGAGAACGACATGTGTAAGCTGGTGAAGGAACTGATGTGACTGGCTAAGTAAGTGTTCTCTATATAGCATTGTGGAATATCTCAGAGCTATATAAACATACAGTATAATACTATTAATTGTATGACTGTGGTGAGACAATAGAATGCAAGTGTAGATTTTTCTGGGGCAAAAGAATATTAGTGGCTCTCTGTACAGTTTTAAGGAATACAGTGCTAATCTACAGTGCATGTGGGAAGTATTCACAGCGCTTCTCTTTTTCCGCATTGTGTTATGTTACAGCCTTATTTAAAAATGTATTAAATTCATTATTTTCCTCAAAACTCTACAAACAATACCCCATATTGACTATGTGAAAGAAGTTTGTTTGAAATCTTTGCAAATGACAAATCGCATGTACATAAGTATTCACAGCCTTTGCTCAATACTTTATTGAAGCTCTTTTGGCACAAATTACAGCCTCAAGTCTTTTTGAGTATGATGCTACAAGCTTGACACACCTATGTTTGGCCAGTTTCTCCCATTCTTCTTTGCAGAACCTCTCAAGCACCATCGGGTTGGATGGGGAGCGTTGGTGCACAGCCATTTTCAGATCTCTCCAGAGATGTTCAATTGGGTTCAAGTCTGGGCTCTGGCTGGCCACTCAAAGATAGTCACAGAGTTGTTCCATAGCCACTACTTTGTTATCTTGGCTGTGTGCTTAGGGTCGTTGTCCTGTTGGAAGATGAACCTTCACCCCATCTGAGGTCCAGAGCACTCTGGAGCAGGTTTTCATTAAAGATGTCTCTGTATATTGCTGCATTCATCTTTCCCTCAATCCTGACTAGTCTCCCAGTTTCTGCAGCTAAAAAAACATCCCCACAGCATGATGCGACCACCACCATGCTTCACTGTAGGGATGGTATTGGCCAGGTGATGAGCGGTGCATGGTTTCCTCTAGACATGACAATTTTCATTCAGGCCAAAGAGTTCTTTCATTGTTTTATCATATCTTTTTTTTTGGGTGCCTTTTGGCAAACTCCAGGTGGGCTTTCATGTGCCTTATACTGAGGAGTGACTTACGTCTGGTCACTCAACCATACAGGCCTGATTGGTGGAGTGCTGCAGAGATGGTTGTTCTTCTGGAAGGTTCTCCTCTCTCCAGAGAAATGCTGGTGTTCTGTCAGAGTGACCATCGGTTCTTGGTCACCTCCCTGACTAAGGCCCTTCTCCCTTAATCACTCAGTTTGGCCGGACGGCCCGCTCTAGGAAGAGTCCTGGTGGTTACAAACTTCTTCCATTTATGGATGATGGAGGCAACTGTGCTCATTGGGACCTTCAATGCTGCAGACATTTTTCTGTACCCTTCCCCAGATCTGTGCCTCCATGCATTCCCGTCTCTGAGGTAAACAGACAATTCCTTGGACTTCATGGCTTGGTTTGTGCTCTGACATGCACTGTTAACTGTTGGACCTTATATAGACAGGTGTGTGCCTTTCCAAATCATGTCCAATCAACTGAATTTACCACAGGTGGATTCTAATCAAGCTGTAGAAACATCTCAAGGATGATTAATGGAATTAGGATGGACCTGATCTCAAACTTCTTTCACGTTGTCATATTGGGGTATTGTTTGTAGAATTTTGAGGAAAACAATGAATTTAATCAATTAAAAAAAAAAGCTGTAACATAACAAAATGTGGAAAGGGTGAAGCTCTGTAAATACTTTCCTGGATGCACTGTATTTTGCAAGCCACATCAATGCACCATTATTAGTAAGAAAGAGTTAAACCACTGTGTGGTTCCTTTTTACCTTTGTGTCATTTCCTAAAAGGTAACAGGCATAATTCTAGAAAGACCCTAAATAGTTTTCCTTACACGTCTGTTTTTCTCTGTCCGACAAGTGTGGTGTACAATCGCTATAGTTACTCCATGAGTTATCTCTGTAGCCACCTTTCACAACCTTCTCCCCATTGTTCCATACAAAGATGACCTTTTTGTGACAGTGGATTTTCCCACTCGAGGAACAGAGTTATGGGCTGGGTGTATGTAAATGAGGGAAGGAGGAGGAGATGTAGGGGGTTTCCACTGTCGGGGTGATAAGGATGTGGAACTCTCTTCCACAATTGGTGGTATCAGCGGGTAGTATTGATATTTTTAAAAGACTTATGGACGTGCATATTAGTGAACACAACATACAGGGATATGGGAAATGATTATCGACACTGACACACATACACCTACACAGGTTGAACTGGATGGACTAGTGTCTTTATTCAACTTTACCTACTATGAAACCTATTTTAACTTCAAGGGAGCAGGGTGGGCAAGATAGCGATGGTGGATATTTTTAACAATTTATCTTTTATGAGGTGTTTTTAGTAGAACACCATTTGTCTTTTTCTATTTTGTGTTTGAATTTAATTTGTATTCTCACATTTGATCATAGGGAATAAAGTACAGTCAGCAATGTATACAAAATAATTTTCATGGTGAATTCATAGGATAGCTGTATGCTGAATTAAATCTTCAGGGATGGTTCCATTTACCACTTCAGCCTCGGAAGAATTGGCTGTCCGATGACCGGGCCAATTTTTGGGATTTGGCACTGCGTCGCTTTAACTGACAATTGCGCGGTCGTGCGACGTTGCACCCAAACAAAATTGATGTCCTTTTTTTCCCCACAAATAGAGCTTTCTTTTGGTGGTATTTGATCACCTCTGCGGTTTAAATTTTTTGCACTATAAACAAAAGAAAGCGTGGCAATTCTGAAAAAAAAAGAAATATTTTTAACTTTTTGCCATAATAAATATCCCCCAAAAATATATAAAAAAACGTTTTTTTTCCCCTCAGTTTAGGCCGATACTTATTCTTCTACATATTTTTGGTAAAAAAAATTGCAATAAGCATATATTGATTGGTTTGCGTAAAAGTTATAGCGTCTAAAAAATAGGGGATCGTTTTATGGCATTTTTATTATTATTTTTTTTTACTAGTAATAACGGCGATCTGCTATTTTTATCGTGACTGCGATATTGCGGCGGACACATCGGACACTTTTGACACTATTTTGGGACCATTGTCATACAGAGATCAGTGCTATAAAAATGCACTGATTACTGTGTAAATGACACTGGCAGGGAAGGGGTTAACCACTAGGGGGCGAGTAAGGGTTTAAGTGTGTCCTAGGGAGTGATTCTAACTGTGAGGGGGCTGGGCTACAAGTGACATGACAGTGATCACTGCTCCCGATGACAGAGAGCAATAGATCACTGTTCTGTCACTAGGCAGAACAGGGAAATGCCTTGTTTACATACACTTCTTCCCGTTCTGCAGCTCTGTGACACGATCACGGGACACCGGCGGACATCGAGTCCGCGGGTCCCACGGTCACGGAGCTCCCGGCATGCAACGACGTATATCTGCAGGAGGCGGTCGGCAAGTGGTTAAAAAAAATGATCTTGAAGATAGCAGAGACCCTTCATTTTGTATTTTTCATTGTTGGCGTTGTGCTCATAGTATCTGATTTTTTTAATGAAATTTTCAAGTGTTGTTATAATTAAATATATAAATCTGTTTGATAGAAAAAATATATGGCGAGTCGTTTGCATCGCAGGACAGCCTCCAGCACAGCTATAGTAAACCCTTTTCTTAAACACTATAAATGAAATACAGGAACCCACTTTTTTGAGCAGTGTCTCCTTTTTAGTACCTGCAGGTCCCTTAAATGTTGGTGCTCTAATGTACAAATCTCGACCGAGATAAAAAATTGCAAACACTAGCTCACTCTTCCCACCTTCTACAAAACGTACTATTTTTGGGTATTTTAATGTGATTGGGAGCCTCAATGCCCTGTATGAGAGTGTAATCCAGCCCCTGGCTTTCTTGGCAAAATTTAAGATTCACATATTAATCATGGTGTTCAAATATACTTGTGCATTGCTTTTAGAGCTGTACACTATGTTGCTTAGGGAGAGAAGGATTTTCTTTTAAAGCTCAGTTTAATATTTTTTTTAAATATTTTCCAGATATATAAAGTAGGCTCAGTATTGACTGAAGATTGTTAACCTTAGGTGCACACTTGACAAACTGAGCAAATGGCAAAGTGTAAAATTGACACAGTTGTGATAAAGTTGTTTTGCATGTGCTCTTGCAATGTTGCAGAATTATTGTGCCTTATAAACGGATGCTGATTTATAACACTGTCAGTTAATATCCCCATGTGGATACACTGTACAGTATTTCTGCAGGAGATTCACGCCTGCTTTATTGCACATCAATAGTCTTTATATGTGAAGAGCCTTTCTCTATTTTTACTTACTGATGGTACTGTACAGCGCAGATTATTATTTTATTTCTTGGTACACTCTTATTTAAATTTTGATCTTACTCAAGTAAGATTTTAGTGTCTTCATATTTTAAATGTGAAAATGAAAGCTATCTTCTGATGGCACATTATGAGGCATAGTCATTAAAAGAAGCGCAGAGAGCAACGATGTGGTTCAGAGTGCACCAGCCTATTCAGTCAGATTGCACTTTACTGAAGTCGTACAAGTAAGAGAACGCGTATATTAACACGTTTCATATGCATTGCATTGATTCTATTTTAATTGAAAACCATAGGTGAGCATACATAAAATGAAGCCTGCTGGATTTTTTTGTCCAACGTTCTGCAATACATTGTTGTTGGTTAAACTTATACACCTTACCAACTGCTTGGTGGCTGCTGCCCCTTTCTGACAATCTCTCCATTGGCCTTCACTAACCCAACATATAAAATTCAGAATATCAACAACAGCATATAAAGCTTACCAGTACGGTGTCCTGAGCTACATCACCAACCTCCTCTCGAAATATTCCCCAGAGCATCTTCTCTGCTCTTCTAGCCTCATTGTAAGCTCATCTTATGCTTGCCTCCAGGACTTCTCCAGGTTTCTCCCTTTACTCTGCAACTCCCTACCCCAATCTGTGCGGCTATCATCTGCTCTGTCCGCAATTAAAGCAGTCCTGAAAAACAAATCTCTGCTGGGAAGCCTATCCCATCTCTATCTAAAAACTGTACGTCATCTACTTTTTTAGTCACTTGCCCTTCTCTTTAGATTATAACTTCCTGCAAGCAGTGTCCTCCCTACCCTGTATTAAATTGTGTTGTACCTGTACTGTGTCCCTTATTTTGTAAAGTGCTGTGCAAACTGTTGGCGCTATATTAATCATGTACAATAATAACTCCCCCGTACTTAAAACAATACGTTTTCTCATGGCCATGTATGTTGCCTTCACCAAAAATGCAACAAACAGCTTGACAAATCATCTGGCTTGAAAATGTGCCCTTAGGAGATATTACAGGTTATTTATTCTACTAAAGTATGTGTCCAGTGAAAACTTTTTTTAAGTTTTCAATAGATTGGGGAAGGATTAGATCCATCCTCTGGGTTATATGAGAGAAATCAATAGAATTAACACTATTGTTATTGTATTCAAACAGTCTCTGTACTCACTCATGGCTGTCTGAATACCCTAACAATGACTGCATCAGATGGGATGCACTCACTGTTCTGTTAACAATCCCCCCCCCCCGACTGATTCAGTTGGAATTGTGCTGATCTAAGCAGGCCATCCACTGATTCCTATGGGCAGGCGGATGTCAGGGGAGATGTGTGCGCTGATACCCGTCTGCCATACAATCAACTCAAGACAGACGTATGGCGATACGTCTGCCATCCGTCTTGGCGGATCGGATGAGATCTGATGAAAACGGACATGCTGTCCATTTACGTCTGGTCTCCCCATAGAGATCAGCGGGGCTCTGACAGGTTCCTCCCCGCTCAGTGAGCAGAGACGAACCTGTCATCCGCCGGCTCAACGGAGCGATCTCCCGCTGAGCTGGTGGACTCCACTGAGCGGATTCCACCTTGTGTGAAAGGGGCCTAAAAGTGATATTAAAGTCTTGTTTTTTATTTAAACAAAATAACATACATGTTATATTTACCTTCTCTGTGTAGTGGTTTTGCACAGAGCAGCCCGTATCCGCCTCTTCTTGGGTCCCACGTCAGCACTCCTGGCCCCTCCCTCCTGCTGGGTGCCCGCACAGCAAGCAGCTTGCTATGGGGGCACCCAAGCTGAACCGCTGCTCTGTGTCCATTCACACACACAGCCGTGGTTCGGCCCCGCCCCTTCATCTCCTGATTGGCCCATTGGCTGTGATTGACAGCAGTGGGAGCCAATGGCTCCCGCTGCTGCCAAAAGCCAATCAGGGTTGCGAGTTCTGGAGAGGCAAGGCTCTCCTGGACATTGCTGGATCGAGGGGGGGGCTTAGGTAAGTATTGGGGGGGGCTGGTTCACACGAACGTTTTTTTTACCTTCATGCGTAGAATGCATGAAGGTAAAAAAAAACGTTGCGCCTTTACAACCACTTTAAACTGGCCATAGACTGAGCGATTTTCGTTCCTGCAACCATGGGTTGCAGGAAAGAAAATCGCTGGACTATCCCATCAGGTCAGTGTTGATGGGGGAATCCCTCCCGCAGGGCCGCTGTGTTCTCCCATCGTGGGGGGCTTGGGGAAGCCATCCCTTCAAAGATAACACAGTGACTATTGCCAGCCACTAGCAATAAACGCATGTAAAATCCAACAGGCTGGTTGTACCCAAGTAGATCAATCAACCAATTTGGGTACATTCAGCCTGGTCATACTTGGATCAAGATTCGAACCGTCTATGGCTGGCTTTACTTTTAAGGTGTGAACAGGTTTACCAGACACAAACTGAATGATAATGTGCAACAGAGAGAAAGCAGGGGCGGGGGGGGGGGGGGGCAGAAATATAAAAAAAAATGACAATGGAGCTAGCAGGAAGTGAGGAAAATCTATTTTACGGGGGCTCAGATAGCAGTTCTAATCCTTCTCAACTGTATCCACATAAAAAAAAACAAAAAAAAAAACTGATGCTTTGGCTGAACATACACTTTATGCAGCACAATAAGTTAACTAACCATCTTTCTTAGTGGGTAAAATATGTTTCTACCTAAAGCATGTACTGTATAGCGTTCAGAATGTTTAAAGTAAAACGTGTGTACAAATATGTACAGTACTATGTACAGTATATACTGTATATACACATTGCACATATTTATCATACGTACTTATATGTAAAGTCACCTAAATACACATTATTACAGTGTTTCAGCACGTAAATGGTCTGCTTTTATAAGGCTGTAACATGGTATTGCTATGATGGAAAAAGAACTTGTGAACACGTTTGCATGAATGGAATCATTCCACAGTTAATGGGAGATTTATGGCTGATAAAATCGCTATAGAACAGCAAGTGGTGGAGATTGTGTTTTTATTTTAATACGAGAGCCAAGTCTTGCATTAGGACGCTGCTGAAGCCAGTGCAGAAAATAAACGGCACCCAAGGGACAGAACAACATTCTGTTAGGTTGAAGGGCCTTTAATAATCGCATACCCTAATAGCAGTTTAGATGGAGTATGTGCATGTGAATGCGTGCGCTCGTGTGTGTGTGTGTGTGTAAGGCTAATCTTGCCCTCTGATTCCATAATAACTTATGCAGAATAACACAAAACAGTTATGATGTGTTGGCACTGCAGCTTTTAATAGTTGACTTTTTAAATTAAAAGATAAGTTTGCTGAGTGACTTTCTCGAATTCACTTAACGAAAGCCCATAAAACATGTTGCAGGTTTAACAACCGCATGCAGCAGGGGAAGAGATTACATCTTTCTCTTCAATTGCACAAGCAGATAAAATATACATCTACAATCTTGCTTTAGTGATTGAAACATCGCTAGCCGCCTTTTTCCCCGAGAAGCAACACGCCAAATATTCATAACACAATAAAACAAATTTTAAATTACGGCTGAAAAAATTTAACGACTAACTTTCCTAGGTGTATATATCAGCCAGTTTTATCTGGCACGTAAACCCGAACTTCCTAAACATTGAATAATGAGGATCTGCACATTGTGATTTTTTTATACTATTTTTTTCTTATACTTATAAATTTTTCGGTGAGTTTAACCCATTCTTGACGTTGGTGATTTTTTTTTTCTTCCCTCCAGAGTTCCTTTGTGTGCAACTTATTGAAAGTGAATCATAGTGTTCATTACTGGTTTATATGTGTATTAAAATTACAGGAGCGTAGAGTATTTATTTTGTTGTACATGCCAAACATTTTATTATCTTTCTTATAATTTGCTTAATGGTGAAATCTTAATGCTGGCTGAGGCCACATCAATTCTGCCTAACGTGTGAAAGAAAATATTAACGTAAAGGTATCGGTATTGTCTAGGTACAATACGCTGTAGTGTGAAGGCTGAGAGTACAATGACTCACACTAGATGGCAGTTTTGTCTTATCTTTCAGTCTCCAGCCTCCGAAAATCATGGAACAGGAAAGGCCATCAATGTTTAGTCTGCACTCAAATGGTCTCTGTATGACCAGTGTAGACCCCATGGACTTCCTGGAACATGTGTTAGCAATTTAGCCGCAGACATTTCTTTCTTTGTTTTTACTGCCTGGCTCTTTGAGAAAGTGTTGGTGCTGGGTTATGGGCTGTCTGGATCATGTCAGAGGCCATGGGGATCAAGTTCATGTGACAGGCTAGACTGAGGAAAGATGAAGTTGGAGGAGGTAAGAAAACTGACCCTCCCTTTCTCCAGCAACAAGTCACTTGGCTGTCTGTGGTGTAAAGCCAAAACGACTGGGCGTTTTTACTTTTAATACAGCTGAACAAACAAAACACTTTGCCCGTTTTACTTTTTCATATTTCATCACTAATAGTCAATGCATTCTTTAAAAAAAAGTAGCCTGATACTTCATCATTTTTCTTTTTAATGCTTTTTTTTTTTTCCTGTTTTTTTCCCTTAGCCCCGTCCAGACGAGGGGATCTGGAAATTCTTTCTTTCTGTATGCTGCACTGGTTATCTGGAAGATTACCCTGGGTTAAGGACTTAAAGGTTCCTTCCAATGTCCAGGCTGCCAAACAAAAGTATGAAGGTTTTTTTTTTTTTTTCCAGCAAGTTTTAACTGCACTGCTTTCACATAGTCACTGTTTGATGATCACTGGTAAAATAAGATTTATTAACTGTTATAAAACACTATCACACACTACACAGAAAAGAAATATACATGATCAATGAGCTTATCATACTTTACCAATACAGGATTTGCCCAACATTACCAAAATGTCATCAGTCATTTGATCAAAGACGTCACGCAGATTTAGAAGTTGTCCAGTAACTAATCTCTGGATTCGTTTTTCAAGCGCTTTAGCATTTAAAAAACACGCCTGAAAAGCTTAAGAAAATTTTGCTTTCACACTGGGGTGGTTCGCTTGCGCGATGGTGAAAAAGATCCTGCTTACAGCATCTTTGGAGCATGTTTGGGGGGCTAAAAAAAAAAAAGCGCACCAAAAACGCTCCTCTCTATTGAAATGAATGGGAAGCGCCTCAAAAGCGATTCAAAAACGCCCCACAGTGCTTTTGATGCAGTTTTTGAGTCATTTGTTCTTTAAAAACCACTCCGCAAACACCTCAAAAGTGCTCAGCGTTTTACTGGCAGTTTTTGAAGCGTACCATACTATAGGGTACCAGATATTCATAGTTGGTTAGGTTGAATAAAGATAACAGTCCATCCAGTTCAACCTGTGTAGATGTGTGTGTGTGTGTGTAACTGTATTAACCACATGCCGACTAGCCGCCGTTGTTATACGGCAGCAGGTCGGCACGATCCCGCGAACTGTCGTAGCTGTACGTCGGTCCCTTTAAGCGGGATAGCAGGCGCCCGCACGCCCACTGCATCGCGGGGGTGCCGATGCTCGTGACTGGAGGTCGCGATGACCGCCGGCCGCGAGCGATCGTAGGCACAAGAGGCAGAACAGGGATGTGTGTGTGTGTGTGTGTGTGTGTGTGTGTGTGTGTGTGTGTGTGTGTGTGTGTGTGTGTAACCACATACACATCCCTATTCTGTTCTGAGGAATGACAGATCGTGAGTTCCTAATAGCTAGGAAACACGATCTGTTATTTCCTCTGGTCAGTCCCATCCCCCTTCAATTAGAAACACACTAGGGAACACAATTAACCCCTTGATTGCCCCCTAGTGTTAACCCCTTCCCCGCCAGTGTAATTTTTACAGTAATCAGTGCATTTTTATAGCACTGATCGCTGTATAAATGCCAATGGTCCCAAAAATGTGTCAAAAGTGTCCAATATGTCCGCCATAATGTTGCAGTCCCGATAAAAATCGCAGATCGCCGCCATTACTAGTAAAAAAAGAAATAATAAAAATGCTATAATCTATCCCCTATTTTGTAGACGCTATAACTTTTGCGCAAACCAATCAATATACGCTTATTGCGATTTTATTACCAAAAATATGTAGAAGAATACATATCAACCTAATCTGAGGAAAAAAATTAGCTTTTTTTAAAAAAAAATGGGGCTATTTATTGCAGCAAATAGTACAAAATATTGTGGGTTTTTTTTTTCAAAATTTTCGGCATTTTTTTGTTTATAGCGCAAAAAATTAAAATCGCAGAGATGATCAAATACCGCCAAAAGAAAGCTCTATTTGTGTGTAAAAAAGGACATCAATTTTGCACGACCACAAAATTGTCAGTTAAAGCGACGCATTGCCGAATCGCAAAAAATGGCCCGGTCATTGGCCAGCCAATTCTGAAGTGGTTAAGTCTGTTGTATAACTGCCATACAAAGTGAATATCAAATGCACAATATACAGTGCTAGTAACGCTGTATTTTGTGTATTTGATTTTCACTTTTTGGGCTGGTTATATACATACAGGAGTTGTGACACTGACATTTTTGATCTGTTAAATATACTGATATACAATTATTGCTCCTGCCAGAAATCCAGTGCTGTCATGTGCACTCTGCAGTAATATCTCAAGCAGACCTATTAGCCATGGTTAACCTCACAGATGGTACCTCTGTGGACTACATAACATCTGCCCCAACCTTGTAAAGAAGAGATGTTCTGTAATCCCAATTCACTGACCTAGGGTATCAATTAGAGGTTCACCGAATATAATTTTTTTGTGCCGAAACTGAAAATGCAAGATTCACTCGGCCAAAAACCGAAAATGACAGTTTTAAAAAAAAATATCTATATTTTTATATATAATTGTATTATTTTCGACTTTTAATTAAATCAATTTAAATGAATATGATATTATTGTTGGACATTATTTGGCACCTTTAGTGCCAGAAAAGCACAAGAAAAATGTATCCCTTTAAACTCTATGTACAGTGCCTTGAAAAAGTATTCACACTCCTTGAAATTTTCCACATTTTGTCATGTTACAACTAAAAATATAAGTGTATTTTATGTGATAGACTAACACAAAGTGGCACATAATTGTGAAGTGGAAGGAAAATGATAAATGGTTTTCAAAATGTTTTACAAATAAATATCTGAAAAGTGTGGTGTGCTTTTGTATTCAGCCTCCTTTACTCTGATACCTCTAACTAAAATCTAGTGGAACCAATTGCCTTCAGAGTTCACCTAATTAGTAAATAGAGTCCACCTGTGTGTCATTTAATCTCAGTATAAATACAGCTGTTCTGTGAAGCCCTCAGAGATTTGTTAAAGAACCTTAGTGAACAAACAGCATCATGAAGGCCAAGGTCAGGGATAAAGTTGTGGAGAAGTTTAAAGCAGGGTTAGGCTATAAAAAAATATCCCAAGCGTTGAACATCTCACGGAGCACTGTTCAATCCATAGCCAAAATAATTTTCCTTCCACTTCACAATTATGTGTCACTTTGTGTTGGTCTATCACATAAAATCCCAATAAAATACATTTACATTTCTAGTTGTAACATGACAAAATGTGGAAAATTTCTAGGGGTATGAATACTTTTTCAAGGCACTGAATCAGTTGGGTTTCAATTGTGGTGTTAAAAATCCTGCTTGCTGCATTTTTGGTCAGTTAAAAAACGCACTTCCCAGTTCAAATGCATTGAAAACGCAGAAAAAACGCATGATTAACGCACCCGTGTTACCTTTTTGATGCGTTTTTTGAGTCGCATGACCTACGGAAAACACATCATAAGCACAATCTCTGCAAAATCGGCATGAATTTGAGGCAAAATGTAAACACAAAACTGCGCTCAGATTGCACGCCTTGCACTCGCTCCGAGCACAGTCACCGACTGGGACCGAACACTCCCGATGCATACTTTCCAATCACGGGACTGCTGTGATAGCCAATTACGGCGATCACATGACCCAAATGCCTGCCTCTGCCTCCTGGCATCTAGACGTTTGTAAAAGGGCTAGGAGGTGGCAGCAGGGAGGGGTTAAGTGCTTTTCATACATGTTTGCACATGACTTAGCACAGGGTGTGCCTCTGTCATTATTTGCCAGCCCTTCTTGTATTGTAATCAACTAAAATTGTTCTTTAACCACTTCTAGGGCATTTTTTGCTGTTCAACGCTGTGGTGCTTTAACTGGCAATTGCTCAGTCATGCAACACTGTACCCAAATGAAATTTTATATAATTTTTTCACACAAATAGAGCTTTCTTTTGGTGGTATTTGATCACCACAGCTTCTTTTTTTTTTTTTTTTTATCATATAAATAAAAAAAGACCTACAATTTTGAAAAAAAAACAATATTTTCTACTTTCTGTTATGAAACATATCCAATAAAATCGAATTTCTTCATAAATTTAGGCCAAAAAGTATTCTGCTACGTGTTCTTGGTAAAAAAATAAAATAAAATCCTAATTGTATGTTAATTGGTTTGTGTGAAAGTTATAGGGTCTACAAACAATGATATATATGCTAAAGTTTACGCAGCTATAGATGCTATACTAGTAATGCCGGTAACCAGCAACTTATGGTGTGGTAGGCAATCTGTCACTAACTGACATGGACTTCGCTAGTGACTCTAATACAGTGATCAGTCATAATACTGTACTAATGAGTGACCGGAATGATCAGAATGGCAATCAAAGGGTCAACAAGCAGGCCCGGATTTACTCCCTTTGCAGCCCCAAGGCCGGGTTCTTCAATGCCGCCCCCCCCCCCACCATCGCAGACAATGACTGATGTTAGTGCTTCAATCATTCCGGCACCATGGTTTTTATGGTATCACGATGATTGAAATGCATTATTTCTATCATTACATTGTAATATAAAATGAAATAGTTCAACTCACCATAAAGCAGAATGAGTGGGAGCTCTGAGCGTGTCACTTGCCATCGTCGCTTGTCACCAGATGGGAATGTCACTTGTCACGCTGCCTGCCACCAGATGGGAATGTCACTTGCCACGCTGCCTGCCACCAGATGGGGATGTCACTTGCCACACTGCCTCCCCCCCCCAGCATTGCAGAGTACTTGCAGCCATGTACAACGCTGTCAGCCTCTCCCGCGCGGGAAAACTAGCTGCAGGTAAACCGTGAAACAGAGGCACATGAGACTCGAGTGAGAGATGACGTCATTCTCTCTCTTCTGTGTGATGTCGCGCAGCCTTCGCGGCCCTGTATTTAAGGGTGGAAGTTGGAACAGCAGTGCGGGCAATAAGAGATGATGTAATCTCTCTCCGCCGAGGCGTAGCGTGGGTTGTCAGCACCTGGGGCAAGGCAAGTAATTTGCGCCCCCCTAACCTGCGGACTTTTAGCACTCCCCGAGTCCCTTCAAATACAATAGTACTGACCTACCTGATTCCAACACTGACCTATCTGATACCTATAATGACCACTATACTATATTGTACACTACACTGACCACTATACTATACTGTCCACTACACTGACCACTACCCTGACCACTATACTATACCGTCCACTATACTATACCGTCCACTACACTACACAGACCACTATACTATTTTTCCACTACACTACACTGACCACTATGATATTTTCCCACGACACTGACCACTATACTATACTGACCACAATACTACACTGTCCACTACACTGACCACTATACTGTCCTGCCTACTGTAACACTCTCTCTCTGCCACTCTCCCTCTCTCTGCCACTCTCCCTCTCTCTGCCACTCTCCCTATCTCTGCCACTCTTCCTCTCTCTGCCCCCGTCTCTCACTTCACTCTCTGCCCCCGTCTCTCACTTCACCCTCTGCCCCCGTCTCTCACTTCACTCTCTGCCCCCGTCTCTCACTTCACTCTCTGCCCCCGTCTCTCACTTCACTCTCTGCCCCCGTCTCTCACTTCACTCTCTGCCCCCGTCTCTCACTTCACTCTCTGCCCCCGTCTCTCACTTCACTCTCTGCCCCCGTCTCTCACTTCACTCACTGCCCCCGTCTCTCACTCCACTTTCTGCCCCCATCTCTCACTCCACTTTCTGCCCCCGTCTCTCACTTCACTCTCTGCCCCCGTCTCTCACTTCACTCTCTGCCCCCGTCTCTCACTTCACTCTCTGCCCCCGTCTCTCACTTCACTCTCTGCCCCCGTCTCTCACTTCACTCTCTGCCCCCGTCTCTCACTTCACTCTCTGCCCCCGTCTCTCACTTCACTCTCTGCCCCCGTCTCTCACTTCACTCTCTGCCCCCGTCTCTCACTTCACTCTCTGCCCCCGTCTCTCACTTCACTCTCTGCCCCCGTCTCTCACTTCACTCTCTGCCCCCGTCTCTCACTTCACTCTCTGCCCCCGTCTCTCACTTCACTCTCTGCCCCCGTCTCTCACTTCACTCTCTGCCCCCGTCTCTCACTTCACTCTCTGCCCCCGTCTCTCACTTCACTCTCTGCCCCCGTCTCTCACTTCACTCTCTGCCCCCGTCTCTCACTTCACTCTCTGCCGCCGTCTCTCACTTCACTCTCTGCCGCCGTCTCTCACTTCACTCTCTGCCGCCGTCTCTCACTTCACTCTCTGCCGCCGTCTCTCTCTTCACTCTCTGCCGCCGTCTCTCACTTCACTCTCTGCCGCCGTCTCTCACTTCACTCTCTGCCCCCGTCTCTCACTTCACTCTCTGCCCCCGTCTCTCACTTCGCCCCCGTCTCTCACTTCGCCCCCGTCTCTCACTTCACACTCTGCCGCCGTCTCTCACTCTCTGCCCCCGTCTCTCACTCTCTGCCCCCGTCTCTCACTCTCTGCCCCCGGCTCTCACTCTCTGCCCCCGTCTCTCACTCTCTGCCCCCGTCTCTCTCTCTATCTGCCTCTGTCGCTCTCTTTGCCTCTGTCGCTCTCTTTGCCTCTGACGCTCTCTTTGCCTCTGTCGCTCTCTTTGCCTCTGTCTCTCTCTTTGCCTCTGTCTCTCTCTTTGCCTCTGTCTCTCTCTTTGCCTCTGTCTCTCTCTTTGCCCCTGTCTCTCTCTTTGCCCCTGTCTCTCTCTTTGCCCCTGTCTCTCTCTTTGCCCCTGTCTCTCTCTTTGCCCCTGTCTCTCTCTTTGCCCCTGTCTCTCTCTCTCTCTTTGCCCCTGTCCCTCTCTCTCTCTTTGCCCCTGTCTCTCTCTCTTTGCCCCTGTCTCTCTCTCTCTCTTTGCCCCTGTCTCTCTCTCTCTCTTTGCCCCTGTCTCTCTCTCTCTCTTTGCCCCTGTCTCTCTCTCTCTCTTTGCCCCTGTCTCTCTCTCTTTGCCCCTGTCTCTCTCTCTCTCTCTTTGCCCCTGTCTCTCTCTCTCTCTCTTTGCCCCTGTCTCTCTCTCTCTTTGCCCCTGTCTCTCTCTCTCTCTCTTTGCCCCTGTCTCTCTCTCTCTTTGCCTCTGTCTCTCTCTCTCTCTCTTTGCCCCTGTCTCTCTCTCTCTCTCTTTGCCCCTGTCTCTCTCTCTCTCTCTCTTTGCCCCTGTCTCTCTCTCTCTTTGCCCCTGTCTCTCTCTCTCTTTGCCCCTGTCTCTCTCTCTTTGCCCCTGTCTCTCTCTCTCTCTCTTTGCCCCTGTCTCTCTCTCTCTTTGCCCCTGTCTCTCTCTCTCTCTTTGCCCCTGTCTCTCTCTCTCTCTCTCTTTGTCCCTGTCTCTCTCTCTCTCTCTCTTTGTCCCTGTCTCTCTCTCTCTTTGTCCCTGTCTCTCTCTCTCTTTGTCCCTGTCTCTCTCTCTCTTTGTCCCTGTCTCTCTCTCTTTGCCCCTGTCTCTCTCTCTCTTTGCCCCTGTCTCTCTCTCTCTCTTTGCCCCTGTCTCTCTCTCTCTTTGCCCCTGTCTCTCTCTCTCTTTGCCCCTGTCTCTCTCTCTCTTTGCCCCTGTCTCTCTCTCTCTCTTTGCCCCTGTCTCTCTCTCTCTCTTTGCCCCTGTCTCTCTCTCTTTGCCCCTGTCTCTCTCTCTCTCTTTGCCCCTGTCTCTCTCTCTCTCTTTGCCCCTGTCTCTCTCTCTCTCTTTGCCTCTCTCTTTGCCTCTCTCTCTCTTTGCCCCTCCCTCTCTCTCTCTCTTTGCCTCTCTCTCTCTTTGCCTCTCTCTCTCTTTGCCCCTCTCTCTCTTTGCCCCTCTCTCTCTTTGCCCCTCTCTCTCTTTGCCCCTCTCTCTCTTTGCCCCCTCTCTCTCTCTTTGCCCCTCTCTCTCTTTGCCCCCCTCTCTCTCTTTGCCCCCCTCTCTCTCTTTGCCCCTCTCTCTCTCTTTGCCTCTCTCTCTCTCTTTGCCCCTCTCTCTCTCTTTGCCTCTCTCTCTCTCTTTGCCTCTCTCTTTGCCTCTCTCTCTCTCTTTGCCTCTCTCTCTCTTTGCCTCTCTCTCTCTCTTTGCCTCTCTCTCTCTCTTTGCCTCTCTCTCTCTCTTTGCCCCCCTCTCTCTCTCTCTTTGCCTCTCTCTTTGCCTCTCTCTCTCTCTTTGCCCCTCTCTCTCTTTGCCTCTCTCTCTCTCTTTGCCCCTCTCTCTCTCTTTGCCCCTCTCTCTCTCTCTCTTTGCCCCTCTCTCTCTCTTTGCCCCTCTCTCTTTGCCCCTCTCTCTCTCTCGTTGCCCCTCTCTCTCTCTCTTTGCCCCTCTCTCTCTCTCGTTGCCCCTCTCTCTCTTTGCCTCTCTCTCTCTTTGCCTCTCTCTCTCTCTCTTTGCCTCTCTCTCTCTCTTTGCCTCTCTCTCTCTCTCTTTGCCTCTCTCTCTGCCTCTCTCTCTATTTGCCTCTCTCTCTCTCTCTTTGCCTCTCTCTCTCTCTTTGCCTCTCTCTTTGCCTCTCTCTCTTTGCCTCTCTCTCTCTCTTTGCCTGCCTCTCTCTCTTTGCCTTTCTCTCTCTCTTTGCCCCTCTCTCTCTCTCTTTGCCCCTCTCTCTCTCTCTCTTTGCCCCTCTCTCTCTCTTTGCCTCTCTTTCTCGCTCTCTCTCTCTCCCTCCCTCTTTCTCTCCCTCCCTCTCTCTCTGCCGCTTTGTCTCTGCCTCTCTCCCCAGTCTGTGTTCCTCCTCACCTGCTTGTCCTGCATCATGGACATCGGTCCGGAGGATAGGAGGAGGCGGCCGCCATGTTTGTTCAGTGTCCGGCGCACTGTGATTGGGCGTATGGAGGTCATGTGCAGAGGCGGAAGTTCAGGATCACGGACAGGCAAGCCCCATGCCGCACATGACCCCCATGGCCCAATCACAGGGTGCTGGACATTGAAAAATGGCGGCCGGGGACACAGGAATTGAATTTAGGAGGACTTGTCTCCTCCGCCGTGCGGAGCCGCCCCTGCACACAGTGCCGCCCGAGGCCTGGCCTTGTTGGCCTTGTGGGAAATCTGGCCCTGCTAACAAGTGCATTTGTATTGTTTTTACTCACAGGATCCATCTGTCTTTTCTCCCTAAACTCAGAGTTGATTTCAGGGAGAAGAAACGGCCAGATCGCTGTTCACTGAACTCTGTGATGTGATTGGCCGAAGCCACTCAGCAGCCATACAGCCAAAATAATTTGCTGTAGCCTGCTAACAAACTTATTCTTTGTCCATTCACAGCACACATCTGCAGGGCGGCTGAAAACCAGGAAGTGGATTGTAATGTACGTTGCCTTGTTCGGTTGTGCCACCTGCTAGCAGTAAATGTACTGTTAGCGGATGGCAAGTGGGTAATATGTTACAATATTGTTATGGAGCACAGAATTTCAGGTTCTATATTCCTGGTATATTAGCACAATAATGTGCATAGGTCTGCAAAAAAACCCCCCCATAAAATAATGCATGAAAATGGTACTATAAAGAACTTTGGCTTGGATAGCTGGATCTTGGAACAAATTTATGTCCTGGATGAAAGAAGTCATGAACCAGTTTCACTACTTTATAAATAAGAATAAATCTCTACTACAAGCAAATATATGTAATGTCCTTGTGTTGTAAAAATCTTTCTGGTGGTGGAAACTGTCTTTTGTAGATTGCTATAGGTTTCTGTCTCATCCTAATGCTTACTGGATGCTGCACTCAATGCCCTTTGCTAAAAAGCAAAAACAGATGCAGTTACCAATTTAAGGCCTCATGTACACTGCTGCTGGTAAACGGACGCTTAGGAGCAGTTGGGAATTTTTTTCAACTGCTCCTGAACCCTCCTCTGTTATCTTATCAGTACATGTACACAGGGTCGTTTATAGTTGTTTCTAGGCAGTTGAGTTTAGAGGCTTTTTCTGGAACCCCAAAAAATGCGTTCAGAAGCTGTGTTTAGAGGCATTTCAAGCGGCAAAAGCGGCTAAACGCGTTAACTTGCGTTTAGCAGCGTTTCGTTTACAGACGTTTTTCATTTTAACCCAAAAAAATATTTTTTTTTTTTCAAACGCTTCTAGACACAAACGCGGCTAAACGCGGGTAAACTCGGCATGTAAACGTGTCTTAACGGCTGTTTTTAGACGCCGGTTTCTAGCTGTCAAGTTAAATCGTTCAGGAGAGGTTGAGCAACGTCCCTTGTACATGAGGCCTAATAAGGTAAGTGTAGAGTGCAGTAACTAACATCAGAGTCTGCCTTTCACCGGTCTGACCACAGAAAACTGATCAAAATATAGATGATTGATTACTGTACCTTGCACATGACCATTGCTTTTTCCAATGCTTGAAGGGTAACTACTTAAAAAAAAAAAAAAAAAAAAAAAAAACACTCTCTCCCTCATCCTAAAAAAGCCTCTGGTGGGATTGCATAATTCTTTTGCATTTTCATATTGCATTTGCTCCAAGCCTAGCCATAGAGAATAATAGCCATCTCCAAACTAAGTTTGCTGCATACCCACAGGGCACCAATATGTTCTATCTGCATCTGAGTTTTATGGTTAAGACTTTGATTTTGATGAGAAGGACAGGAGGGAGTTGGATTTCCTTTTATAAAGAACAGTTACTGTTTAAGTAGAGAGAGGAAAATGACCAGCACATACATATTATTTTCACAACTTTATTTGTCTTTTGCACTTGGGTATTCTAAAAGTTCAATCCCTATAGTAATTTGTAGCCTTCTCTCCTGAATAACCCTGACTTGGAAGCTGTAAGAGCATTCCATGAGTTCAGTAATGCCCTCATCGTCACCCTGGAGCACATAATCACATGAAATGAAGAAGCAGTCCTAGTCGCATACACAGTGGCAAAAATAATTATGTGATCCCTGCAGATTTTTTAAGTTTTCCCACTTAAAAGGAAATGAAGGGCCTATAATTGTTGTTATATGTGTATTTTAAATGATAGGGACAGAATGTCAACCAAAAATCCAGACAAAACACGATACAAGTGTTATAAATTGAGTTGCGGTTCAATAAGTAAAATAAGTAAACGATCCCCTACCAACCAACAATAATTCTGGCTCCCAAAGACTTGGTACAGTATGTGGTACACAGATTAGTCCTGTCAATTTAAAAAGGTGCTTCTAACGACAACTTGTTATGTGTATAAAAGGCACCTGTCCACAGAATCTTCTATTCAAACCCACCATCATGGGCAAGATCAAAGAGCTGTCAAAGGACATCATGGACAAGATTGTTGACCTGCACAAGGCTGGAATGGGCTACAAAACCATCAGCAAGAAGCTAGGTGAGAAGGTGACAACTGTTGGAACGATTATTCACAAATGGAAGAAACACAAAATAACCATCAATCGCCCTCGGTCTGGAGCTCCATGCAACATTTCACCTCATGGGGTAAGGATGATCATGAGAAAAGTGTGGGATGAGCCTAGAACTACACAGGAGGAGCTTGTTAATGATCTCAAGGCAGTAGGGACCACAGTCACCCAACAAACCATTGGTAACACATGAATAAAAGGGTACCTCATCCATATATATTACCGTCTACCAAAAAAACTTTTAGTTTCAGACTTTACTGGTACCAGAGGGAGACTGTCACACAGAGATAATAAAATCATATATTTATTGCAAATTTTCAATAAAAAAAGTTCAAAACCATAGAAAAATATTGAAATGTGGTGTAAGCCATAACTATGAGTGCAACAAATATTCTTTGCTGTATGATCAAAGAGGTCTACGCGTTTCACAACAACCAGCTTCCTCAGGACCTCTTTAACTTGGTAGCAAAGTGAAATGGCCTACTCAGAAAAGAAATACACCTAACTAACATAACATAGATTACCAAGCATACTATGTCAAACTTAAGCTTCGCATTAAGAATATAGCTTTTTAGATGGTGACAGGCAATGCAGAATGGATATAGTCTTTAGTTCAATTTGTATTATGCACAATACGCCGCCATTATTTAAAATCTTGCAGGGCCCTCAAGGCCCCCCTCCTCAAGGAGGGGGACCTTGAATGGACACCTGGAGTGTTTTTTTTTTTTTTGCTTTTCTTGCTTATCCTCAAGAAGGCACATGTACAGGCCCGTTTGTCAATGAACATATAAATGATTCAGAAAAGGATTGGGAGAAAGTGCTGTGGTCAGATGAGACCAAAATTTGAGCTCTTTAGCATTAACTCGACTTGCCATGTTTGGAGGAAGACAAATGCTGACTATGACTTTAAGACCACCTTCCCTACAGTCAAGCACGGAGGTGGAAACATTATGCTTTGGGGCTGTTTCTCTGCTAAAAGTACAGGCCGACTTTACCGCATTGAGGGGCCAATGGACAGGGCCATGTATTGTAGTCTTGGATAAGAATCTTCTTCCCTCAGCCAGAACACTGAAGATGGGTGGGTCTTACAGCATGACAATGACCCAAAACATACTGCCAAAGCAACAAAGAAGTGGCTCAAGAAGAAGCACATTAAGCTCATTGAGTGGCCTAGCCAGTCTCTAGACCTTAAACCTATAGAAAATTTATGGAGGGAGCTGAAACTTCAAGTTGCCAAGTGACAGCCAGGAAACCTTTAAGGATTTAGAGAAGATCTGTAAAAAAGAGTGGCCCAAAATCCCTTCTGAAATGTGTGCAAACCTGGTAACCAACTACAAGAAACATCTTACCTTTGTGCATGCCAAGAAGGGTTTCTCCACCAAGTATTAAGTCCTGTTTTGCTTGGGGATCAAATCCTTATTTTACTCACTGAACTGGAATTCAATTTATAACATTTGTATCGTGGGTTTTCTGGATCTTTGGTTTATATTCTGTCTCTATCATTTAAAATACACCTATGATAAAAAAATTACAAACTCCTAATTTCTTTGTAAGTGAGCAAACTTACAAAATCTGCAGGGGATCAAATCATTATTTCCCCCACTGTATGGTGAAAAACAGTGATTATATAAAACTCAGATTAACCACTTGCCGACCGCCTTCCGCAGATATACTGGGGCAAGTTGGCTCGGCTGCGCAAGCCGACATACCTGTACGTCAGTCTGTGCATGAGATAGTGTGGGCGCGCGCCCGCTGCACCCCGGGGGAGCGCTCGTGCGTATCCGGCAGGCTCGATGTCCGATAGCCACCCGCGATCGCGGTACAGAGAGGCAGAGCGGGGATCTGCCTATTAGGCCCCATGCACACGAGACGCAGGTGCAAACTCTGCTGAACACACGTTTTTAAACGCTGAAACCGGCGTTTATAAACGCGCGTTTTGCCGCATTTGCGGCCGCGTTTAGCGGCGTTTTACCGCGTTTGCGTTTATAAGCGTTTCATCATAGACCCTCCCTAAGCTAAAAAAACAGTAAATTTTAACCATTTCAGCCAGTTTGTGAGACCAGAGTGAGTAGCAGCAGCTGAGAGAGCAGCAGTGTACTTGTATTTAGTGTATCACTTGCCACATCACCTGCCACAAGTTGTGGATTGTCCACTTGCCACGTCACCTGCCACGTCACCTGCCACAAGTTGTGGATTGTCCACTTGCCACGTCACCTGGCCACATCACGTGCCACGTCACCTACCACAAGTTGTGGATTGTCCACTTGCCACGTTACCTGGCCACGTCACCTGGCCATGTTACCTGCCACGTCACCTGGCCACGTTACCTGCCACGTCAGCTGGCCACGTCACCTGCCACGTCAGCTGGCCACGTCACCTGCCACAAGTTGTGGATTGTCCACTTGCCACGTCACCTGGCCACGTCACCTAGCCATGTTACCTGCCCACATTACCTGCCACGTCATCTAGCCACGTCACCTGCCACAAGTTGTGGATTGTCCACTTTCCACGTCACCTGGCCACATCACGTGCCACGTCACCTGCCACAAGTTGTGAATTGTCCACTTGCCACGTCACCTGCCACGTCACCTGGCCACGTCACCTGCCACAAGTTGTGGATTGTCCACTTGCCTTGTCACCTGGCCACGTCACCTGGCCACGTTACCTGCCACGTCACCTGGCCACGTCACCTGCCACGTCACCTGGCCACGTCACCTGCCACAAGCTGTGGATTGTCCACTTGCCACGTCACCTGGCCACGTCACCTGGCCACATCACCTGACACAAGTTGTTGATTGTCCACTTGCCACGTTACCTGCCACAAGTTGTGGATTGTCCACAATTTAATGCAAGCAATTACAGTTTTCTTTTATATTTTTTAATAGTTTTTCATCATTTGCCATCATTTTTGAGATTTCTAATGTTAAAAAATAGGTCACCTTTAAAAACGCTTATAAACGCAAACGCGGCAAAACGCCGGTACCGCGTTTAGCCGCGTTTAGCCGCGTTTAGCAGCGTTTAGCGTCTGAAACGTGGAAAACTTTTGCGTCTGAACCCATTTTTTTGCTTCTGGAAAAACGAGGTTAAACGCAACTGCCTAAAAACGGCAATAAACGAGACTGTGTGCATAGACACATAGGATAACATTGAATGGGTTCAGGAGCAGTTGAAAAAAGCGTCCAACTGCCTCTGAACGCGCGTTCAACAGCAAATAACAGCGTCTCGTGTGCATGGGGCCTTAAGGGGGTAAATACTTCCGGGGCTAAAGTGGTTAAAGGAAAAAGTAAGTAGAATGCATAACTTTAGTGCAGTTGCTGTATTTTCTGGTTAGCACTATATGCAGAAGTCTGAAATGTATGGAAACTGTTCTACATGGCAAAAAATGTATAATAGTCTTTAATCAGTCTTGTGAGCCACGTACCGTAGCCATGTTCTCGACCTCTACCACATCAGCAGCTTGTTTAAGAACCTCCCCCTAGCCTGTTGACTGATAAGTGAAGGGCAGTAGTACACTGCTGAGGTCCCTATTCTGAATACTCTTTTTTTTCTTCACAAGACGGCATGTTCCCTGCCAGGCCATGTGCATGGACTATATAGTCCATTTGGCTCCTAGTGCTGGTTCCTCTCCCAGGACTGCTGTAGAGATGGTTAAGACAGTTTCAGATATTTTACAAGATACTTTCAGGGCGATTCACACCACAATTTGTGCATTCTGGATGCGTTTCTGTATGTGCATTTTTGAGGCATTCCAGTGTTTTTCCCTCTCTTTTTTTCTTCATCGCAATTGAGGACATATGCATTTCGGTGCATTTTTGATACGTTTTGCTGCAGTCCAGATGTGTTCCATACAGAAAAAATGCAACATGTTCTACTTCTGTTGTGCACACTGGAACATCCTACACTGGTGTGAACTAGGGTCATTGTAATCTACACTTTATTGTCAAAAGTATTGGTACACCTGCCTTTACACACACATGAACTTTAATGGCATCCAAGTCATAGTCCATATGGTTCAATATTGAGTTGGTCCACCCTTTGCAGCTAGGAGCGTGTCTATGGGAATGTGTCAAAATTGGGTGTATTCCTGCGCTACTATGGAGAGGGATAGCTAGTGATATAAAACTGCTGCAAGCACCAGGGGGGGTCAGATCATACCCACGGAAATTAAGTGTATAAAGAGGGGGGTGGTGCTGCGCTGCTTAGTGAAATAAATTAAGTGAAATTCTTCTAAAACTTTGTGTAAGATAATAAAACAAATGCAAATAAACAAGTATTGTAAAACGCACATAAAATAGCAAGATCTTCCAAGATGTGAAAAACGTACAATAAATAATCTTCAAGTGGTGACCATAAAATACTATCTTCTAAAATAGTAAACAATGTGCAACAGGTCTAAACACTGTGTCAAGAAATCAAGATTGTGCAAATCGCAAAATAAATAATGAACTGTGACAGTAAATCATAGACAATGAAATCAAAAATGTGAAATGCAAAGCATACGTGCAACCAGTGCAAAAGATGCATAAACGCATAAATCAATCCGAGGGGATATCCTCACGAGCTGGGATAACCAGGTGAATTGTAACATGCGTTTTTAAATTATAAATGTTGCAGGGCAATCGCACAGAAAATTGCAAAGCGATCGCACCAAAATTGCAGTATATGCGACTATATCAAGTGCAGGTAGAGTCCATTTGGTCAGTCGTGAATAGTGAAAAAGGAAAGCAGTTCATTTATCCTGTGCAGGAAGTGCAGTAATGCATGGAACGCAGGAGAGCCGAGGGGGGGGGGGGTGGTTGTGTGATGGGAATATCCTATTCCTCTTCCTGTGCTGGTGCACTCCGGTGGTGGTGACATTTTGGTAAAGGTGGCCTCTTACCTGTAGGTAGAGAGGTAACAGCATGTAGCAAACAAGATGCTCTGTGTTCCTCTTGCCTGGTTCCTATAGGGGTCCGTGTGTTGTTTGGGATGGTTGTCTCCTAATAGCTGGATGCCGGGGTAATTGGGGTTTCCCTCTGGAGTATGCACTCATATGCCAGCCATTGTATAAGTAGAAATGAAGAGGGAAGATACTATATGGTGTAGTACGTTTTTAAAACATTTATTGTTCAACACGTTAAAAGCAGTGGTACTCACATTTGGCAGTAACACTATTGAGTTGGTCCACCCTTTGCAGCTAGGAGCGTGTCTATGGGAATGTTTTACCATTCTTCCAGAAGCGTATTTGTGAGGTCAGGCACAGATGTTGGATGAAAAGGCCTGGCTCGCAGTCTCCACTCTAATCCATCCAAAAGATGTTCTATCGGGTTGAGGTCAGGACTCTGTGCAGGCCAGTCAAGTTCCTCCAACCCAAACTCACTCATCCGTGTCTTTATGGACCTTGCTTTGTGCACTGGTGTGCAGTCATGTTGGAACAGGAAGGGGCCATCCACAAACTGTTCCCACAAAGTTGGGAGCATGAAATTGTCCAAAATATCTTGGTATGCTGACACCTTAAGAGTTCCCTTCACTGGAACTAAAAAGCCAGGCCCAACCCCTGAAAACAATCCCGTACCATAATCCCACCTCCACCAAATGATTTGGACCAGTGCACAAAGCAAGGTCCATAAAGACATGATGGGCAAGTTTGGGGTGGAGTAACATGACTGGCCTATAGAGACTTGACCTCAACCCGATAGAACACCTTTGGGATGAATTAGAGCAGAGACCGTGAGCCAGGCCTTCTCGTCTCCGTTTTAAGAAGGCAAGACAGATCACACAACATATTAATGCAGAAATAAAAATATTTATGTACCTGTGAACATATATCTACCTGATTTTTTATTTTACTGTTTATTGTAATACTTAAATAGTTGATTTGGGCACTGAAGTTCAAGGGAACAAGTTCAATCTCTTCCAAACGTGTCCCTCATCCACTTCAGTTAGGGAAGCTGTAAGTGTTTCAATATTGAATGCATTCCCCTGGTTAGCTTGAAGTTTTAATTTCGTAAGGATTTCATCCATGAAATGTGTAAAATTAATAGAAGGAACCAAACTTGAAAGATTAACCTTTTTCCATTGTTGTTTATATGGCTTTAAAAAATGGTAATCTCAACATTAAATGCACCGAGTTAGAAGAATCAGAATGACTCCTTCTGCGTTGCTCTTATTATGTATGAATTTAAGCCTCTTACTATGAATAATACATATGTGAATATAAAAGTGAATATCATTGGAAAAGGATAAAGTGCACACAAAAATGGAACATACCGAACAATTCTCATAAAAAAAGTTCTCTTTTATATACTAGTTCAGTGCCCAAACTGACAGTTTTGGAAAGTCTGCATAGCTTTGCTATGCAATCATGTTATTTAATCTTTTGCCAGCAGGACACTAGAGCTGTTCGAGGTGAGTATGAACAGAGGTATAGGTGACATTTTGTTACCAATGCATTTTGTTTTATGGATGCTGACTACAGTGATCCCGTGCTTTGTACGTGCAGAGCTAAGCAACAGGTATACTTGCTTACTTAATGAAGATGTAGCATCCTCCGGTATGCGCTAGAAGTAGAGTATAAACTATATCCTTACTCATGCTGTAAATTTGAGAGTCTATAATTGGGTCAGGGTTATTGAAGTTCAGGGCTGGATGACTCATCTCTGGTGCCCCCCCTGTTTCTAGAGAACATTCTGGAAGATAGTGGGTGGAGGCTAGGAGGGGCTGCTCAGCATATTTAGAGGTCTCTGGCCAATCCCCAGTAGTGGGCTTGGCAGGGAGCCTAGGAGCCTTTAAATATTGATGAGCCATGCCAGCAGAGGCAGTCGAGTGGAAGATGGAGATAGTGTTGAGGAGGCTGTTGGTGGCCCCAGGGGGTAACCTCCTAGTCTAAGGAGGGGTATCCTGCCTTGGGCAGGGGCTCGGGTGCTGGAAGGATCCTGCCAAAGACACAAGGGACAAAGCTTTCCTGGAGGCACGGGAGCAAAGCGAGGACAGTGTGAGTAGTGCAACACTGTTGGGAATTAACAAAGGGGGGAGACTGCCACATGTAGCCAGTCTCCCTTGAAGACAGCGGTGGGCTTAATTATTTTACCTTTACCCTGAGAGATCTCTAGATAGAGAGAGAAACAACTGGTGCAGAAAGGCAGCCAGGAGGGCTGGTAAAGAGGCAGTAGCAGCCAGGAGGGTTGCATAGCCTGAAGAAGTGCTGGGATTAGTGGCCACAGAGGAAGCAGAAGGAAAGGTTACACACTGTTTCACTCAATAAGTGCTATTCTAAGGGACTGTGAGTTCCTGCCTGTAACGGGCTGTTCCCGAGCTGACAAAGAGCCTGTCCGTTTCATCAGAAGTGAATCAGCAGAAGTGTGTGCAGGAGGAAAGCTGAAGAAGAGTCTGTATATAGGAAGTTGTCCCTGAAGTTATTGTTACCGTCAAGTGGGCATCCCATAAAAATCCCTATTCCCATCCAAGTTATTAACCCTGTAATAAACAAAAAAACAAAGCTACGTACTCTTTTCTGACCACTGTGTAGCTGTGAAGATTCGGTCTGCCTGGCTGTGCAGGAGTGGAGGATCCCTGTTCATGTGGGGTGTGCTACAAAGGGATGAAACTTTATTTTCCTACCCTCATATGACAGAGCACGGTGCCTGAGTGGCTAGTGGTCAAGCACCAGTGTTGTCACATGGGTGCAAGGGATGTGAGATTTATTCTCCTCCCATACCTGGAAGTACTTGGTACATCAGTATGCTTCCCTGGAATAACAAAATAGCGAAGGAGAAAAGGGTAAAAGTAACTGTAAGCTGTTGGTGGAGTTGGCATATACAATAAGTGATCCTGTTGCTTCGCATTCATGAGCAAAACACGGGTTCACCTTAAAAGATATAGCCTGTAAATGTGGAGCAAAGAAGAAATTGGGAATGTTGCCCAATACAGACAACAAATTTACTCTTTACACAACTCCTGTTAAAAGTACACAACACTGAATTGATTACTGTGAACAATAGTTACGGTACATTTTTTTCTCTGCTTTCTGTAACAAGGCTACACAAGAGGTGTTTATTGCCTTATTTTATTCTGTACCTTTTTTGACCTCCTATGGATCTGTAACTGCTGCTTCTGCAGATCATGCTGAACGATTGGCTAAAATGATAAAGACCTTTATGATCTGCCGTACAGTGATAGCAGAACAAGACCTGTTACCTGTTGTTGTTTTTTTGTTTTTTTTTGGCTTGTTTTATATATGTTCCCTTAATATCTTATTCAGAAAGGGCCTGTAAACCTGACATGTACTAAAACATTTCTAGGGTCACAGTATCACTGAAGAGCAGCACCCTGTGGTGACAGCAGGCATCTGGGTTAGTTTTCAGATTTCTGCCTATGTCCCCAGGAGACCTTTGTTTCTTAGACATAAGCCTGTACAAGGGGGCCTCAACTTTTATTGTAAGTTAAGATTTTGGATAGAGTAGGGAGAGAGTTGTTTTTTTGCCATCTTTGTCCCATTGGGGAGATTTCACTTCACTTTCTGCCCCCCAGCCAAACAGGAATTGCGAGGAAATCCCTGAAAGTGGTTGTAAACCCTTTCATATACCAAGTAAAGTGAATGGCCCAGGTGATACTCAGAGATTAAATAAATTCTCCTACGTAAGCTGTATCTGTTTATCTGCAGCTTTCTCTTCTCTGCAGCTGCTCAAAGTACAGAATATACACAGCTTGTCTGAGCTTTCAGAAATCAGGGGGTGAGGAGAGCCAATTGGATTGAAAGGACATCTCCCCCTTCACACACCACACAGGAATAAAGTGGAGGCTGTCAATCACAGGCTGTGTTGGAGCTTTTCCCCTGCCACCTTTTTTACCTCTTGGTGTCAGGAAAACCTTTCAGAAATGATGCATTTAGATAGCAGAGGCACAGAGCAGTAGAGTGTAATTACTCTTAGTGCTGTGAATTGAGACTACACACTTAAGAGGGATATGCATTGTTTATATTTCATGACAGGTTTACAACCAATTTATAATTGATTACATCCCTGGTTGTTACCAGGACTAGTATCCCCGTTTGAGGATTTCACCTCTATTCCTGCTCCGGTGACAACTCAAAATTTGGGATTAAGGTCTGGAGACTTAATGTGCTTCTTCTTGAGCCACTTCTTTGTTGTCTTGGCTATGTATTTTGGGTCATTGTAATGCTAGAATACCTATCCACGACCCATTTTCAAAGACCTGGCTGACAGTAAATGGCCCCATCCATTGTCCCTTTGATGCTGTGAAGTTGTTCTGTGCCCTTAGCAGAAAAACACCCCCAAAGCATAATGTTTCCACCTCTATGTTTGACTGTGGGGATCAGTGGCGGCTGGTGAAGTTTTAGGATGGGGGGGCGCAAGACCCCGCCCCTCCACGTTGGCCCCTCCCACTTCTCATAAGCCACACCCCTTATAGAATCCACCCACTCCGTCCCCTGTATTCCACTTGCTTCCACTCATAGTGTCAGGAGTATACAGCCCCAGCATCACAGGACAGAGTATACAGCCCCAGCATCACAGGACAGAGTATACAGCCCCAGCATCACAGGACAGAGTATACAGCCCCAGCATCACAGGACAGAGTATACAGCCCCAGCATCACAGGACAGAGTATACAGCCCCAGCATCACAGGACAGAGTATACAGCCCCAGCATCACAGGACAAGAGTATACAGCCCCAGCATCACAGGACAAGAGTATACAGCCCCAGCATCACAGGACAGAGTATACAGCCCCAGCATCACAGGACAGAGTATACAGCCCCAGCATCACAGGACAGAGTATACAGCCCCAGCATCACAGGACAGAGTATACAGCCCCAGCATCACAGGACAGAGTATACAGCCCCAGCATCACAGAAAATTACTTAGAACCCCCAAACATTATATATGTATATATATTTTTAGCAGAGAATCTAGAGAATAAAATGGCGATTGTTGCAATATTTTATGCCACACAGTCTTTGTGCAGTGGTCGTTCAAACACAATTTTTTGGGGAAAAGACACTTTCATGAATTTAAAGAAAAATAAACAGTAAAATTAGCCCAATTTTTTTATATAATGTGAAAGATGATGTTACACCGAGTAAATCGATAGCCAACATGTCACACTTCGAAATTGTGCAAACTGCGTTGGTATTTAGGAGGCGCAGTGGGACCCCGGATATAAAACCACAAGCTGTCACAGCTTGCAATGCTGATGCTGGGGAGAGAACTGAGGGTTCAGGTGGCCGCATCGCTGGACCGAGGGACAGGTAAGTGTCTGTTTATTAAAAGCCAGCAGCTACACTTTTTGTAGCTGCTGACTTTCAATAAACACAAAAATGTCTGGAACTCCCCTTTAGATATGCTTTAATGGAGAGAGGCAGTGTAGCTTTCTGATTATGTGACCATTGTGATTGGCTCTCACAGTGATCACATAACGGAAAACTCATCTTATGCCTCCTGATCAGAAGCCTTGACAGAGAGCTGTCTTCGACTGCTCAGCCAGTGTACTGAGAGCGCATTCTCATAACACAACCAAATAAATACACATGTTCACCAGCACACCATGGATCTTGAATTGCAGTGCAAACCTTTTAATGCAGAAAGATCACATTACAACAGGATAAGTGCAACGTTTCGAAGCCACGCAGGACCCGAAATGTTGGCTCCGAATTGTTGCACTTATCCTGTTGTGATGTGATCTTTCTACGAATCTGCAATAAGCATTTTGGACTGCAATTGAAGATCCATGGCGTGCTGGCGAACGTGTACTTATCTGTGATATATCCAGTGTCCAGCTGGTGATCACTGCAGTACACACTACAGAGGAGCCTTTAATCCAGGAATGTGTGCGATGAGTATATAAACAAGACTCATAACACAACCTTCGACTGCTGTGGACTAGAGATGTACAGAACTATTCGCCGGCGAACATAGCTTGTTCGCGTTCGCCGCGGCCGGCGAACATATGCGATGTTCGGTCCGCCCCCTATTCATTATCATTGAGCAAACTTTGACCCTGTACCTCACAGTCAGCAGACACATTCCAGCCAATCAGCAGCATACCCTCCCTCCCAGACCCTCCCACCTCCTGGACAGCATCCATTTTAGATTCATTCTCAAGCTGCAGTCTTAGCGAGAGGAGGGACAGTTTAGCTGCTGCTTATTTTATAGGGAAAGCTAGGCTAGGCAAGTGTATTCAGTGTTCACTCCACTCCTGAAAGACTCATCTGATCTCTGCTGTAAGCACAGCGTCCTGACAGCACCCCAAAAAGCCCTTTTTAGGGCTGGTAAAACACCAGTCTGTTTTTTTTTTTTCCTGGACAGCATCTATTTTAGATTCAGTCTGTACTTAAGCTGCAGTGTTAGCCAGAGGAGGGACAGTTTAGCTGCTGCTGATTTTATAGGGAAAGCTATAGGCAAGTGTATTCAGTGTTCACTCCACTCCTGAAAGACTCATCTGATCTCTGCTGTAAGCACAGCGTCCTGACAGCACCCCAAAAAGCCCTTTTTAGGGCTGGTAAAACACCAGTCTGCTTTTTTGTTTTTTCCTGGACAGCATCTATTTTAGATTCAGTCTATACTTAAGCTGCAGTGTTAGCCAGAGGAGGGACAGTTTAGCTGCTGCTGATTTTATAGGGAAAGCTAGGCTAGGCCAGTGTATTCAGTGTTCACTCCACTCCTGAAAGACTCATCTGATCTCTGCTGTAAGCACAGCGTCCTGACAGCACCCCAAAAAGCCCTTTTTAGGGCTGGTAAAACACCAGTCTGCTTTTTTGTTTTTTTCCTGGACAGCATCTATTTTAGATTCAGTCTGTACTTAAGCTGCAGTGTTAACCAGAGGAGGGACAGTTTAGCTGCTGCTGATTTTATAGGGAAAGCTAGGCTAGGCCAGTGTATTCAGTGTTCACTCCACTCCTGAAAGACTCATCTGATCTCTGCTGTAAGCACAGCGTCCTGACAGCACCCCAAAAAGCCCTTTTTAGGGCTGGTAAAACACCAGTCTGCTTTTTTGTTTTTTTCCTGGACAGCATCTATTTTAGATTCAGTCTGTACTTAAGCTGCAGTGTTAGCCAGAGGAGGGACAGTTTAGCTGCTGCTGATTTTATAGGGAAAGCTATAGGCAAGTGTATTCAGTGTTCACTCCACTCCTAAAAGACTCATCTGATCTCTGCTGTAAGCACAGCGTCCTGACAGCACCCCAAAAAGCCCTTTTTAGGGCTGGTAAAACACCAGTCTGCTTTTTTGTTTTTTCCTGGACAGCATCTATTTTAGATTCAGTCTGTACTTAAGCTGCAGTGTTAGCCAGAGGAGGGACAGTTTAGCTGCTGCTGATTTTATAGGGAAAGCTAGGCTAGGCCAGTGTATTCAGTGTTCACTCCACTCCTGAAAGACTCATCTGATCTCTGCTGTAAGCACAGCGTCCTGACAGCACCCCAAAAAGCCCTTTTTAGGGCTGGTAAAACACCAGTCTGCTTTTTTGTTTTTTCCTGGACAGCATCTATTTTAGATTCAGTCTGTACTTAAGCTGCAGTGTTAGCCAGAGGAGGGACTGTTTAGCTGCTGCTGATTTTATAGGGAAAGCTATAGGCAAGTGTATTCAGTGTTCACTCCACTCCTGAAAGACTCATCTGATCTCTGCTGTAAGCACAGCGTCCTGACAGCTGGTAAAACACCAGTCTGCTTGTTTTTTTTCCCCGGCACAGTAGCTTACATAAAAAAAAACACAACAGTTTTGACTGCAGTAGATGAGCAGTCAGTTGCCTGCCAGCGTGTGTGTCAGACCTACAGTGTCTACTGTGCCAACTTCTGCCAGTGCACAGTGCCACTCATATCTGGTGTCACAGTAGCTTGCACGCATAGTACAACTAAACTAATCTAAAAAAAATGACGTACCCTGAACTCGAAAAGTTCTGAGGACATAGTTGACTGGCTAACACAGGACAGCCAATCTTCTACAGCTTCCGCTCGGAACCTTGACGCACCATCCTTCTCCAGCTCAGCTTTGGGCACCTCTCAAGTTACCACTCGCCCGCCTGCCGCCACCACCAATACTAGCACCACAGTTGCTTCACTTGATCTGTCAGAGGAGTTATTTACACATGAGTTGGAAGAAATGAGTGATGCGCAAACATTATTGCCAGAGGATGTAGATAAAAGGGATATGTCTCAGTCAGGCAGCATTACACACATGGATGTACGGTGTGATGATGATGATGATGATGTTGTACCCGCTGCTGCTTCCTTTGCTGAGTTGTCAGATACAAGTGAAGCGGTTGATGATGACGATGTGGATGTCACGTGGGTGCCCGCTCGAAGAGAAGAAGAACAGGGGGAAAGTTCAGATGGGGAGACAGAGAGGAGGAGGAGACGAGTTGGAAGGAGGGGTAGGTCGTCGCAAGGAGCTAGTGGCACAGTCAGACAGCATGTATCGGCACCCGGGGTCAGCCAGACAGCACGCCAATCAACGCATGCTGTTGCCACCACCAGAATGCCGCCATTGCAAAGCTCAGCAGTGTGGCATTTTTTTTGTGTGTCTGCCTCTGATAACAGCGATGCCATTTGCAACCTGTGCCAAAAGAAACTGAGTCGTGGGAAATCCAACACCCACCTAGGTACAACTGCTTTGCGAAGGCACATGATCTCACATCACAAACGCCTATGTGATCAACACATGATGACGAGTACAAGCAGCACACAAGCGCAAAGCCACCATCCTCCTCCTGGTCCAGCATCTTCAGCCACGTCAACCACTGCTGTCCTCCTTGCCCCCTCTCAACCATCTGACACTACGTCTCTCGCCTTGAGCAGTTCCTGCTCATCTGCCCACAGTCAGGTGTCTGTCAAGGACATGTTTGAGCGTAAGAAGCCAATGTCACAGAGTCACCCCCTTGCCCGGCGTCTGACAGCTGGCTTGTCGGAACTCTTAGCCCGCCAGCTTTTACCATACAAGCTGGTGGAGTCTGAGGCCTTCAAAAAATTTGTAGCTATTGGGACACCGCAGTGGAAGTTACCCGGCCAAAATTTCTTTTCACAAAAGGCAATCCCCAACCTGTACTCTATTGTGCAAAAGGAAGTCATGGCATGTCTGGCACACAGTGTTGGGGCAAGGGTCCAGCTGACCACTGATACCTGGTCTGCAAAGCACGGTCAGGGCAGGTATATCACCTACACTGCTCATTGGGTAAACCTGCTGACGGCTGCCAAGCATGTAATGCGTGGCTCTGCAGAGGAGTTGGTGGTGACACCACCACGACTTGCAGGCAGGCCTGCTGTCACCTCCTCTACTCCTCCTACTCCATCCTCTTCGATAACCTCCTCGGCTGAGTCCTCTTCTGCTGCTGCGTCTTGCTCCACATCAACAGCACCCCCCCAGCTCCCCAGGGGCTATGCCACATCCCGAATACGACAGTGTCACGCTGTCTTGGGGTTGACTTGCCTGAAAGCAGAGAGTCACACCGGACCAGCACTCCTGAACGCACAGGTGGATCAGTGGCTGACTCCGCACCAACTGGAGATCGGCAAAGTGGTGTGTGACAACGGAAGCAATTTGTTGGCGGCATTGAATTTGGGCAAGTTGACACATGTGCCGTGCATGGCACATGTGTTAAATCTGATTGTAGAACGCTTTGTGCATAAGTACCCAGACTTACAGGATGTCCTCAAGCAGGCCAGGAAGGTGTGTGGCCATTTCAGGCGTTCCTACACAGCCATGGCGCACTTTTCAGATATCCAGCGGCGAAACAACATGCCAGTGAGATGCTTGATTTGCGACAGCCCGACACGTTGGAATTCAACACTCCTAATGTTCGATCGCCTGCTCCAACAAGAAAAAGCCGTCAACGAGTATTTGTATGACCGGGGTGCTAGGACAGCCTCTGCGCAGCTGGGAATTTTTTTGCCACGTTACTGGACGCTCATGCGCAATGCCTGTAGGCTCATGCGTCCTTTTGAGGTGGTGACAAACCTAGTCAGTCGCACTGAAGGCACCATCAGCGACATCATCCCATTTGTTTTCTTCCTGGAGCGTGCCCTGCGAAGAGTGCTGGATCAGGCCGTAGATGAGCGTGAAGAGGAAGAGTTGTGGTCACCATCACCACCACCAGAAACAGCCTTATCAGCATCGCTTGCTGGACCTGCGGCAACGCTGGAAGAGGAGTCTGAGGAAGAGGAGTCAGAGGAGGAATGTGGCTTTGAGGAGGAGGAGGAAGACCAACCACAGCAGGCATCCCAGGGTGCTCGTTGTCACCTATCTGGTACCCGTGGTGTTGTACGTGGCTGGGGGGAAGAACAGACCTTCAGTGAGATCAGTGAGGACGAGGAACAGGACATGAGTAGCTCGGCATCCAACCTTGTGCAAATGGGGTCTTTCATGCTGTCGTGCCTGTTGAGGGACCCTCGTATAAAAAGGCTGAAGGAGAACGACCTGTATTGGGTGGCCACGCTACTAGACCCCCGGTATAAGCAGAAAGTGCCAGAAATGTTACCGAATTACAGGAAGTCGGAAAGGATGCAGCAGTTCCAAAATAAATTAAAAAGTATGCTTTACACAGCGTATAAGGGTGATGTCACAGCACAACGGGAATCTAACAGGGGAAGAGGTGAAAGTAATCCTCCTCCTACCACGACCATGCCGGCAAGGACAGGACGCTTTACAGACGTATTGTTGATGGAGGACATGCGGAGCTTTTTAAGTCCTACGCATCGCCACAGCCCTTCGGGGTCCACCCTCAGAGAACGACTCGACCGACAGGTAGCAGACTACCTCGCCTTAACTGCAGATATCGACACTCTGAGGAGCGATGAACCCCTTGACTACTGGGTGTGCAGGCTTGACCTGTGGCCTGAGCTATCCCAATTTGCGATAGAACTTCTGGCCTGCCCCGCTTCAAGTGTCCTTTCAGAAAGGACCTTCAGTGCAGCAGGAGGTATTGTCACTGAGAAGAGAAGTCGCCTAGGTCAAAAAAGTCTAGATTACCTCACCTTTATTAAGATGAATGAGGCATGGATCCCGAAGGGACTGACAGTGGGCGATACATTTGACTAAAAAAGGCCTGATGAGATGAGCTGCCTCGGGCTAAAAATGGTCCACAAGCCGCAATGTTTTAGGGCACTTTCTGCCTGAAAAACATAATTTTTTCTGGCCGCTGCTACAACAATACCTAATTTTACAGGCATGTGTACATGCCTAATTTTTCTGGCCTCTGGTGCTGCACTGTGGCTGCAAAAAAAAACAAACAAAAAAACACATACCTGTGTCAATTCCCCTTTGTGATCGTTACCTTGTTGTGGTGAAGGGGCTTGCGTATCACAATGAAGCGACCACCTCTATGAGTGTGTTGGCAATGGCGTTGTTGGCACACCCCAGATGGTAAGGTCGTTGCTTCGTTGTGAACAGACCAAAAGCGATCGGCTTGATAATTTTGCATAGAAAAAACATAAATTTTCTTTGTGATCATCTAAGGTGATCATTAAAGCCTTGCGGTTGTGCAAATGGACTGTTTGCAGTTGTTTGCGGTGCGTTAAACGGGGAGTTTGGTCTGTCCGAGTTTGGTCTGTCACTGTGAAGCGGGCGTAACCCTTACACTACCTGATCGATACAACATCATACCTGATGTTTTAAAGCACGTTATTCCAAACACATTAGGAATGTTAGGTGATTTATGCCCTTTATGGATTAAAACCCGACTCTGCGTCAACTACGTAATTTTCCATGGGAGTTTTGCCATGGATCCCCCTCCGGCATGCCACAGTCCAGGTGTTAGTCCCCTTGAAACAACTTTTCCATCACTATTGTGGCCAGAAAGAGTCCCTGTGGGTTTTAAAATTCGCCTGCCTATTGAAGTCTATGGCGGTTCGCCGGGTTCGCCCGTTCGCGAACATTTGCGGCAGTTCGCGTTCGCCGTTCCCGAACGGAAAATTTTATGTTCGCGACATCACTACTGTGGACGCATATGTGGCATACTGGATGCTAAGGCCCACCATACCTTTTGCAGTATACATGCGTTATGCAGTCTGGGAAGAAGGTAAAAAGCCACCTGTAAACATATTGCCCGGAAAAAAAAATGATATATATATATATATATATATATATATATATAAATAAAAATAAAATGGCCTGATGCTTTTGAGAGGCACAGGCAGGGCTGCTGTTAGAAATCATGGGGCCCCCTAGCTGAAAATGATTGAGGACATCGATCAGTACCTTTCTCTGCAAGCTCAGCTGCACAGATGAAATAATAGGAAGCCCTCTGAGGCTTCCTGCTCATTCACATACTGAAACATAGTAAATACAATTTACTATGCTTCAGTAATGAATGGACACATGAGTTATTGGTACCAATCGCTTACTGTATTAATTTAGTAAAGAAAGGGGCCAGAAAATGACATATTTATCGGTCCCTTCCTACGCTCTCCATCCTCAAACATCAATCTGTGTGCCTGCAGCAGCTGCCAGCAGGAGAGGAGGGAAGCTGGCAGCGCTGCGAAGGAAAGGGGCACAGACAGCAGATCTAAGTGGCGCATGTGCTAGAACCAATCCCCCCCGCAGTGCAGCCAGAGGGAGAAAGAAGAGGAGAAGCTGACAGTGCAATAAGACAGTACAGCCAGCCATCCTGGTCAGCAGGTGCCCGGGCCCCCCTTTTAAACTGATGGGGCCTGGTCCCAGTACAGAAGGGCTGGCTGTACTGCCTGATCAGCGGCCCTGGGCACAGGTGACATCACAATGTATTCCTGCAGAGCCGAGAGATCCAAATGCACAGGAATGCATTCTCATGGGATTAAGGCCCCTTTCACACTGAGGAGTTTTTCAGGCATTTTAGCGCTAAAAATAGCACCTAAATACCACCTGAAAAACTCCTGCCCTGCCCGAGGGCTTTCACACTGAGGCGATGCGCTGGCAGGACGAGAAAAAAAGTCCTGCTAGTCGCATCTTTGGGGGGGGGTGTGTATACCGCTCCTTTACCGCTGCTGCCCATTGAAATCAATGGGACAGCGCGGCTTTACTGCCCGCACACGGTGTGCGGGCGGTTTTAACCCTTTCTCGGCTGCTAGCGGGGGTTAAAACCGCACCGCTAGCAGCCGAAATGCGCCGCAAATCCGCCCATAGTGCCAGCGGTAAAAATAGCGGCGTTTTACCGCCGACGCTATGGGCACCCCAGTGTGAAAGAGGCCTAAGTGCCCAGCTATCCTGGAAGTGTCACACCCCAGGGCCAAGGTTCTTTTTTTCTTTTCTTTTGAGAGATCTGTTTACAAACCATTTGTGCTGGGAGGACAGGGGGCTTGCAAAAAAAAAAATAAGACCTTTTTGTTTGGCATGGAAGGTCTGGAGTAAAGTACAGAATAATAAAGGCTGCGTCCCACTTTAGTGATCCATTGGGGAGTGTTAAAGTACACGTTTTACTTCTTCAAACAAACACGCAATGCGAGAGATGTCACTATCACAATGAACATGCCACACAGAGCAGCTGCATTACAGGAATACACACACATTGCCCCAATACATACACATGGGGGACACCAACCAACAATGTACAGGAAAGGATAAAGCATGAGGTAACCTAAATAACTAAGGCACAGGTATTCATACAGATAAGGGACAGAGCCACCTGATTCCACATTATCAGGGGATAGTACAGGACAACAAACTCACAAAGTAAACCCTGTGCTGTCATGTGATGGGGGACCAGTACAGGCTGAGCTGACACTATACAACCTAAGACAGCCTATACATGTGACTTTGGTATGTAGGTGGCTCTCTATTAGTACATACCCGAGGCTTAAAGACAGGAGGTGTCCAGAAAAGAACAGGCTTCTTCCAGGCAGTGTATCTCTATGAAGACAGCCGAGCACACACAATACACTGCACACACACTTCCTGGATGGGAGGAGGAGGGGCGGGGCTCACTGCACAGCCTATCCTAGCCAATCACATTCCGTGTTTGTTTGTACCCAGAGAGTAAAGCCTTGTGGTGTTTTGTTTAGCCATCTAACTGTAGATAAAATTACCTACCTAATGCAGCTCCGCTCAGGATGTGCGTTCCACTGAGCTAATGACGTCACTTCCGGTTATCCCATGCACAGGGAAACCCGGAAGTGACGTTGTAACTACGATAGACAGCACCGCCCATGTCCTAGGGCGGTGCAAATGTCTATCATTCACCCGGCCAATATACACTACAGGCGCCGCCCCGGAAGCCATTTAGCGCAATGGCATGCGCCGCAAAGACAGTTTAAAGCCTGCAAATTGAAACGCCATGTCTTCAATCACATGATTGCATTGACGTGGCGTTTCCCATAATTCCCTTTGTCCGGCGCTCGGCGCCCGAACACAGTGCACTGGAGGACCTTTTTTTCACTTTTTTTTTCCTTAAAGGGCCAGTTTTAACCACTTAAGCCCCGGACCATTTGGTAGCTAAAGGACCAGAGGTGAATTCAGAATTTTGCACTGCGCTGCTTTAACTGTAAATTGTGCGGACATGCAATGTTGTACCCAAACGAAATTTGCGTCCTTTTCTTCCCACAAATAGAGCTTTCTTTTAATGGTATTTGATTGCCTCTGCGATTTTTATTTTTTGCGATATAAACGGAAAAAGACCGAAAATTTTGAAAAAAATGATATTTTCTAATTTTTGTTATAAGAAAAATCGAATAAACTCAATTGTAGTCATACATTTAGGCCAAAATGTATTCAGCCACATGTTTTTAGTAAAAAAAATGTCAATAAGCGTATATTGGTTTGCGCAAAAGTTATAGAGTTTACAAACTAGGGTACATTTTCTGAAATTTACACAGCTTTAAATTTATGACTGCCTATCTCATTTCTTGAGGTGCTAAAATGACAGGGCAGTACAAAACCCCCCCAAATGACCCCATTTTGGAAAGTAGACACCCCAAGGAAATTGCTGAGAGGCATGTTGAGCCCATTGAATTTTTTTTTTTTTGTCCCAAGTGATTGAATAATGACTAAAAAAAAAAAAAAAAAAAAAATACAAAAAGTTGTCACTAAATGATATATTGCTCACACATGCCATGGTTATATGTGGAATTTCACCCCAAAATACATTTTGCTGCTTCTCCTGAGTACGAGGATACCACATGTGTGGGACTTTTTGGGAGCCTAGCCGCGTACGGGACCCCGGAAACCAAGCACCGCCTTCAGGATTTCTAAGGGCGCAAATTTTTGATTTCACTCCTCACTACCTATCACAGTTTCGAAGGCCATAAAATGCCAAAATAGCACAAAACCCCCCAAATGACCCCATTTTAGAAAGTAGACACCCCAAGGAAATTGCTGAGAGGCCTGTTGAGCCCATTGAATATATTTATTTTTGTCCCAAGTGATTGAATAATGACAAAAAAAAAAAGAAATTACAAAAAGTTGTCACTAAATGATATATTGCTCACACATGCCATGGTTATATGTGGAATTACACCCCAAAATACATTTTTCTGTTTCTCCTGAGTACGGGGATACAACATGTGTGGGACGTTTTAGGAGCCTAGCCGCGTACGGGACCCCGAAAACCAAGCACCGCCTTCAGGATTTCTAGGCACAAATTTTTGATTTCACTCCTCACTACCTATCACAGTTTCGAAGGCCATAAAATGCCAAAATCGCACAAAACCCCCCCAAATGACCCCATTTTGGAATATAGACACCCCAAGCTATTTGCTGAGAGGAATGGCGAGTATTTTACAGCTCTCATTTGTTTTTGAAATTGAAGAAAGTAAATATATATATATATATATATATATTTATTTTTTTTCAATTTTCAAAACTTTGTGACAAAAAGCGAGATCTGCAAAATACTCACAATACCTCTCAGCAAATAGCTTGGGGTGTCTACTTTCCAAAATGGGGTCATTTGGGGGGGGGGTTTGTGCTATCTGGGCATTCCATGGCCTCCGAAACTGTGATAGGCAGTGAGAAGTGAAATCAAAAATTTACACCCTTAGAAAGCCTGAAGGCGGTGCTTGGTTTTTGGGGTCCCGTACGTGGCTAGGCTCCCAAAAAGTCTCACACGTGATATCCCCGTACTCAGGAGAAGCAACCGAATGTATTTTGGGGTGTAATTCCACATATGCCCATGGCATGTTTGAGCAATATATCATTTAGTGACAACTTTGTGCAAAAAAAAAAAAAAAAAAATCGTTTTTCCGCAACTTGTGTCAACATATAAAATGTTCCATGGACTCGACATGCCTCTCAGTATATAGCTTGGGGTGTCTACTTTCCAAAATGGGGTCATTTGGGGGGGGGTTTTGAACTGTTCTGGCATTTTATACACATTAGGAAGCTTACATCCACTCTTCTAACCACTTGAAGACAAAGCCCTTTCTTGTTCATACATCACGGGACACAGAGCGGCATAGTCATTACTATGTGGGTTATATAGAATTACCTTCAGGTGCTGGCACTGGCAACTTCCAAAACAGGAAGTACCCTCCCCTATATAAGCCCCTCCCATCCGGGAGCACCTCAGTTTTTTGCCAGTGTCTAAGGTGTTGGCCAAGGTTAACATGTATTCATCTGGGCTTGTGTACAGGTTCTCTGGGCCTTAGCAAGCTATTCCGGATCCGACCAAAAAAGCTTCATAGCTAAACGGTCGGTACCCGGGCCTTGCAGAGAAGAGCAGGGTTTTGCCTGTAATGCCTCTCTTAGGAGGGCTGGACCCTGGGATCCAGAGCTCTGGTCATACCCAAAACCAAGAGGCTATCTGTGCAGGGTGCTATACAGGTCCAGGGGAGTGGAATCCTTGGGAACCCGGTCCCTGAAGGTCTAGTACAATGCCTGCCATGAGAGGTGAAGTTTGGGCTTCTGTGGACCAAACAAAGTCCTGCGGCGGGGAAAAGGTAAGTGGGGGCCCCTCAGGAACTTGGTTCTATTGAGGGGACCCCCAAGCCTAATATGTCTTTCTGCCTGTTACCTAAAGGTATTCCCGCTAATAGCTGTATATGCCTAAGAAATCCTAGAAATGTCTTTTCATAAAGGAAGTTTTAAAAACTGTAAACCTAGAAATGCTTTTCATAAAGGAGGTTTTAAAAAAAAAAATAAAAATGACAAAAGTGCGGTACCTGTGTTTGTCCACTAGAGGCCGCTGTGGAACGTCTTTTTTTCTTGGGACTATTCCTTCCATGGTGAAAGTCCAGGCAGATGAGTGAGCTCTCTATCAGGGAAGCTGCATTCCTCTGTCATGCTGCCAAGTAGTTTCCTTCCATCCCCGAGTCCTGGTGAAACAGGGACCCTGGCTCCTCTCCCTACATGGCGCCAAGAGCGCACACGTGCACGCGTGCGCGTGCACACACGCTTTCTTTTTATAAGGTTTAGCTTCAAAAAAGGGGGCGGAGCCTGGCAGATGACGCGCTCTGTGCGCCCAGCGCTTCTGCGCATGTGTGGGCGTCCCAGCAAGATAAAAGGACTCAGTCCACGCTGCTTGCTATGGACACAGAGCATGAAAAGGAGCTGGTAGCATGGTATAGGGGCTTACAGCGGGCGGTTGATACAGGCATCCCCAGAAAGACGCATTAGTAGACACCCACTGATGTACATAGCAGCAAATTGCATTAGACTATTTCAGTAAAGGGGTGTATTGCGGCTGGAATACCTCAGCTTTGAACTAAGGAATATGCCGCCTAAAAAACTCAGAGATATACCTCTCAGGAAGTGTAGGGGGTATCCATCGGGCTCTGAGAATCTGGAGCAGTCATCTGCACCTTCCTCCCCTGAGAAATCAGAGGTTAATACCCATAAGGAACCCCCGGGAGTGCCAGGTACTGCGGCTGTCCTCAGTCGACCTGCTCCTGCATATATAACAGAGGAGGTTTTTGCCTCAACTCTGGAGGGATTGGAGCAGAGATTGGCAGCATTGATCGCTTCTTCTCTACAGGAAAGAAAGCGCGCCAGATCTCCATCCCCTCCATTAGAGTGCCTGTTGGCAGAGCAACAGTCCCAGGAAGGGACTGACCTTCCTGAAGGGGATCAGGAGGAGGTTAACTCTGTTTTTGAGGAATCGACAGTAGATGAACCATTTTCAGCATCACAGACTGAAAGATTGTGGGTCCAGACCCTAACTGACATGGTTCGATCTGCATTTAAAATGCCTCTTGTTGAACCATCAACTACTGCTGTCTCCTCGTTGGGGTCGCTAAAAGCTCCCCAGATTAATTGCTCCTTTCCAATTCATCCATTATTGGAAGGACTTATATACCAGGACTGAGAACATCCTGATAAACTATTTGTTCCACCTAAGAAATTTCAGGTGATCTATCCCATGGAGGAAAAATTCACCCAGAGATGGAATGTTCCTACGGTGGACGCAGCCATTTCTTCTGTGAACAAATCACTGACATGTCCAGTAGATAATGTTCAAATGTTCAAAGATCCAGTAGATAAAAAATTAGAATCTTTATTAAAATCTGCTTTTTCCACAGCAGGGGCTGTTACACAGCCAGCAGTGGCAGCTATTGGGGTCTGCCAAGCTTTAAAGGATCAAATGAAAATGGTCCTGAGGGATTTGCCAGACCAGCAGGCCCAGACTCTGGCTGATCTGCCTAGAGCATTATGCTTTGCGGTTGACGCCATCAAGGATTCTATCCATCAGGCCTCCCGCCTCACGCTGTCTTTGGTACATATGCGTAGGCTTCTGTGGCTCAAGAACTGGTCTGCTGAGGCTCCCTGTAAGAAGCTCTTAGTTAGCTTCCCATTTCATGGAGAACGCCTTTTTGGCGAAGACCTGGATAAATATATCCAGAAGATTTCCAGTGGTAAAAGTACTCTCTTACCAATTAAAAAGAGGTCTAGGGGTCCGTCTTTTAAGAGGACTACCTCTCCTATCCCTGGGACGTCTGCTACTAAGCAGTTCCGACGGCCTCCTCGGTCAAACTCAGGAGGTAAAAATCAGGGACAGTCACAGGGTAATAAAAAGCCCTGGATCCGAAGAGGTACTAAACCAGCCTCCAAGTCAAGCCTATGAAGGGCTGCCCCCACTCAAACGGGTGGGGGGAAGACTTCAGTTGTTCACAGAGACCTGGCGGGAGACGATCAAAGACAGATGGGTGCTCTCCGCAGTAACTCGGGGATACAAGTTGGAGTTAAAAGAGTCTCCTCCTTCCCATTTTATGTGGTCAGGCATGCCAAAAGACCCTCTGAAAAGAAGGTGTCTCCTAGTGGCGTTAGAACAACTATTGCTCCAAGGAGTAATTATGGAGGTTCCTATGGAAGAGTGGGGGTTGAGTTTCTACTCAAACCTTTTCACAGTCCCGAAACCAAACGGGGACATAAGACCCATATTGGACCTAAAGAGTCTAAACAAATTTCTAAACGTCCGGTCCTTCCGGATGGAGTCGATCCGATCGGTCACCACTGCCCTACAGGGGGAGGAATGGTTAGCCTCGATCGACATCAAAGATGCTTACTTGCATGTTCCCATCTTTCCAGGTCATCAAAAATTTCTACGCTTTGCAGTAGAAGGGCGCCATTTTCAGTTCAGAGCCTTACCATTCGGTCTGGCCACAGCACCACGAGTGTTCACAAAAATTCTGGCCCCACTGTTGGCCGATCTAAGAACACGAGGTGTAACGATAATGGCATACCTACACGACCTGTTGTTGATGGACCACTCAGTTGCCAAGCTAGAAGTGGTAATTGTCGATACAATCAAGTATCTAGAATCTCACGGTTGGGTCATCAACCTGGACAAGTCAGCCCTACAGCCAGTGAAAAACCTGGTATATCTAGGGCTACGGCTGGATTCAGACCAGAGGAAGATTTTCTTACCTCTAGACAAGGTATCCTCTTTGAGGGGCTTGGTCCGTCTGCTTTGTGCAAAAAGACAGCCGTCCATACGCCTGTGCATGAGGCTGCTAGGAAAGATGGTAGCATCATTCGAAGCTGTGCCATACGCCCAATTCCACTCAAGGAATTTACAGAGGGCCATATTGTCAGCCTGGAACGGAAAAATTCAGGCTCTAGACTTCCCGATGGCTTTGTCCCCTTCCGTTCGGAAGAGTCTCTGCTGGTGGTTGATCCCCCAGAATCTCCAGAAGGGAAAACCCTTCAGTCCGATATCCTGGAAGGTGGTCACTACAGATGCCAGCCTTATAGGCTGGGGGGCAGTACTGGAGCAATGGTCTCTCCAGGGCAGATGGTCAAATGTAGTAAAAACCCTGCCCATCAATCTCTTAGAGATACGAGCAGCCCGGTATGCCCTAGTAGCCTGGGCATCCAGACTCCAAGGGTCCCCTGTCAGAATTCAATCAGACAATGCCACAGCAGTGGCATATATCAATCATCAGGGAGGCACCAGGAGTCGTGCAGTCCAGAGGGAAGTAAGTCACATCCTGGAATGGGCAGAAAAGCATGTCCCATGTATATCAGCTGTCTTCATTCCAGGGGTGGAGAATTGGAAGGCGGACTTTCTGAGTCGCCAACAGTTATGCCCAGGGGAATGGTCCCTTCATCCCGAGGTCTTCCGAGCAATATGTCAGCGGTGGGGAACACCGGATGTAGATCTGCTAGCATCCAGATTCAACGCAAAGGTGGACAGATTTGTCTCCCGGACAAGGGATCCCCTCGCTTGCTGCTCGGATGCTCTGGTGTTCCCTTGGAATCAGTTCAGACTGATATATGCATTCCCTCCGCTACAATTGTTGCCTCGACTCCTTCGCAGAGTCAGGTTGGAAAAGAAGCCGGTGATCTTGGTGGCTCCAGCGTGGCCCCGAAGGGCCTGGTACGCGGAGATCATCAAAATGTCTGTGGGGAGTCCTTGGACCCTTCCACGTCGTCCGGACCTGCTTTCGCAAGGGCCGATATACCACCCTTCCTTACTAACTCTAAGTTTAACGGCCTGGCTATTGAATCCCACATCCTAAAGAAGAGAGGTCTCTCTAACTCTGTGGTATCAACTATAATCAATGCCAGGAAGCCTGTATCCAGGCAGATCTACTATAGAGTTTGGAAGGCGTACATCACTTGGTGCGAGGCCAGAAAGTGGCATCCACGTAAGTACGTTATAGGCAGAATTCTGGACTTCCTACAGTGGGCTGTAGACAGGAAGTTTGCCTTAAGTACTATCAGGGGTCAGGTTTCGGCCTTATCAATACTATTTCAAAGGCCCCTGGCTATGCATTCACTTGTCAAATCCTTTATGCAAGGGGTGACTCGTATTATTCCACCGATTAAAGCTCCCATATGTCCATGGGATCTAAATTTGGTTCTGTCGGTTCTGCAGAAGCAGCCATTTGAACCTTTGCGGCACATTTCCTTGGTTCTACTCACCAGAAAATTGATATTTTTAGTAGCCATATGCTCGGCTAGAAGAGTGTCGGAATTAGCCGCCATGTCCTGTAAAGAGCCATATCTGGTTATTCATGAGGACAGAGTAGTATTACGTCCTCACCCAGCCTTTTTTCCTAAGGTGGTATCGAGGTTTCACTTGAACCAGGATGTGGTTCTTCCTTCTTTTCCCCAAACCGAGCTCGGTAGAGGAAAAGTTATTGCATTCTTTGAATGTAGTAAGAGCAGTTAAAGCTTATCTAAAAGCCACTGCTCAGATTCGTAGAACGGATTCTTTGTTTGTTCTGCCGGAAGGCCCCAGAAAGGGTCAGGCAGCATCAAAATCTACTTTAGCCAAGTGGATTCGACAGGTCATAATACAAGCCTATGGCTTGAGAAGTAGACCGCCTCCGTTCAAAGTTAGGGCGCACTCCACGAGAGCAGTTGGAACTTCATGGGCAGTGCATCACCAGGCCTCCCTGGCTCAAATTTGTAAGGCCGCAACATGGTCTTCAGTACACACGTTTACTAGGTTCTACCAGGTGGACGTTAGAAGTCAGGAGGATGTCGCCTTTGGGCGCAGTGTGTTGCAGGCCGCAAAAGATCCTCATGCCTGATGGCGCCCAGCTTATGTATGGTATATCCCCCCCCTCATTTGGCATTGCTTTGGGACGTCCCACATAGTAATGACTATGCCGCTCTGTGTCCCGTGATGTATGAACAAGAAAGTAGGATTTTTAAAACAGCTTACCTGTAAAATCCTTTTCTTGGAGTACATCACGGGACACAGAGCTCCCACCCCTCTTTTGGGGACACGTATTGCTTTGCTACAAAACTGAGGTGCTCCCGGATGGGAGGGGCTTATATAGGGGAGGGTACTTCCTGTTTTGGAAGTTGCCAGTGCCAGCACCTGAAGGTAATTCTATATAACCCACATAGTAATGACTATGCCGCTCTGTGTCCCGTGATGTACTCCAAGAAAAGGATTTTACAGGTAAGCTGTTTTAAAAATCCTACTTTTTGACACTTTTTGTTTACATGAAAACATTTTTTTTTTTGCAAGAAAATTATGTTGAACCCCCAAACATTATATTTATTTTTAAAACAAAGGCCCTACAGATTAAAATGGTGGGTGTTGCATTTTTTTTTTCTACACAGTATTTGCGCAGCGATTTTTCAAACGCATTTTTTGGGTTAAAAAATACATATTTTTTTATTTTAATGCACTAAAACACACTATATTGCCCAAATGTTTGATGAAATAAAAAAGATGATCTTGGGCCGAGTACATAGATACCAAACACGACATGCTTTAAAATTTCGCACAAACGCGCATTGGCGACAAACTACATACATTTTTAAAAGCCTTTACAGGTTACCCCAGTAGATTTACAGAGGAGGTCTACTGCTAAAATGATTGCTCTCGATCTGACCTTCGCGGTGATACCTCACATTTATGGTGCAATTGCTGTTTACATATGACGCCAGACCAACGCTTGCGTTCGCCATTGGGCAAGAGCAGGGCAGGACAGGGGTGCTTTTTTTTTTTTTCTTTTTTTTTCTTATTAATTTTGCTTTTTTATTTTATTTTTAAATTGTTCCTTCCAAGTATTTTTTTTTTTTTATCATTTTTATTGTTATCTCAGGGAATGTAAATATCCCCTATGATAGCAATAGGTAGTGACAGGTACTCTTTTTTTGAAAAAACTGGGGTCTATTGGACCCTAGATTTTTCCTCTGCCCTCAAAGCATCTGACCACACCAAGATCGGTGTGATAAAATGCTTTCCCAATTTCCCAATGGCGCTTTTTATATCCGGGGGGGGGCATTCCCTCCCACTGCTTGTAAAAGCAGTCCAGAGGCTAATTAGCCGCTAGGATTGCTTTTACATGAAAGCCGGCCGCAGGCTGAAAAGAATGATACCAAGATGATACCTAAACCCGCAGGCATCATTCTGGTATAAACATTCAAAGTCCAGCAACATACCAGTACGTTGCTGGTCCTTGTTGGACATGTATTGTAATCTTTTTTTTTTTCATGCAGCCAGTTAGCTGAACGAAAAAAGAGATTGATCGGTGGGTATGCCCACCATTAGAATACCGCCCTTCATCCACCCACTTCCAATGATGGGCATACACGCACCATTTATATATGCCGAAGCATGGGGTCATCCTCCCGCAAAAAAGTTATGCCGCACACACATGGTCGGACTTTTCCACGGGCAAGCCTCCGTCGGAATTTCGACCGTATGTACGCGGCATTAGGAGCAAAATCGCTCCTCCGCCCCTGCTGCCCCAATGCTTCGGCATATTTGCTTTTTTTTTTTTAACTGTGGTGGTGAAATCACCTCCTACAGCACTGGAGTCGCAGGGATCAGGCCTGTCTCTGCGAACGCTGCAGTTATGTGTGTTTTTGTTTTGTAAGTGACAGTGATCGATCGATACTGCACTTGGGTGGCCTGGGCTGGACGGAGGGGCAAAACGCAGGTGCCAGCAGGTATCTGGGCTGATCCCGCTAACACTGCGTTTTTGGGAACCCTAAACTGCTGGGGACGCTAGTATAGATCTGATCAGATCAGATATTGATCTGTTCAGATACTATACCACTAAGGGGGGTGTATGCTTCACGCGTGGGTGTTAGCGTTACTGGCACTAACCTGACGCTGCCTGGGGTGTGACTCAGACCCTCTCTGACGCTAAAACCTAATTGATATCACCCGCCGGGCGATCAGGGGGTTAAACCTTTATTGGGTTATATACACGGCGGGTGCCCTGACACTATAAAAAGCAAACTAACTAACCAGCGTCACCCGTAACACTTATATGGTGATCACTGGTGAAAGGGTTAACTAGGGGCAATCAGGGGGTTAAAACCTTTATTAGATAATATATGGGGGTACCCGACGCTATAAAAACCTGCGGCGAACCTAAAAAAAATTACCAGCTACCGATCTGCATCACCGACACTAAGACAGCGTTTAGAAAAACGATCGCTTAGCGACAGTGGTGATGGGGGTGAAAGGGTTACCTGGGGGGCGATCAAGGGGGTTAAACCTTTATTAGATAATATATTGGGGTACCTGACGCTATAAAAACATGCGGCGAACCTAAAAAAAATTACTGGCTACCGATCTGCATCACCGACACTAAGACAGCGTTTAGAAAAACGATCGCTTAGCGACAGTGGTGATAGGGGGTGAAAGGGTTACCTGGGGGGCGATTAAGGGGGTTAAGCCTTTATTAGATAATATATTGGGGTACCTGACGCTATAAAAACCTGCGGTGAACCTAAAAAAAATTACCAGCTACCGATCTGCATCACAGACACTAAGACAACATTTAGAAAAACGATCGCTTAGTGACAGTGGTGATAGGGGGTGAAAGGGTTACCTGGGGGGCGATCAAGGGGGTTAAACCTTTATTAGATAATATATTGGGGTACCTGACGCTATAAAAACATGCGGCGAACCTAAAAAAAAATTACTGGCTGCCGATCGGCATCACTGACGCTAAGACAGCGATCAGAAAAATGATCGCTTAGCGACAGTGGTGATAGGGGGTGAAAGGGTTATCTGGGGGGTGATCAGGGAGTTAAACCTTTATTAGGGGGGGTTAGGGGGCTACACTGGACCTAAGACTAAACTTTGGTGACACTTTTACAGTCACAAATGTCACTGATTGCAGTGATCACTAAATAAATGGTCACTGCAATCAGTGACACTGTGACTGGGGGCTGGGGGGGTGATCTGGGGTGTCTGGGGGGGCCTGGGGGGGGCGATTTATGTCCCTATGTGTCCTGGTGTCAGTGTAGAGTTGTGTGCACTGACCTGATGTCTTCTCTTGTACGGCGCTTGGTATATGTGAGCGCCGCACCAGAGATGACATCTCTGACACAGACAGAGGGGGCATTTCCATTCGCCGGGAGCGATCGCGAGGGGGTGGCCAGAAACGAATGGCTGCCCCCTCATCCCGGAACGCTCCCGGACACTTAGCCACTGCTCACTGTATAGGAGGGGGGTCCGATTGGACCCCCCAACTATACAAAGGCAATCACGTATGCTCTACGTGATTGTGCCTGTCGGTGCCATTCTGCCGACGTATATATACAGTGAGCGGTCGTTAAGTGGTTAAGAAAAAAAATATGTTTTTTTCCTTTTGTGACTGCCTGGGTGGGGGGGGGGGCGGCGCCCGTGTGCCCCCTATGGACGGGCCGCCACTGGTGGGGATGGTGTTGGGTTGATGCCAAAAAGCTTGATTTTGGTCTCATCTAGCCACAACACTTTCACCCAGTTCTCCTCTGAATCATTCAGATATTCATTCACAAGCTTCAAATGGGGCCGTACATGTGCCTTCTTGAGCAGAGGGACCTTGCGGGTGCTGCAGGACTTTAGTCCTTCACAGTGTAGTGTGTTACCAATTGTTTTCTTGGTGACTATGGTCTCAGCTGCCTTGAGATCATTGACAAGATTCTCCTGTGTAGTTCTGGCTGATCCATCACCGTTCTCATGATCATTAAAACTCCACGAGGTGAGTTCTTACATGGAGCCCCAGACCGAGAGAGATTGACAGTTATTTTGTGTTTATTTAATTTGCAATTATTCGCATAAACTGTTGTCACCCTCTCACCAAGCTGCTTGGCGATGATCTTGTAGCCCATTCCAGCCTTGTGTAGTCTACAATCTTGTCCATGACATCCTTGGACAGCTCTTTGGTCTTGGCCATATTGGAGAGGTTGGAATCTGATTTATTGCTTCTGTGGACAGGTGTCTTTTATATAAATAACAAGCTAATATTAGGAGAACTCCGTTTAAGAGAGTGCTCCTAATCTCAGCTCGTTACCTGTATAGAATACACCAGGGCGACAAATCTTGCTGATTGATAGGGGCTCCAATACTTATTTCCAGGGCTCAAGTTCTGTGGGAACGCATACTGTAGGAATGGCATTCCTGTACTGTTTCCACAGCAGGAACACTGTTCCCGTTAAGCGTCCCAAGCAGCGGCGTGTTTGCCTAGGGCGGCAGTTTTCAGGGGGGCGGCGCCACCCAGAAGGGACCAGTGCCGTCGCTACCAGGAGCGGACTGTATTCGGCTGTCTTGGCTGGGCTCTGGTGGTCTCAGGTGCTTGGGCACAGGGGGTCAGTCTCGACTCGGCTCAGCTGTGCTCGTGCGGGGACGGGCTTGGGTGGCCTTGAGCAGGGAGGCGGTCTCGGCTGGCCTGGACTCGGCTCACCTCAGGTCAGCTGGACTCGGGCAGGGGGGCGGTGTCAGCTGTACTTGTGCGGGGGGCGGGCTCAGCTCACCTTGGCTCTGCTGGCCTTGAGCAGGGGGCAGTCTCGGCTGGCCTAGACTCGGCTGGGCTCGGGCAGAGGGGCAATTTCGGGTCAGCTGGGCTCGGGCATTAGAAGAAGAGGGATATTAATCATGTTAAACTTATCTCAGCTGTTATGTTTTAGAACTTAAACTGTTCCCCACTGTGATGCTAGGGAATGACTTGCTGGAGACTTTTCTATTCCGTATGATGACGAGGGAGAGTCATGTCTGCAGTCTCTGCCCATCTTTTGTACCATGTCCGCAGTCTCTGACCGTCTTTTGTATCATGTCTGCAGTCTCTGACCGTCTTTTGTATCATGTCCGCAGTCTCTGTCCGTCTCTTATATATGATAGATGGATTGCGCTAACTTTTTTATATGTATTACCACTCCTTATGATATCAAAAAAACAAACACAAATTGGTGTATGGGTTATGTGAGCTCTATGCTCTATAGGTATAGTATATCCAAACCTGTTATATGAGACCTGTTATATAAATACCAATGATCAAAGTGCTTGTGCCCAAAACAAAGTGGATATATTTAAGAAAATATATAAAATTATAAAATAGTGAAGTCACTATTTTATAATTTTATATATTTTCTTAAATATATCCACTTTGTTTTGGGCACAAGCACTTTGTCAGTAACTCCCTCACATCAGAAACTCCTCATCAGTGCCCTGACATCAATCTCCTTTTCATCAGAGAATTCCCCCGCAGAGACCCCACCATCAGTGCCCCCCTCATTGGTCTCCTGCCATTAGTGCCCTCTCATGTGTCTCCTGCCATTAGTTTTCAACACCATCAGTGTTTCCCTCATCCGTCTCCTGCCATCAGTGTCCCCCCTTATTTGTCTCCTGCCAGCAGTGCCCCCTCATCTCCTGCCATTAGTGTTCCCCACCATCCGTGTCCCCCTCATCTGTCTTCTGTCATCAGTGTCTTTCTCATCTGTCTCCTGCCATCTGTATCCCTTGCCATCAGTACAGTAAAACCTTGGTTTGAGAGTAACTTGGTTTGAGAGCGTTTTGCAAGACAAGCAAAAATTTTTAATAAATTGTGACTTGATATACAAGCGATGTCTTGATATAAGAGTAGTGTCATGAACCACAACTTATTATAAAAGAGAAGATTGGCGCCTCTAAATGTAGCAATATAGTCCCATTTAATGAAGGTACAACATTTTGAATCTCACATGGTTGATGATTAAAAGAGGCACATCTAAGTATGCAGGCATCCGGGGTAAAGCTATCCACATAGACCATCCTCCGCACTGACATCGACGTCACCCCTTCTAATCTGCGCTCCACGAGCGCTTCAAGCCTCGCTTTCATATCTCTCTACTGCAGGGTAGTCTTCCCGGTCATGATTGCAGACTGACAGTGGTGAGAGCCGGTGGTGCGGAGGATGGTCTATGAGGACAGCTTTACCCCGGATGCCTGTATACTTAGATGTGCTTCTTTTAATCATCAACCATGCGAGTTGCTAAATGTTGTACCTTTATTAAATGTAACCATATTGCTACACTTGGAGGCGCCTCTCTTCTCTTTAATACTCTGTAACTCCTGATGGATTTTGCTTCTAATTCCCTTGTGGATGGACATTTTATGGTTACACTACATCGCCACATTGCTATAATCTTTTTATATGGACTATAAACTGAAGGATTTATGAATAAATGGTTGTGGAACGAATCATTTGAGTTTCCATTATTTCTTATGGGGAAATTTGCTTTGATATACAAGTGCTTTGCATTACAAGCATGTTTCCGGTACGAATTCTTCTCACAATCCAAGGTTTTGCTGTATAAGTATACCCTCTTTTTATTTTATAAGCTTTAATGTGGTATTGTCATTTCAAAACCCATCAACATGATGCAATTGTAAAAGAAAATGATGCCCCAGCTGGATTAATAAATTGTGTGTAATGCTCCATCTTTGGTGCTGTCCCCCACAGTAACTCTTTTTCAGTACAGGTTATATTTTAATGCTGCCTCATATTATTTGCATCTAAAACTGCAACATGCAGTGACATAAATATATGTGCAGAAAATGTATATAAACTCTCAGTAGCTCAAGTCAGAGTGCCAGTTCTTACGCCCATCATGTTACTTTACTAGCTTCCTGTCCATTGGGGCAAGCCTTTCTGGAAATCCCACTAACTGTCTCTTATGTCATTAGAAGCTAATCTGGCTACTGAAAAATAGACTGCCGTTCATTTTCTGTATGCGCTTTTACTGATGCAGCGTGATGGCTTTATATACACTAATGCACTACACTATATGAAACTTTTTTTAAACTTTAATTAAAATGTAAACAGAGCTGAAACCCAAAGCAAACACATTTTTTTAAATGAATGTATTACTGAAATAAAATCTAAATTGGCTTTAGTAAGGACTTCTACAATGGGCATGTTTTTTTACTGTATGATCAAAATTCCCAGATCAATACAACACCAAAGATCATTATTTTTATTACTTTTTTAGGCTTATGGATGGAGTCCCGAATTCAGTCACTGCATGGTTGGGTCAAGAAGATGGATGTAGTAAGTGTAAATGAGATATAGTAAACACTAATTTGTTGTTTCAAGATGTGATGCAGATTGTTTAAGCACCAATGTTTCACTTCAATAGGAAACTATCATAAATGCAAGGCATCTAACTGTGCTCTAAGGAGTGTATGTAATGAACTGTAACAATGGCCTATTAATTCTGCCGGAATCCAGCAGCAATGGTCAGAGGTGCTACATGAACCATATTCCTTTCTCTGCAAAATAAGATACTTGGAAAGAAACCTAATGTTCAGGAATAGGGAAAGGGCTGTATTTATATATGGTATAAAACAGAACAATGTGCTATTGTTCTTCTCTTCACCGAGACTTGTTCACGCACAATGAGCATGCAATATTAAATTAATTTGTGTTTTCCAATCAGTGAGAGTGCCAAAATACCCATATGCAAATAGAAATTTGTACTGCCATATGGTAATGTAATAAACATTACATTACCCTCTGGGGCCAAAGTAATTTTACATCTTCGTTGCCAAAGGGGCCGTTCATTTGTCACATAGGGATGCCCTGGATGTCACTGATATAACCAAGAGTAAAACAAGCCTACCATTTTCAATATTGTGGTACAGACCTGTAATCCTGAGGCCTGTTCATTTCTGTCTTATAATATTCCAGAAACAGTGGAATGCTAACCTGAGTACTCTTAAAGGGAATCTATTGTGCATGTATGTATAGTATATATATGCAAGAAATGTGTATGTGTGTGTGTGTGTGTATATATGTTTGTATGTATATAGATACATTTTATTTTTTTATTTTATTTTTTTATGGTCAGGAAAATATATATTTTTTTCCAGAGTATTTTGTATTCTCACTTTTAGCCAGCAGGTGGATCTGCAGACCCTGTTTTGGGGTTTTTAAGCAATACTTGCATATAGCCTAATTTTATAGTACAGGACACAGGCTGGACAGGTCATTTAAAACTGGCAAAGCTTTTACACACACCCCTTGGGTGTACCCCTAAAACCATACCCCACTCTATGAGACTTACATTTTTTGCTAGTGTGCTTACGTGAGGGATGTCTTCTTTCTTCTTATAGACTGGAAGTGGCTACAGGGCAGCCGCAGGAAGTCATCAATGCCATGTTGTAACATAGGATGAAAAAATATTTTAAAAAAACAAGTGCACATGGTAATTGGTTATAATAACACAGTGCTCTAGCAAATACATGCCATTCATTTACTAAGATTTACATCTACTTTAAAGCTAAAGCGTGCTTACACACATACAATAAATAGACATGTACCTCTACCTGTTGTAGACTTTTTTTGAGGTGCCTTCCACTTTACACATACTGCAGCATGGATCTCTATTAGTGGGTGGCTGGGAGGTGTGGTTTTCTCTCAGAAGCTTCTTCTGCTGTGGACAAAATGCTGGATCCATGTTTAATAAACACTGGGAAACCTCATTACAGAATTTAGAACTCCCAAAATGGAAGTATCAATCTTACATTACACTTACAGTGTTCAACAGGCTCTCTTAGATTTGATGAGTAGGCTTACTGTAGGTAATGTATCCCACCAAGGACTAAGGGGCTTGAAGCATATTTCTTGTAAATTACATAAGCTACCCTTCTTTGATCATGTTGTTAATAAACAGGGATGAGCGAGCTTTGGGTTCCCTGCAACTATGGGTTCAAGGTGAATTCTTCTGATTTGAGACTTATGGTCCTGGTAAATTTATGTGAAGATTTGCTCAGGAGAATTTTGTTTTTTAAATATATTGTACTGCATGGCCTTTGAACTATGACCAGAAGCCTTGGATGGGCCAATAAGAGGGCTTTTGGATAAGCCAGCCCCCTCAATATAAAAGAGGGCACAGGACAGCCATAGTGTCAATTGGAAGCTGTTGTAGGAAAATACTGTATTTTCTGGCGTATTAGGCGACTGGGAACATAGGACAATTCTACAGTTAAAACGTTGGTTTTGGGCTATACTCGCCATATAAGACGACCCCCTTCCGACTAGTCTGTCAGCCCGCTGGATGTGCGGTAATACCATATGTACAGTAGCTTCGGCAACATACAGTATACCGCACTGAGCCTATCACGGCGATCAATGTATTCTATTAATGATTACAAAGCCTGCTCGGATTGGTTTTGAGAGTCAGAGAGGTGTGGGCTGATGATGTTTCAACCACGTGCTGCCAGCATTTCTTCAGGGGTTGAAGGGGTGGGGTGTCAGCCTGTCAGTGCTCAGACCATACTCTGCACACTGCATCAAATTGGTCTGCATGGCTGTTGTCCCAGAAGGAAACCTCTTCTAAAGATGATGCACAAAAAAGCCTGCAAACAGTTTCCTGAAGACAAGCAGACTAAGGACATGAATTACTGGAACCATGTCCTGTGGTCTGATGAGACCAAGGTTAACTTATTTGGTTCAGATGGTGTCAAGCATGTGTGGCGGCAACCAGGTAAGGAGTACAAAGACAAGTATGTCTTGCCTACAGTCAAGCATGTTGGTGGGAGTGTCATGGTTTGGGGTTGCATGAGTGCTGCCGGAACTGGGGAGCTACTGAGGGAACCATGAATGCCAACATGTACTGAGACATACTGAAGCAGAGCATGATCTCCTCCCTGCAGAGACTGGGCCGCAGTGCAGTGTTCCAACATAACGACTGCAAACACACTTCCAAGACGACCACTGCCTTGCTAAAGAAGCTGAAGGTAAATGTGATTCACTGGCCAAGCATGTCTCCAGACCTAAACCCTATTGAGCATCTGTGGCGCATCCTCAAATGGAAGGTGGAGGAGCACAAGTGAAGCTCTGGTGAACTCCATGCCCAATAGGGTTAAGGCTGTGCTGGAAAATAATGGTGGCCACACAAAATATTGACTTTAGGCCCAATTTGGACATTTTCACTTAGGGGTGTACTCACTTTTGTGAGATACTGTAGGTGTATAACTGGGAGCAGTGGTGGGGGCGGTGTGAGTTGAATACCCAAATATTTGAAGGAAGTTTGGCACCAGGTCAAGGAGAATGAGGATTGCAACCGGGTACGTAAGCCCGAGGGGACATTCAAGGGTAGAATCTCAGACTTGCTATAGTTGATTCTGAAATTTGAAAGCAAGCTAAATCCCTGTAGCTCTGCCGTGATGTTGGGGATAGAAATCAAGGGATCAACAATGTAAAACAAAATATCGTCCACTTAAGTGGAGAGCTTATGCTCCTCTGGTCCAACACAGAATCCTTTAATATCTGGGTTTAAGCATATCCTATTAAGCAGTGGTTCGAGGGTGAGCACAAAAATGAGGGGGGGACAGCGGACAACCTTGCCTGGTTCCAATAAAATTAGTAAACATATCGGATAGGATGTCCTCCATCTTAACCCGAGCCTTCGTAAAGCGGCACTATCCAGGAGAGCATGTTGGGGCCAAGGCCTAGTCTAGCCAGTACCACTCAAAAGTATACCCAATCGAACCTGTCAAATGCCTTTTTTGGCATCAGTGGTAAGCAATAGACAGGGTGTATGGTCAGTCTGCGATCATGCCCAATGTATTGGCTGGATCGCACGGTTAGAGTTGTCTCTGGCTTCCCTCCCGGTAATAAAACTTGTTTGGTCTGGATGGATCACTGTTGGCATAATGGGTTTAAGGCGGTTAGCTAAGATCCTTGCCAGTATTATGTCAGTATTTAAAAGCAAAATCGGTCTATAACTGCTAGGGGTAGTAAGATCTTATCCTTCTTTTAGGATGACCGTGAGGTAAGCAAGCAACCCCTCTTGAATTGCCATTTTAACCTATGTGTGTCACCTTGTGTCTGTACCAAGGCCAAACATTCAAGGGTATGTAAACTTTTGATCAGAGCCATTTGGGTGATTTCTGTTATTCTGATTTAAAAAGAAGCCAGACAACTATGAGATAATAAATGGCTTCATATGATCACTATCCTTAAAAGACAGCATGTTGGCACGATCAGTCATATTTTTAATATCAATGACAAAATTTCATGATTTCTGCCAGGGTATGCAAACTTTTCAGCATAACTGTATTTCTTTTGTGGACGAAACAATTTAGCACACCTTAATTCAACTTAATGTTAACCTCTATACAGCGCCACTTGGAGCTAGCTGCACTGGAAACCAATCAGGCGTGCTGCATGCAATTGTGCTGACAAGAAGGATGCTGATGAGAGAAAAAAGCAAAATGTTCAGAGGGATAACCTCATCAGTTTGCTGCTGTTCTTTTGCTGACCAGTCATCAGGTTGTAGGTGAAGAGAGGACATGACAGTTTTTTTTCTTCTATAGTCTACAACTATAATCGAGAAAATAGTGTGATCAACCTGACAGTTTTTGGCAGAACCATGTAAATCAATGGTCGGCAACCTACGGCCCGTGGCCGCTAAATCTCCGGCTCTTGTCAGGCTGACCCAACCCTACTAGTGGAGCCGTGACAGCGGGGCGGGCTCAGGCAGCGCAGCAGCACTGTGTCAGGGAAGGGAGAGAGCGGTGAGCTGTGACAGGGTGTGGAGGTGCCTGCGCCAGGTGCGGACCATCCCAGTACCAGGGTTACACCCAGGGCCGGCCGCCAAATTGACTCCGCCACTCACAGCAGAGCGGAGCAGGAGACAGAAAACACTGTCTTCTGTACAGCAGGGTAGAGCGAGAGTGACAGAGGAGCAGTGCTGAATAGAGGACTGAAATGGAACTGCCGGAGTTAACTTTCTAAGTTAATTAGCAGGTGATTGGTTGCTAGGAGGTCCTAGCAACCAATCATTAGCTTGTTAATATGAAAAATTAACTCCAGCAGTTCTCCCTCTCTGCATAAGTAAGATAGGAAGGGGCAGAGCTGGGGCTGTGTAACATGCAGGGGTCCAGAGCTGTGGGGGAGCTGTTTAATATGCAAGGGTCCAGAGCTGGGGAGGCTGTGTGACATGCAGGGGTCCAGAGCTGTGGGGGGGCTGTGTAACATGTGGGGGTCCAGAGCTGTGGGGGGCTCTGTAACATGGGGGTCCAGAGCTGTGTGGGGGTTTAATATACAGGGGGTCCAGAGCTGTGGGGGAGTTTAATATGCAGGGGTCCAGAGCTGTGGGGGGCTCTGTAACATGCAGGGGTCCAGAGCTGTGCTGTGGGGGGGCTGTGTAACGTGCAGGGGTCCAGAGCTGTGGGGGTCTGTGTAACATGCAGGGGTCCAGAGCTGCAGGGGGGGGCTGTGTAACATGCAGGGGTTTAGAGCTGCGAGGGGGGCAGTGTAGCGTGCAGGTATCCAGAGCTGTGGGGGACTGTGTAATGTGCAGGGGTCCAGAGCTGTGGGGGGGGGGCTGTGTAACATGCAGGGGTTCAGAGCTGCTGGGGGGGACTGTGTAACATGCAGGGGTCCAGAGCTGTGGGGGGCTCTGTAACATGCAGTGGTCCAGAGATGCGGGGGGGCCTTTGTAACGTGCAGGGGTCCAGAGCTGCGGGGTGGGGCTGTGTAACATGCAGGGGTTTAGAGCTGCGAGGGGGGCTGTGTAGCGTGCAGGGGTCCAGAGCTGTGGGGGGGGGCTGTGTAACATGTAGGGGTTCAGAGATGCGGGGGGCCTGTGTAACGTGCACGGGTCCAGAGCTGCGGGGGCTGTGTAAGGTAAAGGGGTCCAGAGGTATGGGGGGGCTGTGTAATGTAAAGGGGTCCAGTGCTGTGTAATGTAAAGGGTTCCAGAGGTTCAGGGGCTGTGTAATGTAAAGGGGGCAAGAGATGCGGGGGCTGTGTAATGTGCAGGGGTGTAATGTAAAGCTTTGTATTCGTAAAGTGAGGTAAACCTGTACTGTTATTATTACTGTTAGGATTATTACTATCAGCATTTTTTAGCATGTGAATGCGGCCCTCCATGCATTCACATACATTGAATACGGCCCTTAAGTGGAAAAAGGTTGCTGACCCCTGATGTAAATCCTATAACTATATGCAAGGTGACACAAATCCTTTGCCAGGTTAAACAGCTCTCTTATGTTTTTTTACCTTTGTATTTAGCGGTTTGTCTTATCTTAGCTTTAACTCTTCAAAAATACAGTAGACCTTTTTTCATGAAGGTTTTAGTATCTCCCTGGTGTCCTCATTTGCAATGTTCTATCTATTACCAAGTGACAAGTCTGTGTTAAGAAAATACAAACATTTTCTGAGTTGTCATTTACAATGTATTCTAAATATTTTGTTCTAGGCACCCCCTTCACACGATAGGACCGATCTGGTCCACCTGTCAGTTTTTCAGGCGGACCTGATCGGACCTCCCATTCTCCTTTGTGGAACGGTGGGTGTAAAATGTGTCCGTTTACACCTGCCGACATCCAATCCGATCCGCTAGAGAACAGATGGATGAGGATTCGTTCCCCGTCCATCTGGTGGATCGGATGGTGTAAACGGACAGCCGGTCCATTCACATCTGTCTGTGTCTGCTCTACATAAGCGAATTGGACACAGGCCAGCCATCTGCCTGCTCAGCGGGGACCAGTAGACAGACCCCCCACTGAGCAAGCATACTCCTAGTGTAGCCTGCATGTGGAAGGGGCCTAAGGCCCCTTTCACACTCGTACGACTTGTCCTACGACTTGGGACTGCAAAGTCGTATGACAAGTCGTTCCCCATGATTTTCAATGACATCCATTCATATTAGTACGACTTCAAGTCGTGCCGACCTCAAAGTAGTCCCTGCACTACTTTGGTCTGAGTTCAGGTTCATAGACCTCAAGTCTCCCTGAAATCGCTGAAAAAACGCAGCCATAAAATCGTGGGAAAAATCGCAGCAAAATCGCGCGACTTTTGAGGGGTCTTAGACTGACAAAATGCAAAATAGCTTGAAAACTTTAGTTTTTTTCAGGTTCTGTATTTTGGTGCATCTGCTAAATCTGTTTTATGCATCTACAGATGATATAGCCAAGTTTATGGCTGAGGTCAGTACTTTACAGTACAGTGTGAAACCAAATTATAAAAGACTGAAGGGAATCCTGCTGAACGCTCTTGAGTCTGCTGGAACCAGATTTGGCGCACCTCTGATTTTCTCCAGTCAGCGTTCCACCTTGAGAAGACCTATAGCTGATAAGACAAAGGTACTGTGTGTGTACAAAGTTCTCCAATTTTTAATCCACATCAAACTGTGTTTCTACTCTTGCTGAGTTCAAATGATCTCACATTAAAGGAAATCTATAGTAAGTTATTAGAGTATATATTTTGAGTTGTTACTGAAAAAAATATATATCTTGAAGTCATGTTTGTTGCCCTTTTCACATTTTTACTTGTTTGGTGTGTGATGTGTGCTAGAGGATATATCATATATCATTGATCCTATCTCGCATTCCTAGAGCTTGCTTTCTTCTTTTCAATGTTTTGTTGATGGGCAAAGCTGTTCTACCTAGAAGTCGTTTTTTTTTTGTTTGTTTTTTTCAAATTAAAGTCTAGCAGGTACTAAGTACCAAAGAAACCCTGCTCCATTGGTAAAAATATGCATGTTAGTCAGAGAGAATCCTTGTAAAGTGTCATTGCAAAAAGGTTGCTGAGAGGAAATCAAATGCAGGTTAAGCCACATAAAGGCTATTCTGTGTTTAGTGAATTATTGAAGGGATGTGAGCTCTAGGTTTTCCCTGACAAATGGGAAACTGCATTATAGTGAGGCTTCTCTCTCTCTCTTTCTTTCTCTTTCTCTCTCTCTCTCTCTCAGTATTGGGACACCTGCCTTTACACGCACATGAACTTTAATGGCATCCCAGTCTTAGTCCGTATGGTTATATTGAGTTGGCCCACCCTTTGCAGCTATTACAGCTTCAACTCTTCTGGGAAGGCTGTCCACAAGGTTTATTAGTGTGTCTATGAGAATGTTTTGACCATTCTTCCAGAAGCGCATTTGTGAGGTCAGGCACTGATATGGACGGGAAGGCCTGGCTCTTGCAGTCTCTGCTTTAATTCATCCCAAAAAGGTTCTACCGGGTTGAGGTCAGGACTCTATGCAGGTCAGTCAAGTTCCTCCACCCTAAACATTCTCATCCATGTTCATTTTTAGGGGAAGCTGTGAATTATCCATATAGACCAAAGAAACAGGTTCGCTTTAATACCAACCACTGCAGAAGCTTACACTTACCTTTCCTTTTCTCCCCCGCTGATCTGTTAAGCTGCTGGATGTGAATGAAAATATTTGATACCTCCAGCTATGGGTATACGTGACTCTTTGTCAACACATGTAATAGCGCACTTGCATGGCAATGAGGGCATAGAGGGAATATTCTGGCCTGTGTAAGGTTTGACTAGATTGACTTTGAGCTTACACAAGTCTTCTTCATCTCAGACAGAAAAAAAATCTGACAGGGGTTCAAACCTTTCCGTACTCTACTAAAGAAAAGCACTTTTATTTTTCTGTTGGTGGGGACAAAATGGAGCCCCAGATAGAAATAAATACCTGACAACCCTTTCCTGCTTAGTGCAAAACTAAGAGAACATTTTGGCTGGGTATGTACTTTGTTTCACTATTACAATATTAATTTCTATTCCATGTTTTGCTAATAAGCACTATGCTATTTTAACTAGTAATTGTGCATCCATAAAACACTGTACCCAAAAAAAAAATTAGTTTTTTTTCACACAAATAGAGCTTTCTTTTGGTGGTATTTGATCACCACTGGGTTTTTTTATTTTTTGCGATATAAATAAAAACAAACACTGAAAATGTTGAAAGAAAAAAAAACTTTTTTTACTTTCTGATAAACATATTGTGAGGGGGTTAGCTCGGCAGCGGGTGTGTGTGACCCCGAGATGGGCTCCCCACACAAAAACAGGCCCAGCAAACGGTGGTTGTGGTTTTCAAAATCAAAAAGGTGCGGTTTATTTTCTATTTACAGTGACAAAACACAGCAAAGCAAAAGAAACATAAACAAAATAAATCCTGGTCAACTTGACCTCTGACTAAACATACAGGTTTCCTAACTAACAACTGGGATCAGCCTAGTGCTGTCCTAGTCCCTAAGTCCCTGGTTTTAAATGTCCAAGCAAATAGCCACACAGGCTTTGTCTCACCGCACAGGGGTTCACTCTCCCTAGACAGTCCACACAGGTCTGGTTCCAGGCATGAGCTAACATCTAATGAAGCTGGGAGTTCTTATAGAGGCCTAAATGAGCTGACAAGCTTCAGCTGGTCTCATCAACTCCCTGTCTGCACGACGCCCCACACTCTCCCTAGAGGTATGAGTCATCCATGAGCCCACTAGCCTTATACAACTCTCCACCTAGTTGTATAAGTCGGCGTAAAGCCTGAATCTGGGCGAAATATATCTACCCCCCTGGATGCAACCAGGTGACTTTACCTTCCTGCTGTCACAATATCCATTAATAAAAATCGAATTTCTTCATACATTTTGTCCAAAATGTACTCTGCTACATGTCTTTGGTAAAAAAAAAATCCCAATAGGTGTTTATTGATTGGTTCAAGTGAAAGTTATAATGTCTACAAGCGATTATATATTGGAATTTAATTCTTTTTTTTTATACTACTAATGGCGGTGATCAGCGACTTATGATGTAACTGTGAGAGTGCAGCGGCCAATGTGACACTAACTGATGCTCTGAGGGAACTGACTAACTGCTACTGACATCACCTGTGACACTAATACAGTGATCAGTTATAATACTATACGCTGTCACTGTACTAATGACACTGGCTGGAAAGGGTTTAACATCTAGGTTGCTCAATGGGTTACATGTGTGCCTAGCAATGTGTGCTGCTTTTACTAACAGATCTCTCTGTTTTTCATCCCTCTATAGTTCTGGACACAGCACCCTAATGTCTGAAGCAGGCAGCGACATACCAGTATGTCGCTTTGCCTGCACAGGCCGACTGTCCGCAGTACATTGCGGGTGAACAGTCCTGAAGTAGTTAAAGGGGTTGTAAAGGTTCGTTCTTTATTTTCTAAATAGGTTCCTTTAAGCTAGTGCATTGTTGGTTCACTTACCTTTTCCTTAGATTTACCTTCTAAATGTTTTTTTTCTTTGTCTGAATTTCTCACTTCCTGTTTCTCCTCACTAATCTTCACACCATCATCCGAGTGGTGTGGAGTCAGCCAGAACAGCTTACTGAACAGCTTACTGAGGAGGAACAGGAAGTGAGAAATTCAGACAAAGAAAACAAAGAAAAAAAATATTTAGAAGGGAAATCAAAGGAAAAAGTAAGTGAACCAACAATGCACTAGCTTAAAGGAACCTATTTAGAAAATAAAAAACAAACCTTTACAACCCCTTTAAAGTATAGTTCCATGAAAGACCTTAGGATATTTCCATGATGCATGTAATTTTTTTTTGAATTATCTCAACATCAAATTCAGCTGACCTATAAATATATTGCAGTGCAGAGTCGTAATTTCCTGACTTTAATTACAGTATATTTTAACCATGTAAAAGTCTTTATTTCTTATGAAAGTGTTATACTCATGATCTATCAAATTAAAAGTAGATCCATTATTCATATACATGTTTAATTGCTGTTTGCATTTTCAGTGCCCTTATTTCTTTAAAGCAAAAACTAGAAGGTCTTACCAAGAAAACCTCTGCCTATAGGGTGGCTATAAAACAGAAATTGCCGCTCAAGGTAGATAAGATAAGGGAGGTGCTTCTCTCAGAGACCTTGGGTGCCGGCGATGCACGTAGCAAATGAGGAAAAAATTAATGAGGACAGCCGCACTCCAATCCAACGTGTGTTTATTCAACAGGCGCTACAAAGACCAGCTAGAACTCATAGCTATGAGTAAGCACTAACTTTGTGCGAAACGCGTCAGTATCCTGTTCTAGCTGGTCTTTGTAGTGCCTGTTGAATAAACACACGTTGGATTGGAGTGCGGCTGTCCTCATTCATTTTTTCCTTATAGGGTGGCTATGCTGCTGGTTGTAAAGGCACAAGTTTTTTTCCTTCATGCATTCTATGGATGGAGGTAAAAAAGCCTTCTGTGTGCAGTAACCCCCCCTAATACTTGAGCCCCCTCTCGATCCAGCGATGTCCACCAGAGCCTTGCCTCTCAGGGGACATGCACTCCTGATAGGCTTTTGGCAGCAGCAGGAGCCATTTGCTCCCTCTGCTGTCAATCACACCCAGTGAGCCAATCGGGAGACAGAGGGGGCAGGAACAAGTCACGGCTCAGTGTGTGAATGGACACACTGAGCCGCGGGTCAGGAGCGCGCCTGCTAGGATGCCCCCACAGCAGGCTGCTTGCAGTGGGGGCACCCGGAAGGAGGGAGGGGCCAGGAGCGCTGGCGAGGGACCCTAAAAAAAGGAGGATCTGGGCTGCTCTGTGCAAAATTATTACACAGAGCAATTAAGTATAACATGTTTGTTTTTTTTAAAGAAAAACAGGAGCTTAAAACAGGGGTCATAGTACCTGTGTAGTGTTGCCTGAGTAGTGTGTGTGGATCGTTAGTACTTGTGTATTGTGGGTGCACGCTGGTCTCCGAGTACCTGTGTATTGTCTTGTTGAGTACCTGTGTATTGTCTTAAATATTAGTGTCAGGAAGCTAGTTGTTAGGTAATTTGGACTGGGTATAATCTCTAATCCTCATTAAATTAATAGGTGCGATGCCCGGTGGGCGTGGAGAGGTGACTCCGTGTACATCTTGCGGCATGTATGTATTGATCATCTGATCAAGGGCGATTACTGCTGTGCAAAATGTAAGCACATTGTTTCCCTGGAAGCCCAGGTTCTGAATCTGGGAAAGCAACTGTCAGCACTGGGAAGACCCTCCACACTAAAGGAGAGCCAGGAACGTACCCGGCAGGTGACGGCAGGGGCCAGCACAGAGGTGGGTGGAGACAAAGAGGTGCAGGCACTAGAAAATAGTAGATGGGTGACAGTCAGGAAGGGTAGAGGGGGAAGTGCCAGGGAGGCCGATCCAGGGCTTGAGCATCCCAATAAGTATGCTCCTCTGAGTGACATTGGTGAAACCAGTCAGGGACCAGCACTGCTGGAGCTGAGGGACTATTCTAGCTGCTGGGGGAAGAACTCCTCCAGTGAGAGTGGGGGGGAAGCGAAGGGAAATGAAAGACAGATTCTGGTGGTAGGGGACTCAATTCTTAGGACAGAGAGGGCAATCTGTAAAAAAGACTTGAAGCGCCGAACTGTATGTTGTCTACCATGCACTCGGGTTCGGCACATCACGGATGTGGTGGACAGATTACTGGGAGGGGCTGGGGAAGACCCAGCTGTCATGGTGCACGTTGGCACCAATGACAAAGTCAGAGGCAGATGGAGTGTCCTAAAGAACGATTTTAGGGACTTGGGAGCTAAATTGAGGAAAGGGACCTCCAAGGTAGTATTCTCAGGAATACTACCGGTACATCGAGCCACAGCAGAAAGGCAGAGGGAGATTAGGGAAGTAAACAAGTGGCTGAAGAGCTGGTGTAGTAAGGAGGGGTTTGGGTTCCTGGAGGACTGGGCCGACTTCTCAGTTGATAGGCAGTACTATAGAAGGGACGGACTGCACCTAAATGAGGAGGGTGCAGATCAGCTGGGAATGAAGATGGCCAAAAAGTTAGAGGGGTTTTTACACTAGGCGACGGGGGGGAGGTTCCAGATATAGAGATAGTCAGTCAGCGTGGAACATATTCCAGAGGGTAGTATTAGAGGCATTAGTGGTAGGGTAACCAAAGCACATAAACCCAAGGTAAGTATAGTAGCAAGTCCTAGTTGCAATCTCGGAACACACAAGAGGATAGTATGTGACCGATCAAAATATATTAATGGATTAAAGTGTTTGTTCACCAATGCCAGAAGTCTGCCAAGCAAAATAGGTGAGTTGGAAGCTCTGGTGCATCAGGAGAGCTATGATGTAATCAGGGGCGGACTGACAACTCATGGGGCCCCCGGGCTATAGAAGATCATGGGGCCCCCTGTGTCCCCACCCACACGCAAGCCACATCTACACAAAGTCCCACCTACATAAATCATGGGGCACACAGTAAGGCACACAGCAGGGCACAGGCACATCACAGGGCATGGGGCGCACAGCAGGAAACATCAAGGGGTACACAGCAGGGTACAACATGGGGCACATCACAGGGCACACAGGAAGGTACATTACGGGGCAAAGGGCACATCAGGGGGTACACAGAAGGGCACAGAACATCACAGGGCATGGAGAACATCACAGGACATACAGTAGGGCACATCAGGGGGTACAGAGCAGGGCACTGAGAACATCACAGGGCATGGGACACATCACAGGACACACAGCAGGGCACATCAGCTGGTACACAGCAGGGCATGGGGCACACAGGGCACATCACGGGGCACACAGCAGGGTTTATTATGCTGTATACAGCAGGGCACATTATTGAGCACGGCATGGTGCATCAGGGGGCACAGGGAACATCAGGGGGTACACAGAAGGGCATGGGGCACAAGTAGGCACATTATGGGATACACAACGGGGCACATCACAGGGCATATCAGGAGGTACACAGCAGGGCATACAGCACATCACAGGGCATGTGGCACATAGCAGAGCACAGGGCACACAGTAGGGCACATTTGGCGGTACACAGCAGGACACATCACAGGGCATGGGGCACACACTAGGGTACATCAGGGGGTACACAGAAAAGCACAGGGCACATCAGAGAGTACACAGCAGGGCACAGAGCACATCACAGGGCACACAGTAGGGAACATCATGGGTCACAGGGCACATTAGGCGGTACACAGCAGGGCACATCACAGGGCATGGGGCACACAGTAGGGCACATCAGGGAGTACACGGCACATCACAGGGCCTGAGGCACACAGTAGAGCACATCACAGGGCACACAGTAAGTCACATCAGGCGGCAGGCACATAGGGCAAAGGACGCATCACAGGGCATGGAGCACGCAAGTAGGGTAAATAGCAGGGCACAAACCAAAACACAGGGCACACAGCAGAGCACTGGGATCCTCCAGACACAGCACAGTGTCTCTCAGGGCAGCCGTGGGGGGAGAAAGCACAGGGGGACACCGTGGGTGGGTGGAGGACACAGGGGGACATTGTGGGGGGGAGTGGAGGACACGGTGGGGGGGGTGGACACAGGAGGATAAGGTAGGGGGGTGGAGGACACAGGGGGACACGGGTAAAGGAGGACACAGGGGGATACTTTGGGGGGGTGTAAGGCACAGGGGGACACGGTGGGTGGAGGAGGACACAGGGGGACACTGTGGGTGGAGGAGGACATGGGGACACTGTGGGTGGAGGAGGACACTGTGGGGGGGTGTAAGGCACAGGGGGACACGGTGGGTGGAAGAGGACACAGGGGGACACTGTGGGGGGTGTAAGGCACAGGGGGACACGGTGGGGGGGTGTAAGGCACATGGGGACACGGTGGGGGGGTGTAAGGCACATGGGGACACGGTGGGGGGGTGTAAGGCACACAGGGACACGGTGTGTGGAGGACGACACGGACACTGTGGGGGGGTGTAAGGCACAGGGGGAAACGGTGGGGGGTGTAAGACACAGGGGGACATGGTGGGTGTAGGAGGACACAGAAGGACACTGTGGGGGGTGTAAGACACAGGGGGACACTGTGGGGGGGTGTAAGGCACAGGGGGACACTGTGGGGGGGTGTAAGGCACAGGGGGACACTGTGGGTGGAGGAGGACACTGTGGGGGGGTGTAAGGCACAGGGGGCCACGGTGGGTGGAGGAGGACACAGGGGGACACTGTGGGGGGTGTAAGGCACATGGGGACACGGTGGGGGGTGTAAGGGACACGGTGGGTGGAGGACGACACGGATCCTGTGGGGGGGGGGGGTGTAAGGCACAGGGGGAAACGGTGGGGGGTGTAAGGCACAGGGGGACATGGTGGGTGGAGGAGGACACAGAAGGACACTGTGGGGGGTGTAAGGCACAGGGGGACACAGTGGGGGGGCTGTAAGGCACAGGGGAACACAGTGGGGGGCTGTAGACACAGGGGGACACGGTGGGGGGCTGTAAGGCACAGGGGGACACGGTGGGGGGGCTGTAAGGCACAGGGGGACACGGTGGGCGGGTGTAAGGCACAGGGGGCCACGGTGTGTGGAGGAGGACACAGGGGGACACTGGGGGGGTGTAAGGCACAGGGGGACACTGGGGGGGTGTAACGCACAGGGGGACACTGTGGGGGGTGTAAGGCACAGGGGGACACTGTGGGGGGTGTAAGGCACAGGGGGACACTGTGGGGGGTGTAAGGCACAGGGGGGACACAGTGGGGAGGGGCTGTAAGGCACAGGGGGACACAGTGGGGGGCTGTAGACACAGGGCACATGGTGGGGGGGCTGTAAGGCACAGGGGGACACGGGGGGCTGTAAGGCACAGGGGGACACAGTGGGGGGGCTGTAAGGCACAGGGGGACACGGTGGGGGCTGTAAGTCACAGGGGGACATGGTAGGGGGGTGTAAGGCACAGGGGGCCACGGTGGGTGGAGGAGGACAAAGGGACACTGGGGGGGGGTGTAAGGCACAGGGTGACACTGTGGGGAGGGTTGTAAGGCACAGGGGGACACTGTGGGTGGGTGGAGGACCGGGAGACTATCACGGAGCCTTCTGCGGTCCTGTTAGGGTTAGTGACCTGTACTGTCTGCCGCGCCGCCCGCTCCCGCCCCCGCGATGGCGGCCATGGTACCTTTTAGCAAAAACAACAGCACCTCACCCGATGCCTGAATACATGATGCAGTCTAACATGGATTCAGCAGAATGCGGCTGTGATGACACCTCTCACAGCGCGCTGCTCCTTGCCGGCTCCTCCTCTCTTCTCGTCTGTCCTATGTGATGTCATGTACAAGCACCTGGGGTGGACAGGAGGGAAGGAGGAGCCGGCAAGGAGCATCATGCTGTGAGAGATATTATGACAACCGCGTCCTGCTGAATCCCTGTTAGACTGCATCATGTATTGCAGATGCAGAGGCACTCATGGGCCCCCTAGCGGCACGGGCCCTCGGTCCGTGCCCGAATGACCGATGGGTCAGTCCGCCCTTGGATATAATCGGTATTGCTGAAACTTGGCTTCATTCCTCACTTGACTGGGCTATATTCCTGGCTATATACTTTTTCGGAAAGACAGGGTAAAAAGGAAAGGTAAAGGGGTCTGTCTCTATGTGAGAAGTGATCTCAAAGCGAGTGTGAAAGAGGACCTGGTGGATGGAGAGTGTGATGAGTCTGAAGCATTATGGGTGGAACTGGATACAGATGTGCGTAGTTCAAAGTTTATCATTGGAGTTTGTTATAGACCACCCAATGTTAATGAGGAGGTGGAGACTCAGCTCCTTGCACAGATGGAAAGGGCTGGGATGGTGATAATAACGGGGGATTTTAACTACCCAGAAATTGACTGGAGTAATGGCACTGCTGGGACAGTTAAAGGGCAAAAAATTATAAACCTATTACAGGACAATTTTATGGTCCAGTTTATTGAGGCCCCAACTAGGAATGATGCTCTGTTAGACCTGGTAATCTCAAACCATGCAGAACGTATTACTAATGTTCAGATAAAGGAACACCTGGGTAGCAGTGACCACAACATGATTTCATTTGATGTTGGCTGTAAGCAAAAATCACATACGGGAAAGATAAAAACACTTAATTTCAAGAGAGCAAATTTTCCAAGGATGAGGGCTGCTCTCCAGGACTTAGACTGGGAGAGAATATTGGCATTAATGGGCACGGAACAAAAATGGGAATTCTTCAAAAAGACTGTTTGTGAACTCACTGCAAAGTATATTCCCATGGGCAATAAGTTTAAAAGGCTAAAAATAAAACCTATGTGGCTCACGGCCAAAGTTAAAAAAGCTATAAACTATAAGAAAAGAGATTTTAAAAAATATAAAAATGAAGGAATACTAGTGTCATTTAAATGTTACAAAGAATATAACAAAATATGTAAAAAGGAAATCAAGGATGCAAAAATTAAAAACGAACGACAGATTGCAAAAGATAGTACGACAAACCCCCAAAAATTCTTCAAATATATTAATACTAAAAAGGTCAAGTCTGAGCACGTAGGCCATTTACAAAATAATCTAGAGTGGGTGACTGGGGACAAAGAGAAGGCAAATTTATTAAATACTTTCTTAAGCTCTGTGTATACAAAGGAGCATAGGGGAGCTCATGTCCATAATGGGCGTGGTAGTGACACAGCCCCAAATCCACAATGGCTCAAAAGTGATATGGTCCAGAAATATTTAGACAGAATAAAGGTGGATAAAGCACCTGGACCAGATGGCATACAACCATGGATCCTAAAAGAATTGAGCTCTGTAATTTCAAAGCCATTGTATCTAATTTTTAGGGACTCATTAATGACGGGAATAGTACCACTGGATTGGCGCAGGGCCAATGTGGTGCCTATATTTAAAAAGGGAACAAAGTCTTTACCAATTAACTATAGACCTGTTAGTTTAACTTCTATAGTTGGGAAGATACTGGAGAGATTAATAAAAGACCACATAGACGAGTTCTTGATGGACAAAAATATTTTAAGCAACAGACAGCATGGATTCATGAAAGACAGAAGTTGTCAGACAAACCTGATTTCTTTTTATGAAGAGACAAGTAAAACCTTGGACAGAAGGGTGGCGGTAGACGGTGGTATACTTGGATTTTGCAAAAGCGTTCGATACAGTTCCCCACACATGGCTATTGTGTACGGTAAAGTCTAGAGGCTTGGAAATATCAGTTTGTAAATGGATAGAAAACTGGCTAAAAGACCGAATTCAGAGAGTCGTGGTTAATGATTCTTACTCTGAATGGTCTTGGGTTCTCATTGGTGTACCCCAAGGTTCAGTGCTGGGACCCTTACTTTTTAATATCTTTATAAATGATATTGGGTCTGGGATCAAAACTAAAATTTCTGTCTTTGCAGATGACACTAAGCTATGCAGTGGAATAACGTCCTTACAGGATGTCTCCAATTTACAAGCCGACCTCAATGCTCTGTCTAATTGGGCGACTATGTGGCAGATGAGGTTTAATGTTGATAAATGTAAAGTTATGCACTTGGGGGCTAAGAATAGGCATGCATCATACATACTAGGGGGAGTACAACTGGGGGGATCCATAGTGGAGAAGGATCTGGGGGTTTTGGTAGATCATAAGCTCAATAAAAGCATGCAATGCAAAGCTGCTGTTTCCAAAGCGAGCAAAGTCCTTTCTTGTATTAAGAGAGGTATAGACTCCAGGGAGAGAGATGTATAATTTTGCTCCTATTCAAATCATTAGTAAGTCCTCATCTGGAATATGCGGTTCAGTTTTGGGCACCAGTTCTCAAAAAGGATATTGGGGAACTGGATAAAGTGCAGAGAAGGGCAACCAAACTGATAAGAGGCATGGAGGAGCTCAGCTAGGAGGAAAGATTAGAGGAACTGAATTTATTCACTCTTGAGAAGAGGAGATTAAGGGGGGATATGATCAACATGTACAAATATATAAGGGGTCCATATAGTGAACTTGGTGGTGTTATTCACTTTACAGTCAACACAAAAGAAACGGGGGCACTCTTTACGTCTAGAGGAAAAGAGATTTCATTTCCAAATACAGAAAGGTTTCTTCACAGTAAGAGCTGTGAAAATATGGAATAGACTCCCTGCAGAGGTGGTTCTGACCAGCTCAGTAGATTGCTTTAAGAAAGGCCTGGATTCTTTCCTAAATGTACATAATATAACTGGGTACTAACATTTATAAGTAAAGTTGATCTGGGGAAAATCCGATTGCCTTCTCGGGGGATCAGGAAGGATTTTTTTCCCCTGCTGTAGCAAATTGGATCATGCTCTGCTGGGGGTTTTCGCCTTCCTCTGGATCAACTGTGGCTATAGAATTGGGTATATGGGATTGTATGATATTATTTTTTATTTTTTTTAAACTTTCTTTATTATTTTTTTTCCACATTCATGGAACATTACATATACTCACAATACATAAACGGTCTAAGTGTGTCCAATTACAAAAAAAAAAAATGATTAAAACATGGGCATCCGCAGCTATGTGTGTGTGTATATATATATATATATATATGAAACCTTCTCAGAAAAAGAAAAAAAAAAAAGACAAAAGGAGAGTCTGGAGAGGGAGCCATTTATTCCTTTATCTTAATATATATTTTCTAGTCCTCTCATAGGTCTACCCCTCCTTCTCTTTACTTCCCCCGGAGTCTGAATTTTCACCTGAGATAAGTTCATGACAAGGGAGAGGTCCCTAATAGCCTACTAGGGCTCGGGGCAGTGACGGGGGAGAAAAAAGAGAGAGAATCAAAGATTGCATAGGAGACAAAGGAAAGGAGGAAGAGAAGGGAGAAGAGACAAAGGGAAAGAAATTAAGAGAGGGAGGGAGACAAGGGGAGAAAAAAAAGGGGGGGAAGACAACCTCTTCCCCCTTTTTGTGTTATTATGTGTACCCACCCTATATTTTACATTATGTGTTCAGATCGCAATTAATGGAGCTCATTTAATTCATCCATTTGTGTACTTTGTGTTAAGTTATGTATTTGTTAATTCACCATCTCCTCCCCCTCCTCCTTCCCAAAGTATATGCATCTCCCCTGTGATCTTTAAATATTTACCTTATGTGTTTCCGTTAACATAGTATAATGGAGCTCTCTTATTCAAGTGAATATATTTCCAATGGGGTTTCAACACTTGGGATTGTATGATATTATATATATATATATATATATATATATATATATATATATATATTTTTATGGTTGAACTGGATGGACTTGTGTCTTTTTTCAACCTAACTATGTAACCCAACAAGAACTTAATATCCCTTTAACGTAGCTACCCATGTGTTTTGGGATCCCATGCAAAAACAAGTGGCAAAGATAGGCTCCAATGTAAAGACAGTTTATGTGGGTATGCTTGTGCTGTATGAGAAACATATAAGGAATCATGGGACATGTAATCCTAAAGCAAATATTTAGGTGAGAACTGCCTTAAAGTGGTAGTAAAGTCTCAGGAGACTAAAAAAAAACCTGCCCCATGCAGGTTTAAGTCATAATGTACTTAGTATGCACCTCATAGAGACTTCTCTATAGACAGAGCCATCAGCTGTCACGGCTCTCTGACCCATTGCACTTTCATGTTAACCCGGTCTTCCTTTCGTCACTTCGCCACAGCATACAGAGCAGGCCATAAATGCGTTCTGAGCTGCGCATGCGTGGCTCAGATGGCATTACCTGCTGACAGGCGGGGGGGATTAATTTATGACAAAAGAGACCTCCAGGGTCTCTTCTGTTATACAAACCCTGTTTGTCGGGTTATTACATAGGACCGTTTACTACCACTTTAACCACTTAACGACCGCTCACTGTATATATACGTCGGCAGAATGGCACCGACAGGCACAATCACGTAGAGCATACGTGATTGCCTTTGTATAGTTGGGGGGTCCAATCGGACCCCCCTTCTGTACAGTGAGCGGTGGCTAAGTGTCCGGGAGCGTTCCGGGATGAGGGGGCAGCCATTCGTTTCTGGCCACCCCCTCGCGATCGCTCCCGGGCGAATGGAAATGCCCCCTCTGTCTGTGTCAGACAGAGGGAGCAGGAGGAAGTGATGTCATCTCTGGTGCGGCGCTCACATATACCGAGCGCCGTACAAGAGAAGACATCAGGTCAGTGCACACAACACTACACTGACACCAGGACACATAGGGACATAAATTGCCCCCCCAGACACCCCAGATCACCCCCCAGATCACCCCCCCAGCCCCCAGTCACAGTGTCACTGATTGCAGTGACCATTTATTTAGTGATCACTGCAATTAGTGACATTTGTGACTGTAAAAGTGTCACCAAAGTTTAGTCTTAGGTCCAGTGTAGCCCCCTAACCCCCCCTAATAAAGGTTTAACCCCCTGATCACTCCCCAGATAACCCTTTCACCGCCTATCACCACTGTCACTTAGCGATCATTTTTCTGATCGCTGTCTTAGCGTCAGTGATGCCGATCGGCAGCCAGTAAATTTTTTTAGGTTCGCCGCAGGTTTTTATAGCGTCAGGTACCCCAATATATTATCTAATAAAGGTTTAACCCCCTTGATCGCCTCCAGGTAACCCTTTCACCCCCTATCACCACTGTCACTAAGCGATCGTTTTTCTAAACGCTGTCTTAGTGTCTGTGATGCAGATCGGTAGCCGGTAATTTTTTTTAGGTTCGCCGCAGGTTTTTATAGCGTCAGGTACCCCAATATATTATCTAATAAAGGTTTAACCCCCTTGATCGCCCCCCAGGTAACCCTTTCACCCCCTATCACCACTGTCGCTAAGCAATTGTTTTTCTAAACGCTGTCTTAGTGTCGGTGATGCAGATCGTAGCCAGTAATTTTTTTTAGGTTCGCCGCATGTTTTTATAGCGTCAGGTACCCCAATATATTATCTAATAAAGGTTTAACCCCCTTGATCGCCCCCCAGGTAACCCTTTCACCCCCTATCACCACTGTCGCTAAGCGATCGTTTTTCTAAACGCTGTCTTAGTGTCTGTGATGCAGATCAGTAGCCGGTAATTTTTTTTAGGTTCGCCGCAGGTTTTTATAGCGTCAGGTACCCCAATATATTATCTAATAAAGGTTTAACCCCCTTGATCGCCCCCCAGGTAACCCTTTCTCCCCCTATCACCACTGTCGCTAAGCAATTGTTTTTCTAAACGCTGTCTTAGTGTCGGTGATGTAGATCGTAGCCAGTAATTTTTTTTAGGTTCGCTGCATGTTTTTATAGCGTCAGGTACCCCAATATATTATCTAATAAAGGTTTAACCCCCTTGATCACCCCCCCCAGGTAACCCTTTCACCCCCATCACCACTGTCGCTAAGCAATTGTTTTTCTAAACGCTGTCTTAGTGTCGGTGATGCAGATCGGTAGCTGGTAATTTTTTTTAGGTTCGCCGCAGGTTTTTATAGCGTCAGGTACCCCCATATATTATCTAATAAAGGTTTTAACCCCCTGATTGCCCCTAGTTAACCCTTTCACCAGTGATCACCATATAAGTGTTACGGGTGACGCTGGTTAGTTAGTTTGCTTTTTATAGTGTCAGGGCACCCGCCGTGTATATAACCCAATAAAGGTTTAACCCCCTGATCGCCCGGCGGGTGATATCAATTAGGTTTTAGCGTCAGAGAGGGTCTGAGTCACACCCCAGGCAGCGTCAGGTTAGTGCCAGTAACGCTAACACCCACGCGTGAAGCATACACCCCCCTTAGTGGTATAGTATCTGAACAGATCAATATCTGATCTGATCTATACTAGCGTCCCCAGCAGTTTAGGGTTCCCAAAAACGCAGTGTTAGCGGGATCAGCCCAGATACCTGCTGGCACCTGCGTTTTTTGCCCCTCCGTCCAGCCCAGGCCACCCAAGTGCAGTATCGATCGATCACTGTCACTTACAAAACAAAAACACACATAACTGCAGCGTTCGCAGAGACAGGCCTGATCCCTGCGACTCCAGTGCTGTAGGAGGTGATTTCACCACCACAGTTAAAAAAAAAAAGCAAATATGCCGAAGCATTGGGGCAGCAGGGGCGGAGGAGCGATTTTGCTCCTAATGCCGCGTACATACGGTCGAAATTCCGACGGAGGCTTGCCCGTGGAAAAGTCCGACCATGTGTGTGCGGCATAACTTTTTTGCGGGAGGATGCCCCCATGCTTCGGCATATATAAATGGTGCGTGTATGCCCATCATTGGAAGTGGGTGGATGAAGGGCGGTATTCTAATGGTGGGCATACCCACCGATCAATCTCTTTTTTCGTTCAGCCAACTGGCTGCATGAAATAAAAAGATTACAATACATGTCCAACAAGGACCAGCAACGTACTGGTATGTTGCTGGACTTTGAATGTTTATACCAGAATGATGCCTGCGGGTTTAGGTATCATCTTGGTATCATTCTTTTCAGCCTGCGGCCGGCTTTCATGTAAAAGCAATCCTAGCGGCTAATTAGCCTCTGGACTGCTTTTACAAGCAGTGGGAGGGAATGCCCCCCCCCGGATATAAAAAGCACCATTGGGAAATTGGGAAAGCATTTTATCACACCGATCTTGGTGTGGTCAGATGCTTTGAGGGCAGAGGAAAAATCTAGGGTCTAGAAGACCCCAGTTTTTTCAAAAAAAGAGTACCTGTCACTACCTATTGCTATCATAGGGGATATTTACATTCCCTGAGATAACAATAAAAATGATAAAAAAAAAAATACTTTGAAGGAACAATTTAAAAAGAAAATAAAAAAGCAAAATTAATAATAAAAAAAAAAGAAAGAAAAAGCACCCCTGTCCTGTCCTGCCCTGCTCTTGCCCAATGGCGAACACAAGCGTCGGTCTGGCGTCATATGTAAACAGCAATTGCACCATGCATGTGAGGTATCACCGCGAAGGTCAGATCGAGGGCAATCATTTTAGCAGTAGACCTCCTCTGTAAATCTACTGGGGTAACCTGTAAAGGCTTTTAAAGGCTTTTAAAAATGTATGTAGTTTGTCGCCAATGCGCGTTTGTGCGAAATTTTAAAGCATGTCGTGTTTGGTATCTATGTACTCGGCCTAAGATCATCTTTTTTATTTCATCAAACATTTGGGCAATATAGTGTGTTTTAGTGCATTAAAATTAAAAAAAGTGTATTTTTTAACCCAAAAAATGCGTTTGAAAAATCGCTGCGCAAATACTGTGTAGAAAAAAAAAATGCAACACCCACCATTTTAATCTGTAGGGCCTTTGCTTTAAAAATATATATAATGTTTGGGGGTTCAACATAATTTTCTTGCAAAAAAAAAAATGTTTTCATGTAAACAAAAAGTGTCAAAAAGGGCTTTGTCTTCAAGTGGTTAGAAGAGTGGATGTAAGCTTCCTAATGTTGTGTATAAAATGCCAGAACAGTTCAAAACCCCCCCAAATGACCCCATTTTGGAAAGTAGACACCCCAAGCTATATACTGAGAGGCATGTCGAGTCCATGGAATATTTATATGTTGACACAAGTTGCGGAAAAACGAAAATTTTTTTATTTTTTTTTGCACAAAGTTGTCACTAAATTATATATTGCTCAAACATGCCATGGGCATATGTGGAATTACACCCCAAAATACATTCTGTTGCTTCTCCTGAGTACGGGGATACCACATGTGTGAGACTTTTTGGGAGCCTAGCCACGTACGGGACCCCAAAAACCAAGCACTTTCAGGCTTTCAGGCTTTCTAAGGGTGTAAATTTTTGATTTCACTTCTCACTGCCTATCACAGTTTCGGAGGCCATGGAATGCCCAGATAGCACAAAACCCCCCCAAATGACCCCATTTTGGAAAGTAGACACCCCAAGCTATTTGCTGAGAGGTATTGTGAGTATTTTGCAGATCTCGCTTTTTGTCACAAAGTTTTGAAAATTGAAAAAAAAAATATATATATATATATATTTTCTTTCTTCATTTTCAAAAACAAATGAGAGGTGTAAAATACTCGCCATTCCTCTCAGCAAATAGCTAGGGGTGTCTATATTCCAAAATGGGGTCATTTGGGGGGGTTTTGTGCGATTTTGGCATTTTATGGCCTTCGAAACTGTGATAGGTAGTGAGGAGTGAAATCAAAAATTTGCGCCCTTAGAAATCCTGAAGGCGGTGCTTGGTTTCCGGGGTCCCGTACGCGGCTAGGCTCCCAAAAAGTCCCACACATGTGGTATCCCCGTACTCAGGAGAAGCAGCAAAATGTATTTTGGGGTGAAATTCCACATATAACCATGGCATGTGTGAGCAATATATCATTTAGTGACAACTTTTTGTAATTTTTTTTTTTTTTGTCATTATTCAATCACTTGGGACAAAAAATAAAAAATTCAATGGGCTCAACATGCCTCTCAGCAATTTCCTTGGGGTGTCTACTTTCCAAAATGGGGTCATTTGGGGGGGTTTTGTACTGCCCTGTCATTTTAGCACCTCAAGAAATGAGATAGGCAGTCATAAATTTAAAGCTGTGTAAATTTCAGAAAATGTACCCTAGTTTGTAAACTCTATAACTTTTGCGCAAACCAATAAATATACGCTTATTGACATTTTTTTTACTAAAAACATGTGGCTGAATACATTTTGGCCTAAATGTATGACTACAATTGAGTTTATTCGATTTTTCTTATAACAAAAAGTAGAAAATATCATGTTTTTCAAAATTTTCGGTCTTTTTCCGTTTATATCGCAAAAAATAAAAATCGCAGAGGCAATCAAATACCATTAAAAGAAAGCTCTATTTGTGGGAAGAAAAGGACGCAAATTTCGTTTGGGTACAACATTGCATGTCCGCACAATTTACAGTTAAAGCAGCGCAGTGCAAAATTCTGAATTCACCTCTGGTCCTCTAGCTACCAAATGGTCCGGGGCTTAAGTGGTTAAGTTCACAATGCGCGCTCCCTAACCAAAAGTTTAAAGAAACAACATGGAGATAGTTTTAACATTGGTCAATATGTAAAGAGACAATGATGTTCAGAAGTACAGTAAACAAAGTTAAGCTAATGAAGTGGATCTATAGAAAAACATTAAAAAAAACTGAGGGTTTCCATAATTGGGCTGCTTTTTCACAGTCCCAAAAAATGTGAGAGAAGGAGCCGATTGAGGTGCAATCTTTCTATATGTAATAGATGTTGTCATGCATAAATAAAGGCGGTTACTCTGTCATAAATCATTATAATTATTGATTGAAAATACTGTAATTCTCTGATGTCATGACACAATGTTTGTACCATTATTTTGTACATAATAAAAAAGTTTGTAAACAAAAAAAAAAAAAAACTGAGGGTTTAATCTGCACCACAAACTGCTGTTTTTTCTACCCTCTGGACATCTAGAACCTTACAAATCATAGTTGATCAGTTGGTAGCAGAGTGAGAACGCATACAATAATCCTTGTGTTTTACTTCCACATGCAAACTTCTGCAACAATTAACATGTTGGTGTGCCTGGTAGAGCTGATCCATGCAATGAAATGTCTGATGGATTCCCCAAAAATATTTTTATGTTGTAAAAATTAGAAATAAAGCAAAAAAAAAAGTACCACATTTCTTTATTGAATTGCATTTATTTGGCTCAAACAAAAAAGGAAAACCTTTCAATGGAATTTTCATAAAGTTACCAAAGGGTAAGAACAAACATCACATACAGAACAGAGCTGACAAATTGGCATTGGTTATAAATAAAAGGTTCATTACGACAAACTTTTAAAGATATCCTACAATGATTGAGAAGTTGAAACGGAAAGCAAACTTTTCAATAAGTTATAATGGTCTCTGCTTGTAAAATCTTTTCTTTTTTCTTTAGCCAGTCTTTGTTTTTTTTGGCTAGGTCTTCATGTACGTAAAGCGGCTGCTGTACTCTAAAGGCTAAGGGTCTAGTACTGTAGTTATCGCTAATGGTCTTATTCAGTAAGTAGTGTAGAGAACAAACTAGGGAATTTATCAAAACTGGAGCAGACAGAGGTATAGAAGCCGATTGGTTGCTATGCACAGCTGCTCCAGATACCGTCTTCTCCAGTTCTGATAAATTCCACTCAGTGTTTCAAAGTATTATAGGCATAGCAACCGGTCACTCATAGAAGAGTAGTACAAGATGGATTCTGATTGGTTGCTTTAGGTACTGCACGTGGCACTGTTTACTTGCACTGTTATGCAGAATAAAACCGAGTAAATGTCAACTCTGCATCTAATATCTATAATTAATATTTAGTATTACTGCATGGGGCCCATTTATAACAGATAGGAGATATAGCTATATCGGCTCTCTGCTATATACACTGTATTACTCCACACTGTGGTCTGCATTTTACAGACCTTTAACCACATCAATACTGGGCACTTTAGCCCCCTTCCTTCCCAGATCAATTTTCAGCTTTCAGCGCTTTTGCATTTTCAATGACAATTGCGCGGTCATGCTACACTGTACCCAAATGAAATTTTTATCATTTTGTTCACACAAATAGAGCTTTCTTTTGGTGGTATTTATTCACGACTACGTTTTTTATTTTTTGCGATATAAGCGAAAAAAGAGCGGAAATTTCAAAAAAATATATATTTTCGTCTTTCTATTTTAAAAAAAATCCAATAAAATCGAATTTTGTCATAAGTTTAAGCCAAAATGTATTCTACTACATGTTTTTGGTAAAAAAAATTCCGTTAAGTGTATAATAATTGGTTCGTGTGATCACGGACAGATGTACGCAAATGATCATGTACAGATGTGCGCAGGTGATCACGGACATGTGTGCAAATGATTGTACTGTCACATATGTGGAGGACAGTTGTTTTTACTATGTGGGGACATGTGTGTGTGTGGGGACATGTTTGTTTACTTGTATGTGTTTACACTGTGTGGGGACACTAGGCTGGTGATCAGTGAGTAAAAAGCTGAAAAAAACAGCTCATACTCACTAATCACCAGCCAGCTGCAGCGATCCGCTCTCCTCTCCTCACCGACGACTTCTGTGTGAGGAGAGGAGAGCTGATTGCCTAGCAACCGGCTCTCTGTTTACATCACATGACGGCTGTGATTGGACACGGCCGTCATGTGATCAGGAGGGCCAATCACAGAGCCCTCCTGCCGAATCGAGATGCGCCGTGTCTGGATGACACGCGTGCCTCGGGATCGCGCTGCTGCGCGGGAACGCGTGCGCGCGATCCCCCTCCTTCTGAGGGACGTTCCTGAACGTCCACTCAGAAGGAGAGAGCGCCCACCCGGACGTATATATACAGTGGCTGGGTGGGAAGTAGTTAATAAAATGCAAACCATGTTGTAGAACTGTATAATGACAGGTTATCGGCCAAATGATCTAAAAGGGAGTAACTGTAACTTACTACTACACAGGTGCAAAACAGGGTCTGGATGGCAAAGAGCATGCATACACTGCAGAAAAATAGAAAACAGATTTTAAAGCTGCACATACATAGACTCTTCACAGCAATGTCTCTGTGGCACACTCATGGGAACGTTGCTGCATAGCATTGTCTCTATAACAGAGTCTAGCTGAGAATTACTACTTCAGTCAAACAATTCAGAACTCAAACAGCTACTTGTGGTTATCCTCATAGACAGTGTAGCAGATGGTTGTTACTAGTTACTATCATCCACCATGTCACCCTGCTGCCAGACCTCCATATATCACTCTCGGAGACAATGAACAGTCCTTTGCTTTGTTTTGTTTTTGTTTATTTGGGGGATATAACTTGGTTGGAGAAAGGGTATGGGATGCCCAAAGAACAAATCACTTTTGCCATCGTTATTAAAGAATTGTTGAATCAGTTGCGCTTAGAATAAATAATGGACTCTAACATTTACAGTCTCAACTTCACTTCTCCTCTGCACAATTCCTGCAGACTGTTGCTCCCAGGACTCTTCTCCTCCTGCACAAACTTCACTGTAGAATTTTAGTCTTTCCGCCCCATCATCTTTACACTGCACCAGGGACCGCTCTGAACACTCCCTGATGGTTACTGAACTTTGCTGAGTTTTGATAGGCCAGGGGCCTGCAGTACCCCTTCTTGATGGCCTAATTGTTTAGCAGCATTAGATAGTTGGTGGACTACTGATCCCAGCTAGCCTGACTTGCAAATTCTGTGCCCGCAGGCCACATCAATTTGACACAAAACCCCACAGTCTCTCCTCTGGCATGCGTCCTCCAGATATCCACTGTGTCACACTCGCCAAACTTCTCCTGCCCTGAGTCTTTGATGAAGAATTTACCCAGACATGCGTACCGGCTGCTTCTCTGGCTCCTCTGTTCCAGGATACCTCCATCATGACCGTGTAAGGAGAGGCTTCCTCCCAGCTTCCGAGCTCCTCCGCCGAGGAGTGCACCCCCCCCCAGATGGGGATGGGCCTCCTGCTGCAGCCTAATACTCCATTCTTCACTTCACCCAGCTGACAACTCCCCTCCAGTGGGCTGGACCTGAGCTTATGAAGGAAGCCTACCTCCTGCCAATTCCAATTGGGGATTGGTCAGGGCTCCTCACATGAGCTGCCTGTCACTCCAATCCTCAGCCCTGTCCCTCTTCCAGAACATTCTCCCTTGGAAGCAGGGGAGGCATCCAAAAACTGAAGGGCAGGTGGTTACACCCAGTGCTACACTAACCACTCCCTGCCCCCAGATGAAAACAAAGAGGCCTAGCATGCAGCACAGGCCTTCTTAAATGTACCTGCCTAGCAGCTACTCCAAATAAAACTCACCTCTAGCACCTACCAATGGTAGAGGGCGCTACAACAGCATCCCTCTTGGTGAAGTTCAAAAAAGGGCTGGTAACACAGCTAAAAGGATCCAAGCCTGCGGACACGGGGGTCACTCTACGGGAACTGGAGTACTTTGGTAGCTATCACAATAGCTGGGTGTCCTGGAGAAGCTGTGTACCAACAGGCTTTTTTATGGCTGGTTGGACGCCAGTTCTGACAATAGAGGGCTACTCACCTTGGTGCAGATCACTTGTCCAGCAACCTTTGTTTCGTCAAGTGTGGCCTCTCTAAGGTGCTAATTGAGGGAAGCAGAGATATTTGTCTTCCCTGGGCATGTCCAACAACCCAGGGCGTTGTGGCAAAAGGATTTTAAAAGCTTGCGCCTGCATCTGAGCATAGTAAATAAACTGGCACTCCGCTACAAAGCCTGTGCTGCGCCACAGAGTTCTCTTTTGCTTAATACAGCAAAAACTAATTATGCAATAGATCTGCATAGTAAAATGATTTGACAGGTTACATAACATTGATCATCCATAAAACATTTTGTATGTTGTAATTTGACCTCACGTGCTATGCAGACTTTTGGGAACTACATGAGCAGGGGATCCATATAAACCCACCGCTCCAAAGGTTTCATTCGTTCCCTCTGCTGCAGGGCACTCTAGGTGCTGACTGAAGGAGCTTGTCTATACTCTGGTAAATTCACATGTCAAACAAATGGGTCGCACACCAATAACACTTAACTTGTCTATGACTAAGTATGCTGGAGTGAAATGTGTCAGAGAGGGGCAGCTTGTAGATGGGGCTCTGTGGCACATACTATTTGATGCAAAAACATGGTTTCTAAAGCTGGCCATACATGAGTCCGATTCCAAACAAACTTTCTTTCGAAAATCCTAAACTAAGAATTTTCGTTCGAATTTCCCACCGTTGGTGGGCTGCAGCAATGGCCAATTTTCGTGCGGTCATCGAATTTGAGTGATCGGACATGTTGGAAATTTTAGAAAAATCTAATGATTTTCTAAAAAATGATGGGAGAATCGTGTGAGAAATATAATTGAAAAAGAAATGCGCGTAAGCTGTGACCTGGAAAGAAAAGAAGATTCCCGGCCACAAAAATTATTTTCTGTTACAACATAAGGTGAAATTGAAGGCTTGTTTGGTCAAATTTCTAAATCAATGGTGACACCATCGGATCACAAAACGCACAAAATTTCTGATTTTTAAAAAGAAAATTTGTTCGGAATTCGACCCACGTATGGCTTGCATAAGAGTAATGTCATTGGTGTGCAACCCAGTTGTTTGACACATTCCCAGGTAGATAATAATTTTAGACACTCCCACCAACAGACATAAAGGCAATCTAAAGTAACAGCATTCACTTTCATTTTATAACCTCTGCATTGTAATCTTTTTTGACAACCTAATATAACCACTTGAAGACCAGGCTCTTTCTGGCACTTTTGGTTTACATGTAACTAACAATAATACATTTTTCTTTCTCGTACATCACGGGACACAGAGCGGCATAGTCATTACTATGTGGGTTATATAGATACCTTCAGGTGCTGGCACTGGCAACGTCCAAAACCGGAAGTACCCTCCCCTATATAAGCCCCTCCCATCCGGGAGCACCTCAGTTTTTTGCCAGTGTCTAAGGTGTTGGCCAAGAAGTAACATGTGTTTTTCACTGAGCTTGCGTACAGGTTCTTTTGGGCCTCAGTAAGCTATTCTGGATCCGACCAAAAAAGCTTCATAGCTAAACGGTCGGTACCCGGGCCTTGCAAAGAGAAGAGCAAGGTTTTGCCTGTAATGCCTCTCTTAGGAGGGCTGGACCCTGGGATCCAGAGCTCTGGTCATACCCACGACCAAGATGTTTTCTGTGCAGGGTGCTATACAGGTCCAGGGGAGTGGAATCCTTGGGAACCCGTTCCCTGAAGGTTTAATTACAATGCCTGCCGTGATAGGTGAAGTTTGGGCTTCTGTGGACCAAACAGAGTCCTGCGGCGAGGAAAAGGTAAGTGGGGGCCCTCAGGAACTTGGTTCTATTGGGGGACCCCCAAGCCTATTTTGTCTTTCTGCCTGTTACCTAAGGTATTCCCGCTAATATTCTGTGTATGCCTGTTACTACTGAGAAAATGTAAAAATTTTAATAGTAGGCAAGAAAAAAAAAATGTGTAAGACCGCGGTACCTGTGTTAGACACTAGAGACCGCTATGGTTCTTTTTCTTGTAATGTGGATTTTTTTCTTCCAAAATCAAATCCAGGCAGTTGGTAAGTTCTCTGCTGGGAAGCTGTCTCCTCTGCCCTGTTGCTGCGCTCATCCATCCCCGGGCCCTGCGGCAGGGACCCTGGCTCCCATCTAGCTCCTTATTTTTTTCAAAAAAGGCGATGAAGGCGCACGTGCCCGCGCGCGAGCACGCGCCTCTATATATAGAGGCGATCTGGAAAAAGGGGCGAAGCGGGTGGATGACGCTCGGTGTGCGCCGCGGCGCTACTGCGCATGTGCGGGCGTCCAGCGTGTTTTAAAGCACAATCACAGCTGGCTATTGAAGTGCACAGACAGAGCTAGCAACAGTAAAAAGGCACACAGAGGCGGTTGATGCAGGCATCCCCTAGAAAGGCACTTTAGTAGACACCAACTGTTATATAGCAGCAATTGTGCTAGACTATTTTCAGTAAAAGTGGTGTTTTTTACGGCTGGAATACCTCAGCTTTAGGCTTAGGAATATGCCGTCCAGAAGCTCCGGAACGGAATCTTCCAGGAAGCGAAGGGGGTCTCATCGGGCTCTGAGGATCTTGGGCATGCTTCTGCTGCACCAGTCTCCCCTGAAAATTCAGAGGTAAGTGACCGTAGAGACCCCGCAGGGGTACTTGGTACTGTGGCTGTCCTCAGTTCACCTGCTCCTGTGTATGTAACAGAGGAGGTTTTTTCCTCAGCTCTGGGAGGATTAGAAGAGAGATTGTCAACATTAATCGCTGCCTCCCTGTCACAGGGAAAGCACGCCCGATCTCCGTCTCCTCCTTCAGAGTGCCTGTTAGCAGAGCAACAGTCCCATACAGGGATCGACCTGCCTGAAGGGGATCAGGATGAGGTTGATTCTGTTATAGAGGAATCAACAGTGGAGGAACCTTTCTCAGCATCTCAAGATGAAAGATTATGGATTCAGTCTCTGACTAACATGGTCCGATCAGCATTTAAAATGCACCTTGCGGAACCATCAACCACTACTGTCTCCTCGTTGGGGTCGCTAGAAGCCACCAGACTGTCTGTTCTTTTCCACTTCACCCTTTATTGGAAGGGCTCATTTACCAGGATTGGGAACATCCTGAGAAAATATTTATTCCCCCCAAGAGATTTCCGGTGGTCTATCCCATGGAGGATAAGTTCATCAAAAAATGGAAGGTCCCTACAGTGGACGCAGCCATCTCTTGTGTGTATAAATCACTGACATGTCCAGTGGATAATGTCCAAATGTTCAAGAACCCAATAGATAAAAAATTGGAGTCCTTATGAAAATCTGCTTCTTTCTACAGCAAGCTTGGTGACACAACCAGCAGTGGGGTCTGCTAAGCAGTGAAGGATCAGTTGAAACAGGTCTTGAGGGACTTGCCAGATCAGCAGGCCCTTGCCCTAACTGATCTACCTAGAGCCTTAAGCTTGCGGTTGACGCCATAAAGGATTCATTCCATCAGGCCTCCCGCCTTACGCTGTCTGTAGTACATATGCGTAGGCTTTTATGGCTCAAAAACTGGTCTGCTGAAGCTCCCTGTAAAAAATGGCTGGTTAGCGTCCCATTTTCATGGTGAACGCGTATTCAGGGAAGACCTGGACAAATATATCCAGAAAATTTCCAGCGGTAAAAATACACTCTTGCCGGTTAAAAACAGAGTTAGAGGTCCCTCTTTTAAGAGGCCTGCTTCTCCAGTCCCTGGGGCATCGGCTGTGAAACAGTTCCGACGGCCTCCTCGGTCAATTCCTGGGGGTAAAAATCAGGGACAATCGCAGGGTAATGAGAAACCCTGGGTCAGGAGAGGTACAAAACCTCCCCCAAAGTTAAATTCATTGAAGGGTTTCCCCCACTCAGTCGGGTGGGGGGAAGACTCCAGTTGTTCGCAGAGACCTGGCGGGACACGATCAGAACAGATAAGTGCTCTCCGCAGTATGTTTGGGATACAGATTGGAGTTAAAAGACTCTCCTCCTTCCCATTTTTTGAGGTCAAACGTGCCAAGGGATCCCCGGAAGAGAGAGTCCCTCCTGTTGGCACTAGAACAACTATTGCTCCAAGGAGTAATTATGGAGGTTCCCCTGGAAGAATGGGGGTTCGGGTTTTACTCAAACCGCTTTACAGTCCCGAAGCAAACGGGGACGTGAGGCCCATATTAATTCTAAAAGGGCTAAACAAATTCCTGTATATCAGGACTTTCCGATGGAGTCGATCCGATCGGTGGCCACTGCCCTACAAGGGGAGGAATGGTTAGCTGCGATCGACATCAAAGATGCTTATTTGCACATTCCCATCTTTCCAGTCCACCAAAAATTTCTACGCTTTGCAGTAGAAGGGCGCCATTTTCAGTTCAGAGCCTTACCCTTCGGTCTGGCCACAGCACCACGAGTGTTTACAAAAATTCTGGCCCTTTATTGGCCAATCTAAGAACACAAGGTGTAATGATAATGGCATATCTAGATGACTTGTTGCTGATAGACCACTCAGTGAAAAAACTAGACGTGGTCGTTCACAAGACAATCAAGTATCTGGAATCTCACGGTTGGATTATCAACCGAGACAAGTCAGCCCTAAAAACCAGTCAAAAGTCTGGAATACTTGGGGCTAAGGTTGGATTCAGGCCAGAGAAAAATATTCTTGCCTCGAGGAAAGGTGTTGTCTTTGAAAGATTTGATCCACTTAGTGGGTACAAAAAGACAGCCGTCCATACGCCTGTGCATGAGGCTGCTGGGAAAAATGGTGGCATCATTCGAAGCAGTACCCTACGGTCAATTCCATTCAAGGAATTCGCAAAGGGCCATACTGTCAGCCTGGAACAAAAAAGTTCAGGCCCTAGACTTACAATGTCCTTGTCCCCTTCCGTTCGCAAGAGCCTCCGTTGGTGGTTGGTTCTCCAGAATCTGGAAAAAGGGAAATCCTTCAGTCCGATTTCTTGGAAGGTGGTCACTACAGATGCCAGCCTTATAGGCTGGGGAGCAGTACTGGAGCAATGGTCTCTCCAGGGCAGATGGTCGGATGCAGAAAAGGCCCTGCCCATCAATCTCTTAGAGATACGAGCAGCCCGGTATGCCCTAGTAGCATGGACATCCAAACTCCAAGGGTCCCCTGTCAGAATTCAATCAGACAATGCCACAGCAGTGGCATATATCAATCATCAGGGTGGCACCAGGAGTCGTGCAGCCCAGAGGGAAGTAAATTACATCCTGAAATGGGCAGAAAGATATGTCCCAGCCATATCTGCGGTATTCATTCCAGGAGTGGAGAATTGGAAGGCGGACTTTCTAAGTCGCCAGCAATTATGCCCAGGGGAATGGTCCCTTCACCCCGAGGTTTTCTGGACAATATGTCAGCGGTGGGGAACACCGGATGTAGATCTTCTAGCATCCAGATTCAGCGCAAAGGTGGACAGGTTTGTCTCTCGGACAAGGGATCCCCTAGCTTGCGGCTCGGATGCCCTAGTGTTCCCTTGGGATCAGTTCAAGCTGATATATGCATTCCCACCGCCACAGTTGTTACCTCGATTACTCCGCAGAATCAGGGTAGAAAAGAAACCAGTGATTCTGGTGGCTCCAGCGTGGCCCCGAAGAGCGTGGTACGCGGAGATTGTAAAATGTCAGTGGGGAGTCCTTGGACTCTCCCACGTCGTCCGGACCTGCTTTCGCAAGGACCGATATACCACCCTTCCTTACCAGCCCTAGGTTTGACGGCCTGGCTATTGAAGCCCACATTCTAAAAAAAAGAGAGGGCTCTCTAATCCTGTGGTATCTACCATGATCAATGCCAGGAAGCCGGTATCCAGGCAGATCTACTATAGAATCTGGAAGGCGTACATCGCCTGGTGTGAGGCCAAGAAATGGCATCCACGTAAGTACGTAATAGGTAGGATTCTGGACTTCCTACAGTGGGCTGTAGATAGGAAGCTTGCCTTGAGTACTATCAAGGGTCAGATTTCGGCCTTGTCAATATTTTTTCAGAGGCCCTTGGCTTCGCATTCACTAGTCAAAGCCTTTATACAAGGAGTGATGCGTATTAGCCCTCCGGTTAGTATTCCCATATGTCCATGGGACTTAAACCTGGTTCTGTCGGTTCTACAGAAACAACCATTTGAACCATTACAGCATATTTCCCTGGTTCTTCTCACCAGGAAATAGATTTTTCTAGTAGCCATTTGTTCGGCTAAAAGAGTGTCGGAATTAGCCGCTATGTCCTGTAGGGAGCCATATCTGGTTATCCATAAGGACAGAGTAGTGTTACGTCCTCATCCAGCCTTTCTTCCTAAGGTGGTATCGAGGTTTCATTTGAACCAAGATGTGGTTCTTCCTTCTTTTTTCCCCAAACCGAGCTCGGTAGAGGAAAAGTTATTACATTCTTTGGATGTAGTAAGAGCAGTTAAAGCTTATCTAAAAGCCACTGCTCAGATTCGCAGAACGGATACTTTGTTTACTCTGCCGGAAGGCCCCAGAAAGGGTCAGGCAGCGTCAAAATCTACTTTAGCCAAGTGGATTCGACAGGTCATAATGCAAGCCTATGGCTTGAGAAGGAGACCGCCTCCGTTCAAAGTTAGGGTGCACTCCACGAGAGCAGTTGGAACTTCATGGGCAGTGCATCACCAGGCCTCCCTGGCTCAAATCTGTAAGGCCGCAACATGGTCTTCAATACACAGGTTTACTAGGTTCTACCAGGTGGACGTTAGAAGTCAGGAGGATGTCGCCTTTGGGCGCAGTGTGTTGCAGGCCGCAAAAGATCCTCATGTCTGATAGCGCTCAGCTTATGTATGGTGTATCCCCCCCCCTCATTGGGCATTGCTTTAGGACATCCCACATAGTAATGACTATGCCGCTCTGTGTCCCGTGATGTACGAGAAAGAAAATAGGATTTTTATAACAGCTTACCTGTAAAATCCTTTTCTTGGAGTACATCACGGGACACAGAGCTCCCACCCCTCTTTGGGGACACTTATTGCTTTGCTACAAAACTGAGGTGCTCCCGGATGGGAGGGGCTTATATAGGGGAGGGTACTTCCGGTTTTGGAAGTTGCCAGTGCCAGCACCTGAAGGTATCTATATAACCCACATAGTAATGACTATGCCGCTCTGTGTCCCGTGATGTACTCCAAGAAAAGGATTTTACAGGTAAGCTGTTATAAAAATCCTATTTTTTCTATAATTTTTTTTTTTTTTTTAAGTAGAGGCTCTAGAGAATAGGTTTTGCAATTTTTCGTGTCACACTGTATTTGCGCAGCGTTTTTTCAAACGCTATTTTTTGGGGAAAAAATACACTTTTTTGAATTTTAATGCAAAAAAACACAATCCATAACCCGTCATCGCTTCTGGGTTACCATAGCGGAGACCCTATCAAAGCCGCTCCCAGCTTTCTTTGGGTGTCCGTCTAGCTGGTGGACGTGCCGGCTGGTAACTCGGGTCTCCCGGTGGGACCGGAGAGCCAGAGCAAGCCATGGAAGGTGGCGGGTGCTTGTAATAGCAATCGAGCGGCTAGTTAGAAGCCGACTGCTGGCTCTAAAAAACAGCATTGGGGTGATGCCTGCAGCTGCAAATTTCATCCCAGTACAACCACTTGAAGACCAATGATGTACCAGGTTGGTGACTGGTCAGCAAGTGAATAAGCTCACTTGAAAAGATGCCTTTCATGTTGTGAGTGCTGCCTGCCTGCCATCTCTTTCCACAAGGTATTGAATTCCTTGCATGCCTTTTGGCTCCTTCTCTGCTCATTCCTTTAGTTTACTTTCTTCTGCTAAGAACTACATATCCCAAGTTACCTTGCTGCCTGAAAGCAGTATTGATATGGTTTGTTATTCCTGTTCTGACTGTGGCTCCTGAAACTCCTCCTCTCAGCACCTCTGTAGTTCAGAAGGCAGGCTCTGTGAAATGTGTGACACAGAAGTGCTAACTCACAGGGCATATTTAATATGTCACTGCACTTAAGGAAATAAATGTGTGACGTTTTTAAAAAGGGACATTTTCAAACTTGAAGGTCATTCAGATTAATAATAGTGGGCTAGAAATAATTGAAATGTGGAAATTAACCGCTTCCCGACTGCTGCACGTCGTTGTACGTCGGCAGAATGTCACGGGCAGGCAAATGGCGTACCTGTAAGTCCCTTAATATTTTCCGCCTAGCGGGCTCGCCACAAGCCCCGGGAGTATGCCCGCGGAATGTTCGCCGGCGGCCCGCGATTGCGGTGAGGAGAGGCAGAACGGAGAGATGCCTATGTAAACAAGGCATTTCCCTGTTCTGCCTAGTGACATGACAGGGATCCACTGCTCCCTGTGATCGGGAGCAGTGATCGCTGTCATGTCAGTGGTAACCCATCCCCCCATAGTTAGAATCACTCCCTAGGACACACTTAACCCAATGATCGCCCCCTAGTGTTTAACCCCTTCCCTGCCAGTGTCATTTATACAGTAATCAGTGCATGTTTAAAAATCGCAGATCGCCACCATTAGTGGTAAAATTAGGTGCCTCGGCTTATATTCGGGTCGGCTTATACTCGAGTATATACGGTATATGTTTGGGGGTTCTGCTATATGTTTATGGTCATGGAAGTGACCATGAGCTTATAGCAGAGGAGGAATGCAGGTCCGTATGGCATAGACAGCTGGAAGAAGTGCTGTAGGTCCGTACCGCATATGGGCCTGGCCAGCTGGAAGCAGTGCTATAGGTCTGTATGCCATACGGACCTGGCAGCAAAAGGGTTAAAGTTTATTCTGTATTCAAAAATGTAAAATCATTTATTCACCACTTCAGCCCCGGAAGAATTGACTGCCCAATGACCGGGCGATTTTTTACGATACGCCACTGCGTCGCTTTAACTGACAATTGTGCCATGCAACGTTGTACCCAAACAAAATTAACGTCCTTTTTTTCCCCACAAATAGAGCTTTCTTTTGATGGTATTTGAACACTTCTGCAGTTTTTATATTTTGCGCTATAAACAAAAAAAGAGCGAGAATTTTGAAAAAAAAAACACAATATCTTTTACTTTTTTCTATAATAAATTTCCCATGTTTTAAAAAAAATAAAATAAATAAATTCCCTCAGTTTAGGCCGATATGTATTCTTCTACATATTTTTGGTAAAGAAAAAAAAACAAAACGCAATAAGCGTTTATTGATTAGTTTGAACAAAAGTTATAGCGTCTACAAAATAGGGGATAGTTTTATGGCATTTTTATTATAATTTTTTTTTTTACTAGTAATGGTGGCGATCTGCGATTTTTATCGTGACTGTGACATTATGGCGGACACATAGGACACTTTTGACACCATTTTGGGACCATTGTCATTTTTACAGCGATCAGTGCTATAAAAATGCACTGATCACTGTAAAAATGACACTGGCAGTGAAGGGGTTAACCTGTAGGGGGCGCTGAAGGGGTTAAGTGTGTCCTTGGGAGTGATTCTAACTGTTAAGGGGCGTGGCTACGAGTGACACATCACTGATCGCTGTTCCCGATGACAGGGAACAGACGATCAGCGACATGTCACTAGGAAGAACGGGGAGATGTGTTTACACTGACATTTCACGTTCTTCAGCTCTGTGAGCGGTCACAGTCACGGAGGTCGCGACCACACGGCGGCAAGTTAAAAGGGACGTATATATACGCCCATTTGCCTGTCCGTGCCATTCTGTCGAAGTAAATGTTCGTGCGGCGGTCCTTAAGTGGTTAAAATTGTGCACACTCGTGGAATGGCGCCAAACTTCGGTACTTAAAAATCTTCATAGGCGATGCTTTACATTTTTTTTACAGGTTACCAGTTTAGAGTTACGGAGGGGGTCTTGCACTAGAATTATTGCTCTCGCTCTAACGTTCACAGTGATACCTCACATTTGTGGTTTGAACACTGTGTTTACATATGCGGGCGCAACCTACATATGCGTTTGCTTCTGCGTGTGAGCAAGAGGGGATGGGGGCGCTTCACATTTTTTTTACACGTTCTCTTTAAAAAAAAAATTGGATCACTTTTATTCCTATTACAAGGGATGAAAACATCCCTTGTAATAGGAATAGTGCATGACAGGACCTCTTTACAGAGAGATCTGGGATCTCTCCTCTATGCTGGAAAGCCTGAGATAAAAAAAAATCAATCTCGTGCTTCCCAGCATAAAAAAAAAAAACGGCAGTGTCATGGCATTGCTTCTGGCTTCCGAGGATCATAGAGATGGCCGGGGACCATCTAGTCAACGGACAGCTCCATAGCAAAACACTCCTGCCGGCACGTTAATTCTCTGGCCCGCCGTTCGCACGGGCAAGCTGGGAGAAGCATCGGGAGGGGGGGGGGGGGAACGTCCCCTCCCGCCACCTGTAAAAGCAATCAAGAGGCTAAACGACTGGTATGATGGCTTTAACTTGCCAGGGAATCTCCAGCTGAAAAAAAAGATATCTGAATAATGCCTGCAGCTGCAGTCATTCAGATATCTTCACTCAAATTCCAGGATGTCATATGATGTCCTTGGGCAGGAAGTGATTTTAAATAACGTGGGATTGCAAAATGCAAACCTATTTTACACTAATCAGCCATTACTTTATGACCACTGACAGGTAAAGTGAATGACACAAATTATCTTCCTACAACGGCATCTGAAAGTTGGTGGGATATATTAGGCAGCAAGTAAACATGTCCCTGATGATGTGTTGAAAGCAGAAAAAAAATGGGCTTTGCAGTTTGTTGTGAATGAGGTTGCATAGCTGCAGACTGGTCAGGGGGGGTGGCCAAGCTGACCTGTGTCCAGAGCCAGCCAAAAGCACCTACAATGGGCACATGGGCATCAGAATTGGACCACGGAGCAATGGAGGAAGGTGGCCTGGTCTTGATGAATCACAATTTATTTTACATCATGTGGATGACCGTGTGTGTGTGTGTGTGTGTGTGCGTGTGTGCGCGCGTTGCTTACCTGATGAATAGATGGCATCAGGAAGCAGTACAGGAAGAAGGCAAGGCAGGAGAGGCAGTATGATGCTCTGAGCAGTGTCCTGCTGGGAAACCTTGGTCCTGCCATTCATGTGGATGTTATTTGAGACGTACCACCTAGCTAAACATTGTTGGTGACCAAGTACATCCCTTCACAGAAACAATTCCCTGATAACAGTTGCATGCAGGAGTTTTGACATACTTTCTGAAAGTGCACCAACTCTGCGGGGCAAAATTGAAGTCTAAAGGGAAAGCGCAGCTAACCCGCACAAAAACTGAAGCTGCCCTTACAGAGCTTGAAGGATCTTCTAATGACTGCTTGGTGCCAATTACCACAGAATACATTCAGAGGTCTGGAGGTAACCATGCTTCGATGGGTCAGGGCTGTTTTATTAACAAAGGGGGCACCTACTCTAAAAATATTATTTGAAATGAAACGAACAAGATGTGCTTTAACTGCAGACTTTCAGCTTTAATTTGAGGGTATTTACAAATCAGGTGAACGGTGTAGGAATTACAACAGTTTGTATATGTGCCTCCCACTTTTTAAGGGACCAAAAGTAATGGGACAGATTAACAATCATCAATCAAACTTTCACTTTTTAAGTATGGTTGCAAGTATGGTTGCAAAGCCTTTGCAGTCAATTACAGCCTGAAGTCTGGAACGCATAGACATCACCAGACGCTGGGTTTCATCCCTGGTGATGCTCTGCCAGGCCTCTACTGCAACTGTCTTCAGTTCCTGCTTGTTCTTGGGGCATTTTCCCTTCAGTTTTGTCTTCAGCAAGTGAAATGCATGCTCAATCGGATTCAGGTCAGGTGATTGACTTGGCCATTGCATAACATTCCACTTCTTTCCCTTAAAAAAACTCTTTGGCTGCTTTTGCAGTATGATTCGGGTCATTGTCCATCTGCACTGTGAAGCGCCGTCCATTGAGTTCTGAAGCATTTGGCTGTATATGAGCAGATAATATTGCCCGAAACACTTCAGAATTCATCCTGCTGCTTTTGTCAGCAGTCACATCATCAATAAAAACAAGAGAACCAGTTCCATTGGCAGCCATACATGCCCACGCCATGACACTACCACCACCATGCTTCAGTGATGAGGTGGTATGCTTTGAATCATGAGCAGTTCCTTTCCTTCTCCATACTCTTCTCTTCCCATCACTCTGGTACAAGTTGATCTTGGTCTCATCTGTCCATAGGATGTTGTTCCAGAACTGTGAAGGCTTTTTTAGATGTTGTTTGGCAAACTCTAATCTGGCCTTCCTGTTTTTGAGGCTCACCAATGGTTTACATCTTGTGGTGAACCCTCTGTATTCACTCTGGTGAAGTCTTCTCTTGATTGTTGACTTTGACACACATACACCTACCTCCTGGAAAGTGTTCTTCATCTGGCCAACTGTTGTGAAGGGTGTTTTCTTCACCAGGGAAAGAATTCTTCGGTCATCCACCACAGTTGTTTTCCGTGGTCTTTTGGTGTTGCTGAGCTCACCGGTGCGTTCTTTCTTTTTAAGGATGTTCCAAACAGTTGATTTGGCCACACCTAATGTTTTTGCTATCTCTCTGATGGGTTTGTTTTGTTTTTTCAGCCTAATGATGGCTTGCTTCACTGATGGTGACAGCACTTTGGATCTCATATTGAGAGTTGACAGCAACAGATTCCAAATGCAATTAACACACTTGAAATGAACTCTGGACCTTTTATCTGCTCCTTGTAAATGGGATAATGAGGGGATAACACACACCTGGCCATGGAACAGCTGAGCAGTCAATTGTCCCATTACTTTTGGTCCCTTAAAAAGTGGGAGGCACATATACAAGCGGTTGTAATTCCTATACCGGTCACCTGATTTGGATGTAAATACCCTCAAATTAAAGCTGAAAGTCTGCAGTTAAAGCACATCTTGTTAGTTTCATTTCAAATCCACTGTGGTGGTGTATAGCGCCAAAAAGATTAGAATTGTGTTGATGTCCCAATATTTATGAACCTGACTCTAGTTTTACTTGACATTTGGCATGACAACACTATATTTTTTTCTATAGAAAATATGGTAGTTTCTGCTTATATACTGAAATTGTATTGAGGGTTATGCTGTATGGCCATTTGAGATGCAAATAGTGGTTATAGTTGGCCCTCTTTTATAAAAACATTTACTTAGAGTGTAAATTAGCACTTTCCTTCCTCACTGAAAAATCTGAATGTAGTGTTCCGCTTTTCTGTCATTTCTGCTTAGCATAATTAAAAGCCTGAGCCAGTGACCTTTTTCGAACATATCTTGTGCAGAAGGACGACTTTTTTCATCCAGCGCACTTGCAATGTGGAAGGGTCAAGATGCCTTAGATTTTTAATATATCTTATGAAATTTGGCCACGGGATAGTGCACAGCAGCCAAGAATGCAGGGTGCACACCAAGAAGAATGTTGGGCTGATAGATAAACGGTGATTCAAGCATCAGTACACAGATGGTTCTGATTTGCTGTGTTTTAAGCTGCTTAGACTGAAGACATAAAATATCCTCCTAGTCATAAATTAGCTCTTTGGAAAGAAACCTTGGCACTGGAGCTTTACAACCTTCAATTAGTAGGGGAAGAAGAATTTGAATGACTGTGGTATTGACATCTGTAGGCTTGCATAGTAATCATTCCTAATAGAAATGAATATCTGTTTGAGGAGGTTTTTGCATGGCTAATTAGCCACTATTGAGAATATGTAATTTTTGCATGATCTCCCGATTGTCACCTTTCTCTTATGACACAATTACATTTTATTGTAGCAGGGGACACAAAGTCCAAAAGAGGCACAATGAATGTAAAACTGGAAATGAAATACAACCAATATTGTTAAACATTTTGTTGAAGTGGTGGAAATGTAACCTAGCATGGGAACGGTCTTCTTTTCTTTTTTTTTTTTTTTTTTAAGTTTTAGTACAGCTGAGATGTAGTTTCCTACAGGTTCTAAAAACCCCTTTTCATAACTTGTCAATGGAATATATACACATATCTATACATACATGTACAGTACAATTTTTTTATCACTAATATAAATTGTTAGGCCTTTTTGTGTCCTATTTATTCTGCCAATTTACAGACTTCCTAACTTAAAGCGGAAATAAATCTCTCAATCAACATTACCTATTTTGAATCCTTATGCTGCTAGAGTTAGTAAAGAGATACTGTAGGAAGGTATATTTAATTATTTTAACAACTTCAGCCCCAGAAGGATTTACCCCCTTAACCACTTAAGCCCCGGACCATTTGGTAGCTAGAGGACCAGAGGTGAATTCAGAATTTTGCACTGCGCTGCTTTAACTGTAAATTGTGCGGACATGCAATGTTGTACCCAAACGAAATTTGCGTCCTTTTCTTCCCACAAATAGAGCTTTCTTTTAATGGTATTCGATTGCCTCTGCGATTTTTATTTTTTGCAATATAAACGGAAAAAGACCGAATTTTTTTTAAAAAAATGATATTTTCTACTTTTTGTTATAAGAAAAATCGAATAAACTCAATTTTAGTCATACATTTAGGCCAAAATGTATTCAGCCACATGTTTTTAGTAAAAAAAATGTCAATAAGCGTATATTTATTGGTTTGCGCAAAAGTTATAGAGTTTACAAACTAGGGTACATTTTCTGAAATTTACACAGCTTTAAATTTATGACTGCCTATCTCATTTCTTGAGGTGCTAAAATGACAGGGCAGTACAAAACCCCCCAAATGACCCCATTTTGGAAAGTAGACACCCCAAGGAAATTGCTGAGAGGCATGTTGAGCCCATTGAATTTTTTTTTTTTTGTCTTAAGTGATTGAATAATGACAAAAAAAAAAAAAAATGACAAAAAGTTGTCACTAAATGATATATTGCTCACACATGCCATGGTTATATGTGGAATTGCACCCCAAAATACATTTTGCTGCTTCTCCTGAGTACGGGGATACCACATGTGTGGGACTTTTTGGGAGCCTAGCCGCGTACGGGACCCCGGAAACCAAGCACCGCCTTCAGGATTTCTAAGGGCGCAAATTTTTGATTTCACTCCTCACTACCTATCACAGTTTCGAAGGCCATAAAATGCAAAAATAGCACAAAACCCCCCCAAATGACCCCATTTTGGAATATAGACACCCCAAGCTATTTGCTGAGAGGCATGGCGAGTATTTTACAGCTCTCATTTGTTTTTGAAAATGAAGAAAGAAAATATATATATATATTTTTTTTTTTTTCAATTTTCAAAACTTTGTGACAAAAAGCGAGATCTGCAAAATACTCACAATACCTCTCAGCAAATAGCTTGGGGTGTCTACTTTCCAAAATGGGGTCATTTGGGGGGTTTTGTGCCATCTGGGCATTCCATGGCCTCCGAAACTGTGATAGGCAGTGAGAAGTGAAATCAAAAATTTACACCCTTAGAAAGCCTGAAGGCGGTGCTTGGTTTTTGGGGTCCCGTACGCGGCTAGGCTCCCAAAAAGTCTCACACATGTGGTATCCCCGTACTCAGGAGAAGCAACAGAATGTATTTTGGGGTGTAATTCCACATATGCCCATGGCATGTTTGAGCAATATATCATTTAGTGACAACTTTGTGCAAAAAAAAAAAAAAATTGTCGTTTTTCCGCAACTTGTGTCAACATATAAAATATTCCATGGACTCGACATGCCTCTCAGTATATAGCTTGGGGTGTCTACTTTCCAAAATGGGGTCATTTGGGGGGGTTTTGAACTGTTCTGGCATTTTATACACAACATTAGGAAGCTTACATCCACTCTTCTAACAACTTGAAGACAAAGGCCTTTTTGACACTTTTTGTTTACATGAAAACATTTTTTTTTTTTGCAAGAAAATTATGTTGAACCCCCAAACATTATATATATTTTTAAAGCAAAGGCCCTACAGAATAAAATGGTGGGTGTTGCATTTTTTTTTCTACACAGTATTTGCGCAGCGATTTTTCAAATGCATTTTTTGGGTTAAAAAATACACTTTTTTTAATTTTAATGTACTAAAACACACTATATTGCCCAAATGTTTGATGAAATAAAAAAGATGATCTTAGGCCGAGTACATAGATACCAAACACGACATGCTTTAAAATTTCGCACAAACGCGCATTGGCAACAAACTACATACATTTTTAAAGGCCTTTAAAAGCCTTTACAGGTTACCCCAGTAGATTTACAGAGGAGGTCTACTGCTAAAATGACTGCCCTCGATCTGACCTTTGCGGTGATACCTCACATGCATGGTTGTATTGCGTTTGTTAAAAATATGATTTTTATTATATTAATCAGACATAGGATACATGGGGCAATTTTCCAATAGTCAGATTACCTGTCAGCATTTGGTTTAAGTAGATCTCTCAAACAAATGACAATGGGATTAGATACCATTGTTGTATTTTAGAACATTACCTGTTTGAGATTTCTTTCAGCTCTCAAACTGAAAGAAATCACAGTTTAGATTACAGGTTCGTTTTTTGAGTAGACAATAGGTAGATAGCATTGTTGTATTCAATGCTATTGTTGAAATACATCTATGTTTTCTGTTTTGGTAACAATGGTAAACAGCCTGACACACACATAAAAGCAGTAGGCTCACACACAGGACACACACCATGTTGCTGTAAGATCATGAAGAAGAACAGGACCTGATCTCCAAGAAGAATCATTGCCAATGGAGATCATGAACAAAGTGTAATCCAAGTTAAGTAACCTTTAAATGTATTTGTAGTTATAGACCATAGGCTGTTCTATTTTCTAGGCATTTTGCTTGTTATAGATATATGTCAGTCTTGTATTTTAGTCCTAATATTGTAATAGTTTTGTATGTACAGCATCTTGTATAGTAAAAGCACATTTACACACTGCAGAAGTCTCAGCTTCCTTGTTATACCACAGAGTAACCTTGCTAGATAAACGCAAGCGAAACATTTGGGGGCTCGGCCGGAATTTGTGCTATAATTCAATTGAAGCAGACTTGTTTTTCTGTAGTGTGTTGTGTAGCATGTGCTAGGTAAAATGCTGCGTAAGCTGTTTAGGAAAAGCAAGGCTGCAGAGGGTTCTGGTGACCAGAAGAAAGTGTGCAGCTTACCTATCTGGGCCAGAAATAATGAGTGGGAGCCTCTTGCTAATGCATTTGTGAAGTATGCTTCTCCCTTGAAGCTGACTTGGGGTGATAAAGTCTCAGATAATTTTGTAGATTTTAGCCTTAAGGGGTTGGATTTAAGTAAGAAAGAGAAGAGGACAGTGTCCACAGTGGGTTGGTACTTCCTCCATGCTCTCTATACTGAATCACATAGAAGGGAGAAGGCAGAGGCAGAAGTTAAGGTATTAAAAGACCAGCTAGCAGTTGCTTCAGAGTGTGTACGTTCAACCGCTAGTCGGGCTGATGATTTGCAAGAGCGGTGTGCAGCCCTCATGACCAAATCAATTAATGCCTTAAGGAAAAGGAAGGGGCGTAAACCTGTTAGTAAAGCCAGGGTACGTGCCATTGTCACATCCCAAAATTGGCATTGTGAGGATGTGCTCTCCTCAAATGATAGTGAGGATGAGGAGATAGAGTTTGATATTTCAGAGGATGATCTGCTAGTGGGAAAGAAAAAGTATGCCAGACCTCTCATTACTAAGCATAGGAAACGGCAACATGATAGAGAGGATATGGCAGATGGGGAGGTGCATTATCGCAACCCCAGAGATGTTGAATTTGAAGAAGTACGGGAGTTTTCACAAACTGAACTCCATGAGCTGGCAAAACAATACAAACAAAGGTCTGGGGAGCCCCTATTGGGTTGGCTCCTACGCTTATGGGATGAAGGGGCGGACAGTGTTGTTTTGTCAGGTAAGGAAGCAGTGGCTATGGGAGTGTTAACCCATGATCCACAATTGCGTCAGGCAATGCGAAAAGCCCGAGAGTTTAGCGTGAATTTTTCACTGTTAGACCTTGTGAGAGATGGAATAGTCCGAGTATACGCGAGTCCTACTGACCTGGAAAATACCTATTCCTGGAGATCAATAGGAGAGGGTATTTCCAGGTTACGTGAGATGGGCTGTATAACCGGATTAAATACATTTCCAGAATGGATAGGTCCAGATATGGAACCCTTTACGTCTGCTCTGCGCTCTAAGCTGATGAAGTCTGTGCCATTTAATCTCAGGGCTCCATTATTGTCCTTGTTGGGAGGCCTGGGATTAAACAGCAAGATTCATGAAGCCACAACCCTTTTAAGCCAGTTGGGGGAGATAGAGGAGACTAAAACAAAACCTGTCAGGGCAGTAGATAAGGTCAAGGCCAGACAGGAAGAATACAAGCAGAAAATAACAGAGAAGAAACGGAATGGGGTAGAGAAGACAGAAGGTGGAGAGAAAACCAGGCTAGTTGTTTCTAGGAAAGAAATGTGGGTGGATCTATTAAAGGCAGGAGTACCTAGAGATGAGATAGATGGCATTCCTACTGCAGAAATGCTGAAGAGGTGGAAACATTTAGTAGGGAAAACTGTCAGGGTTAGAAACACTACTCCTAGTGAAGATAACATCAGCCTAGACTTAGAGGAAACAGAACAGACCCCTCCTGTTAGCCCCAAACCAATTCCCAAAACTGAACATGAACCCAAATCCCTTTATCCTGGGGCAGAGTTAGAGAGAATCAGAAAAGGGGATTGGGAGGTTCCTTATCCTTTATGAAGGGAAGGTGAGTCTCCTGTAATAGCAGTGAGGGCAGTGACAGCAGGAGACCGACGCCCATATGCACCTGTCACTGTATGGTGGGGGAAGTCATCTTCTCCTACACATGTAATGGCTGTAGTTGATAGTGGAGCTGAAGTTACACTTTTGCAAGGAAATCCTTCCAATCACAAAGGAGAATTGATTTATGTAGAAGGTTTGGGAGGGCAAACTACACCAGCAGTTAGGATACGGGTGAAATTGGCTATTGGCAAGGGATCAGGATTTATGACAAATGTTTTGATATCAGAGTTATCCGAAAATATTCTTGGGATGGATGTACTTCAAGGTCAGTCAATTCAGACTGAAAGAGGTACATTCACATTCGGGTATCCTGATAAAGCGTATCTGGTAAGGGCGGTGAAGGCTGTGGTCAGAGGTCATGCGAAATGGACCCCTGTCTACATTCCTCCACCAGAGAAGCCAGTCTGTCTCAAGCAGTACAGACTTCCTGGAGGCCACAAAGAAATTGGGGAGACTATTCAAGAACTGTTGAGAGTAGGGATCCTTAGACCTGCTGTAAGTCCTTTCTCGTCTCCGGTGTTCCCAGTAAAGAAATCTGATGGGACATATAGAATGACTGTGGATTACAGAGGTCTAAACAAAGTGGCACCTCCATTGAAGTCAGCTGTACCAGATATGATCTCAATTGTTGAGAAAATTGCTAAAGATGCAGGAGAATATCATGCTGTGATAGACCTGGCTAATGCTTTCTTTTCAATTTTGATAGACCCAGATTGTCAAGACCAGTTTGCTCTGGTGTGGGACGGCCGCCAGTACACTTTCACTGTCCTTCCGCAAGGCTATCTTCATTCTCCAACGATTTGTCATGGACTGATTGCCCGAGATTTAAGTACCCTAAATTTGAAAGTCGCTGTGTTTCACTACATTGATGACATCATGATCTCTGGGACAAAAGAAGATGTAACTGAAGCACTGCACCTGCTGATACAACACTTGGAGAACAGAGGGTGGGCTATCAACAGAGACAAAGTCCAAGGACCTGCCACAGAGGTGAAATTCCTAGGAATGATGTGGACTGGGCCACAGAGGAAGATTCCAGAGACAGTTGTGCAAACTATCCAGGCCCTGTTGCACCCTACTACCAAAAAGGAGGCACAGAAGTTCATTGGAGTTGTGGGATTCTGGAGATCGTTCATTCCACATCTTGGACTGATTCTGAGGCCTATATACAATGTTACCAGAAAAAAGACTGAGTTCTCATGGGGTTCAGAGCAGCGGACTGCATTCCTGGCTGCTAAAGAAGCTATTTTGCAGCATCAGGGATTGGGACCCGTGAGACAAGGAGTACCATTTCAGCTGGATGTAGTGGAGCAGAATGGTACCATATCTTGGAGTCTGTGGCAGCCAAATGAAAAGAAAGGTCTGAGAGCAATACCTATTGGATTTTGGTCCAAACAACTGACAGGGGCACAGACGAGATACACGCCCCTAGAGAAGTACCTGTTTGGGGGCCTACACAGCACTTCAACATGTAGAGACCATTACAGGAAAGGACACAGTCACCATCCATACTGCATTGCCAATAGCAGGATGGGTGAGAGATAATGGACTGACCACTAGGGCAGCTGTAGCCCAGAACCAGACACTGATGAAATGGAAGTGGTACCTTCAAGAAAGAGGGGGTATTGCAGCTGGGGATGTTAGAGACATTTCAAAACAGTTGGCAGGGCTTGTTACTTTTACCAGCACCCGGCCAGAAGAAGAAATTCCTGTGCTGCAGTCATCCCCCATTCAAGAGGCTCCACCCTTTGAGTCTCTGTCAGAAGACATGAAGGAGTCAGCGTGGTTCACTGATGGTTCAGCCATAATCGCCTCGTCTGGGCGTAAATGGAGAGCAGCAGCCTACAATTCAAGTACAGACACAGTCCTGCAGGAGTCCGGAATCGGAGGGTCCAGTCAGTATGCAGAGTTGAAAGCTGTAGTGATGACTCTTCAGGAGGATCCTTCTTCCCATGTCACTATCTACACTGACAGCTGGGCGGTTTTTAAAGGACTGACAACTTGGAGGCCCACGTGGAAGTCCAATGAATGGATGATTCATGGAAAGGTGGTGTGGGGAGGCAAGGAAGTCTGGGACTACATCTGGAAGGAAGCTCACTCCCGCACCATAAAAGTGGGGCATGTTGATGCACATGTGCCCCTAGTACCAGACTTTGAGAACTATAACAGAGTTGCAGATGAAATCGCAAAAGTGAAGGCAGTTGTGCCAATTGATCCTGTTTTGATGAACTTGGCCAACTGGGCCCACAAGCAATCTGGACATTTGGGGCAGAAAGCAACATATGAATGGGCACAGCAGAGAGGATTGCCTATATCCATGGACATGATAAAGACTGTAATAGGGAACTGTACAGTGTGTGGAGAAGTGTGACAATGGCCATTGCAAAAGTACTCCACTGGGTCGATTAAGAGGGGTGAGAGGCCTGCAGAGATCTGGCAGATTGACTTCATCGGTCCCCTGCCCCGGGGAAACAATGGACTGAGATATTGTTGCACTGCAGTGGACACCTATTCAGGACTATGCTTGTTCATCCTTGCAAACGTGCAGATCAAGCCGCAACACTTCAACTGCTTCAGAAACTTGTCGTTGCTTATGGTTGTCCCAAACAAGTCCAAAGTGATAATGGCTCACACTTTACCGGATTAACAGTACAGCAGTGGGCCAAAGATTCTGGAGTGTACTGGTTGTGCCACATCCCATACCATCCACAGGCAGCTGGTTTGATTGAAAGATACAACGGGCTATTGAAGGACCAGATATGCAAAATTACACCGACACATACACTAAGGGGGGGTCCTCACACAGGCAGTCATGTTGTTAAATTCTAGGCCAATAGCCAAAAGCACACCATATGAGAGGATGGTAGGGTCTGAGGCACAGATTCCACAGCTGGAGTGCAGAGTTCAGTATTTATGTAAGGTTCCTGAAAGAACAGGGTTTAACAGATACCATGTTACTGCTTCCCATGACATAGAAACCAAGAGTGACGTATCTGAAGCTGAAGCCTATCTAGGAATGAGAGGGAATCTGGCAGGAAGGTTTGAAGTTATATTTGCATTGGCAGATGAGCTTCAAGACAGTGGCTGGGACTCTGACTGGTTAGTCGATACTTCTCAGCAAGAGTGGAAAGTGAGGCTACATAACATCAAACCTTCCAAAATAAACAGCAGTGATTTTCTGGGAAATATCAGTATATTTCCTCTCCTCCCTATTGATGTTCTTTGGGAGGGTCAGAGGTGCATACAGGCAGGTGGCAAAGTATTGGTCAGATATCCAGGCAAGAAGCCATTTAGAGGAGAGATTGTAGCTGAAGGGCCAGGATCTACTGTTTATGTATTGTTAGAAGGAACAGATAATCCGCTTTGTTTTCCACTCCACAGGCTGTCTCCGATTTGATCCATAGGAAGACTAGAGAAAAAGTGGTTACATGATGGAAAGAATGACGGAAGATCGCAAGAGCTGTGGAGAACAAGGCCTTTTTGATGTATTCCAAGCCTGGACTTGTTTCTAAAGAACTTTAGAATGGACTTTCTAATGAACTTTTATCCAAAGACTGAAACACCTTCCCAGTGACAGAAATATGGGAAGGGTTGCATTTAAGGAAAATTCATGTGTATATTGAGTTTTTAGTAATGAAGAGATCTTCTGTGTGTGGTCTGAGAGAGAAAAAATAAAAATCATAGGGAGGAATGTATTGCGTTTGTTAAAAATATGATTTTTATTATATTAATCAGACATAGGATACATGGGACAATTTTCCAATAGTCAGATTACCTGTCAGCATTTGGTTTAAGTAGATCTCTCAAACAAATGACAATGGGATTAGATACCATTGTTGTATTTTAGAACATTACCTGTTTGAGATTTCTTTCAGCTCTCAAACTGAAAGAAATCACAGTTTAGATTACAGGTTCATTTTTTGAGTAGACAATAGGTAGATAGTATTGTTGTATTCAATGCTATTGTTGAAATACATCTATGTTTTCTGTTTTGGTAACAATGGTAAACAGCCTGACACACACATAAAAGCAGTAGGCTCACACACCATGTTGCTGTAAGATCATGAAGAAGAACAGGACCTGATCTCCAAGAAGAATCATTGCCAATGGAGATCATGAACAAAGCGTAATCCAAGTTAAGTAACCTTTAAATGTATTTGTAGTTATAGACCATAGGCTGTTCTATTTTCTAGGCATTTTGCTTGTTATAGATATATGTCAGTCTTGTATTTTAGTCCTAATATTGTAATAGTTTTGTATGTACAGCATCTTGTATAGTAAAAGCACATTTACACACTGCAGAAGTCTCAGCTTCCTTGTTATACCACAGAGTAACCTTGCTAGATAAACGCAAGCGAAACAATGGTGCAATTGCTGTTTACATATGACGCCAGACCGACGCTTGCGTTCGCCATTGGGCAAGAGCAGGGCAGGACAGGGGTGCTTTTTTTTTTTTTTTTTATTATTAATTTTGCTTTTTTATTTTATTTTTAAATTGTTCCTTCCAAGTATTATTTTTGTTTTATCATTTTTATTGTTATCTCAGGGAATGTAAATATCCCCTATGATAGCAATAGGTAGTGACAGGTACTCTTTCTTTTGAAAAAACTGGGGTCTTCTAGACCCTAGATTTTTCCTCTGCCCTCAAAGCATCTGACCACACCAAGATCGGTGTGATAAAATGCTTTCCCAATTTCCCAATGGCGCTTTTTATATCCGGGGGGGGGGGGGGCATTCCCTCCCACTGCTTGTAAAAGCAGTCCAGAGGCTAATTAGCCGCTAGGATTGCTTTTACATGAAAGCCGGCCGCAGGCTGAAAAGAATGATACCAAGATGATACCTAAACCCGCAGGCATCATTCTGGTATAAACATTCAAAGTCCAGCAACATACCAGTACGTTGCTGGTCCTTGTTGGACATGTATTGTAATCTTTTTTTTTTTCATGCAGCCAGTTGGCTGAACGAAAAAAGAGATTGATCGGTGGGTATGCCCACCATTAGAATACCGCCCTTCATCCACCCACTTCCAATGATGGGCATACACGCACCATTTATATATGCCGAAGCATGGGGGCATCCTCCCGCAAAAAAGTTATGCCGCACACACATGGTCGGACTTTTCCACGGGCAAGCCTCCGTCGGAATTTCGACCGTATGTACGCGGCATTAGGAGCAAAATCGCTCCTCCGCTCCTGCTGCCCCAATGCTTCGACATATATGCTTTTTTTATTTAACTGTGGTGGTGAAATCACCTCCTACAGCACTGGAGTCGCAGGGATCAGGCCTGTCTCTGCGAACGCTGCAGTTATGTGTGTTTTTGTTTTGTAAGTGACAGTGATCGATCGATACTGCACTTGGGTGGCCTGGGCTGGACGGAGGGGCAAAACGCAGGTGCCAGCAGGTATCTGGGCTGATCCCGCTAACACTGCGTTTTTGGGAACCCTAAACTGCTGGGGACGCTAGTATAGATCTGATCAGATCAGATATTGATCTGTTCAGATACTATACCACTAAGGGGGGTGTATGCTTCACGCGTGGGTGTTAGCGTTACTGGCACTAACCTGACGCTGCCTGGGGTGTGACGCAGACCCTCTCTGACGCTAAAACCTAATTGATATCACCCGCCGGGCGATCAGGGGGTTAAACCTTTATTGGGTTATATACGGCGGGTGCCCTGACACTATAAAAAGCAAACTAACTAACCAGCGTCACCCGTAACACTTATATGGTGATCACTGGTGAAAGGGTTAACTAGGGGCAATCAGGGGGTTAAAACCTTTATTAGATAATATATGGGGGTACCTGACGCTATAAAAACCTGCGGCGAACCTAAAAAAAATTACTGGATACCGATCTGCATCACCGACGCTAAGACAGCGATCAGAAAAACGATTGCTTAGCGACAGTGGTGATAGGGGGTGAAAGGGTTACCTGGGGGGCGATCAAGGGGGTTAAACCTTTACTAGATAATATATTGGGGTACCTGACGCTATAAAAACCTGCGGCGAACCTAAAAAAAATTACTGGCTACCGATCTGCATCACCAACACTAAGACAGCGTTTAGAAAAACGATCGCTTAGCGACAGTGGTGATAGGGGGTGAAAGGGTTACCTGGGGGGCGATCAAGGGGGTTAAACCTTTATTAGATAATATATTGGGGTACCTGACGCTATAAAAACCTGCGGCGAACCTAAAAAAATTTACCGGCTACCGATCTGCATCACCGACACTAAGACAGCGTTTAGAAAAACGATCGCTTAGCGACAGTGGTGATAGGGGGTGAAAGGGTTACCTGGGGGGTGATCAAGGGGGTTAAACCTTTATTAGATAATATATTGGGGTACCTGACGCTATAAAAACATGCGGCGAACCTAAAAAAAATTACTGGCTGCCGATCGGCATCACTGACGCTAAGACAGCGATCAGAAAAATGATCGCTTAGCGACAGTGGTGATAGGGGGTGAAAGGGTTATCTGGGGGGTGATCAGGGGGTTAAACCTTTATTAGGGGGGTTAGGGGGCTACACTGGACCTAAAACTGAATGTACTGACACTTTTACAGTCACTGATTGCAGTGATCAGTAAATAAATGGTCACTGCAATCAGTGACACTGTGACTGGGGGCTGGGGGGGTGATCTGGGGGGCGATTTATGTCCCTATGTGTCCTGGTGTCAGTGTAGTGTTGTGTGCACTGACCTGATGTCTTCTCTTGTACGGCGCTCGGTATATGTGAGCGCCGCACCAGAGATGACATCACTTCCTCCTGCTTCCTCTGCCTGACACAGACAGAGGGGGCATTTCCATTCGCCGGGAGCGATCGCGAGGGGGTGGCCGGAAACGAATGGCTGCCCCCTCATCCCGGTACGCTCCCGGACACTTAGCCACCGCTCACTGTATAGGAGGGGGGTCCGATTGGACCCCCCAACTATACAAAGGCAATCACGTATGCTCTACGTGATTGTGCCTGTCGGTGCCATTCTGCCGACGTATATATACAGTGAGCGGTCGTTAAGTGGTTAATGACCAGGCCATTTTTTGCGATATGGCACTGCCTTACTTTAACTGTCAATTGCGCGGACGTGAGACACTGTACCCAAATAAAATTTATGTCCCTTTTTTTTCCCACAAAAAGAGCTTTCTTTTGGTGGTATTTGATCACCTCTGCGTTTTTTTTTTGCGCTATAAACAAAAAAAGAGCGAAAATTTTGAAAAACAAACAAACAATATATTTAACTTTTTGCTATAAAACATATCCAATAAAAAAGTGTAAAAAAACAATTTTTTTCATCAGTTTAGGCCAATATGTATTCTGCTACATATTTTTGGTAAAATAAAAATCTCAATACGTGTATATTGATTGGTTTGCGCAAAAGTTCTGGCGTCTACAAAATGGGGGAAAGATTTAGATATATTTATTTTATTTTATTGTTCTTACTAGTAATGGCGGGGATCAGCGATTTTTAGCGGTATTGCGGCAGACAAATCTGACTCTAAGTGACACTTTTTGGTGACCAGTGACACCGATACAGTGATCAGTGCTATAAAAATGCACTGATCACTGTATAAATGGCACTGGCAGGGACGGGGTTAACACTAGTGGTGGTCAAAAGGTTAAGTGTTCCCTAGGGAGGTGCTTTCTAACTGTTAGGGGGAGACGGACTGACTGGGAGTAGAGAGAAAGTACTGTTCCTGATCACTAGTAACAGCCGATCTCTCTCTCCTCCCATCAGAACTGGGATCAGTCTTGTTTACATAGGCAGATCCTCGTTCTGCCTCTGTGAGGAGCGATCACGGGTGCCCGTTGGGTATCACGGCTGCCAGGCACGTGCATCAGCTCCCGAACCATGCCTCGGGCGCGTGTGCCCTGTATCTATTATACCAAACGACGTACAGGTACGTAGTTTCGCGCAATAGAGCCGCCCTGCCGCAATATAGGTGCGGTGGGCGGTCCTAAAGTGGTTAAACTTTTTTTGTTTTACTTTTCCTACGTTGCTTCCTGGTTTCCAGCCTAGACCAAAATGTCATACAACCCAGAAGTCCTCATGGGCATTTTTTTTTTCCTTTTACCTGGAGGAGGGGCTTTCTCAGCTATGAACGTTCTGCTTGCATGCCTGAGCAGATGAATTCCAGGAAGTAAACCCTTGATCACAAACTGATGGCTTCAGTAGCAGAAAGCTATTCACATGTTATGCGAATTGGATGCGGTTAAAAACGCATCCAATTCCCATATATGTGAACCCAGCCTTAGTGGGCTGCAGTGTTAATTTTGGCAGCAAATTTCGATTTCATTTTAGTCTTTGGACTAAAATAGCATTTTAGTTTTAGTCCCATTTTAGTCTTCTGAAAGTGTTTTAGTTTTAGTCTTAGTCTTTGACTAAAATGCCATTTTAGTTTTAGTCCCATTTTAGTCATCGTATTTTAGTTGACTAAAATCTCCAGTACATTTTAGTCTAATATAATAATTTTAGTCAACTAAAATTGAATGTTCACAATACACAGCCCCCCACAGTACACAGCACAGCACCCACCCTCTGCACAATACAAACCAACCCACAATACACAGCACAGCCCCCCTGCATTCCCAGGAGACCCCAGCGAAGGTGAACACATGAGGAGGAAGTATATGGAATATCGGTGGCACTTTGGTACCTGTGAGGAGAGTTCCGTGAATCTGAATCGGGCCGATTCGTGCAGGACATAGGCCGTGGTCAGGTCATAGTTGATCGCGAGCCCTTTCCTTGCGTCCGGTGAGGAGCCAGTACTATCAGGGTGATATTCATGTTTGGTTTCCACATTCACGGTGGTGGTGCTTGACTTTCCTATACCTGTGAAACGGTATTATTCTATGTCCCCTCTTTTTTATTTTTCTACCATTGAGCCATCAAGAGGTCCCTAATTATTGGAGGAGTGTCTGTGGTAACCTTGGATCTCCCTTCTATGTAAAGGCCACGGTTGGGTCATAGCCAACTGTGGTTATTTGTCCTTTATCTGGTAAGCAGCCACTTCTAATGGTGTTGATGCCCAGCAGGCTGTGTTAATGTACAGGACTGTTGGATACACTATAGCCCATTGATTTTTCTTCCCTGGATTTTCTCCATCTGGAGGATACACCTCTTTGGACTTGTATATCCCACATTAGGATATTTTCATTTTTGGCGCAGTTTTTTTTCTTTATATTTTCTGCCTATGTTTATCACATTATTGCTGCTGTCTACATTTGTGTAATATTTAATCCTAGCGCAGTTTTTCTTTTTCCCAATACTCTTCCAATACCCTGCCAATACTCATCCATTCATCCATACTCTGTATAGCGGGTATGTGCTTTTCTGTTTGAATCTTGTGGGGAAACTGTGATGTATGGTTCCCTGGGGCCCACCGGGGTTGAGCCATCGTTGCAGTGTCGTACCTCTTTTGGCCTCTCTCGGCGGGTGTATGGTGGGGCGGGGAACCTGCCGTGCTTGCTGGGAGGGGGTATAAAGGGGCGGCCATTTTTGGTGGCGGGAGTCGAGTCCCAGGCACCTTCAGCCTGAGGGCGGTTGTTCGTGTCGGGAGTCGAGGCGGCCTAGGCCTAGAGGATTTACGGAGGTTGTGTTCCATCCCAGGCACCTTTAGCCTGGGGTGAGGTACTTGGATGGAGGTCTGGGACTGAGTGTCCCGGACTAAGGCTCCGCGAGGGATGGACTTCCCAGGGGAACCTGGGAGTGGGTACCCGAATCCAGTGGCGTAAGGGACCGGAGGGGGTACTTACCTGAAGACCTGGTGCAGCAAATTGCCAGTGACGGGTGAGCCTCCGGAGACCGCCCGGAGGGATGTCTTCCTCGATTTGGAGCAGGAATCTACTTCTAGGAAGGAAGTAGGAGAGTTCATTGTGCCTGGGCCTACTCGCATCCACACCCCCCTTGTCTGTTCTCTTTCGTTGAGGGAGTCCAACTGATTGTGTTCACTTTTACATTGAGAAGAATAAAGGAGTGTTGGACTTTATTGGTGTGGGGCTCATTTACTGGCAGACACTGTTCAAGTAACCAGGAGGAGGCTCCAGATGCAGAACACCGACCCGGAGGTAAAAGAGGATTGTCTCCCACTACACACACCTCTGCAGTGGGAACATTGGCGTGGTGACCCCGCACTCTCTCCTCCAAGGTACCCCTAGACAAAAGCCAGAGACAGAAGAATTGATACTAGAGGGAGGGAATGGAGGCCGCTACACGTGGGGGCTCGGGTCCGGGATGGTGTTCGTGCTATTACGGAGTTTGGACGTGTCTGCCCGGAGGAGTTCCGAGTAGGTCGGCCATATCGTTGGCCAAAGTGCATCCCTGCTCGAAGTCGTGGACATGACCCAGTGAAGGGAAAGGCCCGCGCAGAAGAGCGAGAAGAGGGGGGAGCCCAGCCGTGTGAGGGACTACACGTGGGTTCGTGGGCGTGACTCAGGAAAGAAGGAAAAGCCAGCGAACTACAGTGCAGAGGGGAGGAGTCCAAGACGTGTGAAGGACTACACGTGGGGACTTTGGCGCAAAAACTTGCAGTGCGCCATGGACCAGCAGCAAGTCACCATGTTCGGACATACAGCGTGGGCTCCACTTCACCCTTCTACCACGTTTTTGACTGCTGCTGCTCCGGTGACCGATACGGGGATCCGGCTAAAGCCCCGGGGACGATTCGCCCTGTATTCATGCATGGACGTTGAGGCCCTGGGTGTGATTTGTCCCGGCTGCTCGGGACTGGTGTGTCATCTGAAGCCATTCGGGCGATGCGAAGCCTGTGGGGAGTTCTTATTCGAGGTGGATTCAGTCATTGAGAAGCCAAGAACCATCTACCCCGGCCGTACCACAGGCAGCACCACTCAAGTTGGAGGAATCGCCGCTTTGACAGCCATCCCTGTGCGCACTGCAACGACCGCGGAGGAGGTCGTGAGTACTCAAATACGGGAGAAATCCGAGGATGCTGACTCGGTCACCACTGTCTCACAGCGTCCACCGCCGAAGAGAAAGACCGGCATGGTAGCCCTGTCCAGCGGTTGCGGTGGACCATCTCGCCTGCCTACGCCTGGCCCGGATGGATCTGGTGAGAAGAGTTCCGGACGTCCCGCCTCAGGAAAAGGCAGAGGTAAGCCAGGCTGAGGGACTTGGTGTGTGGGCGGAGGTGTCCGGGGACTCACAGCCCTGTGTGTCCGTGGGGGGTGGTAGTCCCGTTTCCACTACAGGCTACATACCCGCGGAGGAGTGTGACACCTCCGACCTAGAGTTGCTCTCTGATATGGGAGACAATGTCGCCATTGACAAACTGTTTGCTCAATATGGCTGGGACAAAGTGCCTCTCGCCTCGTCCCGCAGAACCAGGGACCCACCCATGTCTACAGGGGATAGTACACCTCGGGTGGAGGCACCAGCGCCTGAGGAGGGGTCCCGTCCCCAGCCTACTCTCGCCTCCCCGGTGCCACCTGCACCTAATGCTTGGGAGAAGAGACTGTTGTTGCGGGCACCTATGCCCAGAATGGAGGTGATCAGAGCACCTTGTCACCCGGATGCCATAGTCTTGCCAGGTGAAGGGGACAAAGCCACCATGCCTCCACTGGTGAGACTACAACGCCTGTTTTGTCAAAAGGTTGCTGCTGAATATGGGTGGGAGTACCCATACCTGTCCAAAGAGTTACTGTATGAAGTAGAAGTTTGCCGGGAGCGGTGGTACAAAGACTTTGTGTGGACCCACATTCAAGTCCCACACGCCCACGGGTACCTTGCATGCTCCCATAAGGCATCTCAGCGCTTTAAAGATTGCAAGGCAGAGTGGATGTTGGGGTGGCATATTCACGCGGACAAGGTGCTGATTCGACGCAAGGAAGGAGAAGATGTCGAATACCAAATAGAGACTCTGGATCAGCATCTGAAACCCCTTGTCCTGCTGCACCCTTGTTTCTATCTATAGGAGAAGAGAGACTCCGTTTTGTTCTTTACACTGCTGGTTCGTTGTTCTTGTTACCCAAAGGAGTTGAAGGACTATTCCTGTTTGTTCTTCAATTTTCCAGCAAGCAATCACAGACTCTGGGGTAGATAGGGCCCAAAGAAGAAGGAAAGTTCCACAAGTGCAGTTACCGCGGCACTGTCACCAGGTGGCAGTGTCGTGCATCGGCATTCATTGTTCATACACACACTTTTTGAAGGAAGGGATTTCTCTGCGGAGAAGTTTTTTTGTTCTCACACGAACATATGTGTCAGGGATTTGTGTGTTTAACTTTTCTTTTCCCCTCTGCAGGAGAGCATCCCATCAAGACCACTGAGAATGGGGTGGGTCTTAGCCAGGATGGGTGGGGAGTGAGGTTTTGTGAAGATGTGATTTCAATGTTGTTGTTATGTGTTGTTGTTTCCCTTTCCCTCCCTTTTCATGTGAGGCTCAGGCACAACTGCTCTAGCTAGTTTTAGTTTTCTAAAGTTTGTTTTTTGAAAATTTTAGTCGGTTTCTGGATTGGACTATGTCAGCCATTGAGGGCATGGTTTGTTCCAGACACTGGGGACCAGTGTCAAACCACCAGGGGGAGAGTGTAGCGGGTATGTGCTTTTCTGTTTAAATTTAGTGGGGAAACTGTGATGTACGGTTCCCTGGGGCCCACCGGGTGGCGCTGTCACTCCACGTCAAAAAACATGCACGACTTTACAGGCATACTATACACACACCCTAGGTGCGAAATTTAAAGGAATATTTCACTTTTTTTGTTTCACTTTAAGCATTATTAAAATCACTGCTCCCGAAAAAACGGGCGTTTAAAAAAAAAAAAATTGCATTGATACATGTCCCCTGGGGCAGGACCCGGGTCCCCAAACACTTTTTAGGACAATAACTTGCATATTAGCCTTTATAATTAGCACTTTTGATTTTGAACGTTCGAGTCCATTGTATTTAATAGGGTTCTAAAGTACGCGCAAACTTTCTGTCTGTTCGCAGGTTCTGGTGCGAACCGAACAGGGGGGTGTTCGGCTCATCCCTACTCTGCAATACTCATCCATCCATACTCAGACATACCCATCTACAGTGGGTATGGAAAGTATTCAGACCCCCTTAAATTTTTCACTCTTTGTTATATTGCAGCCATTTGCTAAAATCATTTAAGTTCATTTTTTTCCTCATTAAAATACACACAGCACCCCATATTGACAGAAAAACACAGAATTGTTGACATTTTTGCAGATTTATTAAAAAAAAAAAAAAACTGAAATATCACATGGTCCTAAGTATTCAGACCATTTGCTCAGTATTTAGTAGAAGCACCCTTTTGATCTAATACAGCCATGAGTCTTTTTGGGAAAGATGCAACAAGTTTTTCACACCTGGATTTGGGGATCCTCTGTCATTCCTCCATGCAGATCCTCTCCAGTTCTGTCAGGTTGGGTGGTAAACGTTGGTCTCTCCAGAGATGCTCAATTGGGTTTAAGTCAGGGCTCTGGCTGGGCCATTCAAGAACAGTCATGGAGTTGTTGTGAAGCCACTCCTTCGTTATTTTAGCTGTGTGCTTAGGGTCATTGTCTTGTTGGAAGGTAAACCTTCGGCCCAGTCTGGGGTCCTGAGTACTCTGGAGAAGGCTTTCATCCAGGATATCCCTGTACTTTCATTCGATTGCAACCAGTCGTCCTGTCCCTGCAGCTGAAAAACACCCCCGCAGCATGATGCTGCCACCACCATTCTTCACTGTTGGGACTGTATTGGACAGGTGATGAGCAGTGCCTGGTTTTCTCCACACATACCGCTTAGAATTAAGGCCAAAAACTTCTATCTTGGTCTCATCAGACCAGAGAATCTTATTTCTCACCATCTTGGAGTCATTCAGGTGTTTTTTTTAGCAAACTCCATGCAGGCTTTCATGTGTCTTGCACTGAGGAGAGGCTTCCGTCGGGCCACTCTGCCATAAAGCCCCGACTGGTGGAGGGCCGCAGTGATGGTTGACTTTCTACAACTTTCTCCCATCTCCCAACTGCATCTCTGGAGCTCAGCCACAGTGATCTTTGGGTTCTTCTTTACCTCTCTCACCAAGGCTCTTCTCCCCCGATAGCTCAGTTTGGCCGGACGACCAGCTCTAAGAAGGGTTCTGGTCGTCCCAAACATCTTCCATTTAAGGATTATGGAGGCCACCGTGCTCTTAGGAACCTTAAGTGCAGCAGAATTTTTTTTGTAACCTTGGCCAGATCTGTGCCTTGCCACAATTCTGACTTTGAGCTCTTCAGGCAGTTCCTTTGACCTCATGAATCTCATTTGCTCTGACATGCACTGTGAGCTGAAAGGTCTTATATAGACAGGTGTGTGGCTTTCCTAATCAAGTCCAATCAGTATAATCAAACACAGCTGGACTCAAATGAAGGTGTAGAACCATCTCAAGGATGATCAGAAGAAATGGACAGCACCTGAGTATCACAGTAAAGGGTCTGAATACTTAGGACCATGTGATATTTCAGTTTTTCTTTTTTAATAAATCTGCAAAAATGTCAACAATTCTGTGTTTTTATGTCAATATGGGGTGCTGTGTGTACATTAATGAGGAAAAAAATGAACTTAAATGATTTTAGCAAATGGCTGCAATATAACAAAGAGTGAAAAATGTAAGTGGTTCTGAATACTTTCCGTACCCACTGTATACTCGGCTATCCCACCGCCACTCAGCCATACCCACCCAGCCATACTCAGCCATCCCATCCATACCCAGCCATCCACATCCACGGCTCATCCATGCCACATCAGTTCATGTCCATGCCACTACAGTGCCTCAAAGTGTAATTAGATAGTCAAATTAGACTTGAAATTTATGCCCCTAGAACGCCTGCTGGTGCTCCCTGCTTGTTGGGCCTCTGTATGTGGCCATGCTGTGTAAAAGTCTCACATGTGGTATCGCCATACTCAGGAGGAGTAGTAGAATGTATTTTGGGGTGTAATTTGTGGTATGCATATGCTGTGTGTGAGAAATAACCGGATAATGACAATTTTGTGAAAAAAAAAGAAAAACAAATCTTGATATTGCAAAGAATTGTGGGAAAAATTTACAACTTCAAAAACCTCACTATGCCTCTTTCTAAATACTTTGGAATGTCTACTTTCCAAAAAGGGGTAATTTGGGGGGTATTTGTACTTTCCTGGCATGTAAGAGTCTCAAGAAATGAGATAGGCCGTCAGTACTTCAGGTGTGATCAATTTTCAGAGATTGGCACCATAGCTTGCGGACTCTATAACTTTCTCACCGACCAAATAATATACATCAATTTTGATTATTTTTACCAAAGATATGTAGCAGTATAAATTTTGGGCAAAATTTATGAAGACAAATTACTAATTTGCTAAATTTTAACAGAAACAAAGACAATTTTTTATTTATTTTTTACAGAATTTTCAGTATTTTTTGATTTATAGCGCAAAAAATAAAAAAAAACCCAGCTGTGATTAAATACCACCAAAAGAAAGCTCAATTTGTGTGAAAAAAAGGACAAACATTTCTTATGGGTACAGTGTTGCATGACTGAGTAATTGTCATTCAAATTGTGAGAGCACCGAAATCTGAAAATTGGTCAAGTGGTTAAAGTTCATGTGCGTGTAAAGGCAGGCGTCCCAATACTTTTAACAATATAGTGTATGTGAAAGCTAACAAAAACACAGATGTGGGTATTGGATCTGACACCTGTTTGGCTTTAAAGAAAATGTATTCACAAGATTTGTTGCACAGAATCACAATTCCTTTAACACATTAAATTTATTATGTAGATTAGCTGTTGGAATGGCAGTAGTGATGTTGCCTATAGAAACTGTCTGTTTTTTTTTTTTTTTATAATTAATTTGTTTTTCCTGAACAAAAGCATTGTACAAGGGACATATCTGCTGACTCAATTTCACCAGTGGAGTCTAGTCTTATTTATCCTCTCTGTTTACTGCTATAATAAGTCAGCAACCTGAACAAATATGAGCATATCAGGTATCCTGACATTCACTAGCTGCGTGCTTGCTCTAGGCCTGTGACTAAATTGTAGAAAAAGATTGAAGAGAAGGCCGCAGTGGCAGCTCCCACTTGTCTGTACTGAAAGGTTCCCTTTAAGCTAATCTTAATATCGGTCGAGGTTATTATAAATTAATGAGCTTCAATGAACACGACAAAAAATGTAATGAAAAATGTTTTCCCTTTATCTTACATATGCTAGATGGGGTGTTGTATTTGATTGCTAACATGGTTTTACAAAGTAACCCTCTATTGTTTTAGGCACTATTTAAACGTAACCTCTCATTATATTATTTTTTGTCTTAATTTTTTTAATGGCAATTCCTTCTGTAATGCTAGCACATGGGCCCCAGGGGGAGCCAGAGATCAGAAAAAAACATGGGTAATTTTATACTGACAATTGATCCATTATACATATGTTACTGATATTTAAATTGTTATGACAATCATATAGCCCACACATTACTGAAAGTACTTTTTTTATTTTATTTAAAGATACAGATTTTGCCATTTGCGGCAAGTCTGGAGTACTAGCAATTGTTTGTTCAAATATCTGCTAAAAATTTAACTCTCTCATTATATTATTATGTACATAGATTGAAGAGCTAAAACCACAAGAATATAAGGTGCTCGATGGAGAAGATCACAGCATACAGCCGAAACTGAATTCACCAAAACCATGTCGGTTACAGAAAACACCAAAGGTAGATTGTGTTGAAGTAACAAATATGTATAGATTGTGGTGGGTTTAATCATGGTACTGGTTTTTTCTGTCTGTCTTTTAAGGTTCAGGCAACAAGATCTATGGATTTGAGTTACCAGGTCTGCCCCTTTGCCACAACCAATAATAGGGGTCTTTCTTTTTTTAACGCCTGTCTTCATTTTACTTTATTGCAAGACAGATATCCCATCTCCTACATTGGGAAGGATGAGACTAGAGAGCTGAAGGAAATGTGTAAACAAACATATCCTGCATTAAGGCCCCTGTCACGTACCTGATGGTAGTGAGCCCGAATTGCAGGGGACGGCCTCCCTTACGGCCCCCACTCCCGGCCCCCTGGTAAGGTGACAGTTGGCACAGGAGTAAGGAGTGGCACGGGTGCCTGGCAGGATCAACTGTGGTGAGGTGGTGATTCAAACACCCGGAAGCTTCTTTGCAGAATACCGGAACTGGAACGGCTAGCAGGCTGGATCGGAAGTAGCACAGCAGACTGGATCGGTCTCGCAGACTGGATCGGAAGAAGCACAGCAGACAGGATCAGCTAGCAGGCAGGTTCAGCTTAGCAGGCTGGATCTGGGACAGCTCAGCAGACTGGATCAGTCTCGCAGACTGGATCGGAAGAAGCACAGCAGACAGGATCAGCTAGCAGGCAGGTTCAGCTTAGCAGGCTGGATCTGAGACAGCTCAGCAGACTGGATCGGTTAAGCAAACTGGATCGGAACCAGGAACAGGGTAGTAAACAGGCCGGGTCAGATATCAGGCGGGCAGCAGAAGTACAGGGTGCAGGCAAAGGGTAGTCACAACAAGCCGGGGTTGGGTGCAGGCAGATAACAGGTTGGTCAAGGTAAGCCGGGTCTTTTAGCACAGGTATGGTCTCAGATCAGGGTTTAGCACACAACGCTGTAGAGCAGACAGCAGGGACTGTCTGTAACTGACAGGTTTAAATAGTCTCTCTGGCGCCACCCGCTGGACGCATGCGCGAACGGAGACCAGGAAGTCCGGGACGCCTGTTTCTGGCAGGATCTCCATGACATTGCCCCCCCCCAAGGGGCAGCCTCCGGATGCCCATCCGGGCGAACTTTTCAGGGTGAGACCTTTTAAAGGACTGTACCAGACTCTTAGCGTAGATGTTCCCCTCGGGCTCCCAAGAATTCTCTTCGGGTCCATACCCCTTCCACTTTATCAAAAACTGGTTCTGGTTCCTTCTCCTCCTGTAATCCAGGATAGCCTCTACTTCAAACTCCTCTTCCCCATCTATAATAACAGGGTCAGGGGTAACAGAGCTTCGGCCAGGAAAGGGATTGGAAATAGATGGTTTCAACAGTGACACATGGAATACTGGGTGGATCTTCAATGAATCCGGGAGTTCCAGTTCAAAAGCCACTTCATTGATTTTCCTTTTAACCGGAAAAGGTCCTAGGAACTTGGGACCCAATTTCTTTGAAGGGCATGCCATCCTCAAGTTCACTGTAGACAGCCACACCAGGTCACCGGGTACCAGTACCAACTCACCCCGTCTCTTCTTGTCAAAAGTTAATTTGTTGTGTTCCTGGGTCCTGGTCATAGTTTCCTGCAAAAGTTGGTTATTGGTGGAAAAGAAATTTATTTTCTCCTGTACTGCTGGCACCGCACATTCGGGAAGAGAATTGGGTAGGAATGAAGGGTGAAAACCAAAGTTGGCAAAGAACGGGGTCTGCTTGGTGGCGGAGTGGATGGAGTTGTTGTAGACGAATTCGGCCAAAGGAAGCAGGGAAATCCAGTTATCTTGTGTAAAAGAGGAGAAGCAGCGCAGGTACTGCTCCAGAGTTTGGTTAGTCCTTTCAGTCTGTCCATTGGTCTGGGGGTGATAGGCGGAAGAGAATGACAGTTCTATATCCAAGGCCTTACAGAGGGACCTCCAGAAGTGGGAGGTGAACTGTACCCCTCGATCTGAAACAATGTTGGCTGGTACCCCGTGGAGTCTGACGATTTCCTTGATAAATGCCTGTGCTGTTTCAGGGGCAGAGGGAGTGCCTTTCATAGGAATAAAGTGTGCCATTTTGGACAGACGATCGACTATCACAAAGATAGTGGTATGATCTTCTGCTGGAGGTAACTCGACAATGAAGTCTATGGATAACATCCTCCATGGTCTGTCTGGAACAGGCAAAGGTCTTAATAAGCCCCAGGCCTTGGTTCTATGAGTCTTGTTCCTGATGCAGGTAGTGCAGGACTCCACAAATTCTTTACAATCTTCCCGTAATTGAGGCCACCAAAAGGTACGCTGTACCAAGTCGGTGGTCTTCGCTATGCCAAAGTGCCCGGCTAATGCATGGTCGTGGCAGAGTTCCAGGACATATACTCGTAGATCCTCGGGGATATAGATCTTGTCCTTATGCCAGAGCAACCCGTCCTTAACCTGCAGTTCCAATTCAGGAGAGGGCAACTGCCCTGCGGAGGCTTGTTTAAGTCTGGAGAGCAAGTTTTCCTGAAGCAAGAGGAAATTCCCAGGGGCAAGGATGGTATCCGGAAGAGAAACTTCTTTGGGTTTGTGAAACATCCGAGACAAGGCGTCAGGCTTAGTGTTCTTGGAGCCTGGACGATACGTGACATGGAACGAAAACCTGGAGAAAAAAAACGCCCATCTGGCTTGTCATGGTTTCAGTCTCTTTGCGGATCTCAGATATTCCAGGTTCTTATGGTCAGTAAATATCAGAATTGGATGGGCAGCTCCCTCCAGCAGATAGCGCCATTCTTCTAGCGCAGACTTAATCGCCAGCAACTCCCGATCCCCCACATCGTAGTTCCTCTCTGCTGTTGACAACTTGCGTGAGAAGAAGGCCACTGGGTGAAGCAGGGCCTTGGTTCCTTGTCTCTGGGACAATATTGCCCCTACAGCGATTTCGGATGCGTCTACCTCGAGGACGAATGGTAAAGAGGAATTCGGATGCTTCAAGACGGAAGCAGAGGTAAAAAGTCCCTTAAGGGCCTCAAAGGCCTTTTGGGCCTCGGAGGACCAATGGAAGCGGTTCCCCTGTTGGGTTAATTGAGTGATTAGTGCAATGATGGCCGAGAATCTTCTGATGAACTTGCGGTAAAAATTGGCAAAACCGACAAAACGTTGGATTCCCTTCTTGTCTGTAGGGACTGGCCAGTCTAGGATTGCAGCAATCTTCTGGGGGTCCATTTCGATGCCCTCACTGGAGATGATTAATCCCAAGAATGGTATACTTCCCTGCTCGAACGCACGTTTTTCGGCTTTCGCATATAGGCAATGTTGTCGAAGCCGGGCTAACACACTCTTGACATGCCTGCGATGGGATTCGAGGGAGGAAGAGAAAATTAATATGTCGTCTAGATAGACGATAACAAATAAGTCCAGAAAGTCCCGAAGGGCATCATTAATGAAGTATTGAAACGTGGCGGGGGCATTGCACAACCCGAAAGGCATCACCAAATACTCGAAGTGCCCAAATCGAGTACGGAAAGCAGTCTTCCACTCATCTCCGTCCCTGATGCGGACCAAATTATAGGCTCCATGGAGATCAAGCTTGGTGAAGACATTGGCAGCCCCCAGTCTCTGGAATAACTCTGGCATCAAAGGAAGGGGATAACGGTTCTTCACTGTAATTTTATTTAATTTGCCGTAATCCACGCAAGGACGAAGGGTATGGTCCTTTTTCTCGACGAAAAAGATGCCCGCGCCTGCTGGAGACGTGGATGGGCGAATAAACCCCTTCTTCAGGTTCTCGTCAACGTATTCCCTTAGTGCCCCCTGTTCAACCTCTGTCAACGGAAAAAATCCTTCCAAATGGGATTTCAGCCCCAGGTAATAGTTCAATGGGGCAGTCGTAGGCTCGATGGGATGGTAGAACCTCCGCCCGTTGTTTACTGAATACATCCAGGTACTCATGATAGACTTCTGGAATAGACTGACGTAATTCAGCTTCTGAATCCAGGCAGAGCAGGTTAGACGGCCCATGAGGGGCGTGAGAGCCACAGAACTGCTGGCAGTAAGGTGACGAAAAGGTGACTTCCCCTGTGGCCCAGTTGATGGCAGGGTTGTGAGCTTGCAGCCAGGGCATACCGAGGATCACAGGGAATAATGGAGAAGAGATGATGTCCATACGTAACAGTTCGTAGTGGGAACTGGAAATGACAGCAGGAATAGGAGCAGTCTCTAGAACTACAGGGCCGGATTTAATAGCAGACCCATCAGCCAGGTGAACAGAGAGTCCATGGGTCTTGGGAAGGAGAGGAATCCGATGTTTAGCAGCGAATGAAGAGTCCATGAAACAACTGCAGGCCCCAGAATCAATAATGGCGGGGGTTGGTAGGGTCTTTCCTGAAAGCTGCAATGAGACTGAAAGGGCCAGATGAGATGCGGTCTTGGCTATAGGACCCGTGTATTCAGGAATCATAGAGAGACATTTACGGAGCTTCAGAGGGCAGTTCCTAACGTAATGTCCAGGCTCTCCGCAATACAGACACAGATTGTTCATCCGACGACGTTGTCGCTCCTCCGGGGTAAGGGAAGGACGAAGAACCCCAAGCTGCATGGGCTCAGGTGCGTTGGGTGCGGAAGCTGGTGATGCAGAGGGTACTGGGTGCAGATGACTTGGAGCCTTTGGGAGCATCCAGGTTGGGTGAGAGAACCCTGTAGCTCTCTCAGCTCTTCGTTCTCTTAGGCGTTGATCGATCTGTATGGTTAACTCGATCAATGCATTCAAGGTCTGTGGCACCCCAACTCTAGCCAGCTCATCTTTCAGAGAATCAGAGAGTCCCATGCGGAACTGGTGACGGAGAGCGGCATCGTTCCAGTCCGTATCTGCGCTCCACCGCCTAAACTCGGCCACGTAGTCCTCTGCTGCCCTGCGTCCCTGCTGAAGGGTGCCGCTTCTGCAGTTGCTGAAAGCTGGGGATCCTCGTATAGCTGAGCCATAGCGTCAAAGAAGGAGGGAAGGTTGGTCAGAACTATGTCCTTTCGTTCCAGGAGACGGTGGGCCCAGGCTTGGGGGTCCCCGGTAAGCAGGGAAACCACAAAGCCCACTTTAGTGATTTCCAGAGTGAAGGTTTGTGGCTGGAGGGTGAAGTATAGTTCGCAGGAGTTGCGAAAAGCCCTAAAGCTACTTCGATTTCCGGAAAATCTTTCGGGTGCAGGGACCCTAGGTTCTGGAGGAAGCATTACTATTGTTTGGGTTGGTTCAGTCCCAGCGTAAGAGGTGGAAGCATGGGGAAGTCCTTCGGTTCCGGTAGGGTTGGGAAGAACCAGTAACCGTTCTTCCAGCCGGGTGTAGTTTTGTTGAAGGTCCTTGACTGCTTCGGTTAGATCTGCCAGATGCTGACACAGATCTTCCATAGGGGAGGCTCCCTGCTCAGGCTCAGGCATGGCTGTCTGCTACTGTCACGTACCTGATGGTAGTGAGCCCGAATTGCAGGGGACGGCCTCCCTTACGGCCCCCACTCCCGGCCCCCTGGTAAGGTGACAGTTGGCACAGGAGTAAGGAGTGGCACGGGTGCCTGGCAGGATCAACTGTGGTGAGGTGGTGATTCAAACACCCGGAAGCTTCCTTGCAGTATACCGGAACTGGAACGGCTAGCAGGCTGGATTGGAAGTAGCACAGCAGACCGGATCGGTCTCGCAGACTGGATCGGAAGAAGCACAGCAGACAGGATCAGCTAGCAGGCAGGTTCAGCTTAGCAGGCTGGATCTGGGACAGCTCAGCAGACTGGATCGGTCTCGCAGACTGGATCGGAAGAAGCACAGCAGACAGGATCAGCTAGCAGGCAGGTTCAGCTTAGCAGGCTGGATCTGAGACAGCTCAGCAGACTGGATCGGTTAAGCAAACTGGATCGGAACCAGGAACAGGGTAGTAAACAGGCCGGGTCAGATATCAGGCGGGCAGCAGAAGTACAGGGTGCAGGCAAAGGGTAGTCACAACAAGCCGGGGTCGGGTGCAGGCAGATAACAGGTTGGTCAAGGTAAGCCGGGTCTTTTAGCACAGGTATGGTCTCAGATCAGGGTTTAGCACACAACGCTGTAGAGCAGACAGCAGGGACTGTCTGTAACTGACAGGTTTAAATAGTCTCTCTGGCGCCACCCGCTGGACGCACGCGCGAACAGAGACCAGGAAGTCCGGGACGCCTGTTTCTGGCAGGATCTCCATGACAGGCCCATTCACGTGTTTTTGCACTTTGCCACACTACACTCATAGGGCAGCCCATTCATTTCTATAGGGCTGCCCTATGTGAACAAACGTGGCAAAGTAGCTTGTGCACCTTTTTTAAGCGTCTATGGTTTTTAACAGGCGTAAATTGTCACTTTTTTGCATGAAAAATGCATGTCTGCTTCAGGGTTCCATTAACCGTAAATGGAACTGCAAGCATGAGAAACAGTCTTGTGCCCCACAACCAAAATTACAGGTGCCACTCAAGGTTCCACCAGGTCCTCCTGCATGATAAACTACTAGGAGTCCCGACAGGAACAAAGCTTATCCCAGAAACACACATCTAGTAGGGAAAGGAAGTCTTAAAAGTCACACATCACTGCAAAACCCTGTAAAGAGGTGTATGAGAGCCTCAGCCTAGGCTCCAACCAGGCTACGTCCCAACGCGTTTCACTCCACCCCAGAGCTTAAAGTTGTTGTAAAGGCAGAAGGTTTTTTATCTTCATGTATTCTATGCATTAAAGTGATTGTAAAGCTTTTTCTATTTTTTATTTAAATAACAAACATGTCATACTTACCTCCACTGTGCAGCTCGTTTTGCACAGAGTGGCCTGATCGGTGACTTCTGGGGTCCCTCGGCTCCTCCCCACATCAGATAACCCCCTAGGAAAAGCGCTCTCCCGGGGGGGTTACCTTGCGGGCACACTCCTGAGTCATTGGATTTGATTGACAGCAGCAGGAGCAGCCAATGGCTGCGCTGCTATCAATCTATCTAATCAAGAGCCGGGACCCCGTGGAGAGAGGGACAGCGCGTCACCGCGGAGTGAATTCCACGGCTCAGGTAAGTAAAACGGGGGGGCTGGTGACTGACAAAGGATGCATTAAGGTGAAAAAACATGAGGGATTACAACCCCTTTTAAGATGAAAAAAAAACACCTGTGTGCAGCAGCCGCCCCAATACTTACCCGAGTCCTATCTAGATCCAACGATGTTGCAATGGTGTCTCGGCTGCCCGGGACCCCCCTCCTCATTGGCTGAGACAGCCATGCGGCGCCATTGGCTCTCGCTGCTGTCAAAGTCAGTCAGCCAATGAGAGACGGGGTGGGGCCAAACCATGACTCAGTGTCTGAATGGACCCAGGGAGCTGTGGCTCGGGTCGGGTGCCCCATAGCAAGCTGCTTGCTGTGGGAACACTCAACAGGAGGGAGGGGCCAGGAACACCGAAGAAGGCCCCAAAAGATAACAGGATCTGGGCTACTCTGTGCAAATTCACTGCCCAGGGCAGGTAACTATAACGTTTGTTATTTTTAACTACAAAAAACAAGACTTTAGTATCACTTTAATCGTCCCATGATTAAGCTCCAAGGAAACACATTAGGTGTGGCCTGGTTGGAGCCCGAGCTGAGGCTGTCATACACCTCCTTACAGTGTTTTCTTGTGTTGTGTTGTGTGACTTTTAGGACTTCCTTTCCCTGCACAGGTTTAACCGCATTTTGTAAACACGTACAAAAACATGCGATTATGTGCACATTCACAAAACACTATAGAATGAATGCCACCTAATAACTGCCATTTCTCTTATCGTCCATGGACTGACACAGCTCTCATACTGTTTACGTGTGGGTATATATCCCTGCTTGCAGGAGAAGACCTAGGCAGAATGTTAGAAACATTCTACAACAAAACCAGAGCTGAACAGCCCCGCCCAGGGGGGCGGTCCCCCCGGACATTACCCTCCCACTTGCAGCCTCAGTTTTTTTTCTGCCTAAGAGAAGGAGAAGACGTGGCTCTCTCAGGAGCCAGTCTCCTGGAAGATTTTACTCTTAATTTTTATTCCTTTGGGAATTTTATTATTTTATTTTTGAGACCTTCAATCAACTGTCAGCTGGGCAACAGGTTGGGTACACTGGTATCCTCGTAGTCTTCCCTGTCCGACCATCGAGCGTGCTGATCCTCGCCTTGTGTGCGTGAGACTCAGTTCACGACATGCCCCATGACTCCAGGGGTGGCTGGGTTGCTTTTAGCTCCTGCGTTCCTCTCAAGATTAAACAGTACCTGACTGACTGTATCTCTTGCGGTGGACCGGGCCGACAGCTACGCAGTACTGCTCTGTGATAGGTCTGTCTGAAACAAGCCAGTGGGTCCCTCTGGGATGGGTAAGTAGTCGCTCCTGCTACAGGTGACTACATGCTGGCTGTGTTTCTTTATATGGGGGGTTTCTCCCTGTCTCCCCCCTGTTATGCTGCTCTCTGCACCCTGTTTGTGGCCAGGTCCAGGGATCCTTGGGCGGATGCCTTTGGATCCGTTGGTGGGCCCCATGGGGTCATTATCACTGCTTCCTCGCCTGCTGCGCAGGGTTGTGGCCGAAGGGATTCCGGTGATCCTCTTTGCGCCGGGTGGGTCTCTGCGTCATTGCTAGGCTGATCTGGTACGTCTCATCGCGGACGTTCCTTGGCGGTTGCCAATAAAGGAAGACCTTCTGTTTCAAGGTCCTATTTTTCATCCTGTTTTAGAGTCTCTGACTTAATGGCATAGCTATTAAAAGCCAGGTGCTGAGAGTCCGAGGTCTCTCGGATTCGGTCATTTCGACCATGTTCAGGGCACGGAAGTCTTCCGCTTGAAAGATATATCACCGTACCTGGGAAGCTTACATCGCTATGTTCGAAGAGCTGGACTAGCGTCCACGGACGTATTCCGTCCCCAGAATCCTGCGGTCCTTGCAGCATGGTATGACCCAAATGCTTGCTTTGAGTACCATTAGGGGTCAGTTTCGGCCTTGGCCGTCTTCCATCAGCAACCACTAGCGGGTCATTCCTTGGTAGCACCTTTGTGCAGGGGGTTCGCCATGTGCTCCCTCCTGTTGAAACCTCCTCTCCCTCCTCGGGATTTGAATTTGGTGCTCTCGGTTCTCCAGGAACCTCACTTTGAAAATATCAGAGATATTCCCCTCTTGACCTTTTCTCAGGAGGTGGCCTTCTTAGTGGCCATTACTTCTGTCAGACGGGTGTCTGAGTTGGCGGCCTTGTCCTGCAAGTCGCCCTATTTGGTCATCCATAAGGATAAGGCGGTGTTGCGTCCCCGACCTTCCTTTTGCAAAAGGTGGTCTCTGCTTTTCACCTACATGTGGACATCGTCCTCCTGTCCTTGTGTCCTCACACATCGCATTCCAGAGGGTTTGCGCTTCACACATTTTATGTGGTACGTGATATGACTCACTAGTTGTGTCTGTCTCTGGTCCGAAACAGGGCCGAGCGGTGTCGTCTGACACCTTTTCTAGATGGATCAGACAGACTGTTATACATGCCTATGCCATTAAGGGGTGACCCCTCCCTTTCCGGTTACGGCACATTCCACCAGGGCAATTGGTGCTTCCTGGGCTTTCCGACATCAAGCGTCGGTTGCACAAGTGTGCAAGGCGGCGACCTGGTCGTCCGTTCATGCCTTTTCAAAATTCTATAAGGTTGATGTGGCTGCATCTTCGGATGCTTCCTTCGGCCGCAAAGTGTTGCAGGCCGCTGCTTCATATTGCAACTCCTCCGTTGAGGAGCTCTGCTGGTTTGGAGTGAAGTTTTGGTTGTTCCTTTACTATTTGCTCCCACCCTTTTCTTCTACTGCTTTGGGACGTCCCACACGTAAACAGTATGAGAGCTGTGTCAGTCCATGGACGATAAGAGAAAATAGCATTTTTGTACTCGCCGTAAAATCCGTTTTCTCTGACGTCCATGGACTGACACAGCACCCACCCTTCCTTTTAAGGTTTGTACTGCTTTGTTACGAACTGAGGCTGCTAGCTGTAAGTGGGAGGGTAATGCCTGGAGGGACCACCCCCCTGGGCGGGGCTGTTCAGCCCTGGTTTTGTTCTAGAATGTTTCTAACATTCTGCCTAGGTCTTCTCCTGCAAGCAGGGACATATACCCACACGTAAACAGTATGAGAGCTGTGTCAGTCCATGGACATCAGAGAAACGGATTTTACGGTGAGTACAAAAATCCTATTTTTACATGGTTTAATCTGTTCTACCTCTCCTAGCTATAGAATGTGCATAACCGTTGAATTGAACAAAACTCTATAGTTTAAAATCATCTTAAAGTTAACCCATATCAGTATGTTGGCATGTATGTTACTGTATAGTGTGACATACAGTAGGTGCCGCCGATATTGTATATCTATCGCGCTCCCATCGCCGAGATTCTCGGCGACAGGAGTGCCGAGATCTAGGCAATAGGGTGGCGACACGTGTCGCGCTCGCTGCAATAGCGAGGAGACGCGACACTGTATTGAGCGGGATCCACGCCAATTTTTAAAGAAAAAATCTGCGTGGGTTCCCCCTTCAGGGGCATACCAGGCCCTTGGGTCTGGTCTGGATTTGAAGGGGAACCCTACGCCGAAAAAACGGCGTGGGGGTCCCCCTCAAGATCCAAACCAGACCCTTATCCGAGCACGCAACCTGGCCGGCCGCAGGGGAAGAGGGGGGGGGGACGAGAGCACCCCCCCTCCCTCCTGAACCGTACCAGGCCGCATGCCCTCAACATAGGGGGTTTGGTGCTCTGGGGCAGGGGGGCGACCTGCGGCCCCCGCACCCCAGAGCACCCTGCCCCCATGTTGATGAGGACAGGGCCTCTTCCTGACAACCCTGGCCGTTGGTTGTCGGGGTCTGCGGGCGGGGGGCTTATCGGAATCCGGGAGCCCCCTTTAATAAGGGGGCCCCCAGATCCCGGCCCCCCCACCTTATGTGAATGAGTATGGGGTACATCGTACCCCTACCCATTCACCTGGTGGAAAAAAAATGGCAATAAAAACAACACAGTTTTTAAAAGTATTTTATTGCACAGCTCCGGAGGTCTTCTTCCGACTTCGGGGGTCTCCGGTGTCGTCGCCGCACTCTCCGGTTCTTTCTTCTGCCGGGCCACCGCTATCTTCTTCCAGCTCTTTTGCTAGCGGGGCCTGGTCTTCTCCGTCGCCTTCTCCCCTCTTCTTCTCTCCGGTTCTTTCTTTCTTCCGCCGGGCCTCCGCTAACTTCTTTTTAGCTCTTTTGCTAGCGGAGGCCCGGTCTTCTCCGTCGCCTTCTTCTTCTCCCGCTCTCCGGTTCTTCTCCCGCTCTCCGGTTCTTTCTTCCGCCGGGCCTCCGCTAACTTCTTTTAGGTCTTTTGCTAGCGGAGGCCCGGTCTTCTCCGTCGTCTCGTCCGGCTCTCCGTTGTCCTTCTGCCGGCCCCTCCACTAACTTCTTGGTAGCTCTTTTGTTAGTGGAGGGGCCGGTCTTCCCGTCTGCGTCTTCTTCCCTCTTCTCCTCCTCGATGTTGACTCGTCGCTGCCTCTCGCAGTAATGCTAAATCTTCGGTCCGCAGAGATTAATATAGGCTTCTCATGACATCACAGTCACATGCTCCGGGGCACATGGCCCCGGAGCATGTGACTGTGACGTCATGGGAACATGTGACTGTGACGTCATGAGAAGCCTATATTAATCTCTGCGGACCGAAGATTTAGCATTACTGCGAGAGGAAGCGACGAGTCAACATCGAGGAGGAGAAGAGAGAAGAAGACGGCGACGACGGGAAGACCGGCCCCTCCACTAGCAAAAGAGCTACCAAGAAGTTAGTGGAGGGGCCGGCAGAAGGACAACGGAGAGCCGGACGAGACGACGGAGAAGACCGGGCCTCCGCTAGCAAAAGAGCTAAAAGAAGTTAGCGGAGGCCCGGCGGAAGAAAGAACCGGAGAGCGGGAGAAGAACCGGAGAGTGGGCGAAGAAGAAGGCGACGGAGAAGACCGGGCCTCCGCTAGCAAAAGAGCCAAAAGAAGTTAGCGGAGGCCCGGCGGAAGAAGGAAAGAACCGGAGAGAAGAAGGGGGAAGAAGGCGACGGAGAAGACCGGGCCCCGCTAGCAAAAGAGCTGGAAGAAGATAGCGGTGGCCCGGCAGAAGAAAGAACCGGAGAGTGCGGCGACGACACCGGAGACCCCCGAAGTCGGAAGAAGACCTCCGGAGCTGTGCAATAAAATACTTTTAAAAACTGTGTTGTGTTTTTATTGCCATTTTTTTTCCACCAGGTGAATGGGTAGGGGTACGATGTACCCCATACTCATTCACATAGGGTGGGGGGGGCCGGGATCTGGGGGCCCCCTTATTAAAGGGGGCTCCCGGATTCCGATAAGCCCCCCGCCCGCAGACCCCGACAACCAACGGCCAGGGTTGTCGGGAAGAGGCCCTGTCCTCATCAACATGGGGGCAGGGTGCTCTGGGGTGGGGGGGCCGCAGATCGCCCCCTGCCCCAGAGCACCAAACCCCCCATGTTGAGGGCATGCGGCCTGGTACGGTTCAGGAGGGGGGAGGGGGCCGCTCTCTCGTCCCCCCCTCTTCCCCTGCGGCCGGCCAGGTTGCGTGCTCGGATAAGGGTCTGGTTTGGATCTTGAGGGGGACCCCCACGCCTTTTTTTCATCTTGGGGGTCCCCTTCAAATCCAGACCAGACCCAAGGGCCTGGTATGCCCCTGAAGGGGGAACCCACGCCGTTTTTTTCTTTGAAAATTGGCGTGGAGTTCCCGCTCAGGATTCATACCAAACGCAGTGCCTGGTATTGGCGGGAATCCACGTCGGATCCCCGCCTATCGGCAATGTGTGCCGCTCATCGTGAAAGGAACATTTTTTCCTTTCCCGATGACGAGACAGCTCGGCGCTGGCTCTCGCGACGGAGCTCATAGGGTGTCAATCTCGCCGGCACCTACTGTACCAGGAATTTACAGCAAAAGAAGAAAAGCATTAAAAGGCAGGTCAATAGCCATTGTGCTAAAGCTCAAAGTGCAATTAACCAATCATGTAGAGATGAATCGGTACATAGGGACTTCCTGTCACATGATGTTTTAGTTTTGGATTTTTTTTATTTTTTTTATGTCTGTGTTCCTGCTAGGTGGTGTTACCAGAACAGGAATGAAGGGTAAATCTTACAATGGGGACATTTTGTTCTGGTCATGTTTGTCTAACAAAGAATAATCCCTCACTTTGTGAGATTTCCTCTTACTTTTGTCATGTCTCCTGGACAAGAAATGAATGAGGCAGCAAAATATAAATTAAATGTTTTAGGACCTTACCTACTCTACATATCTAAAACAAAGGTCTAAGGGCTTGTTCACACTAGCAGTTGAGGGGGGTAGTAAAACACTGCTCCCCAACCGTGCCACATTTAGATGCACAGGGAGCAGCTGGGGTGTACACTAGGGGTGCGCATCTTCACTGGCCTCACAAATCGATTACGATTATCATGTCAACGATTCGATACCGCGATGCATCACGATTACAGCGCAAGTGCGCATGGTTTTCATAGAATAAAAAAAATGGAGTACTTTAATTTTTTTTATCTGTTCTTAAAAAAAAAAAAGACAACACTTCCTGCATGTAGCAAAGTCTAAACACAGCAGCCAACTTAAAGGAGCTCCAGGCTCTCCCCCAAAATACTAAAGGGGATGATCAGAGACTGCTACAGGAGATGATCAGGGACTGCGGACATGATACAGGAGATGATCAAAGACTGCGGACATGCTACAGGAGATGATCAGAGACTGCGGACATGCCACAGGAGATGATCAGAGACTGCGGACATGCTACAGGAGATGATCAGAGACTGCGGACAATAATGCAGAGTTGTGGTGTGATGAAGGCACATAGAAGACACTTCTATCATATGGACTTGTGTTGGGTTATGTAGATCAGCTGAATGGTGATTGTGACACAACCTGACAGATGGTCAACTTGTAAGAGAAAGCAATACACACAGTGTGCGTCACCCCAGTATCATACCGGGAATAAGAGCAGACATTTTGTGTTTTTATTTCTGGGAACTTACTTGGGTCATTGCTGTCCCTCTGACCATGGCAGCCTTGTAATGAGAAGGGCGATCTGCCTGCTCACCATCCCCCGATCTCCATTCCAGCCGCCGGTGTTCTCACGTCAGCAGGGAGAGCTCCGTGCAGCTGTTACCATATTTCTTGTTTTTGTATATGCCGCGCTCATGTAACTGCACGGCCCGCCTCTCTGCTCTCACGTCTCTCCTGGCTTCAGCCCCGCCCGCCTCTGATCTGCTAGCTACAGTCAGTGGGCGGGGCTGACGCCAGGAGAGACGTGAGGAGAGAGGCGGGCCGTGCAGTTACATGAGCGCGGCATATACAAAAACAAGAAATTAGGCAACAGCTGCACGGAGCTCTCTCCCGGGAGGGGCGGTGCTAGACATCAATTATTACGTTCGCATGCATTGGTGCCGCATCGGGGACACCCGAATCGCATTGCGATTAAATTCGGCACCCCTAGTGTACACATGCCACATAGCCATGTTGCTTTGTGGCAAGAATTACACTCCCTGTTGCTTTCGGCGGATGAGCCGCCTGCCAAACTTGATCCATTAATGTGAATGGGGCTGCTCTGCAAGCACCCCACAACCACAGGCTTCAAGGGGCTAAAGTGGGCAGTGTTGTGGCAAGACAAACGCCTCCTTACTGCCTGTCTAAAGAGTGATCCGATCGCTCATCAGAGAGAACTGCTAGTATGAATGGGCCCTTAATGCCACTGTGCAGGGGGCTGCAGGAGGTTAATATAAGGGTAGGCTAAGGTCATAGTAAAGAAGAAAAAAAAAAAACGTAAGGAATTTTAAAAAGCATATAATAACACCACATTTTTCAATGTTTGGCATAGTGCCTCACTATATATAGATTACTTAAGAAAAAAAATATTTTGCAAATCTGTCGCATAGTTTCTTACCTGGAGATCTTCCCAGTAACAGCATTTCCTGTTGTCAATGCTAAGCCATTGCCTCACAATTGGCAGCAGTGCTGTCAGCCTACATCTGTCAGTTGGCCATCAGGCTGCCTAGCTAAGGCCCCTTTCACACTGGGGCGGTGGGTGCGTCGGCGGTAAAGCGCCGCTATTTTTAGTGGCGCTTTACCGTCAATTTTGCGGCGCTTTTTCGCTAGCGGCCGAGAAAGGGTTAAAACCACTGCAAAGCGCTGCTGCAGCAGCGCTACGCCGGCGGTATAGCCGCGGTGCCCATTCATGTCAATGGGCAGGAGCGGTATACACACCGCTCTAAAGATGCTGCTAGCATTGGAGAGACAGCTTTCACATTGGAGAGACAGCAGCGGCTCTTTCAGGCGCTATTTTTAGCAATATAGTGCCTGCAAAGCGCCCCAGTGTGAAAGGGGTCTTACAGACCTGATAGGCAATCCAATGGACAACTGAAGGAGCACACATCACAAGTTGACAGCACTGCTGTTACTTGTGAGACCGTGGCTTAAGGCTGCCCATACATTACACAATTTCCCTTTTAGATTTACCAAAACCATAAAATGAGGTCAAACCTAAACACGTTCAACTTGTATGCAATCATACAGGTCCTTGCACTACATAGTTGAAAGTAAATCTAAAGGAAATTGAACAAGAAAATTGTATAATGTATGGCCAGCTTAAGCGTTGTTTATCTGCAACAGGAATTGTTAGTGGCAGGATCTCCAGGAACAAAGCTTTGCCACAGGTTCAGAAAAATATGGTTTCCGAAAACTTTGTTGCATGATGCCAAACATGCTGAAAAGTAGATGAGTTTTTATTTTTATTTTAAATCTTCCTAATTGCTTCATCCTTACCTATTGGGAACGTATATCCTCATAAAGTTTTATTCAGCAGGTTATCAAAACAAAAGGATTAGACTTGTTCAACGGCCATAATGAATATCAGACACATTTTATTGGCACTGACAACTACGGAAAAGCTTGTAGTGTGAAAAGAATAAGTCCATTGGATTGGCAAAGAGAAGCTGTTGGTATTCAGGAACCAAAAGTAAGTCTAACAAAGAAAAAATGTGCAGTGTACATTTTATTTAATTGTGCTGAAAAATGTTTAATTGATTAGGGCATTCTAATTTGCACAGGCTTGCTAGCCCCCACTCCCTCTAAAAATAGGATTTTTTACTTGCCAGTAAAATAATTTTCCTGAAATACAGGACACAGAATCATAGTCTTAACCATCGGCTACATGCAGCTACCTTCAGGTGATTGGACATTGGCAAAGAAGCTGCAGGGACATCCTGTATATAACCCCTCACAGCAAGTCTAAATTTTATAGCAAAGCAATTGGGATATTATAAGGAACAGAGAGGGGGTTCTGTACTGCAAGAACCATTTTTACTGGTGGGTTAAACATTTTCTTTTCTTAACCCCTTCCATACCGGGCCATTGAAAAATAACGCCGGCAGGAACCCTCTCTCCCTCCGGGTGGACGTCATATGACGTCCTGGGTTTGAGGGGGGATATCTGAATGATGCCTGCAGCTAGAGGCATCATTCAGATATCCTTTTTTTTCTGCCGGCGATCCTGCGCACCATAAGAACGATCATAGCGGCGGTTCCGCCGCTTAATCGTTCTTATAGGTGGCGGGAGGGGACATCCCCCCCTCCCGATACGGGCTCTCCCGTGCCATCGGGGACCCGGAGAGAATCGTCGGCGCCGGTGGTGGGTCATGTGACGAGCATAGAGATGACTGGTGACCAGATGGTCACCAGTCATCTCTATGATTGTCGGAGGCCCGGGCGCGATGTGATGACGTCACGCCCGGGTCCTCAAATGTAAACAAAGCCGCCATTGCGGCTGTAAGTATGAGATCAGTGAAATTTTTTTCACGATCTCATGCTTTCCAGCCTGGAGGAGAGATGTGGGGTCTTATTGACCCCGCATCTCTCCATAAAGAGGACCTGTCACACACATTCCTATTACAAGGGATGTTTACATTCCTTGTAATAGGAATAAAAGTGATCAAAAAAGGGTAATAAAAAAAAAAAAAAAAATTTTTTTTAAACGCCCGTCCCCAATAGCTCGCGCTTAGAAGCGAACACACACATAAGTCCCGGCCGCATATGTAAACGCCGTTCAAACCACATATGTGAGGTATCGCCGCGTGCAACAATTCTAGCACTAGACCTCTGTAACCCTGGTAACCTGTAAAAATTTTCAAAGCGTCGCCTATGGAGATTTTTAAGTACCGAAGTTTGGCGCCATTCCATGAGTGTGCGCAATTTTAAAGCGTGACATGTTAGGTATCTTTTTACTCGGCGTAACATAAGCTTTCATATTTTACAAAAAAATTGGGCTAACTTTACTGTTTTGTTATTTTTTAATTCATGAAACCATTTTCTTCCCCAAAAAAAGGCGTTTGAAAAATTATTGCGCAAATACCGTGCAAGATAAAAAGTTGCAACGACCGTCATTTTATTCCCTAGGGTGTCTGCTAAAAAAAAACATATATAATATTTGGGGGTTCTGAGTAATTTTCTAGCAAAAGAATGATGATTTGTACATGTAGAAGAAGTGCCAGAATAGGCCCGGTATGGAAGTGGTATAAAAAGCCCTGTATGGAAGTGGTTATTAATCATACGGTACAGGATCCTTTTAGTCTTAATCACGGGACATCCAAAGACAGTCAAGTTTAAGGGGTGGGCAACACAGCAAATATCGCTAACGGGCCCACATAAAAAGAAAAGGAAAAATGGGTAAAAAAGGTCCCGGAGCAGATTTCAGCACCTTGCACTCAAAAGTCAAATAAGAGGAGGCCTTGAACATACTTGGTACAACTTAAAAATAAAATGTGTGAACAGAAGAGCAGATGGCGGCCTTGGAAATCTAAGAAACAGATGCCAAATTCCCATGAAGCACTAATAGATCTGGTAGAGCTGGTGCACCTTTACAGGGAATGTAGGAGCTCTATCCTTTAGACCATAGGCTTGAATGATAACTCTTCTAATCCATCCAGCCATGATGGGCCCTGCAGGAACCTTCGGGAATAACTTAGACGGAATCTTATTGCCAGAAAGAAGCTGTAGCTGAGAGGCAGACTGATAGTATGCACTACGTTGAGACAGTGGAGAGAAATCTACATTGGATGTTTTGGCGCAGGACATAAGAAGGGGAGGACAAAGTCCTGATAAAAGGTGGAATGAGAAAACCACCTTAGGGAGAAAAGAGGAGTTCAGGACAACCTTGTAACACCAGGAAAAGCTCTGTATAGGATAAGGCTGCTAACTCGAAGACTCTGCACTGAGGAGATAGCAAAACAGGCCACGTTTTGAGTGAGGTCAAACAAGAAAATATCCTAACAGGTTTGAAGGGTAGCAAGAACCAGGTTAAGATGGATACCATGAAGTTACTGGGGCAGAAATGTGTGTGTGTGTGACACCCTACACAAAGCCATAACTAAACAATAAGAGGCCAAAGTTGATATTTGCCCTTTGATGGTACTCAAAGCCAAATGTCGGTCCAGACCAGACTGGAGAAAGGAGAGCATCTTTCCCACAGAATACTTCTCAGAATAGAATTTCCTAGCCTTGCACCATGCAAAGTATGCCTTCCAGGTACGGTGTTGCAAGAAGTCTACTTCCTAGCCTTCAAAAGGGTAGGGATAACCAAATCTGATAGTCCCAAGGATCCTGTTTCTAAGGGACAGGGGCCTGATGGTCTGGGTGATCTGAAACAGTCTCCTCAAAGTTTGAGTACCACATCCCCCTGGCCAGTTTGGTGCAATTAGAAATTTTAGAATACTGTAAAGGAGGAAAGATAAAGAACAGGTTGAACTGATCTCTACAGTTGCCAAAGGGTTCCTGGACTTGTCCAGTTTGTTTTTGAATCTGAATGTATCTAGTGTTCCCCACCTGTGTCAAAGGGCTTGGAACACTTTCTGGTGGAGAGCAAATTTTTCCTGGTCAAGACGCTGTTCGCTGGGAAATTATGCTTGGACAACAGAATTGCCCCTAGTTTCAGGATATTGATAGGAAAACGTTTATTTTGATGACCAAGTCCCCAGCACAGAAATGGTATCTGATAGGCTGACATCTGTTGAGAACTTCCAGCTTCTATGGAGAAATAGATTTTTTTTATTATTTTTTCCTAATTCAGGTTGGAAATTCACCACATCAGGCAAAGTCTGGCCTTGTAGATCAGATGCATGGAGTGGTCCAAGTGTTTGTCCCATGCTGCGAAAGTGTTGAGTTACAATGGTCTGGAGAGAAAGTGGCCATCTGCCACTACCTCAGAGGAGGCTACCATCAGACGTAAGACCCTCATATGCAAGCACAATCTCATGATGGCTGAACACAGGACTGGGAGGGACAGAAGTTTGTTGTGGGGCAGAGAGAGATCCTGGACAGGCTCATGCCGAGGTACTCTAATTTGTGAGTTGGCTGAGGATTCAACTGAACCTCTGCAGTGTCTGCTGGATATTGATTGAGTTAGGGAGGACTGGTCCTTTACCAAGACATTGTCCAGATACCCTACAACATGTATTCCCAGAGAATGGAGAAGAGGTAAGGACCAGGGCAAGCACCTTTAATGAAGATCCGGGGTACCATGCACAGGCCTAAGGGAAGGGTGACAGATTGGTGATGGTAAGCACCCACAGCAAAATGCAGATCATGTTGGTGAGAAGAAGATAGGAATGTGCAAGTAAGCATCCCTGATGTCCACAAAGGCCAGGAAGGAGGCATGCGACAACAACCTACCTGGCTAATTCTGTGCAGACTTTATGAACCTGCAGGGACAAGTTAAGATTTCAGATCCAGAGTGCCTCCATTTGTCTTAGGAACTGTGAACAGCTTCAAGTAGAAGCTCTAAAATTATTCCTCATTCAGGACTTAAGAAATAACTTTCCCTCAGAGAGGAGCTGCTGAATAGCAGAAAGAGATTCACTCTTCTTTGTGAGGAAGAAGGTAAATGCAAAAAGAATGAAGGAAAGAGGAGGAGGCGGAGGCAGAGTCTGAAACTCCAGTTTGTAGCCCCTGGACTCAAATTTATGAGATTTCTCTGTGCAAGAAGGCCAAAAAAGACAGACAGACATCCTACTGCTATAACAAGAGGGCTTGAAGGGCCACGTCTTCAGATAGGTCTACCTGCAGGGATGCAAGGTGCCTCTTTTTCTGCCATAACCTCTTTTATATACTTGTCTAAGTTTGTACCAAACAGGCATTCTCCTTCAATTGGTATCTACTCATGGCACTTCTGGCACAGCTGTTTAGCATTTGGGCTAAAGGAATCTTTCCATATGCGTGGAGAGGAGGCTCTTCTTGGAGATCTGTCAAAGCGTACCTGCAAAACCATTCATACAGTAGCATAAGGCCACAAGTAAAAGCTCAAGGTGGTGGTGAGAGGGTCTTGCAGACAGCCTGCTAAAGAAATTGAAGCCTTTGAGAGGGATTTTAACCTCTTATCCACCAGGTCCTTTAACACGGGATCATCTTTTACAGGGACCCTTTAGTCTTGTTAAAGTGGTTGTAAACCCACTTAGACAACTTGCACCTACAGGTAAGCTTAGATTAAGGCTTACCTGTAGGTGCAAGAAATATCTCCTTAACCTACACGGCTAAGGAGATATTTGCTGAAAACACAGCACCAATGTCAACGGTGCAGGCGCACTAGCGGGCCGGCTTCTTGCCGGTTTTCTGAATGGGATCTTGCCAGGCCGAGCGCGCATGCGTGTGATGTCATCGCCGCTCCGGCCAATCACAGCGGCGATAACAGGAAGGGACATCGAGGCAAGTTGCCGGCCCGAGCGCGCATGCGTGTGATGTCATCGCCGCTCTGGCCAATCACAGCGCCGGAGCGGCGATAACAGCAAGGGACATCGAGGCAAGATGGCGGCGGAGGGGAACAAGGAGCAGTTCGGGGGCTTCGATCTCAGGTAAGTCATTCATAATGAGCTAGTATGCTGTGCATACTAGCTCATTATGCCTTTCTTTTGCAGGGTTTTTTTTTTTTTTTTTTTAAATCAAGGGTTTACTTCCTCTTTAAGGCAAAAAAATAGATGGATCAACCACAAAGACCATTCCTTTATGTGAGAAACCCTCTTCAAAAGGATACTACTGAGCAAAATGTTTAGGGGTGGCAAAGGGTTTTTAAAGATCAGGTCAAACACAGTACAAGATGGACTGCTAAGGGCAAGTGGAAAGGGAAGGTCTTAGACTTGGACAAGTTCAGGAAAACCATGCTAGTGAACTTAGGATGAGCAGACTCCAGGTGCTCTAACACTAAGCCTGAGTGTACCATGTCAATAAGGGTAGCAGTGGTATCCTTAAGCTTTGATGGGATCTTTGCTAAAGGTGTCTCATCCTAATCCAATTCCTCAGAAGTACAGAGGGGATCTTCCTAGTCTATTTCCACAGCCAGCAGCTCCGCTGTAAGAGCAAAGTCTAAGAACAACTTAGGAGAGAATGAAGGGACTCTTATGACCACTGCGATCTACGACCTCCAATAGGACTGAAATCCTACCCATAAAATCAGATCGAAGAAAGCAGGGAATCAAACTTTGGGGAGTTGTCAGAACAGAGGGCACTAGGGCCCTGGGCGGAGACATTATTGCCCACGTCCTTGCCCTGGGAGCCGTTGGCCACATCTGAGCCAGCAAGGCCATCTGACCTGCACTCATAATTGGCATGTGTGGTGTAAATTGTCCCCTAAAAAGGGTACTCCTGACCTTTTCTGTTGGTGAGAGGTAAGGATTAAGCCTTCTGTGCCTAGGCACTGTGGGCTGTTGAGCCCAGAAAGCATCCACGGGGGGGTTACTGTGCTGTCCTATGTGGGAGCCCAGGTGCCATCCGAAAAGTAGGCCAAGAGGAAGCAAAATGGGTCGCTCTGACGGATGCAGTCACCAAGGCTCAGTTGAGGAGTCAACCAATCCAGGAAGTGGCCCTCAGGCTTGCAATTTCCTATTTGTTCCTAACAACCTTATGTTCCACCAAAATTGTCTTCTACGTAAAATTCTGTTCACAGTGGAGTACAGAATGCTGCCTACATTTTGAGACAGAAAGTACATTGTTCAAAAGGCACTTTTCTACCTCTACAAGTGTTATCTGGAGATCAACCGACGGATACCATCCACAAAGGCAAGTAAATATTTTGGAGTGGTCCTGGAGGCTTCCAAAAAAGACAATTACTGTTAATGTCAATTCCTTTATTCCAAGTCATCCTCCACAGCAGGCTTCAACTGAAAAAAATGTGCAGCGTTTTACCAGGGTGGGCAACAGCATCTCCCTTATGATAACCTCTAGAGAAGGCATCATGACTCTGAGGTCTAAAAGGGCAATATCGCTAAACTCTGTACTTCCTGTCACAATAAATAGGCTGGGACATTCTCTTTATTAAAGTGTATTGTAAATCCTAACCATGAACTATGCTTATTTGATCCCTTTTCCCTCTGTTAACCACTTCAATACCAGGCACTTCCCCCCTTTCATGCCCAGGCCATTTTTTAGCTTTCAGTTGCTGTTGCATTTTGAATGACAAATGTGCGGTAATGCGACACTGTACTCGTATGACATTTTAAACTTTTTTTCCCCCACAAATAGAGCTTCCTTTTGGTGGTATTTGATCCCCACTGGCTTTTTGCACCACAAATAACGTTATACAAAATTTTGAAAAAAAAAAAAAAAGTTTTTCTTTGTTTCTGCACTAATATGCAGCACCGATAGGTGGTAATGATGGGCGGCACTGATTGACATTACTGGCAGGCACTGCTGGGCATTGTTGATGGGTCTGCACTGATGATCAATGATCTGATTATCAGCGCGCATCACCCCTTATCAGGAGAGCCGCTAATCGGCATTTCTCTACCCGCACCTTGTCAGCGCGAATGGAGGAAAGCCGATAAACGGCACTTCCTGGTTACCTTGTGATTAGCTGTGATTGGACACAGCTGATCACGTGGTAAAGAGCCTACGTCATAGGCTCTTTACCTAGATCAGAGATGTGGTGTGTCGGACTGACACACCACCCCACTGATCGCCGCACATGAGCGACTTATCCTGCTGGTTGTCAAATGATGCCCAGTCAGGATAACTGATCCCCGCTGCGGCCTTCATTCTGCTATAGGCCGGACGGGATGTGCTTGAAATATACAACTGAAAGTGTTTTGTTAGGTCTGTTCAATAAGCACACAAAAAAAATAAAAAATTTGATACTGTTAGGAATTCATTGCTGTCCTGTTCACTTGCTGTTGTCTTAATAAGTGCTCAGTTGTTTTTAGGGAATCTAATATAGGGAAAATGTATATATATTGTAGAGAGATGTACTGCATTTCTTATTTTTTTGTCCTGACACTTTAACCACTTAACGACCGCCCCATGTTCATATACGTCGGCAAAATGGCACAAACACACCTGTACGTGACTGCCTTCGTATGGATGGGGGGTCCGATCGGACCCCCTCCGGTACATGAGGTGGTCGGTATCGGTTCGGGAGCGATCCGTGATGAGGGGGCGGCCATTGGTTTCTGGCCACCCCCTCGCGATCGCTCCCGGCGAATGGGATGCTTCCTCTGCCTGTGTAATGTAAACACAGGCAGAGGAAGTGATGTCATCTCTCCATGCGGCGCTCTATTCGTCCGGCGCCGCCGAGGAGAGACATCAGGTTAGTGCACGAACAGTACACTGACACCAGGACACATAGGCACATATTCCACCCCCCATCCCCCAGTCACAGTGTCACCGATTGCAGTGATCACCGATTGTTTCTGATCGCTGTATTAGTTATGCTGGTGCCACTAGGTAGCCAGTTATTTTTTTTAGGTTCGCCGCCAGGTTTTTATAGCGTCAGGTACCCCCATATATTACCTAATAAAGGTTTAACCCCTTGATCGCCCCCCCAAGTAACCCTTTCTCCCCCTATCACCAGTGTCGCTAAGCGATCGCTTTATTAGTTATGCTGGTGCCGCTAGGTAGCCAGTTATTTTTTTTAGGTTTGCCGCCAGCGTCAGGTACCCCCATATATTATCTAATAAAGGTTTTAACCCCCTGATTGCCCCTAGAGTTAACCCTTTCACCAGTGATCACCATATAAGTGTTACGGGTGACGCTGGTTAGTTAGTTTGCTTTTTATAGTGTCAGGGCACCCGCCGTATATATCCCAGAAAAGGTTTAACCCCCTGATCACCTGGCGGGTGATATCAATTAGGTTTTAGCATCAGAGAGGGTCTGCGTCGCCCCAGGCAGCGTCAGGTTAGTGCCAGTAACGCTAACACCCACGCGCAAAGCATACACCTCCCTTAGTGGTATAGTATCTGAACAGATCAATATCCGATCTGATCAGATCTATACTAGCGTCCCCAGCAGTTTAGGGTTCCCAAAAATGCAGTGTTAGCGGGATCAGCCCAGATACCTGCTAGCACCTGCGTTTTGCCCCTCCGTCCAGCCCAGGCCACCCAAATGCAGTATCGATCGATCACTGTCACTTACAAAACACAACACACATAACTGCATTGTTCGCAGAGACAGGCCTGATCCCTGCGACTCCAGTGCTGCAGGAGGTGATTTCACCACCACAGTTAAAAAAAAAAGAGCATATATGCCGAAGCATGGGGGAAGCAGGGGCAGAAGGAGTGATTTTGCTCCTAATGCCGCGTACATACGGTCGAAATTCCGACGGAGGCTTGCCCCTGGAAAAGTCTGAATGTGTGTACGCGGCATAACTTTTGCGGGAGGATGCCCCCATTCTTCGGCATATATAAATGGTGCATGTATGCCCATCAATAGAAGTGGGTGAATGAAGGGAGGTATTCTAATGGTGGGCATACCCACCGATCAATTTTTTTTTTTTCGTTCAGCCAACAGCCTGCATGAAAAAAAAGATTACAATACATGTCCAACAAGGACCAGCAATGTACTGGTATGTTGCTGGACTTTGAATGGTTATATCAGAATGATTTATGCGGGTTTAGGTATCATCTTGGTATCATTATTTTCAGCCAGCGGCCGGCTTTCATGTAAAAGCAATCCTAGCGGCTAATTAGCCTCTGGACTGCTTTTATAAGCAGTGGGAGGGAATGACCCCCCCCCCCCCCCGGATATAAAAAGAAAGAGCCATTGGGAAATTGGGAAAGCATTTTATCACACCGATCTTGGTGTGATCAGATGCTTTGAGAGCAGAGGAAAGATCTAGGGTCTAATAGACCCCAGTTTTTTTTTTTTTTAAAAGAGTACCTGTCACTACCTATTGCTATCATAGGGGATATTTACATTCCCTGAGATGACAATAAAAATGATTTAAAAAAAACAAATGGAAGGAACAGTTTAAAAATAAAATAGCAAAATAAATAATAAAAAAAAAAAAAAAAAAGCACTCCTGTCCTGCCCTGCTCTTGCGCAAAGGCGAACGCAAGCGTCGGTCTGGCGTCATATGTAAACAGCAATTGCACCATGCATGTGAGGTATCACCGCGAAGGTCAGATTGAGGGCAGTAATTTTAGCAGTAGACCTCCTCTGTAAATCTAATCTGGTAACCTGTAAAGGCTTTTAAAAATGTATGTAGTTTGTCGCCACTGCGCGTTTGTGCGAAATTTTAAAGCATGTCGTGTTTGGTATCCATGTACTCGGCCTAAGATCATCTTTTTTATTTCATCAAACATTTGGGCAATATAGTGTGTTTTAGTGCATTAAAATTAAAAAAGTGTATTTTTCCCCCCCAAAAAAATGCGTTTGAAAAATCGCTGCGCAAATACTCTGTGGGAAAAAAATGCAACACCCACCATTTTAATCTGTAGGGCCTTTGCTTTAAAAAAAAATATAATGTTTGGGGGTTCAAGTAATTTTCTTGCAAAAAAATTTTTTTTTCATGTAAACAAAAAGTGTCAGAAAGGGCTTTGTCTTCAAGTGGTTAGAGTGGATGATGTGTAACATAAGCTTCCTAATGTTGTGCATAAAATGCCAAGACAGTTCAAACCCCCCCAAATGACCCCATTTTGGAAAGTAGACACCCCAAGCTATTTTTGCTGAGAGGCATGTCGAGTCCATGGAATATTTTATATGTTGACACAAGTTGCGGTAAAAATACAATTTTTTTTCTTCTTTTTGTGCACAAAGTTGCCACTAAATGATATATTGCTCAAACATGCCATGGGCATATGTGAAATTACACCCCAAAATACATTCTGTTGCTTCTCCTGAGTATGGGGATATCACATGTGAGACTTTTTGGGAGCCTAGCCACGTACGGGACCCCAAAAACCAAGCACCGCCTTCAGGCTTTCTAAGGGTGTAAATTTTTGATTTCACTCCTCACTGCCTATCACAGTTTTGGAGGCCATGGAATGCCCAGGTGGCACAAACCCCCCCCCCCCCAAATGACCCCATTTTGGAAAGTAGACACCCCAAGCTATTTGCTGAGAGGTATGGGGAGTATTTTGCAGATCTCGCTTTTTGTCACAAAGTTTTAAAAATTGAAAAAATAAAAAATTCTTTCCTTTCTTCGTTTTCAAAAAGAAATGAGAGCTGTAAAATACCCACTATGCCTCTCAGCAAATAGCTTGGGGTGTCTACTTTCCAAAATGGGGTAATTTGGGGGGGGGGGGGTTTGTGCAATTTTGGCATTTTATGACCTTCGAAACTGTGATAGGTAGTAAGGAGTGAAATCAAAAATCTGCGCCCTTAGAAATCCTGAAGGCGGTGCTCGGTTTTCGGGGTCCCGTACGCGGCTAGGCTCCCAAAAAGTCCCACACATGTGGTATCCCCGTACTCAGGAGAAGCAGCAAAATGTATTTTGGGGTGGAATTCCACATATAACAATGGCATGTGTGAGCAATATATCATTTAGTGACAACTTTTTGTAATTTTTTTTTGTCATTATTCAATCACTTGGGACAAAAAAAAAATATTCAATGGGCTCAACATGCCTCTCAGCAATTTCCTTGGGGTCTCTATGTTCCAAAATGGGGTCATTTGGGGGAGGGGGGGGTTTGTACTGCTCAGCCATTTTAGCACCTCAAGAAATGAGATAGGCAGTCAAATTAAAAGCTGTGTAAATTCCAGAAAATGTACCCTAGTTTGTAGACGCTATAACTCTTGCGCAAACCAATAAATATACACTTATTGAATTTTTTTTTGCTGAATACATTTTGGCCTAAACGTATGACTAAAATTGAGTTTATTCGATTTTTCTTATAACAAAAAGTAGAAAATATCATTTTTTTTCAAAATTTTCGGTCTTTTTCCGTTTATATTGCAAAACAAAAAAATCGCAGAGGCAATCAAATACCATTAAAAGAAAGCTCTATTTGTGGGAAGAAAAGGACGCAAATTTCGTTTGGGTACAACATTGCATGTCCGCACAATTACCAGTTAAAGCAGCGCAGTGCCAAATTATAAAAACACCTCTGGTCTTTAAGCTGCGTATTGGTCCGGGGCTTAAGTGGTTAAATGGCTCTTATGGATGAAAGACGGGATCATAGCAAATCTAGTTATAAGTCTCCTATTGTGTGCAATGTAAAGTTAGAGAAATAATGGGAACTTCCAGTAATGAGGCCAGCACTACATATACAGTATTGTTACAGCTTTAATGTATTGTAAACATTTTACATAACAAATGTAGAGTCCATTTAACTGTTTTATTTTTATTCAGGGAACAGGCAATGGTAACACTACACCCAACTACAAACTTTCTCTCAGCAGAAAACCAATCCGTCAAAAAAGCAAAACCTATTGGGAAGAAACGGAAGGTCCCTTAGAGGACCCCAATTCTCAGCCCCAGTATTGCAAAGTCAAGACGACCTGGGAAGAAAGGGAAGTTTCTTTAGAGGACCCCAATTCCCAGCACCAGAATTGGAAAGATATCTATAAATATGGACTTGCAATTCCAATCCTTATACTAATGATTTACTGTGCAATATATGGCTTGTAATAAACCATTAAATGCGTTCTTCTTATCTGACCGAATGAAGATTCAGAATGTCTTGTTAAGCAGCTTCAGAGTGATAGGCTACAAAACAAGAATAATTATTTTAACAGGAATGTAGAGTCAACTTTAATGCACTTTTACTATTAAATGCCAATGTATACAATCATACTAAATTCAAAAAATGCACCAATATTTTTTATACATATGAAAACTGTCAGCTTAATGCTCTCTCTCTAGTGTGTGTGTTACTGTTCATAGTATATTTAAACACAATCATTAAAATACAGTATATGTTGCTTTACCATGTCAATGTTGGTTTTAATGTTCTTAAATCTGTAGCTTTCAATAAATAAATCCTGGTTATCCTGACACTTTCTGTTATGGGCTTATAATATTCTCTGTCCTTGTTTCTATGATGTCACACGGTCTTCTGATGAAGACTACAAGTAACCATTGTAACATGCATTTATGCAGTCATGGTCCACTATTGTCATTATCAGGAAACCTGCAGTGAAAATGTCACCATGACGTGAAGGGAGGGACACAGTCACCAATAAAAACATTAGTGTTCTAGCCTTGCTCTGCTATACTATCAAACTGTATTATTATTGCTGACTTTGTCCCTATTGGGGTTTCTGCTTCCATTTCGATTGTCAAAATAGTAAACAGACTAGAAGTGAGGGGCAATCTCCTAGTGATACCTCAGACAGCAGTATAAACCTGGCACACCCTTCCCTATTTTAGCCAAAACAAAAAAGTTTTAATATTGACATGCGCACCAAATTCAGGTCGTTCTATCGCACTTGAAGCTACAGGCTGCAGCAGATTCTTAAAGATTTACCACCAGTAGAGAGCTTAGGAAACTGGCTGTGATTAAAACCAGCCCTGAGTTGGTGTAGTGAGGTACGCCAGTGCTCAGAGTGGGGCATATCATGAATGTGACCACTTCCTGCACAAGGCTCTGTCCCCAGCCTTGTTCAGCTGTTGGACAGAAAATTCCCTGACCCAAAGCTGAATGTAAACTAAGGGGCTAGGATACTGATCTCATTACCCAAATATGGCAATGTCCATATTTAGGAAATGACTTGCGTTATTGGGCGTGAACCTGATGGGGGAACTAGTCCCCATGGCCACAGCACCAGATGGATGGAACAGAGAATAATTTCCTATAAGGTCTGCTTTAATTTTGATCGAGAGTGGATGGCAGTGGGCAGATTCCAAAGCCGATTTCAGACTAAAGAGCAGCTAAGGGATACACCTATTGCTGTGCACTGTCAAAGGCAAGGCAGACCTGACGGAGAACTAGTCTCTTAGTTCTCCATTAGGCTCCGCCACCCTAGCAGGAAAACCCAGGCTATGCGCCTGTCGGTGTGATAAGCGCATTGGCTGGAAAGGGAGTGCACCTTTGTGCCGGTCTCCAACAGATACATGTTCCTATCCCTTGTGCCTGTTGCAGCCCATTCGAAGTCTAAAGGAAGCATGACATCCCCATAAAATCTTTTTGCGTAAAAAATTTAAAATAGTGGAGCAGAAGAAGCCAGTGATTTACAGTAACTGTAAACTGAAACACATGCAAACAAAGCCAAACATTTCAGTCAATGATCACTGTAACTAACTGGCTTCTGCTTTGGAAACTGGCACTAGTAGCTTGCTGTCTACACCAATTTATCGAATAAAAAATAACCCTTTTTTGGAAAAAAATATTTCTTTGGATCCCTCTTTTTTTTATACAGGAAAAACATGGGAGCTCATATAAACATAACAATCAGCTTACCTTGCTGCAGTAAGGACATTCTCCATATATAATATTAAAGCTCTGTCTGCTTGAGGGCAATGAGTTTAACCACTAAAGAGACCAAAAAAAAGCAAAGCAAGAGTCAACTTCTAGTGGATTTATTACAAATATTGTACACATATTTTAGCAATAATGATTAAAATGGTACCAAATAATATAGCCTAAATCTGTAAGTTCAAGGTGTTTTAATGTGCATTGCATGTCATGTTAAAAAGGAGTCATTTTAACGGAAAAATAAAAACAATATCTTACTCATGGGTAAGCATTTTAGGGCATAGAAAGTATCCACAGATCAATGTGCCAAGGAGTCCTTGAGTTTGAAGATCACCATAGGGCTGTCTGGTGTAAAGCCAGAACTGGTGCACTTGACCCACTCAAATTTTGACATATGCAGTTTTAGGGTGCCATCCAGCCTATTTGCTGCACCTGTGAAGCAGGTTTAATTGACATGGTTGAAAGGACCTGGAAACTAAGTCCACTGCTGCTTTGCTTGACTCAGGCTTTCCATTCCTTCGTTACACACGATTAGATTTTCTGCAGATTTTTATCTTCAGATTTACCAAAACCATGTAGTGCAAGGGCCTGCCTGATTGCATACAAATTGAGACGCTTAAGGTTTGACCCCATATTATATGGTTTTGGTAAATATGAAGACAAAAATTTGCAGAAAATCTAATAGTGTGTATGGGGTCTATATGTCAGCACCTACTGAGACCATAGCAAGCTTAATAAAAGGGGCAGAGCCCTGGAACTCATTTCCCTTACTGCACAGAATTTCTTCATGAAAGGCTTCACAGCGGCCGCAGACACAACCTGCCCATGATCTTCAAACTTTGTGGCTACTTGTCACACTGATCTGTGGACACTTCCTGCGTCTTGAGATACTTTACTAGATGTGAGTGAGATGTTATTTTTCCCCCATTAAAATCACTTCTTTTTAAAATATTCCTGCACCCTGTTTGCTCTTATCTCAAATGAAATACAAACTTGCTTTCTTATTGCCATCGGAACACTTGTTCCTCTGTATTGCTGACCCAGATATAATAAAAGCTGCTGAAGAAATTGCTTTCTCTCATTGTGTGACATTTTTTTTCCACTACAGGGATAACCACACACTATAATTACTTTACGTAAGTGAAACACACACAATAGTGCCAATTCACCAAAAATTCTTGTAAATGTTTTTTTTTTCATCTTAATTGCACATGATATCTAATAGATAAATTTGTAACTGAACATTTTGATAATCTTTGCAGATAAATACCACATTGGTATGGAATGGTTTGATCGTCACCATCAGGTGATTGGACACTGGCAACCCTAAGTACAAGGCGTGTTCCTCCCCTATATAACCCCTCCCATATGGAGAGCACCTCAGTTTTGTAGCAAAGCAATAAATGTCCCAACATATAATCCCGAAAAGGGGCGGGAGCTCTGTGTCCCGTGATATACTCTCAAGAAAAGGATTTTACAGGTAAGCGGTTTTAAAAAATACTATTTTCTTGATCATACATCATGGGACACAGAGACTTAGATAATTACTTAGTGGGATGTCCCATAGCAATGCCCAAATTGAGGGGAGGGAGACACAGATCAGAAAACACAGACCGCCATCGGACAAGAGGACCTACACTTCTGCCTGCAGTACACTGCGCCCGAAGGCGGCATCCTTATGCCCCCTCACATCCACTTGGTAAAATTTTGTGAATGTATGGACCGAAGACCAAGTAGCAGCCTTGCAGACCTGAGCCATGGAGGCCTGGTGATGGCCCATGAAGCACTAACTGCTCTAGTCAAATGCGCTTTAACCTGAAAAGGAGGAATCTTCTTTTCCAAACCATAGGCCTGAATAATGACTTGTCAAATCCACCTTGAAATAGTGGACTTTGAAACTGCCTGGCCTTTCCTCTGGCAGAATAAATAGACAATCAGTCTTTCGTAGCTGAGCCGTAGCTTGCAGGTACATTTTTACCACTCTTACAACATCTAAAGAGTGTAGCTTCTCCTCTTTCATGGACTGCGGATCTGGAAAAAAGGACGGTAGGACAACATCTTGATTCAGATGGAATCCTGAAACCACTTTAGGTAAAAAGGCTGGGTGACGACGCAACACCACCCTGTCTTCATAAATGATCAAATATGGCTCTTTACAAGAAAGAGCTGCCAACTCCGATACCCTCCTAGCTGAGGATATGGCTACAAGAAAAAAACGTTTCTTTGTCAAAAGAACTAAAGAAGCATGGTGCAATGGTTCAAAAGGTTGTTTCTGTAAAACGGATAAAACTAAATTTAAGTCCCATGGGCACACAGGAGGCTTAACCGGCGGATTCAAGCGCAGCGCTCCTTGGACAAAGGCCCGGATCAGGGAATGAGAGGCAAGCGGTCTTTGAAAGAAGGCCAAGATCTGGCCCTTGATAGTGCTCAAGGCCAGCTTAGTAGATGAGCCTGGAGGCCGGCTTTCTAGCGCTAACCAGAGTGGATAGGACTGGACCCAATAGCCCACAACTCTTCAGAATGTGGGTCTCAACAGCCAAACCGTCAAATTCAGATTTTGTAAGGCAGGATGGAATATTGGACCCTGTGAGAGTAGATCTAAACGGAGAGGAAGAACCCAAGGGTTCCCCTCTGCCATCTTCACGATCTCCGCATACCAGGATTGCTTGGGCCAAGCCGGGGCTACCAGAATCACTGGCTTTACTTATCTCTTTACTCTCCGGAGGAATCGTGGGAGAAGCGGAACTGGAGGGAACGCACAAATCAGAAAATACTGATCCCATGGAATTGTCAAGGCATCCGACCCTTGTGCCAGCGGATCTCTTGTCCTTGACACAAAGCTGTCCAGCTTTGTGTTGAACCTGGAGGCCAACAGGTCCACATCTGGGGTACCCCATTTCCGACATATGGCCTGAAATATGTTGGGGTGTAGAGACCATTCTCCTGGACTCAGCTGCTGGCGGCTTAGAAAATCCGCCTGCCAATTTTCTACCCCTGGAATGAAGACCGCAGACAGACAGAGAACATGCCTTTCTGCCCAAGAAAAAATGTGATTCACCTCTTTTTGGGCATCCAGACACCTGGTGCCCCCTTGGTGATTGATATAAGCCACTGCTGTGGCATTGTCGGACTGTATCCACACAGAACAACCCTGCAACATGCAAGTCCAGAACCTGAGGGCCAGATGAATTGCCCAAATCTCCAGAATGTTGACGGGCAAGAGCTCTTCAGCTCTGGACCATTTTCCCTGGGCAGAACCTTCTGCCAGAACTGCCCCCCAGCCTATATGGCTGGCGTCTGTGGTTACGATTTTTCAAGTAACTGGATAAAGGATTTTCCCTTTAGCAGATTCTGAGGGAGCAACCACCAATTGAGGCTCTGTTGAACCCGCGGTGACAGGTGCATTGGAAGGTCCGAGGCTTGAACTTTTCTGTTCCAGGCAGACAGGATGCTGCTCTGCAAAGGCCTTGAGTGAAACTGGGTGTAAGGAACGGCCTTAAATGAGGCCACCATTTTTCCTAATAACCTCATGTATAAATGAATGGAAGGATTTTTCCTTGCTTTGATCATACGGACCAAATCCTTTATGGCTTTGGCCTTTGACCTGGGTAAGAATACCTTGCTTTGGATCGTGTCTATGACCATGCCCAAATACTCCAGCCTTTTTAGGGGCTGTAAGGAGGATTTCTCTAGATTGAGGACCCAGCCTAGGTACTCTAAATTCTCCACTGTGCTGCGCACATTGCGGTCTAGGCGTGCTATGGACTGATCTATGAACAGCAGATCGTCCAGATAAGCTGTTACTGCTATTCCCTGTGCCCTTAGCTTCGCCAGGGGCAGGGCTAGCACCTTTGTGAACACTCAAGGTGCAGTAGCCAGACCGAATGGTAGGGCCACAAACTGAAAGTGGCGCTGATCCACCGCAAACCTTAGAAACTTTGGTGAGCGGGGAATATTGGCACATGTAGATATGCATCTCTGATGTCTATTGATGCCAGGAATTCTCCTCCTTGAAGGGTGGAGACTACTGAACGAACAGACTCCATGCGGAAGGAGCGAATGTTCAGAAACTGATTCAGGTCTTTCAGATCCAGAATAGGTCTGACATCCCCATTTGGTTTTGGGGCCGTAAAGAGGTTTGAGTAGAAACCTGAGCCTTGCTCCTCTGGGGCTACTTCTATGATTACCCCTTGGGCCAACAAGCGCTCCAGGGCCAAAAAGTCTCCTCTTTTCTGGATTCTTGATCTCAGAAAACGGCATGGCGGAAGTTCCCGGAACTCTAGCTTGTAGCCTAGAGATACAGTGGAGATGACCCTTTTGTCCTGAACCTCTTCCTGCCAGGCGTCTGCAAACCGCAGCAGCCTTCCCCCCACTCGGATGAGCGGGGCGCCCCTTTATAGGGAAGTTTTGGGGTTCTGCTTAGTAGATCTTGAACCCCAAGATCTTTTCTGCCCTTGAACTTGGCTCTGGGCCTTTCCCCTAGTATTGGACTGGGGAGGCCGTCGCCACTGCCTGGAAAGCGAGTGTTTAAATGAGGGACGTTTACTCTTCTTCTTAACCGGTAACAACGTGGATTTGCCGCCGGTAATCTTTTGGATATATTTGTCCAAATCATCCCCAAACAGGCCTTCCCCATAAAATGGGAATGCCGCCAAGTATCTCTTGCAAGAAACCTCGGCTTCCCAATGCTTTAACCAAAGGAACCTGCGCATGTGTACCAGCAGGAGATTTAGGCGGGATGCTTGCTGAACAGAGTCCATAATCGCATCAACCGCAAAACACAGGGCCTTAGGAAAGTCTGCATAAACCTCAACTTCCTCTGCAGGGAGGAGGTCAACCACCTGTTTCATTTGTTCCTTGAGGAACTGGCACATGCCAATCGCTGCAACTGCAGGTTGGACTACAGCACCGGCCATAGAGAAGGAGGCTTTATGCAAAGATTCCAGCTTTTTGTCAGTTGGATCTTTGAAGCCCTGAGCATTGTCCATGGGACAGGTCAGGCTTTTATTCGCACAAGAAATATCCACGTCTATAGCTGGCACCCCCCATTTCTTGGCGAAACCTTCCTTCACTGGGTAAAGGAGGGGAAACCTCTTAGGAGGAGAAAACTGTTTTTCTGGGTGAGCCCAGTCGTCATACATCAATTTCTCCAACAAGGGATGAGTTGGGAAGATATATGCAGCCTGTGGGGATTTCCGGGATCCCAAGGAGGAAACAGAGGACATGGCAGCTTCAGCAGAGGGCAATTTGTATGTGGTACGCACCAACTCCGTATAATATTGCACCTGCTTCTTAAGTGCCTGAGAGGTAGAAGAGATCTTCTCCTCATCCTCTGAAACCTCAGACTGCTCCTGATTCCTATCTCCAGATAGGGATATCTCATCATCAGAATGCTCATCTAATAAGGAACCCAGAGCAGAGGAAGGGGATCCACCACTCTTTCTGCCATTTTTTTAAGGAGGTTGCGATTTGATGTGGCAATCCTTCCTTCCAAGCCATCCAAAGCAGCTTACATAGTGTCCTCAGTGACATATACAGGAGCTGCAACATTAGGCGAGGCTGCAAAGCCTGACAGGGGTACAGATTCATCCTGTGAGGCTGCTACCAGTCTGTCGGGGGGATGGTAATCTGCAGGCATGTCTGGAACCCCTAGCTCTAGGCGGGGAATTCTTAGTGCCTCTTTTACCTGTCCTTGAAACCCTCTTACTGGGAGACATAGCCCTAAGCTGCAAAGAGGAGGTACTAGTACAAGTGCAAGTGCAACCACTGTTCTGCTCATAGTCCTACATACAATATATATAAATATAAAAAGGGGTGTAAATAAAAGGCCTGCAGAACACCCACTCAGCGCCAGATCAAACCCACAGACCTCTAAGCAGTACAGAGATAAAAAAAAAAATGGTAAAAATATTTTCCAATATAAAACCACTGAGCAGCCGTTTAAAAATTAAAAGAAAAATAAAACCATGGTAAAAGAATAAAACAGTTCAGTCTCTGTGATATTAAAATACACAAAACAGCGCTTAAAAATCAATAATGATAGACTCGTGGAAAAGCCACTGAACAAAGAAAGTCTTAGGCCTCGTACACACGGCCGAGATTCTCGTTGAGAAAAACATGTCGTTTTTTTCGACGAGATTCTTGGACAAGAAACTTGTCCCGGCCGAGTGTACACACGCTCGTTTCAAAGAACCCGCGGTTCTTTGAAAGGAGTGTACGCGGTGACGTCATCGACTACGTCGAGCATGCGCTCGTCACATTCGATGCCGTCGCCGCCATCTTGGTATACCCTACGTATGCCTAGGAAGCTACCGCACATGCGTCAAATTCATTTCGAACATGCGCGGGCTTCCGGGCGGACAGGTAAGTGTACACACACTCACTTTTCTCGTCGAGAAACACGCCGAGGAGAATCTCGACGAGAAAATAGAGAGCAGGTTCTCTATTTTCTCGTCGAGGTTTCTTGTCGGTTTTCTCGACGAGAAACACGCTAGCAGCGTACACACGACCGATTTACTCGGCAAGACCTCTCTGCCAGCAAGTTTCTTGCTGGTTCTTGCCGAGAAAATCGGTCGTGTGTACGAGGCCTAAGATGTAGTCAAGGTGATGTAAACAATCCAAAGTGCTGAATGGTGTCTTAGTAGTATTCCTAGCGTGCACCTTCCCACCAGGGAGAAACAATAATCTCAATCCACCGCATGATGCACTCTCCCCGAGGGGGTTAAACTCACCAGAAGATTAAAAAATCAGAGCCTTAACCACTTAAGCCCCGGACCATTTCGGGCCATTAGGACCAAGCCTGTTTTTGGGATTCGGCACTGCGCTGCTTTAACTGTAAATTGTGCGGACATGCAATGTTGTACCCAAATGAAATTTGCGTCCTTTTCTTCCCACAAATAGAGCTTTCTTTTAATGGTATTTGATTGCCTCTGCGATTTTTATTTTTTGCGATATAAACAGAAAAAGACCGAAAATTTTGAAAAAAAATGATATTTTCTACTTTTTGTTATAAGAAAAATCGAATAAACTCAATTTTAGTCATACATTTAGGCCAAAATGTATTCAGCCACATGTCTTTAGTAAAAAAAATGTCAATAAGCGTATATTTATTGGTTTGCGCAAAAGTTATAGAGTTTACAAACTAGGGTACATTTTCTGAAATTTACACAGCTTTAAATTTATGACTGCCTATCTCATTTTTTGAGGTGCTAAAATGGCAGGGCAGTACAAAACCCCCCCAAATGACCCCATTTTGGAAAGTAGACACCCCAAAGAAATTGCTGAGAGGCATGTTGAGCCCATTGAATATTTTTTTTTTTGGTCCCAAGTGATTGAATAATGACAAGAAAAAAAAAAAAAAAAAAAAAATTACAAAAAGTTGTCTTTAAATGATATATTGCTCACACATGCCATGGTTATATGTGGAATTGCACCCCAAAATACATTCTGCTGCTTTTCCTGAGTACGGGGATACCACATGTGTGGGACTTTTTGGGAGCCTAGCCGCGTACAGGGCCCCAAAAACCAAGCACCGCCTTCAGGATTTCTAAGGGCGTAAATTTTTGATTTCACTCCTCACTACCTATCACAGTTTCGAAGGCCATAAAATGCCAAAATAGCACAAAACCCCCCCAAATTACCCCATTTTGGAAAGTAGACACCCCAAGCTATTTGCTGAGAGGCATGTTGAGTCCATGGAATATTTTATATTTTGCCACAGGTTGCGGGAATATGACAAACTGTTTTTTTTTTGCACAAAGTTGTCACTAAATGATATATTGCTCACACATGCCATGGGCATATGTGAAATTACACCCCAAAATACATTCTGCTGCTTCTCCTGAGTACGGGGATACCACATGTGTGGGACTTTTTGGGAGCCTAGCCGCGTACGGGACCCCAAAAACCAAGCACCGCCTTCAAGGTTTCTAAGGGCATAAATTTTTGATTTCACTCCTCACTACCTATCACAGTTTTGAAAGCCATAAAATGTCAAAATAGCCCAAAACCCCCACAAATGACCCCATTTTGGAAAGTAGACACCCCAAGCTATTTGCTGAGAGGCATGGTGAGTATTTTACAGCTCTCATTTGTTTTTGAAAATTAAGAAAGACATTTTTTTTTTCTTATTTTACATTTTCAAAACTTTGTGACAAAAAGCGAGATCTGCAAAATACTCAACATACCTCTCAGCAAATAGCTTGGGGTGTCTACTTTCCAAAATGGGGTCATTTGGGGGGGTTTTGTGCCATCTGGGCATTCCATGGCCTCCGAAACTGTGATAGGCAGTGAGGAGTGAAATCAAAAATTTACACCCATAGAAATCCTGAAGGCGGTGCTTGGTTTTTGGGGTCCCGTACGCGACTAGGCTCCCAAAAAGTCCCACACATGTGGTATCCCCGTACTCAGGAGAAGCAACAGAATGTATTTTGGGGTGTAATTCCACATATGCCCATGGCATGTTTGAGCAATATATAATTTAGTGACAACTTTTTGTACATTTTTTTTTTTTTTTTGGTCATTATTCAATCACTTGGGACAAAAAAAAAAAAATATTCAATGGGCTCAACATGCCTCTCAGCAAATAGCTTGAGGTGTCTACTTTACAAAATGGGGTCATTTGGGGGGGTTTTGAACTGTCCTGGCATTTTATGCACAACATTAGGAAGCTTATGTCACACATCATCCACTCTTCTAACCACTTGAAGACAAAGCCCTTTCTGACACTTTTTGTTTACATGAAAAAAAAATTTTTTTTGCAAGAAAATTATGTTGAACCCCCAAACATTATATATTTTTTTAAAGCAAAGGCCCTACAGATTAAAATAGTGGGTGTTGCATTTTTTTTTTCCACACGGTATTTGCGCAGCGATTTTTCAAACGCATTTTTTGGGGGAAAAACACACTTTTTTTATTTTTAATGCACTAAAAAACACTATATTGCCCAAATGTTTGATGAAATAAAAAAGATGATCATAGGCCGAGTACATGGATACCAAACACGACATGCTTTAAAATTGCGCACAAACGCGCAGCGGCGACAAACTACATTCATTTTTAAAAGCATTTAAAAGCCTTTACAGGTTACCACGTTAGATTTACAGAGGAGGTCTACTGCTAAAATGACTGCCCTCGATCTGACCTTCGCGGTGATACCTCACATGCATGATGCAATTGCTGTTTACATATGACGCTAGACCGACGCTTGCGTTCGCCTTTGCGCAATAGCAGGGGGGGACAGCGGTGCTTTTTTTTTTTTTTTTTATTATTTATTTGGCTTTTTTATTTTATTTTTAAACTGTGCCTTCCAGATTTTATTTTTTTACCATTTTTATCGTTATCTCAGGGAATGTAAATATCCCCTATGATAGCAATAGGTAGTGACAGGTACTCTTTTTTTGAAAAAAATTGGGGGGTTAGACCCTAGATCTTTCCTCTGCCCTCAAAGCATCTGACCACACCAAGATCGGTGTGATAAAATGCTTTCCCAATTTCCCAATGGCGCTTTTTATATCCGGGGGGGGACATTCCCTCCCACTGCTTGTAAAAGCAGTCTAGAGGCTAATTATCTGCTAGAATTGCTTTTACATGAAAGCCGGCTGCTGGCTGAAAAGAATGATACCAAGATGATACCTAAACCCGCAGGCATCATTCTGGTATAAACATTCAAAGTCCAGCAACATACCAGTACGTTGCTGGTCCTTGTTGGACATGTATTGTAATCTTTTTTTTCATACAGCCTATTGGCTGAACAAAAAAAAGAGATTGATTGGTGGGTATGCCCACCATTAGAATACCTCCCTTCATCCACCCACTTCTAATGATGGGCATATATGCCGAAGCATGGGGGCATCCTCCCGCAAAAAAGTTATGCCGCGTACACACGGTCAAGCCTTCGTCGGAATTTCGACCGTATGTACGCGGCATAAAAGGTTATGCCGCGTACACACGGTCGGACTTTTCCACGGGCAAGCCTCCGTTGGAATTTTGACCGTATATACGCGGCATTAGGAGCAAAATCGCTCCTCCGCCCCTGCTGCCCCCATGCTTCGGCATATATGCTCTTTTTTTTAACTGTGGTGGTGAAATCACCTCCTACAGCGTTGGAGTCACGGCTTTATGTATCGTGGGAGCAAACGCTGTTGCTGTCAAGATAAATAGATCCGCGCTGCAACTGAATGGCGTACCTGCTAAGCAAATGGTGGTTAACATTAAAACAAAGTAACATTACAGTACAACAGTAAGACCTTACCATGCCATACCTGCAAAGCAAATACCAAAACAAAACCTAGTAAAAAATAAAAAAATGTTTTAACGCAACCTGTGCCTAAAATATATATATGCCGAAGCATGGGGGCATCCTCCCGCAAAAAAGTTATGCCGCGTACACACGGTCGGAATTTTCCACGGGCAGGCCTCCGTCGGAATTTCGACCGTATGTACGCGGCATTAGGAGCAAAATCGCTCCTCCGCCCCTGCTGCCCCCATGCTTCGGCATATATGCTCTTTTTTTTAACTGTGGTGGTGAAATCACCTCCTACAGCGTTGGAGTCACGGCTTTATGTATCGTGGGAGCAAACGCTGTTGCTGTCAAGATAAATAGATCCGCGCTGCAACTGAATGGCGTACCTGCTAAGCAAATGGTGGTTAACATTAAAACAAAGTAACATTACAGTACAACAGTAAGACCTTACCATGCCATACCTGCAAAGCAAATACCAAAACAAAACCTAGTAAAAAATAAAAAAATGTTTTAACGCAACCTGTGCCTAAAATATATATATGCCGAAGCATGGGGGCATCCTCCCGCAAAAAAGTTATGCCGCGTACACACGGTCGGAATTTTCCACGGGCAGGCCTCCGTCAGAATTTCGACCGTATGTACGCGGCATTAGGAGCAAAATCGCTCCTCCGCCCCTGCTGCCCCCATGCTTCGGCATATATGCTCTTTTTTTTAACTGTGGTGGTGAAATCACCTCCTACAGCACTGGAGTCACGGCTTTATGTATCGTGGGAGCAAACGCTGTTGCTGTCAAGATAAATAATTCCGCGCTGCAGTTGAATGGCGCACCTGAAAACAAAAAATTACATACCTGAAAAGCAAGCATGATAAAACATTGCAGAATAGAATACAGTAAAAAAGAGCAGAACAATAGAGAGAAAATAGAGAGAGAGAGAGAACAATAAAACGACAACTATTTTTGGTTTTTTTATTTTATATTTTTTTTGTGTTTTGTTTTTTACGTTTTTTTTTTTCTTTTTTACACTTTTTTTTGTAACTTTACAACTGTAATGGTTCGGGTCTCTCAAAATGTAATGGCATCTTGGGAGACCCTGTGTAAGTGTGTCCTTGTCTGTGAAATGCTGTACCCTACGCTAAAACTTCACTTTTGAGTGGTAGCGTTCAAAACATTCACCTTGGCAAAGACCAGGCTTGTCAGGACAGAGTGGACAAAAACTACGGGTGTCACGCCTAAATCCGCGCTTGCTACAGACACGACATCTTTTTTGGGGGTGGCTTTGGGTAGGGGTACTCGGGAGGACATACGAATAATGCCTCTCATGCAGCCGGCTTACTGCATTTGGTTGGGGATGGTGAGGTGCAGAACCGCCTGGATACAGGAGTTCTGTGACTATCTCATTCTGGAATTTTAGAAGAGATAACGTCCCGCCTGAAGCTCTGTATAGCACATGAGCGTTCAGCAAAGCCAATTGGAATAATGATAGAGACACTTTTTTGTACCAGCGTCTCGCCTTACGGTCAATTAGATACGGCGCCATCAACTGGTCGTTGAGGTCCACCCCTCCCATATTTTGGTTATATTCGTGGACACAGAGGGGTTTCTCCACAACACCAGTCGCCGTACGAATTTGGACTGTCGTGTCTGCATGAAGGGAGGTAAGAAGGAAAACATTCTTATTGTCCCTCCACTTCATAGCGAGCAAGTTATTACACTTCAAGCAGGCTCTCTCCCCCAGCCTAAGACGGGCATCTACAAGCCGCTGGGGAAAGCCCCGGCGATTAGGTCGCACGGTGCCACATGCTCCAATCTTATGATCAAACAAGTGACTAAACAGTGGCACGCTCGTGTAATAATTGTCCACATACAAGTGGTACCCCTTTCCGAATAAGGGTGACACCAAGTTCCACACTATCTTGCCAGCGCTCCCTATGTAATCCGGGCAGTTGACCGACTCAATCTGACTGTCTTTTCCCTCATAAACCGTAAAGTTCACTACATAGCCTGTTGCCCTGTCACAGAACTTGTAGAGCTTGACCCCGTATCTGGCACGCTTGCTGGGAAGGTACTGCTTGAAAGACAAGCGGCCAGAAAATTTAATCAGGGACTCATCAACGCAGACAACTTGATCGGGAGTAAACAAGGCTGCAAAACGTTCGTTGAAGTGGTTTATGAGGGGCCGAATTTTATAGAGCCGGTCGTATTCAGGGTCCCCACGTGGACGACAAAGTTCATTGTCGTTGAAGTGCATGAACCGCAAAATCTGCTCGTATCGTGCCCTGGACATGGAGGCAGAGAACACGGGCATGTGGTCAATTGGGTGCGTGGACCAATAAGCACGCAATGACGGAAATTTATGTGTGCCCATGTTGAGGGAAAGGCCCAGAAAGGTCTTAAATTCGGAAACCGTAATTGGTTTCCAATTTCTGGCAATTTTAGGCAACTGGGGGTTAGCGGCGATAAATTGACCAGCATATAAATTACTCTGGTCCACAATAGATCTATAGAGATCTTCCGTGAAAAACAGCGAATAAAAATCAATTGGAATAAAATCAGCTGTTTCCACCTGAATACCGGGTTGGGCAGTGAATGGGGGAAGTACGGGTTCTTCAGAAGTGGTGGGGACCCAATCAGGATAGGCGAATTCTGCAGGAAGGGCAGTATGGGCACGACGGGCCTGCCTTTGTCTTCTTGGTGGCAGCGGGACACTACTTGTGCTTGCCACCTCGCCAGCTTGAACTGCACTTATGGGACTCGCCACGTCACCAAGTGTTACTGCAGTGCTGGATGTACGTCCAGGCTGTACTAGGCCGCTGGTGCTTGCCAGTTCACCAGAAGGAATAGCGGCGATAGTACTACTCTGCTCCATGATACGAGAGACCTGCGGTTCTTGCTCCTCAACAACCTCAGAAGATCGGGATCGGGTACGCCTGACCTTAGCAGGGACCTCAACTTCGTCGTCAGAGCTATCTGACGTGGGGCCGTTGACGTCACTGTCTTCTACGGGAAGATATTCTGAGCCTGAATCTGACAGATACGTGACCTCCTCTTCACTATCTGTCATGCTCAGAATCTCGTAGGCCTCTTTACTAGTGTACCTTCGTCTTGCCATTTTGGGCTCTAAATTTAGGGGTACACTAGTAAGATTCACAGGAAAAAAAGCACCTGACTGTCGTCAGCAAATATATCAAACGCTACAAAAAAACTGTTAGCGATCCCAGGGATCAGGCCTGTCTCTGCGAACGCTGCAGTTATGTGTGTTGTGTTTGGTAAGTGACAGTGATCGATCGATACTGCACTTGGGTGGGCTGGGCTGGGCTGGGCAGAGGGGCTAAACGCAGGCGCTAGCAGGTATCTGGGCTGATCCCGCTAACACTGCGTTTTTGGGAACCCTAAACCGCTGGGGATGCTAGTATAGATCTGATCAGATACTATACCACTAAGGGGGGTGTATGCTTTGCGCGTGGGTGTTAGCGTTACTGGCACTAACCTAACACTGCCTGGGGCGACGCAGACCCTCTCTGGCGCTAAAACCTAATTGATCTCACCCGCCGGGCGATCAGGGGGGTTAAACCTTTATTGGGTTATATACGGCGGGTGCCCTGATGCTATAAAAAGCAAACTAATCAACCAGCGTCACCCGTAACCTTTATATGGTGATTACTGGTGAAAGGGTTAACTAGGGGCAATCAGGGGGTTAAAACCTTTATTAGGTTAAATATGGGGGTACCTGACACTATATAAAAACCTGACGGGTAACCTAAATAACTAAATAACTTACTGGCTAACCAGTGACACCAGTGACGCTTATACGGCGATCACTGGTGAAAGGGTTAACTCTAGGGGCAATCAGGGGGTTAAAATAATATATGGGGGTACCTGACACCAATAAAAACCTGCGGCGAACCTAAAAAAAAAATAACTGCCTATCTAAAACACCAGCGACACGAATACAGCGATTGGAAAAACAATCGCTTAGTGACGCTGAAGTTAGGGGGTGAAAGGGTTACCTGGGGGGTGATCAAGGGGTTAAACCTTTATTAGGGGGGGGTTAGGGGGCTACCCTGGACCTAAAGGGGCCTAATCCTAACTGCCCTGCAACTTTTTACAATCACAGATGACACTAAATGCAGTGATCAGTAAAATAAATGATCACTGCAATCAGTGACACTGTGATTGGGGGCTTTGGGGTGACCTGGGGGGTGATCTGGGGGTGACTGGGGGGTGATTTGTGTGCCTATGTGTACCTACGTGTCAGTGGACTGTTGGAGCACTAACCTCTGTCTTCACTCCTCGGCGCCGGGAACGAAAAGACCGCGGCGAGGGAGATGACATCACTTCCTCCAGCCTGTGTTTACATCACATGGCAGAGGAAGCAATTTCATTGGCCGGGAGCGATCGCGAGGGGGGGGGGGCGGAATCGAGCGGCCGCCCCCTCATGCCTGATCGCTCCCGAACACTTAACGGCCGCTCACTGCAGTGAAGGGGGGTCCGGATGGACCCCCCAACTGCACAAAGGCGATCACGTAGATCTACGTGATTCTGCCTGTCCGTGCCATTCTGCCGACGTAAATCGGCGGTGGGCGGTCGTTAAGTGGTTAAGCAGATACACCAGCCACTTTTCCACGAAGCATCATCAGCAGGCATGGACAGCAGGCACAGGAGCTCCACACAAGGTCATAAAAATTCTGTTGAAGTAGTTTGCCGAAACGCTGTGACAGAGCGTGACCCACGACATCCCCGCTAACCCGGAAGTGACGTGTGCTTCACACACTCCGCTCTCCTACTAGGAAGCTGCTGCGGTGTCTGCAAGGATTCCCCTGCTCTCCATGGACGGCTGGATATGGTGATAGCACCCTCTGGGGTCACTTTTATGCTCATTTTTTGTGATTTGATGTACGTAGCTAGGTTTAAGGGGGCTTTTAGTGTATGGGCTACTTGGGAATATTAAACAGGATTACACTATATTGCTGTTTCTTGTTTTTATGACCTTGTGTGGAGCTCCTGTGCCTGCTGTCCCTGCCTGCTGGTGATGGTCCGTGGAAAAGTGGCTGGTGTATCTGCTTAAGGCTCTGATTTTTTTAATCTTCTGGTGAGTTTAAACCCCTCGGTGAGAGTGCATCACGCGGTGGATTGAGATTATTGTTTCTCCCTGGTGGAAGGTGCGCGCTAGGATTACTACTAAAACACCATTCAGCACTTTGGATTGTTTACATCACCTTGACTACATCTAAGACTTTCTTTATTCAGTGGTTTTTCCACGAGTCTATCATTATTGATTTTTAAGCGCTGTTTTGTGTATTTTAATATCACAGAGACTGAACTGTTTTATTCTTATACCGTGGTTATATATATTAGCTCACTGCACAACCTGATGCCGAGTAGATGTCTTAGGTATGCCTGGATCCAATCCACTGAGATGCTTACAGCCCACAGCTCTGTGTCCCACTGCTTTACAGAAGGCTCTGGCGTGCTGGGCTTTTAAATCATGCCGCTTTGGCGCCTGCACACGCAACCACGCCTCCCCCTTCCTTCCCTGTCACCTGTACAGCCAAAAAAGCGTGTCCCTGCCTGCGACTGTCATAGCGGCGGCCAGGAGTGGGGGGGGGGGTCGAGAGAGGACTGCTGGAGGACTTTGTGAGACCTGTAGACTGCGTGGGGTTCTCTCTGTTATGTGTTGTGGCAGAGCCTGCAGCGGAGGAGGTGAGCGGTTTTTATATCAGACCAACTTCACTGAGCGTGTTCCTGGACGGCATGTAAGTATACACCAGGTATGTGACTTACTCCTTCTGGTGGCAGAAACCAGGTAAGACATGCAACTACTCATAGAAGATGATATTAAAAAAAAAAAATATCTTCACTTACCTTATCCCCGCCGCAGGAAAACTGCTGAGAACAACAGATCCAGCCTTCACAGCGGGTAATGTTGTGCCAGCCTTCAGGGTTCTGGGTCCCTACTTAAAAGGAACCTCTTCCCTGGACCTGTAGAAGACTCTGCCAGGTGCTTTTCGTGCCACTTAAATTAGTACACCAAAGACTGGATCCCAGAGCCCAGACCTCCAAAGAGAGACATTACAGGCAAAACCTTGTTTCTTCTTTCCATGAGGCCCGGGTACCATCCATTTTAGGTGTTTAGTATTGGCCCGAGGTATGGATCCCGTTGTATAGCTCCTAGGCCTCCGCAGAGACCATCACACAGAGCTTTCTTCTTTGCACATGTTCAACGTGACCAACCACCTTAGATACTAGCGAAAAAAACTGGGAGGTGCTCTCCATATGGGAGGGGTTATATAGGGGAGGAACTTGCCTTGTAATTAGGGTTGCCAGTGTCCAATCATCTGATGTTGACTATCTAACCCACTAAGTAATTATCTAAGTCTCTGTGTCCCGTGATGTATGATCAAGAAATATCCTCCTTAATATTCACCTTGTAGAAACTCATTAAAGAGGAAGTAAAGCCTTCTTCTTTAATTGTACCTACAGGTAAGCCTATATAAGCAGGGCCGGATTAAGAACATCATGGGCCTGGTGCTGAGGATTTTGGTGGGGCTTTTTATAAAAAATAATAATAAATAAAAATGTTTTTTGTTTTTGTTATAACAAATTAAATTAAATAGAGGGAGGATGAGAGAGAGGATGCACATGAGCATGTGTGGGAGTGACAGCAACGCAGCCGGGTCAAGGCAAGTGACCGAAGGCACAGAACACGGAAGGAAGACCGGGTAAAGATGGAAGCTCCCGGGACCCGCCAGATTGATCACAGAGCACCACTGGAGGGCTCAGTCTGACAGGTAAGTGTACCCTAATGTGCTAATATGCTGTGCATACTAGTACATTATGGCATAACCTCAGGGCCTCTAAAAAGTAGTAATGTTAGCAAAGTGTACTACCGCTTTAATATGACAGGATCCCAGGAGCCTCTTATGGGGCCCCCTACTGACCCCGGTGGCCCTTGGGCAGTACCCAAGTGCATAGTTGCAATCATTTAAAAAATATGGAGAGGAGTGTGGAGGGTGTGACAGCCAACACTATGTACAGTAGGAGTTTATGAAAATGGGCAGTAAGTATAGAAGAGGAGTGTGAAGTTAATGATAGTAGGCAGTATGTACAGGAGAGGATTTTAGGGGTATGACAGTGGGCACTATGTACAGGTGAGGAGGATGAAGGAATCTGGGAAAGAAAAATGTAAAGGTTTGTGGAAGGATGTTTAGGGACTGCGTAGTGGTTAAGCGGGCCATACATGGATTGAAATTAAGCCAATTAAGCAGAGACCAGCCATAGTCGATCTATGTATGGGATAGCTGGTTGTACACAAGTGAATCTATTAATCGACTTGACTACAACCAGCCTGTCAGATTTTTTTTATCAAAACAATCAGTGCTGCCAGCTATAGTTAGCAACACTGATCATTGTATTCTATGGGTAGGAAATGCTCCCCACTGGCAGAACACAATAACACTGCGGGGGTGATTCCCCCATCCACAGGTCAGCAGAAGAGAAAGTGTGTGGGGACAGGCTGGGGAGAGAGGTCTGTCAGCAGAGGGGTGTGAGGTGGTCATGGAGAGATATCAATCAGCGGGTGGGGGGAGTAACTAGGAGTGATATCTTTTGGAGTAGAGTCTGTCATCTGCAGGTTGGGTAATGGTCATCTGTGATAACAGTTGAAGGGAGGTGGCTAACATGGGAAGTGACTGGAGAGTGACCTGGTTGGTGGTGAGTGTGAAATGGATGATGTGTTTCAAGTTTCTTTTACATTTGCGGTAATGCTTACTGCCCTCTGAAAAGTGATCTGTGGTGGATTGCTTTTCAACGAGTAGTATAGCAGTAGCTGATCATTCAGGCGTTCATGAGGTGCTACTGCCGCCTCCTTGTTTTTTTTTTTTTTAAAACTGGCCACTCTGTATGTAGCTTCTGACAGGCTGCGCAAGGAGCCCCGTATCTCTGGAACCATAGATTATTGGATCCCCAAATTTTGACCAGTGGTGGGGTAGGTCTTTAGCTACCTACCCCCCTGGTCACTGAGCCACGATCCTCGAAGTCTATCATTTTGTTTTTTTTGGGCAAATGGGCCTATCTTAAGGTAAGGGGCCTGGAGCTGCAGCTCCAATAGCCCCTATGTTAACCCGGCCCTGTATATAAGGCTTACCTGTAGGTACTGTAAATATCTCCCAAACTTGCACCGTTTAGGAGATATTTACTATATACGCCGCTCATTACGTCATCGGCGCATGCACTGTGAAGGAACGGCCGCCCGTGCCATTTCTTCAGGGCACTGTGCCGTGACTGGCGGCTCCCGTGCACATGTGATGTCAATGTGGCTCTGGCAAATCACAGCGCAGGAGCTTGCAAGCCTGGAACAAACAATGGGGGAAGAGGTCAGCCGCCACTGCAGGGCTTCATTCTAAGATGAGTATTTCAGAATGAGATGGTATGCCATACATACTAGCTCATTATGTCTTTGTCTTACAGGTTGTTTTTTTTTGTTATCGGGTTTACAACCTCTTTAATACCAGAAATAGTTTTAGGAGCGAAAATCTGTGAAATAATATTTGCAAATTGACTTTTACATACAAAATACCAATATAACATGCATGCAGTAAGATGAGTAAATATCTGCATGAACACCTTTGGTAAATTAAAGTGTTACTAAACCCAGGACCCTGCATTCACTATATCTGGTCTTCCACAGCACACAGAACATAGAAATGCAAAAGTTTTAGCAAATATGAACTACTAAATACTAGGGCTGCAACTAACGATTATTTTTATAATCGATTAGTTGGCCGATTATTGTTTTGATTAATCGGTTAATAACCATTAAAAAAAAACAAAAAAAAAAACAGGTAATTTTGCTGCATTTTTACATTATTATTTTTTGGCCAATTTGATGTTGGGCAGACTAAAAAACACAAATTGCCGCAAAAACACATTACATGCTTTTCTGCAGCTTCTCTATTGAAGTATATTGAACCAAAAAAACAAAATAGCACCGTTTTGCGTTAAAAAAAAAAAAGTACTTGCCCTTTCCAAATACGCAGCAGCTGAAAAAATCATAGATGTGAACGTGTCCCATAGGAAACCATGTAAATGACCTGTAGTGTGTTTCTGCAAAAAGCACCAAAAAAACACAGAGGTGTGACGCAGGCCTGAGATGTTTAGTAACATAATGGTGTTAAAAAAAAATTAAATTAGTACAAAAAGAGCAAATAATCGCTGTAAGGGGTTCATTTTTTACTGTGGGACAGTGAAAGTAATATTTACAGTAGCGATTTGCTCTTTTTGTACTGTAAAGGGCTAATTTTAGTTTTTTTAACCCCATTATGTTACTGGCTGATTAATCGATTATGAAAATAGTAATCGATTCATTTCGTAATCGATTAGTTGTCGATTAATCGATTAGTTGTTTCGGCCCTACTAAATACCTTTTCTCATCATCAATCTTGTGACTTCTATCAGTTCCTGGTTAAAGCTTATAGGAGGAGTTTTCATACTGCACTGAGCGGTACTATCAGGATCAAAGACCCTTGACCCTCTGTCCGGACAGTGCTGATCACATGCACTCTCCCATAGAAAAAAAAACTCTCTAGCAATACACACCAAACTGAGCATGTGCAGCCTGACTCCAGTAACTCTGTCTTACTCGGACATGTTTTTGAGTCAGTGGAAGAAGAGGATCTGTGCATACAGGATCAAACAGCATTTTTACACAATGCAGAGGAATAACCCCTGAAGTCCAACAGTGAGTATAACAAGCATGCTTTACTGCAAATACAGACTGAAGTAAAATAGAGCACATATTCTGCTTTAGTGAAATAATATCACGGCCTATTAAAAAAAACGAATTATTCTAAATGAAAAAAGGTGATCCATCTTGACAGGTAGTGAAAAAAAATCCCAAACATGGGAACAGACAAAAATAAAAACTCAACAGATGCATTTTTAACCACTCTTATACTGTATGTACCACTTATTTGTAGCGCTGTCTGTTTAAAGCAATACAAAGCAAAAATGTGAGATAAATATAAATTAAGAATTTGTAGTCAAACAAAACTTCATTTAAAACATAAATAAAAATCCGTGATCAAGTCCATCAATCAAATTGTACTTAAAAAAACAATTATTATCTTCATGCTCTTCCACACAAGTTCTACCATCACGATTAAACTCCGCCTTTTACTGCTAATTTAGACCTCCAAATTATAGGTAGGTCTAAAGTTGCTCAATCCACACCAGAGGGATACTGAACAACCATGCATTATGTAGCCGAGAACTTCAGGGTACGTCAGAGGAACTGTCATTCAGTCACCTCCTTGCCTCATATCACAAAGGTCCGGCAAAAAAAGCACAATACTCATAGCATAAAAGCTGAGTTTAATGCTGCAGTATTCCTCTGATGTGGATTCAGCGACTCTAGACCTACCTATAATTTGGAGGTCTAAATTAGCAGTAAGAGGCAGAGTTTAACGGTGGTGGTGGAACTTGTGTGGGAGAGCATAAGGATAATTGCCTTTTAAGCACAATTTGGTTGATGGACTTGATCACAGATTTTTATTTGTTTAACCAGCCTGGCGGTATTCCCGAGTGTGGCTCGGGGTGAGATTTCAGTGCCATTATCGGTAACCACAAACACACTGATACAATGTAATCCTATTGGATTACAATACAAAATAAAATAAAGTGACCTTAGATTGCCCCCCCCCCCCCCCCAGTGCTTTCTCCAGTGCCCTTGTCTGCAGTTTTACTATACTTTGTGTCTGTAAACTGCACAGTGACCATGGCATCAAAAAAGCGCGCCTCCACCTCAAAATTGCTATATGACCAGCTGAAAGACAGCGACACAGAATGGGTTGCAGAGGAGTTGACTGACAGCGACTCGTGGGGAAGTTTGTCATCAGACGCAGAAAGCGATTTCAGCGATGATCCTGCGACTGTGCCCAGCGATGTGCGGACTTGGTGCTCGATTGATTGCGGTACGGAGCATGTAGCGCCCCCAAGATTTCTGTTTACAGGAGCACCTGGGATCAAAGTGGATGTTGAGGATGACAACCCCTTGGCATACCTCAAGCTCTTTTTGACTGATGAGGTTATTGCCAAAATTGTTATGGAGACAAATTGCTACCAGGAGCAACAAGATGCTACCCATCAGCGGTTTTCAAGGACAGGAAAATGGTAACCGGTAACCAGAGAGGACATCTGGAAGTTTCTGGGCCGTATAATTCTTCAGGGAGTGGTGGGGAAACCCCTGCAGAAATGGTACTGGACAACCAACAAATTACTGGCCACTCCTTTTTTTGGCACCGTTATGTCGGAATACAAATTTTTGCTCATAATTAAATATTTGCACTTTGCAAATAATGAAGAGTTCTCATCCAGCTCCAAAACTGAAAAAAATTTGGGATACTTATCAACTAATTCTGATGAATTTCCAGCAGACCTATGTACCGGGCAGAGACATAAGTATTGATGAAAGTCTTATGGCCTACAAAAGGAAGACTTAGCTCGATACAGTTTATCGCATCAAAGCGAGCTCGATTTGGTATAAAGTAATTTATGCTGTGTGAATCCAGCACTGGGTACATCTGGAATTCGGGCCTGTACACCGGGAAAGGGACCAAATTCAGCGAACGCTTCAGCAGTTTTGGAATAGCAACAGCTTCGGTTCTTTCTTTGATTGAGCCATTGCTGAACCAGGGCTACTGTGTCACCACAGACAATTTTTATACGTCTCCAGAACTCTATGAGTACCTTCTTCTGAACAAGACGGATGCCTATGGGACCGTTAGGCCAAACAGGCGTGACATGCCGCCAACCTTTGCCAATAAAAAACTCAAGGCAGGAGAAATAGTTGCCTGGCAGAAAGGCAAAATGATAGCACTGAGATGGCGTGACAAAAGAGACGTGTGCCTTATGAGTACCATCCACAACACCTCTACTGTAATGGTACACACCAGTAGTGGAAAAGATGTAATGAAGCCACAGGTCGTGTTGGATTACAACAATACCATGGGAGGTGTGGACAGGGCTGACCAGGCCATGACCTTTTATCCAGCCATGAGGAAGCAACAAAAAAAATATTATAAAAAAATCTTCAGGCATCTGCTTGAACAGTGCCTGTGGAATGCATTCATTCTCCTGAAAAAAAAAAGAGTGACAGGCCTATGATTCACGCGGACTTTGTGTGGAAGGTTGCCAAACTCATATTTCTGAAGCACCAGACGCCAACGGCTGTAAACAGATCTGGACGTCGGGCTGCTGGCGTTGTGAACCCGGAACGCCTGACTGGTCGTCACTTTATGGACCGCCTTCCACCAACTGAAAAGAAGACAGCACCCACAAGGATGTGTGTGGTTTGCTGCTCTAAGCGTGATGACACTGGAAGGAAAATCCGAAAAGAAACCCGTTTCTATTGTGATGTTGGACTTTGTGCTGTACCTTGTTTTAAAATTTTCCATACCCGAGACGTTTACTGAAGCAATATGACTTCTAATATTGCACCCTTGTTTGAGCAAAAACATTTTTTGATTTTACTCAATACATTTTTGTAAATAATATAAAGTATTATTATTATTAAATTGTTATTTGTTATTATTTAATATATTATAATTTATGATTTTGTGTTTCAAACTTTATCATACCCGGGATGTCTACTAGACTCTAGTTTGGACAGATTTAAGTGTGTTTTTCCTAAGAATTACAGGCCTACAATATAAAACGCCACATTTCCATGCAAAATAATGGTACCGCTTTCAGCACCTAAAATCTGAAATGATCATACCGCCAGGAGGGTTAAAGTAGGATTTTTATAACAGCTTACCTGTAAAATCCTTTTCTTGGAGTACACCACGGGACACAGAGCTAGTCATTACATAATGGGTTAAGGGTCACCAGCGGTGATTGGACACTGGCACAACCAATGGAAGACAGTTCCCCTCCATATAACCCCTCCCATCAGGGAAGTACCTCAGTTTTGTAGCAAAGCAGTAAGGTTCCCATAAGAAGGGGGGGACCTCTGTGTCCCGTGGTGTACTCCAAGAAAAGGATTTTACAGGTAAGCTGTTATAAAAATCCTACTTTCTTTATCGTACACCACGGGACACAGAGCTAGTCATTACATAATGGGACATCCCAGAGCAATGCTCATATGAAGGGGGGGAGACACAGATCAAACAGGCCGCTTGCAGACCAGAAGCCCTATAATGCTGCCTGCAGTACACTTCGCCCGAAGGCAGAATCCTCATGTCCTTTCACATCTATTTGATAGAATTTGGAAAATGTATGGACTGAAGACCAAGTTGCAGCTTTACAGATCTGAGCCATCGAAGCCTGGTGGTGCACTGCCCATGAAGCACTTATCGCCCTGGTAGAGTGCGCCTTAACAGGAAAAGGAGGAGTCCTGTTCTTTAAACCATAAGCTTGAACAATTACTTGTCTAATCCACCTGGAAATGGTGGATTTTGATACCGCTTGGCCCTTCTTGGGCCCATCTGGTAAAATAAACAAAACATCTGTTTTATGTATCTGAGCGGTTGCTTGCAGATACACCCTTACCACTCTCACTAGATCTAGAGAGTGTAATAATTCTTCCCCCGCCGTTTTTTATGCTGAAAGTTTTCAGACAGATACCAAACTTCACCCTTCACGGTGGGCTATGTGTGCCAACCTTCAGGGATATGGGTTCCTATTTAAAGGATACCTCTCCCCTGGGCCTTGTACAAGACTCTTACCAGGACTTTATAGCGAAATAGCGAAAGTGCTGGATCTTAGAGCCCAGTCCTCCGAAGAGAGACATTACAGGCGACGCCTCATGGATGAGGCCCGGATCCCATCCAGATTCAGCTTAACTTGTAGGCGTCTTGGATGGATCCGAAAGCATAGCTCTTTTACCCCCAGAGGGTCTCTTTGGTAGAGCTTTCCTTTAGCACCTCCTAACGCGTCCAACACCTTTCGACACTGGCGAAAAAACTGAGGTACTTCCCTGATGGGAGGGGTTATATGGAGGGGAACTGTCTTCCATTGGTTGTGCCAGTGTCCAATCACCGCTGGTGACCCTTAACCCATTATGTAATGACTAGCTCTATGTCCCGTGGTGTACGATAAAGAAATTAAGTTTTGTTTGATCACAGACTCTTAATTCAGGTTTGTGGCCTCCTACACATAGGGTGGGCTCTGTTGCAGTCCACCTGTTTAGGAGGGACTCTGTCTGCTGATCCCTGCTAAATAGGCAGATGGCTGGTCCATGTTCTTTCCGCTTATGCAGAGTGGACACAGACACAGCCCGCTCTCCTCTATGGGTGGTTGGATGTAAATAGACCACCTGTCTGTTTACACCTGACTACCATATGATCCGCCAGATTGGGATTTGTTCCCCATCTGTCTGGTTTCAGCAGACTGGATCAGATCAGCTGTCAGTGGGTGTGAACGGACACATGTCCATTGACACCTTCTGCTCCATTGAGGAGAAGGGAGGGTCCAATCGGGTCGATTAGGCTGTCCATGAAAAAGGGCCCTATATCAACTTTTTGCTTTGTATTGGTTTAAAAAAAGGACGGCACATCAAATAAGTGGTACATGTATTGGGTGATTTTGAGTGCTGCTGTTCACAAGATACATTTTAACACTAAGAGCAGTTGTTTTAGATTTTTGAGAATTACCCACTCTTCACTTGATCTAAAACAACAATATTTTGGCTGGAGCTGTGCTTTATAGCAGAACTATACACACACCTCCACTCCAGTGATGAAGTCCCGGAGCGCCCTCTTTGGCCGCTGACATCTTCCTCTGGGTTCCCAATCTTTGACCATTTTGATTAGCCGGGTTGCACATGTTCATTTATCTCGGCTAACACCACATACCTAAACCCACTATTTCAGTGCTACAGCTTTGCAAACAGCGACACTCACATTCCGTGCTCAGGTGTAGTTAAGACTTAGCAGGGGGTAGGTCAGACTGCTGAAGAGACCACTGTTTTAAACACAGGTACGAACCTTAGAAAACTTTGCTCTTTATCCAATAAGATTACAGTCATTTACCCAAACACTTCATTCTTTAATAATACAGCTATTACTAAGGTCTAATCATTGCTACCTATGTAACACACATGCTAAGTGGGATTTCCCAGATAAATGTCAGCCTTGCATATGATTAGGCATCTTTGTTTAGTAACAATGCAACAATCCAATCGGCATGATTTCAAATATGTTAGAATTCCTCTTGAACACTGTACTCTGATGAGCATTCATCACTCTCACCAAGCTTTTCCTTCTTATGAACAGTGACCACCAGGTCTGGATGATTTTGACACTGTACCACTCAGTGCTCCCCTATTTGCTTATGAGAACAATGATGTTTGAGCAGGAGCAGAACATTTAAACAAATATTGTATGCAAAGTGTACATAAACTGCAAGACATTTTACAAAATACATACACCATTTTCATTTGTTCTTGCCCACAGATGAGATAGGGGCATTAGACCGTACACCTAAAATATAGACACAAGCTCTACACCCCAATTGGCATGTAGGAACAAGTGTAAAGTGTATAAAAGATGATTTTGCAGGCACTAGAAAAACAAACTCAGATATCCAAAAAAGCTAGCATAGTAAGAGAAGAGTGCTAACCACTTAGCCACTGTGCTGCCTGGCTTTCTCATGTGATCTGTATGTTAATGACAGTGGTCACTACTGTTAATGGCTTGCTGGAAACGTTCCACAATCTGCAGATGTTTATAACAGCCCAATCTCAGAGCTAGACTGCGTGCCTTAAGTGCACATTCCCAGAAAGATGCTGATTACACTCGTCAGGATGTGCCAACATGTCACATATTCTGATGAGTATATGCTATGAGCAATAGGAAAGGGGGGGGTAAGGACATTATTCTTTTCCTGTTTGATACATCAAGCTGTGCTTAAGTTGTTCAGTTCAATGATAGTTCCTGGATAGAGAGACAATTAATACACAGCATATTTTCTTTTATGAATTATCATCACCCTGATTAGTTCCAGCTACAGAGATCTAGTCTGCGCAATACCAAATTCTTACCTCGTATAGACAGGCTTGGTGAAAGGGCTGCCCGCAGTGCGGATCATCACACACCTGGTCTGGAATGGCAGAGTCCAATCTGTACGCATAGCATATTCCACATTCCATACTAAAGTCCTAAAGGAAAAAGAAAGAAATGAAAAAGCTACTTAAAGCTGAACTCTGGGCCAAGAAACCTTTTCCCCTACAGTGGAGCTGTGCCCACATGGGTTATTTGCTCATTTTTGTCTAGGGGGAGATATACTTACCCGATCCTCCCCACACAATACTGGTCCCTACAGCTCCTGCCAATATGCATTTTCAGTTATCGACAATGCTGATCCAGACGCATATACTGTATTGCTCTATGAAAAGCTTGATCAATGTTCTCCCATATCATTTTTGTGTAATTGTGTATTTTTGGGAAGCTGTGGTTTGCAACACTTCCTTACTTGAAGATGCTACTGGTGAAGAAATGCTGTCATAATCCAAAAGCAGCAGAAAGAGTGTTTCTGGAGGGAAAAGCAACTTGCACTACCATTATGGTCCTCCTCCTTTCATTCCATAAAATATTTTTGATGACTTTAGGGCACCTCTGGCATGCAATGATATGTTTTGTCAACCTTGTAGCATTTGGAAACGAATATTCTCACAATATTTGCAAATTGCATCTTCGCTCTCAGCAGAAATTGCACTGTGGAAATATTTCCAAACTCTAAATGCTGTTGTCACCATTTTACTGAGATGAGAAGAGAAAAGAAAAACCAATTCACTGAACAGACTATAGGTAAACATTGTGTTGTGATGGTGGAGAACACTAATAGGAATCATTTAAAGGTCATAAACTTATTTGTCAGGCAAAATTCTCTCTTTCTTTTTCGTACATCACGGGACACAGAGCGACTTAGTCATTACTAATGGGTTATATAGTTTACCTTCAGGTGCTGGCACTGGCAACTTCCAAACCGGAAGTACCCTCCCCTATATAAGCCCCTCCCATCCGGCAGCACCTCAGTTTTTTGCCAGTGTCTAAGGTGTTGGCCAAAGAGTAACATGTGTTTTCCTGGGCTTGCGTACAGGTTCTTTTACGGGCCTTAGTAAGCTGTTCCGGATCCCACCAAAAAAGCTTCATAGCTAAACGGTCGGTACCCGGGCCTTGCAACAGAAGAGCAAGGTTTTGCCTGTAATGCCTCTCTTAGAAGGGCTGGACCCTGGGATCCAGAGCTCTGGTCATACCCACGACCAAGATGTTTTCTGTGCAGGGTGCTATACAGGCCCAGGGGAGTGGAATCCTTGGGAACCCGGTCCCTGAAGGTTTAATTACAATGCCTGCCGTGATAGGTGAAGTTTGGGCTTCTGTGGACCAAACAGAGTCCTGCGGCGGGGAACAGGTAAGTGGGGGCCCCCAGGAACTTGGTTCTATTGGGGGACCCCCAAGCCTAATTTGTCTTTCTGTCTGTTACCTAACGGCATTCCCGCTAATATCTGTGTATGCCTGTAACTACTGAAAAATGTAAAATTTTAATAGTAGTCAAGAAAAAAAAAAAAAAAAAAAAAGGAGGACCGCGGTACCTGTGTTAAACCACTAGAGGCCGCTGTGGTCCATTTTTCTTGTCATGTGGATCTTTGGTTTTCTCAAGTCAAAAGATCCAGGCAGTTGGTAAGTTTCTCTGTGGGAATCCAGTTCCTCTGCCCTGTTGCTGCGCTCATCCACCGCACAGGCCCTCCGGCAAAAAGGGCCCTGGCTCCTAGTCCCAGCTTGGTTTCAAAAAAGGGCGCCAATGGCGCACGGGCGCGTGCGCGGGCACGCGCCTCCTATGAAAAAAAGGGGCGGGGCGGGTGGATGACGCTCTATGCGCGCCGCGGCGCTTCTGCGCATGTGCAGGCGTCCCAGCATGTATAAAAGACACAGTACAAGTGTCAGCTGGATGCAAACAGAGCTAGCAACAAAACGGTGGCACACAGAGGCGGTTGATGCAGGCATCCCCATAGAAAGGCACTTTAGTGGACACCAGCTGGTATATAGCAGCAACTGTGTTAGACTATTACCAGCAAAATTGGTGTATGACGACGGGAATACCTCAGCTTTGTGCTTAAAGGATATGTCGTCCAGACGCTCCGGAAATAAGTCTTCCAGGAAGCCAAAGGGGTCTCCATCGGGCTCTGAGGATATTGGGCATGCTTGTACTGCACCAATCTCCCCTGAAAATTCAGAGGTCAGTAGCCGTAGGAACCCTGCAGGAGTGCCTGGTGCTGCGGCTGTCCCCAGTCCACCTGCTCCTGTATATATAACAGAGGAGGTTTTATCCTCAACTCTGGGAGGGTTGGAAGAGAGATTAACAGCATTGATTGCTGCTTCCCTGTCACAGGAAAAGCGCGTCCGATCTCCGTCTCCTCCTTCAGAGTGCCTGTTAGTGGAGGAACAGCCCCACACAGAGATCGACCTACCTGAAGGGGATCAGGATGAGGTTGATTCAGTTATAGAGGAATCAACAGTGGAAGAACCTTTCTCAGCATCTCAGGCTGAAAGATTATTGGTTCAGTCTCTGACTAACATGGTCCGATCAGCATTTAAAATGCCTCTGGCGGAACCATCAACCACTACGGTTTCCTCGCTGGGGTCGCTGAAAGTTCCCCAGGCTGTCTGTTCCTTCCCAATCCACCCTTTATTGGAAGGGCTTATTTACCAGGATTGGGAGCATCCTGATAAAATATTTACTCCCCCCAAGAGATTTCCGGTGATCTATCCCATGGAGGATAAGTTCATAAAAAAATGGAGGGTCCCTACAGTGGACACAGCCATCTCTTGTGTAAATAAATCACTGACATGTCCAGTAGATAATGTTCCAATGTTCAAAGACCCAATAGATAAAAAATTGGAGTCTTTACTAAAATCTGCTTTCTCTACAGCAAGCATGGTGACACAATCTGCAGTAGCAGCGATTGGAGTCTGCCAAGCAATGAAAGATCAGTTGAAACAAGTCTTAAGGGACTTACCAGATCAGCAGGCTCTTGCCCTAGCTGACCTACCTAGAGCCTTGTGTTGCGGTGGACGCCATAAAGGATACAATCCAACAGGCATCCCGCTTTACGCTGTCCGTAGACATATGCGTAGGCTTCTATGGCTCAAAAACTGGTCTGCTGAAGCTCCCTGTAAGAAATTGCTGATAAGCGTTCTCCATGAAATGGGAAGCTAATCTGGAGAAGATCTGGACAAATATATCCAGAAAACTTCTGCCGGTAAAAGTACACTCTTGCCGGTTAAGAACAAGGGTAGAAGTCCTTCTTTTAAGAGGCCTACTTCTCCAGTCCCTGGCACATCGGCTGTGAAACAGTTCCGACGGCCTCCGCGGTCAAATCCAGGGGGCAGAAATCAGGGACAATCACAGGGTAACAAGAAACCCCGGGTCAAGAGAGATACAAAACCTCCCCCCAAGTCATGAAGGGTTGCCCCCACTCAATCGGGTGAGGGGAAGACTTCAGTTGTTCACAGAGACCTGGCGGGACACCATCAGAGATGGGTGATCTCCGCAGTAAGTCTGGGATACAGGCTGGAGTTAAAAGACATTCCTCCTGCCCATTTTATAAGGTCAAACGTGCCAAGCGATCCCCAGAAGAGTGGATCCCTCCTTCTGGCACTAGAACAACTATTGCTCCAAGGGTAATCATGAAGGTTCCCTTGGAAGAAAGCGGGTTCGGGTTTTACTCGAACCTTGTCACAGTCCCCAAACCAAATGGGGACGTGAGGCCCATATTAAATATAAAAGGGCTAAAACAAGTTCCTACATATCAGGACTTTTTCGGATGGAGTCGATCCGATCGGTGGCCACCGCCCTACAAGGGCAGGAATGGTTAGCCTCGATCGACATAAGGGATGCTTATTTGCATATTCCCATCTGTCCGGCCCACCAGAAATTTCTACGCTTTGGAGTAGAAGGGCGCCATTTTCAGTTCAGAGCCTTACCTTTCGGTCTGGCCACAGCACCACGAGTGTTCATAAAAATTCTGGCCCTACGATTGGCCAAACTAGGTACACAAGGTGTAACGATAATGGCATATCTAGACGACTTGTTGCTGATAGACCACTCAGTGAAAAAAACTAGAAGTGGTCGTTCACAAGATAATCAAGTATCTGGAATCTCACGGTTGCATTATCAACCGAGACAAGTCAGCCCTAAAACCAGTCAAAAGTCTGGAATACTTGGGGGCTAAGACTGGATTCAAATCAGAGAAAGATTTTCTTACCTCCAGAGAAGGTGTCGTCTTTGAAAGTTTTGACCCACTTAGTGGGTACAAAAAAGAAAACCATCCATACGCCTGTGTATGAGGCTGCTGGGAAAGATGGTGGCTTCATTCAAAGCAGTACCCTACGGTCAATTCCATTCAAGGAACTTGCAGAGGGCCATACTGTCAGCCTGGAACAAAAAAGTTCAGGCTTTAGACTTACCAATGTCCCTGTCCCCTTCCGTTCGCAAGAGCCTCCATTGGTGGTTGGTGCCCCAGAATCTGGAAAAAGGAAAACCCTTCAGTCCGGTTTCTTGGAAGGTGGTCACTACAGATGCCAGCCTCATAGGCTGGGGGGCAGTACTGGAGCAATGGTCTCTCCAGGGCAAGTGGTCAGAAGCAGAGAAGGCCCTGCCCACCAATCTCTTAGAGATACGAGCAGCCCGGTATGCCCTAGTAGCATGGACATCCAAACTCCAAGGGTCACCTGTCAGAATTCAATCAGACAATGCCACAGCAGTGGCATATATCAATCACCAGGGTGGCACCAGGAGTCGTGCAGCCCAGAGGGAAGCGAATTGCATCCTGGAATGGGCAGAAAGATATGTCACAGCCATATCCGCGGTTTTCACCCCAGGAGTGGAAAATTGGAGAGCGGACTTTTTAAGTCGCCAGCAATTATGCCCGGGGGAATGGTCTCTTCACCCCGAGGTTTTCCAGGCAATATGCCAGCGGTGGGGAACACCGGATGTAGATCTGCTAGCATCCAGATTCAACGCAAAGGTGGACAGATTTGTGTCTCGCACAAAGGATCCCCTAGCTTGCGGTTCGGATGCCCTCGTGTTCCCTTGGGATCAGTTCAAGCTGATATATGCATTCCCACCGCGATTAATCCGCAGAATCGGGGTAGAAAAGAAACCAGTGATTCTGGTGGCTCCAGCGTGGCCCCGAAGGGCATGGTACGCGGAGATTGTAAAAATGTCAGTGGGAAGTCCTTGGACCCTCCCACATCGTCCGGACCTGCTTTCGCAAGGACCGATATACTACCCTTCCTTACCAGCCCTAGGTTTGACGGCCTGGCTATTGAAGCCCACATTCTAAAAAAGAGAGGGCTCTCTAATCCTGTGGTATCTACCATGATCAATGCCAGGAAGCCGGTATCCAGGCAGATCTATTATAGGATCTAGAAGGCGTACATCACGTGGTGTGAGGCCAAGAAATGGCATCCACGTAAGTACGTAATAGGTAGGATTCTGGACTTCCTACAGTGGGCTGTACATAGGAAGCTTGCCTTGAGTACTATCAAGGGTCAGACGGCCTTGTCAATATTTTTTCAAAGGCCCTTGGCTTTGCATTCATTAGTCAAAGCTTTCATACAAGGAGTGATGCGTATTAGCCCTCCGGTTAGTATTCCCATATGTCCATGGGACTTAAACCTGGTTCTGTCGGTTCTACAGAAACAACCATTTGAACCATTGCGGCACATTTCCTTGGTTCTTTTCACCAGGAAATTGATTTTCTTAGTAGCCATTTGTTCGGCTAAAAGAGTATCGGAATCAGCCGCCTTGTCCTGTAAGGAGCCATATCTGGTTGTCCATAAGGACAGAGTAGTATTACGTCCTCATCCAGCCTTCTTCCTAAGGTGGTATCGAGGTTCCATTTGAACCAAGATGTGGTTCTTCCTTCTTTTTTCCCCAAACCTAGTTCAGTAGAGGAAAAGTTATTGCATTCTTTGGATGTAGTAAGAGCAGTTAAAGCTTATCTTAAAGCCACTGCTCAGATTCGTAGAACGGATACTTTGTTTGTTCTGCCGGAAGGCCCCAGAAAGGGTCAGGCAGCATCAAAAATCTACTTTAGCCAAGTGGATTCGACAGGTCATAATACAAGCCTATGGCTTGAAAAGGAGACCGCCAACGTTCAAAGTTAGGGCGCACTCCACAAGAGCAGTTGGAACTTCATGGGCAGTGCATCACCAAGCCTCCCTGGCTCAAGTCTGTAAGGCCACAACATGGTCCTTAGTACACACGTTTACTAGATTCTACCAGGTAGACGTCAGAAGTCAGGAGGAGGTCGCCTTTGGGCGCAGTGTGTTGCAGGCCGCAAAAGAGCCTCATGCCTGATGGCGCCCAGCTTATGTATAGTGTATCCCTCCCTTCATTTGGCATTGCTTTGGGACGTCCCATTAGTAATGACTAAGTCGCTCTGTGTCCCGTGATGTATGAAAAAGAAAAAGGGATTTTTATAACAGCTTACCTGTAAAATCCTTTTCTTGGAGTACATCACGGGACACAGAGCTCCCACCCCTCTTTTTGGGACACTTATTGCTTTGCTACAAAACTGAGGTGCTCCCGGATGGGAGGGGCTTATATAGGGGAGGGTACTTCCGGTTTGGAAGTTGCCAGTGCCAGCACCTGAAGGTAAACTATATAACCCATTAGTAATGACTAAGTCGCTCTGTGTCCCGTGATGTACTCCAAGAAAAGGATTTTACAGGTAAGCTGTTATAAAAATCCCTTTTTTACCTGTCAATTAAGACCTGAGAGGACAGAAACCATCATCTACTGTATCCCAACAATCGTCCAACTGTAGGAGGTACAAGATTAGCTTCTTTTACACAAGTGATCCGATCAGATCTGCCTGTCAGTTTTTCAGGCAGACCTGATCGGACCCTGCAGTCTCCTCTATGGAGTGGCGGATGTCAGTGGACACATGTCTGCTGACACCTGCCGCCATCTGTACTGATCCTGCCTGCCAAAAACAGATGGATGGTGGTCCTATTCCCCATCTGTCTGGCAGATCAAATGGCAACAAACAGGTGGTCAGTTTCCATCCGATTGCCCTATAGGACCTGTTGTCTGCCTGCTCAGCAGGGATCAGCAGAGAGATCTCCTGCTGAGCAAGCAGATTCCGCTTTACGAAGGCGCCCGTGTGAAAGGGAACTTAGGCTGATTGGTTCCTATGCAGAGCTGCACCAGATTTTGCACTCTCCAGTTTTAGTAAATCAAACGCTTTAGTCTCAGAAATCTTTCATTAACCACTTAACGACCGCCCACCGCCGATTTACGTCGGCAGAATGGCACCGACAGGCAGAATCACGTAGATCTACGTGATCGCCTTTGTGCAGTTGGGGGGTCCATCCGGACCCCCCTTCACTGCAGTGAGCGGCCGTTAAGTGTTCGGGAGCGATCAGGCATGAGGGGGCGGCCGCTCGATTCCGCCCCCCCCCCCCTCGCGATCGCTCCCGGCGAATGAAATTGCTTCCTCCTGCCTGAAATGTAAACACAGGCTGGAGGAAGTGATGTCATCTCCCTCGCCGCGGTCGTTTCGTTCCCGGCGCCGAGGAGAGAAGAAGCAGGTTAGTGCACCAACAGTCCACTGACACGTAGGTACACATAGGCACACAAATCAACCCCCAGTCACCCCCAGATCACCCCCCAGGTCACCCCAAAGCCCCCAATCACAGTGTCACTGATTGCAGTGATCATTTATTTTACTGATCACTGCATTTAGTGTCATCTGTGATTGTAAAAAGCTGCAGGGCAGTTAGGATTAGGCCCCTTTAGGTCCAGGGTAGCCCCCTAACCCCCCCTAATAAAGGTTTAACCCCTTGATCACCCCCCAGGTAAACCTTTCACCCCCTAACTTCAGCGTCACTAAGCGATTGTTTTTTCGATCGCTGTATTCGTGTCGCTGGTGTTTTAGATAGGCAGTGATTTTTTTTAGGTTCGCCGCAGGTTTTTATTAGTGTCAGGTACCCCCATATATTATTTTAACCCCCTGATTGCCCCTAGAGTTAACCCTTTCACCAGTGATCGCCGTATAAGCGTCACTGGTGTCACTGGTTAGCCAGTAAGTTATTTAGTTATTTAGGTTACCCGTCAGGTTTTTATATAGTGTCAGGTACCCCCATATTTAACCTAATAAAGGTTTTAACCCCCTGATTGCCCCTAGTTAACCCTTTCACCAGTGATCACCATATAAAGGTTACGGGTGACGCTAGTTGATAAGTTTGCTTTTTATAGCATCAGGGCACCCGCCGTATATAACCCAATAAAGGTTTAACCCCCCTGATCGCCCGGCGGGTGAGATCAATTAGGTTTTAGCGCCAGAGAGGGTCTGCATCGCCCCAGGCAGTGTTAGGTTAGTGCCAGTAACGCTAACACCCACGCGCAAAGCATACACCCCCCTTAGTGGTATAGTATCTGATCAGATCTATACTAGCATCCCCAGCGGTTTAGGGTTCCCAAAAACGCAGTGTTAGCGGGATCAGCCCAGATACCTGCTAGCGCCTGCGTTTAGCCCCTCCGCCCAGCCCAGCCCACCCAAGTGCAGTATCGATCGATCACGGTCACTTACCAAACACAACACACATAACTGCAGCGTTCGCAGAGACAGGCCTGATCCCTGCGATCGCTAACAGTTTTTTTGTAGCGTTTGATATATTTGCTGACGACAGTCAGGTGCTTTTTTTCCTGTGAATCTTACTAGTGTACCCCTAAATTTAGAGCCCAAAATGGCAAGACGAAGGTACACTAGTAAAGAGGCCTACGAGATTCTGAGCATGACAGATAGTGAAGAGGAGGTCACGTATCTGTCAGATTCAGGCTCAGAATATCTTCCCGTAGAAGACAGTGACGTCAGCGGCCCCACGTCAGATAGCTCTGACGACGAAGTTGAGGTCCCTGCTAAGGTCAGGTGTACCCGATCCCGATCTTCTGAGGTTGTTGAGGAGCAAGAACCGCAGGTCTCTCGTATCATGGAGCAGAGTAGTACTAGCGCCGCTATTCCTTCTGGTGAACTGGCAAGCACCAGCGGCCTAGTACAGCCTGGACGTACATCCAGCACTGCAGTAACACTTGGTGACGTGGCGAGTCCCATAAGTGCAGTTCAAGCTGGCGAGGTGGCAAGCACAAGTAGTGTCCCGCTGCCACCAAGAAGACAAAGGCAGGCCCGTCGTGCCCATACTGCCCTTCCTGCAGAATTCGCCTATCCTGATTGGGTCTCCACCACTTCTGCAGAACCCGTACTTCCCCCATTCACTGCCCAACCCGGTATTCAGGTGGAAACAGCTGATTTTATTCCAATTGATTTTTATTCGCTGTTTTTCACGGAAGATCTCTATAGATCTATTGTGGACCAGAGTAATTTATATGCTGGTCAATTTATCGCCGCTAACCCCCAGTTGCCTAAAATTGCCAGAAATTGGAAACCAATTACGGTTTCCGAATTTAAGACCTTTCTGGGCCTTTCCCTCAACATGGGCACACATAAATTTCCGTCATTGCGTGCTTATTGGTCCACGCACCCAATTGACCACATGCCCGTGTTCTCTGCCTCCATGTCCAGGGCACGGTACGAGCAGATTTTGCGGTTCATGCACTTCAACGACAATGAACTTTGTCGTCCACGTGGGGACCCTGAATACGACCGGCTCTATAAAATTCGGCCCCTCATAAACCACTTCAACGAACGTTTTGCAGCCTTGTTTACTCCCGATCAAGTTGTCTGCGTTGATGAGTCCCTGATTAAATTTTCTGGCCGCTTGTCTTTCAAGCAGTACCTTCCCAGCAAGCGTGCCAGATACGGGGTCAAGCTCTACAAGTTCTGTGACAGGGCAACAGGCTATGTAGTGAACTTTACGGTTTATGAGGGAAAAGATAGTCAGATTGAGTCGGTCAACTGCCCGGATTACATAGGGAGCGCTGGCAAGATAGTGTGGAACTTGGTGTCACCCTTATTCGGAAAGGGGTACCACTTGTATGTGGACAATTATTACACGAGCGTGCCACTGTTTAGTCACTTGTTTGATCATCAGATTGGAGCATGTGGCACCGTGCGACCTAATCGCCGGGGCTTTCCCCAGCGGCTTGTAGATGCCCTTCTTAGGCTGGGGGAGAGAGCCTGCTTGAAGTGTAATAACTTGCTCGCTATGAAGTGGAGGGACAATAAGAATGTTTTCCTTCTTACCTCCCTTCATGCAGACACGACAGTCCAAATTCGTACGGCGACTGGTGTTGTGGAAAAACCCCTCTGTGTCCACGAATATAACCAAAATATGGGAGGGGTGGACCTCAACGACCAGTTGATGGCGCCGTATCTAATTGACCGTAAGGCGAGACGCTGGTACAAAAAAGTGTCTCTATCATTATTCCAATTGGCTTTGCTGAACGCTCATGTGCTATACAGAGCTTCAGGCGGGACGTTATCTCTTCTAAAATTCCAGAATGAGATAGTCACAGAACTCCTGTATCCAGGCGGTTCTGCACCTCACCATCCCCTACCAAATGCAGTAAGCCGGCTGCATGAGAGGCATTATTCGTATGTCCTCCCGAGTACCCCTACCCAAAGCCACCCCCAAAAAAGATGTCGTGTCTGTAGCAAGCGCGGATTTAGGCGTGACACCCGTAGTTTTTGTCCACTCTGTCCTGACAAGCCTGGTCTTTGCCAAGGTGAATGTTTTGAACGCTACCACTCAAAAGTGAAGTTTTAGCGTAGGGTACAGCATTTCACAGACAAGGACACACTTACACAGGGTCTCCCAAGATGCCATTACATTTTGAGAGACCCGAACCATTACAGTTGTAAAGTTACAAAAAAAAGTGTAAAAAAGAAAAAAAAAAACGTAAAAAACAAAACACAAAAACATATAAAATAAAAAAACCAAAAATAGTTGTCGTTTTATTGTTCTCTCTCTCTCTATTTTCTCTCTATTGTTCTGCTCTTTTTTACTGTATTCTATTCTGCAATGTTTTATCATGCTTGCTTTTCAGGTATGTAATTTTTTGTTTTCAGGTGCGCCATTCAACTGCAGCGCGGAATTATTTATCTTGACAGCAACAGCGTTTGCTCCCACGATACATAAAGCCGTGACTCCAGTGCTGTAGGAGGTGATTTCACCACCACAGTTAAAAAAAAGAGCATATATGCCGAAGCATGGGGGCAGCAGGGGCGGAGGAGCGATTTTGCTCCTAATGCCGCGTATATACGGTCGAAATTCCAACGGAGGCTTGCCCGTGGAAAAGTCCGACCGTGTGTACGCGGCATAACCTTTTATGCCGCGTACATACGGTCGAAATTCCGACGAAGGCTTGACCGTGTGTACGCGGCATAACTTTTTTGCGGGAGGATGCCCCCATGCTTCGGCATATATGCCCATCATTAGAAGTGGGTGGATGAAGGGAGGTATTCTAATGGTGGGCATACCCACCAATCAATCTCTTTTTTTCGTTCAGCCAATAGGCTGTATGAAAAAAAAGATTACAATACATGTCCAACAAGGACCAGCAACGTACTGGTATGTTGCTGGACTTTGAATGTTTATACCAGAATGATGCCTGCGGGTTTAGGTATCATCTTGGTATCATTCTTTTCAGCCAGCAGCCGGCTTTCATGTAAAAGCAATTCTAGCAGATAATTAGCCTCTAGACTGCTTTTACAAGCAGTGGGAGGGAATGTCCCCCCCCCGGATATAAAAAGCGCCATTGGGAAATTGGGAAAGCATTTTATCACACCGATCTTGGTGTGGTCAGATGCTTTGAGGGCAGAGGAAAGATCTAGGGTCTAACCCCCCAATTTTTTTCAAAAAAAAGGAGTACCTGTCACTACTTATTGCTATCATAGGGGATATTTACATTCCCTGAGATAACGATAAAAATGGTAAAAAAATAAAATATGGAAGGCACAGTTTAAAAATAAAATAAAAAAGCCAAATAAATAATAAAAAAAAGCAAAAAAAAAAAAAAAAAAGCACCGCTGTCCCCCCCTGCTCTTGTGCAAAGGCGAACGCAAGCGTCGGTCTAGCGTCATATGTAAACAGCAATTGCATCATGCATGTGAGGTATCACCGCGAAGGTCAGATCGAGGGCAGTCATTTTAGCAGTAGACCTCCTCTGTAAATCTAACGTGGTAACCTGTAAAGGCTTTTAAATGCTTTTAAAAATGAATGTAGTTTGTCGCCGCTGCGCGTTTGTGCGCAATTTTAAAGCATGTCGTGTTTGGTATCCATGTACTCGGCCTATGATCATCTTTTTTATTTCATCAAACATTTGGGCAATATAGTGTTTTTTAGTGCATTAAAAATAAAAAAAGTGTGTTTTTCCCCCAAAAAATGCGTTTGAAAAATCGCTGCGCAAATACTGTGTGGAAAAAAAAATGCAACACCCACTAATTTAATCTGTAGGGCCTTTGCTTTAAAAAAATATATAATGTTTGGGGGTTCAACATAATTTTCTTGCAAAAAAAAAAATTTTTTCATGTAAACAAAAAGTGTCAGAAAGGGCTTTGTCTTCAAGTGGTTAGAAGAGTGGATGTAAGCTTCCTAATGTTGTGCATAAAATGCCAGGACAGTTCAAAACCCCCCCAAATGACCCCATTTTGTAAAGTAGACACCTCAAGCTATTTGCTGAGAGGCATGTTGAGCCCATTGAATATTTTTTTTTTGTCCCAAGTGATTGAATAATGACCAAAAAAAAAAAAAATTTACAAAAAGTTGTCACTAAATTATATATTGCTCAAACATGCCATGGGCATATGTGGAATTACACCCCAAAATACATTCTGTTGCTTCTCCTGAGTACGGGGATACCACATGTGTGGGACTTTTTGGGAGCCTAGTCGCGTACGGGACCCCAAAAACCAAGCACCGCCTTCAGGATTTCTATGGGTGTAAATTTTTGATTTCACTCCTCACTGCCTATCACAGTTTCGGAGGCCATGGAATGCCCAGATGGCACAAAACCCCCCCAAATGACCCCATTTTGGAAAGTAGACACCCCAAGCTATTTGCTGAGAGGTATGTTGAGTATTTTGCAGATCTCGCTTTTTGTCACAAAGTTTTGAAAATGTAAAAAAAGAAAAAAAAAAAAGAAAAAAAAATGGCTTTCTTAATTTTCAAAAACAAATGAGAGCTGTAAAATACTCACCATGCCTCTCAGCAAATAGCTTGGGGTGTCTACTTTCCAAAATGGGGTCATTTGTGGGGGTTTTGGGCTATTTTGACATTTTATGGCCTTCAAAACTGTGATAGGTAGTGAGGAGTGAAATCAAAAATTTGTGCCCTTAGAAACCTTGAAGGCGGTGCTTGGTTTTTGGGGTCCCGTACGCGGCTAGGCTCCCAAAAAGTCCCACACATGTGGTATCCCCGTACTCAGGAAAAGCAGCAGAATGTATTTTGGGGTGCAATTCCACATATAACCATGGCATGTGTGAGCAATATATCATTTAGTGACAACTTTTTGTACATTTTTTTTTTTCTTTTTGTCATTATTCAATCATTTGGGACAAAAAAAAAAATATTCAATGGGGTCAACATGCCTCTCAGCAAATAGCTTGGGGTGTCTACTTTCCAAAATGGGGTCATTTGGGGGGGTTTTGTGCCATCTTGGCATTTTATGGCCTTCAAAACTGTGATAGGTAGTGAGGAGTGAAATCAAAAACTTATGCCCTTAGAAACCTTGAAGGCGGTGCTTGGTTTTTGGGGTCCTGTACACGGCTAGGCTCCCAAAAAGTCCCACACATGTGGTATCCCCGTACTCAGGAGAAGCAGCAGAATGTATTTTGGGGTGTAATTTCACATATGCCCATGGCATGTGTGAGCAATATATCATTTAGTGACAACTTTGTGAAAAAAAAAAAAAGTTTGTCACATTCCCGCAACTTGTGGCAAAATATAAAATATTCCATGGACTGAACAGGCCTCTCAGTAAATAGCTTGGGGTGTCTACTTTCCAAAATGGGGTCATTTGGGGGGGTTTTGTGCTATTTTGGCATTTTATGGCCTTCGAAACTGTGATAGGTAGTGAGGAGTGAAATCAAAAATTTGCGCCCTTAGAAATCCTGAAGGCGGTGCTTGGTTTCCGGGGTCCCGTACGTGGCTAGGCTCCTAAAAAGTCCCACACATGTGGTATCCCCGTACTCAGGAGAAGCAGCAGAATGTATTTTGGGGTGCAATTCCACATATAACCATGGCATGTGTGAGCAATATATCATTTAGTGACAACTTTTTGTAATTTTTTTATTTATTTTTTTGTCATTATTCAATCACTTGGGACAAAAAAAAAATATTCAATGGGCTCAACATGCCTCTCAGCAATTTCCTTGGGGTGTCTACTTTCCAAAATGGGGTCATTTGGGGGGGTTTTGTACTGCCCTGCCATTTTAGCACCTCAAGAAATGAGATAGGCAGTCATAAATTTAAAGCTGTGTAAATTTCAGAAAATGTACCCTAGTTTGTAAACGCTATAACTTTTGCGCAAACCAATAAATATACGCTTATTGACATTTTTTTTACTAAAGACATGTGGCTGAATACATTTTGGCCTAAATGTATGACTAAAATTGAGTTTATTCGATTTTTCTTATAACAAAAAGTAGAAAATATCATTTTTTTTCAAAATTTTCGGTCTTTTTCTGTTTATATCGCAAAAAATAAAAATCGCAGAGGCAATCAAATACCATTAAAAGAAAGCTCTATTTGTGGGAAGAAAAGGACGCAAATTTCATTTGGGTACAACATTGCATGTCCGCACAATTTACAGTTAAAGCAGCGCAGTGCCGAATCCCAAAAACAGGCCTGGTCCTAATGGCCCGAAATGGTCCGGGGCTTAAGTGGTTAAGGTCTTCATGTTATATTGTTTGAATACCATGTCATATATATATATTATTATTTATCATTTATCATTGTAAAAGAACATATTCCACACTTTTTTCCAATTTCGGCATTTATGAAAAACGACCTTTCCATCTCTATTGGACAGTGCCTTTTATTTTGTCTGGAATGGTTTTAGTAGTAGGTTTAATTCACATTAAAGTGGGACTGCACTTACTTAATCAACATTGGCTAGTTTTAATCCTTATGCTGCTAGCGTTAGTGAATAGATAGGAAAGTATATCATATTTACTTGTTTTAAACTGTATTTACATTTATTCAGTTACTTCCTGGTTTCCAGGCCTAGGCAAAATAAGTCATACATCCCAGGAGTCTTAAGGAGGGGCACACCCTCCTGCCTGCATGCCCGAGCTAAGGGCAGATGGATTCCAGGAAGTAAGTGCTACATGAATCATCTGCCCCTTACTCAAGATGGCCATGGCCAGAAATGCTAGGGGGGTTTTTCAATGTGATTTCTCAGCAAAATAAAGCATGTAGACATGGGTGGAAGGGAGAGTTTGCTTTGAATATTAAAAATGAATTAAATAGCATTTTTGGTGTGTGGTGCTCAGATGAAGTATAGTTCCGCTTTAAGGACTATGAGTGGTTAAGAGGTTAGGAACATTTGAAATAACACTATTTTCAAATAGTTTTTGACACTATACTATCAAAAATTTACTTTTTTGCCCATGGTGCAATATAAATTTCTATAGATTCCTTAATAAAAGCAACATAAAGTCCCTCTCTCCCCATGCTGTCTGGAGCTGCCTTATCCATTTTCTAATATCGATGTTTTGATATCCGTTCATGGTGATATATGCTGGTCCAATGAACATTATTATACTGTATATGCATAGCCAGATTTAGTCCACTTGGCAGATGTAGAGCCCCTTACACACGGGGCAGGCTCTGTTGGAGTCCGCCTGCTCAGCGGGTATCAGTGGACATCTGAGCATTTTTGCCTTTTGTCTATCTAAGACCCCTTCTACACTGACTGGGCTCCACTAGTTTAGCGAGGAATCTGTCTGCTGATCCCCATTGAGCAGGGGGGTGGCTGGTTCGTCTGCAGAGCAGACACAGACACAACCTGCTCTCCTGTATGGGCGGTTGGATGTAAATGGAGCGACCTGTCCGTTTACACCCAACTGCCATCCGATCCGATTCCCCTTCTATCTGTTTTTAGCGTACAGGATCAGATCAGTTGTCGGCGGGTGTCAACAGACACATGTCCATTGATACCATATAGGAGACTAGAAGGCCCGCTCGGTCCTCCCGTGTGAAAGGGCCTTAAGGAATAAATAGAACATGGTTTCCATTTTCTTTATGGACAAAAAGTGGGATGACATTTAGTGGCAGGTTTACATGACTCTTTAGCCAATCTCTCCCCATCATGACTTGATGGGATGCAAGGCATAGCAGGACAGCATAAAGGATTACTTTTCTATATACAGGAAAACATTTTCTATCCACGCTGATCCTGATATGAAGGAACATGAGAGAAAGAAGAGCTTTTATGATAGACACAGTGGAATCTGAAACTGTCTTTGCACGAAGCACAGCAGTTTTCTACGCTGGTTCCACAATGCAAAAAATCATCTAATAACTTGTTGGAATGCTGTATAAAATCCAGGAAGCTTTATTTATAAATTGAATTTAAATCTGCTTGTTGCCGTATGAGGAAAACACTGTGTAATGTACAAAATATGAAATGCTTATGAAACCATAACAGGAGTCATGGCGTCAGGAGTCAACATTCGTTCTGTGCAGCTCTTTGGTGCCGATAAAAGGGCCATCAGGTGCAAAATGACTCTTGAATCCTCACATTCCTAATATGTGTATAAGTAAATAATGCAGTTTGGCTGTTTGGAAACAAATCTCCTGGCTGGTTCTACAGTTAATTTATTAACTACCTGCTGACCGGCCCAAAGTAAAAATACATCATTACTTTGATATTTAATACTAGTTAGCTGCCATAACCCCAGTATAATTTTTTTTTTACTATGGGCGATTCCGCGTCGGATAAAAGTGGTCACGCGGGATCACTTTTAGAGGCGGTGGGAGAGGTGCCCTCTCCTGCCTCTTCCCAGTTGTTTCCGGGCTTACCGAGGCCGTCGGTAAAGTCCAGAAGCGATCCGATGCGGCCGTTTGCTGGGCAAAAAGTCAAGTGAAGGCAAGATGCCCTTGAAGGACCGAAACGACATCTGATGTCAACTTCCGGTTCTCGGGCATAAAAATATTTTTTTTTTCTTTTGCTTTTAAAAGGTAAATGAGAGATCTGGGGTCTTGTTTCTTATCTCTATTACAAGAGATGTTTACATTCCTTGTAATAGGAATAAAAGTGATCAAATAAAAATAAAGGGACAGTGTAAAAATAATATATATATATTTTTTTTTAACCGTCCTATCCCTCTGCACGCGTGTGCAGAAGCGAGCGCATACGTATGTCACGCCCGCATATGTAAACGGTGCTCAAACCACACGTGAGGTATAGCCACCATCGTTAGAGTGACAGAAATAATTCTAGTGCAAGACCTCCTCTGAAACTCTAAACAGGTAACGTGTAAAAAATTTGAAGGTGACACCTATGGAGATTTTTTTAAGTACCGTCTGTTGCCATTCTACAAGCGTGCACAATTTTGACCACTTCAACCCCGGACCATTTGGCTGCCAAATGACCGGGCCACTTTTTGCAATTCGGCACTGCATCATTTTAACTGACAACTGCGACGTGGCTCCCAAACAAAATTTACGTCCTTTTTTTCCCACACAGAGCTTTCTTTTGGTGGTATTTGATCACCTCTGCGGTTTTTATTTTTTGCGCTATAAGCAAAAATAGAGCGACAATTTTGAAAAAAAAGAGCAATATTTTGTACTTTTTGCTATAATAAATATCCCCATTTTTTTTTTAAAAATAGGATTTTTTTGTACTCACCGTAAAATCCTTTTCTCTGACGTCCATGGACTGACATAGCATCTTCAATATTGACAAAGTGGGTATGTTCCTGCTCATAGGAGAAGACTAGGCAGAATGTTAGATGTTTTAACATACATTCCATTACCAGAGCTGAACAGCCCCGCCCGGGGGGGGTCCCTCCGGACATAACCCTCCTACCTGCAGCCAGCTGCCTCAGTTCGTAGAGGTGTTGTGTCAGTCCATGGACGTCAGAGAAAAGGATTTTACGGTGAGTACAAAAAAATCCTATTTTCTATTACCGTCCATGGACTGAGACAGCATCTTCAATCTTGGCAAAGTGGGATGTCCCAAAGCAGTGTCAAAGAACGAGGGGTGGGAACAGTATCAAGGAAAAAAAAAAACTTCACCCCCAACAAGCAGAGCTCCTCAAGGCAGGAGTTGCAACATTAAACAGCCGCTTGCAAAACCTTGCGGCCGAAGGAGCATCAAAAGATGCAGCCAAATCAACCTTATAGAACCTTGAAAAGGTATGTGCGGACGACCAGGTCGCTGCCTTGCACACTTGTGCAACAAACGCTTGATGTCGGAAAGCCCAGGAAGCACCAATTGCCCTGGTTGAATGCGCCGTAACCGGAAAGGGAGGCGCCCGCCCCTTAAGGGCATAGGCCTGTATGACGGTCTGCCTGATCCACCGAGAAATGGTGGCAGACGAAACCGCTTGGCCCTGTTTTGGACCAAACACAGACACAAACAGCGAGTCAGACTTCCAAAACAAAGCCGTAGCAGACAGGTACACCCGTAAAGCACGTACCACGTCTAACGTGTGAAGTGCAAACCCTCTGGGATGCGATGGACGAGGACATAAAGACGGAAACACAATGTCCTCAGTAAGGTGGAAGACCGAGACCACCTTTTGGAGAAAAAAAGCCTGCGGGCGTAGCACCGCCTCATCCTTATGGAGGACCAAGTATGGCGGTTTGCAAGACAAGGCCGCCAATTCAGAAAACCTAGCTGACAGAAGTTAAGGCTACTAGAAAAGCCACCTTCTGAGATGAAGATAAGAGAGGAATCTCTCTAATGTTTTCAAAGGGAGGTTCTTGAACCGAGAGCGCCAAATCCAAATCCCAAGGAGGAAGAGGTGGTTAAATAGGGGGAAGCACACGGCAAACCCCCCCCCCCCCCCGCATGAAGGTACTAATCAAGAATGGCCCGCTAGCGGCCGCTGAAAGAAAACAGATAAAGCTGAAATCTGACCCTTAATGGTGCTCAAATCAAACTTGTGGTCCACTCCTCGCTGTAAAAACAGCAGGATCCTGGAAACGGAATGCGTCCGCGGACGCCAATCCAGCTCCTCGCACATAGCGATGTAGGCCTTCCAGGTACGGTAGTATATCTTCCTGGAGGAAGATTTCCGTGCCCTCAGCATGGTCGAGACTGACTGCTGGGATTGCTCCGGACTGATGTAAACTCCCCTCTAATGCCGCGTACACACGGCCGTTTTTCTCGTCGAGAAAAACTAAATTTTTCCCATTCGACGAGAAAAAACGATAGTCTGTGGGCTGTCGTTTTTTTCGACGAGAAAAACGGCATTAAAAACGACGAGAAAAATTAGAACATGTTCTAATTTTTCTCGTCGTTTTTTTAGACATGTTTTCCGCGGCAGTGTTTCCCATAGGGAAACACTGCCGCGGAGCCCACAGACGGTCGTTTTTCTCGACAAGAGAAAAAACGACCGTGTGTGGGGAACAAGCCGTTCCCTCGTTTTTAATGACATTATTCACGGCAGTTTTTTAACCGCCGTGAATAATGATCGTGTGTACGCGGCATAAGGTACAGGTCTACAGCCTGGCCATCGTACTAAAGGCCTTGTGCAGTGAGATATTCTCTACTCACACATACACCAGGACTCATACTGGTGTATGCTAAGCCTTCTTTCCTTACTGTGATAGTTACAGCCCCAAAAGTCCTGGAGGACATTACCTGTCGCTGCATACAAGCAGCCTTCGCCCAGCAGTATACCCAGCTGTTGTTCATTGTGATTTTTACTATGGCTGGCTAGTTGTTATCAACAAATAGCCAATCAAATCTTACCTAGGTGTGTGTTGCCATCGGCAGCACATTACCCGGCCTACTACTGTGCTCCTGAAGAAGCGGTAATTCGCGAAACTTGTAGAGCAAGTCAAGACCACACATGATACACTGAACCCAAGGCTCTTGCCAACTTGCTTCATACAATTACTGTTTTACTAACCTCTGGTTTGCTGGTTTTTCATTCCAACTAAGATGGAATGCTTGCATGTTACATACCCCGAAGTATTGTTAAAGCGTGAACCTAAGCCCTGTATCTAAGTATAAACAAACTGTTATTGTTTGAATGTTTATATGTATTTTCTTACTACTTTGCCTAAAAATAAATACCCCTAGTTTTTTACAAAATGTATCCATGTGCCGCCTAAAGTCAATTTTTCTAGTCTACTTATATTTACCCAGCATGGTCGAGATGACTGAATCCGAGAGACCTCGGTCCCTCAGCACCTGGCCTTCAATAGCCATGCCGTCAAAGCTAGCGACTGTAAAGCTGGATGAAGAATAGGACCTTGACGCAGAAGGTCCTCCCGCAGCGGTAGTCACCATGGAACGTCCGCCACTAGGCGCACAAGACCGGTGTACCAAGGACGCCGAGGCCAATCTGGAGCGATGAGGATCACCTGAATCCCCTCGGCCTCCACACTGCAAAGTAGTCGAGGAAGCAACTTCAGTGGAGAAAAGCCATAAATCAGCCGATACTGACCCCACGGGGCCGGCAACGCGTCTGACGCGTCTGCCCAGGGATCTTTGGACCTGGCCACAAATCTCGACACCTTGGGTTGGAGTTGAGAGGCCAGTAGGTCCACATCCGGCGTGCCCCACCTCCGGCGAAGAAGTTGAAACACCCCTGGACGTAAGGACCCCCTGGTCCAACATCTGGCGTTTCAGATAGTCCTCAGAATGTGAGCGGTCTCAGACGCTACGGCCGAGCTCCGCGGTCCCCCCTGATGGGTGACATAAGCCACCGCCGTGGCGTTGTCCGTCTGAATCCTGACAGAGCGCCCTTGTAGTCTCTTTGACCACGAGAAGAGACACAGTCTGATTGTTCCAAGTCCAAACCCCTTGGGCTGATAGAACTCCCCAGACTCCATCCCAGTCCGAAAGACTGGCGTCCATCGTGATCACAGCCCAATGGACAGGAAGGAACGACTTCCCTGACCGAAGGGCCGGGGATCTCAGCCACCATGTCAGGAATGCCCTGACCAGGTGACTCACCTGGATCTGACGATCCAGAGATAATGGAGACTTGCCCCAGCAGGACAGAATCTCCTTTAGTAAGGCTCAAGTGTACAAATGGGCATACGGTACAGCCTCGAGGAAAGCCACCCTGAGTAGCAAAAACGGAGTGAACACCATTTTGCGGGACGTCAGCACCCATACCGCAGACTGAAGAGTCTGTAATTCGTCTAAGAGTAGGAAGACCCTCGCCTCCGAGGAGTCCAGGATCAATCCTAGGTACTCCAGACGCTGAGTCGGAGCCAGGACCGACTACTGAATGTTCAGCAGCCAACCGAGTCACGGAGGGCCTGACTGGCTATCAACACAAAATCCTCCAATTCTGAGCCAGAGTCTGCTCTCAGAAGAAGAACGGCCAGATAGCCCACTGCACTGACTGTGCGGGGTTACCCAGGGGACTCACCAACCCAGTCAGGACCGCTCGGTTCCGCTGCCTGCGCTGTGCTCCCAGCGCGAGTGAACAGAGAGGAGACTGAGGAGAATCGCGCCGTTCCAGTCAGCAATAGAGGTCAAACCAGCACAAAAGAGCGCGCGGCTTCAAGAAAATGCCCGCCGCAATTACAAGTGCGCCACAGCGAGGCCACAGCGAGATGGCCGCCAATGCGGTTTTCAATGTAAAGTAAAAACATAGGAAAAACACGGCGCACAAGGCCCAGACTGACACAGAAAACAGCCCACACCGCAATGCAAACCCCTATGGACCCCCACCGGGACAGAGAGACCCCCAGTCAGCACATCGCTAGAGTAGGTGACAGAGAGTAGCAAAATACACAAGGGGAGACAGGGAAACCCCCCACAGCATAGGAACACACAGCATGTACTCACCTGCGGAGGCAGGAGGAACTACTTACCCATCCATGAAGGACCCACTGGTGTGTTCCTGACAGACCTATCACAGTGCAGTACTGAGTAGCTGTCGGCCCGGTCCACTGTGAAAGATACAACAGAACTGTTCAGTCATATGTGGACCTCGGAGCAAAAGCTCACCGGCCACCCCTGGAGCCGTGGGGGTATGTCGTGGATTGATCTCACGCTGAGCGAGGATCAGCGCGCTCGATGGTCGGACTGGGAAGACTACGAGGATAGCGAACTACCCAACCTGTTGCCCAGCCGACTGTTGATAGAAGAATCTCAAAAATAAAATAATAAAATTCAAAAGGAATAAAAAAAAATTCCTCAGGAGACTGGCTCCAAAGAGAGCCACATCCTCTCCTCTGCTAGGCAGAAAAAAAACTGAGGAAGCTGGCTGCAGGTAGGAGGCGGGGCTGTTCAGCTCTGTTAATGGAATGTATGTTAAAACATCTAACATTCTGCCTAGTCTTCTCCTATGAGCAGGAACATAACCCACTTTGTCAAGATTGAAGATGCTGTGTCAGTCCATGGATGGTAAGAGGAAAGCAAATTTTTTTCTCAGTTTAAGACGATACGTATTCTTCTACATATTTTTGGTAAAAAAAATAAAAAATTGCAATAAGCGTATATAGATTGGTTTGCGCAAACGTTATACAAAATAGGGGGTAGTTTTATGGCATTTTTATTATTATTCTTTTTTTTTTACTAGTAATGGCGGCGATCTGCGATTTTTATCGTGACTGCGACTTTATGGCGGACACATCGGACACTTTTGACACATTTTTGGGACCATTGTCATTTATACAGCGATCAGTGCTATAAAAATGCACTGATTACTGTAAAAAATGACAATGGCAGTGAAGGAGTTAACCACTAGGGGGCGCTGAAGGGGTTAAGTGTGTCCTAGGGAGTGATTCTAGCTAAGGGAGAGGAGCTACCAGTGACACGTCAGCGATCACTGTTCCCGATCACAGGGAACAGTAGATCCCTGACGTGTCACTAGGCATAACAGGGAAATGCCTTGTTTACAAAAGGCATCACCCTGTTCTGCCTTTGCAGACCGCAATCGTGGGCCGCCCGGGAACATTGAGTTCCCGGGACCCGCGGGCGCACTCACGAGGCACGCGGCGGGTGCGCCCGCTGGGCGTCAAATTTAAAAGGGAAATATAGGACATATGCCTGCCATTCTGTCTACGTATATCGTCGTGCGGCGGTCGGCAAGTGGTTAGTGCATGACATGTCAGGTATCTATTTACTCGGCATAACATCATCTTTCACATTATACTAAAAAATTGGGTTAACTATTGTGTTTTTTATTCATTAAAGTGTGTTTTTTCTAAAAACGTGCGTTTGAAAGACCGCTAAGCAAATACAGTGTGACATAAAATATTGCAACAATCACCATTTTATTCTCTAGGGTCTCTGCTGAAAAAAAAATAAAAAATATATATATATATATGATGTTTGGGGATTCTAAGTTATTTTCTAGCAAACAATACAAATTTGAACTTGTAAACAAAAAGTTCCAGAAAAGGCCTGGTCAGCAAGTGGTAAAACTTGCTGGATTGCATACAATATGACAAAGAATACGCTGAACTGATTTTCTACAGCCTGTAATGCAAGCCTACAATGACAATGCAGGAGTACATTATTTATATTCAGGACAATATGTCATCAGTGATATTGGCATATCATTATTAGCAAGTCCGCTGCCTTCAGTATGCAATGACTTTTCAGGTCTCTTCCACTGGCTCAAAACTCTAAATCGCAAACCAGTATTTTCTAGAACCACAATGAAGGACAATTGCACGGTCATGCAACACTGTACCCAAATACATTTTTAATAATTTTTTCACACTAATGAAGCTTTCATTTGGTGGTATTTAATCACTGCTGGGTTTTTTATTTTTTACAGAAAAAGACCGAAAATTTTGAAAAACAAACATTTTTCTTAGTTTCTGTCAGTAAAAAAGAAAATGTTCTCCTTCACTGATGCGCACTGATGAAACAGCACTTATGGGCACTGATGAGGAGGCACTAATATTTTGCACTGATTGTGGCATTGATGGGCAAGGATAGGTGGCACTGGTGGGCGCTGATGGGCGCTGATAGGCAGCACTAATAAGCAGGCACTGAAAAGCTGCACTGCCTGGCATCACTAATGGGCACTGATTGGTTGCACTGCTGGGGCTTTCCTGTAATCAGGGCACTGATGATCAGTGCCCTGATTACCTGCCCTGGTCTCCCCTGCGAGGAGATACCACTGATCGGCACGCCTCGCCACACACTCTGCTGTGTTTGAAAGAAGAATAATGCTAACTATAACCATAAGAACACCATCAAGTCAAGCATGGAGGTGGAAACATTATGCTTTGGGCCTTTCTCTGCTAAAGGTACAGGCCGACTTTGCCGCAATGAGGGGCCAATGGATGGGGTCCTGTATTGTAAAATTATGGATGAGAACCTTCTTCCCTCAGCCAGAACACTAAAGATAGGTCATGAATGGGTCTTCCAGTATGACAATGACCCAAAACATACTGCCAAGGCAACAAAGCATATTAAGGTCATGGAATGGCCTAGCCAGTCTGCAGACCTTAATCCTATAGAAAATGTATGGAGGGAGCTGAAACTTCGAGTTGCCAAGGGACAGCCAAGAAACCTTAAGGATTTAAAGAAGATCTGTAAAGAGTGGACCAAAATCCCTCCTGAAACGTCTAACCTCTGTGCATGGCAACAAGAGTTTCTCCACCAAGTACCAAGTCATGTTTTGTTTGGGGATCAAATACTTATTTTACTCACTGAACTGCTACTCAATTTATAACATTTGTATTGTTTTTTCAGGATTTTTGGTTGCTATTCTTTCTCTATAATTTAAAATACACCTATAATAAAAATTATAGACCCTTGATTTTTTTGTAAGTGGGCAAACTTACAAAATCGGCAGGGGATCAAATAACTAACTATTTTCCCCCACTGATAATATATATACATACACACACACACATATATTTACACACACATGTATATGTGTGTGTGTGTATATATATATATATATATATATATGCACACAAATATTATGCAGCTCTACAGTATTTATATATGTAAATTGAACATTTTTATGAGAAAATGATCTTGTGATAAAATACCGAACATTTGGGGGTGTGGCTACGGCATGCACGAGTGAGGACATGCTTTCTGAGAGCTCAGTGAGACCCGCGCTTACACAGGCCTAAACAGCGGATTTCTCCATCAAACAATGCCTCCAAAAGCGCAGAACATCCCCGCAGCCACAGCGGACACCTCGGGGACGGTCTGAATCCCTGGATGACTTTTTCATCTGGGTCCTTCAGAGGAACAGTAAGTACCGTATAGATGGCGCCCGGCACCCACGCGGCCAGGGCTGCCTCCCCCATCAGCTCCCCACACATGCCTTTGCTGACCCTGCCTCATCCCTCCTCTCCCTCAGGCTCGGATAGTTTGGAGGGGCCCGAAAATAGGAGCCGCAGGGCTAATATCAGCATCAGAGGCCTACCTGAAGCCACTGGCCCTAGGGATATCATACCCACCCTGCAGGGGGTCTTTAAGCAAATACTAGGCCGGCAGGCACCAGAACATTTTGAAATAGACCGGGCCCACAGAGGTCTGCGACCCCCCTCTGATGATACTGATGAGCCCAGAGACATGATCTGCAAACTGCACAAATACTCGCTCAAGGAACGCATCATGAATCAGGTCAGGGGAGTTAGACATGTGGACTTTGACAGGGCCAAATTAACCTTCTTCCCGGATCTCTCCAGACGCACTTTGATGCAACGTCGGGCTCTCAAGCCCCTGCTGGCGGCTCTACAAGATGCTCAACTGCCCTACCGGTGGGGTTTCCCGTTTAGCCTCTCAGCTACTAAGGATGGCAGGCAAGTTACCTTACGAAGCAAAGATGATTTACCCCGCTTCCTGGCGTCCCTTGAACTGCCTCAAGTGGACATTCCGGACTGGAGGGCATCACCGGACATTCCTCTCCCTGCACGCCCGGAACCGTGGCATTCTGCCCATCGCAGACGCCATCGCGGATCCAGAAGGGGGCCCCCTGGCCCTGCACCTTCTCCTTGCTCCCCACAGGTTGAAGCCTGAACAGCTGTATTGTTTGCCGTTGGCTTCTGTGATGTTTGTGGACATTAGCTGACCCCCCCCTGCTGCCGTATCACCTTTCTGCCCCAAGTTCAGGGGTAGATTATGCACTTTTAACTTTCCGCGGGTTCTCATGCGGACTCGCTCTTGGTGCCTTACCACTTCCCCCCAATAGGTCAACTCTTTGGAGTTATGTTCCTTCTTTGGGAAATGCCTCTGCTCGCTGGCCTCCACTGCCTCATCTTGAGGGGGGGGGTGGAAGCTCCCGACCGGTGGAGAAGATGCGCCTTGCTGCGCCCTTTGGGTTCTTTGTTTCTATTTGCGAATTTGTTTACGATGTTCTCTATGTTTTATGTTTGTTTACACCTGCCATAACCTTGGTTTGTTTTTTAGGCTCCTGTTTGTGCTCAATATGCTCCCTGTACCCTTTGCTGCAGGCTTGGGCGTGCTGTGGGCCTCTTCTCCCTCCTACCACCGGCCTGGTGGCTCTGCCCTGTGATCTCCCACTATGGCTGCCTTGAAAGTCGTATCCTATAACGTACGTGGTGTGGAATCCCCGTCAAAACGCAGTAAGTTGTGGCTTGAGATGAAACGCATGGGGACACACATCATTTTTTTACAGGAAACACACTTCCGCACTGATCGGTCCCCCGCCTTCCCACCCACCTATACAACTCCTGGTACCTCAGTAATTCTCCTCACCCTAAATCAGGGGGGGTTGCCATAGCGGTTCACAAACATTGTGACTTTGTTGTGACGGATCAAATGCTTGACCCAGAGGGTCGGTTTGTGTTTGTAAAAGGTACCATTTATAACCACAGGTTCACTCTTGCGGCTGTGTACGCCCCGAATAGCAAACAGCTTACCTTCCTGGATTCCGTCCTGGAGTCTCTGTTTACCTTCCGGGATGGCCAGCTCATCCTTGGTGGGGGGGGGACTTTAATGTTAGCCCCGACCCCCAAATAGACATGTCCTTGGGCCACTCAACTCACTAATTTGCCTTTCTGAAACATTTTAGGAAGCCCCTACAGGCTCACCACTTGGTTGACTGCTGGAGACTTCTCCACCCAACAGACAGGGATTATAGCTATTTTTCGGCCACGCATAACGTTTATACCCGTATTGACCTCTTAGTGATGGATCAATACTCCCTGGACTCCCTAGCTGGCGCATCCATTGGTTTTATTACTATCTCGGATCACGCGCCAGTTTCCATTTCCCTACGTCCTCTGTCAATGGAGACACGGACATGGAGCTGGCGTCTAAATGATGGCATATTGGACGATGCGGTTGCTCAAAAACAAGTGTCAGACACCATCTCCTTGTATTTTGCAGAGAATAAGCTGGGCGAGGTTTGCATGAGATCCGTATGGGAGGGAAATAAAGCAGTGGTTCGAGGGGAGCGGATATCCCAGGGGGCGAGACTGAAGAAGGCCAGGGAGGGTGGACTGCAAGCCCTATTGGCCAAAATCAGCGCGGCGGAACTTACTCATAAGAAAAAGTTCACCCCTGACTTGGCGTCAGAAGTACATTCCCTTAGACAGGAGCTAGCCACGTTACTGGACACTAAGATTAAGGCACGCATATTTTAGGAGTTTGGTAATAAATGCAGGAGGCTGCTGGCACAAGCCCTTAAAAGCCAACGTGCCTCGAGACACGTGTATAAACCCACCTCCACGACGGGGGCCTCAGTTGTCCACTCCTCGAAAATTGCTAGCTCTTTTTGAGATTATTAGGCTCAGTTGTACCATCTCCCGGATACATTGCTCGGTGCAACAGACTCCCAACGGGTTGACTGAATACTCCAATACCTCACAGAAGCCCAATCCCCGCAGCTGGAGGCCTCAGTTGGCGCACAGCTGGACTCTCCCATTTCTATATCCGAAATTAGAGTGGTGGTGAAAGACCTTCCCAATGGTAAAAGCCCTGGCCCTGATGGCTACACAAATGCCTACTATAAAAAAGTATTCCGAGGTGCTCTCTGGCCTCATGTGTGCTTATTTTATGGCTTTAGCCTCCAGCACGGCAATTCCCTCTGGGGCGCTGATGGCACACATTACGGTCCTCTCAAAGGAGGGAAAGGATCACACCTTACCGGGCAACTATAGGCCCATATCGCTTTTAAATACCAACATTAAGATTTTGGCCAAAATTTTGGCCAATAGACTTAAGTCGATACTTCAAACGGTCATTCATCCTGACCAGACGGGGTTCATTATGGGCAGAGAGGCTAGGGATAATTCCAACAGAGCACTCAAGCTGATACATTGGATTGAATCACAGGCGACGTCTCACCCCTGTCTCTTGCTTTCTACTGATGCCGAGAAGGCATTTGACAGGGTGGACTGGACCTATGAGAGAATGGTACTGGCCAGGCTGGGCTTGGGCCCAAATATGCTAGCATGTATATCCTCCCTATATATCTCTCTGACTGCCAAAGTGAAGGTGAATGGGCTATTGTCCGACGCCTTCTCGTAATGGGACACGTCAGGGTTGCTCTCTGTCCCCTCTTATTTTTGCTCTGACCCTTGAACCACTGCTTAATAGGATCCGCTTTAATAATGATATCAAAGGTTTTACAGTTGGCCCGACAGAACATAAAATATCCGCCTACGCGGATGATGTGCTGTTTTATGTCTCTGACAACCTGATATCTCTGCCTAACATCATGGCAGAGCTCAAGGAATTTAACCTATTGTCCAACTTTAAGATTAATTATAGCAAGTCAGAGATCCTGTCACTGAACATCCCCACAGGTCTGCATGCACAGCTGCAAGCTGCATTCTCCTTTACATGGTGTCCGACCTCCCTGAAGTACTTGGGGGTATATCTACCCGCAAGCTGTTCTTCACTATATGAGTGTAATTACGCACCACTACTCTCCACAGTCAGAGTGGACTTGAAGAGATGGGATAGGGCTGCGTTTTCATGGATGGGCCGAGTCAGTGTGCTTAAGATGAATGTGCTACCCCGTATCCTATTTTTCCTGCAGATGGTGCCGATCACGTTACCTAGGACTTTTTTCTCAACCCTCAACAGCCTGTTTATACAATATATTTGGAGTGGGAAATGTCCCTGGTTGGCCCTTCGTATGATACAGCGCCCTAAGAAGAGGGGAGGTATGGGGGTCCCGGTAGTTTGCAGGTACAATGAGGCTGTAGCTCTACAATGTATTTTAGATTGGTACTATAATGTCCCGTACAAACTCTGGGTTCCCCAGGACCAATTTTTAGCAGGCCGTAACTTAATCGCATGCCCCGTGGGTTCCTCTGGAAGGTAGGGGCCTCTCAGTGTTGGTCTCCCCATTGGCTGCTCATGCTCTGGCGACCTGGGATAGATTAAATAAACAGGGGAGGCTCGCTCTCCTGACTTCCCCTTTGGCGCCCCTAGGGGGCTTCCCTTGGTTCACTCCGGGGGAACACCCTTCCTTCTTTCGGACCTGGGCGGCAGATGGAAAGTCCACATGTGGCTGATTTGTTCAGGACCAGGGCCTTTTGCCACTAGCCACTCTTCGGAGACATTATGGCCCCTCCTAATGGATGAGTGGCGTTATAGACAGCTCCAGCACTTTATTACTAGCCTGCCCCGAGAGGTTTGGTCTCCCACCTTAGCCTCTCCCTTTGAACGCTTATGCGTGTCAACTTCCGCTATCCCCCATGCCATCTCAGTGTTATATAATTTGTTGCAATCCATGCATGCTGAGGGGAAACTGGGATTCATTGGAGAATGGGAGAGGGACCTTCAGCACGTCTTTACTGAACCTCAGTTGGATCACCTATATAGCCTGACACAGCAGATACCAAAATGCAGGAGAACAGTCATAAGGTTCTGACCAGGTTGATATAGAGTGCCTTCCAAGCTTGCCATCTCGTTCAGATGCATGTTGGAGAGAATATGGCTTCAGAGGCTCATTCCTTCACATCTGGTGGGAGTGCCCCAAGCTGAGTCCCTTCTGGCTTGATATCCATGCACAGATAAAGCCAATTCTGGATCTGGAGCTCCCAGATTCCCAGCTGAAGTCTTTTCTACACTTCCCCACCACTCCTCTTAGCCAATATCGCAAATCCATATTGCCCCATCTGCTTAATGCGGCCCGACGGTTGATCCCAATATATTGGAAGAAACCTCAGGCCCCTACCCGCACTGAATGGATAGCTATGGTCAATAATATTATGGCTGCTGAGGAATGGATGGCACAGTATAAGGATAGATATGAGAAGTTCTACTCCACTTGGGCTACTTGGATAAACTATGCATGCCCTGCTGGGTTGTCTGCCCCGGTCCCTCACCGCCTGCGGCTCCATCTGTTTGATGGGACTGTGTCGGGGGGGGGGGGGAGGTGGAGGGCTGTAGGTCAGGAAATCAGGAGACAGATGAGCTTCAACAAATTTAATGCAGCTCAAACTGGTGTATTATACTAACAGGTGTTAATCCCTTTTCCCTCCTTTTTTTTTGTCCCTAATTTGTTATTATTTTATTTTTATTAAAAATTTTCGTCAATTTAATGAATTTTTGTGTTTTTGGGCCTGATACCCGGGGACCCAGTCTGACTCTCATCTCTGAAAGAAAGGATGGTGCCCTCGTTAGCGGTGCACCAAACGGAGATGGTAGGGGCGACCCATAGATGCTTGAACTTATATCATGCTTGCGATATGTTAATAATCGTTCCCCCAGATATAGTCAAGAAATGTGTGCATACCTGACTAACTTGTCTGCCAACTGTATGTACCGGATGAAAGGCTCCTCATGTATTGTTGACTTCTGCTTTACGTTTTGTTCAATGTATATTTGTTTATTACATGAAAATATCTTTAAAATAAAGATTACATAAAAAAAAAAATACCAAACATTTAACATGATCCCTGTAAGCTGGGGAATTGACCTCATGAAGTCTAGTATTGTAGGGATCCAAGAGACGTGAATTTTGTTTTCCATGAAGGGGGTTCAACTGCACAAGTATTGATGGACACAGCAAGAAGCCAATCAGAACATCTTATTGTGGTGGCCGAAAACAATTACTTTTACTTGGTTATTTACATTGAGATTTCACAATATTGATTTATACATTAAGATTTTTAGGAGAACTGCAGTATAATCAGAATCAGAGCGGACAACACATAGACAAGTGTGTAGAAATTTCCTAATGGGAAAAATTAGGAAGCAGATGAGTTAGAAGGGGTTTATCAGCTTACACGGTCTCAATGTGATTTGGGATTGTACGCATTGTGGAATAGTAACAGAATGATGGCAGATGTCTACTGATCAGTTTTTTTTAAGTAGCTGACATTCAGGCTCCTTCTAACTAGGCAAATTCCAAAAGTTCTCCAAACAAAAGAAAATATCATCCATAATTTTTTTGCATATAAAAGTGGCACTACATATATCCATTCCAATTGTGTGCATTTAAATAATAAAAAAAAAAAATCTCACTTCTAGACTGCTTTGTGTTTTCCAGAAGATTTCTCAGTTCAGGTCAGTGGGGAGATGTGGACACCCTCAAAACAGTAAAGCGTAACAGGATCAGAATTATTTTTCGATAACGCTAAACTCCAGGTGGCTATAAAAGACACACATTAAGCTCTGTGATCATTAATAAATAATTACTGTATATACTCGAGTATAAGCCGACCCGAATATAAGTCGAGGCACCTAATTTTACCACAAAAAACTGGGAAAACTTATTGACTCGAGTATAAGCCCAGGGTGTCCATGTGCATGCCTCACTGTGTCCATGTGCATGCCTCACTGTGTCCATGCCTCACTGTCACTGTGCCCAATCTCCCTACCTGATCTCTGGCGCTGTGTGACTAGACTGACGTTTAACATGGGAGTCTACGGAAGGGGTGCCAGGCTTTGAAAAATCGGTGCTCCCCGGCTGTAGGTCCCCTGGACAAAAAACTTTGCACACTTGTAGATAAAGAGTGGGGCTACATGTGTGCCAAGTTTGGCGTCCAGGGGACCTAGGACCGGCCGGTACCTGGTCCCCAAAATCACCAGAGAAATTACCGTTTAACATGGGAGTCTATGGAAGGGGTGCCCGGCTTTGAAAAATCTGTGGTCCCCCAGCCACCAAACTTTACACACTTGTAGAGAAAGAGTGGGGCTACATGTGTGCTAAGTTTGGCCGGGATCAGGCGCACAAAGTTGAAGATGGACACAGACTCGTGTATAAGCCGAGGGGGGCATTTTCAGCACACAAAAAATGTGCTGAAAAACTCGGCTTATACTCAAGTATATACGGTACATCTATTTTTTTAAATGGTGTCTTTCTCCTGGCTGTGTGATGGAGCTGTGTAAGTCTGGATGGACATAAATGCAAATACTTTGGCAGGTAAAACAGCTCCTGACCTGGGAGAGTGCTAAGAAAGGCGGAGCAGAATCTCATTAAAGATTTAATTAAATATAGCAACGAAGGCTTCACAAACACTATTCACCTTTCCTTAAACAGAAAGGTAAAATGTTTGGTGAGTGGGTTTTCAATACTAGGTGGAGGGACACACGAGGTTGCTATGTTAGGAAAATTAGTAACAAATGGAAGACAATTGTATTATGAAATACAAGGTGTGGGTTTGATTTTATTTTCACATAGTAAGATCTCAATCATGGTATAAGAAGGATTTCATATGTCTGCACTCTCTTCATAAAAGGACTAAAGCAATATACTGTATATATACACTCACCTGCCACTTTAATAGGTACACTGTTAAATTGCTTATCAGCCAAATCACATGGCAGCAACTTAACGTGGATGTAAACTAATTTTTTTATTTTTATTTTTTGGCTGGCACAATGTATAGTATAGGATTTCAGATCATCTGTGCCCAGTCTTGCCACAAAGAGTTAATCCAGCTCTGAGCAATCCTCTTATCTTTTTTCAGTGAGATAAAACAGACAGAGAAAACCCTGTCTATTCTTCCCCCCTACTGTGAGTGACAGGTGATTTACATATACATGCAGGAGCCTGAGACAGGCATTCTTTTTTAATTTCCACCCCCACTCCTTTCTTCTGCAGCTCTCCCAGGATTGGCTGTTCCACAACTCAGCATGATTGGGTATGCTGAAGTCATGTGGTTACTTTTATGGGTTTTGACTGGATGTTAGTGATCATAGCAGATTTTAGTGTAAGAAATACACAGGAGAAAATGCATGCTGACAAGGGGAGTGTGGAGGTGGGCGGGGAGTCTGACATCACGACTCCACCCACCGAGCTGCGAACAGACCCACCCACAGAATCTGCAGTTTTTCAGGTCTCATAACAGACAGAGGGGAGACATTTGACAGGTAAGGGATACATGCAGGAGGCATGTATAGCCTTATATAAAACCACTATGGCAGTAGTTTAGAAAGGATGAGAGTGGGTTTACATCCACTTTAATGCGTTTAGACATCTAGACGTGGTGAAACGACTTGCTAAAGTTCAAACCAAGCATCAGAATGGGGAATAAATGGGATTTAAATGACTTTGAATGTGGCATGTTTGTTGTTGCCAGACGGGCTGGTTTGAGTATTTCAAAAGCTGCTGGTCTACTGGGATTTTCACACACAACCATCTCTAGGGTTTACAGAGAATGGTCCGAAAAATAAAAAATATCCAGTGAGCGGCAATTGTGTGGACAAAAATGTCTTGGTGATGTCAGAGGAGAATGGGCAGACTGGTTCGAGATGATCAAAAGGCAACAGTAACTCAGATAACCACTCGTTATAACCAAGGTATACAGAATACCAGCTCTGAACGCACAACACATCAAACCTTGAAGCAGATGAGCTACAGCAGCAGAAGACCACACCGGGTACCACTCATGTCAGCTAAGAACAGGAAACTGAGGCTAAAATTTGCACAGACTCACCAGAATTGGACAATAGAAGATTGGAAAAACGTTGCCTGGTCTGATGAGTCTCAATTTCAGCTGCGACATTCAGATGGTAGGGTCAGAATTTGGCATAGTCATGAAAGCATGAATATATAAAAAGTGCAGCGCTAAGTCATGACATAAAGTGCATCTGACAAAAACAATCAATAAAAAGCCATAAACACATAAAAGGTGCATATTAAACAAAAAAGTCCATAACAAAACAAAAACAAGAATTAGTCCCTCAAGTGAATATTTGATTAACCACTTGAGACCCGCGCTTTAGACGAAAGACGTCTGCAGCGCGGCTCTCAAGTGCCGGGTGGACGTCCATGGACGTCCTGCTATGTTTACATCCCCGCGCGCGCCGCCGAGGGCGTGCGGCGGGGAACAGCTGTGCCCGCCGCGTCACGTGATGCCGATGCGCGTGCCTGGCGGCCGCGATGTCCGCCGACTACACGCGATCGGCTGTTACAGAGGCAGGACGTGTATCTCGGTGTGTAAACACCGAGATCCACGTCCTGTCAGGGAGAGAGGAGACCGATGCTGTGTCCCTTGTACATATGGGCACAGAACCCCCTTCCTGCCCAGGCCAATTTTCAGCTTTCAGCACTGTCACGCTTTTAATGACAATTGCGCGGTCATGCGACGTGGCTCCCAAACAAAATTGACGTCCTTCTTTTCCCACAAATAGAGCTTTCTTTTGGTGGTATTTGATCATCTCTGCGGTTTTTATTTTTTGTGCTATAAACAAAAAAAGAGCGACGATTTTGAAAAAAATACAATATTTTTTACTTTTTGCTATAATAAATATCCCAATTTTTTTTTGTTCCTCAGTTAAGGCCGATACATATTCTTCTACATATTTTTGGTAAAAAAAAAAAAAAAATCGCAATAAGCGTTTATTGATTGGTTTGCACAAAAGGGCATAGTTTTATAGCATTTTTATTAATATTTTTTTTTTTTTTTTTACTAGTAATGGCGGCGATGTACAGGTAGTCAGAGGTATAGTACATCCAGACTGTCTTATAGTGTGAAAGAGTTAAAGTAAACTTATGATTACTGCAAGCCATCATACAGATACTTTAAAATTACATGTGCCACTGACAGCCCCTGGGGTAGAACCAGATTTCAGTACACTTTGTTTGTTCTTTTGCAATCTGGACTCCAAGTGCTCTGAAAGCAGAGTGCCCTAGAAAATTGCAGGTTTCTAAATTCTTAGTAAAAATAGTAAGACTTCGGAAATGACTTTGAAGTGTGATAGATTAGGTAAATACTGAGCATTTAAAGCGGAGGTTCACCCACATATTTAACTTTAAATACATTAATTGCTCTTAGCACATACATTAGCGGATCACTAACCTTTTTTTTTTATTCTAAGTAGTTTTCCAAATATATGTTTTATACGATCCTGCTTCCGGTATTTACTCCCGCGGGAGTAGGCGTGTCCTTTCCTACCTCCTATTCGCGCAGTGGCTCCTGGGAGCAACTTGCCCTGCTTCCGATTACTAATATCTACACTCATTTCAGTGAGATCTCACGGTAATTGTATCGTCACGTGACTCGTCTAGCCGGTCACGTGACGGGGCGGATCTAATTCCGCCATTTTAGATAAGGGCATGCAGGTGTATTTATGCAGGTTGTCGTCATGGCAACCAGGAAGTGTTGACGGCGCTGCTCGCCGTCAACACAGCGCGTGCGCGAGATCAGCGCTGAATGCCGGGAGAGAGGAATTCGTCTCTACCCGGAAGGATATGCTTGTGGGCTTCAAGATGCCCACAAGCAAAATGGCAAAAGGAGAAAGAGTTTTATAAACTCTTTTTTTACCGCGAAACGGACGGGGGGTGTTTTAAAGTGCCGCAGACATTGCTAAGGTAATTACATTGATAATTGATAACAATGAATATAAAAAAAAAAAGTATGTTCCGCAGAACCTCCGCTTTAAAGATCATGGCTGCAGAAAATAATTTTTTTTTTGTTCTGCATGCTAATTATTATTATATTATCGTTCTTGCACAGTACACTCTGCTGTTTGCTGCACAGTACACAACTTTAGGATGATTTTGGCATGAGCAAATTTCAAATTAGGGGACACTAAGGGGGAAGATATGGAATAATGAAAAAAAAAAATCATCATTAGGTTGATGAAATATCTGCTGAAGGGTAAACATTATGACCGTAAAAACAAATCTATGGACTTTCTATCTTGTAAAGTTAAAAAATAAAAAAAAACACAACAGTTTTTTACCTTTAAAAATGGGATTTAGGCCAGAATTAGCACCAATTATTATTCCTTCTCCACCCCATACAACAGGTTCTCTTTCTTCAGAAAGCTTTAGGGTTCATGTACACAGGCCTGTTTGTTACTCCATTACTCTTCATTCCCAAATAAGTCAATGGGAATGCAAAAACAACTTAAAGCATGCAATGCATGTGTATATACACCCACCTATACAGTATTACCAAAAGTATTGGGGCACCTATCTTTACACGTACATGAACTTTAATGGCATCCCAGTCTTAGTCCATAGGGTTCAATTTTGAGTTGGCCCACCCTTTGCAGTTATACCAGCTTCAACTCTTCTGGGAAAGCTGTCCACAAGGTTTAGGAGTGTGTCTATGGGAATGTTTGACTATTTTTCCAGAAGTGCATTTGTGAGATCAGGCACTGATGTGGATGAGAAGGCCTGACCCACAGTCTCCGCTCCAAATCATTCCAAAGGTATTCTATTGGGTTGAAGTCAAGACTCTGTGCAGGCCAGTGACGTTCCTCCACCCCAAACTCACTCATCCATGTCTTTATGGACCTTGCTTTGTGCACTGGTGGAACAGGAATGGGCCATCCCCAAACTGTCGCCACAAAGTTGGGAGCATGAAATTGTCCAAAATGTCTTGGTATGCTGAGGTCTTAAGAGTTCCCTTCACTGGAACTAAGGGGCCAAGCCCAAACCCCTGAAAAACAACTCCACACCATAATCCCCCCTCCACCAAATGATTTGGACCAGTGCACAAAGAGAGGTCCATAAAGACATGGATGAGTGAGTTTGGGGTTGAGGAACTTGACTGGCCTGCACAGAGTCCTGACCTCAACCCAAAAGAACACCTTTGGGATGAATTAGAGCGGAGACTGCGAGCCAGGCCTTCTCGTCCACATCAGTGCCTGACCTCACAAATGCGCTTCTGGAAGAATGGTCAAACATTCCCATAGACACACCCCTAAACTTTGTGGACAGCCTTCCCAGAAGAGTCAAAGCTGTTATAGCTGCAAAGGGTGGGCCAACTCAATACTGAACACTACGGCCTAAGACTGGGATGCCATTAAAGTTCATGTGTGTGTGCAAAGGCAGGTGTCCCAATACTTTTGGTAACATAGTGTGTGTGTGTATATATATATATATATATATATATGATCTATCTATCTATCTATCTATCTATCTATCTATCTATCTATCTATCTATCTATCTATATACACACACACACTGATCACCTATCATTTTATGACCACCGATAAGTTAAGTGAATACCATTGATTTTTTTTCATTACAATGGCATCTGAAAGTCCATAAGATATATTAGGCAGCAAGTAAACATGGTGTCCCTGAAATTGTGTTGAAAGCAGAAAAAAATATGGACATCATAGTTCATTGTGTATGGGCCTGCATGGCTGCAGATCGGTCAGGTTGCCCATGCTGACCCGTGTCCACAGCCAAAAGCGCCTACAATTGGCACGTGAGCATCAGAACTGGACCATTGAGCAATGGAGTAAGGTGGAAAGAAACAAAATGATACCCCAGCTCCACTGCCAATATAAAAGTCCACGAACTGTGATCCAGTGCTCTAGCCAGGACGTTCAGGCCCCAAATACAATACTTGAATCAAAAAGGGCTGGCAACTCGGATGCTCTTGAATAAAAGTCCTTTATTGATTACATGGGTACACGGGTACAGGCTATACGCTGGTGCATTTCGGCTAAGAAGCCTTTATCAAAGCATGAAGGCTTCTTAGCTGAAACGCGTCAGCATATAGCCTGTACCCGTGTACCCATGTAACCAATAAAGGACTTTTATTCAAGAGCATCCGAGTTGCCAGCCCTTTTTGATTCAAATGGAGTAAGGTGAGCTGGTCTTAAAGCGGAGTTCCACCCATTTTTGAGAGGTGGTCTTAAATGAAAGACCACCTCTCAACACCTCGTTTTTGGATATTTAAATGTTTTTTTTTTTCTTACTTTTTTGGAAGTACTGAGTGTACTTCCGATCCAGCCTGGCCACGGCCCACGACGTCACATCCTCCTCTTTGGCTTCTGGGACCTGTATGTCCCAGAAGACAAGCTGGCCATTCACAAAGCGCTGCGCGACTCGCGCAGTAAAAAACCGTCAGTGAAGCTGCAAGGCTCCACTGCCGGTTTCCCTTAGTTGGAATGGCGGCGGCGGCACACGATCCGATCGACGGATCGGCCTCAGGGGGCCGACATTGCAGACTCCCTGGACAGGTAAGTGTCCTTATTAAAAGTCAGCAGCTACAGTGTTTGCAGCTGCTGACTTTAAAAAAAATAAAAAATTTGGGCGGCTGGAACACCCCTTTGAGAATAAACTTTTCTCTTTCACATTGTGTGGATGGCCGGGTGTGTGTGTCACTTACTTGGGAAAGAGATGGCACCAGGATGCAGAGTAAGGGAAGAAGGCCAGTTGGCAGAGGCAGTGTAATGCTCATCCATGTGGATGTTACGTGACCCGTACCACCTACCCAAACATTGCTGCAGACCCTGGAAATGGTATTCCCTAATGGCAGTGGCATATTTCAGCAGGAAAATGCACCCCGCTATACTGCAAAAATGGCTCAAGAATGGTTTTAGGAACACAACATCAAATTTGAGGTGTTGACGTGGCCTCCAAATTCCCCAGATCTCATTCCAATCAAGCATCTGTGAACTGTGCTGGAAAAACAAGTCTGATCCATGGAGGCCCCACCTCACAGACTTACAGGACTTAAAGGTTCTGTTACTGACTAAGCTCCATGGGTGGAGTGAAATGCCTTGGGGGCGTGGCCTGGTTGGGGCCCAGGCTGAGACTGTCATATACCTTCTTACAGGGTTTTGCAAAGATGTGCAACTTCCAGGACTTTTCCATTTTCGATTAGATGTCTAGAGCTGGGACAAGCTATGTCCTTATCTGCACTCCAAGCACTTGCTACATAAAAGGACTTGGTGGAGCCTTGAGCGGCACCTGTAAATTTAGTTTGGGCCACACTAGTGCCAGATATTAAAACATACCCTTCAGAGGTCTAGTGGCAACCATGACACGATGGATCAGGGCTGCTTTGGCAGCCAAAGGGGGTCCTACTCAATATTGGGTGGGTGGTCATAAGGTTACGGTTGACTGGTGTATATATATATATATATATATATATATATATGTAGAAGGCTGGCCGCAGGCTAGCCTGAATTTGTAGGAGGAGTCTGGGGGCTATTTATCCCTCCTCCTCTCTCGTCTCAGGCGTCAGCTAGGTTTCTGGGTTGTCGCAGCCGACGCACGTCATTTCCGGTTTTCCCTGCAGAGCGTCAGTTTCTCTCCCGGAGCTCACACCGGGCACCATCGGGGGATCGCCCACCCATCCGTCTGTGCTCATCCAGCATCCAGGGGGCCGCCCGCTTCTCCCGATGCTCGCGTCCACCCACCCTCCCTCTCCACCGAGGCTCCTGGTTCTCACGCCTGCATCAACGGCCCGCATGCCACTCGTCTCACTCACAGGGGGGAGTCACAGCTGGAGTGTCAGCCCGATTGCGGGGGGAGTGTCAGCCGTCCATCCACTGATGTACCCATGCAGGCAGCAGAGAGGGGTTCGCCCCTGTCCACGTGTTTTCCCCGCTACTCATCCTACAGCTTTGGGTGGGGGGCAGCCCTACCATTCACCCTCTTCTCCTCCCATGCTCTTGTCGGCATCCTCTCATGCCGAGGGGGGGGGGGGGGCGTCTGTTCACCCTCCCTCTCCTCTGGGCATGCTGTCTTCATGGCTGCCATTCAGGAGACTGGGGACATAAATTACAAGCACCTAGTTTAAAGGTCTGATAGCCACATCAGGGGCTTGGTACGCCAGACATCAGAGGGGGGTGCAGCTGTTTGTCCGGGAATAGTTGGGCGGGCGGGCGTTCGGGGGGGGGGGTTGTTGCATCACAGCAGGGCATGCCGGTATTCTCAGCATCTAGTGTTTAACATGTTTGCTTGATGTGTCCTGGCATGGCTCTGTGAGCCAGGGGTGCAAGTCAGATGCAGTCCCTTGGGGTCACAGAGCCAGGGGAGGGGGATGCTGTCCAGCAGTTGGGGGGCCAATTGGTGGGGTAGCTCCACTTCCATGGTCTTTCATGTTTCACGCCTCACATAGTTTGTTATAGTGGTTCTGTTAGCAGCGTGTTGTGTTCAGCGGCCTGTCTTTAGGGGGCGTCTCCCAGGGCTCAGTTTGCATCGTGGGGGGGTCAGCCGCCTGTTTTTTCCCGGAGCTCGGAGCAGCAGCACGCTCAGCCGGGAGTCTGGTGCTGATGGTTCTCCTCTCCGGTTTGTTCATTATGCTGGTTGGGGGGGGGGGGGGCACTCCGGATGCCTCTCCGCCAGGCAGGGGGGGGGAGGGTAGTGAAGGAGGGGGGTCTGCCCACTGTAGTTCGTCCTTCTGGGGGGGGCATCGGAGTAAGGGGTAGGGGGCACCACTGTTTAGGTGTCAGTATTTCTGGTTATTCAGTCTAACATGTATTTCGCCTGTTTTTCTCCCGGTGCTTCCAGTGCTCAGAGTGGCAGCACGGTCGGCCGGGAGTCGGTGGTGGTTCACCGCACCAGAGGAGGGGGACACCCGTCAGATGGTGAGTATTCCACATGGTGTATTGTTCGGGTCGTATCACACAGGAGGTCGCACCCCACTGTCATTGCTTATGTTTTGTCACAGAGGGGGACATTGTGTTCATCTTCTGCTTCCACGTATCTATTACTGTTTATGTCATGCAGGGGGGGGGGGGGTCTGTGTTAGGGGAGTCTGTCCACTCACTTCTCCCCCCTCACTCTCGGGACTTGTTCGGCTCATGTCCTGTTCGCCAGGCAGCTTGGGGGGCGTCCGTCCACCCTCCCACTCCTCCGGGCACTCGCTCCTCCGGGCTCGCTCTGGCTTGGTGGCCACCACGAGGTGGGGCAGCGTGGGAGGGGGACCATCCTCCCGCCCCGCTTACTCCTCCTGGTGCCCGCCGGGCAGCAGTGAGGCGGGGGGCGGCGGTTCAGCTGTGGTCACTGGCTTGGTTGGGGGGACGGGGGACTGCTCACTGCACTGCAGGGTTGGCCTTTGCATCCATCCCTTGGTCCAGATTGTCCCATCCCCAGATCCTCAGCTATGCCAGTGAGGATATTCTTGGCTGGGTGTGTCCTGGCATGGCTCTGTGGCATGGCATTACGTCCAGCTTGAGGGGGGGCGTCCGTCCATCCTATCCTCTCAGGCTATTGCTGGCAGCTTGAGGGGGGACGTCCATCCATTCTATCCTCCCAGGCTATTGCTGGCAGCTTTAGGGGGGGACGTCCGTCCATCCACTCCTCCGTAGCTCTCACCGCCATCATGATGGGGGGGGCTTCTATCCATTTGTCCCAGGCGCACGCTGGCAGTATGGAGGGAGCATCATCCACATCTCCAGGGGTCACGCTGGCAGCATGGGGGGGGGGCAGCTGTCTACCTTTTCTCCCGGGGTCACGCTGGCAGCATGGGAGGGGTTGTCCACCCACGTCTCCAGGTCACGCTGGCAGTTTTCCGTGCGACATACTGGGGGTGTACTGACTTGGCTCTGCGAGCCGGGGGTGCAAGCCAGCCGCATCTTGCTCAACAGATTCAGTCTACCTTGGGGTCTCAGAGCCAGGGGTGGGGGGATGCTGTTCAGGAAAGGGGGGCTGTTTGGTGGGGTAGCTTCACTTCCACAGTGGTTCGGGTTTTCATGCGTCACGTGGTTTCTGTTTTAACGGTTCTGGCGGCAGCATGTTGTGTTCAGTGGCCTGTTAGCGTTTTTTACTATCATAGTGTTTTCCTGTCGTGGCGTTTTCCTGTCATGACGTGTTCCTGTCGTGGCGTTTTCCTGTCGTGACGTGTTCCTGTCCTAGCGTTTTTTCCTGTCAGCTTGTGCAGGTTCAGCTTACACCGGTAGCTGTTTTCTTCTTCCTTTAGTTCCAATATCGTACTTTGTGTAGGTTCTTGCATTCCTGGTTCAGTTGGCTAGGTTTCACATCTCAGGTTCTGTCACGTCTACAGATCCTTACGGGCTCAGCTTTTTCGTTGTTTTTTTTTTCAGGTTCATTACATGCTGTGGTCCCACCTTGTGTTCTGTCATAGTATGTTTTACCCCAGCGTGTTTCAGCGTAGCAGGTCTCAGCCAGTCCTAGCATGTTCTGTCATAGCTTGTCGGTGCCGTGCGGTCGCCACACCCACCCACAGCCATTGCAGCGTTGTTTGTTTTCTTTGTCTCGTCACACCTTTCGTTCAGGTTCTTGCATACCGGGGGTAGTTAGCCAGGGTGCGCATCTCAGGATCTGTCACGCCTTCAGATCCATACAGGCTGAGGTTTCGTTTTTTAATTGATTGTTGACCACAATCTTCTCGCCTGTATACCATACGTCATACGTGCACGTTCATTCTTACGCCTATACAACCGCTACCCACCACGGTCCGTGGGTACATCGGCCCTGAGTGTTTCATTTTTTAATTACCTGTCTCTGCGCGGCAGGTTACTCGGGCTCACTCACTACATTCACTTACTACGTACTCTAGGGTGGGATCTGTCGTCAGGTTCATTCACGCGCTGACGTCTGGTCATTTCTGCTCACATCTTTGGCCCAGGCAGGTACGGAGGGGTGGTGTCTCGTGTCTGGTTGTCTGTTGTCTTTGTGTTTTAGGGTTAGGCAGGCTGCACGTTTCGGCGGCATCACAGGCAGGTTCTTCCCTTCTACTTCACGTGGGGGTTTCTGACCAGGGGGGTACTCCGCCATTGAGGAGTTGGTTGTACTTGGCTCTGCATTGCGGTGAGTCAACTCAGGGGTTTCCTTTTCCAGCCACTACAGGGTAGGCGGTACGTTTCAGTTTGTTTCCTGTTCTGTCCTAGCTACCAGCACGAAGCATGCTCTGGGCCGTATTCTTAGCGCGGTTGGATGCGGGCCAATCAGGCTCTCCACGGCCTCTCATGTTTCCTAGACAGGTTGTATGTGTTCTAACTCTCTTGGTCAGGGGCGGGGTGTCAGCACACCCCAGCTCCTGCATTGCGGCAGGCAGTTCAGCATCTCCTTGGTTCACCGGGTTTGGCAAGCCTTCGGTTCAACAGGCCCAGCCTGTTCCGGGGGAGCTCACTGTCACTCGGGTAGGTTGGGTCATGCCATGTCTGGTTCTGTGCGGTCATCATGGCATATCGCTACAGCATGTTGACCTCGTCCATCTACTCCTGCAACTCTTCTTTCAGGTATCCGGCTCTTAGACCCCCTTCACTCCTATCAGTTCGTCCTTTTTTGGCATCTCTCCCTCTCACGTCCCCTTACCATGTATGGACGGTTAGGCCAGGGGTTGTAGGTATTCACGGAGCTACTTATCTTTCATCCTGTTGGCTGGGTATAACCTTTTCATTATTCCCCAGGGCTCCTCGGGTCAGCCCTTGTTCCGTTCCTCCCACATGTCCTCTCGCCACAAGCGGTTCGTTCCCATGTCTGTGTTTTCTGGTTATAGGCTTATCCAGTCAGTTACGGGACAGTCGGTTGGTTTCTGGGCAGGTTTGCAAGTTCTAACGGATGGGGCCCTTCTAGTCTTCATTCTTAGGTCGCTGGTTTCTGCTGTTGTAACGGATACTTACCGGTTCCTTTCATTGACGTCATCCGGGCGTGCTTAGTCATCCAGACGGTTTGTTACCTGCCCTTCTTCTTTTCCCAACTCACCTAGTCCGGGTCTTTTTTCCCACTTTTAGGCATACTGACCAGCAGGCTATGGCACACCTCAAGCCTTGGGTAGTTAAGGTATCACATTCTCAAGTGAAGACTCTGTCTATTCACTAGTGAAGACTCGGACTACAAATATATATATATATATATATATATATATATATATATATATAAGAAAGGGGCGGACTGACCATTCGGACATATCGGGCACTGTCTGAGGACCCGGGGCCACTAGGGGGCCCATCCCTGACTGTGTTGCCAAACATCCAGAGCGGACACATGGAGAGAGAGCTCTGCTGGCCCGATCTGCAGGTTTCCCAGGCAGCTGCACACTGCTGACTCTGCTCTCCCTCCCGCACTCCTTTGGGCATAACTACAAGTAGAAGAGCCGTAAGTACACCTTATATCACACTAATTCAGCCTGTCACTGGCAAAACTCTAGCCCTGCAGCCGCAGAACAGATGCCTCTGTGATCCTTCCCACGTGCTCCCCCCCTCCTCCTGCTCCAGCCAGCTACCGTCTCTTCTGGTCTTCCAGCCACTGCACGGTGCCACTCTGATCCTTCTCATGCTCTCCCCCTCCTCTTCTCGGGCTTGATAACAAACTGGCTCTCTCTCACAGCCAGCACACTTCCCGTCCCTGCATTCTCTGCATGCCTGGTGCTATGAATCTCCCTGAGCTCCCTTAAATGCCACAAAAGGAGAGGGCACATTAAGAACACCTGTCTTACTCAGCAGTAGCCTGGAATGTCATCACAATTGCTGTCCCTGTTAGGGTCCTTTCACATGGGCAGTCCGCCTGGCAGTCTCTGCTTTGCTCAGCGGGGGATCGATCCACTAATCCCCACTGAGCAGGCGGATGACAAGTCTGTCTCCGCTCACTGTGCTGAGATGGACCTGTCAGAGTCCCGCTCTCCTCTATGGGGAAATCGAATGAAAACGGACCGCCTGTCCGTTTTCATCCAATCCAATCTGCCAGACAGATGGAAAATAGGGTCACCATCCGTTTGGATTTCACGGACAGAATCGGATGGGATAGCAGCGGGTGTCAGTGGATATGTCAACGCTGACATCCGCCGCTCCATAGAAGTGAATGGAGTGTCCAATCAGGTCCGCCTGAAAAGCTTACAGGCGTACCTAATCGGAAAGCTTGTGTAAAAGGGGCCTTACCCTCTGCTGCACCTGTGATTTCTGCAGGCAAGACAAAGGGGAAACGAGCGGCAAGTACATCTGACTCTCTTGCCAGCCTGGCCGACAAGTGGCTGGCGGTAAAACACTTTGGAAAATAAAAAAACCTTGTCTGTGATTCTGAACTGTGAATGCGCAGTCTGAAGCCAGCCGATTAGAGAACTGCTGGGCTCAGCCTCAGATCAGGCAGTGGGGTGTGGCTTAAATTCACACACCCCCACCATACAAGTAGAGACCGAGCTCAGCAGTTCACTAATCAGCTGGCTCCAGACTGCGCATGCACAGCTCAGAACCACAGACAAGGATTTTTTTTCTAAAGTGATTTATTGCCAGCTGCTCATGAGTTGTGACCAGGCCAGGAGGTATTTAACACTTTCCGACCATGCTATAGCCGAATGACAGCTACAGCACAGGTGGTTAGTTCTGGGAGACTGTCATGACATCCTCACGTGATCACGCCCACTGCGCTCTGTGACCGCAGTGTCCTCTGGGCACTGCTGATCACAGATTGAGGTAAAAAGCCAATCAGTGGCTCATTACCACATGATCAGCGGTGCCCAACCACCGCTGATCACGATGTAAACAGAAGGCAGTTATCGACTTTCCTTGCCTCACGCTGACAGGATGAGGAGGGGAGAAGAGGCGATAACAGGCTTATGTGGAAGGGACATCTTCACTGATAATCAGGGCACTGATTATCAGTGCAGTCCCAACAGCGCTGTCAAACTGTGTCACCTACTAGTGCCCATCAGTGAAGGAGAAAAATTACCGGTTTGCTAAATTTTATAACAAACTATGAAACTTTTTTTTTTTTAATTTGGTCTTTTTTTGTTTATTCAGCAAAAAAAACCAAAAAAAAAAAAACAGTGATGATTAAAATACCACCAAAATAAATCTCTATTTGTGTGAAAAAAAAATTATAAAAATGTCATTTGGGTACAGCATTGCATGACCACGCAATTGTCATTCAAAGTGTGACAGCGCTGAAAGCTGAAAATTGGCCTGGGCAGGAAGGGGATGAAAGTGGCTAAATAAGGGCACTCTGGAGGAGCAGGACATAAGGGGGCACTAAAATGTACTCTACAGGAGGATGCAACTTAACTTAGCCTCCTTAGTACCTAACTTAGTACCTCCAGCGTGCCCCGTAGTGCTTCTAGAGTGCCCCCTTATTTCCTCCAAAGTACCCCATTAGTACATTATTACTAAGGGGACACTATGGAGGATGTAAGGGGGCACTCTAAAGGCCCTAAGGGGACACTCTGGAGGATGTAAGGAGGATTCTGTAGGTAATAACCTGCAAAGTCCCCCCTCCTTTCCTCTTCCACTGGCAGCAGCTGCAGGTATATTTGTGTTTACTATGCTTCAGTTCATGAATGGGCAGGAGCCTCTGTCTCCTGTTCAATTATCTGCAGTGCAGCTAAGGCTACAGAGAAAAGGACTGGGGATGTGTAAAAAAATTGAAAAATTACAGCATTGGGTAAAGAATATAAAATAATATCATATAAAAAAATAATTTAAAAAAAAAATAATAATAATACAATTGTAAAAAAAAAACAAAAAAAAAAACGTAAAAAAGTCAGACATTCTTGAATAGATTAAAAAGCCAAACCCAAAATGCAGCATAATTTAGCGACACCCACTGTGTCTACCATCTCCTTGGTAGAGGCCCCGGTGTATTATTTTGCCCAGGGTCCATGATGCTGTTAAGGTGGTACTTCTCATGAGAGGATCTTGGTACCTTTTTTGGGTCGCCAGCTTTATGTCCCCTGCCACTCTGCATGTTACCGAGCTTGGTGCCCCACCATGCGGTCCTGCCACATTAATGTTGCATCATAAATATGGCTGCCACACGGCGGCAGTCTTTAAAACAGGGGGCCCCATGATCTCTTATAACCCGGGGCCCCATGAGTTGTCAGTCTGCCGTTGTATATAAGCATATATTTGACTTGCTTCCAGATCTGATGCCCATGTATATGTGCCCTAGAAATGGTATGTTTCCAAAAGGAAAATAAATATTTGAAGCATTGTTAATAATAACCTTATTGAGACAAGATGGCAAATTCCACTCTCCCTTCAAATTTTTATTCAACAAACAGGTACATTTTTGCTAGTATTATTATGTTTTCAACTTTAAAACTAAAGGTAAAAACTTGGAAAAAAACTTACAGATTTGTCAAAATCAGTTCTTGATGGAAAATCAATTTCTAGCACGTCTTTTATGTTTTGCAGCAATCCAACGTCTGGATCCCTAAAACCAAAATAGGTCCACTTTGTAAAAGTTAAAATTTATACAATACAAAATGCAGCAATGGGTGTCTGTTTGGGGTTACAAGAATACATTCTGATATATATTAGGACTACTATACGAAGAATTTCTCTGCACACAGTATAAAGGAAAGGAAGGTTAGTGATGTCTGCATAATGCAGTTGGTTATAAGGAAATATTGTGGGTTATTTTTAATAAAGCCTAACAAAATTTCCTAAAATACTGTTAGCATTATTCCCAATCTACACACGTAATTCGTTTCACCAAGTTTGAATCCACAATCCAATACTGAACCTAAATGTGATTAATTTTCCTTACTTAAACCCTAGATTGGTTCTTACCAAAGTTGTGTTCTGGCAATAGATGGCTGGTGTTCTAATGGAACAGAGCATTTTTTTTAACCGCTTGCTATATATATATATATATATATATATATATATACATACACATATACATATACACATACATATACATACCACATACCACATACCACATACAGGTCCATAAATATTGGGACATCGACACAATTCTAATCTTTTTGGCTCTATACACCACCACAATGGATTTGAAATGAAACAAACAAGATGTGCTTTAACTACAGACTTTCCGCTTTAATTTGAGGGTATTTACATCCCAATCAGGTGAATGGTGTAGGAATTATAACAGTTTGTATATGTGCCTCCCACTTTTTAAGGGACCAAAAGTAATGGGACAGATTAAACAATCATCAATCAAACTTTCACTTTTTAATACTTGGTTGCAAATCCTTTGCAGTCAATTACAGCCTGAAGTCTGGAATGCATAGACATCACCAGACGCTGGGTTTCATCCCTGGTGATGCTCTGCCAGGCCTCTACTGCAACTGTCTTCAGTTCCTGCTTGTTCTTGGGGCATTTTCCCTTCAGTTTTGTCTTCAGCAAGTGAAATGCATGCTCAATCGGATTCAGGTCAGGTGATTGACTTGGCCATTGCATAACATTCCAATGCTTTCCCTTAAAAAACTCTTTGGTTGCTTTCGCAGTATGCTTCGGGTCATTGTACCCATCTGCACTGTGAAGCGCCGACCAATGAGTTCTGAAGCATTTGGCTGAATATGAGCAGATAATATTGCCTGAAACACTTCAGAATTCATCCTGCTGCTTTTGTCAGCAGTCACATCATCAATAAATACAAGAGAACCAGTTCCATTGCCAGCCATACATGCCCACGCCATGACACTACCACCACCATGCTTCACTGGTGAGGTGGCATGCTTTGGATCATGAGAAGTTCCTTTCCTTCTCCATACTCTTCTCTTCCCATCCCATCACTCTGGTCCAAGTTGATCTTGGTCTCATCTGTCCATAGGATGTTGTTCCAGAACTGTGAAGGCTTTTTTAGATGTTGTTTGGCAAACTCTAATCTGGCCTTCCTGTTTTTGAGGCTCACCAATGGTTTACATCTTGTGGTGAACCCTCTGTATTCACTCACTGGTGAAGTCTTCTCTTGATTGTCGACTTTGACACACATACACCTACCTCCTAGAGAGTGTTCTTGATCTGGCCAACTGTTGTGAAGGGTGTTTTCTTCACCAGGGAAGGAATTCTTCGGTCATCCACCACAGTTGTTTTCCGTGGTCGTTTTTTTCGACGAGATTCTTGGACAAGAAACTTGTCCCGGCCGAGTGTACAGACGCTTGATTTAAAGAACCCGCGGTTCTTTGAATGGAGCGTACGCGGTGACGTCATCGACTACAACGAGCATGCGCTCGTCACATTCGATGCCGTCGCCGCCATCTTGGTATACCCTACGTATGCCTAGGAAGCTACCGCGCATGCGTCAAATTCATTTCGAACATGCGCGGGCTTCCGGGAGGACAGGTAAGTGTACACACACTCACTTTTCTCGTCGAGAAACATGCCGACGAGAATCTCGACGAGAAAATAGAGAGCAGGATCTCTATTTTCTCGTCGAGATACTTGTCGCTTTTCTTGACGAGAAACCATACACACGAACAAATTTCTCAGCAAAAAATCTCTGCCAGCAAGTTTCTTGCTGGTTTTTGCCGAGAAACTCGTTTGTGTGTACGAGGCTTGAGGCATGCACTAGCGCCGCCAGGGACCCGCTCCTGATGTGATTGGACACAGCGGCAGCCAAACAGCGGATCCGGCGGACGAGATGCCCGCCGGGACCGACGATCGTTTGGGACACAGACAGAACGACGGTCTGCCTATGTAAACAAGGTAGATTGCCATTCTGTGAGAAGGGAAAGTTGTGATCTTTGCCTTCCCATAGTACAAGCACCCCCACACAGTTAGTAAGCAATCCCATGGCACACATTTAACCCTTTGATCGCCCCTGAGGTTAACTCCTTCCCTGTCAGTGTCATTAGTACAGTGACATTGCATATTTGTTGCACTGATCACTGTATTAGTGTCACTGGTCCCCAAAAAAGTGTCACTTAGTGTCCGATTTGTCCGCTGCAATGTCGCAGTCCTGATATAAGTCGCTGATCGCCGCCATTACTAGTAAAAAAAAAAAATCCATAAATCTATCCCATATTTTGTAGACGCTATAACTTTTGCACAAACCAATCAATATAAGCTTATTAGGATTTTTTTACCAATAATATGTAGCATACTACATATTGGCCTAAATGTATGAAGAGATTTGATAAATTTTTTTTATTGGATAGGTTTTATAGCAGAAAGTAAAAAATATATTTTTTTTTTCAAAATTGTCGGTCTTTTTTTGTTTATAGCGCAAAGAATAAAAAATGCAGAGGTGATCAAATGCCACGAAAAGAAATCTCTATTTGTGGGAAAAAAAGGACACCAATTTTATTAGGGTACAGCGTCACATGACAGCACGATTGTCAGTTAAAAAAACGCAGTGCTGTATCGCCAAAAATGACCTGGTCATAAAGGGGGGTAAACCTTCCAGAGGGCAAGTGGTTAATTAGGACAAAAAACAACACAGCAAGGGGCCCACCTGTGTTTACCCAGGCGTGCTGAGGTGGCATCTACAGGGACATAGGAGATACTTTATTTTTTTATTAAACAAAAAACAATTTTTACAAACCAAAATGTTATGCTTACCATAAATGTATGTTGCTGTTGAGTTTTTCTTTTAAAGGTTGTACAACTGAAAAAAATTGTCATATATACTGTTATGAAAAAAAAAAAAAAAACACATCTAAATTACTTGTAGAACTAAACATACTAAATATTCATCAACTCATCAGATAAAAAAAATGTATCTAAATTCTGAGTTTTTTCTATTTGGATAAATTAAAGAAGTGGGAGACTAGGGAGAATCTATTTTTCTGCTTATTCTTGTGACCATTTCCACCAGGACAGAAAAGGACTGGAGATGCAATGTCATCACCAGACCAAAGGTAGAGGGAAAAGATTATAAGGGGACACCGGTTTTGAGGACGACTATCTAAGAGGGGGTTTCCCCTCTCTTTCTGTTGTGCCTCCAGGACACTAAATAAAGGGAAAGAAAAAAAAAAAAACAGATTAGGGTTTCAACCTTACTATATATATAAAAAAACAAAAACAGACAGACATACACTTTAAGTCATATATATAAAAAAGTCTAAATGCCTTTGATTTACATTATTACACATGCAATAATAGAAGATTATTAGAATAATAGAAGGTTTTAAATAGTATCACACCATGGTCAGCTCCAAGGAAGTAGCATTCCGGAAGCATTGTGGGGTGCCTTGGATCCACGTCAATAGTAATGGACACATTATTACCTGTAAACATTAGAATGGTACAGTTAAAGAGAGATTCCTGCTTATGTTGTTTTTCAGATCCTAACAAAAGCTATACAACTACTATATGTCTTTATAATCAATATTGGAAATGGTCAGGATACCATATGAGAGCTACCATTGCCAAATTGGTTTTTAAATTGGCAGGCTAAAGGGTTCTACATTTTATTATTATTTAAAGTGGTTGTAAACCCAGAAAGAAAAAAAAAGAAAAAAAAACAACCTGCAAGACAAAAGGCATAATGAGCTAGTATGCATAGCATACTAGCTCATTATGAATTACTTACCTCACATCGAAGCCCCCGCAGCGGTCCTCGTACCCCCCCCCCCCCAGCCGGCGACATCTCTACCGGGGGTTACTTCCGGGTATCGCGGCTCCGGTGCTGTGATTGGCCGGAGACGCGATGACGTCACTCCCGCACATGAGTGCGGGAGCCACCGGGAATGGCACACTCCCTGAAGCAACGGCACATACGTGCCATTGCTTCAGTTTGCTTTAGTGCGCATGTGCCGATGACATCGGCACATGCAGGGGACAGGGGATATCTCATAAACCGTGCAGGTTTAGGAGATATCCTGGGTAGCTACAGGTAAGCCTTAATATAGGCTTACCTGTAGCATAAAGTGGTTGTAAAGTGTTTACAACCACTTTAATGAATGAATGCCTGACCAGGAACAAGCATCCAGGATGGAAGTACACTACTCAGGTTATGCAGCTGCATTTTTGTGTCAACAGGCTTTTGTTCGCTATGTATAGGAGAATAAAGAGAGGGTGCACCGGCCTAGTGCATTATCTTTTTAACACAGTTTATTAGAAAAGTGGAAATAGATATTTATGCTCACAAACCCCCCCCCAAAAAAGCTCATCAATCATACACATACAGAACTGTCAGAATTGCTATGCATTCTTCATGTATCACACAACGCATTTCAAGGGAGGTCCCCTCTTCATCAGAGGTAAAAGAATGCTGCATACTGCATGACTATTTATATCATCTGTAGTTACATGTTAGAAACCTCAACCCCTCCCACTTCAACAAGGGGGCTGGTTTGGGTGTACAATCTGACAGTCACAAGCTCTCTGCTCAGGGAGCCCTGAGAACCGAGCGATTAGTGGTGTTTGATCGCTCGGTTCTCAGTCTTAGAGCTGGGGGAGACAGATGCAGAATCGGACCGATGATGCTTCCACCTAGGCAAGTATGATTTTGCAAAAAAACAAAAACAAAAAAACACAAAAACAAACCCATACTTCTCTTTTAAAGGCATGCTACACTTTTACATGTTTTTGTTGTTTTTATTTGGTATTATTGTATTTGTATTACCTGTGCCGTTTGTTGGCCTTTACTTGTAATGACTGGTTCACATGTTGTGGTTGCAGTTTGTAGTGTCATATATTCACTCACCTAGCTTGTCTTATTCATTAAAGTGACAGGCAACTTCTTGACCCGGGTCACACACAGCGTCCAGTCCATGCCTTTAACATTTCCTCTGTGTTGGATCACAAATGTGGGAGTGCTAATGTGATGAAAACACAGCTCTTCCAGTATGGTGATCTGTCTGTTAATTTATTTGCCTGTTTGTGTCTGCATCATATCAATGTACTATTTAGCTTCCACCTGTAACAATGCTAGATTGAAAACAGGGATTTCAGTATACAAAGTTTCTTCACATGAAGTGTCGGTTCTTAGACTACAGACAGAGGGCATGCATTAATCTGTGCAGTGCCATGCCACATGCCTCACGTTTTAACAAACAGAAACTACTTACACAGGAGTGTGAAGATTTACTCTACCAGGCTGTGCGCGCACATGTCAAGAAATGGCTCCATGAAACTACATGATCAATGTACTTCTTATGAAGAGTAGAAACACAAGGTACAGGTAGGAAGGTTCTTAATGCCTTTGAAGCAGATCAAATGCATGTTTGAAGTAGGTCAAATGCAGGTCAGATAAACCTGCCACAAATTAATTCTGAACAATCTAAGATGCCACCGAGACAATCCCAAAGCCCATCAGCAGAGTCCCTAACTCTGTACCAGTATGGGAGCCCTGGTGCTGCGACTTCAAAAACCAAGTCAGCAATCATTTTCTCCATTTCTGTTTTCATAGGTTCTCTTTAAACACGTGAAACTGTAATGGCTATCTGCAGCCTTGAGTTACTCTGTGCCAGCATCAAGAGATGTTTAACAGCTGTAACAATGTGATTAGTGAGGTGTTTCTGAAGCTAAAGTCTTCATATTGAGCATATTAACTACACTACTCTATTTGAAGTGCTTGCAACAAGCAAGAAATTATTAAAGGTTGCTCCACCCCAAACCGATATTTTAAATTACTTTGTTAGATGCTAATGAGTTATTACCACATAGAAAAAGTTTCTTGTATCTCTCAGTGATTCAGGAAATTCCACTTAAAAAAAATAACATAAAATGCTTTATATTATGAAGAATCCAATAGAGAAGTAGAGGAATCCAAGAACAGTCCTGTTGTAGCAACGAAACCCATAATTCAAGATAGATGGGAACAGAGCTAGAAATTAATGTAAATTTATTTCACTGCCTGAGTCTCCTAGTGATAAAAGAAAACTACCATTCTCCACCTATAACAAGACTATCACTATGGGTGGTTTTACCTTCAAACACTCAAATTAGAATTTAGTTACAAGTTAGTTATATATAGCATGGAAACTAGAGCTGCACGATTCTGGATAAAATGAGAATCACAATTTTTTTTGCTTAGAATAAAGCTCACAATTCTCGGCGTAACATCATCTTATACATTATACCAAAAAATTGGGCTAACTTTACTGTTTATTTTTTAAATTCATTGAAGTGTATTATCTTTTTCCCAAAAAAATGCGTTTGAAAGACCGCTGCGCAAATACAGTGTGACATAAAATATTGCTATTTTATTCTCTAGGGTCTCTGCTAAAAAAAAAAAATATATGCAACAAGTGTCAGAAAAAGGCTTAAGCCCCATACACACTATCAGTTTTCCTGTAGGTTTTTGTCTTCAGGTTTACCAAAACCATCTAATATGAGGTCAAACCTTAAGAGTTTCAATTCGTATGCAATCAGGCCGGCCCTTGCACTACATGGTTTTGGTAAATCTGAAGACAAAAACCTGCAGGAAAACTGATAGTGTGTATGGGGCTTAAGTCTTTTAGTTGAACTGACCTCATTTACAGACCAAAGTTCCTCCCTTTGATTCTAAAAGAACCAAATAATAAGTTTTATTTTTATCTCAGCGCTGAGCAATGTTGTGATAAACTTTGCTGTTTTTTTTTTTTTTTTACAGCTCTGAGCAGAGAACGGCTCTGCACTTTTTACATAGAATCGTGGAAATGCCGGATTAAGATCGTGAGGTGGGTTAAAACGAGATCGCAATTTTTTTAACGAATAATCGTGCTGCTCTAATGGAAACCTGTTCCAGGATGACTTGTCACCTTTGGACATTTTGCTCAAACAGGCACTGCCACCCATCATGTGCAGGCTCCCTTTGTAATTACGCCTATATTTGCCCCAGGCTGTGTGCAGGCAGCCTATAGATGTAAATGAAGATGCAGCAGCTGCATGGACACAGCCATGTCAGAATTTGACATGAGGGCAGAAGCAAGTGCATGGACCCAAATGCAGACAGTGTGGATTTTGATCCGTGCACCCGCTCACTAAAATGTTACCATGTGGCTGTGTCCATGCAGCCGCTGTATTTGAATTCCCCTCTACACGCTACCTGCACACAAGCCTGGGGCGAATGCAAGCACAATAACAAAAGGGAGGCTAGACTGGTATCAGCGCCCATCTGAACGAAACCTTAGGCGCTGCAAAACGATTTTGATCCAACTTTCGATGCGATTAGGTAGTGCTAATTGGATGCAACTTTGATAAGGTTTGTATATTCTATTGGGCCAAAATCACACTGGCTGGCACACGAGCTTTGTCAAAGCGCAGGAGCGCAAAACATGTAAGCTGCGGCAACCTTTCAGCTTGCGGTCCACCTCCACTAACCAGAGTCCTGTCTCCGAAGCAGCGCTGACGTCACCGCGCACGCCTAGTCCTATTGGTCACATTCGCGTCTCTCTCTGCTCTGCTTCACTGCAGTGACTGACACAACACGCTGTCACAGCTTGACGCTGTGCCTGGGGAATACAGAGGCTAGTTCTGACCACCACGGAGGCTGGTGAGGGCCACCTCCACTCCTCTTCAAATTCCACAGACTGTGATCCTGTGTCCAGCAAGAGGAAGCTTTCCATCACCCCACTCCTGATTGGAGCCAGATCTTCCTCCTCCCATGCCAATATGACCCTCTTTCATCTGTGAAAGGCGAACTTCCCGAGAGCAGTTAACCCCTTCCTATCAAGAATCTATGTTGGCACCGCTTTTAAAGTATTTTGATCAATTGTACAGTTACACGTTTTTTATCTTCTGCTGCAGTTTTCACCAGCATCAACACATCCATGGATACTGCTGGGCTACACTTTAAGTGCAATAAAATGTGTTCAAATTGAATCCAAGGTGTATATACTTTTATATATCTACACATGTATTGATATAGTTTTGACATTTCCCCATAGAGTGCTGCCTTTTTGTTTATTTCTTTCCATTTTTCCAGTGGTCGGCAGCTGCACTGGGGGTTAATCCTATCCGCATACACCCCCTACTGACTGTCAGGTTTGAGCGCTTCAGGAACTTGCTGTTTGTTTTCAAAATCACACTGGAATCACATCAAGTAGCACAGGGACCTTTTACCGAAATCGCTCCATGCCGAGCATTGATGTGAACCGACACCATTAAAAAAATATGTGATTTCCATTCCATATACTCAACCACTGATATCTATATATATATATATATATATATATATATATATATATACAGTGGGGAAAAAAAGTATTTAGTAAGCCACCAATTGTGCAAGTTCTCCCACTTAAAAAGATAAGAGAGGCCTGCAATTGTCATCATAGGTATACCTCAACTATGAGAGACAAAATGTGGAAACAAATCCAGACAATCACATTGTCTGATTTGGAAAGATTTTTTTTGCAAATTATGGTGGAAAATAAGTATTTGGTCAATATCAAAAGTTCATCTCAATACTTTGTTATATATCCTTTGTTGTCAATGACAGAGGTCAAACGTTTTCTGTAAGTCTTCACAAGGTTGTCACACACTGTTGCTGGTATGTTGGCCCATTCCTCCATGCAGATCTCCTCTAGAGCAGTGATGTTTTTGGGCTGTCGCTGGGCAACACGGACTTTCAACTCCCTCCAAATGTTTTCTATGGGGTTGAGATCTGGAGACTGGCTAGGCCACTCCAGGACCTTGAAATGCTTCTTACGAAGCCACTCCTTCATTGCCCGGGCAGTGTGTTTGGGATCATTGTCATGCTGAAGGACCCAGCCATGTTTCATCTTCAATACCCTGGCTGATGGGAGGAGGTTTGCACGCAAAATCTCACGATACATGGCCCCATTCATTCTTTCATGTACACGGATCAGTCGTCCTGTTCCCTTTGCAGAGAAACAGCCCTAAAGCATGATGTTGCCACCCCCATGCTTCACCAGTAGGTATGGTGTTCTTTGTTTGCAACTCAGCATTCTCTCTCCTCCAAACACGGCGAGTTGTGTTTCTACAAAACAGTTCTACTTTGGTTTCATCTGACCATATGACATTCTCCCAATCCTCTTCTGGATCATCCAAATGCTCTCTAGCAAACCTCAGACGGGCCCGGACATGTACTGGCTTAAGCAGGGGGACACGCCTGGCACTGCAGGATCTGAGTCCCTGGCGGCGTAGTGTGTTACTGATAGTAGCCTTTGTTACGTTGGTCCCAGCTCTCTGCAGGTCATTCACTATGTCCCCCCACGTGGTTCTGGGATTTTTGCTCACCGTTCTTGTGATCATTTTGACCCCACAGGGTGAGATCTTGCGTGGAGCCCCAGATCAAGGGAAATTATCAGTGGCCTTGTATGTCTTCCATTTTCTAATTATTGCTCCCACAGTTGATTTCTTCACACCAAGCTGCTTGCCTATTGCAGATTCAGTCTTCCCAGCCTGGTGCAGGTCTACAATTTTGTTTCTGGTATCCTTCGACAGCTCTTTGGTCTTCACCATAGTGGAGTTTGGAGTGTGACTGTTTGAGGTTGTGGACAGGTGTCTTTTATACTGATAACAAGTTCAAACCGGCGCCATTAATACAAGTAATGAGTGGAGGACAGAGGAGCCTCTTAAAGAAGAAGATACAGGTCTGTGAGAGCCAGAAATCTTGCTTGTTTGTAAGTGACCAAATACTTATTTTCCACCATAATTTGCAAAAAAAAATCTTCCCAAACCAGACAATGTGATTTGTTTCCACATTTTGTCTCTCATAGTTGAGGTTTACCTATGATGGATGACAATTGCAGGCCTCTCTTATCTTTTTAAGTGGGAGAACTTGCACAATTGGTGGCTGACTAAATACTTTTTTGCCCCACTGTGTGTATATATATATATATATATATATATCACACATACATATATACACATATATATATATATATATATATATATATATATATATATATTAGGGTTGTCCCGATACCGAACATTTGTGCGAGTACTTGTACTCGCACAAATGCTCCCGATGCCTGACCCGATACTTGGTCAGCGGCGAGCGAACTCAGTGGGCGGAGAGGGCGGGCGGAGTCAGTAGGCGGAGCGGGCTGCCTCGGTGGGCGGAGCGGGAGAGAGGATGAGCGGATTCAGTGGGCGGGGAGGGCGGCGTCAGTGGGCGGGGAGGGCGGGCCGCCTCGGCGGGAGAGAGGATGAGCGGATTCAGTGGGCGGGGAGGGCGGATCGGGCAGAGTAGGCGGATCGGGCGGATGGCCTCAGTGGGCGGAGCGGTCGCCATCAGCTTGGACATCCCGACGCCCATCTTGGGACACCCTGCACTTGGCCACAGTAAGCCAGCAGCTGACATCTTGTTACACCCAGCCCATATAGTTCGGGCTGGGTGAAACAAGATGTCTGCTGATACTTACTGATGCCGAGTGCAGGGTGTACCAAGATGGGCGCTGCAGCATAGCATTTCCTCATGTCGTTTATTGCTGCATTTCAGTGCCTGCCCATAAGTGCCAGCCACCTTTCAGATGGCACTTATGGGCACCGATGGCACTAACAGTCCCAGCCACCTATCAGTGCCCATAACTGCCGATTATCAGTGCCAGCCACCTGTCAGTGCCATCAGTGCCCATAAGTGCCATCTAACCGTGCCAGCAACCTATCAGTTCCCATAACTGCCGCCAATCAGTGCCAGCCACCTGTCAGTGCCATCAGTGCCCATAACTGCCGCCTATCAGTGCCACCTGTCAGTGCCAGTGCCCATAGGTGACACCTATCAGTGCCATCAGTCAGTCCCCATCAAACTGTCACATGGCATTAAAAAAAAGTATCGGTAATCGGTATCGGCGAGTACATGAAAAAAAAGTATCGGTACTTGTACTCGGCCCTAAAAAAGTGGTATCGGGACAACCCTAATATATATATATAAAATATACATACACATTAAAATCCAAATTCCATATGGGTCTAAAAAAGCATTAGCGAATATACAGTAATTATGCATTAATGTTTTAAAAAAACTTGTGGAAACACTTATTTGACTTGAGATCAGCCTCCTGTAGACCCTTGTACAGTACAACTCAGACTAGAAAAAGGAGGGGCACTACCAAGAGCCGATCTGGCTTTTTTGCTTGCAGATACAGTATGTTAGCAACTAACATACCGTACTTACAGGAGGAAAGAGCAGAGGGATGATCTCACTTATTGCTGCTCCTTAAACGACCAATCATGTGATTGGAACAGAGATATTAGCAGTTTGTATTGCTCTGACAGTAGAGAAAAGTCACTTCACAATTCTGGCTGTGCTGTCTGGGGGCACTGTGTAATTTTAAGAGTTGTATGGAAATGAAATCCTTTGGCAGGTAAAACAGCACCTATACATGTATTTTAAACCAAGTGTTTAAAGTGGTTGTATACCACTGGATGTTTTTTTTTTCCTGCAAGGTAAAGTCATAATGTGCTAGCATGTGAAACTTACCTTACAACTAAGCTGTTCCAGCGCCGCGATGTCAGCGCTACAGGGGCTTTTGTCTTCACCTGTCTTGCTTCTGGGTTTGAGTGCTCCAGCTCCATGACTCATGGGAGGCGCCGTTCACGGCACAGGGCTCTGAAGGAATTGCACAGGTGGCTGTTCCTTTAGAGAGCAGGCGCCAGTGATGTCACTAGCTGCGTTTAATGTAAATATCTCCTCTTCACGTGTGGGCTATGACTCCATTCACTCCTATAGGAAAGAAGCACTCCAAGCAATTACTTTCCTATAGAAATGAATGGGGTCGCAGTGCACATGTGCAGCACAAAAAGTGTCCACTTTCAGATATAAAACAAAATTTTTAAAAAATCACTAAATGCAGCGGGATGTGTAGGCCAGAGAAATGCCTATTTACAGAACATGTGATGGGATCATGTGTTGGTAAGCAGCATACACATTTAGGATATAAGAAAAGATAACAGCCCCTCACCTATGGCTATCCTTCTCACAGTGGCACTTCTTGAGGGTTTTTCTGGTTCCAGCACCCAGGTTTTCTTGTCAATTTCATCCAAAGCATCCCAGAAAACTTTTAATGATTCCAATGCTGACAAAGCTTGGTTGTAGATATCTTGTAAGTTACTCTAATAAAACATAAGAAAACAAACATTTACAGTATATGAACAGTACAGTACACTTTAACTCATCAGAAAAAAAAAATCTGTATAAATGTTTTATATATGATCATGGAGCAGCCTTGGATGTGGACATTAAAGTGTTTTTAAAGTCAAAAGGGTATTTTAGCTTAATGCATTGTATCCATTAGGGGGAAAAAAACTTCCAGTTGCTGTTCCATCCCCCACTCCCTAAATACTTACCCGAGCCCTGTATTGATCCAGCACTGTGCCTGGCTGCAGGTCTTCTGCCCTCTCTCTCTGCTCTTTCAAGCCTGGATGAGAGCAGCAAGAGCCACTGGCTCCTGCTGTTTTCAGTCAAATCCTGTGAGGAAGGTGCAGAGACAGGGCAGAGACACACTGCATGTGTCTATGGATGCACACAGCCTGGCTCGTGAGCGAGCCTGCACATCTGCCACCATAGGGAGCAGCTTCCTATAGGGGCACACAGAGAAGAAGAGGAACAGGGAGCGCTGGCAGGGGACTTCAGAAAAGGAGGTTCAGGACTGCTCTGTGCAATAACCTTGCACAGAACATGTAGGTATAACATGAATATTATTTTATAAAAAAAAGAAAAAAAAAAGAAAAATTACTTTACAACCACTTTAAAAGGGAGACTTAAGCTGGCCCAACATGCTTAGATTTCTTTCATTCCACCTGCAAGCCCACTGAAATCTAACAGATTCTTCCACCCATGCTTAACAGCGCATATGGATGAACCTCCTCTGCTGGCTAGTTTATTCTGACAGCTGGCAGCCGTGGCTGTCAGAATACCTGAAAAGTGCCTGTATTTGATAGAATGCAGGAGCTTTTCAGCCAACTCCTTCAACAAATGTTAATTGAACAATGACAGCCTTTACCAAAGTACAATCCCAGCTAAATTTTTTCTTTTCCGTTTAGATTAGAAAAGGATTAGAAATTCTGCCCGATTTTTACTGCTTCCTGGGTTCCCCATTAAGAGGATTTAACCTTCACATGACGTAACATGCCTTCTTTAGAATGTGACCTGGTATGGGAGAACCATGGGTCCTGCTGTTTCCCAATGACAGGTATATTTAGGAACCCTTCTTCCCATTGTCTCAGATTTTTTGAGTAGCACACCTAAATGTTTTGTTCAGCTTTAGGATTAATGGTGAATAATATATATCACATTTTTATTTGTTAGTAGCAAACTTAAATGAGCCGCTGTAGGTAGAGCCTCCACTTAGAAGGACATCTATTTAGGGATCAGTTTCCTTGCTCAAGAAAATATTTTATTTACATCCTTTATTCAATAGCTTCATCATTGACAGCACGATACAGAACATGCAGTCATTCACTTTACTCTCTACCTCTAATGCAGCTACTCAACTTGGGTTATGTGGAACTCTAGGGTTCCTCCAGAGATTGCTAGGGGTACCTTGAACTGTGGCTGATTGACCTCCCATCTGATGGTTAAACAAATACAGATAAAATACAACACGCTTGGCAATTAAATGATAATCAATAATCAAAAATAGTGCATCATAGTCCATTAATAATCTGCTGAATTCAGTACATAGATTAACCCCTAATAAAGTGCTCATGCTCTATGGACAATATTCCAGTGCTTGACTCAAACTGTGTGTTTAAGGTGCCCCACATAGATGTACACTCACTGCACTGTATAACCACCGATTTCTAGTGTGGTCAGCTGCACTTTTTAGAGATTATTCCTCTTGGGAGGTCTCAATACATATGGGACCCCACGATCTTGTTTCCTCAACTGGTAATTTTATAGGGGAGGACACACAGAGAAAGGGACTCCTAGCGTAAAACCGTCAGTTTAAAAGATTTATTTGACAATAAGGATAAACAATTTACACTCACATGTTGCGGTGCCCATAAACCCGTCATCTGGTGTGTGCAGATTATGTATTAGTGGGCAGGCATCCGATGTTGGTATTGCAATGCGACTCGGGCCGGTGCCCGGAAGTAACATATGCGGAAGTGTGTCGTGATGACGCGATCAAGCTTTGACGCGTTTCGATCAGCAGGTCCTCATCAGGAAGCACCTAATTCCGCCATCTTTATTATTGGTATTTATACCCTTTCGGGCACTAATCCAATTAGCCAAATTCACACAAATAAGTTATACATGCCACACACATTGGGTTTCTAAAATCTTGAACCACAACACAAGTATTACATATAAAGTAAATACATTAAAACATCCCTAGTTCATCATGCACTAGAGATAGGTGGTCATGCAGTGCAGTGAGAGTGGGGCACCTTCAGCACAGTTGGAGTCAAGCTCTGGAATATTGCCCATAGAGCACGAGCACTTTACTACGGGATAATCTGTGTACTGAATTCAGCAGATTATTAACGAACTATGGTGCACTATTTTTGATTATCATTTAATTGCCGAGCATAGTATATTTTATCTGCAGCATTCACACTGCAGCCAATATATATATATATATATATATATATATATATATATATATATATATATATATAAAATATATACCCATACATACAATACAGTCAGTATCTTACAAAAGTGAGTACACCCATCACATTTTTGTAAATATTTGATTCCATCTTTTCATGTGACAACACTGAAGAAATTACACTGTGCTACAAAGTAAAGTAGTGAGTGTACAGCTTGTATAACAGTGTCAATTTGCAAAATAACTCAACACACAGCCATTAATGTCTAAACCACTGGCAACAAAAGTAAGTACACACCTAAGTGAAAATGTCCAAATTGGGCCCAAAGTGTCAATATTTTGTGTGCCCACCATTATTTTCTAGCACTGCCTTAACCCTCTTGGGCATTGAGTTCACTAGAGCTTCACAGGTTGCCACTGGAATCCTCTTTTTTACTCCTCCATGAAGACATCACAGAGCTGGTGGATGTTAGAAACCTTGCGCTCCTCCACCTTCTGTTTGAGGATGCCCCGCAGATGCCCAAAAGGGTTTAGGTCTGGAGACATGCTTGGCCAGTCTATCACCTTTACCCTCAGTTTCTTTAGCAAGGCAGTAGTCATCTTGGAGGTGTGTTTAGGGTCGTTATGTTGAAATACTGCCCTGTGGCCCAGTCTCCGAAGGGAGGAGGATCATGCTCTGCTTCAGTATGTCACAGTACATGTTGGCATTCATGGTTCCCTCAATTAACTGTAGCTCCCTAGTGCCAGCAGCACTCATGCAGCCTCAGACCATGAAACTCCCACCACCATGCTTGATTGTAGGCAAGACACACTTGTCTTTGTACTCCTCAACGGGTTGCTGCCACACAAGCTTGACATCGTCTGAACCAAATACGTTTATCTTGGTCTCATCAGACCACAGGACATGGTTCCAGTAAGCCATGTCCTTAGCCTGCTTGTCTTCAGCAAACGGTTTGCAGGCTTTCTTGTGCATCATCTTTAGAAGAGGCTTCCTTCTGGGATGTCAGCCATGCAGACTATTTAATGCAGTGTGCGGTGTATGGTCTGAGCACTGACAGGCTGACCCCCCCCCCACCCCTTCAACCTCTGCAGCAATGCTGGCAGCACTCATACTCTACGTCTATTTCCCAAAGACAACCTCTGGATATGACACTGAGCACGTGCACTCAACTTCTTTGGTTCGACCATTGCAAGGCCTGTTCTGAGTGGAACCTGTCCTGTTAAACTGTTGCATTGTCTTGGCCACCGTGCTGCAGCTCAGTTTCAGGGTCTTGGCAATCTTCCTATAGCCTAGGTCACATGACACCGGGGAGGGAAAGTGGCTAGTGTCATTTCTTCAGTGTTGTCACATGAAAAGATATAATAAAATATTTACAAAAATGTGAGGGGTGTACTCATACACACACATACATACATACACTGCTCAAAAAAAATTGAGGGAACACCTTTTATTCAGAGCATAGCATCAAGTCAATTAAACTCCTGTGATATTCATCTGGTCAGATAAGTAGCAGAGGGGGTTGTTAATTAGTTTCAGCTGCTTTGGTGTTAATGAAATTACCAGGTGTACTAGATGGGCAACAATGAGACAACCTCCAAAACAGGAATGGTTTTACAGGTGGAAGCCACAGACTTTTTTTTCCTAATCATCTTTTCTGACTGTTTTTCACTAGTTTTGCATTTGGCTAGGGTTTGTTTTACTACTGGTAGCATGAGGCGATACCTGGACCCTATAGAGGTTTCACAGGCAGTCCAAATCCTCCAGGATGGCACATCAATACGTGCCATTGCCAGAAAGTTTGTTGGGTCTCCCAGCACAGTCTCAAGAGCATGGAGGAGATTTCAGGAGATAGGCAGTTACTCTAGGAGAGCTGGACAGGGCCGTATAAAGGTCCTCAGCCCATCAGCAAGACCGGTATCTGCTCTTTTGTGCAAGGAGGAACAGGATGAGCACTGGCAGATCCCTACAAAATGACCCCCTGTGCTCACTGCCCGGTACCATGGAGTTTGATTGGCATTTGCCATTGAATACCAGAATTGGCAGGTCCGCCACTGGCACCCTGTGCTTTTCACAGATGAGAGCAGGTTAACCCTGAGCACATGTGACAGACGTAAAAGGGTCTGGAGAAGCCGTGGAGAACATTAGGCTGCCTGTAACATCACTCAGCATGACCGGTTTGGTGGTGGGTCAGTGATGGTCTGGGGAGGGACATCCATAGAGGGACGCACAGACCTCTACAGGCTAGACAATGGCACCCTGACTGACATTAGGTATCAGGATGAAATCCTTGGACACTTTGTCGGATCCTACCTATGCTGGTTCAGTGGGTCCTGGGTTCCTCCTGGTGCATGACAATGCCTGGCCTCATGTGGCGCGAGTATTCAACCAGTTCCTGGAGGATGAAGAAATTGATACCATTGAATGGCTCCCACGCTCGCCTGACCTAAATCCAAAAGAACACCTCTGGGACATTATGTGTCGGTCCATCCGACAACGCCAGGTTGCATCTCAGTCTGGTCAGGAGCTCAGTGATGCCTTGGTCCAGATCTGGGAGGAAATATCATAGGACACCATCCGTCGTCTCATTAGGAGCATGCCCCAATGTTGTCAGGCATGCATACAAGCACCCGGGGGCCACACAAACTACTAAGTACCATTTTGAGTTGCTGCAATGAAATTTCAGCAAAATAGACTAGCCTGCTGCATAATGTTTTCACTTTGATTTTCGGTGTGTCTTTGAGTTCAGCCCTCTGTAGGTTGATGATTTTCATTTCCATCAAACGATGTGGCATCCTTTTGTTCCTACACATTACCCAGTCCATATCAGTATAGATAGCCAGCATGATAGTTTTCCCAATTGAGATCCAATGTGTTTTCAAAGTGTTCCTTTAATTTTTTTGAGCAGTGCATATATATTCACATATTTTTCATAGTATTTCTCTATGGCGCAAAGTTTGTTGTTCCCATTTGATGGTGCCTGCAAAGTTCTGTGGTCTACACCACTTGGCAGAGCCAACTGCATGAAACCAAATAACTTATTAGCTGTCTGCAGAGGTTGCATTCTGACCACCACTGGAAGGAGGGTATTCTTCCCACTAACCATCAATATAAAGGGGAATTTTACTCACTGACCAACAATGAATTGGTTTAAGCAGGGGTTCCTTGAGACCTAAAAACTGTATAAAGTGTTCCTCTGGGGTAAAAAGGTTTAGAAAGGATGCCCTAATGAGTTTACAAAGTTATGTACCGCTTATATAAAAAGCCATGATAATAATAAAAGAATAAAAGCCATTTAACCACCCAGTTTGTTTTTCGGGTCTCTAATGCTACTTTTCAGCAAGTAAAACATGGATTACTTTTATATACTAGCATCATCTGCGTAGCAGTAGTAGCTTGGATTGATACTTTGCCTGGTGATAGCATATGTACTGCAAACAACATTGCAGATGAGATTTATATGGTACTCAATGTAGCATGTAGAAGAAAGCCAGAATATGTTGGTCCAACTGGCACAAAAGGCTTGGTTCACCACTGAGCCCATCATTAGATGAATATAAAGCTCCATGAAAAAAATAGGGTAACAAAACATTGTTATAAATGAAGCAGGCTTGTGACACACATACACCCCCTGTAATGGCATTCAGCGAAAGCTTGCTGGCTTCTATCTTTCCAATAAAATATTCACTATGGTGAATTAATTACTAAAAGGTACCGATTCAGTCTTTTACTGTTTATAAAGCACTTGCTTCTCTGTCTCTCAGTGTCACTGCAGTCCACAGAATAATGTAAACTATTGCACTATTACATCGATTAGGAGGAAGCAGAAGAGAACGAAGAAGAAAGCCCAGTATTTGCTTTATTGCAACATGAATATCCTGGCGATTATTTGGCAAAGTGTGGTAAGGAGAAAATGGGGGGGGGGGGGGGGTAATAAAATAATGAATATATATTGTATATGGCGGCATAGCAGGATAGTCAGACTGCAACAATATTTTTTTCTATGTTTAACTATTACCTTAAAGTGGAATGCCACCATAGAGCATGATGTTCTTAAAACAATACAAACATGAAGAAGTGGTCTATGCATTTATTATTGCAGTTGTTTGCTCTTTGATACATCCATACCCATCTTTATGTCCTATTACCTGCTAGTAAGATTTTGACCATCTCTTATTCTGTATCTCTACCCTATTCTACACCTCTGTGTCTTGTTTACACAATGCCAGGATGTATTTTAACTAAAACTCTTTAGAAAACAGCTAACGTGACTTAAATACAGATATGTTCACTGTTTTACCTTTCAAGGCTTTGTAATTTTCTCCAGCCAATCTTGATTTACACCCATTTCCAATACTGCACTGCTAGAAAGGTGACACAGGGTGTTCTTGGTTAAGCACTTCATCTTCTTGGCTCAGCGATTTAGCTTCCAATGTCACCAGTCCACTTCGAGCCTCTTTACCGGGCAGTCAAACAGCATCATCACCTCTATCCAGTGAGACCAACAAAGTAGCAGAATGATCTACTCAACTAGAAGAGGCATGTGTTGCAGAATTGGCTGGCCAAAGTTAGTTTCTTTTGGCAAGTAAAAATAAATTGAATGTATTTAGCTGTTCAGGGGTTCTACTTTAAATACTCATCCCATTAAGCATTACTTCAGAATTGTGTGTGATAAACCTGTACCCCAATCTGCATATCCAGATTATTCAGCATATTTTTTGCAGACATAAAACCACGGTGTGACCTCAAGTCCACTTGAAGGTGTTTCTGCAGCTAAACATTCAGAAGTATTATGGCACTGCTTCAGCTGCCCACCAGCACACAAACACTGTGAAATAGGCCAAGGCTGGCAATAGAGGAGTCTTTTTTTTTTTTTTTTCCAATCAAAGGTTTTAATGTAAAAAAAAAAAAAAAAAGTGGACTTGATTCCCCCATCCACACATTCGAGCTGGATAGGGGGAATCCTCCCTTCTGTGTCCTTGTATTCTGACAGTGAGACTTCCCTGCCATCAGAATACACTGGTCAGTGCTTCTGGCTATAGCCAGTGGCGCTGATTGAGTGGGGAAAATCCGACAGGGCAGTTGTAGAGAAGCGATCAGTGGATAGACTTCTGTACAACCCAATTTGTCCGGTCCCTGCTGAACCAGCTGAATTTCAATCCATGTAGAGTATGGCTGGCTTTAGTTACAGTGATTGCAAGCATGAAAACATGAATATGACTCAGACCCTTATTTTTTAATCAAAGGATTATATAGCACTCAGACAAAGACAGTAAATAAAAAGAGTACCTATCAAGATAGAAATATGTGAGCTGTCATTTTGAACTTGGTTTTGAATTACAAGTTCAAGTGCCATCATCCATTCTTCCTTCATTAGCTGGTGAGCCACTAAACTGTAACAATGAGTATATCAGATCACTGCCTATATCCTCAAACGTTTTTGGCAACACACATAAGCTTGCCATACACATTGAATTTCAGGCGATTCCTACTGAATGGTCTGAAATATCCTTTGTGGTTGGCCATGTTTGCAACACCTATGATCAACAGATTCAATTTTCCAATCGACTTTTGTTGAAAGAGTCGGGCAGAAGATTCTTGGCTAAACAGTGCCTGCTTCCAATCAGAGGATGTCAACTTCTGGATATTCCGACAGCCGGCGGCGCTGTCGCTATGATGTAAATTTGGCCTAAGTGTATGGCCAGCTTAAATGGCAAAGGAAGGACATGCACCTACAAAAACAAAGCACTGACTTCCTATCCTAAAAGATTCTTTGTAAGAGCTGTTACAAGGTAGGCGTGTGTCACAGATAGAACAAATATGAGATTTTTGAGGTGTCTTCATTTTAGATTAAACAAGCAATTTCAAGAAATTTCAGGTAATAATATGATTTTTAAACAACCGTATCAATATTGTGTTAAATTACTCATAAACATGTCCTTACTCTCAGTATGTCTTTATTCTATGAATAACTGTATTTCCATTACTTATTTCCAAAGTGTAGCTTGGAACAATTTTTCTAAGTATTGACGCTTAATTTCCGATATTAAACATAATCTTCTATATCCGGTTGTATAGTATGTACAGTATGTACGGAGATATGAAGTCCAGTCATACTACATAGGTCTTATCATTGCACCAGCTTTATGTCAAACTGCTCAGTGAATTATCTACTTGGAATTGTTATTGCAACTGGAATTTATTACTTACATCCAGGGTAGGAATATTTACGATCATTTCTTTTCGTTGTACACAAGAAATTACCTTTAGGGCAATTGTAAATGGACACTTCTAGTGCTGCGTCAAAACGATTGCGGACTGCCATGTCACAACATGAGATCCATTAGCACACTGTCAGACCAACAAGTAAGAAGATCATTCTCTTCTTACTTCTAAGCAGTATCTTAGGGTGGCATGTATCATACCAGCGAAAAATACTTTGTGATGCACTCCCTTGTCACGTATTGCATTTACAATACTTCAAAGATGTCACAGAGATATGGAAGGTATGTGTTGAAAGCATGGTAGGTTTTTTCTGTTGTTTTTTTTCCTTTTAAACAGAGTCTAACTGAAATCATAGTCTAAAAGTCAGGGTTTGACAAATTTGCTTGGAATCTAGGAGCCAGCTAAAAAAGTTAGGAGCCAGGAACGCGCCCTGTCCCGCCGAGCTCACGTGCAGAAGCGAACGCATACGTGAGCAGCGCCCGCATATGAAAGCGGTGTTCAAACCACACGTGAGGTATCGCCGCGATCGGTAGAGCGAGAGCAATAATTCTAGCCCTAGACCTCCTCTGTAATTCAAAACATGCAACCTGTAGAATTTTTTAAACGTCGCCTATGGAGATTTTAAAGGGTAAAAGTTAGTCGCCATTCCACGAGCGGACGCAATTTTGAAGCGTGACATGTTGGGTATCAATTTACTCAGCGTAACATTATCTTTCAGAATATAAAAAAAAATTGGGCTAACTTTACTGTTGTCTTATTTTTTTATTTAAAAAAAAAGTGTATTTTTTCCCAAAAAAGTGCGCTTGTAAGACCGCTGCGCAAATACGGTGTGACAGAAAGTATTGCAACGACCGCCATTTTATTCTCTAGGGTGTTAGAATAAAAAATATATATAATGTTTGGGGGTTCTAATTAGAGAGAAGGAGATGGCAAGGAAAACAGACAGGGAAACTCCATTAACATTGCTGGTTGTCATACCAACTGCCACCACAAGATGGCGCTAGTTCACAGAAGGAAGCATAGGCCTGCAGAAGGCAGCAAAGCCGCAGCCTCAATTACCGGCCGGCGCGGCCCGACGCGATCCCGCGGCGCGGAGGGGGGGCACGGAGACACAGGATACCCCAGCTGTGCTGCCCCAGGCGCCAGGTCGCTGATTCTAGTCGCAATGGCGACCTGGCGCCCGGGGTTTGTCGAGCCCTGCTAAAAGTAACTGTGACCTCGATTTTAGAGGTAACCTAACAGATAGGAGAAAAGTAAGCACTGGCAGGTTTACTAAGAGAAACACCTAGTCAGATCAGCAAGCTGTTCAAATATAAAATAGGAGTAAATATGTAGCAAGAACAAGCATTTAAAGTTTATGTCCAAGCATTATCTAAGTTATGCACCACACCCCCCCTCTCCCCTTCTAGAGCATGTCCAAGCATTATTTTTTTCTCTAATAACTCAGAACGTATTGCTTTAGTAATAAACAGCCTTTGTTGCTCTCTGTGATGTCATCGCCATCCCTGTAATTTCTGTAACTGCTAGAAGGTGAGATGTAGGCACACCCCCAGAACTACATCTTCCAAGAGACTACTCTCCACATACCATGTGTGGACAGGCTCTCTTGGTAGTCAATCTACAAAAACAAACAAACAGGAAGGTGCATTACCAAAATGATTTATTAAAGTGAATCAAAATAGATAGAAATTAATACTAAGAGTGCAACTAATAAAAGCCCATAGGCCACAAGATGCCATACAGTGTAGGGTATACGTAATCCAACTGCATCCCGCTGTAGTGCCAAGCTGACGTGTTATAAGGGGCCTTACAGCACCTAGTAGTGGCCGGACTCAGAACACCATGTACGCCCCAGATGGAGGTGCCTGTTCGACCAAAAGGGCAGCTTCAGGTGTGGTGTCCCCAACTGTGCAGCAAGTCAATACATGTGGCACAGGAAGAGGATAGTTACAGGGAATGGTGGTCAGATTAACACAATCCAGCAATTCATCAACTGTGGATTACAATTTGTGGTCTACTGCCTCTTGCTCTACATATGCCGGACAACGCGTACCCTACAGATTCAGTTTAGGGAGCACCAGAGGAATATCCTTAAAGGCTTAGACAAGCATTCAGTCCCTCTCCATTTTTTGGAGAGGCACAAGAAGGATTCCTCCAGCCTTAGGGTATTTGGGTTGGAGGCCATTGGGGAGGACGTGGATTGGGGTAGACGTTTTCGCTGATTGTGCAGAAGGGAAACCTTCTGTATACATTGGCTAGTAACTCTGACCGCTAAAAGTTTAAATAAATGTTTGGATGTTCAGACTCTCATGTAATCTGGCAAGTTTATTGCCCTTTGTACTGGTCTGCCTATTTTAATCACTTCCAATGTGCTGTGTACATACCCCTTTCAAGTGGTCTCTTTTGCATCACTCTGCATCTGAGGGTTTGTTTTTTTCCTTGTGTTTGTTTTTTGTTTTTTTATTTTTTGTTGTAAGGAGTACAATCCACATTCTAGCCTGGGTTGTCAATTTGGAATGGGAATGTTTATCAAAGCCCATACACTGATTTATTTTTATACAGGTGATTTCTATATAGAAATTTTCCATATAGCATTTTTTAGATTACCGTATATACTCGAGTATAAGCCGATTTTTAATGCACATTTTTTGTGCTGAAAATGCGCCCCTCGGCTTATACTCGTGTCACCTTTTTGCGCCTGATCTCCCGGAATTTGGGGACCCGGTACTGGCTGGCCGTAGGTCCCCTGGATCCCAAACTTAGCACACATGTAGCTCCACTCTTTCTCTACAATTGTGCAAAGTTTGTTGTCCGAGGGACCTATGGCCGGGAGCAACGATTTTTCAAAGCCAGGCATCCCTCCCATAGACTCCCATGTTAAAACGGTAATTTCTCTGGTGACTTTGAGGACCCGGTACAGGCCGGTCGTAGGTCCCCTAGACCCGAAACTTTGCACACACGTAGCCCCATTTCTCCTCTACAAGTGAGCAAAGTTTGTTGGTCCTACGGCCGGGGAGCACTGATTTTTCAAAGCCGGGCATCCCTTCCATAGACTCCCATGTTAAACGTCAGTCTAGTCATGGATACAGTGAAGCATGGACACAGTGAGGCATGGACATGGACACAGTGAGGCAAAGTAAGGCATGCAGATGGACACCCTAGGCTTATACTCGAGTCAATAAGTTTCCCAGTTTTTTGTGGTAAAATTAGGTGGGTCGGCTTATACTCGAGTATATACGGTAATACTTTTTTATATCAATTAGGATTATTGTAATATCATTATACTGTATGCAATAACCCAATATAGTTAAGTATTGGACATGCTCAGCTTTTGGTACTTTGTGGCGCTGCAGTGTGTTCATTCTTGCACAGCCATTCTTTCTTTTTGTTCTTAAGCCATCACTTTGACTTTGTCCTTAACTGTGGAATCTGTATCCCTGGTGGTACTTGCCTTTACTGTAGGTGGGACACTGTTGCACTCTGCCTTGTGGGACAAAATATATTTTCTAGCTGAAGATACCAAATAGGGAACAGTAAAGACTTCCAAGTGTTCCACTGGACAATATGGACAAGGTAGTATTCTGGCAGTGGATGTAGGTGTGATATGTGGTAACTATCAATATTACAGGAAGGCAATTTAAAGCTTGTGAAGGCGATACACAACTAATCAAACTTTGGGAAATATTGCTTAACCTCATCTCCTAGCCCTGCAATGGTGATTTACAGTGCCTTGAAAAAGTATTCACACCCCATGAAATTTCCCACCTTTACATTATGCTGATGTTTTTTGCACCCACCTTTATGTATGTACCTCTTACCAATGTACAGTAAAATTGTATTGAGACTTATTTTTTAATAAACCGTTTGTAAACAAAAAAATGTAAATGTATTTTACCGGTGTGTAATTTCATCTCAGTATAAATACAGTTGTTCAGTGAAGCCCTCGGGGGTTTGTTAGAGAATCCAAGTGAACAAAGAGCATCATGAAGGCCAAGGAACACACCAGACAGGTCAGAGATAAAATTTGTGGAGAAGTTTAAAGCAGGGTTAGATTATAAAAAAAATATGCCACGCTTTGAACATCTCACAAAGCACTGTTCAATCCATCATCTGAAAAAGGAAAGAGTATGGCTCAACTGCAAACCTACCAAGACATGGTCCGTCCACCTAAACTGACAGGCCGGGCAAGGAGAGCATTAATCAGAGAAGCAGTCAAGATGCCCATGGTAACTCTGGAGGAACTGCAGAGATCCACAGCTCAGGTGGGAGAATCTGTCCACAGGACAACTATTAGTCGTGCACTCCACAAATCTGGCCTTTATGGAAGAGTGGCAAGAAGAAAGGCATTGTTGAAAGAAAGCCATAAGAAGTCCTGTTTACAGTTTGCGAGAAGCCATGTGGGGGACACAGCAAACATGTGGAAGAAGTTGCTCTGGTCAGATGAGACCAAAATGTAACTTTTTGGCCTAAAAGCAAAACCCTATGTGTGGCGGAAAGCTAACAATGCACATCACCCTGAACACACAATCCACACCAGGAAACATAGATAGATAGGAAAAAGCCACGCTAATTACAGTCCGCAATTAAATAAATCAATTGATTGTAGAGCATAAGCTTGATCCAATGATTGCAAGGGCAGATGGATTCATCCAATAATAAACACCCCAGTGATTGATTCACAGAAAGTGCACCGCCACCTCATAGAAAACTTGCTTACCAGATAGCAAGCAAACCAGGCATGTGGCTATAGCCCAGCCAAGGCCTTTACTTGTGTGGAAGATCTCAGGGACCCTGAATGGATGGTGGTAATGACTCACAGGCTGATAAACCATAAGCTCCGTATCATATTGTTATACTCACGGCCCACTGTTCTGTCTCCAAGGTCTATCCGACCTGTCAGCACATGGTAAATGGAAACATGGTGGTGGCAGCATCATGTTATGGGGATGCTTTTCTTCAGCGAGGACAGAGAAGCTGGTCAGAGTTGATGGGAAGATGGATGGAGCCAAATACGGGGCAATCTTAGAAGAAAACCTGTTAGAATCTGCAAAAGACTTGAGACTGGGGTGGAGGTTCACCTTCCAGCAGGACAATGACCCTAAACATGCAGCCAGAGCTGCAATGGAATGGTTTAGATCAAAGCATATTCATGTGTTAGAATGGTCCAGTCAAAGTCCAGACCTAAATCCAATTGAGAATCTGTGGCAAGACTTGAAAATTGCTGTTCACAGAGGTTTTCCATCCTATCTGACAGAGCTTTAGCTAATTTGCAAAGAAGAATGGGCAAAAATTTCACTCTCTAGATGTGCAAAGGTGGTAGAGACATCCCCAAAAGAGACTTGCAGCTGTAATTGCAGTGAAAGGTGGTTCTACAAGGTATTGACTCAGGGGGGCTGAATACAAATGCACGCCACACTTTTCAGATATTTATATGTAAAAAAAAAAAGAAAACCATTTATCATTTTCCTTCCACTTCACAATTATGTGCCACTTTGTGTTGGCTATCACATAAAATCCCAATAAATGTAATTTACGTTTTTAGTTGTAACATGACAAAATGTGGAAAATGTCAAGGGTTTTAATACTTTGTCAAGGCACTGTACAGATAGAGGGAGACTAAAGTGGTAGGCAGAGCCTGGTTTTCCACCTTAAAATATACTGACATTATAATACAAATTGTGTTTATCAATGCAATCATACTCCTTTCAACATTACAGTTCCTATGAAGTGAGTATTTTTGGGTGTGTTCTTCAATGATAGTCAGATTTGCTTAAAGTGATTCAACAGTGTAATTTTTTTTTTTTTTTTTTTTTTATAAAATGTACATACTTACCTGCTCTGTGCAATGGAAACCTCCTCTTTTCGGGTCCCCTGCCGGCGCACCTGGCCCCTCCACTCTGTTCAGGGCCCCAATGGGAAGTCGATTCCGAGCGGCACACAGCCTGGCCCCCCCACTTCCTTGTCACTTGCTTTGATTGACAGCACTGGGAGCCAATGGCTACCCATGTTCCAGCAAAGCCAGCGAGACCTGGAAGTGAGGGGAGGGAAGAGCTGCAGACGTGCACAGTGCTGGATCGAATGAGGACTCCGATAAGTAAAAGGGGGAATGCTGACACTTAATGCATTCCTTGCATGAAGGTAAAAATATGTTTAGGCTTTACAACCACTTTAATCAATGTCATCCTACAACCTGGGTTATCTATACACTCGTATTGAATAAATACAGTAAAATAACTGTAAAGTGAAAAATTTGATTTTCTTAGTGCATCAGACCTGCATTTATAGCAGAAGCACTTGAGAGAAAATATGAGCCAATGTAAAACATGCAACAGTTATTACTTTGAAGTAGGCTGCTGCTTTTTTCTTAAAACTTAATACCTGAAAGGATATGATAATGTTAGTCACTTAACCATCATAAAAGCCCTCATCCTAAGTACCAGTATTTCCATTTTTTTTAATAATTTCCACATATTCCTAGAATGTGATCGCGTGTGCTTGAGGACACTTAAAATTAATAGTGTAATTTTCATATGTCTGCAAAGTTGCTTTTCTTTCTTTACCTTTTCTTTACCACTGGCATAAATTTGCTTATAATCACTTTCATTCTGTTCATTTGAATATATTACAGGTACATAGAGAGAATCTGTTTGCAACTGGCTCAGAAAAACACAGCATAAAAGGGGAACACTCTAGTTTAAGTGGTCTGCACATAAATTTGCAGGAAAAATTCTATGAATCCTTTTGAAATCACCTGGATTTCAGTACAAACGGCTCCAAAAATATGATTTGATTGTCTTATCTCAGGTCACAATATAGACAGACTGGTTCAATACATTCACACTATTCATTGGTGGAAAAGACACAAATGAATGCAGCTTTGTCTTCAATAATCAATAAATTATTATTTTCTTAAATGCAAGGAGTGCATGTAAATACACTTTATTTGTTATCAACCTCTTGCAGTTCCTGAACAACAGAGCTCAAACTGGGAGAGGGAGAAGCAAAACAAGGACCCAATCAGTAGTGCTAACTGGGAACATGTTGATAGAAGAAGAGAGGAGAGTGACAGATAGACAAGATAAATAAGTATGCTGCTTTTACTCTCACTGTCCAGTCATCAGCTGGGGAAGGCTTGTACAGTGCCTTGCGAAAGTATTCGGCCCCCTTGAACTTTTCATCATTTTGCCACATTCAGGCTTCAAACATAAAGATATAAAATTTTAATTTTTTGTGAAGAATCACCAACAAGTGGGACACAATTGTGAAGTGGAACGAAATCTATTGTTTTTTTTAAACTTTTTTAACTAAGAAAAAAATGAAAAGTGGGGCGTGCAAAATTATTCGGCCCCCTTGCGTTAATACTTTGTAGAGCCACCTTTTGCTGTGATTACAGCTGCAAGTCGCTTGGGGTATGTCTCTATCGGTTTTGCACATCGAGAGACTGAAATTCTTGCCCATTCTTCCTTGCAAAACAGCTCGAGCTCAGTGAGGTTGGATGGAGAGCGTTTGTGAACAGCAGTTTTCAGCTCTTTCCACAGATTCTCGATTGGATTCAGGTCTGGACTTTGACTTGGCCATTCTAACACCTGGATATGTTTATTTGTGAACCATTCCTTTGTAGATTTTGCTGTATGTTTGGGATCATTGTCTTGTTGGAAGATAAATCTCCGTCCCAGTCTCAGGTCTTTTGCAGACTCCAACAGGTTTTCATCCAGAATGGTCCTGTATTTGGCTGCATCCATCTTCCCCTCAATTTTAACCATCTTCCCTGTCCCTGCTGAAGAAAAGCAGGCCCAAACCATGATGCTGCCACCACCATGTTTGACAGTGGGGATGGTGTGTTGAGGGTGATGAGCTGTGTTGCTTTTACGCCAAACATATCGTTTTGCATTGTGGCCAAAAAGTTCGATTTTGGTTTCATCGGACCAGAGCACCTTCTTCCACATGTTTGGTGTGTCTCCCAGGTGGCTTGTGGCAAACTTTAGACAATACTTTTTATGGATATCTTTGAGAAATGGCTTTCTTCTTGCGACTCTTCCATAAAGGCCAGATTTGTGCAGTGTACGACTGATTGTTGTCCTGTGGACAGACTCTCCCACCTCAGCTGTAGTTCTCTGCAGTTCATCCAGAGTGATCATGGGCCTCTTGGCTGCATCTCTGATCAGTCTTCTCCTTGTCTGAGCTGAAAGTTTAGAGTGACGGCCAGGTCTTGGTAGATTTGTAGTGGTCTGATACTCCTTCCATTTCAAAATGATCGCTTGCACAGTGCTCCTTGGGATGTTTAAAGCTTGGGAAATCTTTTTGTATCCAAATCCGGCTTTAAACTTCTCCACAACAGTATTACGGACCTGCCTGGTGTGTTCCTTGGTCTTCATGATGCTCTCTGCGCTTTCAACAGAACCCTGAGACTATCACAGAGCAGGTGCATTTATACAGAGACTTGATTACACACAGGTGGATTCTATTTATCACCATCAGTCATTTAGAACAACATTGGATCATTAAGAGATCCTCGCTGAACTTCTGGAGTGAGTTTGCTGCACTGAAAGTAAAGGGGCCGAATAATTTTGCACGCACCACTTTTCAGGTTTTTATTTGCTAAAAAAGTTTAAAATATCCAATAGATTTTGTTCCACTTCACAATTGTGTCCCACTTGTTGGTGATTCTTCACAAAAAATTTAAATTTTATATCTTTATGTTTGAAGCCTGAAATGTGGCAAAATGATGAAAAGTTCAAGGGGGCCGAATACTTTCGCAAGGCACTGTAAGTGTTGTTAACTGCAACAGAGAAAAGCCAAGTCTTCTGCCTTGCCGGACCAGGCTGTTCTGTGTGGCATGTGTAACTCTCAAGAAGGCATAGACACAAATGAAAGTCCATGGGAATGACGTTTTGGCGATGCAACATGCATGAATAATGGAAGTAAATAAACAGAATGACTTAACATGGTTGTTAAGCCACTCTAACCTGTATACAGCATCAGCACTGCCGCCTATTGTAGTATCCCCCTCTGTGTGTGATTTATAAAAATAAATGCTGTGAATACCTCATTTCACTGCTGAGATTGGGATCACATGACTTGCCAGCTTTCTCTTTTCCTCCTCTGAGAGATGCAGCGGGCGGGGCTGGGATTCCCCTGGTGATATCACAAAGAAGGGGGGGGGGTTTTGCCTGGTTAAGGACAGGCTCAGGGCTTACTTGGGGCAACAAATAATTTGACCATGAGCCAAATGAGTTGGATTGATTGGCTAATATTTATTAAGTAACAAAATTAAACAGATTATACACTGTTCCGGAGAGTTTTTAAAACGATAAAAGGATACCACTTGGTACCGTTCACATAAATTACTGACAGGACATACTCAGACAAACATGTAACAAAAAAGACACTAGTCCGGACGCTACAGTTCAGCCAATGGCACTGTACTACCACTGGGAAATGCCCAATTTATTTTCCCAAAATGGGATTAATTTATTCAGTAAGTGCTATTGCACAATTACCATCAAATGGAAGTAATTATCCAGAGGCTGGACCTGTGTAGGAGAGTGGGTCTAGGGAAGGGGGGGAGGAGTGGGGGTCCCGAGATGTGCACTGATATTGAGTTGGATTAATTGCAACCTGGATATTGGAAGCAAAAACTGAAAAGAATATGTCCGCCAATGGTGCAAAAGCAAAAAGTTCCAAAAGGAAATATATTTCTATCGATGTAAGCAGTTTGTCAAAATTCTCTTCAGTATTTGATACAATCCTCTATGCTAGTGAGTCATTAGCAGATTGATTTTAAGGAAGCAAATTCTCAGTGTTCATTCATTAGTCTGCACAACTGGGGGATTTAGTGTCCGTGAAGCTCCTGCTACACATAGATATGATTGCTATGCTCATTTATATATCTATTGTTTATTAAGCATTTGCATGTTCATAACCTATAGTAACAACCTAGGTATTGTCAATCCCTTAAGGTATCCTGTCCTGGGTGACGAAAATTTCTACATTGCCGAGGTGTTGGCCTTGCAAGTTCAGCTGCTGGGTATTAAATCAAATTTCCACTACTGTGGTTTTACCTTGCCGATGACTCGCATGTTGGATGAAGGGAGACTGTAACAAATCTTTGGTTGTGGTTGTTGTATGGTAGCAGAGTGTTGTCACGCAGGGGAATGTGTAGAAGATTCCTACCATCCATCAGCGATAGTCGCTTGCCGTTCGTTGTTGGAGACTGGACATCCGTTCGTCCTGTCCCTGCCGTTCAGACGCCTCTCTGCGTCACGTGGCTGGTGTCGGCTAGTGACATCGACGCGTTTCGCCGTGCACAATGGCGTGGCTTCGTCTTGGACGTAAGGATCAGCTGCTGCCGCACATCTTATGTACGGATCAGCTGTTGATCCACACCAATCACACAAATCCTGTTGACGGAGCAGGGTCCTGCAAGTCGTGTACGATAGGAGTTTGGCACCAATTCATCCATATTTAAAAAAAGCCAAAACATCGTGATATCCCATATCGCAATAAATACCTATTTTAGAAAACATGTTGTCATTTGAATCGGTGGATCCTATGGAGAATGAATCTTTTTGTTCCGTGTTGATTTAAGGGATTCAATGATGGTTTAAACAACATGACGATTAGAGCGGGATGGAAAAAAGGGGATGGATAGACGGGGGAAAGGAGGAAAAACAGGAGGAAGTGCCAATTAAAGGTCACACTTTAACTAGAAGCTAATGCTGTTATATATGCATATTTGTACATATATTTTCAGGTGCCAAATTTAGGCAGGGTGCTAATTTGGATGGAATAGCTTCAAAAACAAGTCATTAGAAACTGGGAAGAGTTTGGTGAGATGAAAGAAGAGAAGAAGAAAATGTATATATAAAAAGGATAATAAAATAAATTAGAAGAGAATAAAGTCAGGGAAGTAATTTTTGGAGATAGTATGGCCACAAAGGATGAGGGAGGTGCTTTCAAGGCTCCAAGAAGACTTGGAGATTCAATTCTGTGTTTAAGCCTATGGGGACCAGCGATTTCAGCCGGTACACCCACCATTTTTCTTTTTGTAGGAGGATTCGATCGAAATCCCCCCCCCCCCCCTGTCTTCCTGGAAGCATCAAGGCGTAGATCCCTTTCACTGTTAGGCCCTTGGAGCACCGGTTATGGTACTGAGCGAAATGTTTCGCCAGAGGCTTCTCCAGGATTTTTTCTTTTTCATTTATTTCTCTCAGGTGCTCCCCAATTCGTACTCTAAGAGGTGTGATATTGGGGTGTTTTAGCTCAAGTGGATAGATGCGTTTTTATGCAGTGAGTCCATATCAGACAGGCATTCTAGTTAAGAGCCTGGTAGCCCACGTTTATTGAAACAGAAAAACAAAAGCAAACTGTCCCTTCAGGATTCCCACGCAGGGGTTTAACTTCATTTAGCAGTCCAAAAATAAGAAAAACATACCAAGCCTCCTGGCTCTCTTGTTAGCAGTTCCTCTGCTTGCTTTAGGTACTGATACCTTTAAACCACCAGATCTTCAAGTCTCACAGTCTTGGATGCACACAGCTTTGGGCTTCCTAAACGTACACAGCTTGAAGTCCCTTAATGCACACAGCTTCTGGCTCCTTGGATGCACACAGCTTAAAGCCCTTCAATGCACACAGCGTTTATCCTCACACAGAGACACTCACTAGCAGCTACTGCAGTAAGCAAGCTGCTCACCATCCTTCACTCTCCTTCACTCTCACCAGCCCCTCATTATATTGGTTGTGTGCACCTGAGCACACACCATGCTGGCTGTCCACAAGACCCGGACACAGGGTTGGAGATCCCATCCCACCCAAGACTCTGAAGGATCTCCAAGCCATAGAAGCCCCATGTAGAAATAGCAAAATCTGAGAAAACTGCCAGAGCAGTTTTCTCTGTTTTTTTAAATTTACGCTCTGTAGCTCTGCACTCAGCCGATATGCAGACTCTGTGTCCACTTTAACCCTTTTCTTCACTGGGACAGAGCCTCGCTCTGCCACATACCCCCCCCCCTCTTGTTTTGATCCAGAGGGAGAAACACCAGCACCCATCATAGTAGTTGGGACACCTCTGTGCTGGCCATCAGCCACGTAGGCCCAACCCTTTTTTCGGGTGTGCTTCCAGGTACGTCCTGGCTTGGATCTTAACAGGGTCCTATAATTCCGTATACTCTGCCTTCCCTCTCTTCTCTTTGGGTCCCTGAGCATACTCTCCTCTCTTGGGGGAACTCTGCCTACCCTGATCCTACCTTTCAGCTTACGGAAATAAGTTTTATCTTTCACCACAGGTCTTTCAGGTTGAAAAACCTCTCTCTTGTTACCCAGGGCAACCACATTGCTTTTAACAGCGCCAATCATTAAATCATATATTTTAATGTCACACTTTCCAACGCAATCAGTGCTGTCCATCTCAGTGCTTGTTAGTACCAGACCTGAGGAGGGACCACACATAGGCGAGAGATTAAATCCCACAGGACTAAAGCCAAGTTCTACCTCACCTGTTGTCCAACACTCCATGGGTAACTGATCTAACAGATGACACTGATCTAGGCACAAACTACTTCTTTCTGATGTACACATTACATTGTTGCAGCATCCACCTATAGCACTTTTTCTCACAGTGTCTCCGGGTACTTTAAGTTGTAGCTCTTTCTGAGTGATAGAAAGCAACTCTGCTAGTGCTGCATCAATTCGGGGCCCTTCCTTCTCATGAGATTTAGCTGCCGAGACAGTATCTGCGCCCTCTACTGACCACTGCTCAGCTGCACCTTGGAGCACACCAGCAGAGATGTTTCCAGTCACTACACCAGCCGGAGAGACCTTTGATGTCTCCAACAGTTCTGAGTGCCTTCCAGGCCACTCAGTAACTGGGAGAACCCTCTTAGAGAACCTCAGAACTATTTGCCACACTGTTAACAAGCTTCCCAGCACAGCCTGTACCACCTGGCTCCACCTATTGGTACCACGCAGCACCACCTGGTCCGACTGCGGTGGAGACACCCAAGTGTACAGTGAGGCCACTTTTACCAACTCCAGCATTTCTAATAAAGTTTTTGTCAACTCTATGCAACCAATGTCTAAATGCGTGACCTTTTTGGGAACCTTTCCCCTGTCCGAGACATGGAGGGGCTCATCCATTGCAGCTTGTGAGGTTGAGACATTTGAAGAGACCACCATCTCCTTGAAGGTACCCCTCATCCCAGCCTGTTGCTCCCCTGGAGCGCTGTCAGACACATGTCTCCTCTTCACCTCTAACGCTACACCAATGAGCCTCTGCGAGTCAACATTAGTCACATTGTCAACTTGACACTATTTAGTTGCTGGGCCGTGGACAACCCATCTGCCATGCCTGCGCCCAGAACCGTTCCTTCAGACTGGAGGGCATCAGCCTTTGCAGGGGCTGGCGTGCCCTTGAGCACTGGCCATTCTGCGATCCCTCCACTGGGCACAGCAGGTGTTCTGTCCACAACTCTGTCACACATCATTGCTTCATAATTCCTTGTCACTTGGCCTAGTGCCGCAACTGCTTCCTTGCACCAATCATCCCAGTCTCCTGTGGTTCCATCACTGGTGCTCCACAGCACTGCATCCCCTGCTCTAGAAGGCCCAACAGGAACCTGGGATTCACTAGCCAAAACAACACACTTGTCACTTCTATCTACCTCACATTGTGACAATATTTTTTTTCTCACATCACACTGGGAGATTGCATCCTCAACCAAGGCAAGGTGCAATACCTTATTTTGAACACCTTGCTTTGGTGGCGCTACAGACACATACAGCTCTTCACTTTCAGCTTTTGCAGGCTGATCTAACCCCTTGACAACTGGGTTACACTTAGGGTTGTGGGGCTGCGCCCACACACACTCACTATGTAATACAGTCTTCCCTTGGTCCCCCAGAATAGCACCACAGCAATCCTGGAAAACCTCTGGCTCCAACACATGGAGGCCCCATGAGAGTTCCATAGACAATCCTGCGCTTCTGGTTGTCATGGGAAATATCCTACTCCCATCATTGGTAGTAAACACATTTCCAACATTTTCAGACATGACACTAAAGGAAACACATTTTTCAATGTCATGATCACCAATACCATCACATTTGCCAACAGTAACACTTTTGTCAGCATAACCATCAGAATTTTCACTACGTGTAGACATAACTGCTACTTTTGTGGATTGTCTATTACCCACCAAAGCCTCTGAGTGACTCCTCACAGCGCCCTCCATTTTTAAAGGGGCACCCTTTCCTACATGGGCAGCTCCAAAGTTGACCTGGGAAACGCTCTGCTCCGTCACTGCAGGCTTCTTGGAAGTCTCCCTGGGCCACCCTGCAGTACTTGTCACTAGGGAACATGGCACAAGCACTGTTTTGGTCACCCCTAACTCTATTTTCCCAGTCACCTGCTGGACTATAGCAGGCACATGCAGAGTCCCCATGTCCTTTCCAGTCTTTAGCCCTGCGGCTAGTTGGGCTTTATTCTGTGCCTCCCCACTGCTCTGGGTAGCACACTGCCACAAGTCTATGTCCATTGGCACTGCGGATCTCCCCACTGGATCTACTCCCACTTCACTGGGTTCAGTACCATAAACTGGAACAGTCTTACCATTTTCAGTGGCTGGCATCATAGCCTTCACTTGAGTGCGCTGTCTCTCAGCTGCATCCATACCAGCTACTGTCTCTTTGGGGCCATATGGCGACACTGCAGCCTTTCCAGACTCTTCAGCGGTGTTCCAGAACCTTGGGCAAGTAAAGATCCCATGCCCCACTTGACCACATTCCAAGCACGGTACTGGACGCTGAAATTTAATTTCTTGGCATCTCCTCAATGCCTGGCTCTCTGTTGCCATGGGATACCACTCTTGAGGACTCCACTGGTCATGACCATCAGCAGACAGACTCCTTGGATCCCCAACATCCCTGCTGGCCTGGACGTTGCTTCCACGGACGACCATTCTCCTCTTTTCCACCCGCTGTTGTCCACCCGGCTTCCTGTTGCCAGGGACAACCTCTTTCACTTCACTTTTAACTGGGGGTGACATGAGTAACTTACCCCAGATCACAGAGATTTCACACTCAGTCAAATTCTCTGGTTTGGCTGGGGCATGTGGTGAAATACCCTCTAGCCACAGTAGCCTTTCTCTTGCTTCAGCAAGGATCTCCTCTTTTTTCTGCTTTGACCGCCCCATCCTTGCGGTGTTGCACACAGCAACTAGTAACACAGTTCACAGCAGAGGGAAGAAAATGTGATTCTCCTTTCACAGGTACACAACCTGCATGCAACACAGTCCATCAAACTTCTGTGCAATGATGTTCGCCTGGCTGCCACACACAGCTAGCAGCAGTTCATCGCAGAGAAAAAAAATTGACTTTTCGTTCACAGGTACACCACCTGCATCACACAATGCCTTTCGCCTGGCTGCACTTCCACACTCAGCCAGCAGTTCCTGACCTGAACTCACTGTGGAGCAAGGACTCGGATTCCACCGTAGTGTTGCCCGCTGAATCCACCACTGTGATATTGGGGTGTTTTAGCTCAAGTGGATAGATGCGTTTTTATGCAGTGAGTCCATATCAGACAGGCATTCTAGTTAAGGGCCTGGTAGCCCCCGTTTATTGAAACAGAAAAACAAAAGCAAACTGTCCCTTCAGGATTCCCACGCAGGGGTTTAACTTCATTTAGCAGTACAAAAATAAGAAAAACATACCAAGCCTCCTGGCTCTCTTGTTAGCAGTTCCTCTGCTTGCTTTAGGTACTGATACCTTTAAACCACCAGATCTTCAAGTCTCACAGTCTTGGATGCACACAGCTTTGGGCTTCCTAAAACGTACACAGCTTGAAGTCCCTTAATGCACACAGCTTCTGGCTCCTTGGATGCACACAGCTTAAAGCCCTTCAACGCACACAGCGTTTATCCTCACACAGAGACACTCACTAGCAGCTACTGCAGTAAGCAAGCTGCTCACCATCCTTCACTCTCCTTCACTCTCACCAGCCCCTCATTATATTGGTTGTGTGCACCTGAGCACACACCATGCTGGCTGTCCACAAGACCCGGACACAGGGTTGGAGATCCCATCCCACCCAAGACTCTGAAGGATCTCCAAGCCATAGAAGCCCCATGTAGAAATAGCAAAATCTGAGAAAACTGCCAGAGCAGTTTTCTCTGTTTTTTTTAAATTTACGCTCTGCACTCAGCCGATATGCAGACTCTGTGTCCACTTTAACCCTTTTTTCACTGGGACAGAGCCTCGCTCTGCCAGAGGTCTTTTGGTCTTCCCAATATAAACCTTTTGGCATGGGCAAGTTATCATATAGATAACACGAGGGGTGGAACAATTGATCAAGCTTCTTATTTCGAAAGAGCCATTGCCCTGAGCATCTGTAAATGTTGATGTTCTGTGAACATAGGGACACACCTGACATTTGTTACATGGGAACATACCCATTGTACGTGGGAACTCGGTCAACCATGTTGAATCTGGTTCTTTCACGAACTCAGACTTGATTAATATGTCCCCTAGACTTCTTGCACGTCGGGCCACTAACATTGGTTGTGGGCTGACAATTTTAGCTAGCTCGGGCGTGTTTGTCAATATGTTCCAATGTTTTTCTAGAACACTACGAACTGGGTTCCATTGAGAACCAAAGGGGGTAATGATTCGTATTGGATCACCTGAATTATTGGAGATATCATCCTCTTTGGATTTCCTCTGTAGCAATTCAGATCGATCTCTAATCGCTGCTCTCTTTTTGGCTTTAATTGTCCGTGGGAATATCCCCGTTCCCGAAATCTCCTGTAAAAGGTCTTGACTCTCACGGACACTAAATGCCCCGTTGTGCAGACTAATGAATGAACACTGAGAATTTGCTTCCTTAAAATCAATCTGCTAATGACTCACTAGCATAGAGGATTGTATCAAATACTGAAGAGAATTTTGACAAACTGCTTACATCGATAGAAATATATTTCCTTTTGGAACTTTTTGCTTTTGCACCATTGGCGGACATATTCTTTTCAGTTTTTGCTTCCAATATCCAGGTTGCAATTAATCCAACTCAATATCAGTGCACATCTCGGGACCCCCACTCCTCCCCCCCTTCCCTAGACCCACTCTCCTACACAGGTCCAGCCTCTGGATAATTACTTCCATTTGATGGTAATTGTGCAATAGCACTTACTGAATAAATTAATCCCATTTTGGGAAAATAAATTGGGCATTTCCCAGTGGTAGTACAGTGCCATTGGCTGAACCGTAACGTCCGGACTAGTGTCTTTTTTGTTACATGTTTGTCTGAGTATGTCCTGTCAGTAATTTATGTGAACGGTACCAAGTGGTATCCTTTTATCGTTTTGATAGCTCTCCGGAACAGTGTATAATCTGTTTAATTTTGTTACTTAATAAATATTAGCCAATCAATCCAACCCATTTGGCTCATGGTCAAATTATTTGTTGCCCCAAGTAACCCCTGAGCCTGTCCTTAATCAGGCAAAACCCCCCCTTCTTTGTGCATATATTATGGTTACAGCAACAACACTTCACTAAGTGTATTGACCAGAACCAGGTCTTCATACTGAATTCCTGTGTATAAGTGGTAACGCTTGCTTTCCCTTTTCCCACCACCTCCCCTTCTTTCATCACCCTGCTGATATCAGTCCGGAGGGGAGGCGAAGAGGAGGAGAGAGCTGGCTGGTCATGTGAACACAATCTTGGCTCTTAAATTATTTACAGCATTTATATTTATAAATCATTCACAGAGGGGGACACTGCAATGGGAGGCAGTGCTACTGGTGTATACAGGTTAGTGTTATGAGAGCAGCAGGAGGGGGTGGCTCACACACAGACGAAGTGGGAGGGGGAAGAGGACACAGGAGCATAGAGGAGAGAAGATAGATGGCAGGCTGCTGATGACGGAGGCACGTAAACTGACAACGGTGTCAGGGCTCAGCAGCCATGATACACCGTGGACAGTTTACAGAGGGGTGGGGAGAAACTGGCAGGTTTTTTAGGTGTTACAGGGGGCCAAATGACACAAGACAAGCACTGTGTCATATAACATGCTTTAAAAGGAGCAGGATCCATTTTTTTCTTTTGGGGGGGGGGGGGGGGGTTAACAAACGCTTTAAAGCCTACATCTATTGAGCAAAGCACAATTTTTATTTAAAATTTAAAAATTAACATTTGAAATGTTAGTACCTTGCAACCCAAATAAAATACAACTTGCCTGCTCTTTGAACAGAATAATAAGTTTCAGCTGTGCTAACATAAGTACAAAGGTTACTGTGATCATCAATTATTAAACTTTAATTACTTAAGCAAGCTAATACAGTTTGCCATTAGGACACGGCCAGGTCTTACTCCTACCCATTTCCTCACCTCTAAGATCTTTATTGTGCCCTGAACAATCTCTTCTCTCAATGACTTCTGCCAAGATCTGCTTATTCAGTTCATGCTTGGCCTGGGAGACATTAGGAAAAAAGGCTTTGCCACAGATGATGGACACAAAGGAGAACTGAACTAAAAGCACAGTTATCCTTTGGTACCAGGAAAAAATAAAATAAAAATTAATACTTAAAAAAACTATTTTCTTACTAATTAAAAAAAATACTTTTCCATGCTAGGTAAATATATTAGGTTTACTGGTCTAATGCTCCATTGAAAGTGTAAAATAAAGAATTCCTACTCAAGTATACCTGAATGTAGAAGGATGCACATTTATATATTCAAGACCTGATACACAAAAGGAAATTTTTCTTTTTTCCTTTCTACGGCAAAATTATAAAAAGCCTAAATGACACTCCTTTAAGCAAAGCCATCTTTTGACACATCCATTTCAATGAATAATCATAGCTAGTACTGTTTGCCGTTAATGATGGCAAAAGGATAGTGTCATTTACAACAATCCTCTTTTCAGGCCTTCATACTTTAGGGCATCTCGGGTTGCGCGGGCCCATTAGTCATTTTCAGTCCACATATGCATCACGGTGATGCATGGCCAGAATGCGTGGGCAATTATTCTTGAGGGGGCCACTAATACTCCTACAGTGACAAAGCTGCTAAACATTTAATGAATAACAAATTATCCCGTTAATTAAAATAAAATCTACAACTCCAATAAATGAATGCTTTAAAACTTGTCATTGAGAAGCACTTTGCATTTATTTGACTAGCACGGGAACAGAAACAGCGGTAGAAGAATCGCCCCTGGTGCTGATTTCTTACCACTCTAAATGTCTCCTCTGAGCCAGAGTACACTAGCTGTTTCTGATCATGCTGTGAGACACCTGCACTGGCTAGTAGACTTGTCATGACGCACAAAACCCTACCATCTTCAGCTTGACATTGTGCAAGTTATAATTATTCATCCAAATGAAAATGTCACTGCACCAGCAGCAGACCTCTCATCAGAGCAAAAGAAAAATACATCAAAACATTATCAACCCAGCAGGAAGACAGGGGCCATAAGGAAAATTACCCATTTTTAATATGGATGCCAGAAGCGGCATCTATTATTTTTTTTACTTTAGGGAGGGAAAGAGATCCTCCAAGGTCTGGAGTCCAGCAGCATTAACAAAACCACGATGCACATAAAAGAGTGGACATAAACAGAAAAGGGAAAAATAAAATCAATCACACCGCGTCTCTCTCTTTCTTTTTTTTTTACATTTTAAAATACGTATCTGATTGTAATCTGTAAGATTGATATTTTACGGTGCCGATGAAGAGTTTGCTTTAGCAAAAACAAAAAAGTCAAAAGAGATTTTGCGGCGTAATGTGGAAGAAAGACAGCATGCTGTTCATTAAAAGAAAGGAACGTTGCACATTAGAGTTCCATTATTATAAAAAGGAGGATATTGTTTTTAAAGTGATTGTAAAGGTTTGTTTAAAAAAAAAAAAAAACAACAAAACAAAACATGTTATACTTCAGAGCCAGTTCACACAGGGGCGACTTGGGATCCGATTTGAAGTCACCCCAAGTCATGCAACATGTCAAATTCCATGTTAGTCAATGAGACCCGTCTTAATGTACACTATTGAAAGCGGAGGTGCAGCTTGTATTTTTATTTTTTTTAAAGTCAGCAGCTACTAACAGTGTAGCTGCTGACTTTTAATAAGGACACTTACCTGTCCTACTCGCCCGCGATGTCGGTCCCGCCACGGCGATCGATCGCTGCTGCCAGGCTCCCAGCTAGTCCATCCTGACTAAGGCAAACAGGCTGTGAAGCCTTACGGCTTCACTGCCCGTTTCCTACTGCGCATGCGCCACTTGCACAGCGCTTTGTGAATGGGGGCGGCTTGCCTCCTGGGATACACACAGTTCCCAGAAGGCAGCGCGCCCCATTCACAAGAGGAAACGGAAGTTCTCAATCCGAGGACAAGGAAGAGGCACAGTAGAGGCAGATTAGGGGACTTCCGCATAGCAACAGGCATTTCGGGTGAGTATAATTTTTATTTTTTTTTCTATTAATTTTTTCCTTTTTTTTTTAGGATTTTTAATGTATTTTTTTTTTCTGGGTGGACCTCCGCTTGAAGTCGCTCCGACTTCAGAAAAGGTTCCTGTACTACTTCAATCCAACTTCTAGGCGACTTGTACCCATTGATTTCAATGGAAGTCGCCTCCAAAGTCGGATCGTGTCTTAACTGAAGCAACAATACAGGAAGAGAAAATTGTTTTCTCAGGCAAACCCCTCCCTCCCCCCCACAGAGCTGATTGTTGTTTGATTGGCCACTGGAAAGTTGCCTGTCCTGGAGGCGGCTTGAAGTCGCCTTGTAAGTCGCCCCAAGTCGCGCTGTGGTGTGCGCTCAGGTCGTGTCCAGGTCGCCTCGCAAAGTCGCGGCCAGAGTCGAGTTGCCCCTGTGTGAACCGGCTCTAACTCCTCTCTGTGCACAGAGCGGCCCTCGATCCTCGTTTTCTGGGGTCCCCCGGCTCCTCCTCATCGAGTGCCCCCACGGAGAGCCGCATTCCATGGGGGTACTCGTGTGGGCATGCTTCCGAATCCTGCTGCTGCGTCCATTGACACAGACAGCAGGACTCGGCCCTGCCCCCGGCTCCCTTGTCACTGGATTTGATTGACAGCAGTGGGAGCCAAAGGGAGGCTCTGGGGGCAGCTGCACCCCAGAAGGTTTTTCACCTTTGCATAGAATGCATTAAGGTGAAAAACCTTGAGACTTTACAACTCCTTTACCACTTGCCAACCGCTGCATGCCGATATACGTTGGCAGAATGGCAGCGGTAGGCAAATGGGCGTACTGCGTGCCCGTGCGTCCTGCAGACTCGATGTCTGCCGGTGTCCCACAATTGTGCCACGGAGAGGCAGAATGGGGAGATGCCTTTGTAAACAAGGCATTTTCCTGTTCTGCCTAGCAACATGACAGGGATCTACTTGCTCCCTGTCATCGGGAGCAGTGATCTCTGTCATGTTGTTGTGAGACCATCCCCCTACAGTTAGAATCACTCTCTAGGAAACACTTAACCCCTCGATCGCCCCCCAGTGTTTAACCCCTTGCCTGCCAGTGCCATTTACACAGTAATCAGTGCATTTTTTTTATAGCACTGATTGCTGTATAAAGGACAATGTTCCCAAAATAGTGTCAAAAGTGTCGCAATGTAGCAGTCATGATAGAAATCGCAGATCGCCGCCATTACTAATAAAAAAAAATAAAAAAATGGCATAAATCTATCCCCTATATTGTAGACGCTATAACTTTTGTGCAAACCAATCAATATACACTTATTGCGATTTTTTTTACCATAAACACGTAGAAGAATACATACCGTATATACTCGAGTATAAGCCAAGTTTCTCAGCACATTTTTTTGTGCTGAAAATGCCCCCCTCGGCTTATACTCAAGTCTGTGTCCATCTGCATACCTGATCAGCCTGGGTCATGCTCAGACGGCGGCCGACCAGTGTAAAAAACCCACGCCGCCTCCTCGTCCTCGTCCGTGATAGGGGAACACTCAGTTTCCCAGCAGTGAGTCAGTGTTCAGTGTTCCGCCTATCACGGACGTCCTCATCCCACGGACGAGGACGAGAGGATTTCTATGATAGGCGGAACACTGACTCACTGATGGGAAACTGAGTGTTCCGCCTATCACGGACGAGGAGGCGTGGCTTTTTTTACACTGGAGGGCCACCGTCTGACTTCATGACACGGGCTGATCAGGTATGCAGATCGACACAGTGAGGCATGCAAATGGGAACAGAGAGGCATGCAAATGGGAACAGAGAGGCATGCAAATGGGAACAGAGAGGCATGCAAATGGGAACAGAGAGGCATGCAAATGGGAACAGAGAGGCATGCAAATGGGAACAGAGAGGCATGCAAATGGGAACAGAGAGGCATGCAAATGGGCACAGTGAGGCTGCAAATGGGCACAGTGAGGCTGCAAATGGGCACAGTGAGGCTGCAAATGGGCATTGTTGACCCTCTTTTCCACTTACAGTAGCTGATGCATTTCCTACCCTAGGCTTATACTCAAGTTTTCCCAGTTTTTTTGTAGAAAAATTAGGTGCCTTGGCTTATACTCGGGTCAGGTTATACTCGAGTATACGAGTATATACGGTATTGGCCTAAACTGAGGGAAAAAAAAAATATCATTTTTTGGGATATGTATTATAGTAAAAAGTAAAAAATATTGCTTTTTTTTCAAAATTTTCGCACTTTTTTGTTTATAGCGCAAAAAAGAAAAACTGCAGAGGTGATAAAATACCACCAAAAGAAAGCTCTATTTGTGGGGAAAAAAGATTGTCAATTTTGTTTGGGTGCAACGTCGCACGACCGCGCAATTGTCAGTTAAAGTGACGCAGTACCATATCGCAAAAAGTGCTCTGATCAGGAAGGGGGTAAATACTTCCGGGGCTGAAGTGGTTAAAATGAGGAGCTGCTGAAATAGAATATTACCAATTATCATATTTACCTACTTTGCTTGCCAGGGCATTGAGGCACTGCTGGACATAACACCCTTTCGTCCCGGTTCACACTGGTGCGATGAAGGAAACCCTGCGATTCAGTGCCGGTTCTCAAATCCCACTTGAATCGCACAGTGGTTTACACTGACATCTGCGAACCGCTGGGGTTGTCTATGTAAATTTAATGACACTCCCAGACCGATTCACAGATCGCAGTGCAAACTGTCAAATGGTGCAGGAATTGGATCGCATAGGTATGAACACACATGAGATCCGATTCCAGTGCGGACCGAAAAAAAAAAAAAGGGTCCAGCACCATTTTGGGGATAATGCAATTTCAGCCATACATTTGTATGGCTGAATTCGCATTACACAGACATCACATGTGATCTTCACAGCAATGCGGTGCAAATCACATGTGAGGTCTGTCATCGCACTAGTGTGAACCCGGCCTTCATGGTTCGTCCTCGTTTCCCACCCCCTTTCTTTGCACTGCATCATGCTACCTGAAAGCACAGATAATGTAAAACAAAAACACTGAAAGCTTCATAGGGGAGCTGAGCTCAAAAAGTATAGATTTATTGTTAAAAGGAACATTTAGAAAAGCCTAAAAAAAATCCTAAAAAAAAATAAAAAAAAAAAAAAATGTACGTTTGCCTTGAATAACTCCTGAAAAAAAAATAAGTGCACTTCCTGGTATGCAAGTGTGCCTAGGCACTCCTGAGCATAAAGCCTGTATATCTAAAGCCTAAATCTGTATATCTACAGTGTGAGATCTAAAGCCTCATACACACGATCGGATTTTCATCAGACAAAGCGTAGGACTTTTCTCCAAAGGGCGCTGGCCAGGAACTTGTATTGCATACAAACGGCAAACAATTGTCGGCCAACAAACACGAAACTACGTGGTTTTTCAGCTCTTTAGCGACACCCTTTGGGCAACTTCTTCTAATGTTGTGTTATGGTGAGCATTGCTTCTGAGCATGCGTGTTTGTACTTTGGAGTTTTGTCCAACGGACTTGTGTACACAGGATCGGAAAATCCGACAACACACAATTGTTGGTGGACAATTTTAAAGCATGCTATCCCACATTTGTCTGTGGAAAATCCGACAATTGTCCGTTGGAGCATATATACGGTCGGATTTTCCGACAACAGCCTGTCATCACACAATTCCCACCGGATAATCAGATCGTGTGTACGAGGTTTAAGGCACTGCTGCCTCTGCTAGTCTCATGAGATTTGGCATGACATTTTTTGTGATGTCACTACTGTATTACTCGCTGTTTTGCTTGCTAGTGGCTCTGAAGTGAGGACACAAAACCCTGCCTCTACAAAAGACACAGTGGGGTAGATTTACTAGGGCTCGGTTCACACAAAGTGCCTTGAAAAAGTATTCATACGTTCCACATTTTGTCATGGTACAACCAAAAACATAAATGTATTTTATTGGGATTTTATGTGATAGACCAACACAAAGTGGCACATAATTGTGAAGCGGAGAGTGTTTGTGGTAACGCGATGAGAGAGGAGGACCAGCGGAATCAGCACAATGGAACAGGTAGCTCTGCCACAGCAGCTTCCCTGCATTGCTCTGCATCAGGAAACCACTTATGTACCCTCCTGACCCCTCTGTGCCCTCTCCTGACCCCCAGTACCATGCCCTCCTGACCTCTCTGTGTGCTCTCCTGACTCCCAGTACCCAGCCCTCCTGACCACCCAGTATTGTGCCCACTTAAACCCCCAGGTTCCATATCCTCCAGACCCCCCCCCCCCTTTACTATGCCCATCCAGACCCCTCTGTAGTGTGCATTCCAGACCCCCCCAGTAAAATGCCCTCCACACCATCTATGTAGTGTGCCCTCCTGATCCCCCAGGACTGTGCCTTCTTAAACACCAGTACCATTCCCTCCTGATCCTCCAGTACCATGCTCTCCTGAGCTCCCAGTACTGTGCCCTCCTGATCCTCTAGTATTGTGCCCTCCTGACCTGCCCTGTATGTGCGGACCATGTGATTCCAAAGCAATGTAAAAGCCCATAGCTTGAACATACAGTATCAGTAGGTGTACAATTTAGAAAGAGCTGACAAGAAGCAAAAGAGTTGTGCATTTATGACCTTCGCATCACTACTGTGTGGATGTCAGCAGGAGAAAACACTGAGAGATGTGGATGAGTAAGATCGATACTCCTGCAAGAGTTGGTTTCCCTGCAGAGTTCACATTAATATTTCTTAAGATCAGAGCAACATTTGGCTGCATGGGCAGCAGGAAAGGTATTTACATTTTTTTTTACAGGCTTTTATGACCAAATTTAAAACATTTAGCATTACTGACAAGGTCACTTTAAAGTCAGGTGTGCGATCAGCCATAACATTATGTCTATCCACCAAATCCCATCTAGGTATGGGCTCCACTAGACCTCTGAAGGCATGCTGTGTTATCTGGTACTTGTGAGGTGAGGTCGCCATGGATCAGACTTGTTTTTCCAGCACATTCCACAGATGCACGATTGAATTGAGATCTGGAGAATTTGGAAGTCAAGTCAACACATCAAACTCATTGTTATGTTCCACAAACCATTCCCCAAATTCATCAGACCAGGCCACCATCTTCCATTGCTACGTGGTCCAGTTCTGATGCTCGCATGTCCATTGTAGGCGCTTTTGGCTGCGGACATGGATCAGCAGGAGAACCTTGACATAATGTGCAGCTACACAGCCCCATAGGCAAGAAACCTCGATGCTCTGACACCTTTCTAGCTGAACCAGCATTAACTTTTTTCAGCAATACAGCTACAGTAGATCTTCTATTGGATCGGGTAACACAGAGCACTGTCTTTGCTCCCTATGGGCATCAATAAGCTTTGGCCACCCATGACCCTTTCAGCGGTTTTGCTTGTTTGGATCACTTTTGGTAGGTCCTGACCACTGCAGACAGGAAACATCCAACAAGAGCAGCAGTTTTGTACATGTTCTGACGTCTAGCCATTGCAATGTGGCCCTTGTCAAGGTCTCTTGCCCATTTTTTCTGCTTTCAATACATAAACTTCAGGGGCAACATGTTCTCTTGCTGCTTAACATATCCCACCCACTTTCAGATGCCATTGTAACAAGATAATCAATGTTATTCACTTTACCTGTCAGTGGTCAAAATGTTAATGGCTGATTAGTGTATACACACACACACACACACATACACACTGGTCAGTGACTCAAATTACTGAAGCCAAAGCATCAGTGTAACAGCCAGGAAAATAATGTGACCCTGTCCAAAAACCTATTTAACCCTCCCAGAGCATTGCAGCTGTGCCGCAAAATGCATTTCCCTCAGCCACTAATTGACAGGCCAGCAGCTCTCTGTTCAGGAAGCTGTGAGAGCCGCGCAATCTTTGGTGTTAAATCGCTCAGATCTCAGTGTTAGAGGCGCCAGGGGATCATCCTGCTATCCAAATATGATCCTTAAAAACAAAACAAAAAAAACCTATACATCTTTTTTAAATTGCTTGTACTGTTGTATACCACTGTTGAGCCGGTTTATCCAATACTTCCTATAGGAATGATCTCTCCTTCAAAGTGATAATAATAGGATTTTTATAACAGCTTACCTGTAAAATCCTTTTCTTGGAGTACATCACGGGACACAGAGCGACACAGTCATTACTATGTGGGTTATATAGATACCTTCAGGTGCTGGCACTGGCAACTTCCAAAACCGGAAGTACCCTCCCCTATATAAGCCCCTCCCATCCGGGAGCATTTTTGTAGCAAAGCAATAAGTGTCCCCAAAGAGGGGTGGGAGCTCTGTGTCCCGTGATGTACTCCAAGAAAAGGATTTTACAGGTAAGCTGTTATAAAAATCCTATTTTCTTTCTCGTACATCACGGGACACAGAGCGACACAGTCATTACTATGTGGGATGTCCCAAAGCAATGCCCAATGAGGGGGGGGATACACCATACATAAGCTGAGCGCTATCAGACATGAGGATCTTTTGCGGCCTGCAACACACTGCGCCCAAAGGCGACATCCTCCTAACTTCTAACGTCCACCTGGTAGAACCTAGTAAACGTGTGAACTGAAGACCATGTTGCGGCCTTACAGACTTGAGCCAGGGAGGCCTGGTGATGCGCTGCCCATGAAGTTCCAACTGCTCTCGTGGAGTGCGCCCTAACTTTGAACGGAGGCGGTCTACTTCTCAAGCTATAGGCTTGTATTATGACCTGTCGAATCCACCTGGCTAAAGTAGATTTTGACGCTGCCTGACCCTTTCTGGGGCCTTCCGGCAGAACAAATAAAGAATCCGTTCTGCGAATCTGAGCAGTGGCTTTTAGATAAGCTTTAACTGCTCTTACTACATCCAAAGAATGTAATAACTTTTCCTCTACCGAACTAGGTTTGGGGAAAAAAGAAGGAAGAACCACATCTTGGTTCAAATGAAACCTCGATACCACCTTAGGAAGAAAGGCTGGATGAGGACGTAATACTACTCTGTCCTTATGGACAACCAGATATGGCTCCTTACAGGACAAGGCGGCTAATTCCGATACTCTTTTAGCCGAACAAACGGCTACTAAGAAAATCAATTTCCTGGTGAGAAGAACCAAGGAAATGTGTTGCAATGGTTCAAATGGTTGTTTCTGTAGAACCGACAGAACCAAGTTTAGATCCCATGGACATATGGGAATATTAACCGGAGGACTAATACGCATCGCTCCTTGTATAAAGGCTTTGACTAGTGAATGTGAAGCCAAGGGCCTTTGAAAAAATATTGACAAGGCCGAAATCTGACCCTTGATAGTACTCAAGGCAAGCTTCCTATCTACAGCCCATTGTAGGAAGTCCAGAATCCTACCTATTACGTACTTATGTGGATGCCATTTCTTGGCCTCACACCAGGCGATGTACGCCTTCCAGATTCTATAGTAGATCTGCCTGGATACCGGCTTCCTGGCATTGATCATGGTAGATACCACAGCATTAGAGAGCCCTCTCTTTTTTAGAATGTGGGCTTCAATAGCCAGGCCGTCAAACCTAGGGCTGGTAAGGAAGGGTGGTATATCGGTCCTTGTGAAAGCAGGTCCGGACGATGTGGGAGGGTCCAAGGACTCCCCACAGACATCTTTACAATTTCCGCGTACCATGCTCTTCGGGGCCACGCTGGAGCCACCAGAATCACTGGTTTCTTTTCTACCCTGATTCTGCGGAGTAATCGAGGTAACAATTGTGGCGGTGGGAATGCATATATCAGCTTGAACTGATCCCAAGGGAACACTAGGGCATCCGAGCCGCAAGCTAGGGGATCCCTTGTCCAAGAGACAAACCTGTCCACTTTTGCGTTGAATCTGGATGCTAGCAGATCTACATCCGGTGTTCCCCACCGCTGACATATTGTCCGGAAAACCTCGGGATGAAGGGACCATTCCCCTGGGCATAATTGTTGGCGACTTAGAAAGTCCGCCTTCCAATTCTCCACTCCTGGAATGAATACCGCAGATATGGCTGGGACATATCTTTCTGCCCATCTCAGGATGCAATTTACTTCCCTCTGGGCTGCACGACTCCTGGTGCCCCCCTGATGATTGATATATGCCACTGCTGTGGCATTGTCTGATTGAATTCTGACAGGGGACCCTTGGAGTTTGGATGTCCATGCTACTAGGGCATACCGGGCTGCTCGTATCTCTAAGAGATTGATGGGCAGGGCCTTCTCCGCATCCGACCATCTGCCCTGGAGAGACCATTGCTCCAGTACTGCTCCCCAGCCTATAAGGCTGGCATCTGTAGTGACCACCTTCCAAGAAATCGGACTGAAGGATTTCCCTTTTTCCAGATTCTGGGGAACCAACCACCAGCGGAGGCTCTTGCGAACGGAAGGGGACAAGGACATTGGTAAGTCCAGAGCCTGAACTTTTTTGTTCCAGGCTGACAGTATGGCCCTTTGCAAATTCCTTGAATGGAATTGACCGTAGGGTACTGCTTCGAATGATGCCACCATTTTTCCCAGCAGCCTCATGCACAGGCGTATGGATGGCTGTCTTTTTGAACCCACTAAGTGGATCAAATCTCTCAAAGACGACCCCTTTTCTTGAGGCAAGCAAAATTTTCTCTGGTCTGAATCCAGACTTACCCCCAAGTATTCCAGACTTCTGACTGGTTTTAGGGCTGACTTGTCTCGGTTGATAATCCAACCGTGATATTCCAGATACTTGATTGTCTCGTGAACAACCACTTCTAGTTTTTCCACTGAGTGGTCTATCAGCAACAAGTCGTCTAGATATGCCATTATCGTTACACCTCGTGTTCTTAGATTGGCCAATAATGGGGCCAGAATTTTTGTGAACACTCTTGGTGCTGTGGCCAGACCGAAGGGTAAGGCTCTGAACTGAAAATGGCGCCCTTCTACCGCAAAGCGTAGAAATTTTTGGTGGGCTGGAAAGATGGGAATGTGCAAATAAGCATCTTTGATGTCGATCGAGGCTAACCATTCCTCCCCTTGTAGGGCAGTGGCCACCGACCGGATCGACTCCATCCGGAAAGTCCTGATATGTAGGAATTTGTTTAGCCCTTTTAGATTTAATATGGGCCTCACGTCCCCGTTTGGCTTCGGGACTGTAAAGAGGTTTGAGTAAAACCCGAACCCCCATTCTTCCAGGGGAACCTCTATAATTACTGCTTGGAGCAATAATTGTTCTAGTGCCAACAGGAGGGATCCTCTCTTCTGGGGATCCCTTGGCACGTTTGACCTTATAAAGTGGGAAGGAGGAGAGTCTTTTAACTCCAATTTGTATCCCAGACTTACTGCGGAGAGCACCCATCTGTCTCTGATCGTGTCCCGCCAGGTCTCTGTGAACAACTGGAGTCTTCCCCCCACCCGATTGAGTGGGGGCAACCCTTCATGCATTTGACTTTGGGGGAGGTTTTGTACCTCTCCTGCTCCAGGGCTTCTTGTTACCCTGCAATTGTCCCTGATTTTTACCTCCGGGATTTGACCGAGGAGGCCGTCGGAACTGTTTCACAGCCGATGTCCTAGGGACTGGAGAAGCAGGCCTCTTAAAAGAGGGACCTCTAACTCTGTTTTTAACCGGCAAAAGTGTACTTTTACCGCTGGAAATCTTCTGGATATATTTGTCCAGGTCTTCCCCGAATAAGCGTTCACCATGAAATGGGAAGCTGACCAGCAATTTTTTACAGGGAGCTTCAGCAGACCAGTTTTTGAGCCATAAAAGCCTGCGCATATGTACTACAGACAGCGTAAGGCGGGAGGCCTGATGGATTGAATCCTTTATGGCGTCCACCGCAAAGCATAAGGCTCTAGGTAGATCAGCTAGGGCAAGAGCCTGCTGATCTGGCAAGTCCCTTAAGACCTGTTTCAACTGATCCTTCACTGCTTGGCAGACCCCAATAGCTGCCACTGCTGGTTGTGTCACCAATCCTGCTGTAGAAAAAGCAGATTTTAATAAGGACTCCAATTTTTTATCTATTGGGTCCTTGAACATTTGGACATTATCCACTGGACATGTCAGTGATTTATTCACACAAGAGATGGCTGCGTCCACTGTAGGGACCCTCCATTTTCTGATGAACTTATCCTCCATGGGATAGACCACTTGAAATCTCTTGGGGGGAGTAAATATTTTATCAGGATGCTCCCAATCCTGGTAAATGAGCCCTTCCAGTAAAGGATGGATCGGAAAGGAACAAACAGTCTGGGGAGCTTTTAGCGACCCCAACGAGGAGACAGAAGTGGATGATGGCTCCGCAAGGGGCATTTTAAATGCTGATCGGACCATGTTAGTCAGGGACTGAACCCATAATCTTTCAGCATGTGATGCTGAGAATGGCTCTTCCACTGTTGATTCCTCTACAACCGAATCGACCTCATCCTGATCCCCTTCAGGTAGGTCAATCCCTGTATGGGACTGTTGCTCTGCTAACAGGCACTCTGAGGGAGGAGACGGAGATCGAGCGCTCTTTCCCTGTGACAGGGAAGCAGCGATCAATGTTGTCAATCTTTCTTCCAGTCCTCCCAGAGCTGAGGAAAAAACCTCCTCTGTTATATACACAGGAGCAGGTGAACTGAGGACAGCCACAGTACCAGGTACTCCTGGGGGTGCTCTACGGTCACTAACCTCTGATTCTTCAGGGGAGATAGGTGCAGCCGAAGCATGCCCAAGATCCTCAGAGCCCGATGGAGACCCCCTATGCTTCCTGGGATTTTTAGTCCCGGAGTTTTTAGACGGCATTATTCCTAAGCCCAAAGCTGAGGTATTCCAGCCGTAATACACCACTTACTGACAATAGTCTAGCACAAATGCTGCTATAAAAACAGTTGGTGTCTACTAATGTGCCTTTTTATGGGGATGCCTGCATCAACCGCTTGCTGTATGCCTTTTTTAAAATGTTGCCAGCTCTGTCTCTGCACTCCATAGCCAGCTCACAACACATAATTGTGGTTTTTAACATGCTGGGACGCCCGCACATGCGCAGAAGCGCTGCGGCGCGCACAGAGCGTCATCCCCCAAGCTCCGCCCCCTTTCCCGGCTCACCTCTATATATACAGGCGCGTGCACGCGCACGGCCACGTGCGCCTTCGGCGCTAATTTTGAAAAGGAAACCAGGGACAAGAGCCAGGGCCCCTTTTGCCGCAGGCCGGGGGATGGACGAGCATTGCAACATGGCAGAGGAAGCAGTTTCCCACAAGAGAACTCACCATCTGCCTGGACTCGCTCTGATGAAAAGAAACTAGTCCACATGACAAGAAACGTTCCACAGCGGCCTCTAGTGGATTAACACAGGTACCGCAGTCTAATATATTAAATATATATATATATATATATATATATATTTTTTTTTTTCTTGACCACTATTAAAATTATTACATTTTTTAGTAGTTACAGGCATGCACAGAATTTTGCGGGAATACCATTAGGTAACAGACAGAAAGACAAATTAGGCTTGGGGGTCCCCCAATAGAACCAAGTTCCTGGGGGCCCCCACTTACCTGTTCCCCGCCGCAGGACTTTGTTTGGTCCACAAAAGCCCAAACTTCACCTATCACGGCAGGCATTGTATTTAAACCTTCAGGGACCGGGTTCCCAAGGATTCCACTCCCCTGGACCTGTATAGCACCCTGCACAGAAAACATCTTGGTCGTGGGTATGACCAGAGCTCTGGATCCCAGGGTCCAGCTCTCCTAAGAGAAGCATTACAGGCAAAACCTTGCTCTTCTCTGCAAGGCCCGGGTACCGACCGTTTAGCTATGAAGCTTTTTTGGTCGGATCCGGAATAGCTTACTGAGGCCCAAAAGAACCTGTACGCAAGCTCAGTGAAAAACACATGTTTCTTCTTGGCCAACACCTTAGACACTGGCAAAAAACTGAGGTGCTCCCGGATGGGAGGGGCTTATATAGGGCAGGGTACTTCCGGTTTTGGAAGTTGCCAGTGCCAGCACCTGAAGGTATCTATATAACCCACATAGTAATGACTGTGTCGCTCTGTGTCCCGTGATGTACGAGAAAGAAAAACCCCTATTTAAGCCCACTGAAGTGACAAGTGATACACAATGATGAATTGAGTCCTTCTAATAAGCTGTACCTGTTTATATGCAGCCCTCTAGTCTCCACAGCCTTCCAAAGTACACAGATCAGATGGCATTGTTATACCTTCTAGGAGACGGGGTGGGAATCTGATGTTACACAGAGAGTCGAGAGTTACCTAAGAACTGAGAAGAGGAAATGGACACCACCCCCTCTACACAAGCTCACAGTCAGAAATGATTCCTATAGATAGAAATATAACTAGAGAGAGCAGACAGAATTCATACTAAGGCCTCATGCACACAGGGCGTTTTTGAAGCTGCTTTTAGCAGCGTCAGACGTATTTTTTTGCAGCTTATAAACGCCTCTCCATGTTATGCTATGTGTCCATGCACAAACATGCTTTTAGGAGCTGTAAGTGGCCTATGCATTTTAAAGCTGTAAAAAAAACAAAAAAACAAACAAACAGTGCCAGCGTGTTCTGAGGACCGGCATTACAGCTGTAAAAAAGTCTGACGCTGGTAAAAGCTGCTAAACACGGCTTAACACTGGGTACAGCCGCGTTAAGCCTCGTCAAGCGTTTTTTTATTGTTTATGTCAAAATGTGACGTCACCGCTCGGGGCATGATGAGGTGGTGACATCGCAAGGGGGCGGGGCCTCCAGATGACGTCACCGGGTGGCCCTGCCCCATGGCCATATAAGAAATAGCGCACGGCGGACCCAGCATTACAGCGAGAGAGAGCGTCGGGAGAACATCAGAGGAAGAACAGAGGGAGAAGACAGCGGAGAGAGGAGAACCGGTGGTGGGAGAAGACAGCGGAGAGAATAGAAACCAGCGGCGGGAGAAGACAGCGGAGAGAGGAGAACTGGCGTGGGGAGAAGACATCAGTGGGGGGAGAAGAAATCAGGAGAAGAAACACCAGAGCTGCTTTGATACATTTTTTTGTAGCACATTATTTCTATTATTACATTGTAATATAAAATTAATATAAAATTAAATAGTTCAACTCACCATAATGCTGAATCAGTGGGAGCCCTGAGTGTGTCACTTGCCACGTCGCCTGCCACCAGATGCCATCAGGTGTCCCCAGCAGAGTCCCTCCTTACATCAGGCATTCCCAGTAAAGTCCCTCCTTACATTAGGCATTCCCAGTAGATTCCATCCTTACATCAGCTGTCCCCAGTTACTAGCGTCACTAGGGTTGGTGTCACCTAAAAACATGGCGTTACCCCCCCCTCCCACCATAGTCCTCCCTCAGTACAGACCCTCCTCCATCAGTATAGACCCCCCCATCAGTATAGACCCTCCTCCATCAGTATAGATCCCCCTCCATCAGTATAGACCCCCCTCCATCAGTATAGACCCCCCTCCATCAGTATAGACCCCCCTCCATCAGTATAGACCACCCCCCATCAGTATAGACCACCCCCCATCAGTATAGACCCTCCTCCATCAGTATAGACCCTCCTCCATCAGTATAGACCCTCCTCCATCAGTATAGATCCCCCTCCATCAGTATAGATCCCCCTCCATCAGTATAGACCCCCCTCCATCAGTATAGACCACCCCCCATCAGTATAGACCCTCCTCCATCAGTATAGACCCCCCCATCAGTATAGATCCCCCTCCATCAGTATAGACCCCCCTCCATCAGTATAGACCCCCCTCCATCAGTATAGACCCCCCTCCATCAGTATAGACCCCCCTCAGGATAAACCACCCCCTCCTCCATCAGTACAGACCCCCCTGGACAAACCAGCCCCATCTGTACAGACCCCCCCAGGACAACTCAACCCGCTCCATCTGTACAGACCCCCTACAGGAGTAGACCCCCACGATAACCCCCCAGTAGTACAGACCCCCCCAGGACAATTCACCCGCCCCCAGGAGTACAGACCCCCCAGGACAATTCACCCCCCCAATAGTACAGAACCCCCCAGGACAATTCACCCCTCCCCAAGAGTACAGACCCCCCCAGGACAATTCACCCCCCCAGGAGTACAGACCCCCCCAGGAGTACAGACCCCCCAAGGACAATTCACCCCCCAGGAGTACAGACCCCCCCCCCCCAAGGACAATTCAACCCCCAGGAGTACAGACCCCCCAGGACAATTCCCCCCCCCAAGAGTACAGACCCACAAGGACAATTCACCCCCCAGGAGTACAGACCCCTCAAGACAATTTAACCCCCAGGACAATCTACCCCCCCCCCCAGGAGTACAGACCCCCCCAGGAGAATTCACCCCCAAGGAAAAATTCACCCCCCAGGAGTACAGACCCCCCAGGAGTACAGACCCCCCCAGGAGTACAGACCCCCCCAGGAGTACAGACCCCCCAGGAGTACAGACCCCCCAGGAGTACAGACCCCCCCAGGACAATTCACCCCCCCAGAACAATTCACCCCCCCAGGAGTACAGACCCCCCCAAGAGTACAGACCCCCCCAAGAGTACAGACCCCCCCAAGAGTACAGACCCCCCCAAGAGTACAGACCCCCCAAGAGTACAGACCCCCCCAAGAGTACAGACCCCCCAAGAGTACAGACCCCCCCAAGAGTACATACCCCCCAGGACAATTCACCCCCCCAGGAGTACAGACCCCCCCCCAGGACAATTCACCCCCCAGGAGTACAGACCCCCCAGGACAATTCACCTCCCAGGACAATTTACCCCCCAGGAGTACAAAACCCCCCTCAGAAGTACAGACCCCCAGGACAATTCACCCCCCCCCAAGAGTACAGACCCCCCAGGACAATTCACCCCAGGACAATTCACCCACCCAGGAGTACAGACCCCCCAGGAGTACAGACCCCCCCAGTAAAATTCACCCCCCCAGGAGTACAGACCCCCCAGGACAATTCACCCCCCAGGAGCACAGACCCCCAGGACAAATATACCCCCCAGGAGCACAGACCCCCCAGGACAATTCACCCCCCCCCAAGAGTACAGACCCCCAGGACAATTCACCCCCCCAGGAGTACAGACCCCCCAGGACAATTTACCCCCCAGGAGTACAGATCCCCCAAGGTCAACAGACCCCCCAGGAGAATTCACCCCCCCCAGTAGTACAGACACCCCAGGACAATTCACCCCCCCCAGGAGTACAGACCCCCCCAGGAAAATTCACCCCCCCAGGAGTACAGACCCCCCCAGGACAATTCATCCCCCCAGGAGTACAGACCCCCCAGGACAATTCACCCCCCAGGAGCACAGACCCCCAGGACAAATTTACCCCCCAGGAGCACAGACCCCCCCAGGACAATTCACCCCCCCAAGAGTACAGACCCCCAGGACAATTCACCCCCCAGGACAATTTACCCCCCCCCAGGAGTACAGACCCCCCCAGGAAAATTCATCCCCCAGGAGTACAGACCCCCCAGGACAAATTACCCCCCAGGAGTACAGATCCCCCAAGGTCAACAGACGCCCCAGGAGTACAGAACCCCCAAGAGAATTCACCCCCCCCCCAGTAGTACAGACACCCCAGGACAATTCACCCCCCTAGGAGTACAGACCCCCCAGGACAATTCACCCCCCCCAGGAGTACAGACCCCCCCAGGAGTACAGACCCCCACAGGACAATTCACCCCCCAGGAGAACAGACCCCCCCAGGACAATTCACCCCCCCAGGAGTACAGACCCCCCCAGGACAATCCACCCCCCAGGAGTACAGACCCCCCCAGGAGAATTCACCCCCCAGGAGTACAGACCCCCCCCCAAGAGTACAGCCCCCCCGGCCCCCCATTCATGCACCTGGGCGTGCAGCCGCCCAGAGAGTTACTTGCTCAGACTGTCACTGACTCTCTGGGCGGCACAATGTGATAGGAGGCAGCCAGTGAAAGAGACAGCTAAATCTCAGTCAGACAGGGATAGCACGGCCCCGGGACCCAGGACTCTTCATCGGGCCTCGGCGCCGCTCAGGACTCACTGTGCTTGTCTCCGCACCTTTTACAGAACCAGGAGGCGGAACCTGGGTGGCAAGAAAGCGGGCAATAGAAATGGAGCTCCATTTCTACTGCAGCCAATTTCATTGCCACCTGGGCTCTGCCTCTTGGTTCTTCCTTAGCTGGTCCTCTGTAAAATGGGCGAAGGAGACAGAAATGACCAGTGCACCGCGGACCTCTAGCCACTGGCCATGTATGTAAATGCTATGGACTGAGGCAAACACATACTAAAATTAAAAATGAACAAAGCATATGCTTATACCCACTTATCACCACTGGTGTGTCTGTGTATTGTCACGTCCAGTTGCGGGGCAGGTCATCACTGGAATGGTAGGAGATCCAACCTTTCCAAGAGCTCCTGCAGGGGTATTGCTATATTTATATTTTAGGAAGGCAGTCAGCAATGACAGGTTAGCTAATTATTTCATGATAGGATTCCTTTAATGATCTGAATGGTTCACATACTGGAAACACTTACAAAGTTTGTACAGTAGGGTAAAGAACCAGTACCGTTACCTAAACAAATCCATATCAAATTGTTACTCTTTGCTTTTACTATGGCAAATAGCAAACTTGGTTATAGCTAAGGTCCCATACACACTATTAGATTTTCTGCAGATTTTTGTCTTTAGATTTACCAAAGCCATATAAAATGGAGGTCAAACCTTAAGAGTTTAAATTTGTATGCAGGCAGACCCTTGCACTAAATGGTTTTGGTAAATCTGAAGACAAAAATCTGCAGAAAATCTAATAGTGTGTATGGGGTCTTAGGGTTACTGCAATCTGCAAACCACTGCTGCTCACTGGGCTGCTTTGCAGGATAAGCACAACAAAGTTGAATTGGTTATTGAAAGCATTAAAGTCTTCAGGAAATTAACAGTTTTTAAAGCATCAATATATTTCATAGTTCAATTCTGTAATTATTTGGACCAAGGGAACTACTTCTCGCAAAGCCCAATGACAAATATCTAGGTACTACAAAATGTTTGCCAGCAATAAATAGAAGTCCTGCTGCAGACCTTGAAACTGTTTCCAGCAACAACCAAACGAAAAAAAAAAAAAAAAAAAAAAAAGATATAAATACATATACAAGTGCAGAAGGATCTTTACCTGGGGTGTCCATGAGACTGAAAACGGTACCGGTAAGTCAATACAGCAGTCTGGAGCTTTGTAAGGATACTGAAACAAATGGCAGAAGTTGTACACATTACAAGAGAACAAGGCAGAATGAAGTGCATTTCATATTAAAGCGGAGTTCCAGCCTTTTAATGTTTATTTAAAGTCAGTAGCTATAAAAAGTATAGCTGCGGACTTTTAATAAACAGACACTTACCTGTTCCACGGTCCAGCAAAGCGGCCGCATGGAGCGTCGCTCCTCTCCCCGACGCCTCCATTCACACTCTGGGCACCCGGCTGTGACAGCTTTCGGCTTCACGGCCAGGCACGCACTGCGCATGTCGCGCTGCGCTTCCGGAGTGGACAGGCGATCTCCTGGGACCTGTCACGTATCCCAGGAGATCGCCTAGAGGGGGGGGGGGGTCTAGGGGCAGAGGAGTCGCCTAGGCGGCCCCTAGGTGGAAGCAGAAAGTGGGACAGGAAGTCCCACTCCTAACAAAGCCCCCCCCAAAAAAATGAGGGGCATGTAAGGGGGTGAGGAGTGGTTAAAGAGGAAGTTCCACTTTTGGGTGGAACTCCGCTTTAATTCAATACCAATACTAAGAGAGGTGGTTAGGAAAATGTACACCTAATTTATCTCAGGTTTAGTTTAGACAGCATTTCACTCCCTATTTTGCGCAGAGTCAAAAGCTCTGGAAGAAGTGCTCTTGCTCAGACACCACCCACTTTGAATTGGTTAACTGGGGAGGTGCTACACGGTGGAATTTTGGAATATTTAATAAGTATGTATGGTTTTTCACAGCGATAACAAAGGAGGTCTGGTACTTTAAAGCAGATCTCCAGAATAAACAAATATTGTCTAAATACCAGATGCAAGCGTATTTTTACTTTAATCTTGGTATGCTTTTTGTATTTCTTTCAGTACTGTACAGCAATCCAGCATAAACTTTGCCTCCGTGCAGGAGATTCCTGTATCAAGACCGATCACTGCTGCGCTCTCTCCTTGTGCAGTGTGACTGGTCTTGTATCTGCCCCATCCTGTAGTGTGTTGACTTGTTGGGCCCCTTCCACCTTTCTAAACAGGCTAGGAGCATAAGAGCGATACACTGTCACCACTGATTTACAAGCCAATTATTTGGTTTGCAAAAGCAAAGTGAATTTGTGGCTTCAGCTTTAATGCCCAATTAAAACTTCACCAATACTCATGCTCCCTAAGCAGCATTGCTAAAGTACTGTGCAGAGAGAGTGCTGGACTGCTGGAGACCCAAACCTATACTCCACGGTCCAGCTCTCAAGTGTGTTGCAGACACAGCCTTAAGGCTACATTCGCATGGGCAACTAGCGGCGGTGCGAATGACAATGGCAGGAATCTGCTGATTCTTGCAGCTGTTTTTTCCACCTGTGAGCCGCTAGTTATGGCTGCCAAGCCCTGTACATTTCAATGTCAAGTTGGTGGCACCTGCAGCTATCTGTGGCTGTCCACAGAGCCAGCATTTACCTGACATGATCGTTACTGGATGCACACAAACTGCGTCCAGCAGCTACGGCCCTGTCATTCGCACTGCTGTTAGTCACCCATACAAATGTAGCCTTACAGTTCTAAGCATATACACAAGTACAATAAAATAATGTAATATGCTTTACTTGAACTCTAAGGCTCCAATTGGGCTTTATGGACATCTATAATTAAGCTAAAAAAAATAATAAAAAGAAACAGCAAATCACAAGAATTACAAGAAAGAGTTCCCAGAATTACCGTATATACTCGAGTATAAGCCGACCCGAATATAAGCTGAAGCACCTAATTTTACCACAAAAAATGGGAAAACTTATTGACTCGAGTATAAGCCTAGGGTGTCCATCTGCATGCCTCACTGTGTCCATGTGCATGCCTCACTGTGTCCATGCCTCACTGTGCCCATGACTAGACTGACGTTTAACTTGGGAGTCTAGGAGAAATGGGGCTACATGTGTGCCAAGTTTCGGGTCCAGGGGACCTACGACCGGCCGGTACCGGGTCCCCAAAATCACCAGAGAAATGTCCGCTTAACATGGGAGTCTATGGAAGGGGTGACGGCTTTGAAAAATCGGTGCTCCCCGGCCGTAGGTCCCCCGGACAACAAACTTTGTACACTTGTAGAGGAAGAGTGTGGCTACATGTGTGTCAAGTTTGGGGTCCAGAGGACTTACATCTGCCTGGTACCGGGTCCCCAAACTGGGAGATCAGGCGCAAAAAGGTGACTCGAATATAACCCGAGGAGGGCATTTTCAGCACAAAAAAATGTGCTGGAAAAACTCGGCTTATACTCAAGTATATACGGTAGAGCTGCACGATTAATCGTATGAGAATCGCGATCTCGATTCACCCCCCCCCCCGCGATCTCGATCCTGGATTACCGCGATTTTTGTATTTTTAGAAAAGACGTCGGAACCAGGGTGGAACGCACGCAAATGGCGCCGATACAGGAACTGACGTCGGGCGCACTGACGTCAGGCAGAGCAGAGAGAGCGTGATGCGTGATGCGCCGCGGTGATGCCTGGGCATGGGCGGCACCACGTTTTGTCGGAGAGAGCCGGGAAACACTGCAGTGACTACGCACTTGTGTTCCATCCACAGAAGCAGGACCGAGGCTCCGACCGACCTGGCTGGCAGTGGCTGGTTCTGGCCCGATCCTTTTAGGGAAGAAAATCCTGAAGCCAGGTAAACCTGAATGGTTTGTGGTGTGATGAGTAACAGCATGGCAGTTAGATGGTGAAATATTTGACATTTGGTGCTTTCATTCCAGGAGCTTCCAGGAGCTGAAACATGAAAACATTGTCACCTTAGCGCCTTATATGATTTTCCAGGTAAATGATAAAACCCATCTATTTTTAGTATCAATAATAAAACGATGTATTGTGTTCATATGATCTGGCAATGAATGAATGTGTCCTGTATTATTCCATGTCACCATGTGCAGTGCATCAAGTAAAACTCAACAAAAAATATAATATATATATATATATATATATATATATATATATATTTGTTGTTTTCTTGTTGAGTTTAACTATAGATTTTTCTTTTTTTAAGAGGAGGAGGGTGATCGGGGTGGGAGCTTTCTACTGGGAGATACATGTGGCAGAAGATTGATGTCTGTGGAACTACAAGTCTCAGCAAATACTACAGGGGCCAGACAGGGCAATGCTGGATAAGTCAGATCTTCTCCTCTGTTGCTTTGATCACCATTAGGAGACCAGCGTTGGGCAGCCAGCCAGGCATTTCTAGTCTGTGGAACTACAAGTCCCAGCATGGTTTATCCAGCAATGCCCTGTCTGGCCTCTGCAGAAGTCAGAGATCTGCTCCTCTATGGCTCTTATTCTTCCTCCCATACAATACATTCCCATTTAGTTTTATAACACTTGCCTTCTCCATTAGGAGACCACAGTGTTGGACAGGCATTTCTAGTCATTGGAACTAAAAGTCCCAGCATGGCATTGCTGGATAAAGTCAGAGATTTGCTCATCTATGGCTTTTATTCTATCGGGGCTTGACGAAAATGGAGCCTGGTGCCTGGACTGTTCCGCTGTTGTCGGCCTCGGTGAATAGCCTGAAGGGAAGCAACATTGCCAAGCAAAAAAAACAAAAAAAACACACTGTTTGATTCATTGCCTTTTAAATGTCAGTGCATTAGCTGCAAGTGTTTTAAACTAAAGGCGGATGACAGACTGTGCGCTCTCGTTTTGTTTTCTCTATAGGTACACACATGTCCAGTCAACCACACCCAGTTGAATATTAAGAGAACAAGAGCTGCAGCAGCACCTGGAGAATATACACACAGTCACACAGGACTCTTTAGCCCAGCTGGGCTCGTTGTTCTTGTTGGATTTCCTAATTGAAGTTCAACTTCAGACAATATTTTCAAGGACACAGATGTATGTATGTACTTATGTTAGTTAACTGCATCAGAACAGCAGAAGTGTACCGTCGAGAAGTTAAAAACAAACTAAACCAATATTCTACATGAGTGAGGCAGAGGCCAGTGCAGACTCTGCAGAGGCCGGCGCAGAGGCCGGCGCAGAGGTAGAGCAATGCGCAAGTGAGTCTGATAAAAACCAAGATGTTTTTGTTCCAAAAAGAGGAGCTTATTCCGAAGTGTGGGCTCATTTCGGATTCAAAGCAGATGATGACACTCAGCAAACCATCTACTGCAAGCAATGTTTAGCCGTTGTTTGTGCACCAAAGGGCAACACCACCAATCTGTTTAATCACCTGAAACGTAATCACATACAACAATATGAGATGTTACGGAAAAACAAAACCGCCGCCGCTCAATCACAAAGTACCTGCAGCCAGACAAAACAAATGTCAATTAAAGGAACATAATGCAACACCGTACTCAACAACCTCTGTCAGGCGCAAAGAAATAACACAAGCAATCACATTTCACCTGGCTAAAGACATGGCTCCCGTGACCACTGTTGAAAAAGAGGGGTTTAAAAAACTAATTCAAACCCTTGATAAGCGCTTTCAAGTGCCCTCTCGTACTTATTTTTCCCATGTTGCAATCCCTGCTCTGTACACCAAATGTCGTGAAACAGTTGCAACAGAATTGCGAGATGTACTTAATTTTGCAGCAACTTCAGATTTATGGTCCAGCAGAGCAATGGAACCGTACATGAGCTTAACAATCCATTTCATCAATGACGATTTTGAGATGAAAAGTCGGTGCCTACAAACTGGGTTTTTCCCTGAGGACCACACTGGTGAAGCTTTGGCGCAGGGATTAAAGGATGCTCTCATAAACTGGAAATTGGAGGAGAAAAATCTTGTGTGCATCACTACAGACAACGGAAGCAACATTGTAAAGGCCATATCCATAAATCACTGGACTCGACTGCAGTGTTTTGGCCATAGGCTTCATCTCGCAATAGAGAATGCAATGAAGGACAATTGAGCGTGCTATGGGTTTGTGCAAAAAGCTTGTCGGGTGTTTTAGCTACAGTTGGAGGAGGAAGAGGGAGCTTTCTGAGGCACAAAAACAACTAGGTTTACCAGACCACAAGCTCAAGACAGAGTGCCCAACAAGGTGGGGATCTAGGCAGGCTATGGTGAGGAGGATACTTGAACAGCAAGCTGCCATCACCCATGTCCTCTCTTCTGACCGCAAGGCTAGGCACCTCTTGCCAACATGGCAAGACCTAGAGGTCCTGGAGGCTGTGGACAAGACTCTCACCCCACTGGCAGACTTCACAGATGCTCTTTCAGGAGAGCAGTATGTCAGTGTCTCTTCTGTGAAACCTGCTCTACAACTATTTCAGTCTTCTGTTTTGGCTGTTAAGGAAGATGACTCTGATCTCATTTGCACAATGAAATCAAAGATCATCGGGTATCTGGAGGAAAAATATCAGGACCAAAAAACACAAGACCTTCTCGACATAGCCACAACCCTCGATCCCAGGTTTAAGATGACTTACGTTAATGAAGATAACAAAACTGTTGTCCAGAACAGACTAAAAGAGGAGATGTCAAAGCTAACAGTTAAGGAAAGCCCCACTACAACAACTACTAATAGTGGCACTGGTCCTTCAAAGAAGGCTCGAAAGAGCTTGGGTAGCTTTTTCAAAGCAGCACAAAGTGAAGGGGCACCAGATCCAGCCTCAGGCTCACAGCAACAACAATCCGAAAGCTTGTCCTTGGAGCTACACTCTTATCTGTTCTTAGGCAACACTGACAGTGAAGATGATCCGTTAGTGTGGTGGAAGGTTCACAAGGAGCATTATCCGAGATTGTCTGCACTGGCCAGAAAATACCTCTGCATTCCTGCAACCAGTTCCCCTTCTGAAAGGGTTTTTAGCACAGGGGGCAACATTGTCACTTGTCGCCGTTCTGCACTGAAGCCACAAAATGTGGATAGGCTTGTGTTTCTAGCTAAAAATCTTTAAATTGGTGTTTATCTTTATCTGACATGATACCTACCTCAATGTTTTTTGAATGTAATTGTTTTTCATTACATTGGCTTCAATCAAACTAATTTTAAAGAAATGACAGAGTATTATGGCTTATTTTAGAACAAAGGACTGTTCCCCAATCCCCCTTGGATGGGACTTTTAAGGCCACAAACACTGAAGTGCGTTAGAAATTAATTTATTTTTACATAAAAAGATAGTTTACCCAACAACAATGATCAATGGTTATTGGTTAAAGGCATAAACCACTAGATGTGGTGGTGGTAGTTTACATGTGTCACGTCACGTGACAAACAAAGCTACACAAATTATGCTTTTTAACCATTGATCATTGTATATGTGTGATCTATCTTTTCTTTATGTAAAAATAATTCAATTTTTTAACGCACTTCAGTGTTTGTGGCCTTAAAAGTCCCATCCAAGGGGGAAGGAACAGTCCTTTGTTCTATACAATGAGAATCCAGGGATGTGCCCAGTTAGTACATTCACCTTGGGTAGCTTTTTCAAAGCAGCACTTAGGCAACACTGACACTGAAGATGATCCATTACCTGAATGTTTTTTTGAATGTAATTGTTTTTCATTACATTGTCATTTCTTTAAAATTTGTTTGATTGAAGCCAGAATATTATGGCTTATTTTAGAACATAGGACTGTTCCCGAATCCCCCTTGGATGGGACTTTTAAGGCCACAAACACTGAAGTGCGTTACAAAAATAATTTATTTTTAACTAAAAAGATAGATCGCACAACAACAATGATCAATGGTTATTGGTTAAAAGCATAAACCAGATGTGGTTTACATGTGTCACGTCACGTGACAAACAAAGCTAAACAAATTATGCTTTTTAACTATTGATCACTGTATATGTGTGATCTATCTTTATGTAATAATAAATTAATTTTGTAACGCACTTCAGTGTTTCTGGCCTTAAAAGTCCCATCAAAGGGGGAAGGAACAGTCCTTTGTTCTATACAATCCAGGGATGTGGCCACTACATTCACATTCATGTCTTATCCAGTGTCATGGTGATGATCTCCCTTTTCTATATGGCTTATTTTATTGCCGTTTGGTTTGATAACCTAATGTTCAGAGGTTGTAAATTTTTCAAATAAATTATTTTTGGAGAATCGTGAGAGAATCGTGATCTTCATTCTAAGCAAAAGAATCGTGATTCTCATTTTTCCCAGAATCGTGCAGCTCTAATATACGGTACTCTCTGGCTTATTGCTTTACATTGTTTAATTTTTGTAGCTGATGTATCAATCAAGTTGGACAAATTATTGCATTCTAAAGACCATGAGGTTTCCAATTTCTATATATTAGATCATTGTAATGTTCCTTGAACTAAATGAAAGGCAAATAAATACGAAATTAAACATAACCAAACTGAATGTAGATGTTTGTCTGGTGCCAAATGTTAACCACCAGCACTGGAGCTCTTCATGTGTACTAGGTTATCTGTAAAACTTTTATTCAAGTTAACCCAAACCAGTGGCTCTCAACTATCTCATATGTTCCAAACTCTTGACAAGTACTCAGCACTAAGCATCAGCATCAGCATAAAACGGGAGGCCTTCTCACTGAGATATACCGTATATACTCGAGTATAAGCCGAGTTTTTCAGCACATTTTTTTGTGCTGAAAATGCCCCCCTCGGCTTATACTCGAGTCTCTCTGTCCATCTGCAGCCTCATGTGCCTGATCTCCCGGCGCTGTGACATGCAGTCAGTCTAGTCGACGGCCGTGCAGTGTAACAAAGCCCCACCCTCCTCCTTGTCCTTACCTGTGATAGGCGGGACACTGACTCACTGCTGGGAAAAACGGAATCAATGTTCCGTCACGGACGAGGGACGAGGAGGAGGCGGGGCTTTGTTACATTGCACGGCCGTCGACTAGACTGACTGCATGTCACAGCGCTGGAGATCAAGGTACATGAGGCGGCAGGGAGATGGACACAGTGACGAGGCATGCAAATGGACACAGTGAGGAGGCATGCAAATGGGCACAGTAAGGAGGCAGGCAGATGGGCATTGTTGACCCTCTTTTCCACTTACAGCAGCTGCTGCATTTCTCACCCTAGGCTTATACTCGAGTCAATATGTTTTCCCATTTTTTTTGTGGTAAAATTAGGTGCCTCGGCTTATATTTGGGTCAGCTTATACTCGAGTATATACGGTAGTTATCTTTTAATGCTTATGACCACTTAAAATGTCTGAATGCCACTCCTTAACTGACAAAATCTGGGGGCGTCTGCTCTAGATAGTGGTAACATAGAAATGTAATGACCAAGCAATGCCATCTATAATGACCTAGCAATGTTCCCATAGATTAACATTATTTTGTTTGCTCATATCATTCAAATTCCGTGTATACAAAAAGGATATCTATGCATGAAAGAACTGTTTTCTGTGCAGTCCTACTCTCTCAAATGGCATAAAAAAAAACAACAACACACACACACGATTCTGGTTAAAATGAGAATCACAATTCTTTTGCTTAGAATTCTCTCACGATTCTTGCAGCGTAACATCATCTTTCACATTATCCAAAAAAAATTGCCAAACTTAACTGTTTAGTTTTTTTTTGTTTTTTTTTATTCTTTGAAGTTAATATTCTCCATTTTATTCTCTAGGGTCTCTGCTAAAAAAATCTATATAATGTTTGGGGGTTCCAAGTAATTTTCTAGCAGAAAAATACTAATTTTAACTTGTAAGCAACAAGTGTCAGAAAAAGGCTTAGTCTTTAAGTGGTTAAAGGGGTTGTAAAGGTTCGTTTTTTATTTTTTAAATAGGTTCCTTTAATCTCGTGCATTGTTGGTTCACTTACCTTTTCCTTTGATTTACCTTCTAAATGTTTTTTTTCTTTGTCTGAATTTCTCACTTCCTGTTTCTCCTCACTAAACTTCACACCATCATCCGAGTGGTGTGGAGTCATCCAGAACAGCTTACTGAACACCTTACTGAGGAGGAACAGGAAGTGAGAAATTCAGACAAAGAAAACAAAGAAAAAAAATATTTATAAGGGAAATCGAAGGAAAAGGTTAGTGAACCAACAATGCACTAGCTTAAAGGAACCTATTTAGAAAATAAAAAACGAACCTTTACAACCCCTTTAACCACTTAAAGGCCGCCCACAGCATATATACTGTGGCAGGGCGGTCTCTTGGGGGAAACACTGTACCCGTACCTTGTTTTATGCAATAGATACAGTGGGCGCGCGAGCCCGCTGCACAGGGGTGGAGCCAATTTGTCAGTACTTCCCCCGAACAGTAAGAAAGCACAAACGGAGAACACATTTAACCCTTTGACCACCCCTGACGTTAACCCCTTCCCTACCAGTGTCATTTATACAGTGATCAGTGCATTTTTTTAGCACTGATCACTGTATTGGTGTCACTGCCCCCCAAAAATGTCACTTAGGGTCAGATTTCTCCGCCACAATGATGCAGTCCCACTAAAAATGCTGATTGCCGCCATTACCAGTAAAAACAATAAAAAAAGAAAAAGTCCATGAATCTATCCCATAGTTTGTAAACGCTATAACTTTTGCGCAAACCAATATACGCTTATAGGGATTTTTTTTACCAACAATATGTAGAAGAATACACATTGGCCTAAATTGCTGAAGCAATTTTTTATTTTTTTTGGGATATGTGTTATAGAAGAAAAGTAAAAAAAATATATATATTTTTTTCACAATTGTCTGTCTTTTTTCATTTATAGCGCAAAAAATAAAAACCACAGAGGGGATGAAATACCACCAAAAGAAAGCTCTATTTGTGGGGAAAAAAAGGACAAAGGTACAACGTCACACGCCAACGCAATTGAGAGTTAAAGGAACGCAGTGCCGTATCACAAAAAATGGGGGTAAATCCTTCCGGGGCTGAAGTGGTTAAAACTGACCTCATTTACAGACCGAAGTTCCTCCTTTTGATCGAAAAGAATGAAATGTTACAATGTTTCTTTTCATCTCCCAGAGCTGAGGAATGCTGCTAAAACATTTGCTGGCTTTTTTGTTGTTTGACAGCTCTGAGCAGAGAACGGCTCTGCACTTGTTACATAGTATACTGGAAATGCCAGAATAAGATCGTGAGGGGAGTTAAATCGAGATCGCGATTTTTTGATAGTTTATGAATACATTACATAGGATTGGCCCCAGGACAGATACTTGGGGGACACCACTATTCAAACCAGACCATTCAGTACTCGCTATTTATTACCACTAGGGATGAGCCGAACACCCCCCGGTTCGGTTCGCACCAGAACATGCGAACAGGCAAAAAATTTGTTTGAACACGCGAACACCGTTAAAGTCTATGGGGCACGAACATGAAAAATCAAAAGTGCTCATTTTAAAGGTTAATATGCAAGTTATTGTCATAAAAAGTGTTTGGGGACCTGGGTCCTGCCCCAGGGGACATGTATCAATGGAAAATAAGTTTTAAAAACTGCAGTTTTTACGGGAGCAGTGATTTTAATAATGCTTAAAGTGAAACAATAAAAGGGTGGGGGGGGGTGTCTATAGTATGCCTGTAAAGTAGTGCATGTTTCCCGTGTTTAGAACTGTCCCTGCACAAAATGTCATTTCTAAAAGGAAAAAAAGTCATTTAAAACTACTCGCGGCTATAAAGAATTGTCGGGTTCTGGCAATACAAATAAAAGTCATTGAAAGAAATGACATGGGTTCCTTCCCCCCAGTCCATTACCAGGCTTTTTGGGTCTGGTATGAATATTAAGGGGAACCCCGAACCAAAAAAAAAATTAAAATTGCGTGGGGGTTCCCCCCAAATTCCATTACCAGGCTCTTCGAGTCTGGTATGGATATTAAAAAGAGGAACCCTGGGCTAATTAAAAAAAAAATGGCGTGGGGTCCCCCTCAAAATCCATACCAGACCCTTCAGGTCTGGTATGGTTTTCAAGGGGAACCCCGCACCAAAATTAAAACAAAATGGCGTGAGGTTCCCCCCAAAAATCCATACCAGACCCTTATCTGAGCACGCAACCTGGCAGGCCGCAGGAAAAGGAGGGGGGGACGAGAAAGCGCCCCCCCTCCTGAACCGTACCAGGCCACATGCCCTCAACATGGGGAGGATGTCACATGGCTGTGTGTGTGTTTTTTTTTTACCTTTTTTTGTCACTTTTTTGGGTGAAATGGTAGGGGTACAATGTACACGTTACCAATTCACATGGGGGGGGCGGCATCTAGGGGGTCCCCTTTGTTAAAGGGGGCTTCCAGATTCCGGTTTGCCTCCCGGCCCGCAGACCCCCACAACCACCGGGCAAGGGTTGTGGGGATGAGGCCCTTGTCCCCATCAACATGGGGACATCCTCCCCATGTTGAGGGCATGTGGCCTGGTACATTCAGGAGGGGGGGCGCTCTCTCGTCCCCCCTCTTTTCCTGCGGCCTGCCAGGTTGGGTGCTCGGATAAGGGTCTGGTATGGATTTTTGGGGGGAACCCCCACACCATTTTATTTTTATTTTGGTGCGGGTTCTCCCAAAAATCCATGCCAGACCTGAAGGGTCTGGTATGGATTTTGAGGGGGACCCCACTCCGTTTTTTTTTTAAATTGGCGCAGGGTTCCCCTTAATTTCCATACCAGACTTGAAGGGTCCTGGTAATGGAATTTGGGGGGAACCCCCACGCATTTTTTTTTTTAATTTCGGTTCGGGGTTCCCCATAATATTCTTACAAGACTCAAAGGGCCTGGTAATGGACTGGGGGGGGGGAACCCCTGCCGTTTTTTTTCAATGACTTTCATCTGTATTGCCGGGACCCGACAATTCATTACAGCTGCGAGTAGTTTTAAATTACTTTTTTTCCTTTAGAAATGACATTTTGTACAGGGACAGTTCTAAACACGGGAAACATGCGCTATTTTACAGGCACACTATAGACACCCCCCAGGTACGAAATTTAAAGGAATATTTCACTTTTATTGTTTCACTTTAAGCATTATTAAAATCACTGCTCCCGAAAAAAACGGACGTTTTTAAAACTTTTTTTTCTCCCATGGGGCAGGACCCAACACTTTTTATGACAAAAACTTGCATATAAACTTTTAAAATTAGCATTTTTGATTTCTCCCATAGACTTTTAAAGGGTATTCCGCGGCTTTCGAATTTGTCGCGAACACCCCAAATTGTTTGCTATTCGGGGAACGGGCGAACAGCCAATGTTCAAGTCGAACTCATGTTCGACTCAAACAGATAGCCCATCCCTAATCACCACCCTCTGGACTCTACTGCGGCTAGCTAAAAGAGTACACAGAGGTCTGCAAAATGCCACAAGCAGAGCCTAGAGCCCAAAAGGTCACACTCTAGGCAGGCCCCACAATCATCCAGTCTTGGGGTTCCCGAGTACGGCTTCCAAAGCTACTGCTGTGGATATACGCCAATCCATACGAGGCCAGCTCATATGAAGTCTTTCATCCAAATAATGGGCTGCACACGAAAGATGTTTAGCTTCAGCCAAGCCAAGATTAAGCCCCACTGTGGGTGATAAATGTTGGGGACATGGCTTTGGGTGGGAGTGAGTGGTGTGCGGTCATTGTAATAAATCTTGGCTGGAGTTAAACGTCTTTGGTGTGTGGCCCGTTATTTTGATGGTGGACTACAGCTAAGCAAGAACAGACACCAGGGCCTTGGTAACCTGCTGACTACAGGGAATCGAACAGGATACAGGCTGGCCTGTGAGCAGAGAAAGGGGTTGAGTTTGTCTCACATGAAGACTTCCTGGAAAATAAATAAATAAAAAAAGACGGAAGAAAGAGGCTATTAAAATGGTTAAACTTTTCTCAGTGGAGAAAAAAAAAAAATGTCCAGCCTCTGAGGACACTTGCAAATAACAGGCATTCTGGCATTTGAAATGATTAGACCAAGCTGTTCACTGCTCATTACTTTTATTAGCCAGAAAAGGTGCTCCCCTCTGATTTAGTCTCGATCTATTACTTAGGCCCAACTTTCCTAAAACTCATGGCTTCAATCTAACTGTCCAATGAAACTACCCGAATGGCCAGTAAGTACACCATCATTAAACAGCTGGGTGGCATGTTTACATAGCCAGTATGTTTTGTAGAAGTAAATGAAAATGATTAAACAGAGACAGTAGAACTTGGCAGGGCTTAGCCATAAAGCAAAGTCAGACCCAAGTAAACAAATTGAAAGCATTTCTGTCTACTAAGAGTTATAGTGGGCATGTTGGATGAGGAACAGAGGAGGGGAAAATAATGCTTTGATAAACACCTCATCCAAATCAGAAAACATCTTGTATTCATTGAAAAAATTAAAATAAAAAAATAAAGTTTGCTGAATGGCAGAGGTAAGGGAGAGAGAGTGCCTCCTTGGTGTCAATTCGCTCCAGCAGCACTGGAAACAGGACAGCGTTGCCTGTATGTAGCACAGACTACTACTGTGAATTTTAGCATCCCTCCAACCAAGGTGGCCCATGTAACTATGCATATACCATACCTGTGGGATCCCTCTACTGGAAGCTGGAAATCACTGTAGGCGGCATCATTACTCAAACTACACTAGCTTTCAGGTCCTGTGCTGACCAGCTGCCCTCATCGTAAATACAGGAGGTCAGCTGCTCGGCGAGAGGACCACTGAGAGAATGCTTTGCATTTCCTCAATGAATGCAAAGCGTTCTCTATATGGACAAGGTGGAGAGTTGGGGCGGTGACATCACACTCTCCCATCTTGTTCATTTCGAGAATGCTTTGTATGCGTTAAGAAAATGCAAAGCAAAGCCTTCTCTGAATAGCGTCAGAGCCAAGACGTCCTACATGAGCTGTAGTTTTGGAGTTGCTCTGACCCATTGTTCTAGTCATTGCAATTTGGCCCTTTCCAGAGTTGTTTGAATCCTTACGCTTGCCCATTTTTCATGCTTTCAACACAACTTCATGGACAACATGTTCACTTGCTGCCTAACATATCCCACCGACTTTCAGGTTGCATTGCAACAAGATAACCAATGTTATCCACTTTACCTATCAGTGGTCATAATATTAAGCCTGATCGGTGGATGAACGTAACTATGTGAAAAATGCCATACCTGGAATTCCTCTTTGAAATCCTATGAGAATCCTGCTTAGATAATCAGTGTCATGTTCACTGTACATCAGTAGACAGCACAATTTTTACGTTATTACGTTATTCCTCACTAACTATTCAGTAGTATTTTTTGCCTTTTCAATCCTTACCTATATAGTCCTATTATGGTATGTGCTCTTTAAGGAGAATAAATTAGCATTCTATGCTTTTATGAACGAAACATTCAAAAATAAAATTTGTTTAGCTGAAATGCCTTTGAGCAAATAAATCTTAATCTCTAACCTTAGAGCCAGTTCATTGCAGTTAAAACAGATTTGACATAAACCACAAAATAAGCCTATAGCAGTTGAGAAATAAGATCCCTGACCTTAATACTAGGCCATCACAAGACCAGATTATTTTACACGTGACTCGTGTGTATAGCTTCAATAGACAGGGATATGGGCTATTGTTTCTGCATACTAAATGAATGTGTTCTTATCCTTTCACACCAACCGTAGGATTACACTCCCACCACCACAAATATTCTTTGCCCCCGTTTTCATTTATCTTCTCCTGGGCAAAGATAAAAGCTGAAAAATTGAACTACTTAGCTTTGTGAGCTTAGGGAAGTCTGAATGGCTGCAGGCAAGAAAGGGTATTATTAAAAAGTCACAAACAGTTCAGAAAACCTAGGTTTAAATAATGAGAGCCTCTCTGTTAATGCGGGTGCGTTAACTTCCTCACTTAATGTACCAGCTGCTATTTTATATACGTCGGTAAGAACTAAACAAAATAAGCCGTTAAAAAACGTTGCTTGCTTTATAACTGGATTTTGGCTGTGATGGGGATGTTGCATCTAACAGTAAAAACAAGCAAGATTAGATTAACGAAAGGATTATAAAAAAAAAATGGCGTTTGTAGTCTATCGCGGGGGAAAGCACAGGCTTTGCTTCACCAACTTAATGATGTAGGGTAAAATTAGAGAGATACCTTCCAAGGAAGAAGGCACATAGTAATCACCTTTATAGCATTGCTTAACAGACTAGGAACTGAAACAGTCATTTCGCCAACTGTGAAATGGCTTTAAAAGAAAACAATTCTTCAGACAATTTACTTAATAACTTAAGCTCTAAGAACTTACAGTAGTCCTTACTAACGACGGTGCAGATTCATTAAAATAACCACTTTTATATGTATGAAATTAGCGCAGCATTGACGGAGGCTCTTAATGCTTGCGTGAAATTAATGCACAAGAGATTAATACTTTAGGCATGGAGGTTTTAATTATCCGATATCAAATATATATACGCACACAAAAGAGCTGCTTTGTTGGACTGAAACGGACAGAAAACAAAACATTCAGTTAAAGTATTAACAGTAATGCCACTTCTAATATATATTTTTTTAATTCACTCTTCTGAACCTTTGCAGATTTATTACGCTATAAAACAATACATTTCTTTTTTGATCTGTCTTGTACAAGCCTTGTTTTTATTTTTTATTTTCCATAGTCATGTTTCATGACTTTTTAATAGCATTGCTGTAAATAGAATACGTATATGAGCACTGTGATGCAGCCATCCTCAGAACCTTTGTACGGTTATGCTGTATTAAAGCATATTATACGGCGCGTGAAATTACGTTGCATTAGTGTGGCCGTTTATATTGGCCGCTTAATGCACCAAAAGAGGTGTATGTACTATTTTTTGTAACACAACATACTGCAATGCACGGTTGTGTGTTACTATGCATTGTAATATGCTGCAATGCACATCCATCCAACACGGGCTGCACGTTACCATCACCACACCAACACGGGCTGCACGTTACCATCACCACACCAACACGGGCTGCACGTTACCATCACCACACCAACACGGGCTGCACGTTACCATCACCACACCAACACGGGCTGCACGTTACCATCACCACACCAACACGGGATGCACGTTACCATCACCACACCAACACGGGCTGCATGTCACCACACCAACATGGGCTAAATGTTACCATCACCACACCAACACGGGCTGCATGTTACCATTAACACACCAACACGGACTGAATGTTACCATCACCACACCAACACGGGCTGCACGTTACCATCACCACACCAACACGGGCTGCACGTTACCATCACCACACCAACACGGGCTGCACGTTACCATCACCACACCAACACGGGCTGCACGTTACCATCACCACACCAACACGGGCTGCACGTTACCATCACCACACCAACACGGGCTGCATGTCACCACACCAACATGGGCTAAATGTTACCATCACCACACCAACACGGGCTGCATGTTACCATTAACACACCAACACGGACTGAATGTTACCATCACCACAACAACATTGGCTGCATGTTACCATCACCACACCAACATGGGCTAAATGTTATCATCACCACACCAACACGGGCTGCATGTTACCATCACCACACCAACATGGGCTAAATGTTACCATCACCACACCAACACGGGCTGCATGTTACCATTACCACACCAACACGGGCTGCATGTTACCATTACCACACCAACACTGGCTGTATGTTACCATTAACACACTGACATGGGGAGAATGTTACCATCACCACACCAACATGGGCTAAATGTTACCATCACTCAGGCATATAATAGTTTATATGATGAATCTTTGCAACTAACCCCAGAGATAGCCCTCCTTTCCATGTTACCAGGTTCGATAGCTTCTCAGAAACACTGTCTTTTACGCTTCCTGCTATAAGCTGCCCACCAACTGATCCCCCTCTTCTGGAAATAAACCACCACCCCCCCCCATTGTCCCTTTGAGTTTCTACAGTGAATGACATCATGAAAATGGAGGAAATGTTAGCACTCGACAACAACACCTATGACAGATATAAAGTTTTGTGGTCAGTCTGGCTACGCTTCTCTTCCTCAGATACCCTCACTAACATGCTCCCTGCTCCTCAAAACCCAGCTCAACCACCACCATGACCTTTCCCTAAAGTGGTAGGGTTGCTCTCCCACTTGGCAAGTTACTGTCTTCCGGTGCCGGGCTCTTCCAGCAGACCCTCCCCCGCCCCCCCCCCCTTCCCCCCCTCTCCAACCCTTCTGTCTATATCTTTCCTCCCCCTTTCTTTTTTCTTTTCTACCTTCTGATTTCCTAAGGTTTGGCATACATTGACTTCAAGTCTACTCATTTAATCATTAGGCGCAAGCGCCGCTGTAGGCAATAGCCGTTTGGCGCGCTCGTTACCGTTCTTATTTTATTGACGATATGTCAACTGTTTTTCTGATGTGTTGTTTATTCCTTCAATAAAAACATTTTCAACTCTAAATGTTAACATCACTACACCAACACGGGCTGCATGTTACCATTACCACACCAACGCGGGCTGCATGTTACCATCACCACACCAACACGGGCTGCATGTTACCATTACCACACCAACACAGGCTGCATGTTACCATCACCACACCAACACAGGCTGCATGTTACCATCACCACACCAACACAGGCTGCATGTTACTATCACCACACCCACACAGGCTGCATGTTACCATCACCACACCAACACGGGCTGCATGTTACCATCACCACACCAACACGGGCTGAATGTTACCACCACCACACCAACACGCCTGCCGCAACCTTCTGGGATACATCATAGGTTCCAGAAGGCTGTAGGACAATTCACAAAGCACAGTGTGGTTTGTACATGCACAGTTGGCAGCCGACTGTGATGTCGCAAAGAGTCACAGCCAGCTACCCACAGTAAACATGCCAGTGCCAATCGAAAACCGGCAAATAAAAAGTTCTGGTGAGCACAGGACTGGACCCCCTGGACAGGGGAGTGTCCTTTTATTAAAAGTCAGCAGCTACAGCATTTGCAGCTGCTGAATTTTTATTTTTTTGTAAAAAAGGCTGAATAACCGCTTTAAATTCCCTCCCCAGCAGCTCATACTCCCCTTTCCTCAGTCCTGTGGCATTATATTCAGCTCCTGGGAGCAAAGTAAAATACCTGGCATGTGACTTTCTCCCCCTCCCATGTGACAATGCTAGGTGCCTTCCAATTTGCCCACCACCATCACCTTGTTACATAATCCTGTGTGAGCTCCAGCATGTTGGTTTGGTCAGGACCCAGCAGCTACGCAGAGCTTAGTGTTGTTGTGTTCCTCAAACCATTCTTGAATTCATCAGACCAAACCACCTTCTTCCATTGCTCCATGGTCCAGTTTTGATGCTCACATACCCATTGTAAGTTTTTGTAAGCTTTTGGCTGTGGACACGGGCCAGCAAGGCACCCTGATCAGTCTGTGGCTACGCAGCTCCATACAAAGCAGCAAACTGCAATGCAATGTGTGTTCTGACACCTATCAGTACCAGCATTAACTTTTCAGGAATTCAAGCCTTTCTTCCCCACGTGCATCAATGAGTTTTGACCACCTATGACCTTGTCTCCAGTTTGACAGTTTTCTTTCCTTGGACCACTGCAGATTGGGAACATCCCACAACCGTTGCAGTTTTTGAGTTCCTCTGACTAAGCCATTGCAATTTGGTCCTTGTCAAAGGAGCTCAAATCCTAATGCCGCGTACACACGATCATTATTCACGGCGGTTAAAAAACCACCGTGAATAATGTCATTTAAAAACGGGGGAACAGCTTGTTTCCCACACACGGTCGTTTTTCACGTCATTTTTTCTCTTGACGAGAAAAACGACCGTCTGTGGGCTCCGCGGCAGTGTTTCCCTATGGGAAACACTGCCGCGGAAAACATGTCGAAAAAAACGACGAGAAAAATTAGAACATGTTCTAATTTTTCTCGTCGTTTTTAATGCCGTTTTTCTCGTCAAAAAAAACGACAGAAAGCCCACAGACTATCGTTTTTCTCGTCGAATGGGAAAAATGGCGTTTTTTTTTGACGAGAAAAAGGCCGTGTGTACGCGGCATTATGCTTGCCCATTTTTCCTGCATTCAACATATCAACTTCAAGGACAACATGTTCACTTCCTGCCCAATATACGGCTTTTAGGTGTCATTTTAACTACCCATCAGTGGCCATAATGTTATGCCTGATCAGTGTATGTATGTCTGTATGCATGCGTGTGTGTGTGTATAGATGTAGATCAGTGTGTTTATATTATATACACACATATACACACACACACACACACACACACACACACACACAGTATCTCACAAAAATGAGTACACCCCTCACAATTTTATAAATATTTTATTACATCTTTTCATGTGACAACACTGAAGATATTACACTTTGCTACAATGTAAAGTAGTGAGTGTACAGCTTGTATAACAGTGTAAATTTGCTGTCCCCTCAAAATAACTCAACACACAGCCAATAATGTCTAAACAGCTGGCAACAAAAGTGAGTACACCCCTCACTCTTACAAATTGGGCCCAAAGTGTCAATATTTTGTGTGGCCACCATTATTTTCCAGCACTGCCTTAACCCTCTTGGGCACGGAGTTCACTAGAGCTTCACAGGTTGCCACTGGAGTCCTCTTCCACCCCTCCATGACAACATTACAGAGCTGGTGGATGTTAGAGACCTTGTGCTCCTCCACCTTCCGTTTGAGGATGCCCCACAGATGCTCAATAGGGTTTAGGTCTGGAGACATGCTTGGCCAGTCCATCGCCTTTAACCTCAGCTTCTTTAGCAAGGCAGTGGTCCTCTTGGAGGTGTGTTTGGGGTCGTTATGTTGGAATTCTGCCCTGCGGCAAAGTCTCTGAAGGGAGGGGATCATGCTCTGCTTCAGTATGTGACAGTACATGTTGGCATTCATGGTTCCCTCAATAAACTGTAGCTCCCCAGTGCCGGCGTCCTATCATTCTGGGTCCCCTATCAGATAGTGCCCGGGTTGGACTGTGCATGTGCAGTCCGATATCACGGAAATCTCCAAAACTAAAACATCTGTTCAATCAGCTGTTGTTGGAGCATGCGCAGTTAACACGGCGCTCGCTCCCGCCGCTCGTTCTATCAGATGGGGGACCCATCTCGATAGAACAGTGCTGGCCGCGCTCACTCAAATAAAAGGGGTGGGTGTATTATCTCTGATTGCGCATGTGCAGTCCAACCTGGGCACTATCTGATAGGGGACCCAGAATGTTACAACACCGGCAGCACTCATGCAGCCTCAACCATGATACTCCCACCACCATGTTTGACTGTAGGTAAGACACACTTGTCTTTGTACTCCTCACCTGGTTGCTGCCACACACCCCTGACACCATCTGAACCAAATAAGTTTATCTTGGTCTCATCAGACCACAGGACATGGTTCCAGTAAGCCATGTCCTTAGTCTGCTTGTCTTCAGCAAACTGTTTGCAGTCTTTCTTGTGCATCATCTTTAGAAGAGGCTTCCTTCTGAGATGACAGCCATGCAGACCAATTTGATGCAGTGTGTGGCGTATGGTCTGAGCACTGATAGGCTGACCCCCAACCCCTTCAACCTCTGCAGCAATTCTGGCAGAACTCATATGTCTATTTCCCAAAGACAACCTCTGGATATGACGCTGAGCACGTGAACATAACTTCTTTGATCGACCATGGCGAAGACTGTTCTGAGTGGAACCTGTCCTGTTAAACCGATGTATGGTCTTGGTCACAGTGCTGCAGCTCAGTTTCAGGGTCTTGGCAATCTTCTTATAGCCTATGCCATCTTTATGTAGAGCAACAATTCTTTTTTTTTAGATCCTCAGAGTTCTTTGCCATGAGGTGCCATGTTGAACTTCCAGTGACCAGTATGAGAGAGTGAGAGCGATACCACCAAACTTAATACACCTTCTCCCCATTAACAACTGAGACCTTGTAACACTAACGAGTCACATGACACAGAGGAGGGAAAATGGCTAATTGGGCCCAATTTGGACATTTTCACTTCGGGGTGTACTCACTTTTGTTACCAGCGGTTTAGACATTAATGGCTGGGTGAGTTTTTTTGAGGGGACAGCAAATTTACACTGTTATACAAGCTGTACACTCACTACTTTACATTGTAGCAAAGTGTAATTTCTTCAGTGTTGTCACATGAAAAGATATAATAAAATATTCACAAAAATGGGAGGGGTCTACTCAATTTTGTGAGAATATATATTATATATATATATATATATATATATATATATATATAAAGAGTGTGTCAATGGGAATGTTTAATCATTCTTCCAGAAGCGCATTTGTTAGGTCAGGCTCTGATGTTGGATGAGAAGGCCTGGCCCACAGTCTCCATTCTAATTCATCCCAAAGGTGTTCTATCGGGTTGAGGTCAGGACTCTCTGCAGACCAGTCAAGTTCCTCTACCCCAAGCTCGCTCATCCATGTTTTTATGGACCTTACTTTGTGTACTGTTGGAACAGGAAGGGAAGATCCCCAAACTTTTTCCATAAAGTTGGCAGCATGAAATTGTCCAAAATGTCTTGGTATGCTGACACCTCAAGAGTTCCCTTCATTGGAACTAAGGGGCCAACCCCAACCCCTGAAAAACAACTGCACACCACAATCCCCCCTCCACTAAATGATTTGGACCAGTGCACAAAGCAAGGTCCATTAAGACATGGATAAGCGAGTTTGGGGAGGAGGAACTTGACTGGCCTGCACAGAGTCCTGACCTCAACCCGATAGAACACCTTTGGGATGAATTAGAGCAGAGACTGCAAGCCAGGCCTTCTCATCCAACATCATTTGTCATGTGCACAGAGGTGGATTAAAGTGAAGATTTCTGGTTTACAGCATCTTATTCACCATACATTGGACTATTATATTGTTCACAATCACTACAGATTGGACTATTCACCACTAATTTATTGTTCCATAAGTATATTGTTTAGCAATTGTATTTAGGGATGCACCGAAATTTCGGCCACCGAAACATATCGGCCGAAAATGGCTCTTTCGGCAAAAAGCCGAAAAAGAAAATAGGCCGATACTGGAGCCGAAAATGGGGAGGGGTCTGGGCTCCTCCCCCTGCCGCCGCCCATTACGGGGGTGTCGTTGGGGAGGGGAGAGCCGCTGCCACCTGGTGATTAGAGCGCCGGGAACATAACAGCTTTCATTTCCATAGCTGTGTGTTCCCTGCGGCGCACCATCACATACAGCCCCTCCTCTTTGTCTGGGCACTTTGATAGATAGATCAACCATCAAATCCCGGCTCTCCTCTCTCTTCCCCTGCACAGGTAGGCTGAACTGGGGACACAGGCTGGCTGAACTGGGGACACAGGCTGGCTGAACTGGGGACACAGGCTGGCTGAATTGGGGACACAGGCTGGCTGCATCTGACGGGCACTGGTGAGGCTGCATTGATCTCCTGTACACCATCTGCAGTCTCTGACCATCTCCTGTACCATGGCCCCAGTCTCTGGCCATCTCCTGTACCATGGCCCCAGTCTCTGGCCATCTCCTGTACCATGGCCCCAGTCTCTGGCCATCTCCTGTACCATGGCCCCAGTCTCTGGCCATCTCCTGTACCATGGCCCCAGTCTCTGGCCATCTCCTGTACCATGGCCCCAGTCTCTGGCCATCTCCTGTACCATGGCCCCAGTCTCTGGCCATCTCCTGTACCATGGCCCCAGTCTCTGGCCATCTCCTGTACCATGGCCCCAGTCTCTGGCCATCTCCTGTACCATGGCCCCAGTCTCTGGCCAACTCCTGTACCATGGCCCCAGTCTCTGGCCATCTCCTGTACCATGGCCCCAGTCTCTGGCCATCTCCTGTACCATGGCCCCAGTCTCTGGCCATCTCCTGCACCATGGCCCCAGTCTCTGGCCATCTCCTGTACCATGGCCCCAGTCTCTGGCCATCTCCTGTACCATGGCCACAGTCTCTGGCCATCTCCTGTACCATGGCCACAGTCTCTGGCCATCTCCTGTACCATGACCCCAGTCTCTGGCCATCTCCTGTACCATGCCCCCAGTCTCTGGCCATCTCCTGTACCATGCCCCCAGTCTCTGGCCATCTCCTGTACCATGTCCCCAGTCTGTGACCATCTTCTGTAATGTGTCTGCAGTCTCTGACAATCTCCTGTACCATGTCCCCAGCCTCTGACCATCTCTATGTATAAAAATATTTTATTAAAACAAACAGTCACTTTCGGTATCGGTGCTGTTTCGGTATCTGTTTTCAGGATCAAAGCAGATTTATTTTCAGTATCAGTTTTGGCACCAAAAAACCAATTCGGTGCATCCCTAATTGTAATAATTATGTATATTCATCTAGATCATATATTTTTATTTATGTGATTGGGAATCCATGTGGAGTTTAGAGCACATTCACTTTATTGAGGATTGGTATATTCCTTTGAGCACCTAATACACTGGCCATCTATGTCAGGTCATAGATTATATCCATTGGCACTTTATGTTCATTCAGCGCTGCACTCATTTGTTATCTGTCTTCTCATCCAACATCAGTGCCTGACCTCACAAATGCGCTTCTGGAAGAATGGTCAAACATTCCCATAGACACACTCCTAAACCTTGTGGACAGCCCTCCCAGAAGAGTTGAGGATGTTATAGCTGCAAAGGGTGGGCCAACTCAATATTGAACCCTACGGACCAAGACTGGGATGCCATTAAAGTTCATGTACGTGTAAAGGCAGGTGTCCCAATACTTTTGGCAATATATTGTATACACACACACACTTGTTCTGGGCCAGTGACCAAGAACGTATTGAAACCAGAAGTTCAGCATAAACAGCCAGTTTAAAGTACAACTAAAGGGCAAAACTTTTTTTTTTTTGTTATGGATAAAGTGGAGAAAGATTCAAACTGTCAGTTTCTGTTGCTGTCTATGCCACCATTAAATGAGATATCATTGAAAGTAAAAGAAAATCCCACATTTTGGGTTGACCCCTGAAAAGTAATAAAAAGGTAAAATCTTCCAATAGGGACACTAGTTCTGGTGAGCTGGGGGTCCCTAAGAAATTCCCCTAATTTGCAGGGATTTCCTCTCACTTCCTGATTGGCTATGGGACAGGAAGTTAAGGGAAATCTCCCTTGCTTTGCTCAAAATGAAAAAAAAGTTATGTAAAGCCTATAGTTCTGCTTTAAGTACAAGTCAGAAATGCAAGCCCCTATGGTTCTGTTATCTTTAACTCTTTCATTGCCAGGTCCATACGGCACACGGACCTCATTTCTCCTTCTGCTATAAGCTCATGGTCACTTCAATGACCATGAGCTTATAGTCAAACTGTTCAGCAGACTCTGCTAAACAAAACAATAGCTGTAATTAGTAGCTACCAGGTCGCTGATCAGAGCTAATCACCTAAAAAGACAGCACCCCCCTGCCATCGCCGCTTCCTTGCCTCTCTCCCATCGCTTCCTGTCCTCCACTTCTCCTGCTGCACTAAACTAAAATGCCTCCCCTACCCTCCCTAACTGTCCTCTTCCTCCACCACTGAACCCACCAGGGCTGATTGCCACCCCCAGCACAAGTTAACAATCCCCCCTCTGCCAGCATGGATCCCTGTGGAGCCCATGAAATTGCCGGCATCCCCCGTGGCCACTCCCGCCGGCAATTGCACTTAAGAACTCTACAAAAGCCTCCCCCTTCAGTGTCCCGCCCCCCCCTCCCCATGCAGCTTTGCTGCCAGGTATTCCCTCCACCTGCTCCCGTCGGGTGTAGCTGCTGCCCGGGGACTCAGTAGCCTTCAGGATGGAGAGTGGGAAGAGACTGGTAAACGTGTGTGAGCAAGCGGATTCCGTTCCACAGAGGCGCTCGTGTGAAAGGGGCCCAAGGGTGGAATTAGACATGCATCTAAATCTCTCTTGCCCCTGAAGCCTAATCCGTGTTCGGATCGCGCTCCAGAGGCTACTGACAAGCAGTGAGAAAGTGATACAACGCCTCTTCATTACTTGTTTTAACCCCCTTTTTTGGCGACAAATGCACTACAATCGCATGCATTGCACGCAGTTGTGGGGCGCTTGCAGCGCTTCCCTATTGACCTGAATTTTTCGTGTCCGGAAGGAGGCATCACTACAAGTCAGGTCAACTGTGCCACGGACGCGAAGCAATGCACCCACAGCATGTAAACACGGGGGGGGGCAGTTGGTGGGCGGCAGAAACACGGCTCAACTGCACATTTTTACTGCCCCCCCACCGCAAGTGTAAACAAAGCCTAAAGCCTCATTCATGCGGGACATACTACAGCTAGGTAGTACACTATTTTTTCACTATAGCACTTTAAAATGCATTAAGATAAAAAGCCTTCTGGGTGCAGCAGCCTCCCCAGCACCCCCCTAATACCTGAGCCCCATACCTGTCCAGCGATGTCCACGAGTCCCTCGGCCGTCCGGGACTCTCCCTTCTGATTGGCTGAGACACAGCAGCGGCGCCACTGGCTTCCACGGCTGTCAAAGTCTGTTAGCCAATCAGGAGAGAGAGGGGGCAGGGCCACTTTATGTATATAATGGTTTACATCACAGGTGGCAAACACAAGGCCCGCGGGCCGAATCCGGCACGCCAGGCCTTGTCATGTGGCCCGCACAGCAGCCTCCGGCCGCTACCTCTTATTCTCACTGCTTCGTTTTTCTCTGCCAGGTATCCCAAGCAACAAAGGAAAAAACATCCGCCTCCTCAGTCCCACGAGCAGCGCGGCTTTGTATTAGCGCATGCGCGGCCGGTCTCCATGAGAACAAGAGTAAACATCTCCCCCTCCACCTCCGCTCTGTCTCCACCCCGCCTCACCTTTGCTTACGCTGCCACTCTGTCTCCGCCTCCACCCCCGCCTCCGCTCTCTCGCCTCCTCAATCCCTCCAGCGACGCCGGCTTTTTTGCGAGCTGAGCACATGCGCGGTCAGCCCAGCATAGTGGCAGAGATTGCTGACAGCTTCAGGTAGGAAGGCAAGAGAGTACAGATGTGAGGAAAGTTGGGGGGGGCACTGTGGAGGGAGATGTGTGCAGAGGTGGGGGGATGGGAGGAGAGTGATGGGTGCAGAGGTCAGAACCCAGGAGGAGGGGTGGAAATTAGATATTGCACAGTGCATAGTACACTCCTGACCCCTCCACTCTGTACGTAGCGCAATCCTGACCCCTGCACTCTCTGCGTAGCGCAATCCTGACCCCTGCACTCTCTGCGTAGCGCAATCCTGACCCCTGCACTCTCTGCGTAGCGCAATCCTGACCCCTGCACTCTCTGCGTAGCGCAATCCTGACCCCTGCACTCTCTGCGTAGCGCAATCCTGACCCCTCCACTCTGTATGTAGCGCAATGATAATAAAGAGTAGATACATAGTCCAACAGATACAACCGGCCCTTTGAGGGAAACCATACTGCTGATGCAGCCCCCCATGAATTTGAGTTTGACACCCCTGGTTTACATGATACGATTTGCAAATAATAGGATTTTTATAACAGCTTACCTGTAAAATCCTTTTCTTGGAGTACATCACGGGACACAGAGCGACATAGTCATTACTATGTGGGTTATATAGATACCTTCAGGTGCTGGCACTGGCAACTTCCAAAACCGGAAGTACCCTGCCCTATATAAGCCCCTCCCATCCGGGAGTACCTCAGTTTTGTAGCAAAGCAATAAGTGTCCCCAAAAGAGGGGTGGGAGCTCTGTGTCCCGTGATGTACTCCAAGAAAAGGATTTTACAGGTAAGCTGTTATAAAAATCCTATTTTCTTTCTCGTACATCACGGGACACAGAGCGACATAGTCATTACTATGTGGGATGTCCTAAAGCAATGCCCAATGAGGGGGGGGGATACACCATACATAAGCTGAGCGCCATCAGACATGAGGATCTTTTGCGGCCTGCAACACACTGCGCCCAAAGGCGACATCCTCCTGACTTCTAACGTCCACCTGGTAGAACCTAGTAAACGTGTGTACTGAAGACCATGTTGCGGCCTTACAGACCTGAGCCAGGGAGGCCTGGTGATGCACTGCCCATGAAGTTCCAACTGCTCTCGTGGAGTGCGCCCTAACTTTGAATGGAGGCGGTCTCCTTCTCAAGCCATAGGCTTGCATTATGACCTGTCGAATCCACTTGGCTAAAGCAGATTTTGACGCTGCCTGACCCTTTCTGGGGCCTTCCGGCAGAATAAACAAAGTATCCGTTCTGCGAATCTGAGCAGTGGCTTTTAGATAAGCTTTAACTGCTCTTACTACATCCAAAGAATGCAATAACTTTTCCTCTACCGAACTAGGTTTGGGGAAAAAAAGAAGGAAGAACCACATCTTGGTTCAAATGAAACCTCGATACCACCTTAGGAAGAAAGGACGTAACACTACTCTGTCCTTATGGATAACCAGATATGGCTCTTTACAGGACATAGCTGCTAATTCCGACACTCTTTTAGCCGAACAAATGGCTACTAGAAAGATCAATTTCCTGGTGAGAAGAACCAAGGAAATATGCTGTAATGGTTCAAATGGTTGTTTCTATAGAACCGACAGAACCAGGTTTAGATCCCATGGACATATGGGAATATTAACCGGGGGACTAATACGCATCACTCCTTGTATAAAGGCTTTGACTAGTGAATGCGAAGCCAAGGGCCTTTGAAAAAATATTGACAAGGCCGAAATCTGACCCTTGATAGTACTCAAGGCAAGCTTCCTATCTACAGCCCACTGTAGGAAGTCCAGAATCCTACCTATTACGTACTTACGTGGATGCCATTTCTTGGCCTCACACCACACGATGTACGCCTTCCAGATTCTATAGTAGATCTGCCTGGATACCGGCTTCCTGGCATTGATCATGGTAGATACCACAGGATTAGAGAGCCCTCTCTTTTTTAGAATGTGGGCTTCAATAGCCAGGCCGTCAAACCTAGGGCTGGTAAGGAAGGGTGGTATATCGGTCCTTGCAAAAGCAGGTCCGGACGACGTGGGAGAGTTCAAGGACTCCCCACTGACATTTTTACAATGTCCGCGTACCATGCTCTTCGGGGCCATGCTGGAGCCACCAGAATCACTGGTTTCTTTTCTACCCTGATTCTGCGGAGTAATCGAGGTAACAATTGTGGCGGTGGGAATGCATATATCAGCTTGAACTGATCCCAAGGGAACACTAGGGCATCCGAGCCGCAAGCTAGGGGATCCCTTGTCCGAGAGACAAACCTGTCCCCTTTGCGTTGAATCTGGATGCTAGCAGATCTACATCCGGTGTTCCCCACCGCTGACATATTGTCCGGAAAACCTCGGGGTGAAGGGACCATTCCCTTGGGCATAATTGTTGGCGACTTAGAAAGTCTGCCTTCCAATTCTCCACTCCTGGAATGAATACCGCGGATATGGCTGGGACATATCTTTCTGCCCATTTCAGGATGTAATTTACTTCCCTCTGGGCTGCACGACTCCTGGTGCCACCCTGATGATTGATATATGCCACTGCTGTGGCATTGTCTGTTTGAATTCTGACAGGGGACCCTTGCAGTTTGGATGTCCATGCTACTAGGGCATACCGGGCTGCTCGTATCTCTAAGAGATTGATGGGCAGGGCTTTTTCTGCATCCGACCATCTGCCCTGGAGAGACCATTGCTCCAGTACTGCTCCCCAGCCTATAAGGCTGGCATCTGTAGTGACCACCTTCCAAGAAATCGGACTGAAGGATTTTCCTTTTTCCAGATTCTGGGGAACCCACCACCAACGGAGGCTCTTGCGAACGGAAGGGGACAAGGACATTGGTAAGTCTAGGGCCTGAACTTTTTTGTTCCAGGCTGACAGTATGGCCCTTTGCAAATTCCTTAAATGGAATTGACCGTAGGGTACTGCTTCGAATGATGCCACCATTTTTCCCAGCAGCCTCATGCCCAGGCGTATGGACGGCTGTCTTTTTGTACCCACTAGGTGGATCAAATCTCTCAAAGACAACACCTTTCCTCGAGGCAAGAATATTTTTCTCTGGCCTGAATCCAGCCTTAGCCCCAAGTATTCCAGACTTTTGACTGGTTTTAGGGCTGACTTGTCTCGGTTGATAATCCAACCGTGAGATTCCAGATACTTGATTGTCTTGTGAACGACCACTTCTAGTTTTTTCACTGAGTGGTCTATCAGCAACAAGTCATCTAGATATGCCATTATCATTACACCTTGTGTTCTTAGATTGGCCAATAAAGGGCCAGAATTTTTGTAAACACTCGTGGTGCTGTGGCCAGACCGACGGTAAGGCTCTGAACTGAAAATGGCGCCCTTCTACTGCAAAGCATCGAAATTTTTGTGGACTGGAAAGATGGGAATGTGCAAATAAGCATCTTTGATGTCGATCGCGGCTAACCATTCCTCCCCTTGTAGGGCAGTGGCCACCGATCGGATCGACTCCATCCGATAAGTCCTGATATACAGGAATTTGTTTAGCCCTTTTAGAATTAATATGGGCCTCACGTCCCCGTTTGCTTTGGGACTGTAAGGAGGTTTGAGTAAAACCCGAACCCCCATTCTTCCAGGGGAACCTCCATAATTACTCCTTGGAGCAATAGTTGTTCTAGTGCCAACAGGAGGGACTCTCTCTTCCGGGGATCCCTTGGCACGTTTGACCTCAAAAAATGGGAAGGAGGAGAGTCTTTTAACTCCAATCTGTATCCCAAACATACTGCGGAGAGCACCTATCTGTTCTGATCGTGTCCCGCCAGGTCTCTGCGAACAACTGGAGTCTTCCCCCCACCCGACTGAGTGGGGGCAACCCTTCAATGAATTTAACTTTGGGGGAGGTTTTGTACCTCTCCTGACCCAGGGTTTCTCATTACCCTGCGATTGTCCCTGATTTTTACCCCCGGGATTTGACCGAGGAGGCCGTCGGAACTGTTTCACAGCCGATGCCCCAGGGACTGGAGAAGCAGGCCTCTTAAAAGAGGGATCTCTAACTCTGTTTTTAACCGGAAAGAGTATTTTTACCGCTGGAAATTTTGTGGATATATTTGTCCAGGTCTTCCCTGAATAAGTGTTCACCATGAAATGGGACGCTAACCAGCCATTTTTTACAGGGAGCTTCAGCAGACCAGTTTTTGAGCCATAGAAGCCTACGCATATGTACTACAGACAGCGTAAGGCGGGAGGCCTGATGGATTGAATCCTTTATGGCGTCAACCGCAAAGCATAAGGCTCTAGGTAGATCAGCTAGGGCAAGGGCCTGCTGATCTGTCAAGTCCCTTAAGACCTGTTTCAACTGATCCTTCACTGCTTGGCAGACCCCAATAGCTGCCACTGCTGGTTGTGTCACCAAGCTTGCTGTAGAAAAAAGCAGATTTTCATAAGGACTCCAATTTTTTATCTATTGGGTTCTTGAACATTTGGACATTATCCACTGGACATGTCAGTGATTTATACACACAAGAGATGGCTGCGTCCACTGTAGGGACCTTCCATTTTTTTGATGAACTTATCCTCCATGGGATAGACCACCGGAAATCTCTTGGGGGGAGTAAATATTTTCTCAGGATGTTCCCAATCCTGGTAAATGAGCCCTTCCAGTAAAGGGTGAAGTGGAAAAGAACAGACAGTCTGGGGGCTGGCGACCCCAACGAGGAGACAGTAGTGGTTGATGGTTCCGCAAGGTGCATTTTAAATGCTGATCGGACCATGTTAGTCAGAGACTGAACCCATAATCTTTCAGCTTGAGATGCTGAGAAAGGTTCCTCCACTATAACAGAATCAACCTCATCCTGATCCCCTTCAGGCAGGTCGATCCCTGTATGGGACTGTTGCTCTGCTAACAGGCACTCTGAAGGAGGAGACGGAGATCGGGCGTGCTTTCCCTGTGACAGGGAGGCAGCGATCAATGTTGACAATCTCTCTCTAATCCTCCCAGAGCTGAGGAAAAAACCTCCTCTGTTACATACACAGGAGCAGGTGAACTGAGGACAGCCACAGTACCAAGTACCCCTGCAGGGTCTCTACGGTCACTTACCTCTGAATTTTCAGGGGAGACTGGTGCAGCAGAAGCATGCCCAAGATCCTCAGAGCCCGATGAGACCCCCTTCGCTTCCTGGAAGATTCAGTTCCGGAGCTTCTGAACGGCATATTCCTAAGCCCAAAGCTGAGGTATTCCAGCCGTAATACACCACTTTTACTGAGAATAGTCTAGCACAATTGCTGCTATATAACAGTTGGTGTCTACTAAAGTGCCTTTCTAGGGGATGCCTGCATCAACCGCCTCTGTGTGCCTTTTTACTGTTGCTAGCTCTGTCTGTGCACTTCAATAGCCAGCTGTGATTGTGCTTTAAAACACGCTGGACGCCCGCACATGCGCAGCAGCGCCGCGGCGCACACCGAGCGTCATCCACCCGCTCCGCCCCTTTTTCCAGATCGCCTCTATATATAGAGGCGCGTGCTCTCGCACGCGGACACGTGCGCCTTCGGCGCTCTTTTTTGAAAAAAATAAGGAGCTAGATGGGAGCCAGGGTCCCTGCCGCAGGGCCCGGGGATGGATGAGCGCAGCAACAGGGCAGAGGAGACAGCTTCCCAGCAGAGCAGCAGAGAACTTACCAACTGCCTGGATTTGATTTTGGAAGAAAAAAATCCACATTTACAAGAAAAAAGAACCATAGCGGCCTCTAGTGTTTAACACAGGTACCGCGGTCTTACTTTTTTTTTTTTTTTTTTTTCTTGCCTACTATTAAAATTTTTACATTTTCTCAGTAGTAACAGGCATGCACAGAATATTAGCGGGAATACCTTAGGTAACAGGAAGAAAGACAAAATAGGCTTGGGGGTCCCCCAATAGAACCAAGTTCCTGAGGGCCCCCACTTACCTTTTCCTCGCCGCAGGACTCTGTTTGGTCCACAGAAGCCCAAACTTCACCTATCACGGCAAGCATTGTAATTAAACCTTCAGGGACCGGGTTCCCAAGGATTCCACTCCCCTGGACCTGTATAGCACCCTGCACAGAAAACATCTTGGTCGTGGGTATGACCAGAGCTCTGGATCCCAGGGTCCAGCCCTCCTAAGAGAGGCATTACAGGCAAAACCTTGCTCTTCTCTTTGCAAGGCCCGGGTACCGACCGTTTAGCTATGAAGCTTTTTTGGTCGGATCCGGAATAGCTTACTGAGGCCCAAAAGAACCTGTACGCAAGCTCAGTGAAAAACACATGTTACTTCTTGGCCAACACCTTAGACACTGGCAAAAAACTGAGGTACTCCCGGATGGGAGGGGCTTATATAGGGGAGGGTACTTCCGGTTTTGGAAGTTGCCAGTGCCAGCACCTGAAGGTATCTATATAACCCACATAGTAATGACTATGTCGCTCTGTGTCCCGTGATGTACGAGAAAGAAAATACTCTTTTGAATTCATTTTATAGCACATTTTTTGTCTCACTCCCAATACGTTGGCACTAAAAGTGTTACTATTGTAGTTATTTAAAAATATTGTATTGCATATTATTTTATGGCACATTTTTTGTCTCACTCCCAACACGTTTGCACTTCCATATAAGAGCACACGGCTTCCCACACTCAATGTTGTTACAAAAGTAATTAAAAGTGGTTGTAAACCCCAAACAAATAAAAAATATAAAAAAAAATATAAAAAAACATGCAAAAGCATAATGAGCTAGTATGACTAGCATACTAGCTCATTATGAATTACTTACCTTAGATCGAAGCCGTCCTCGTCTTCCCCTCCAGCCGCAGACATCTTTCCTGGAGGTTAATTCCGGGTATCGCCACTCCGGCGCTGTGATTGGCCAGAGCGGCGATGACGTCACTTTGCGCATGCGCGCGGGAGCCGTCTAAGCCGGCATTATCAATTCAGAAAACCGGCATTCTCAGTGCGCCTGCGCCGATCTCTATGGCGCGCATGCGCCGTAGACATCGGTGCATTCTTTTTGGCAAATATCTCCTAAAGCGTGTAGGTTTAGGAAATATTGCAAACACTTACAGGTAAGCCTTAATCTAGGCTTACCTGTAGGTGAAAGTTGTTTAGGAGGGTTTACTTCCATTTTAAAACATTGCAACAAAATAATTACACAGATGCATATAACTACAATAGTAACACTTTATTGAACTCATACAAGAAAAAGAAAAAAACTAATAGTTTCACCTTGCACAGCGCTGTCATCCTGTTGAATGCCTACAGCCAGGCAGTGTTTATCTGCACAGGGATGCACAGGTGCTCCGTGCATTCCCGATGCAGACCATCACAGCAGCAGCTGCACGGGAATGTGCAGGTGTTTTGTGCATTTCTGTGCAGGCAGTCCCTATCAATCCATATCAATTGGGATGCAGCAGCTGCATGGACACAGCCACTGTTCCCAACTACCCAACCAATCCATGTGGGTGCATGTACCTAAACTCACGCGGTCTGTGTTTGGGGCCATGCACCTACACATGCACGGATGTCAGACCTGTCCTTGCAGCCGCTCCGTCCAAACTGACACGAATAGGACTGCCTGCACAGGGATGCAAAGAACACCTGTGCAGATAAACACAGCCCCCCCCCATGGGCGTACGCTTTAGTACATCCCATGTGAATCAGGCTTTAGTAGGAATTTAGCAAGAGTTTTGTAAATTCTGCTGTGTTTAGGTGTGCAAATAAGGATTTTAGTGCTTTCAGAAAATATATGGCTTTGGGGGTCTTTTGCAAACTCAGAAAGCTGTAAGGGTAAAATGAAAAACATCCAGATTTTTAGAGAAATTTCGTTATTTAGATCTTTTGCATACGTTCAATTTTCACCATTTCGCAAAAAGGCGCAATTTAAAATGTACAAATATTTGTTATTTATGAGCTCCATACAGGTTTAGCTTTTATATTAAGTAGGAATTTTGTAAAAGTTGCTATGTCTGTATATGCTAGTAATGATATTTTTTGCGAAAATATTGTTTTGATAAACTTTTGCACAAATATCATGAGCCCTCAGTAGCACCTTCTTTTTATTCTACTGATCACGTACTTTCAGAAAATATATAGTTAGGGGGGTCTTTTATCAACTCTGAAAGCTATAAGTGAAAAATAAAAAATAAACTATTTTGCGTATATTCAATTTTTACCATTTTGCAAAAAGGTGTAATTTCAAATTTACAATTATTTATTTTTTAATACCTCAATACAGGTTATGCGTTTATACTAAGTAGGAATTGTGTAAATTGTGCCGTGTTTTTATCCGCTAATAATGATTTTAGTGTATTTTTAGCGAAAATACATTTGTGCAAATACCGCAGGGCCCTAAAAATCAGTAGCACCTTCTTTGTATTCTACTGGTCATGTGCTTTTGGGGTCTTTTACACACTCTGAAAGCTGTAAAAGGGAATATGAAAACCTTCATATTTTTTGAGAAATTTGGATATTTACATTTTTGTGTGCTGTCAAGTTTCAACATTTCACCAAAAATTAACAATGAGCAGATAAAAAAAACATGCATATATGTGTATCTGGGCAGTAACACACAGTATTAGCGTACTTCACTCTGGATGAAGGAGCACAGGGGCATCTTTGGATAGCAGCATTGTAAGTCGGGGGGGGGGTGAAGTGTTAGATCCGCTAGCAAATTTAGATACACAAGCAAAACGGAAGCCAACCTTCAGCTCACATTTTATAAGAAGTTACAGCAAATGTTTTTTTTCTTTCGGGATAAAGGTTTTACATGAATAATTGCTGATCATTTTAAGCACTGCTGTCAGCGGTAAAGGTTTTGTGCTCATCCCTGTAACTGGATACATATGCTAGAGAGCTTGTTCTATTGCTCAGACCACCAGGTGAAAACATGAGAAAGAAAGCCTAAAAAAGAAAACAAGTGCAGCCATCACATCTAAGAATTGGTATGTTGCACTTTAATAAACGATTGCATTTGGGTTTAATACCACTTTTAATATTACAACTAGATCTTGTCTCTACCACAGCCTGTGATTGGACAGTAAAAGAGAAGCAGGAGGGCAATGAACACATTTCTTTGTCACTCTGTTCTCTCATTCTGTTCGCCAGTCATCCACGGGAAGCTGTGCATGTGTCTTGACTCGCAAGATACATCACACTTGTTCAAGGTGATGGCGAATAAAAACATATACACATGGCTAGGTAGGCTCTGGAGACCAAGCTGCATCTGCAACTTTTGCTATATTTGCTGCTACACCATTAAATAACAGAGCTATACAAATCCGGGATACAACATTGGTTAAAAATGGTTAGCAGAGGGACAGTAGTGTTAGAGCAATTGTTATCTACCATTGGAGCTTTGATATCACCTAAACTCTGATAGATGTCATTTTAGCCATAGTAGTTTTGATTGCAGCAGAAGATACAACATAACATTTTAACTGAAGTAATGAGTCTCTGAAGCTTGGATGACTTCCCTTTATAAGGATCTGCAGATTTTCAGTAAGACCCCTTTCACACTGGGGCGGGAGGTGCGTCAGCAGTAAAGGCCGCTATTCGGCTGCTAGCGGTGCGGTTTTACCCCTCGCTAGCGGCCGAAAAAGGGTTAAAAACCCCCGCCAAGCGCCTCTGCAGAGGTGCTTTGCCGGTGGTATAGCCGTGGTGTCCCATTGCTTTCAATAGGCAGGAGCGGTGGAGGAGCGGTAAACACACCGCTCCAAAGATGCTGCTAGCAGGACTTTTTTTACCATCCTGCTAGTGCACCGCTCCAGTGTGAAAGCCCTCGGGCTTTCACATTGGAGAAACAGCAGCCACTGTTTCAGGTCGGTTTGCAGGCGCTATTATTAGCGCAATAGCGCCTGCAAACCGCCCCAGTGTGAAAGGGGTCTAAGCGAAGTTTCATATTTCTCCAGTCATATTTCTGAAAATTTTAAGCCAGCAGCTACAAAAACTGCGTTCCTAAGACCCCTTTCACACTGGGGCGGTTTGCAGGCGCTATTGCGCTAAAAATAGCGCCTGCAAACCGACCTGAAACAGCAGCTGCTGTTTCTCCAGTGTGAAAGCCAAGGGCTTTCACACTGGAACGGTGCACTAGCAGGATGGTAAAAAAAGTCCTGCTAGCAGCATATTTGGAGCGGTGAAGGAGCAGTGTTGTTTACTGCTCCTCCACCGCTCCTGCCCATTGAAAGCAATGTGACACCGCGGCTATACCGGCAGCAAAGTGCCTCTGCAGAGGCACTTTGCGGTGGTTTTTAACCCTTTTTCGGGCCACTAGCGGGGGGTAAAACCGCACCGCTAGCGGCCAAATAGCGCAGCGAAATTGGCGGTAAAGCGCTGCTAAAAATAGCAGCGCTTTACCGCCGACGCACCTCCGCGCCATTAAGAAAGGAGCCTTAAACTGGGAGAACTTCCACTCGGATCGCCTAGGCACAGTGGACTTTGATTTTTCAGGTGAAGATAGACAATGCAATGTATGAGAGGTAGTTCAAATTTAAAGTCCTAAGTATCTTGCTAAATTCTAATCTGTATGTCTACTGCTGTTAAAGTGCACATATAGTCCAAAAACATTATTTTTTATTTTTGGATAGGGTAAAGCAGCCTTTTTCAACAGGGGTGCCTTGAGGTTTCTTCAGGGGTGCCTTGGCAAAATGCCTAAATATTTCCCAAAAATGTACACTAGCCAACAGGTGGATCAAGCCTGCCTTTTAGTTACACAAAGCCACAGGTTTTTATTGTGCACCATTTCAACCTTCCAGGCACCAGCGCCCTAACAACCAATGATGTCATCGGTGTTGATCACCTGCACAGCATCCTTGTTTGACCTTCCCCTGCCCCCCTCCGTCAACACTGGGGTCAAATTAGCGGAGTGATGGAGAGAAACGAGAAACACTGGAATACTAGGTCGGTACTAGTGTGGAAAAGTGTAGTTGCTTTGGAGGAACAAAATACCTCTAATTTTGGGGGTCCTATGTGTGTCAATTCTACCGCATTATGTAAAAAATTAGGCCGATATAACACTGACCGCACCTCTGTCAGCTGAGAGAGAGAGAGAGAGAGAGAGAGAGAGAGAGAGAGAGAGAGAGAGAGAGAGAGACTGTCAAAATTGAGACTGGGTGGCCGGGACCCGGGATGGGTGGGACCCAGCTATTCAACACCTGCCAATGGGATGGGATTTGGGCAGGCCGCTACGTGTATGTGGCACGCCCCTTTCTTACTGGATAGCTGCTGGGTCCCGCCCACCTCCCACATCACGCTGAATTTGTCAGCTCCTCTTTCTCTCTCTCTCCATACAGTTTCACACACCGCGGCGCTGCAGAGAGCATTCAGTTTCACAGTTACACTATCGGCTGTGAAAGCTGCCATTGCCATCCAGTGCCACCTGCCAGTGCCAATTAGTGCCATCTGCCAGTGCCACCTGCCAGTGCCAATTAGTGCCACCTGCCAGTGCCATCCAGTGCTGCCTGTCAGTGCCAGTGCCATCACCCAGTGCCATCCAGTGCCACCTGCCAGTGCCAATTAGTGTCATCCAGTGCCACCTGCCAGTGCCAATTAGTGCCACCTGCCAGTGCCAACCAGTGCCACCTGCCAGTGCCAACCAGTGCCACATGTCAGTGCCAATTAGTGCCACCTGCCAGTGGCAACCAGTGCCACCTGCCGATCAGTGCCAACTAGTGCCACCTGCCGATCAGTGCCAACTAGTGCCACTTGCCAGTGCCACCTCTCAGTGCCACCTGCCAGTGCCAAACAGTGCCACCTGCCAGTGCCAAACAGTGCCACCTGCCAGTGCCAATTAGTGCACCTTGCCAGTGCCAATCAGTGCCACCTGCCAAGAATATAAAAACGGCCTAAAATATCGGCCGCATATATCGCCCATCGGCCGCCCCGATTTCTAAATATCGGCCAGAGAAAAACCCATATCAGTCGACCTCTACAGATAATGCTGCATTGTACTGTTGCTTACAGGAAATGTGGACATTTGTAAACAGAATAAGCAATCTCCTGTACCCAACATGCCTCAGTATCAAGGGCAAAACAAAGACAGAAAAAAGAGGGGTGGGACCTGCACCCCCCAGTGGGTTCCAAGATTAAGATTTTATGGCAAGTGCAAAAAATAGGATTTTTATAACAGCTTACCTGTAAAATCCTTTTCTTGGAGTACATCACGGAACACAGAGCGACATAGTCATTACTAATGGGTTATATAGATACCGTCAGGTGCTGGCACTGGCAACTTCCAAAACCGGAAGTACCCTCCCCTATATAAGCCCCTCCCATCCGGGAGCACCTCAGTTTTGTAGCAAAGCAATAAGTGTCCCCAAAGAGGGGCGGGAGCTCTGTGTCCCGTGATGTACTCCAAGAAAAGGATTTTACAGGTAAGCTGTTATAAAAATCCTATTTTCTTTCTCGTACATCACGGGACACAGAGCGACATAGTCATTACTAATGGGATGTCCTAAAGCAATGCCAAATGAGGGGGGGGGGGGATACACCATATATAAGCTGAGCGCTATCAGACATGAGGATCTTTTGCGGCCTGCAACACACTGCGCCCAAAGGCGACATCCTCCTGACTTCTAACGTCCACCTGGTAGAACCTAGTAAACGTGTGAACTGAAGACCATGTTGCGGCCTTACAGATTTGAGCCAGGGAGGCCTGGTGATGCACTGCCCATGAAGTCCCAACTGCTCTCGTGGAGTGCGCTCTAACTTTGAACGGAGGCGGTCTCCTTCTCAAGCCATAGGCTTGTATTATGACCTGTCGAATCCACTTGGCTAAAGTAGATTTTGACGCTGCCTGACCCTTTCTGGGGCCTTCCGGCAGAATAAACAAAGTATCCGTTCTGCGAATCTGAGCAGTGGCTTTTAGATAAGCTTTAACTGCTCTTACTACATCCAAAGAATGCAATAACTTTTCCTCTACCGAAGTAGGTTTGGGGAAAAAAGAAAGAAGAACCACATCTTGGTTCAAATGAAACCTCGATACCACCTTAGGAAGAAAGGCTGGATGAGGACGTAACACTACTCTGTCCTTATGGATAACCAGATATGGCTCCTTACAGGACATAGCTGCTAATTCCGACACTCTTTTAGCCGAACAAATGGCTACTAGAAAAATCAATTTCCTGGTGAGAAGAACCAAAGAAATATGCTGTAATGGTTCAAATGGTTGTTTCTGTAGAACCGACAGAACCAAGTTTAGATCCCATGGACATATGGGAATATTAACCGGAGGACTAATACGCATCACTCCTTGTATAAAGGCTTTGACTAGTGAATGCGAAGCCAAGGGCCTTTGAAAAAATATTGACAAGGCCGAAATCTGACCCTTGATAGTACTCAAGGCAAGCTTCCTATCTACAGCCCATTGTAGGAAGTCCAGAATCCTACCTATTACGTTTTTACGTGGATGCCATTTCTTGGCCTCACACCAGGCGATGTACGCCTTCCAGATTCTATAGTAGATCTGCCTGGATACCGGCTTCCTGGCATTGATCATGGTAGATACCACAGCATTAGAGAGCCCTCTCTTTTTTAGAATGTGGGCTTCAATAGCCAGGCCGTCAAACCTAGGGCTGGTAAGGAAGGGTGGTATATCGGTCCTTGCGAAAGCAGGTCCGGACGACGTGGGAGAGTCCAAGGACTCCCCACTGATATTTTACAATCTCCGCGTACCACGCTCTTCGGGGCCACGCTGGAGCCACCAGAATCACTGGTTTCTTTTCTACCCTGATTCTGCGGAGTAATCGAGGTAACAATTGTGGCGGTGGAAATGCATATATCAGCTTGAACTGATCCCAAGGGAACACTAGGGCATCCGAGCCGCAAGCTAGGGGATCCCTTGTCCGAGAGACAAACCTGTCCACCTTTGCGTTGAATCTGGATGCTAGAAGATCTACATCCGATGTTCCCCACCGCTGACATATTTGTCCAGAAAACCTCGGGGTGAAGGGACCCTTCCTCTGGGCATAATTGCTGGCGACTTAGAAAGTCCGCCTTCCAATTCTCCACTCCTGGAATGAATACCGCAGATATGGCTGGGACATATCTTTCTGCCCATTTCAGGATGTAATTTACTTCCCTCTGGGCTGCACGACTCCTGGTGCCCCCCTGATGATTGATATATGCCACTGCTGTGGCATTGTCTGATTGAATTCTGACAGGGGGACCCTTGGAGTTTGGATGTCCATGCTACTAGGGCATACCGGGCTCTCGTATCTCTAAGAGATTGATGGGCAGGGCCTTTTCTGCATCCGACCATCTGCCCTGGAGAGACTATTGCTCCAGTACAGCTCCCCAGCCTATAAGGCTGGCATCTGTAGTGACCACCTTCCAAGAAATCGGACTGAAGGATTTCCCTTTTTCCAGATTCTGGGGAACCAACCACCAACGGAGGCTCTTGCGAACGGAAGGGGACAAGGACATTGTAAGTCTAGGGCCTGAACTTTTTTGTTCCAGGCTGACAGTATGGCCCCTTGCAAATTCCTTGAATGGAATTGACCGTAGGGTACTGCTTCGAATGATGCCACCATTTTTCCCAGCAGCCTCATGCACAGGCGTATGGACGGCTGTCTTTTTTGTACCCACTAAGTGGATCAAATCTTTCAAAGACAACACCTTTCCTCGAGGCAAGAATATTTTTCTCTGGCCTGAATCCAACCTTAGCCCCAAGTATTCCAGACTTTTGACTGGTTTTAGGGCTGACTTGTCTCGGTTGATAATCCAACCGTGATATTCCAGATACTTGATTGTCTCGTGAACAACCACTTCTAGTTTTTTCACTGAGTGGTCTATCAGCAACAAGTCATCTAGATATGCCATTATCATTACACCTTGTGTTCTTAGATTGGCCAATAAAGGGCCAGAATTTTTGTAAACACTCGTGGTGCTGTGGCCAAACCGAAGGGTAAGGCTCTGAACTGAAAATGGCGCCCTTCTACTGCAAAGCGTAGAAATTTTTGGTGGACTGGAAAGATGGGAATGTGCAAATAAGCATCTTTGATGTCGATCGCGGCTAACCAATCCTCCCCTTGTAGGGCAGTGGCCACCGATCGGATCGACTCCATCGGAAAGTCCTGATATACAGGAATTTGTATAGCCCTTTTAGAATTAATATGGGCCTCCCGTCCGCGTTTGCTTCGGGACTGTAAAGAGGTTTGAGTAAAACCCGAACCCTCATTCTTCCAGGGGAACCTCCATAATTACTCCTTGGAGCAATAGTTGTTCTAGTGCCACAGGAGGGACGCTCTCTTCCGGGGATCCCTTGGCACGTTTGACCTCAAAAATGGGAAGGAGGAGAGTCTTTTAACTCCAAACTGTATCCCAAACATACCGCGGAGAGCACCTATCTGTCTTGATCGTGTCCCGCCAGGTCTCTTGCGAACAACTGGAGTCCTCCCCCCACCCGACTGAGTGGGGGCAACCCTTCAATGAATTTAACTTTGGGGGAGGTTTTGTACCTCCCCTGACCCAGGGTTTCTCATTACCCTGCTATTGTCCCTGTTTTTTACCCCCGGGAATTGACCGAGGAGGCCGTCGGAACTGTTACACAGCCGATGCCTCAGGGACTGGAGAAGCAGGCCTCTTAAAGAGGGACCTCTAACTCTGTTTTTAACCGGCAAGAGCGTATTTACCGCTGGAAATTTTCTGGATATATTTGTCCAGGTTTTCCCTGAATAAGCGTTCACCATGAAATGGGACGCTAACCAGCCATTCTTTACAGGGAGCTTCAGCAGACCAGTTTTTGAGCCATAGAAGCCTACGCATATGTACTATAGACAGCGTAAGGCGGGAGGCGTGATGGACTGAATCCTTTATGGCGTCAACCGCAAAGCCTAAGGCTCTAGGTAGATCAGCTAGATCAAAGCCTGCTGATCTGTCAAGTCCCTCAAGACCTGTTTCAACTGATCCTTCACTGCTTAGCAGACCCCAATAGCTGCTACTGCTGGTTGTGTCACCAAGCTTGCTGTAGAAAGAAGCAGACTTTCATAAGGACTCCAATCTTTTATCTATTGGGTTCTTGAACATTTGGACATTATCCACTGGACATGTCAGTGATTTATACATACAAGAGATGGCTGCGTCCACTGTAGGGACCTTCCATTTTTTTTTTTGATGAACTTATCCTCCATGGGATAGACCACCGGAAATCTCTTGGGGGAATAAATATTTTCTCAGGACGTTCCCAATCCTGGTAAATAAGCCCTTTCAGTAAAGGGTGAAGTGGAAAAGAACAGACAGTCTGGGGGCTTCTAGCGACCCCAACGAGGATACAGTAGTGGTTGATGGTTCCGCAAGGTGCATTTTTAAATGCTGATCGGACCATGTTAGTCAGAGACTGAACCCATAATCTTTCAGCTTGAGATGCTGAGAAAAGGTTCCCCCACTGTTGACTCCTCTATAACAGAATCAACCTTATCCTGATCCCCTTCAGGCAGGTCGATCCCTGTATGGGATTGTTGCTCTGCTAACAGGCACTCTGAAGGAGGAGACGGAGATCGGGCGTGCTTTCCCTGACAGGGAGGCAGCGATCAATGTTGACAATCTCTCTCTAATCCTCCCAGAGCTGAGGAAAAAACCTCCTCTGTTACATACACAGGAGCAGGTGAACTGAGGACAGCCACAGTACCAAGTACCCCTGCGGGGTCTCTACGGTCACTTACCTCTGAACTTCAGGGGAGACTGGTGCAGCAGAAGTATGCCCAAGATCCTCAGAGCCCGATGAGACCCCCTTCGCTTCCTGGAAGATTCAGTTCCGGAGCTTCTGGACGGCATATTCCTAAGCCTAAAGCTGAGGTATTCCAGCCGTAATACACCACTTTTACTGAGAATAGTCTAGCACAATTGCTGCTATATCACAGTTGGTGTCTACTAAAGTGCCTTTCTAGGGGATGCCTGCATCAACCGCCTCTGTGTGCCTTTATATTGTTGCTAGCTCTGTCTGTGCACTTCAACAGCCAGCTATAATGTGCTTTAAAACACGCTGGACGCCCGCACATGCGCAGTAGCGCCGCGGCGCACACCTGAGCGTCATCCACCCGCTCCGCCCCTTTTTCCAGATCGCCTCTATGAATAGAGGCGCGTGCACGCGCACGCGCGCGGGCACGTGCGCCTTCGGCGCCTTTTTTGAAAACAACAAGGAGCTAGATGGGAGCCAGGGTCCCTTTGCCGCAGGGCCCGGGGATGGATGAGCGCAGCAACAGGGCAGAGGAGACAGCTTCCCAGGAGAGAACATACCAACTGCCTGGATTTGATTCTGGAAGAAAAAAATCCACATTACAAGAAAAAAGAACCATAGCGGCCTCTAGTGTCTAACACAGGTACCACGGTCTTACACATTTTTTTTTTTTTCTTGCCTACTATTAAAATTTTTACATTTTCTCAGTAGTAACAGGCATACACAGAATATTAGCGGGAATACCTTAGGTAACAGGCAGAAAGACAAAATAGGCTTGGGGGTCCCTCAATAGAACCAAGTTCCCGAGGGCCCCCACTTACCTTTTCCTCGCCGCAGGACTCTGTTTGGTCCACAGAAGCCCAAACTTCACCTATCACGGCAGGCATTGTAATCAAACCTTCAGGGACCGGGTTCCCAAGGATTCCACTCCCCTGGACCTGTATAGCACCCTGCACAGAAAACATCTTGGTCGTGGGTATGACCAGAGCTCTGGATCCCAGGGTCCAGCTCTCCTAAGAGAAGCATTACAGGCAAAACCTTGCTCTTCTCTGCAAGGCCCGGGTACCGACCGTTTAGCTATGAAGCTTTTTTGGTCGGATCCGGAATAGCTTACTGAGGCCCAAAAGAACCTGTACGCAAGCTCAGTGAAAAACACATGTTTCTTCTTGGCCAACACCTTAGACACTGGCAAAAAAACTGAGGTGCTCCCGGATGGGAGGGGCTTATATAGGGGAGGGTACTTCCGGTTTTGGAAGTTGCCAGTGCCAGCACCTGACGGTATCTATATAACCCATTAGTAATGACTATGTCGCTCTGTGTCCCGTGATGTACGAGAAAGAAAGCATTTTTTTTTCTCATCCATTGAGGGACACAGCAATTCAACCACAGTCAGGATTTCAAAAAGCAGCCTAACCTAGGAGTGGGCAACTGCCACTGACATGTCCATAAAAAGAAAAGCAATGATGAAGAAATCTATCCTCCTTAACACCCAATGTCATAATCAAGGGGTCAAGCTCAAAGACCAGTTGCTATAGCAGTTGCAGGACTACCACCGACCTGCAGGATAGGTACACAGGCAGTCACCCTGGCAGATGACGCAGGCTCACCTGAGATGCAGAGTCTAAGTACTAACCAGTGTTCACCAGAGCTCCTGATGGTGGAGATGCATTTTGCTGCGTGTTAGTTCCAGGTCACGGTGCTCAGGATTGCCCCACCAGGATGTGAGCAAGTCGGGGTCCCGTACCGGATAAGCAGGCAAGGACCAAACAGAGGCGTGGTCAGTAAACAAGCCAAAAGGTCGGTAATGAGTAGTTGCAGGTTGGGATCAGGCAGAAGTGTAGTCGAGGAACAAGCCAAGGGTCGATAACGAGTGGTAGAAAATATGGATGGCAGCAGGGAAGACAGGAGCGAGATACTGGCTGGAGATTGCACTTCTTGTTTGCCAGAATATTGTGCTGAGACATGGTTTAAATCAGGAAGGATCAAAGAGTTCAAGGTTCAGCACAAATCAAGGCACAAGGCAGGGTTGTCCAAAGGATCCGACAAGGCGCTGTACAGCATCTCAGGTAGCTTAGTGAGAAGATTCACTGCCAGACACAGCCGAGATCCAAGGTTCAAGTCCAGGTCCTGACACCCAAGGGTGTCTATAGGGTCTGACAGGACAACTCTGTAGGACTGGCCAAACCTGTGTCCAGGTAAACATCTACAGCTGTGGCGTGAGGAACAGGAAATTTAGCATCACAGAACTTTCACCTAAACAAGGACAGCACAACAGAAAGTCTCCAGGGAATCTTTCTCTAGGGGATGCGAGTCAACCACAAAAGGAGGGCCAACAAGTCCCATTAAGTAGCCCCGATGTACCCTATCCTAAACAGGGGGTACCTGCAGCAGGAATCAGCCTATTGACAATTCATAGAGGAACAGAGCCCTCTACCTATGACTCCAGTCTGCCGTGCACGAGATGGACCCAGATCCATGAACCTCTCCTTTCCCTCCCTTGGATGTAGCATCAGTGTCCCATGCAGAGTCAGATTTCTGTGCATATGTATGGACAGGTTCCCATGTGCCCATGTGAGACCAGTTTGGATGCTTGAAATGAGCCATCACAACTTAAGCACCAAGCTACAGAAATTTATTCCATCTGTTTCAAGAAAAGGAGACTATAGCGAAGTAATCCTTTTTGAGGGAATCCACTCATTCTGACAGTGTGACAGATTAAAGTTACTACCAATTTGGGATGGAGGGTAAGACTTCCGCACTTGGTCCCTCAGCCTTACCTTGTGAAATTGGTGGTGGTGGGGGAATTTTAAAAGAAGCTCAGAGATGTAATAGAGGAGGTAGCTCCCAGTGCTTAAACTCAAATGGCTCCTAGTTACCATGTAAATCTCAAGACTTGGAAAGCTCTCCGCTGCTAACACAGTCAAGTCTAAAAACTAAATTATAATGCAGAGCCCAGTGCCTAACTGTCACATTCCAGGTTAGCCCTGAATGTCCATTTTGGCAGGGTTTGAGTACAGCATCTAAGCTAATGACGATGAAGAAACTTTAATCTGGATAGCTGTTATATAGATACCTGCTCAGCAGGACTGTAGCAAGAAACCTTTATTCAAGTAACAGAGGAAAAGAGCTAGCAAGAGAAAAAAAATAGACTTTTCTCAGCAGAGCTGAAAAAGGGTCCAACCTCCTAAGACACTAGCAAAAAAAAAAAAAAACAACAGGCTTGCTGGGTAATAATGAATTTTAGGGTCTTTCGATGGATGACAAAAAAATTATCCTGAACTGAGTTACCCTCATTTAAAAGTGATATTTTATTTGTCAGTGGGATGGCCACTTGCTGGCATATATTTCAGACAATTCTCTAGGTCATAGTTAGGTCCTAATTCAGTGTTCAGCAGCCTTGTCAACCTCATCAGGAGGAACTTATTGCAACAAGACCAGGCAAAAGATGCTTCATACTTACCTGTCTGGCAGCCAGTGTGTTCAGACTCAGCTTTTTTGAACAGCTCCCAGCATCCATACTATTTGTCCGTTTTGGGAGTGTTAAATAATGTAAATAATGGGGGTGATTTACTAAAGACCCGCGCCTGTGGTGCAGTGGAGAAATTGGAGCAATTGCACAAAAAACGGGAATCAAAACACTTATCAAAAATTATGGCGCACTTATATGCACCAAACCATATTTACATAGGAAGCGCTGTTGCGCACTTGCGCAATCTTTTGCGCCTACCATTAGCAAGCGCAGCCAATGTAATCTTCAACATTTTTGTCTGAATACTGTAGATAACTTTACTAGTTTACCATCTTCTGTTACCAGGCTAAAAAGTATGTATATAATATTGTTTAAATGCACAAATTTTGTCCAGAACATGTAGATCTGTCTTACAACTAATCAAGCCTTTTTTACACCCTTCTTTCAGCTTACTCAACTGCACATGTGCATTGACAAACCACACCATTTTATGCTCGCCTGACAGGGCACACACGCTTTAGCTTGTTAAATATGTGTGTTGCACACGGGCGCATCTGCGTTCTCCAGAGTGCACAACTGCTTATACATTGGGCTTGTGCTCATTGTAATGCTGATCATGTTAATGAGCTTTTCCTTATCACATGGAGAATATTGCTTCCACTTTTCTTTCCCCATACACTGTGCAATCTGATTGGAGAGTGTATGGGGAAATTAATTGCTCAGAGAAATGAGTGGATGTAAATGTCATCCAATCAGATTGGACAGTGTATGGGGAAATAATTGTCCAGAATGCACAATACACAGACATGTGTTGAGAAGATGTTTTCATGTAAGTTTTGGCTCCACCATTGATCATATAGACTATCACCATAAAATGCACAATTACAAGTCCAGTAAACATCTGCACAGTTGTTGATAGGAGGAAGATCTCTAGAATGATTATTGAGTTGTTTCAAAAAGAAGTGAATGAAAGGAATAAAAGTGGAAGCAATATTCTCCATGTGATAAGGAAAAGCTCATTAACATGATCAGCATTACAATGAGCAAGTGCCCGATGTCTGTTTCATATTTCAGAATGTGTATGCGCCCGTACGCGCAACGATTCCGCGAATCCGGCACAAGTCGACAGCATGTGCCATGTCGCAATAATTATTCCTGCCCGCGCAAATGCGCCAACATTTTCTTAAATCAGCCCCAATGTGTCATAAGAGCTGGTTCACACTGGGGCAACTCGTCAGGCGACTCAGCCGCCTGACAAGTCGCGCTCCACTCTATTCAATGGAACCATTCTAATAGGAGCGACGCAAGTCGCTCCGACTTAGAAAAAGGTTCTTGTACGACTTTGGGGGCGACTCGGGGCGACTTGCATTGACTTCAATACAGAAGTCATTTTGCAAGTCGCCTCTCAAGTCGTCTTGAGATCGCCTTGCCGAGTCGCCTCCAAAGTCGTGCCGCCCCAGTGTGAACCGGCTCTAAGCTGGCTACTGTAGTTCCTCTCCCCATGGCACTATTATGGGTTGGAAGTAGGAACCACAGAGGCCAGTGGAGGACATGTTTTTTTTTCACACTACTGGCCTAACTACTTCTTTCCCTATCAATTCAAACACACTGCACAAAGCAAATCATAAACGAGTGAACACATTTTATTGCAAAATATTTCTACCCAAAACAAACTGCACATGTACAAAGTTTTAAACAGCTGTAAAGAGCTGGTGTCGAATCCAACCAGAACAAGCTGGAAAATTCATTTTTTGATTATGTTTGACTTTACATTTGCCACCAAAAATTTGAAACCGTCCTTTGCAATTTAGCTTTCAACAGATATAAAACAAGAAGGAACATGGGCTTTGCTGTGAAATATCCATGAATATACAAACTTCATAAATGCAGCATAGAAAGTGTAAGCAAAAAGTGAAAATTGTACTAACTCTAGCTCCCAGCTTTACAGTGATGACATGCGCTCGTGCTGTAGAATCTTCTATTTTCAGTTTGAGGGTACTGAACTCATTGTCAACAAATACTAACCTAGAAGAAAGAAAAAAGTTTACAAATATCTTTTGAGAAATAATGGTCAAGGCCACCTCAGACCACTTGGTCTAGCTGTAAAGAACAAGGTAATGGTTTACTATTTAAAAACAAAAGCAAAAAGACAGTACTGGTCTCAGCTCTTTATGGGTATCTGCCCCGTTGCTAAACAAGGAGCTACAGGGGATACCTGGTGCTTTTGCACCAGAGAGACCCCTAAACTGCTATGTGGATGGAGAAGATATGTATGGCAGGTGGACACCCTGAGAAGTAGAGATCTGAAGCATATCTATGATCTAGCACCTAGTATAAAAGCAATAAAGAGAGAAAGGGTACTGCTTGGTCAGTATGACTAGCCCACAGCTAAAGGACCCTGAAATCCAAATACAGCCCCCTTTTTTACTAGCACATGGTGGTGGGAAGGGATGGCGGGCTGGGTTGAGGACAGCATCACACATTATTAAAGCACAGCCTTTCCCTTCTTAGGTTTCTGCACATACACAAGGGGAAAGGTGTATTTTTGCTACTGACAACCAATACGATTCAAGCAATTATTTTGGAATGGAGTTTGTAAAATAAATTGAAGATTTTGGTTGGGGTTTGGTTGACAGGGCCAACACAATGCTTAAAGTGGACCTGAAATCCAAAAATAAAGATTTACGATGTTAGTGAAAAATGTGTCTATGCAGTTCCCCAAAAGATCTTATGTTTGTGTTAAAACCTTCTAAAAATAGTAGTGCAACCATTTTTTTTTTTCAGGTTTAAGTATGTGAAGACCCCAAACAATATTTATTGGGTATTCTATGTGATCTCTCTGCTGAGGATATACCTAAACAAGCCATAGCTATGGCCCTTTTTCAGGCCCGCAAGTTAATTCTAAGGCACTGGAAATCGAATGCTCCCCCTACACTGAACAAATAGATATCCCAAATGGGAGATACCAAACAACTTAAAAATGTATTTATCAGCATAGAGGGTGTTTTGGTAAATTTGATTAGCTCTGGGCACCATGGTTAGATACTCTGGGTGTGGCCCCAGATGATCTTATTCTGGATTGACTGCTACAGTGTTGAGTGGTCATTAGTGCCGCGTACACGCGATCAGAATTTCCGACAACAAAACAGTGGGTTTTTTTTCCCGACGGATGTTGGCTCAAACTGGTCTTGGATACACATGGTCGCACAAATGTTGATCGGAAATTCCGATGGTCAAGAATGCGGAGACGTACAACACTATGATGAGCTGAGAAAAATTAAGTACAATGATTCCGAGCATGCGCAGCACTTTTGTGCGCCGGAAATGGCTACACACGATTGGAATTTCCGACAAGAACTTTTGCCGTCGGAAAAATTGAGAACCTGCTCTCAAACATTTGTTGTCGGAAATTCCAACAGCAAATGTCCGATCGAGCCTACACACGGTCGGAACATCCGACCAAAAGCTCACATCGAACATTTGTTGTCGGAAATTCCGATCGCGTGTACGCAGCATTAGTGTTCTACCATAAGCCTGTTCCTCAGGAGTGAAACATGTTTGTTTGATATGCTTATATGTGTGTTTATACATTTTGTTGGTTAACGTTTTGTATTTCTTGGTGTCACTATACTCCACGTAAGATGCAACTATGTTTCTTTGAGATATATATGCTCTGAGACGATCCTCCTAACCTTGAAATCAACCATTGAAATGGATTACATTGTCTACACAGGTTTGTTATTGTTTTGCCATTTGTACCTAAACATATGACCCTATTCCCTATGTCCTATTGTACGGCTGACACTGTTCACTCCCTCCCTTTCTTTTTTCTGTTCTGCCTTCAAACTTCAATAAAAAATATTGAACCAGAGATATATATGCTCTGGACTTTGTACCATATACAAATAAATATGCTCAATAAATTTCTTTAAGATTATATATTCCGCTAGCACTGTAATATTCAAACAAAAATTACGTAGATGTAAAAAATGAACTGTTTTGACAAATGGATGTCGCCAACCAAATTCAAAAAGTGACAGTGCTTATAACCAGTGCAAAGAAAGTTAGTGCGCACAAATACTGTTCATAAAGTGCTGAATGCTTCCAATGTTGGTAAATGCAGGTATCCAAATCGATGGTCTCCCCTCTTATGGCCCCACTCACCAGAAATGAATTTTTAAGTCACAATAATAGGAGCGTTATGATCAAGGGTGTTCAGATTCCAGAGGTAATCCTAAAGGTGGTTCCACAAATCTCAGCAGAATTGACAAAAATAAAACATGACGAGGGAGAGAAAAAAGATGTACATGTGAAGTACGGCCAGTACAAACACTGCGCCGCTAGCTAAAGCACTCACGAGACAATGGCAAAGACAAGCATCAGCGTGTTCTGGGTTCGCGAGAGCGTGCGTTCCACGGGAACCAGAAGCAACGTCACTGGTTCTAGGTTGGCCAGAAATTCCGTCAACGCGTTTTTCCCCTCCTCCAGGGCATCATCAAGGTCCTTGATGATGCCCTGGAGGAGGGGCAAAACACGTTGATGATGCCCTTACGCGTCAACGTAATGTCCGGCCAATCTAGAACCAGTGACGTTGCTTCCGGTTCCCGTGGAACGCACGCTTGCAAACCCGGAACACGCTGATGCTCGTCTTTGCCATTGTCTCGTGAGTGCTTTAGCTAGCGGCGCAGTGTTGTTTGTACTGGCGGTACTTCACATTTACATCTTTTTTCTCTCCCTCTCCCTCGTCATGTTTGTTTTATTTTCGTCAATCCTGCTAAGATTTGTGGAACCACCTTTAGGATTACCTTTGGCATTTGAGCACCCTTGATCATAACGCTCCTATTATTGTGACTGAAAAATTCATTTCTGGTGAGTGGGGCCATAAGAGGGGAGACCATCGATTTGGATATCTGCGTTTACCAACATTGGAAGCATTCAGCACTTTATGAACAGTATTTTTGCACATTATGTGTTAACACACTAACTTTCTTTGCACTGGTTTTAAGCACTGTCACTTGTTGAATTTGGTTGGCGACATCCATTTGTCAAAACAGTTAATTTTTTACATATACCGTATATACTCGTGTATAAGCCGAGATTTTCAGCCCTTTTGTTGGGCTGAAAATGCCCCCCTCGGCTTATACTCCGAGTCAGTGTACCTGAAAATATTGAGAGGCTGCGGGCGTCCATCGTTTAAAACTTGCGGTCTCATCCTGGTCCCTTCTGTGATAGGCGTTTCTCAGCAGACACTGTTCCGCCTATCACGAACGTTCTCTCATCCTCGGACTCAGTTTCCCAGCAGACACTGTGTTCAGTGTTCCGCCAATCACGGACGTCCTCTTGTCCGAGGATGAAAAGGCGTCCGTGATTGGCGGAACACTGAACACAGTGTCTGCTGGGATGGGTGAGGATGAGAGAACGTTCGTGATAGGCGGAACTGTGTCTGCTGAGAAACGCCTATCACGGAAAGGACCAGGAGGAGACCGCGAGTTTTAAACAATGAATGGACGCCCGCAGCCTGTCAATTTCAGGTACACTGACAACGGGCACAGTGATGATGGGCACAGTGACAATGGGCACAGTGAGGTTGCAATGGGCACAATATAACTGAGTACTAACATTTATAGGTAAAGTTGATCCAGGGTAAATCCGATTGCCTCTCGGGGGATCAGGAAGGAATTTTTTCGCCTGCTGTAGCAAATTGGATCATGCTCTGCTGGGGTTTTTTGCCTTCCTCTGGATCAACTGTGGGTATAGAATTGGGTATATGGGATTGTACGATATTTTTTTTTTTTTTTTTTTATGGTTGAACTGGATGGACTTTGTCTTTTTTCAACCTGACTAACTATGTAACTATGCAAAAGTGAGGCGTGCAAATGGGCATTGTTGACCCTCTTTTCCGCTTACAGTAGCTGCTGCATTCTCACCCTCGGCTTATACTCGAGTCAATACGTTTTCCTAGTTTCTTGTGGTAAAATTAGGTACCTCTTGTTATAAACGGGTCGGCTTATATTCGAGTATATACTATACATAATTTGTTTATATATTCCGCTAGCGCAATAATATTCAATCTTACTTTTTTGAGGTGTTAGTACCTTTTGCTGCAGCAGCTGCGGTCTTAATAAATTATTTATTCCATTTAGCGCAAGTTTTAGTTTGTCTGTGCAATAAAGTTCTTTAACCACTTCAGCACCGGAAGATTTGGTTACTCAATGACCGGGCCATTTTTTGCAATACAGCACTGCGTCACTTTAACTGACAATTGTGCGGTCGTGTGACGCTGTACCCAAACAAAATTGATGTCCTTTTTTTCCCCACAAATAGAGCTTTCTTTTAATGGTATTTGATCATCTCTGTGTTTTTTCTTTTTTGCACCATAAACAAAAAAAATTGTGTAAATTTTGAAAAAAAAAACACAATATTTTGTACTTTTTGCTAAAATAAATAGCCCCAATTTTTTTTAAAAAAAAAAGCAAAATTTTTTTCCTCAGTGTATTCTTCTACAGATTTTTGTTAATTAAAAAAAAAAAAAAAAATTGCAAAAAGCGTATATTGATTGGTTTGCGCAAAAGTTATAGCTTCTACAAAATAGGGGAATGATTCATGGCATTTTCATTATTATTATTTTTTTACTAGCAATGGCGGTGATCTGCAATTTGTATTGGGACTGCAACATTATGGCGGACAGATTGGACACTTTTGACACATGTTTCGGACCATTGACAATTATACAGCGAGCAGTGCTATAAAAATGGACTGATTACTGTGTAAATGTCACTGGCAGGGAAGGGGTTAACACTAGGGGCGATCAAGGGGTTAACTGTGTTCCCTAGTGTGGGTTCTAACTGTGGGGGGAGGGGACTGCCTATAGGAGATGACAGATTGTGGTTCCTAGCTCGTAGGAACTCACTATCTGCCTCTCCTCACAGAACTGGGGTGTGCGTGTACACACACACACACGTCCCTGTTCTGCCTCTGTTGCCCGCGATCGTGCGAGGCTGGCAGTGATCACGACTGCCGGCCACGAGCATCGGCACCCCCGCTGTGCGGGCGCCGCCGCTTAAATGAGCCGACGTACAGCTACGACGGCTCGCGGGATCGTGCCGACCTGCCGCAGTATAATGATGGCTGCAGGTCGGAAAGCAGTTAAGATTAAAATAAAATAAAAAAATAGTAGTGCACCTCCTGGTATGGAAGAATGCCTAGGCACTCCTGTACCTAGCTTCATAGCTTTAGTCACTGCTGCCTTTGACTGCTAGAGTCTGGAGATTTGGAGTGAGATTTGGTGATATCTGCTTGCTGGAGGCTCTGACATGACAAGCAAAGCCCTGCCTCTACTAATATGGGCACCTCTACACAGAGACACCGTGCAGGACAAGACATAAGTCAGTAATGGGGGGAAGATCACCAGTGGGGAGACCATAGGCAATGCTGGTGATCAGCCCTGTGCCATCTGCTCACTTTTTTTGGGCATGGCTTAAAGAGTTCAGTTACTCTTTAATATGTAGAGACAGCAAGCGAACAGCTAACTTTCTAACTTTCACTATGTGCATACCCTATCCTCGGATTCCCACAGAGGTTGCCCCAAATAAATGTGCACTGGCAACTTGAAAGTCAAGAACATAAATCCTGAGCAATATGCTATATGCTTTTTTTAAAAGTTTATATGAGATATAAGAGAACTTTGCACAACTTTCTACTTCCAGCACAACTGTACCTGTTTGCCTACTATTCCCAACACACAAACGTATACACAGCTACTCAAACTATACTGAAAATGGAAAGCTGGCACATGTAAACACCACACACAAGCAATCAAAGGTGTACGTCTACTAGTGTCTAAATATTTTTCATTGATGCAGCTATTCTAAATGCCCTGTATCAGGAGATTTCCATGCTGTTTGCCCAAGTCTGAACAATGTAATTAAGTTTCATATGAGGTAATTTAAATTGGATTAAACTTTGACAGACATATTTGCATTTTAAATGTGAAAGCCTTATTTGTTGTTTCCGACAAACATATTAAAAAAACATAAATATAATTTTTTAGATACCAAATGTTATAAAATGTCACTATCTGTATAAAAATAATTTGGTACATTCCCAAAACAACTTACTGTTTAATGAGAACTTTTACTGTATAAAAATGGAAGGAAGTCCTTTACTTCAAAGTTTATATTTTTTAAATGAGGAATAAGAAGCTAAAGTCTCAACATACCAGCACCCCCTAACCCACCTTAACCACTTCCCGCCCGGCCTATAGCAAAATGAATGACGGCCGGGCGGTGGTTGTGTTATCCTGACTGGGCATCTACTGACGTCCTGCAGGATAATAGCTGCTGCACGCCCGTGGGGGCGCGCATCGCGGCGATCGGTGGTGCGGTGTGTCAGTCTGAGACGGAGGCTCTTTACCACGTGATCAGCCGTGTCCAATCACGATGTAAACAGGAAGAGCCGTTGATCGGCTCTTCCTCACTCGCGTCTGACAGATGCGAGTAGAGGAGAGCCGATCGGAGGCTCTCCTGACGGTGGGGGGTGGGTTCGCGCTGATTGTTCATCAGCGCAGCCCCCCCTCTGATGCACACACTGGACCACCAGGGAAGCCGCCAGGACCACCAGGGAAGCCTTCAACATGTGGATGACCAGGTACATCCCCTATGGCCATCCACATGTTCCAAAACATGCCAAATATGTGCCAATCATTGCCCACAAATGGGCACTGACTGGCACCATAATAGTACAGTAAAAAAACAGTGATGCCCAGCAATGCCACCCACCAGTAATCAGTGCCACTCAGTGTACCTCAGTGCCACTTAGTGCCCATCCATGCCCACCTATCAGTGCCCATATGTGCCACCTATCAGTTCCACCCATATGTACCCATCAGTGCTGCCTATGAGTGCCCATCAGTGCTGCATACCAGTGCCACCTATCAGTGCCCATCAGTGCTGCCTATCAGTGCCCATCATCAATGCTCATCAGTGCAACCTCATCAGTACCACCTCATTGGTCCCACCTCATCGGTGCCCATCAGTGCCGCCTTATCAGTGCCAGTCAGTGCAGCCATATCAGTGCCCGTCATTGAAGAAGAAAACGTATTTATTTACAAAAAAAATTAACAAATAAAAAGGTTTTTTTTTTTTCAAAATTTTCGGTTGCGCAAAAAATAAAATAAAAAATCGCAGAGGTGATCAAATACCACCAAAAGGAAAGCTCTATTTGTGGGAACAAAATAATAGAAAAATTGTTTGGGTACAGTGTTGCATGACCGCGCAATTGTCATTCAAATTGTGACAGCGCTGAAAGCTGAAAATTGGCTTGGGCAGGAAGGTGCGTAAGTGCCTGGTATTGAAGTGGTTAAAAGAGCACTTACAACCTTTATTACATGTTGCCACCCTCAACATTGATTGCAACAGTGCTTGTACAATCAAAGTCTTCTACCCAAGAAGACATTAATGCCGCGTACACACGTTCGGAATTTCCGATGGAAAAAGTCCGGCAGAATTTTTTCATCGGATATTCCGAACGTGTGTATGGAACTCCGACGGAGAAAAAAGCACGCATGCTCAGAATCATGTCGACGCATGCTCGGAAGCATTGAACTTCATTTTTCTCGGCTCATCGTAGTGTTGTACGTCACCGCGTTCTTGACAGTCGGAATTTGGTGCGACAGTGTGTATGCAAGACAGCTCGAACGGAATTCCGTTGGAAAAACCAGTCAGAGTTTATTCTGGACGGAAAATCCGATTGTGTGTACAAGGCATTAGGGGTTGATTTACTAAAAGGTCCCTTTCACACGGGGCGGATCCGCTCAGCAGAGTCCACCAGCTCAGCGGGAGATCACTCCGTTGATCTCCGCTGAGCCGGCGGATTAAAGGACCGTCTCTGCTCACTGAGCGGGGAGGGACCCGTCATAGCCCCGCTAATCTCTATGGGGAGATCGGACGAAAACAGACAGCATGTGCATTTTCATCAGATCTCATCCGATGTGCCAGGAGATCACTTTTAAAACGGAGGCGGGAGAGGGGCCCCCTCCCGCCGCTCGCCGGTGCCCTCTGCCGCTTACCGGAGCCGTCGGTAGCGGCGGAGCCGATCGGGTCCTTCTTCCCGCTTGGTATGGAGACGAGTGAAGGGAAGATGGCCACCCGTCTCCATAATATTGCAGGGCAGAAGTGACGTCAAAATGTCACTTCCGCCCATAGCTCTTAAAAGGGACATTTTATTGTATTTTAGTGTAAATATGAGATCTGAGGTATTTTTGATCCCAGATCTCATATTTAAGAGGTCCTGTCATGCTTTTTTAATTTTACAAGGGATGTAAAAATAAAAAAGGTAAAATAAATAAGGAAAAAATAAATAAATACATTTAAATGTGCCCCGTCCCGCCGAGCTCACGTGCAGAAGCGAACGCATGAGTGAGTAGCTGGGTAGCGCTCGCATATGAAAACAGTGTTCAAACCACACATGTGAGGTATCGCCCCGACCGTTAGAGCAAGAGCAATAATTCTAGCCCCAGAGCTCCTCTGTAACTCAAAACATGCAACCTGTATCATTTTTTAAACGTCGCCTATGGAAATTCTTAAGGGTAAAAGTTTGTCGCCATTCCACGAGCGGGCGAAACTTTGAAGTGTGACATGTTGGGTATCAATTTACTCGACGTAACATCATCTTTCACAATATAAAAAAAAATAAAAATTGGCTAACTTTACTGTTGTCTTATTTTTTAATAAAAAAAAAAAGTTAATGTTTTCCCCAAAAAGTGCGCTTGTAAGACCGCTGCGCAAATACGATGTGACAAAAAGAATTGCAACGACCGCCATTTTATTCTCTAGGGTGTTAGAAAAAAATATATATAATGTTTGGGGGTTCCAAGTAATTTTCTAGCAAAAAAGTAACTTTCAAACACCAAATCTCAGAAAGAGGCTCGGTCCTTAAAGTGGAGGTCCACACAAAATGGAACCTGCGCTTTTCGGAACCCTCCCCCCTCCAGTGTCACATTTGGCACCTTTCAGGGGGGAGGGGGTGCATATACCTGTATAATACAGGTATTTGCACCCACTTCTGGGCATAGACTTCCGCGGGAGTCACGCTCCCCTTCCCGTCGCCCCCCGCTGTCTTCTGGGAAACACACAGGTCCCAGAAGATAGCGGGGACCAGTTAGGACGCGCTGCGCGACTCGCGCAGTAGGGAACCGGGAAGTGAAGCCGCAAGGCTTCATTTCCTGATTCCCTCACCGAGGGGGCAGCCGAGAGCCAAGCGATTGCTCGGCTTCGGCTGCTGACATCGCGGGCACCCTGGACAGGTAAGTATCCATTTATTAAAAGTCAGTAGCTGCAGTATTTGTAGCTGCTGGCTTTAATAAAAAAAAAAAATTAGGCGGACCTCCGCTTTAAGTGGTTAAGGGCTGTTAAAAAAAATAAAAATAAACGCCCAAACTCACAAAAACTTGAGTTTATCAGCTGCAGTGTGCATGAGGCCTAAAGGAAAATAGACTGTGCATTTTGCAAAAAGCAGTTGCTCCAGAACTTGGTAAAGCTTCACTTAGCAAAACATGACTTAATGGAGAAACCCTTGTTGGCAATCACAGAGGTAAAACGTTTCTTGTAGTTGGTTACCAGGTTGCACACATCTCAGGAGGGATTTTTGTCCACTCTTTACAGATCTTCTCTAAATCCTTAAAGGTTTCTTGGCTGTCGCTTGGCAACTCGAAGTTTCAACTCCCTCCATAAATTTTCAATAGGATTAAGGTCTGGAGACTGGCTAGGCCACTCCATGACCTTAATGTGCTTCTCCTCAAGCCTTTTTTTTGCCTTGGCAGTATGTTTTGGGCCATTGTCATGCTGGAGGACCCATCCACAACCCATTTTCAGTGTTCTGGCTGATGGAAGATGGTTCCTATCCAAGATTTTACAATACATGGCCCGTCCAGTGGCCCCTCAATGCAACAAAGTCAGCCTGTACCTTTAACAGAAAAAAAGCCCCAAAGCATCATGGTACCACTTCCATGCTTGACTGTAGGGATGGTGGTCTTGGGGTCATAGTCAGCATTTTTCTTCCTCCAAACACAGCCAGTCAAGTTAATGCCAAAGAGCTCAATTTTGGTCTCATCTGACCACAGCACATTCTCCCAATCCTTCTCTGAATCATCTAGATGTTCATTGGCAAACGGGCCTGTACATGTGCCTTCTTGAGGAGGGGAACCTTGCGGGCGCTGCAGGATTTCAATCCATTGCTGCTTATTGTGTTAAAAATGGTTTGTTTTGTGACTATGGTCCCAACTGCCTTAATAGCATTCACAAGCTCCTCTCGTGTAGTTCTGGGATGATCCCTCACTTTTCTCATGATCATCCTTACCCCATGAGGTGAAATGTTGCATGGAGCTCCAGACCGAGGGTGATTGATGTTTTTTTAGTATTTCTTCCATTTGCAAATAATCGCTCCAACAGTTGTCTTCTTCTCACCAAGCTTCTTGCCGATGGTCTTATAGTGCGTTCCAGCCTTGTGCAGGACTACAATCTTATCCCTGATGTGCTTTGACAGCTCTTTAGTCTTGCCCATGATCGTGAGGTTTGAATGGAAGAAAGAGATTCTGTGGATGGCTGTCTTTTATACACATAATAAGTTGTCGTTAGGAGCATCTTCTTAAATTGACAGGACTAATCTGTGTACCACATGAGCACATACTGTAGCCAGTCTGTGGGAGCCAGAATTATTGTTGGTTGGGAATCAAATACTTATTTTACTCACTGAACTGCAACGCAATTTATAACATTTGTATCATGTTTTTTTTGGTTGATATTCTGTCTCCATCATTTAAAATACACCTATGATAAAAAAAATATTAATTTCTTTGTAAGTTGGCAAACTTACAAAATCTGCAGGGGATCAAATAATTATTTTCCACAATGTATATATTCATTTTGCTCTGCCCCCCTCACTGTTCAGACTTGCGAGTCCAGATCATCTCCGCTATGAACTTAGATAACAAGGCCTAACTTCTTACCACCCTCTGGAGTGGAGGATTTACTTCTACGTTTGTAGAACCCCAATGTCATGGCAACAGCTTTGTATTTAGTAGAGTAGTGGGTACTATAAAGCCACTGGAATTCTACTCAAAAGTGGATGAAAAATTACAACATAGTAGCAGCTAAAAGATTTTTTTAATGCTGGACACTGCCAAAATGCATGTTCAGTACCAGATGGAGTGACTAGTGATGGAGAAAGAATCGGAGGCAAATGTTACGAATGTCACTTTTGTGACATCTGTGCCTGTTCAGTATTGCCCTTCTGGAACTGAACGAACCCACATTAGGTCTAAAGGCAGGCAGGCATGAATAAACATGGGTTAGTTTACTCCCAGCTAGCTCTGATCTGTCATGTTCATGGCTAAAACAGAAAAGGAAGTAGACCTTTCCAGTTTATTTTTTTCTTGACCTAGACGGACTCGGAAGTAATAAAATGTAAACAGATGTAAGTCCATTTGATTACTTCCGAGTAAAACCATGTGGAATTTTAGTTCCTGAAGTCATCATAGCTGGAAAGGCTCATCAATGCAAGACCCCTCACACACTGAGGCGGGTTTCAGGCATTTTAGCACGAGAAATAGCACCTGTAAACTGTCTCCAATTCATTGCAATGGGTGCTTTCACACCTGGGCAGTGCGCTTGCGAGACGTTGGAAAAAGTCCAGCAAGCAGCATCTTTGGGGTGGTTTGAGAGTGCTGTATACAGCGCTCCCAAAATGCCCCTGTCCATTGCAATGTATAGACAGCACTTCCAAAACGCCTGAAAAGCGCTTCGGAAGTCCTGCAACACTGGAGTTTTTAACCCCTTAAACAACAGTAAAGCGCCGCTAAAACGAGCGGTGCTTTACCACGAACACACAGGCGGCCCCAGTGTGAAAGGGGTCCAAGTCAATCAAATGTCACCAGGGATTATTTGACTCTAATGTTCCCAGCCAAAACGGAACACCTCATGTCACAGAAGTCTTTATTATTCCTAAAGTGATACTAAAAAAGATCCAATTTTTATTTTAAACAAACATGTTATTTTTACCTGCTCTGTGCAATGGTTTTGCACACAGCAACCCTGATCGACTTCTTCTCAGGTCCCCCGCCTGCTGAGTGCCCCACAGCAAGCCACTTGCTATAGGAGCACTCGTGCGTGCTCGCTCCCGAGCCCTGCTCTGTTTGTCCACTGACACACAGAACAGGGCTCAGTCCCACCCCTGTTCCCTCCTCACTTGCTTTTGGAGCCGTTGTGTTTGAACCAGGGGAGGGAGAGAGCCGGAAGAGCAGATGCTCTTGTGCACAAACCAGCTATTGGCAGTTATCAGCCGCTATCCCAGCAAATCTTACCATTACTATAGTACAGGTACATGTGCAGAAGAGAATTAGCGCAGGCACAGTAAAGTACTTCCTTCCCATTACCTGGGTAACCAAGCACACTCCACCAAGTGTTCTTCATGTGTGAGAGGTCAGTACTTATATACTGCAAACAACGGACAGTGACAACCAAAAGTGCAGAAATAAATATTTGGCAACTGTATACCTTTGGATTCCATATTTTGTTATTTTTTTTTCTACAGGTGCAGTCATTATATTCATATACAGTGGGGCAAATAAGTATTTAGTCACCCACCAATTGTGCAAGTTCTCCTACTTAAAAAGATGAGAGGCCTGTAATTGTCATCATAGGTATACCTCAACTATGAGAGACAAAATGTGGAAACAAATCCAGACAGACAATCACATTGTCTGATTTGGAAATAATTTTTTTTGCAAATTATGGTGGAAAATACAGTAAGTATTTGGTCAATATCAAAAGTTCATCTCAATACTTTGTTATATATCCTTTGTTGGCAATGACAGAGGTCAAACGTTTTCTGTAAGTCTTCACAAGGTTGTCACACACTGTTGCTGGTATGTTGGCCCATTCCTCCATGCAGATCTCCTCTAGAGCAGTGATATTTTGGGGCTGTCGCTGGGCAACACAGACTTTCAACTCCCTCCAAAGGTTTTGTATGGGGTTGAGATCTGGAGACTGGCTAGGCCACTCCAGGACCTTGAAATGCTGCTTACGAAGCCACTCCTTTGTTGCCCGGGTGGTGTGTTTGGGATCATTGTCATGCTGAAAGACCCAGCCACGTTTCATCTTCAATGCCCTTGCTGATGGGAGGAGGTTTGCACTCAAAATCTCACGATACGTGGCCCCATTCATTCTTTCATGTACACTGATCAATCGTCCTGTTCCCTTTGCAGAGAAACAGCCCCAAAGCATGATGTTGCCACCCCAATGCTTCACAGTAGGTATGGTGTTTTTTGGTTGCAACTCCGCATTCTCTCTCCTCCAAACACGACGAGTTGTGTTTCTACCAAACAGTTCTACTTTGGTTTCATCTGACCATATGACATTCTCCCAATCCTCTTCTGGATCATTCAAATGCTCTCTAGCAAACCTCAGACAGACCCGGACATGTACTGACTTAAGCAGGGGGACAAGTCTGGCACTGCAGGATCTGAGTCCCTGGTGGCGTAGTGTGTTACTGATGGTAGCCTTTGTTACGTTGGTCCCAGCTCTCTGCGGGTCATTCACTAGGTCCCCCCACGTGGTTCTGGGATTTTTGCTCACCGTTCTTTTGATCATTTTGACCCCACGGGGTGAGATCTTGCGTGGAGCCCCAGATCGAGGGAGATTATCAGTGGTCTTGTATGTCTTCCATTTTCTAATTATTGCTCCCACAGTTGAATTCTTCACACCAAACTGCTTGCCTATTGCAGATTCAGTCTTCCCAGCCTGGTGCAGGTCTACAATTTTGTTTCTGGTGTCCTCCGACAGCTCTTTGGTCTTCACCATAGTGGAGTTTGGAGTGTGACTGTTTGAGGTTGTGGACAGGTGTCTTTTATACTGATAACAAGTTCAAACAGGTGCCATTATCACAGGTAATGAGTGGAGGACAGAGGAGCCTCTTAAAGAAGATACAGGTCTGTGAGAGCCAGAAATCTTGCTTGTTTGTAGGTGACCAAATACTTACTTATTTTCCACCATAATTTGCAAAAAAAAATCTTTCCAAATCAGACAATGTAATTGTCTGGATTTGTTTCCACATTTTGTCGCTCATAGTTGAGGTATACCTATGATGACAATTACAGGCCTCTCTCATCTTTTTAAGTGGGAGAACTTGCACAATTGGTGGCGGACTAAATACTTTTTTGCCCCACTGTAAATGTATTCTTTACATTTAAATGTTTAAATTGAAAATCAACACACAAGTAGTATCCTTATTTAATTATTTTTTTATAAAATACATACTTATCCCATCCCAAACTATCAATGTCCTTCACAAGGCAAGAATAATAGTGAGCAGGTGAAGCTTCTGATGAATTTGGATTTTTAAGAGCAACATCCTGAAAAAGAAGAAGAAGAGGCATACATTGGAAAACAGTGGGCCAGATTCAACAATAAGGGAACCTTTAAACATAAAAAAACATACTGGTCAAACTTATAAAAGGTTTAGAAGTCTTATCAGTCCTACCCAGTTTACCCCTGAAGTACAGAATGCCTCACTTCTAGATTATGGAGAAGAGGAAAGCAGGAAGTGTTCTATAGACCTAAAAACATGCTGCCCTATGATGTCAACTCTATTCCCACATAGATACAGTCAGTAAGTGTTGTCACCCTAGAACAGGAAGATTGTAACTGACAGGATCACCTGGTAAAAGTAAAGGAAATAAGGCTGGAAAATAAAACGAAGGCAGCCCCACGTGTAAGAGCTGGTAAGCTGCACTATTACATCTTTGATCGTGGGTTTAAGATACACTTTGACTTCATTTAGATGAGCACCTTGTTTGTGCGGCTTCAGCTGCCAGGTGGTGCATGTAGGCAGCCCATTCATGTCTATGGGGACACAGCAGCTGCAAAGACATAGCCACGCATCCCAATTTGACAGCCTTGAGAGTGAGTGGCCCCAAACACAGTCTGTGTTCGGGGCCTCTCACCAGCATCCACACAGGTGTCAAACTGGGAAGAGTGACAGTGAAGCCGTTGCGTCCCCATAAACATGAATTGGTTACCTGCATGTACAGTCAGGTCCATAAATATTGGGACATCGACACAATTCTAATATTTTTGGCTCTATACACAACCACAATGGATTTGAAATGAAACGAACAAGATGTGCTTTAACTGCAGACTTTCAGCTTTAATTTGGGGGTATTTACATCCAAATCAGGTAAACGGTGTAGGAATCATAACAGTTTGTAATTGTGCCTCCCACTTTTTAAAGGGACCAAAAGTAATGGGGCAGATTAACAATTATAAATCAAACTTTCACTTTTTAATACTTGGTTGCAAATCCTTTGCAGTCAATTACAGCCTGAAGTCTGGAACGCATAGACATCACCAGACGCTGGGTTTCATCCCTGGTGATGCTCTGCCAGGCCTCTATTGCAACTGTCTTCAGTTCCTGCTTGTTCTTGGGGCATTTTCCCTTCAGTTTTGTCTTCAGCAAGTGAAATGCATGCTCAATCGGATTCAGGTCAGGTGATTGACTTTGCCATTGCATAACATTCCACTTCTTTCCCTTAAAAAACTCTTTGGTTGCTTTCACAGTATGCTTTGGGTCATTGTCCATCTGCACTGTGAAGCGCCGTCCAATGAGTTCTGAAGCCTTTGGCTGAATATAAGCAGATAATATTGCCCGAAACACTTCAGAATTCATCCTGCTGCTTTTGTCAGCAGTCACATCATCAATATATACAAGAGAACCAGTTCCATTGGCAGCCATACATGCCCACGCCATGACACTACCACCACCATCCTTCACTGATGAGGTGGTATGCTTTGGATCATGAGCAGTTCCTTTCATTCTCCATACTCTTCTCTTCCCATCACTCTGGTACACGTTGATCTTGGTCTCATCTGTTCATAGGATGTTGTTCCAGAACTGTGAAGGCTTTTTTAGATGTTGTTTGGCAAACTCTAATCTGGCCTTCCTGTTTTTGAGGCTCACCAATGGTTTACATCTTGTAGTGAACCCTCTGTATTCACTCTGGTGAAGTCTTCTCTTGATTGTTGACTTTGACACACATACACCTACCTCCTGGAGAGTGTTCTTGATCTGGCCAACTGTTGTGAAGGGTGTTTTCTTCACCAGGGAAAGAATTATTCGGTCATCCACCACAGTTGTTTTCCATGGTCTTCCGGGTTTTTTGGTGTTGCTGAGCTCACCGGCGCGTTCTTTCTTTTTAAGGATGTTCCAAACAGTTGATTTGGCCACACCTAATGTTTTTGCTATCTCGCTGATGTTTTTTTTTTTTTTTTCAGCCTAATGATGGCTTGCTTCACTGATAGTGACAGCTCTTTGGATCTCATATTGAGAGTTGACAGCAAGAGATTCCAAATGCAAATAGCACACTTGAAATGAACTCTGGACCTTTTATCTGTTGCTTGTAAGTGGGATAAATGAGGGATTAACACACACCTGGCCATGGAACAGCTGAGTAGCCAATTGTCCCATTACTTTTGGTCCCTTAAAAAGTAGGAGGCACATATACAAACTGTTGTAATTCCTACACCGTTCACCTGATTTGGATGTAAATACCCTCAAATTAAAGCTGAAAGTCTGCAGTTAAAGCACATCTTGTTCATTTCAAATCTATTGTGGTGTATAGAGCCAAAAAGATTAGAATTGTGTCGATGTCACAATATTTATGGACCTGACTGTAAATCCTGGCAGCTGTAGCCACATAAACAAGGAGCTCCTTCACGGTGGGCTACAGGTGTCATTGCCCATCTGAATGGCCTTTATTGTATAAATAAGGCTACTTTCACACTGGAGGCGCTTTGCAGGCGCAATAGAGCTAAAAATAGTGCCTGCAAAGCGGTATACACCGCTCCTAAAGCGTCCCTGCCCATTGAAATCAATGGGCAGCGCCGCAAGACAACGGTAAATCGCCGGTAAAAATAGCGGCGCTTTACAGCCAATGGCGCACCGCTCCAGTGTGAAAGTAGCCTTAAGGTAAAAAGCCTCTAAGCCGCACATCCTGAAAACCACAATTATAAATATAACCAAATATAGACCAGCTCGTAGTATAACAAAAGGTCAAATGGTGAAAGGAAAATTTATAATTTCATACCGCGCTCAAATGTATAAATACTATTAAAATATGAAGAAAATTATATATATATATATTTTTTTATAAAAAATGGTGTAATCAAAATGATGTGGAAATGTGAATATAAATTTTCAATAAAGTCCAAAACAGCCACTGAATGGCCTTTAGGCTCGGTTCACACTGCCGTGACCGGAAAGTCACGTGACTTTGCCACTTAACCACTTCAGCCCCGGAAGGATTTACCCCCTTAATGACCAGGCCATTTTTTGAGATACAGCACTGCGTTACTTTAACTGACAATTGCGTGGTTGTGCAACGCTGTATCTAAATAAAAAATTAATGTCCTTTTTTTCCCCTCACAAATAGAGCTTTCTTTTGGTGGTATTTGATTACCTTTGCGGTTTTTATTTTTGTGCTATAAAACAAAAAAAGGCCAAACAATTTTGAAAAAATAAATAAAACATACATTTTTTACTTTCTGCTATAATACATATCAAAAGAAAAACAAAAAAAAAAAATCGATTTTTTTTCACCAATTTAGGCCAATATGGATTAGTCTACAAATTTTTGGTAAAAATTATCTCAACAAATGTATATTGATTGGTTTGCGCAAAAGTTATTGCGTCTACAAAATATGGGATAGATTTAGGGACTTTTATTTATCTTTACAAAAAAAGGCGGCGATCAGTAAATTTTAGCGGGACTGCGACATTGCGGCGGACAAATTGGACACAAAGTGACGCTTTTTGGCGACCAGTGACACCAATACAGTGATCAGTACTAAAAAATATAAAAATTAAAAATGCACTGACCCTGGCAAGGAAGGGGTTAAAATCAGGGACGATCAAAAGGACTAAGTGTGTTCCCTGGGAGTGTTTTCTAACTGTGTGGGGGGTGGACTGAGAGGAAGAACACAGAGATCACTGTTCCTGCTTAGAAGGAACAGAAGATCTCTGTGTACACCCCTGTCAGAATGGGGATCTGCCTTGTTTACAGAGGCAGATCCCTGTTCTGCCTCTGTTGAGCGATTGCCGGTGGCCGGCGGACATCGGATCTTCCGGTCCCGCTAATTTGCTCAACCTTCATGCAGCGGGCGCCAACAGTATCTATTGCACGAAATGACGTACAGGTACGTTGTTTCACGCAATAGAGCCGTACTGCCGCAGTATATATGCGGTGGGTGTTCTTAAAGTGGTTAAGACAGCTCTTATTGACTAACATGGGATTTCACTTGTCACGCGACTTGGGGTCTCATAAGTCGGATCCCAAGTCGCAGCAGTGAGAACATTAGACCTTAAACACAAAATATTATAAACAGCTATCAAGATAACATTAGGTTTGAAGGTAGAAGTTATTACCACAGGGCTTGACAAATTTGCTTGGAATCTAGAAGCCAGCTAAAAAAGTTAGAGCCAGGAACACGCACCGTACCGCCGAGCTTGCGCGCAGAATCGAACGCATACATGAATAGCGCCCGCATATATAAGCGGTGTTAAAACCACACGTGAGGTATCGCCGCGATTGGTAGATCGAGAGCAAAAATTATAGCCCTAGACCTCCTCTGAAACTCAAAACATGCACCCTGTAGAATTTTTTTAACGTCGCCTATGGAGATTTAAAGGGTAAAAGTTTGTCGCCATTCCACGAGCGGATGCAATTTTTAAGCGTGACATGTTGGGTATCAATTTACTCAGCGTAACATTATCTTTCACAATATAAAAAAAAAATTGGGCTAACTTTACTGGTTTTTTTTTTATTTTATTTTTTTATTAAAAAATAAGACAAGTGTATTTTTTCCCAAAAAAGTGCGCTTGTAAGACCGCTGCGCAAATACGGTGTGACAGAAAGTTTTGCAATGACCGCCATTTTATTCTCTAGGGTGTTAAAATAAAAAATATATATAATGTTTGGGGGTTGTAATTAGAGGGAAGGAGATGGCAGTGAAAACAGACAGGGAAACTCCATTAGCATTGCTGGTTGTATGTCATACCAACGGCCACCACAAGATGGCGCCTGATCACAGAAGGAAGCATAGGCCTACATACAGAGAAGCATAGGCCTGCAGAAGGCCGCAAAGCCGCGGCCTCAATTACTGGCCGGTCTGACACGATCGCGATTGCGCGGCGCGGGGGGGGGGGGTTCACGGAGACACAGGATACCCCAGCTGTGCTGCCCCAGATCACAAATTCTAGTCGCAATGGCGACCTGGCGCCCGGGGATTGTCGAGCCCTGTATTACCATAACACTTTCTAAAATTTTCATAAATTTAAAAAAAACTTAATTTTTTTTAAATGTATTACCATATTTAAAAAACACTTTTCAACCTCACAATCAGCAAAAGGTACAAATAAAGTACAATTTGCTTAACCAAAGTTAACTTTTTATGTAAAAATACCCCTCTAACTAAAAAAAAACCCTGAATGATTATTAAAATTAGTTGCATTAAGATTCATATTAACAGTTGATTTTGTATCAGCTATCTTTCTAAACCGGGATATCTAAGCAGAGCAATGACTGTATGCTATACAGCAGGGGTGCACAACCTTTTGAAGAGCGAGGGCCACTTAAGCGACTTGGTAACCGGGCGCGGGACACAATGAGTAGAGCAGTGGATGTCATGTCCATGTCTGCTCTGCATACGCAGAGCGGACACAGCCCACTATACTCTTTTTAGCGGATCGGAGGTAGGACACAAGTTGGTTTATGTCTGCCACTACTTAGAGGTGAATGGAGGGTCCAATTGGTCAGGCTGTCGGACTGACCGTGTGAAAAAGGGGCCCAAGGCTGCTTTCACACTGATGCGCTGCAGTTTACCCACACCGCGGGTGCAACGCAGTGTACCTTCGGCTTTCCTGCACTTTGCAATAGACTTCTATTATATTCTGCAGGTTTGGTGCACTTTCAGAAAGCTCACCAAACTCGCAGGTAATAACAGAAGTCTATGGCTCAGTGCAGGTAACCCGCAAGTCAACTGCTCTGCACCTGCGGATCAGTTTGAAAGCAGCTCAGTAACCACTGCAGAACAGATATGCCCAAATATACACTGTAATTTTAGTAATAAACTGACGTTTAATAACAGTATTCTATTCTATTCCATCCCAGAGCAGAAGATCGTGGGCCACATCAGAGGGCTCCGCGGGCCACATGTGGCCCCCGGGCCACTGGTTGGGCACCCCCAGGGGCGTACCTAGAGCATTTGGCACCCGGGGAGGATCCTATATCTGGCACCCCCCACGGTAAAATGTAAAAACACCCCACTGTGCCCCTTGCATCCTTCAAAATATCTTTGTCACTACTGTGTACCCGCTCTCCACAACTGCACCTCTGGACCCCTTTACATTACACAGCACCCTGCATCACTGGACCCCTTTACATTACACAGCACCCTGCATCACTGGACCCCTTTACATTACACAGCACCCTGCATCACTGACCCCCTTTACATTACACAGCACCCTGCATCACTGGACCCCCTTACATTACACAGCACCCTGCATCACTGGACCCCTTTACATTACACAGCACCCTGCATCACTGGCCCCCTTACATTACACAACAGCCTGCATCACTGAACCCCCTTACATTACACAGCACCCTGCACCTCTGGACCCCTTTACATTACACAGAACCCCGCACCTCTGGACCCCTTTACAATACACAGAACCCCGCACCTCTGGACCCCTTTACATTACACAGCACCCTGCACCACTGGACCCCTTTACATTACACAGCATCACTGGACCCCTTTACATTATATAGCACCCTGCACCACTGGACCCCTTACATTACATAGCACCCTGCATCTCTGGACCCCTTTAGATTACACAGCACCCTGCCCCTCTTTACATTACACAGCACCATGCACCACTGGACCCCTTTACATTACACAGCACCCTGCACCACTGGACCCCTTTACATTACACAGCACCCTGCACCACTGGACCCCTTTACATTACACAGCACCCTGCACCACTGGACCCCTTTACATTACACAGCACCTTGCACCACTGGACCCCTTTACATTACACTGTACCTCTGGACCCCTTTACATTACACTGCACCATGCACCTCTGGACCCCTTTACATTACACAGCCCTTGTACCTCTGGACCCCTTTACATTACACTGCACCCCTTTACATTACACAGCCCTCCACCGTTCTAGATGTCTGTATGTTACACAGACACCCCTTTAACAGTTCTGGACTCCCTACATGTTACACAGACCTCCCCTACAGTGCAGACCCCTCCTCCTACAGTTCAGACCCCTTCTACAATACAGACCCCCCTACAATACAGACCCTCCCTACCATACAGACCACCCTACAACAGTGCAGACACCCCCCTACCATACAGACCACCCCCTACAATACAGAGCAAACCCCCCCTACAATACAGAGCAGACCCCCCCTACAACAATGCAGACACCCCCCTACCATACAGACCCCCCCTACCATACAGACCCCCCCTACAATACAGAGCATACCCCCTTCTACCATACAGACCCCCCTACAATACAGAGCAGACCCCCCCTACAACATTGCAGACACCCCCTACAATACAGACCACCCCCCCTACAACAGTGCAGACACCCCTCCTACCATACAGACCACCCCCTACAATACAGAGCAGACCCCCCCTACAACAGTGCAGACACCCCCCCTACCATACAGACCCCCCTACAACAGTGCAGACCACCCCCCCCCACCCGTAATGCACCTGGCTCGGCTCAGATGAAAAGCGTGTGCTGCACACAGTCACACAGCACTTGTAGACTACACAGTGGCAGAGGAGGGGGAGGCGGCTTCACACTCTCTCTCTCTCTGCTCGGCTGTGTGAGACAGTCAAAGCCGAGACTTTTCAGAGCCGCGGCGTGGCCACGAGAGAGGGGGATCTTTGCGGCCGGGTCCCCCCCCCCCCCGCAAAGCCAGGCTCCCGGCTGTGTGTGTTACCTGCCACTGCCTCCCTGTGTCACCGCGCGCGTGATGCCGCCCGCTGTCTCCGCTTCCGCTAAGTCCTCTTTAGTCGCGGGGGGTGCAGGCCTGACACCCCCCCAGTGTGTGGCACCTGGTGCGGCCCGCCCCCCCGCCCCCTACTTAGTACGCCACTGAGCACCCCTGCTATACAGTATAGTAATTAAAGTTCAATCTCTTTGCTAATTTTTTTTACAAAAGCCCTAGTAGACAGTATGATGCTTCAGTTTGTGATCAACAACAGTTAAGTGGTATATATTAGGGGGCAAGTGAAATCATAAGGTCAGCAATAAGTCTTGCAGATCTTGCTAACTAGAGATTGCAGCAAACAGTTATGCCTGGACACCAATGAGGCCTTAAACTGACTCTTTTGGCCATATATTGTATGATTGATGTGCTTGCCAAATTTGGAATCTGTGATCCGTTTTATAAGGGTTTAAAAAGCATCATAAACCATTTATCACATGTGAAGCTGCCATAAAATGAAATATTAAACTTCACCTATGCCTTTCTATGTTACTTTTTCTTTTTTTCTTTTTTAAACTGCAGGTATACTATGGGAGACCTACGGTTCTCTGTCCTGTAAAAATAAAAAAATAAAAAATAAAAATGATGTTCGCCTTAGCATATCCTTTCTCAAACTTACTGCTAAATGGGAAGATCAGCTTTCAATATGTCCACCTGAGCAACCTCAATGTTGCAACAGAAGAAGCAACATCTGAATACCTTTAGCCAGGAAACATCTAATTTGACCTCCAGTTCTGTGAACAATTCTGGAAAACTAAAGCCTGGTACACACGATCGGATTTCCGTCGGACAAAGCTTAGGACTTTTGTCCGAAGGGCATTGGCTATGAACTTGTTCTGCATACAGACGGCAAAACGTTGTCAGCCAACAAATACGAAACTATGTGTTTTTTTAGCTCTTTAGCGCCACCCTGTTGTGTTATGGTAAGCATTGCTTCTGAGCATGCATGTTTGTACTTTGTTTTTTTTTTGCCGACGGACTTGTGTACACACGATCGGATAATCCGACATCACACATTTGTTGTCGGAAAATTTTAAAGCATGCTATCCAACATTTGTTGTCAGAAAATCCACCAACAATTGTCCGATGGAGCAAAAATTAGGGAGAATAAACATGAGTATAAAATGGTTAGGGACTATAATTTGCAGTATAAAAAAAAAAAATTGAAAAAAATTATTAATAAGCACTGGGATATTCTCTTAAAAGATTGGTTTCCTGTAGGGGTGCACCGAATGGAAAACTTGATGACAAAACCGAAAATGAAGGATGCACTAGGCCAAAACCTGAAAACCGATACCGAAAATGACAGTTTTAAAAAAATATTTTTTAAATACAATTGTATTATATTCGACTTTAATTAATATCATTAATTTAAATTTATATGAATTTATTGTTAGCCATTATTGATTGCCACCTTTCGTGCAAGAAAGGTCAAGAAAATGCAGTCTGCAGTCTCTAACCATCTCCTGATTCATGTCCCCAGTCTCTAACCATCTCCTGTATCATGTCCCCAGTCTCTAACCATCTCCTGATTCATGTCCCCAGTCTCTAACCATCTCCTGTATCATGTCCCCAGTCTCTAACCATCTCCTGTATCATGTCCCCAGTCTCTAACCATCTCCTGTATCATGTCCCCAGTCTCTAACCATCTCCTGATTCATGTCCCCAGTCTCTAACCATCTCCTGTATCATGTCCCCAGTCTCTAACCATCTCCTGTATCATGTCCCCAGTCTCTAACCATCTCCTGTATCATGTCCCCAGTCTCTAACCATCTCCTGTATCATGTCCCCAGTCTCTAACCATCTCCTGATTCATGTCCCCAGTCTCTAACCATCTCCTGATTCATGTCCCCAGTCTCTAACCATCTCTTGTATCATGTCTGCATTCTCCTACTTAAATGTAAACACACTGCTAATAGTATTAGCAAAATTTCCATTCGGTGCACCTCTAGCAGACATAGTACAGGAGATGGTCAGAGACTGCAGACATGATACAAGAGATCAATGCAACCTCACCAGTGTCCATCAAATGCAGCTTCACCAGTGCCTGTCAGATGCAGCCTACCAGTCAGATGCAGCAGCCTGCCTGTGACCTTCATGCAGCCTCACCAGTGCCCGTGCCCATCATATGAAGCAGCCTGCCCATGCCCATCAGATGCAGCAACCCGCCAGTGCCCATGACATGCAGCCCGCCAGAGCCCATGACATGCAGCCCGCCAGAGCCCATGACATGCAGCCCGCCAGAGCCCATGACATGCAGCCCGCCAGAGCTCATGACATGCAGCCCGCCAGTGCCCATGACATGCAGCCCGCCAGTGCCCATGACATGCAGCCCGCCAGTGCCCATGACATGCAGCCCGCCAGTGCCCATGACATGCAGCCTGCCAGTGCCCATGAGGTACAGCCTGCCAGTGCCCATGAGGTACAGCCTGCCAGTGCCCATGAGGTACAGCCTGCCAGTGCCCATGAGGTACAGCCTGCCAGTGCCTGGTAATGCAATGTCACGCTGTGTCAGAGCTGGATCTGAATTGCCGTGCAGCCGCTGTAACGATGTCCCCGCCTCCTATGACACATGGCACAATGATTCCTAGCATTGGATCAGTCTGCCGTCTATCACAAGAGGCGGTCTAGGAGGAGGGACATCATTACAGTGGCTGCAGGGCGATTCAGATCTCTGACACACAGCGTGAGATCGAGCTACCAGGCACTGTGGAGGCTGTGTATCATGACAGGAGTGAGAAGAGCAGGAGGGAGGGGAGACTGAGGGGCGCGCCGGGATGATACATGTGCGGCACCTGGGGGGGATGGCCCTGCACCTTTTCCGGCTCCATTATCTGCGCTTTTTTTTTTCTTTCCTGCCGAAAACACAATTTTCGGCCGATATGTTTCGGCCGTTAAATTTCGGCCCACCACTAGTTTCTTGCTAAACGCCCTCAATTTATCGGCAGGGTTCTACCCTTAGAAACCGAATAGTTCCTGGGGTGGTGGATCCCCCTATAGTAAAAGAAAAACGGCTTCTCTCTTTCTTGTCTGGCTTGTACGCCTGTGGACGCTGTTCAGCTTGTAGACATGTTAAGAAAAATAATAAAAGACGTGAGGAATTTTCCTTCTTTGTTACAAATAAAAATTACAAAATAAAAAGATCTTATAACCTGCAGTACACAAAAATGTAATTTTTCCCCCTAGGGGTTGGACTTTAAAAGCACAGGCGTGTAAGAAGACTGTTATAACATTTTAATAGTATCAAAAAAGTACATAGAGATAAAACACAATTTATGCTTAATACGTAACTCCACTTTTGTTGAGAAAAAAACATTCCCCTCTGGGTGATCGATGTACATAGCAAAGATTATAACAACCTTTGTTGCAGATTCCTACTTTTTGTTATTCTGAAGAAATCCATATGTGTTTGTCTGTTCCTCTGTACTGAATAGGTCTAATAGGAGTGGTTTTATAATTAACTGTCAGGTGTGCAGCTGCAATGCACTAATGAGGAAATCTGCTGGGCCTGCATCCCTTTAGACGTGCACCTATTGAAAGTATCTCTCCAAAAATTTCATTTTTGTTGCAGGGGATGCCTGAAATCTGATTTGTATCTTAGGCAGACTTCTGGGAAAATTGGTGAGCCAAGCACACAGGTGGGAAATTCTGTTTCTGGGGAGCGATCAGTACACTCTCTGTGTACAGAACAACTCCAGATAGCCATATTGCAATGCATTCTCAGAAAAGAGCAGTGGCTGCAGTTTAAAAAGGAAAGGTAATTTTTAATAACATTCAATTACAATATGATTAGTGTCGCAATTATATATGCTATATTATTTTTTCTTTATTTGCTATTATTTTTCCCCACGAAAGTGGAGTTACCCTTTAAAAATGCTAAGCCAACACACAGAAGGTAGCAAAAAATGAATCATGCATGTGGACATGAAGCATAGGGACTGGTATTGGTCTGCATTCACAGTTCCAACTGTACTTTGTTATACAATTTTAATAGTAACAGTCTTGTTACACGCCTGTGCCTTAAAAGTCCCACCCCTAGGGGAAATAATAGCATTTCATATACTAGAGGGATGTTTGCCTATTTACCGTATATACTCGAGTGTAAGCCGAGTTTTTCAGTACATTTTTTTGTGCTGAAAATGCCCCCCTCGGCTTATACTCGAGTCACCTTTTTGCGTCTAATCTCCCAAACTTTGGGGACCCGGTACTGGCCGGCCGTAGGTCCCCTGGACCCCAAACTTGGCACACATGTAGCCCCACTTTTCCTCTACAAGTGTGCAAAGTTTTATGTCCGGGAGACCTACAGCCGGGGAGATTTTTCAAACCCGGGAACCCCTTCCATAGACTCCCATGTTAAACGGTAATTTCTCTGGTGACTTTGGGGAACCGGTACCGGCCGGTCATAGGTCCCCTGAACCCGAAACTTGCCACACATATAGCCTGGTTTCTCCTTTATAAGTGTGCAAAGTTTTTTTGTCTAGGGGACCAACGGCCGGGGAGCACCGATTTTTCAAAGCCGGGCACCCCTTCCATAGACTACCATGTTAAATATCAGTCTAGTCATGGACACAGTGAGGCATGGACACAGTGAGGCATGGACACAGTGAGGCATGGACACAGTGAGGCATGGACACAGTGAGGCATGCACATGGACACAGTGAGGCACAGTGAGGCATGCAGATGGACACCCTAGGCTTATACTCGAGTCAATACGTTTTCCCAGTTTTTTGTGGTAAAATTAGGTGCCTCGGCTTATATTCGGGTCAGCTTATACCCGAGTATATGCGGTAAGCAGATAAACAATTACCTCCAACTTTTTGATAACCTGCAGTGCACAGGGGGTAGTCTACATGCTCGAGTGTGACTGTGGCCTACAGTATGTGGGCAGGACCTCAAGGACACTAAGGCCCCATTCACACCTGAGCATTTTGTAGCCTGAAGCTACAAAACGCTGAAGGAGAAAAAATTCAATTATTCTCTATGGAGATGGTTCACATCTCCACTCCAAAACGCCTAAAGCCAGAAGCTCCAATATGCCTGAAGCTCAGGCAGATTTGAGCGTTTTTCTGCTTTTTTCATTGGTGACCTTGTACAAAAATCGCGTCAAAAACGCTGCAAAAAGTGTGGTAAAATCGTGCGGCTTTCTGTCTGAAACCACTATGCTAAGATGTGAATGGGGCCTTAGTGTGCATATTGGGGAGCATGTCAACAACATTAAAAAGGCCTCAGATCACACTATGGGGGTTATTTACGAAAGGCAAATCCACTTTGCACTGCAAGTGCAAACTACAAGTGCAAAGTGCACTTGAAATTGCACTGAAAGTGCACTTGGAAGTGCAGTCGCTGTAGATCCGAGGGGGACCTGCAAGGAAAATAAAAAACAGCATTTTAGCTTGCACATGATTGGATAATAAAATCAGCAGAGCTTTCCCTCATTTCAAATCTACCCCTCAGATTTACAGCGACTGCACTTCCAAGTGCACTTTCAGTGCAATTTCAAGTGCACTTTGCACTTGTAGTTTGCACTTGTAGTGCAAAGTGGATTTGCCTTTCAGCAAACTGGATGGCCTTGTGTCTTTTTTCAACCTGACTAACTATGTAACCCCCAGTGTCTCTAAACACTTCCGGATGTGCCATGACAGGGATCCCAGGGGTCTTAAAATCTGGGGAGTGGAAACAGTTAATAGGCACTGGAGAGGAGGGGATTACATTAGGCACCTTAGCCAAAGAGAATACTATTGGATCTTTGAGACTAAGGTACTTACGCCTCTCGGATTAAATGTGGAGTTTGATCTAAATTACTTTATTTCTGATAGATAGGTATGGATTTTCCGGGAATCTATTTTACTTTAAAAAGGAGAGTTCCAGACTTTTTTTTATGTTTATTAAAAGTCAGCAGCTACAAAAAGTGTAGCTGCTGGCTTTTAATTAACAGACACTTACCTGCTCCACTGTCCAGCGACGTGGCCGAACGGAGCTTCGCTCCTCTCCCCCCTTCTCTGCCGGTGCCTCCATTCCTACTGTGGGCACCTGGCCGTGACAGCTTTCGGCTTCACGGCCGGGCACTCACTGCGCATGCGCGAGCGGCGCTGCGCAATCTGAGTGGACAGGCGATCGCCTGGGACCTGTCACGTGTCCCAGGTGATCGCCTACAGGGAGGGGCCCGCCTTAGGCGATATGACGAGGAAGTCCCACTCCTACTGAAGCCCCCACTTTCCCCCCCCCCCCCCAAAAAAAATTACATGCCAAATGTGGCGTGTAAGGGAGCGAGGAGTGGTTTGAGCGGAAATTCCAATTTTGGGTGGAACGCCGCTTTAAAGTTCTTTGTAAGTAGAATAGGAGGATACTAACGACTGGGGATAGTCTTAATTCATTTTTTCAAGTACATTGTTTTAGTGATTTGTTATGGATAGCTACGGGTGCATCTTTTAAATTTTTATCCAACTTGTGGTTTTATGACTCAGAATCCAGAAACATCAGTGCAGCACTGGATGAAAGATGCAAGGGTCTTTCAGGAGTCCAGAAACGTATTGAACTTTTATACACACATACACACACACTAATTACAAGCAAACAGATCACAGGTGAGGATGGTTACCTTTAATAGCCATTTGTGTCAACAAAATCACCAGGGTATGTCAATTTTTGACCTGGGTAATTTAGGTACTATCTGTTGTCATTATGATTTAAAAAGAGTAAACACAGTTGATTTATAATAAATGGCTTCAGCCAAACACTAACCATGAATAAAAGAAACGTTTTTGCGTTATCATTCATATTCTCTAAAAAATGGCCAAGAAATCAAATTCTGCCAGGGTATGTAAACTTATTTTTTTTGCTGTCTCTTAGAGCATACAACAACTGGCTATTATACCAGTCTTGAAACATGTTTTGCTCTGATATTTGGGCATAGGCTGCAACTATCCGTTAATAGTTTTATCTATGCCCCAGAGATGTCAGTTTTAGCTTCTATGCGGCCTAAGCATTCTGGTTTTCATAGAAGCTGATTTGCTTTAAATTTCCGGTCGGGTGACACTGTGGCTCCACCCTGCTGACAAAGTCCCGTAGGACGTAACACGTACGGGATGGAGGAGCCATGTTCCGTGACGTCACCCGCTGCTATCCGACACAGCCAAATGTTAGTCGTATGGCATGCTGCTGTGTACATGCGGTTTACATGCTTGAGCCAAGACGTGGATCTAGCAAGTGTTTTATCAATAAGAGCATCCATTTTAAAAGATACAGTGAGCAATTAGATCCTTTTATCTTTTATATGCACCCAGTCATATTTGTGAATGCTGGAATGGCCCGGACCTGCCTGCATCTGCCATCCCTCATCCCTTGGTATAGGGAACCTGTGTGATTGACCTTCCTGTTAGTTCAGAGGTCCAGTTACTAAGGTGAGCGAGCAATCTGTGTGCTGGTGGTGGGCTCATTCACATGAAGATTTGGTGTCCCAGAGGTTCTTTCACCCAAGAGATTCTTACTTATATTCGCTCTTACTAGCTCTGCATAGAAGCTAATTGGTTACTATGCAAAGCTGCACCAGATTCTGTGTGCTCCAGTATTATTAAATCTCCCCCATCCGGCCCTTAGCACACATGTGAATTCATTGTTGTCCATAGCAATAATCAGTTCCAAGTATAACATTTATCAGTGTAACAATCTTCAGTTCCAATATCCTCCTATATGTGATCCACCAAGAGAAATATGCTTTTTACTTCAAGATAAAATGTGACTCACGGCCACACAGTTAAAACCCCCTTTTACCATTGGCCATAAACATTTAGGTTTCTTTCCTTCAGCGGACTAAATTAAAGATTATTAATCCCTGCTAGATAAATGAAACCTAAGCGCCTGTGGATATTGGAACTGATCATCTAATATCAGCTGCAGAAAAAAACTTGCTAAATAGCAAAAAAAGCAACAAAAAGTAAGGCCCCATGCACAAGAGACGCTGTTATTTGCGGTTAAATGCGCGTTCAGAGGCAGTTGGACGCTTTTTTCAACTGCCCCTGACTGAACCCATTCAATGTTATCCTGTGTGTCCATGCACACAGTCTCGTTTTTTGGCTTTTACAAGCAGTTGCGTTTAACCTCGTTTTTCCAGAAGCAAAAAAAATGGGTTCAGACGCAAACGTTTTCCACGTTTCAGACGCTAAGCGTGGCTAAACGCGGTACCAGCGTTTTGCCGCGTTTGCGTTTATAAGCGTTTTTAAAGGTGACCTCTTTTTTTACATTAGAAATCTCAAAAAATTATGGCAAATGATGAAAAACCATTAAAAAAATAACTAATTGCTTGCATTGCACTGTAGACAATCCACAACTTGTGGCAGGTGACGTGGCAAGTGGACAATCCACAACTTGTGACAGGTAACGTGGCAAGTGGACAATCCACAACTTGTGGCAGGTGATGTTGCCAGGTGACGTGGCAGGTGGAAATCCACAAATTGTGGCAGGTGACATGGCCAGGTGACGTGGCAAGTGGACAATCCACAACTTTTGGCAGGTGACGTGGCAGGTGACGTGGCAGGTGGACAATCCACAAATTGTGGCAGGTGACGTGGCAGGTGGACAATCCACAACTTGTGGCAGGTGACGTGGCAGGTGACGTGGCCAGGTGATGTGGCAGGTGACGTAGCAAGTGGACAATCCACAACTTGTGGCAGGTGACGTGGCAGGTGACAATCCACAACTTGTGGCAGGTGACGTGGCCAGGTTACGTGGCAGGTGGACAATCCACAAATTGTGGCAGGTGACGTGGCCAGGTGACGTGGCAGGTGACGTGGCAGGCGGACAATCCACAACTTGTGGCATGTGACGTGGCCAGGTGATGTGGCAGGTGACGTGGCAAGTGGACAATCCACAAATTGTGGCAGGTGACGTGGCCAGGTGACGTGGCAGGTGGACAATCCACAACTTGTGGCAGGTGACGTGGCAGGTGACCTGGCAGGTGGACAATCCACAAATTGTGGCATGTGACGTGGCCAGGTGATGTGGCAGGTGACGTGGCAAGTGGACAATCCACAACTTGTGGTAGGTGACGTGGCCAGGTGATGTGGCAGGTGATGTGGCAGGTGGACAATCCACAAATTGTGGCAGGTGACGTGGCAGGTGGACAATCCACAGCTTGTGGCAGGTGACGTGGCCAGGTGATGTGGCAAGTGGACAATCCACAACTTGTGGCCAGGTGACGTGGCAAGTGGACAATCCACAGCTTGTGGCAGATGATGTGGCAAGTGATACGCTAAATATAAGTACACTGCTGCTCTCTCAGCTGCTGGTCTCCCAAAATGGCTGAAATGGTTAAATAATACTGTTTTTGAGCTTAGGGAGGGTCTTATGATGTTTCTTAACTAAACGCCTATAGACGCAAACGCGGTAAAACGCCGCTAAAATCGCGTCAAAACAGGCGTTTTTAAACGCCGGTTTTAGCCTTTAAAAACGTGTGTTCAGCAGAGTTTGCACCGGCGTCTCGTGTGCATGGGGCCTAATAGAGAAATTGCTGCTCTTGATATTAGTCAGATACAAATGTAAATGTGCAGGACAAACAAAGAAATCTGTAAACCATGAATCACAAAAGACCCATTGAGATAGAAAAATAGATATACCACAAGCAGCTTTTTCTTCAGGTGTTGGTTATATACACAGCACAGAGCACCCTGTTTTATATTCCCCCTAGAATGCTCATCTCATTTTATGAGGCTCAGTCACCTGACTGGAGATCAAAAATGTTTTTTTAAAATGACGAGAAAAACGATCGTCTATGGGCTCCGCGGCAGTGTTTCCCTATGGGGAAATTTCCCATGGGAAACACTGCCGCGGAAGAAATGTCAGGAAAAACGACGAGAAAAATTAGAACATGTTCTAATTTTTCTCGTCGTTTTTAATGCCGTTTTTCACGTCGTGAAAAAATGACAAAAAGACCACACACGGTCGTTTTTCTTGTTGAAAACAAAAAATTTTAATTTTTCACGACGTGAAAAATGATCGTGTGTACGCGGCATCAGAAGTAAAAAATACATTTGTGTCAGTGGTCAGGTAACCTTGGCCAATAGCACATTAAAAAAATACTCACCAATATAGACTTTAGTTCCACCATGAAGCTAGATAGATCGGAACTGTGCTGTAATCTCTGTGAAGAGAAAATCATCTTTTACTTTTTTTTTTCCCTTCTTCATGAAAAACATTACCATGTTCATAGTAAAAAGAAGCACTAAAGTCCTTAAAATAACTGAATCCTACACAAGGCTAAGGAGGGGCAAAGGTTGGCAAGCGATATGTGGCAGAGTAAGGCATCTTTATAGAAGGCTGTCCATAGTGAACTTGGCAGAAACAAACCCCTTTTCTCTTTTGATTCAAGACATCCTCTGTGGAGACACCTCTAAAGAAAAAAAAAGGTTCTCTATGAAGTTCTTTCTCTCCCAAGCATCTGTCGCCCATCCTTACCCTGATCCTTACGGTCCTATTCACATTTGGGCGTTCTAGAATCGCAGACACAATCGTACAATTCTGGAATGCAGTAAAATTGCTGCAAAACTCCTAAAGGATAAATTAACGTTCACCAAATCCCTCTCCCAGATTAAATGGGAACGAGAGCTTGGTACCACCTTAACAGAAAAGCAATAGGTGGATGTCTTGAATGCCCCATTTAAAGCCTCCAAATTGGCTAACCTTTGGTAACTTTCTTACAAGATCTTTCCGCTGGTATAGAACCCCTGCATACTCAATGTAATAGACTCATCTCTATCACCCCTTTGCTGGAGAGGCTGCAGTTCACAGGATACTTTCTTACACATTTTTTGGTCTTGTAATAACCTAGCGGGTTATTGGTCTGACATGTTCCGCCTTATTCAGGAAGTCATATATATACACTGTGACAGCAGGAAGGTAAAGTCACCTGGTTGCATCCAGGGGGGTAGATATATTTCTCCCAGATTCAGGCTTTATGCCGACTTATACAACTAGGGAGGGAGTTGATGAAGCCCAGCTGAGGCTAGTGGGCTCATGGATGACTCATACCTCTAGGGAGAGGGCTGGGCGTCGTGCAGGCAGGGAGTTGATGAGACCAGCTGAAGCCTGTCAGTTCGTTTAAGGCCTCTATAAAAACTCCCAGATTCATTAGGTGTTAGCTCATGCCTGGAACCAGACCTGTGTGGACTGTCTAGGGAGAGTGAACCCCTGTGCGGTGAGAAAAAGCCTGTGTGGCTATTTGTTTGGACATTGACTAAACCAGGGACTTAGGGACTAGGACAGCACTAGGCTGATCCCAGTTGTTAGTTAGGAAACCTGCATGTTTAGTCAGAGGTCAAGCTGACCAGGATTTATTTTGTTTATGTTTCTTTTTGGCTTTGCTGTGTTTTTGTCACTGTACATAGAGGAATAAAACCACAACCTCCGTCTGCTGGCCCTGTTTTTGTGTGGGGAGCCCAACCAGGGGGTCACACACACCCGCTACCGAGTTAACCCCCTCACAGTTGGTGGAGAACCAGTGGCAGTTTTTTTAAGCCAGCATGGAGGAGATACTGAAACAGCTGGCTCTAGCAAATGCCAATCAACAGCAGACAAATGCAGGTTTGCAAAGGAGCCTTGCAGCCCAGCAGCAAGCTCATCAACAGAGCCTTGCAGCCCAGCAGCAAGCTCACCAACAGAGTCTGGAAGCTCAGCAACAAGCCCAGCAGCAATCTGAGGCCCGCTTCATAGACCTGTTACAGAAGCAAGAGCAGAGACTACAACAAATGGAAGCAGTAATGCAGCAACGTCCGCAGACCAGTGAGGAAAGCCGTCCCACTAATACCGCGTCCTTTGGGGTGAGTCGTTTATTGACAAAAATGACTGGAGAGGATGATCCAGAGGTATTTTTGACCACATTTGAAAGGACTGCTGAAAGAGAAAAGTGGCCTGAGGAGCAGTGGGCTGGACTGGTGGCTCCTCTGTTAACTGGTGAATCGCAGAAGGCTTACTATGACCTAGAGCCTGACCAAGCAAAAGACTATGTGATGCTAAAAGCTGAAATATTGGCAAGGCTGGGTGTCACCCTGGCTGTCCGGGCTCAGCGTGTGCATAACTGGACTTTCCAGCTTGGAAAACCCCCCAGGTCTCAAATGTATGATCTCATTCACCTGAGCAGGAAGTGGCTACAGCCAGAGACTTTGTCCGCACCAGAGATTGTGGAACGTGTTGTAATGGATCGGTTTTTGAGAGCTCTTCCTACTGCCATCCAAAAGTGGGTAAGCCATGGAGACCCAGAGACGGCCGGTGGTCTTGTGGATCGTGTAGAGAAATACTTGGCTACAGAGAACCTGACGGCCTCTTCCAGAGACTCTCGGACTTTCCACCCTAAGACCAGATCATCCCCAGGGGCGGATAAGAGGATTCCAAGGGGTGAGGGTGGAGAGAGTGAGAGGGTGGGAGCTCTACCCAAAGTTAGGCGAGAACAGCCTGGGAAGTCAGGGGCTCAAGAGGCAGCCAAATGGATTGTTTGCTACCGCTGCCGGCAAGCGGGACATATTGCAGCAAATTGCCCGGTTGTGGAGGAACCCATGCAATGTGACTTTCTGACGGACCGACGTCAGTCGCTGTGTGCGACAGTCGCATGCACTGCCATTCGGGGAACTGAGAAACATTTATGCAAAATGTGTATTAATGGTAGAAATGTTGTGGTATTACTGGATTCAGGTAGCCTTGTGACCCTGATAAAGGCTGAATTAGTTAAAACAGAGGTCTCTGGGAATAGCAAGGTAGCTGTTATTTGTGTGCATGGGGACACCCGAGAGTATCCAGTGACTACAGTGTGTTTCGAGACCCCCAAAGGTACCCTCTCTCATCCAGTGGGGTTAGTATCTCAATTACCGCATGATGCCATTGTGGGAAGGGATTTTCCGAAGTTCTGGGAACTGTGGGATGATCCTGAGCCCCCCACTGGTGCCCCTATGTACCAGGAATGTGATAGCCAGAACTCCTCTGAGAGTGGTGAGGACTCTCCAGAATTTCCCTTGTCAGTATTGGCAGGGGAGACTCAAGAAACTGGAGAGGAGCCCACCTCCTCAGACGAAAACCTACCGTCTGTGGAGTTTTCTGATCTGGAGGTTCACAGGGAAAATTTTGCCACAGAACAGTTAAAACAGTTAAAAGACCCCATAGTGGAAATAGATGGCGAGTTAGTGAACCCAGATAATACCTGCACTTACCCATACTTCAGCGTAGAGAAGGACCTACTGTATCGGGTGGCAAAAAGGGCAGAAGAAACCGTTGAGCAGCTTGTGGTGCCCAAACCTTACAGGAAGTTGGTGTTGGAGTTGGCCCATGGGCACATTCTTGGAGGTCATCTGGGGACAGAGAAAACCCGAGAGAGGGTATTACAGAGATTCTATTGGCCTGGGGTGATGAAGGACATAGAAAATTATTGTTCCTCCTGCCCTGTGTGTCAGAGGTCGGCCCCGATGCCACATTTCCGTAGCCCGCTGGTCCCTCTACCCATCATTGAGGTCCCGTTTGAGAGAATCGCAATGGATTTGGTAGGTCCTATAATCAAGTCCGCTAGGGGGCACCAGTACATATTGGTTATAATGGACTATGCCACCCGTTATCCAGAAGCGATCCCTCTCAGAAATACCTCGGCCAAAACCATAGCCAAAGAGCTATCTCTTGTTTTTAGCCGGGTGGGTATTTGTAAAGAACTGCTTACGGACCAAGGTACACCCTTTATGTCCCGGGTTATGAAAGAGCTGTGTAAATTGTTCAAAGTGACGCAATTGCGTACATCTGTGTATCACCCCCAAACCGATGGGCTGGTTGAAAGATTCAACAAAACCCTAAAACAAATGTTGAAGAAAGTGGTGGATAGAGATGGAAGGGATTGGGACTGTCTACTTCCTTATTTGATGTTTGCTATTAGGGAGGTGCCCCAATCCTCTACGGGATTCTCCCCCTTTGAGTTACTGTATGGGAGACACCCAAGAGGGCTGTTGGATATTGCCAAGGAAACTTGGGAAAGTGAGAGTTCTCCCCACAGGAGTGTGATTGAGCATGTCGCCCTGATGCAAGATCGAATTGCACAGGTAATGCCCATCGTGAAGGAACATTTGGCCCAAGCGCAGTTGGCACAGCAGAGAGTGTACAACCGTGGAGCCATGACCCGTACCTTTTCCCCGGGGGATAGGATATTGGTACTTGTCCCTACGGTTGAAAGTAAATTCCTTGCCAAATGGCAAGGCCCCTACGAGATAATGGAAAAAGTGAGCGAAGTGAATTACAAGGTCAGACAACCAGGAAGGCGAAAGCCTGAACAGATATATCACGTTAATCTGTTGAAAGCCTGGAGGGATAGAGAGTCCCTAGTCGCAGAAACTTGGTCACCAGCTCAAACTGGTTGCGTGATTCCGGAGGTTGGAATAGCAGCCACCTTGTCACAACCCCAACAACAGGAGGTTAAGGAGTTTGTGCTTCGCAACAAGGAGGTGTTCTCTGAGCTGCCGGGACAAACATCTGGGGTAGAGCATGATATTATTACCCCGCCCGGTGAAAGGGTGAAGTTAAAACCCTATCGGATCCCAGAGGCCCGACGGGAGGCAATACGGGAGGAAGTACAGAAAATGCTGAACTTAGGGGTGATAGAGGAGTCCCAAAGTGATTGGTCTAGTCCCATTGTGTTGGTGCCTAAACCGAATGGGAGCTGGCGATTTTGTAACGATTTTCGTCAGTTGAACAAAGTTACAAAATTTGACACCTACCCCATGCCACGTATAGATGAGTTGATCGACCGGCTGGGAACAGCCCGATACATGACGACTCTTGACCTCACAAAAGGGTATTGGCAAATTCCCCTGGCCAAGTCGGCCAAAGAGAAAACCGCATTTGTAACCCCAGACGGGGCGTTCCAATATAAGAGAATGCCGTTCGGGTTACAGAATGCGCCGGCCACATTCCAGCGGAAAATGGACCAGATACTGAGGCCCCATCGGAAGTATGCTGCGGCTTACCTGGATGACGTAATTGTCCATAGCACAGATTGGGCCTCACATCTGCCAAAAGTGCAAGCAGTCCTAGACTCTATCCGGGAAGCGGGGTTTACGGCTAACCCCAAGAAGTGTACCATTGGGCAGGAGGAGGCCAAATATCTTGGGTACACCATTGGCAGGGGAGTGATAAAACCCCAACTCAACAAAGTCGAGGCCATCCAGAGTTGGCCACGTCCCAACAGCAAGAAGCAGGTACGGGCCTTTCTGGGAATCGCGGGTTATTATCGGCGCTTCATTCCCCACTTTGCTTCTAAGGCTGTGCCCCTAACCAACCTGACGAAAGGGAAAGGGTCGGTCATGATTAAATGGACCCCCGAGGCTGAGGCAGCATTCCAATTCTTGAAACAAGCCTTATGTAGCCAGCCAGTGTTGTACTCACCCGACTTCTCTAAAGACTTTGTCGTACAAAGTGATGCGTCAGATGTGGGGTTAGGAGCAGTATTGTCCCAGGTCTGGAACGGGGAAGAGCACCCAGTCATTTACCTCAGCAGGAAGTTGAAGTCCCATGAGGTAAATTACGCCACGGTTGAAAAGGAGTGTTTAGCGGTGAAGTGGGCTCTAGATTCCCTTCGGTACTATCTGCTAGGTAGGCACTTTGACATGGTTACGGATCACGCTCCGTTAAAGTGGATGGCTCAAAACAAGGAGACAAATAGAAGAGTGAATAGGTGGTTCCTGGCCCTACAGGAATTCAACTTCACAGTAAAGCATCGCCCTGGCGTTCAAATGGGGAATGTGGATGCTTTGTCTCGAGTACATGAATGCCTGATTGCTGGTGTTCCAACCCCAAGGTTAAAACAAGAGGGGGGGGTATGTGACAGCAGGAAGGTAAAGTCACCTGGTTGCATCCAGGGGGGTAGATATATTTCTCCCAGATTCAGGCTTTATGCCGACTTATACAACTAGGGAGGGAGTTGATGAAGCCCAGCTGAGGCTAGTGGGCTCATGGATGACTCATACCTCTAGGGAGAGGGCTGGGCGTCGTGCAGGCAGGGAGTTGATGAGACCAGCTGAAGCCTGTCAGTTCGTTTAAGACCTCTATAAAAACTCCCAGATTCATTAGGTGTTAGCTCATGCCTGGAACCAGACCTGTGTGGACTGTCTAGGGAGAGTGAACCCCTGTGCGGTGAGAAAAAGCCTGTGTGGCTATTTGTTTGGACATTGACTAAACCAGGGACTTAGGGACTAGGACAGCACCAGGCTGATCCCAGTTGTTAGTTAGGAAACCTGCATGTTTAGTCAGAGGTCAAGCTGACCAGGATTTATTTTGTTTATGTTTCTTTTTGGCTTTGCTGTGTTTTTGTCACTGTACATAGAGAAATAAACCACAACCTCCGTCTGCTGGCCCTGTTTTTGTGTGGGGAGCCCAACCAGGGGGTCACACACACCCGCTACCGAGTTAACCCCCTCACAACACACACACACACACACACCAACATCAACCCTTCACCAGAACTTACCATTCTTGACAAAATCTCTTTCCCAATTTAGGAATATAGTAATTCACATACCGTTATCTGCCAAACTGCTCATCACCTGCAATCTAACTCTAGTCCCTCCTGCTCTGAAGTTCTAGCTTTTACTCAATTGCACAGTGTTTACAAATGCATGTTCGCATCAAGCAAAGGACACCTCTGTGCCGCCCAGGCAGAATGGGTCCCACTGGTCTTCCTGGTATAAAAATATACCGTGCATCCTGAAAGTTTTCACAGTGCTTCACTTTTTCCACATTTTGGTATGTTACAGCCTTATTCCAAAATGGTTTAAGTTTATTAATTTCCTCGAAATTTTACAAACAATACCCCATAATGACAACATGAAAGAAGTTTGTTTGAAATCTTTACAAATTTATTAAAAATAAACGAAACATGTACACTTTACATTTTACAGCCTTTGCTCAATACTTTGTTGAAGCACCTTTGGCACCAATTACAGCCTCAAGTCTTTTTGAATATGATGCTACAAGCTTGGCACACCTATTTTTGGGCGGTTTCATTCTTCTTTGCAGGACCTCTCAAGCGCCATTAGGTTGGATGGGGAGCGTCGGAGCACAGACATTTTCAGATCTCTACAGAGATGTTTAAATCAGGTTCAAGTCTGGGCTCTGGCTGGGCCACTCAAGGTCATTCAGAGTTGTCCCATAGCCACTCCTTTGTTATCTTGGCTGTGTGCTTAGGGTCGCTGTCCTGTTGGAAGATGAACCATCGCCCCAGTCTGAGGTCCAGAGCAGGTTTTCATCAAGCATGTCTCTGTACATTGCTTCATTCATCTTTCCCCCGACCCTGACTAGTCTTCCAGTTCCTGCCGCTAAAAAACATCCCCACAGCATGATGCTGCCACCACCATGCTTCACTGTAGGGATGGTATTTGCCAGGTGATGAGCGGTGCCTGCTTTCCTCCAGACATGACGCTTGCCATTCAGGCCAAAGAGTTCATTCTTTGTTTCATCTGACCAGAGACTTTTGTTTCTCATTGTCTGAGAGTCCTTCAGGTGCCTTTTGTCAAACTCCAGGCGGGCTGTCGTGCCTTTTACTGAGGAGTGGCTTCCGTCATTCTACCACACAGGCCTGATTGGTGGAGTGCTGGAGAGATGGTTGTTCTTCTGGAAGGTGCTCCACTCTCCACAGAGAATCTCTGGAGCTCTGTCAGATAGTGATCGGCCGATATCGTTTTTCGGTGCCGATGCGATACCAAAATTGCAGCCACCTCTCCTGCTGATGCCCAATAATTTTTGTTGATATTTTGTACATTTACATTTTTTTTTTTTTTTTTACGGTTATTTTTTTTTTTTTAACGTTTTTTATCACTGCTATTGCTGTCACAAGGAATGTAAAACATCCCTTTAGACAGTAATAGGCATGTGAAAGGTACTCTTTATGGAGAGATTGGGGTTCTATAAGACCTCAAACCCCTCCTCTGCACTCAATGAAATGATTGAAAATTCTAAACTATGTATTTGGGTCAAAAAGGCTAGCCCTAAGGCTTATGCCGCGTACACACGGTCGAAATTTCCGATGGAAAAAGTCCGACTGGATTTTTTCATCGGATATTCCGACCGTGTGTAAGCCTCATCGGACTTTTTGCCTCGGAAATTCCGACGGACTTAGATAGACAGACTAAAAACCACGCATGCTCGGAATCAATTAGATGCATGCTCGGAATCATTGAACTTAATTTTTCTCAGCTCGTCGTAGTGTTGTACGTCACCCCGTTCTTGATGGGCGGAATTTGGTGTGACCGCGTGTATGTAAGACAGCTTGAGCGGAATTCCGTCGGAAAAACCCATTGGAGTTTATTACGACGGAAAAAACGGTCGTGTGTACGTGGCATTAGGCTCTGCATAAGGGGAGAAACGGGTAAAAGGTAAGGATTCAGGCAGTGGATATGAGCTAATCAGCTTACTAATAAACAAACTTTGTATATGATGAAATCGGTGTTCTGCGAGTTGCCATGTTGGCGTTGCTACACTCATGCATTGCTTGTAACAATAAGGATCATGCGTAGGGCAAAATAAATGAAACAAACATACTTAAATTACCTGTTTTACAACATGCTGATATCCATGCAGAGCTTTTGTTAACTGCCAACCGCATTCCAATCTATCAATAAAGAACAATCAAATTAGGTACCAAATAATTCGAGTTTTCCACATTTTGCTGCTTGTTAGGACATATGAGACAAGTTTCTGCAATATAATGAAAAAAAATAAAAATAAATCGGAAACAAACTAAGATAGCATGAAGATAATGCAGAACACAATTAAAGCAAACCTTTCTTAAGAGAGACATGGGGGGGCCCCCATAGCTGCTTCTCATTCTGAAAACGCTGCTAGTTTCTTGGCTGTCATCTTTACCCTCTTGTGTCAGTACTTTGTATCACTTACCTGGAACAAGCATGCAAAGAAGGATGCCTGGCTTTACAGATATTCACGTTTCTAATTCTTATGCCGCGTACACACGGCCGTTTTTCTCGTCGAGAAAAACGACATTTTTTTCTTTCGACGAGAAAAACTATCGTCTGTGGGCTTTCTGCCGTTTTTTTCGACGAGAAAAACGGCATTAAAAACGACGAGAAAAATTAGAACATCTCGTCGTTTTTTTCAACATGTTTTCCGCGGCAGTGTTTCCCATAGGGAAACACTGCCGCGGAGGCCACACACGGTCGTTTTTTTCAACCAAAAAAAAAAATGACATTTAAAAACGGCCGTGTGTGGGGGGAACAAGCTGTTCCTCGTTTTTCACGTCGATTTTCTCGACTGTGTTTTCACCGTCGAAAAAAATAGATCGTGTGTACGCGGCATTAGGGTTTGTAAAGTTGTTGTTTTTTTTTTGTTGTTTTTTAAATAACATACTTACCTGCTCTGTGCAATGGTTTTGCACAGAGCAGCCCTAATCCCCCTTTTCTTCTTGGGTCCCTCACTGGTGCTCCTGCTCCTTGCCGAGTTCCCCCATAGCAAGCCACTTGCTCTGGGTGCACTAGTGCGTTCTCGCTCCTGAGCCGCCTCTGTGTGTCTATGGTGCTTCACACTAAAGGTTTTTTTTTTTACTTTCATGCATAGAATGCATGTAAGTAAAAAACCTTCAGCCTTTAGAACCACTTTAAAGGTGAAGTGTGTGAAAAAGCTTTATAAGGGAATTAGCCGGGTAACAAATAAGGTATCTCTAAGACCCCTTTCACACTGGAGGCATTTTAGCGCATGTTAGCGCCCGTAAAACGCCTGAAAAATGCCTCATCTGCAGTCTAAGTGTGAAAGGAAGAGTGCCTTCGCGCTGCGCTGGCAGGACGTTAAAAAAAGTCCTGCAAGGAGCATCTTTGGAGCGCTTTAGGAGCAGTGTATACACCGCTCCTAAAGCCTCCCTGCCCATTGAAATCAATGGGCAGCACCGCCAAAGTGCCTGTAAAGCACTGCAGTATCGGCGGTTTGTGGGCGCTTTGAACCCTTTATTCGGCCACTAGCAGGGGTTAAAAGCGCCCCGCTAGCAGTCGAAAAGCGTCACTAAAAACAACGGTTTACCTTGCAGGCTTAGAAAAAAAAAAAAAAGAAAAAAGCATGGCGATTTACTACCGCTTTAAAGCAGAACGTCACTCTAAAAAGGGGAAGTTCTGCTTTACAGTATGTCCTTCCCCCCCACTACCACATTATAATTTTTTTTTTTCCCGAGGGGGGGGGGGAGAAACAGGTACCTGCTTCCACTCGGATTACCTAGGCATTCTGAGCGGACGTTTGTCACAGGTCCCAGAAGGCTGCAGATCCTCTTTAACCGGTTCCCGACCGCCGCATGAGGATATACGTCGACAGACTGGCACGGCTGCGCAAATAGTCGTGTATATATACGTCCCTTTAATTTGCGAGCCGTGCAGTCGCGCGCGCCGACAGCGGTGTGCTCGCGACCCTGCCGCGAGCTCCGTGACCATGCCCGTGGTACCCGCGGACTCGATGTCCGCCGGTGTCCCGCGATCGTGTCACGGAGCTGAAGAACGAGGGAGATGTTAGTGTAGTGTAAACACAACATCTCCCCGTCCTTCACCTGACACTGTCACTGATCGTCTGTCTCATCGGGAACAGCGATCAGTGAGGTGTCACGGCAAGCCACGCCCTCTAACAGTTAGAAGCACTCCCTAGGTCACACTTAACCCCTTCAGCACCCCCTACAGGTTAACCCCTTCACTGCCAGTGTAATTTTTACAGAAATCAGTGCATTTTTATAGCACTGATCACTGTAAATGACAATGGTTCCAAAATGGTGTCAAAAGTGTCTGATGTGTCCGCCATAATGTACCAGTCACAATAAAAAAAAAAAAAAAAAAAAAAAAAAAAAAAAAAATCGCTGCTCGCCGCCATTACTAGTAGAAAAAAAAAAATGCCCTAAAACTACCCCCTATTTTGTAGAAGCTATAACTTTTGCGCAAACCAATCAATAAACGCTTATTGCGATTTTCTTACCAAAAATATGTAGAAGAATACGTATCGCCCTAAACTGAGGAAAAAAAAAAGTTTTTTTTAATATATTTTTGGGGGATATTTATTATAGCAAAAAGTAAAAAATATTGCATTTTTTTTCAAAAATTGTGGCTCTATTTTTGTTTATAGCGCAAAAAATAAAAAACCGCAGAGGTGATCAAATACCACCAAAATAAAGCTCTATTTGTGGGAAAAAAAAACACGTCAATTTTGTTTGGGAGCCACGTCGCACGACCGCGCAATTGTCAGTTAAAACGACGCAGTGCCGAATCGCAAAAGTTGGCCTGCTTTTTGGCCAGCAAAATGGTCCGGGGCTGAAGTGGTTAAATATTAGGAGTATTGGTGTGCAATAATACATGTACTTATCACAATCCATTATTTTAAAGTGATTATGTTCACACCAGTTCTCTGCATTGACTGGTGTAGAAAAGAAGTTGTGTCTGCTGTACTTTTGGGGTGATGACCTGCATTTTGTTATTCAATTCAAATGAGTTCCTCCAAAACACTTGAAAATGTCCCAAATGTTTATAGATTAATGCAGCTGGTGTGAAAAACAGCAGGCATAAAATGTGGAGAAACAAAATACCAGGTAAACCTGATGACATATGCGGTATACAACAAGCACACATTTACCTTTTGTTTGAACAAGAAACACTTTGAAAAGGATGGTGGTTCAGGGTCAGATTTTGCTTTGAAAAGACTAACCAAAATCCTTTATGTTGAAAAAATAAATAAAACAGAACTAGCCAATGCTTCTAAGTTTAGCAGCCCAAAAAAAAAATAGCATCTTTTGTTTTTTTACTAAGATGACTCAAGTAACAACCTTTTTGTACTTTTTTTTTTTTTAAAGGAAAACACTGATTCATAAAAACGACATCTTAGTTTCCTCTCTTCTGTCTATTAGACGGTTAACGACCGGCTCACGAACATATACGTCAACAGAATGGCACGGCTGGGCAAAGTGACGTATATTTACGTCCCTTTGAATTTCCCGCCGTGTGGGCGCGTGCCCCTGCTGCGAGCTCCGTGATCGTGCCTGCAGACTCGATGTCCCGCGATCGGGTCACAGAGCTGCAGAACGGGAAGAAGCAAGTGTAAACAAGCATCACCCCGTTCTGCCTAGTGACACCGACACTGATAGTCTGTTCCCTCTCATCGGGAGCAGCGATCAGTGATGTGTCACTCGTAGCCACACCCCCTAACAGTTAGAATCACTCCCTAGGACACACTTAACCCCTTCCTAGCCCCTAGTGGTTAATCCCTTCACTGCCAGTCACATTTATACAGTAATCAGTGCATTTTTATAGCACTGACCGCTGTATAAATGTGAATGGTCCCAAAATAGCGTCAAAAGTGTTCGCTATGTCTGCCATGAATGACGGCCTAAACTGAGGAAAACTTTTGATATATTTTTTGAGGATATTCATTATAGCAAAAAGTAAAAAATATTGCATTTTTTTTTCAATATTATCTCTGTATTTTTTTTTTATAGCGCAAAAAATAAAAACCGCAGAGGTGATCAAATACCACCAAAAGAAAGCTCTATTTGTGGGGAAAAAAGGACGTCAATTTTGTTTGGCAGCCACGTTGCACGACCGCGCAATTGTCAGTTAAAGCGGCGCAGTGCCGAATGGCAAAAAGTGGCCCGGTCATTTGGCAGCCAAATGGTCCGGGGGTGAAGTGGTTATAAATGCTGCTGCCAGACTCATCCACCCTACCAACAGCTCAGTGTCCATTGCCAATCCCTCCACTGGCTTCCGATTGCCAAACAAAAAATATTCAAAAATACTAACAAAATACAAAGCCACCCACAACTCTGCCTCCAGCTACATCACCAATACTGTCTCAAAATAATCACCCAAACAGTCTTCTCTGATCCTCCCAAGTCCTCTCGCTTTCTAGCTCCTGCACTACCCTCCTCCCATATTCACAGCCAGGTCTTCTCCATAGCCTACCCCATCTTCTGGAACGCTATACCCCAATATGTGAAGCTATCTCCTACTGTCCAACTTTAGGTCATCCCTAAAAACCCATCCCTTCAGGGAAGCCTATCCTGCCTCTACCAAACAACTGACCTTTTCTCTTTTCATCAGCTCATCTCCCCACAGTTATTACCTTTTGTACCCCTTTTTTAGGACGGAAGCTCTCACAAGCAGGGCCCTACTAACCCCTGTTTTGACCTGTATTGTAACGATTTTGTCTCCTTTTATATTGTAAAGTGCAGTGAAAACTGTTGGCGCAATAAGTTGTGATAATTATTTTTATTATTGAGTAGGAGCTGCAAGCAGAGCACACGTTTTCACCCTGAAGGTGGGAAACGCTTAGTCACTAGAATTGCGCTTTTATAATTCAAGGTATTTTGCTAAAGTCACCGATTTAGGAGATAAATTGAAAGAAAAGATTATCCATACTATGGTCACGGACCTTTATGACATGTTGAGGGATATCCAGCTGGTCAATCCGCTTCCTGGTCCAATCCACTCTGCATTGCAAGCCAAAGGCCGCGGCTGGGTCATAGCCAAATGCTCTTTGTACTTGCCCTCTGGTAAGCGGCTATTCAATACTGGGGTGGGCACTTACATTTGTGTGAATCATTGTGGTGTTGCTCAAGGAGATTTTGTTCCAACATATGGACTACAGTTTGCCTCGCTTATTGTACAGCCTATGGACGTTTTAGTTTGTTATGCAAACAGTTTGCACAATATTGATGTATGATACAGGCTTACATGAATTTTTGTGAAGTATTATTTCCATTATGTCACCTTAAGGACTGATGTGTGTTAAATGTATCATTTTATTGGCGCAATTTACAACCTTTTTTGTTTAATTATCACTATTTACTTGTCTGCTCAATTAACCACTTCCTGCCCACCGGCCATCATATGACATCCTTGACTTTGAGTGGGTATATCTGAATGATGGCCCCATTCACACCTGAGCTTAGCGTTTTCAGGTAGAAAGTCGCGCGATTTTGTACAGGTCAAAAAGGTCACCAATGTATACAGCAGAAGCTTCAGGCGTTTTGGAGCTTCTAGCTTCAGGCGTTAATTGATTTTTTCCCCTCCAGTGTTTTGTAGCTTGAGGCTTCAAGCTACAAAACGCTCAGGTGTGAATGGGGCCTAAGAACGATCATAGCGGCGTTCTTACGGGCGGCGAGAGGGCACATGCCATACCCCTCCTGCTGCGCTCTGGTGCTTCTACCTACTCCCCGCTGCCATCTGTGAGTCAGAGACAGGATCTGCCGGCCCCGGATGTTTACCATTTCTGGCAGACTTCTTGATTTCAGCCTTCCCAGCCTAGAGGTGAGATGTGGGATCTTATTGACCCCAAATCTCACTGTAAAGAGGTCCTATCATGCCGTATTCCTATTACAAGCGATGTTTACATTCCTTGTAATAGGAATAAAAGTGATCAAAAAATATATAATTTTTTTAAAAAGTGTCAAAAATAAAAGTAAAATTAACAATAATATATATTTTTTTTTTTAAAGTGCCCCGTCCCTGTGTGCTCACACGCAGAAGCGAACGCATACGCAAGTCCCACCCACATATGAAAACGGTGTTCAAACCACACATGTGAGGTATAGCTGTGAACGTTAGAGTGAGAGCAATAATTCTAGCCCTAAACTTCCTCTCACAGAGAAAACTCCTTCAGGGAAGTTCCAATATATGATTTAAGATTGTAATCTAAAACAGAAAAAGGCAGATCTTTACAACATAGCATTCATTGTAGAAGACAAAAACAAAGCAAATGCCCCATCAGACAATTGAATGGTGGGTCTAGTATAAAAAAGCAGGGGGTTATTTGGGTGGGAGTGTACTTACATAGACATGCATACATCAGTCTTGGAGCTTGGATATATTAAATCCAGTAGATCACATAGATAGAAAATTGTTGTATGAAAGCATTAAAAAAACTATCTATGTGATCTACTGGAGAAGGAGTTTTCTCCGTAACGCGTAGGATCTAATATATACATGTTCACATTGTCAACATCACTTGTATGGTTATCAAGTCCCTGCATGTCATGTACCTTGTATGATCTAATGACGACTCCATTTTAGAAGTTTTTGTCTAAGCCTGTAATACCAAGTTAAATCATATTATGTGTTATTTTCTTTTTTGTAATAAAACCATTTTATTATACTATACCCCAAGTGGTTGTTAGAATCTATGCCTGAAAAGTCCCGCCCTTGAGGGGAAACTCTCCTATACAATTCAGTTAGGGATGTTGGCTACATCGCAACAGATCTGTTTCATACAAACTTCCTATTTGTTGATATTGGTTGTGGAATGTGTGTAACTTTCCACATGAAAAAATAAAAGAAAAATACAATACAATACAATACATCCGGCTAGGGCTGGGCGATTTTCCCCCCCAAAAAAATCTGCAATTTTTTTATAAAAAACTCGATTTACGATTCGATTAGATTATACCCGAGCATAAGCCGAGTTTTTCAGCACATTTTTTTGTGCTGAAAATGCCCCCCTCGGCTTATACTCGAGTCACCTTTTTGCGCCTGATCTCCCGGACTTTGAGGACCCGGTACCGGCCAACCGTAGGTCTCCTGGACCCCAAACTTGGCACATATATAGCTTACTCTTCCTCTACAAGTGAGCAAAGTTTCTCGTCCAGAGGACCTATAGCCAGGGAGCACTAATTTTTCAAATCCGGGCACCCCTTCCATAGACTCCAATGTTAAACGGTAATTTCTCTGGTGATTTTGGGGACCCGCTACCGGTCAGTCATGGATCCCCTGGACCCGAAACTTGGCACACATGTAGCCCCATTTCTCCTCTACAAGTGTGCAAAGTTTTTTTGTCTGGGGGACCTACGGCCGGGGAGCACCGATTTTTCAAAGCCGGGCACCCCTTCCATAGACTTCCATGTTAAACGTCAGTCTAGTCATGGGCACAGTGAGGCATGGACACAGTGAGGCATGGACACAGTGAGGCATGGACACAGTGAGGCATGGACACAGTGAGGCATGGACACAGTGAGGCATGGACACAGTGAGGCATGGACACAGTGAGGCATGGACACAGTGAGGCATGCAGATGGACACCCTAGGCTTATACTCGAGTCAATACGTTTTCCCAGTTTTTTGTGGTAAAATTAGGTGCCTCGGCTTATATTCGGGTCGGCTTATACTCGAGTATATACGGTATATTAATTAAAGTGCATCAACAAAAAAAACCCTTTCTCTAACTGCAAAGTCAGTGTGCAACAAAGATTGTTAAACATCCAAATTATTAATACTGTATTTGGATTTAGCTAATAAAACAACAAAAAATCCTGAGGTTACTCTTAGTTGAACTGTGCCCATGCCGAACTGTGCCCGTGCTTCAATCACTGTGCCCGTACCTGATGCAGATTTTCATGGGATACGGATTTTACTGCCACACCGGCGGCCATTCCAGTATTAAAAAGCCGCGCCGCCTCCTCGTCTGTGACAGGCGGAACACTCAATTTCCCAGCATTCAGTGTTCCGCCTATCACGGACATCTGCTCATCCTCATAACACAGACGAGGAAGAGAGGATGTCCGTGATAGGCTGAACACTGCCTGCTGGGAAATTGAGTGTTCCGCCTATCACAGACGAGGACTCGGGAGGTGCGGCTTTTGAACACTTGAATGTAGGGGTGCAACGGATCAGTGGTGATCTGTGATCCGAACGGGTCACCCTGTTCGGATCGGATCACCACGCGATCCGCGGAGCAGCGGCCATCTTTGTACACCTGGCGGCGGCCGCTGTAGTGATGTTTTGCCACCCCCATCTTGCTCCACCCCACACTCCTCACTCTCATTACTGTGAAGGGGCCAAGCGGACATCTTGTTACACCCAACAGAGTTTTAGATTTCAGGTATTTTATATGCTTATAAGCTTAAATACATTGTTTGGAAATCCAAGGGACTGTTTACATTTAAAATTTTAAAAGCAGCAGCAAACCTTACATGCTTGCTAATGTGACGGAACACCTCTGATTTTCACATGTAACATTTAGTGTTCTGTCACATTAGCAACCATGTAAGGTCAGCAGGTTTGCTGCTGCTTTTAAAATTTAACATGTAAAGAGTCCGTTGGATTTACAAATACTGTATTTAAGCATATAAGCTCCGTTTTGTGTTGAAAATAACCGTGAAATCGAAAAACCCGGTGGGTGTAACATTTTTTTTATTTTTTTTTGCAGATCCGAAAATGATCCGATCTGTGGCTCTGATCCGAGGATCGATCCGATCCGTGAGTTTTTTTATCTGTTGCACCCCTACTGCAATGGCCGCCGTCTGTCTGCATGGCACGCTGATCAGGTAGGCAGACGGCGGCTTGCGGTTAGTTAGTGTTACATTACATCTACTCGCGGCTGCTGCGGCGAGTAGATGTAATTGGGGTAACGCCGCCCAGTGCCATTCCGGATACGCCCCCTGCAGCCCTGCTATGGAAACTTAAGGGAAAAAAAAAATAATAATAAAAAAAAAAAAAAAAAAAAAAATCTAAAAAATAAATAAAATCGATTTTCTTCAAATCTGAATCGATTTGAACTCAAAACTCAAGATTAAAATCGATTTTTTTTCCCAGCCCTACATCCGGCAATTGCTTTTTTCACCCTTAGGCCCCTTTCACACGGGGCGGATCCGTGCAGATCCGCCCCGTGAAGCTCCGCTTGCTCAGCGGGGATCGCTCCGTTGATCCCCGCTGAGCCGACGGATGACTGGGCGGTCCCCGCACACTGTGCAGGGACCGCCCTGTCAGAGCGCCGCTCTCCCCTATGGGGAATCGGATGACGACGGACCGTAGAGTCCGTTGTCATCCGATCCGCTCCGCCGACGGAAGGAAAAATAGGGTTTTCCTCCGTCACACTTTGGCGGAGCGGAGCGGATGTCAGCGGACATGTCTCCGCTGACATCCGTGCCTCCATAGGGGTGCATGGAGGATCCGTTTCAGGTCCGCCTAAAAAACTGACAGGCGGACCTGAACGGACCTCCGTGTGAAAGGGGCTTTAGGGCTCTTTCACACGGAGGTCCGTTCAGGTCCGCCTGTCAGTTTTTTAGGCGGACCTGAAACGGATCCTCCATGCACCCCTATGGAGGCACGGATGTCAGCGGAGACATGTCCGCTGACATCCGCTCCGCCAAAGTGTGACGGAGGAAAACCCTATTTTTCCTTCCGTCGGCGGAGCGGATCGGATGACAACGGACTCTACGGTCCGTCGTCATCCGATTCCCCATAGGGGAGAGCGGCGCTCTGACAGGGCGGTCCCTGCACAGTGTGCGGGGACCGCCCAGTCATCCGTCGGCTCAGCGGGGATCAACGGAGCGATCCCCGCTGAGCAAGCGGAGCTTCACGGGGCGGATCTTCACGGATCCGCCCCGTGTGAAAGGACCCTTAGGTCAAAAATGTGTGCTTAAATATTTTCTGATTGCAAATAGCATTGCAACGCTAATTTGGTGATGTTTTTTAGGCGTTTGTAAAGTGCTGTCTAAAGATTTATTTATTTTTTTGATAATCAGATTTTTTTGTAATTTTCAAGTAAGAGATATAAGAACAAAAAAAGGTACAATTACTACACAAACATCGCTACAGTTCACAACTATGCATGTTCAAAGTCAAGATAGGGAATGGGGGCGGGGGTGGGGTATAAGGGATATGGATGGAAGTGGGATGTAACCTTAAGCTGGATACACACTATATTAGATTTTTTCCTTTAGATTTACCAAAACCATCTAATATGAGGTCAAACCTTAACAGTTTAAATTTGTATGCAATCAGGCAGGCCCTTGCACTACATGCTTTTGGTAAACCTAAGGGAAATCAAACAACAAATGTTGTATAATGTGTGTCCAGCACTCTAGGGTAGTCAAAAAATGGAGTGGAGGACATTTACTAGTGAACTGGCTATGGAAAAGGGGCCTGGGACTAGTCGATTTTCAAAGTTCTAAAAATGTTTTTTTGTAAGAAAATGTATAAAAACAAAAAGCTTCCTGGGAACCTTAGGCTTCTTGTACATATAGCTTAATATGACCTCGGGAAAACGCATCAAAATCGCCCTGGGATTTTTCCGCCAGTGGTCAAAGCGTTAAAAACCCAAACGCAATTCTTTTGCATTCAGGAGAGGGAGGTTGCAGCTCCTACCGCGGTAACTCCTAAACGCCTATGTGTACATGGACAGGCTTTTATGGAGTTGAGTTTAGGAGCTTTGGCAAAAAAAATGCCAAACGCTCCTAAACTCAAGGTTAGGAGCTGTAGTGTACATGAAGCCTTACAAGTGTCTAAGGCACTTTTGGCACACAATTGGTGCATGTAGTCAGACTTGAACTGAAGCACTTGGCAAGCTTTGCAAATTGCCATCACCTCCCGAATACCAAACTTTGCTGCTATGAGCAAAAACAATAAAAAGTAAAGCAGTGGGAATACATTCAGAATTTTATGGGTGTATTAGACCATTTCCTATTACCCTCCAGAGCAGACACTAGCATTGCAAAGTATTTAAAGAGTGTTAATGAAGCAAATGGCTGTCCCTAACCTTGTGTGAACAAGTCCAATAAGCACCATTCAAAAGGTCATCTTCACTCTAGAGTCCAGCTGCTTGTAAGTACAAAAGCAATTTATTCTATTTACTATCTTTCTCAGGCCCCATGCACACTTGGCGTTTAGCCCCCCATGCATACAGCTCTGATATTTGGCCATGGGCAATGGGCAGCAGTCACAGGTGCACTTTCCAGCCCCATGCCAGCAGCCTGTCAAAATCTAAGAGAGGCTGACAGCTGCTGTGGTGGAAAAGCCTGCGTTCTGGGCATTCATCCCTGGGGGATACTGCCCTAAAACAAAAGTACCTCTGAGTGCACCATCCAGCCACGTTCAGCCACACCACTTGTCATGCTCTCAGAGAGCATGCCCTCTGTGCCTCCTGGCTAAATGGCAGAGCCCCATGCACTGGGGCTAAATACCCAGAGTGCATAGGGCTTTAGAGTTCAAAGAGCTTTGTAGAAAAAACAAAAATCGCACAGATTCCAGGGAAGCTCCTTAAAAATCTATAAATCCAAATGTTGCACCCTCCTAGCTAGGATGCCAACAGGCAAATTTTGTTTTTGGCTCCCCTGTAGCCAGTGGAGCGAAGTTTGGTTGCTTTCGGCTTTTTCTGGGTTCTGCTGGTTGCAGGCTCAACTGCTTCCCCCCGATTTCTGTAGGTTCCAGAATTTAGCGGGGTGGAAGAGGCAGGCCCTCACTTGCCTATTCAAATGGCCTCAGCCAATCCATGGCAGGAAATTTGACCAGTAGGGGGCAGAGATGTGTTTAAATAGGCTAGAGCAGGGTCCTTGTCCAGTGGAATAAGACCCAGCCTGAGGGTTGAAGTTTAGAAGAGACCATCGGGGTCCCGGCTCCAGTTAGAGCTAGGGGACCCACGTCCAAAAGTTCTTGAGAGCAGTTGCAGAAGTCCACAGAGGATCTTGCAGGCCCATGGTGTAGAAGCTAATTGGTACTGCAGAAAAGCATTCAAGTACCCAGGATGCTGCGAGTACAAGCCTGAAAAGATCCCAGACTGTCCTTGCCAACTTTTGGGAAAGCTACTTCAAGTTTGCTCAGGTTTTACTTTTGCAATGAAGTCCCCAGCGCTGTAGGTCATTAAATCACTAGCTTCAAGAGGGTGGCTACAGCCTGAGGAGATGGTACAAGTAGAGAGTGTACTCCATTACCGGTTTTGATTCAATTTTGTAATTGATTCTTTAGTATTCCAAGGCTCACCCTGAACCCTAACCAAGTTTTTTTCTTGTCATATTTGTTTATTGAAATTTCACAAGTCAGGGAGCAGGTTCAAAAGCGATACAGGTATATACAGTATAACATTATAATATGACTAAAAATAACGTTGTCTCAAACTTTAAACAAGAGATTGTCAACTCAGAGAGACATTTCCTATAGCGTTAAAATGGAAGTAAACCCTCCTAAACAACTTTCACATACAGGTAAGCCTAGATTAAAAAGAAGAAAACTGCGCCAAAAATAATATAACAATCTGGGATATCCAAGACCAAAGATGTATCCTCAGGATCCAGAAAGGGAAAAAAACAGTGGGCTACAGTGTGTCCAACAATCCTGTACGTTAGCACATCTTGCTTGGCATCAACACTATTAGGAATGGCTGCTTACCAGATAGAAGGCAAGTAAATACAGTCGACTGTGACCCAGCCGCGGCCTTTGCAAACAAGGGAGATCCAGAGATACTACAGGATATTCACACTCCTCCAATACTTAGGGACCTCTTGATGGCTCAATGATACAAAAAATATAAAAAACATAGAATAATACCTTTTGACTGGTATAGAAAAGTCAAGCACCACCACCGTGAATATTGAATCCATGTGATTAGCACCCTGATAAAAATGGCTCCTTACCAACCGCAAGGATAAAGCTCATGTTCATTGCAACCTGACCACGGCCTGTGTCCTGCACGAGCTGGCCCAATACAAGTTCACGGAACTCTCCTCACAAGTACCAGAGCGCCATCGATGTTCCATAAACCATACCAAAAAAGGTTCTGTGAACTTGTATTGGGCCAGCTCGTGCAGGACACCGGCCGTGGTCAGGTTGCAATGAACGTGATAACAACATGGCCTGGGGAATGCCCAGGGAAAAACCAAGCCTACTTACCGACCAGCTCGCTGACAACCAATTAACCTGTCTAACAGTATGCGTTAAAAACAGGGGTTTGTCCGCACGCATTTGCAAACGCATGCGTGAGCCACAAAGCCACGCCAAGGCCCCCTGGAGTCTGTGGTCCTACACTAACATTGAGTGTCCCCACAATGGAGGCACATGCATTCTGATGGTTAGATGAGGGCAGGTGGACTGAAGGGGAGCCACCCCTCCTTAAAGGTACAGGAGCACACCAAACACCCAGCGTAGCACAATGGCAGCAAAGGTGTTGGTGCACTGCTGGACCAATACAAGCACCATAGGTGAAAACAAAAACATGTCCACCGCCCCCATCTATAGCTGGCTATCACGGTAAGTAGCATTGGAAGGCTAAAGCAGATAACAACATGGCCTGGGGAATGCCCAGGGAAAAACCAAGCCTACTTACCGACCAGCTCGCTGACAACCAATTAACCTGTCTAACAGTATGCGTTAAAAACAGGGGTTTGTCCGCACGCATTTGCAAACGCATGCGTGAGCCACAGAGCCACGCCAAGGCCCCCTGTGGGCCTGGCTTGCAATGAACGTGAGCTTTATCCTTGCGGTTGGTAAGGAGCCATTTTTATCAGGGTGCTAATCACGTTGATTCAATATTCACGGTGGTGGTGCTTGACTTTCCTATACCAGTCAAAAGGTATTATTCTATGTTTTTAAAATTTTTTGTATCATTGAGCCATCAAGAGGTCCCTAAGTATTGGAGGAGTGTGAATATCCTGTGGTATCTCTGGATCTCCCTTGTTTGCAAAGGCCGCGGCTGGGTCATAGTCGACTGTGTTTACTTGCCTTCTATCTGGTAAGCAGCCATTTCTAAGGCCTCTTTCACACTGACACGTTTTTCAGACGGTTTAGCGCTAACCTGCAGTCTTCAATGTGAAAGCCTGAAGGCTTTCACACTGAAGCAGTGCGCTAGCAGGACCGCTCCAAAAGTCCTGCTAGCCGCATCTTTACAGCGGTGAAGGAGCGGTGTGTTCACCGCTCCTTTAGCGCTGCTGCCCATTGAAAGCAATGGGAAACCGCGGTAATACCGCCCGCAATGCGCCTCTGCAGAGGCGCATTGCGGGCGGTATTAACCCTTTTTCGGCCGCTAGCGGGGGTTAAATTCACCCCGCTAGCGGCCGAATACCGCGGTAAAAACTAAGGTATAGTGGCGCTAAAAATAGCGCCGCTATACCCACAGCGCACCTTCCCTCCCCAGTGTGAAAGGGGCCTAATAGTGTTGATGCTACGCAAGATGTGCTAACGTACAGGATTGTTGGACACACTGTAGCCCACTGTTTTTTTCCCTTTCTGGATCCTGAGGATACATCTTTGGACTTAGACATCCCAGATTGTTATATTATTTTTGGCGCAGTTTTCTTATTTTTTATTGTTTTGCCTAGGTTTATCACATTATTGCTGCTGCCTATACTTGTTATTTTCTTGTTCTAGCGCAGTTTTTTCCTTTTTCAAGCCTAGATTAAGGCTTACCTGTAGGTGTTTGCCATATCTCCTAAACCTACACGGTTTAGGAGATATTTGCCAAAAAGAATGCACCGATGTCTACCGTGCATTGACGCCGTAGACATCGGCACAGGCGCACTGAGAATGCCGATTTTCTCAATGGATAATGCCGGCTTTGACAGCTCCCACGCGCATGCGGAGTGACGTCATCGCCGCTCCAGCCAATCACAGCGCCGGAGCGGCGATACCCGGGAGAGATGTCTCCAGGCTGGAGAGGAAGACGAGGATGACTTCGATCTAAGGTAAGTAATTCATAAGGAGCTAGTATGCTAGTCATACTAGCTCATTATGCCTTTGTCTTGCAGGTTTTTATTTTATTTGTATTTATTTTTTGGGGTTTACAACCACTTTAAGAAAACTAATTTGTCTAAACTTAGGCTATGGTAGAATAACAGAGTCTCAAAATAACTATAATTTGGGAATATCTAAAGTTAACAAATCAAAGCGTTAAGAGATTAAGAGACTATTGCTCGCATTTTCCAAGCAAGAGAAATTTACAACGGTTAATAACGTCATAAAATAAAAGTTTTTTTAAGCAATAAATCCAAAAAGACAAATTCTGCCTGGTTCTTGTGAGGAGAGACTGGGTGCATGACTGCTTGTTACCACTAGGGAATAGAATTTGGGACACTCAGCGGGACCTGTTAGGGGTCTGTGCGCTACACAAGCATTATTATGGGCTACCTCATGATTTATAGGAATGTGTGGAAAACCTCACCAGCATTGCCCAATCAGAATGGCTTAATATTTGGGCGGGGGGCACTAAAAGCTGCCTGCCTGCATTTCATATCTGTCAGCAGCCTTTTTTGTCCCTAAAAGTGACAAAAGTTACATTAAAAATGCCATTATTCTGCTTTCTGTGTCCACAAAACATTATTTTTGGACAGATATTCTCTTTCTGCAAGCATAAAAAATATATATATATATATATATATATATATATATATATATATATATATATATATATTGTGACAGCAGGAAGGTAAAGTCACCTGGTTGCATCCAGGGGGGTAGATATATTTTGCCCAGATTCAGGCTTTACGCCGACTTGTACAACTAGGTGGAGAGTTGTATAAGGCTAGTGGGCTCATGGATGACTCATACCTCTAGGGAGAGTGTGGGGCGTCGTACAGACAGGGAGTTGATGAGGCCAGCTGAAGCTTGTCAGCTCATTTAGGCCTCTATAAGAACTCCCAGATTCATTCGGTATTAGCTCATGCCTGGAACCAGACCTGTGTGGACTGTCTAGGGAGAGTGAACCCCTGTGCGGTGAGAAAAAGCCTGTGTGGCTATTTGCTTGGACATTTAAAACCAGGGACTTAGGGACTAGGACAGCACTAGGCTGATCCCAGTTGTTAGTTAGGAAACCTGTATGTTTAGTCAGAGGTCAACTTGACCAGGATTTATTTTGGTTATGTTTCTTTTGCTTTGCTGTGTTTTGTCACTGTAAATAGAAAATAAACCGCACCTTTTTGATTTTGAAAACCACAACCTCCGTTTGCTGGGCCTGTTTTGTGTGGGGAGCCCATCCCGGGGGTCACACACACCCGCTGCCGAGCTAACGCCCTCACAGTTGGTGGAGAATGCGGGCAGTTTTTTTAAGCCAGCATGGAGGAGATACTGAAACAGCTGGCTCTAGCAAATGCCAATCAACAGCAGACAAATGCAGGTTTGCAAAGGAGCCTTGCAGCCCAGCAGCAAGCTCATCAACAAGCCCAGCAGCAATCTGAGGCTCGCTTCATAGACCTGTTACAGAAGCAAGAGCAGAGACTACAACAAATGGAAGCAGTAATGCAGCAACGTCCGCAGACCAGTGAGGAAAGCCGTCCCACTAATACCGCGTCCTTTGGGGTGAGTCGTTTATTGACAAAAATGACTGGAGAGGATGATCCAGAGGTATTTTTGACCACATTTGAAAGGACTGCTGAAAGAGAAAAGTGGCCTGAGGAGCAGTGGGCTGGACTGGTGGCTCCTCTGTTAACTGGTGAATCGCAGAAGGCTTACTATGACCTAGAGCCTGACCAAGCAAAAGACTATGTGATGCTAAAAGCTGAAATATTGGCAAGGCTGGGTGTCACCCTGGCTGTCCGGGCTCAGCGTGTGCATAACTGGACTTTCCAGCTTGGAAAACCCCCCAGGTCTCAAATGTATGATCTCATTCACCTGAGCAGGAAGTGGCTACAGCCAGAGACTTTGTCCGCACCAGAGATTGTGGAACGTGTTGTAATGGATCGGTTTTTGAGAGCTCTTCCTACTGCCATCCAAAAGTGGGTAAGCCATGGAGACCCAGAGACGGCCGGTGGTCTTGTGGATCGTGTAGAGAAATACTTGGCTACAGAGAACCTGACGGCCTCTTCCAGAGACACTCGGACTTTCCACCCTAAGACCAGACCATCCCCAGGGGCGGATAAGAGGATTCCAAGGGGTGAGGGTGGAGAGAGTGAGAGGGTGGGAGCTCTACCCAAAGTTTGGCGAGAACAGCCTGGGAAGTCAGCGGCTCAAGAGGCGGCAAGAAGGATCGTTTGCTACCGCTGCCGGCAAGCGGGACATATTGCAGCCAATTGCCCGGTTGTGGAGGAACCCATGCAGTGTGACTTTCTGACGGGCAGACGTCAGTCGCTGTGTGCGACAGTCGCATGCACTGCCATTCGAGGAACTGAGAAACATTTATGCAAAATGTGTGTTAATGGTAGAAATGTTGTGGTATTGCTGGATTCAGGTAGCCTTGTGACCCTGATAAAGGCTGAGTTAGTTAAAACAGAGGTCTCTGGGAATAGCAAGGTAGCTGTTATTTGTGTGCATGGGGACACCCGAGAGTATCCAGTGACTACAGTGTGTTTCGAGACGCCCAAAGGTACCCTCTCTCATCCAGTGGGCTTAGTATCTCAGTTACCGCATGACGCCATTGTGGGAAGGGATTTTCCGAAGTTCTGGGAACTGTGGGATGATCCTGAGCCCCTCACTGGTGCCCCTATGTACCAGGAATGTGATAGCCAGAACTCCCCTGAGAGTGGTGAGGACTCTCCGGAATTTCCCTTATCAGTATTGGCAGGGGAGACTCAAGAAACTGGAGAGGAGCCCACCTCCTCAGACGAAAACCTACCGTCTGTGGAGTTTTCTGATCTTGAGGTTCACAGGGAAAACTTTGCCACAGAACAGTTGAAAGACCCCGCCCTAATAAAGGCACGGGAAAACGTAGTGAAAATAGATGGCGAGTTAGTGAACCCAGATAATACCTGCACTTACCCATACTTCAGCGTAGAGAAGGACCTACTGTATCGGGTGGCAAAAAGGGCAGAAGAAACCGTTGAGCAGCTTGTGGTGCCCAAACCTTACAGGAAGTTGGTGTTGGAGTTGGCCCATGGGCACATTCTTGGAGGTCATCTGGGGACAGAGAAAACCCGAGAGAGGGTATTACAGAGATTCTATTGGCCGGGGGTGATGAAGGACGTAGAAAATTATTGTTCCTCCTGCCCTGTGTGTCAGAGGTTGGCCCCGATGCCACATTTCCGTAGCCCGCTGGTCCCTCTACCCATCATTGAGGTCCCGTTTGAGAGGATCGCCATGGATTTGGTAGGTCCTATAATCAAGTCCGCTAGGGGGCACCAGTACATATTAGTTATAATGGACTATGCCACCCGTTATCCAGAAGCGATCCCTCTCCGAAATACCTCGGCCAAAACCATAGCCAAAGAGCTATCTCTTGTTTTTAGCCGGGTGGGTATTTGTAAAGAACTGCTTACGGACCAAGGTACACCCTTTATGTCCCGGGTTATGAAAGAGCTGTGTAAATTGTTCAAAGTGACGCAATTGCGTACGTCTGTGTATCACCCCCAAACCGATGGGCTGGTTGAAAGATTCAACAAAACCCTAAAACAAATGTTGAAGAAAGTGGTGGATAGAGATGGAAAGGATTGGGACTGTTTACTTCCTTATTTGATGTTTGCTATTAGGGAGGTGCCCCAATCCTCTACGGGATTCTCCCCCTTTGAGTTACTGTATGGGAGACACCCAAGAGGGCTGTTGGATATTGCCAAGGAAACTTGGGAAAGTGAGAGTTCTCCCCACAGGAGTGTGATTGAGCATGTCGCCCTGATGCAAGATCGAATTGCACAGGTAATGCCCATCGTGAAGGAACATTTGGCCCAAGCGCAGTTGGCACAGCAGAGAGTGTACAACCGTGGAGCCAAGACCCGTACCTTTTCCCCGGGGGATAGGATATTGGTACTTGTCCCTACGGTTGAAAGTAAATTCCTTGCCAAATGGCAAGGCCCCTACGAGATAATGGAAAAAGTGAGCGAAGTGAATTACAAGGTCAGACAACCAGGAAGGCGAAAGCCCGAACAGATCTATCACGTTAATCTGTTGAAAGCCTGGAGGGATAGAGAGTCCCTAGTCGCAGACACTTGGTCACCAGCTCAAACTGGTTGCGTGATTCCTGAGGTTGGAATAGCAGCCACCTTGTCACAACCCCAACAACAGGAGGTTAAGGAGTTTGTGCTTCGCAACAAGGAGGTATTCTCTGAGCTGCCGGGACAAACATCTGGGGTAGAGCATGACATCATTACCCCGCCCGGTGAAAGGGTGAAGTTAAAACCCTATCGGATCCCAGAGGCTCGACGGGAGGCGATACGGGAGGAAGTACAGAAAATGCTGAACTTAGGGGTGATAGAGGAGTCCCAAAGTGATTGGTCTAGTCCCATTGTGTTGGTGCCTAAACCGGATGGGAGCTGGCGATTTTGTAACGATTTTCGTCAGTTGAACAAAGTTACAAAATTTGACACCTACCCCATGCCACGTATAGATGAGTTGATCGACCGGCTGGGAACAGCCCGATACATGACGACTCTTGACCTCACAAAAGGGTATTGGCAAATCCCCCTGGCCAAGTCGGCCAAAGAGAAAACCGCATTTGTAACCCCAGACGGGGCGTTCCAATATAAAAGAATGCCGTTCGGGTTACAGAATGCGCCGGCCACATTCCAGCGGAAAATGGACCAGATGCTGAGGCCCCATCGGAAGTATGCTGCGGCTTACCTGGATGACGTAATTGTCCATAGCACAGATTGGGCCTCACATCTGCCAAAAGTGCAAGCAGTCCTGGACTCTGTTCGGGAAGCGGGGTTTACGGCTAACCCCAAGAAGTGTACCATTGGGCAGGAGGAGGCCAAATATCTTGGGTACACCATTGGGAGGGGAGTAATAAAACCCCAACTCAACAAAGTCGAGGCCATCCAGAGTTGGCCACGTCCCAACAGCAAGAAGCAGGTACGAGCCTTTCTGGGAATCGCTGGGTATTATCGGCGATTCATTCCCCACTTTGCTTCTAAGGCTGTGCCCCTAACCAACCTGACGAAGGGGAAAGGGTCGGTCATGATTAAATGGACCCCCGAGGCTGAGGCAGCATTCCAATTCTTGAAACAAGCCTTATGTAGCCAGCCAGTGTTGTACTCACCCGACTTCTCTAAAGACTTTGTCGTACAAAGTGATGCGTCAGATGTGGGGTTAGGAGCAGTATTGTCCCAGGTCTGGAACGGGGAAGAGCACCCAGTCATTTACCTCAGCAGGAAGTTGAAGTCCCATGAGGTAAATTACGCCACCGTTGAAAAGGAGTGTTTAGCGGTGAAGTGGGCTCTAGATTCCCTTCGGTACTACCTGCTAGGTAGGCACTTTGACATGGTTACGGATCACGCTCCGTTAAAGTGGATGGCTCAAAACAAGGAAACAAATAGAAGAGTGAATAGGTGGTTCCTGGCCCTCCAGGAATTCAACTTCACAGTAAAGCATCGCCCTGGCGTTCAAATGGGGAATGTGGATGCTTTGTCTCGAGTACATGAATGCCTGATTGCTGGTGTTCCAACCCCGAGGTTAAAACAAGAGGGGGGGGTATGTGACAGCAGGAAGGTAAAGTCACCTGGTTGCATCCAGGGGGGTAGATATATTTCGCCCAGATTCAGGCTTTACGCCGACTTGTACAACTAGGTGGAGAGTTGTATAAGGCTAGTGGGCTCATGGATGACTCATACCTCTAGGGAGAGTGTGGGGCGTCGTACAGACAGGGAGTTGATGAGGCCAGCTGAAGCTTGTCAGCTCATTTAGGCCTCTATAAGAACTCCCAGATTCATTAGGTATTAGCTCATGCCTGGAACCAGACCTGTGTGGACTGTCTAGGGAGAGTGAACCCCTGTGCGGTGAGAAAAAGCCTGTGTGGCTATTTGCTTGGACATTTAAAACCAGGGACTTAGGGACTAGGACAGCACTAGGCTGATCCCAGTTGTTAGTTAGGAAACCTGTATGTTTAGTCAGAGGTCAACTTGACCAGGATTTATTTTGGTTATGTTTCTTTTGCTTTGCTGTGTTTTGTCACTGTAAATAGAAAATAAACCGCACCTTTTTGATTTTGAAAACCACAACCTCCGTTTGCTGGGCCTGTTTTGTGTGGGGAGCCCATCCCGGGGGTCACACACACCCGCTGCCGAGCTAACGCCCTCACAATATATATATATATATATATATATATATATATATATAAAAAAAAACACCTCTCTCTTACCTTAAGAAACGTTTCCCATTATTTCCAATAAACCAGATACACATACTGTACTTTGTTCCCTTCAAAAGGAAGTACAATAATTGTAGAGCCTGTTTAACCAACATGGGCTCTTAGCCACAATGCTTTACAAGCTGCATTTGGAAGACCTTTGGCTCTTGCTGACATAATAAAAGCTTTTGCTGAAGCATCTGCTAGAAAGTTTAGTGCGTTGTATTAAAAAAAGCAAATACGTATCTGTTCCTTGGGGAGCGGGGTGCCTTCTTTCGGGTAGCAGTTTCAATATTTAAGCCAGATTTTCAAAAATGTTGCCATGAAGGCTGCTGTTAGATTTGGCCAGAATTCAGAAGCAGAAGCCTCCCAACATCTTTAAGGCATTCTTCAGCCATTCTGTCCATGTCCATATCATCTATTAATATTTTAGTAACATAAGAGTTTCTTTCTGCGCTACCTCTATTTCTTTTGCAGTGCACCTCCTTCCATAGGGGGAAGGATTAATACATAAAAATAAACCAATTGCTGGCACCATCTGCCTCCTGCACTTACTTACTCTATTGAAAAATTTGAAAAGTGAGAGTTATAACCCGTCAGTTTCTTTGCTATCTGCGTTTCATTGGGGAGATTTCCCCCTTATTACTTGTTCCAAAACCAAAACAGAAGTGAGAGAATATCCCTCCAGGAGATTGCTAACGCCCACCTCTGTACTGACACACAGGCAGTAGTATTAAAAACAGAAGTGTGTCCCTGGAAATCTGTAAAGCTCACTATACACTATACATACAGTGCCTTAAAAAAAATGTTCCTACCCCTTGAAATTTTCCACATTTTGTCATGTTACAACCAAAAACTTAATTGTGAAGTAGAAGAAAAATTATAAACGGTTTTCAAAAATGTTCACAAATAAATATCTGTGGCGTGCATTTGTATTCAGCCTCCCTGAGTCAATACTTCGTAGAACCACCTTTCACTGCAATTACAGCTGCAAGTCTTTTTGGGGATGTCTCTACCAGCTTTGCACATCTAGAGAGTGACATTTTTTCCCATTCTTTTTTGCAAAATAGCTCAAGCTCTGTCAGATTGGATGGAGAGCATCTGAACGGCAATTTTCAAGTCTTGCCACAGATTCTCAGTTGGATTTAGGTCTGGACTTTGACTGGGCCAGTCTAACAAATGAATATGCTTTGATCTAAACCATTCCATTGTAGCTCTGGCTGTATTTTTAGGGTTGTTGTTCTGCTGGAAGGTGAATCTCTCAAGTCTTTTGCAGACTTTAACCACTTGCCGACAACCGCACGCCGATATTCGTCGGCAGAATGGTACGGGCAGGCAAATGGGCGTACCTGTACATCCCTTTAAATTTGCCGCCCAGCGGACGCACGCGCCTGCCCTGTGCCTCGTGAGTGCGCCCGCGGGTCCCAGAAACGCGATGTTCCCAGGCGGCCCGCGATTGCGGTTGGCAAAGGCAGAACTGGGGAATGCCTTTGTAAGCAAGGCATTTCCCTGTTCTGCCTAATGACATGTCAGGGATCAACTGTTCCCTGTGATCGGGAACAGTGATCGCTGACGTGTCACTGGTAGCTCCTCCTCCTCCTCACAGTTAGAATCACTCCCTAGGACACACTTAACCCCTTCAGCGCCCCCTAGTGGTTAACCCTATTCACTGCCATTTTTACAGTAATCAGTGCATTTTTTTTTATAAAACTAATCGCTGTATAAATGAGAATGGTCCCAAAAATGTGTCAAAAGTGTCCGCCATAAAGTCACAGTCACGATAAAAATTGCAGAGAAGAAGAAGAAGAAAAAAAAAGAAGAAAGAAGAAAGAAGAAAGAAGAAAGAAGAAAGAAGAAAGAAGAAGACTACCCCCTATTTTGAAGACGCTATAAAACTTTTGCACAAACCAATCAATATACGCTTATTGCGATTTTTTTTTTTACTAAAAATATGTACAGTAGGTGCCGGCGATATTGACACCCTATGAGCTCTGTCGCGAGAGCCAGCGCCGAGCTGTCTCGTCATCGGGAAAGGAAAAAATGTTCCTTTCACGATGAGCGACACGCATTGCCGATAGGCGGGGATCCGACGCGGATTCCCGCCAATACCAGGCACTGCGTTTGGTATGAATCCTGAGCGGGAACTCCCCGCCAATTTTTAAAGAAAAAAACCGGCGTGGGTTCCCCCTCCAGGAGCATACCAGGCCCTTGGGTCTGGTCTGGATTTGAAGGGGAACCCTATGCCGAAAAAACGGCGTGGGGGTCCGCCTCAAGATCCAAACCAGACCCTTATCCGAGCACGCAACATGGCAGGCAGCAGGGGAAGAGGGGGGGACGAGAGCGGCCCCCCTCCCTCCTGAACCGTACCAGGCCACATGTCCTCAACATGGGGGGTTTGGTGCTCTGGGGCAGGGGGGGCGACCTGCGGCCCCCCCACCCCAGAGCACCCTGCCCCCATGTTGATGAGGACCGGGCCTCTTCCCGACAACCCTGGCCGTTGGTTGTCGGGGTCTGCGGGCGGGGGGCTTATCGGAATCCGGGATCCCCCTTTAATAAGGGGGCCCCCGGATCCCGGCCCCCCCACCCTATGTGAATGAGTATGGGGTACATCGTACCCCTACCCATTCACCTGGTGGAAAAAAAATGGTAATAAAAAACACAACACAGTTTTTAAAAGTATTTTATTGCACTGCTCCGGAGGTCTTCTTCCCACTTCGGGGGTCTCCGGTGTCGTCGCCGCGCTCTCCGGTTCTTTCTTCTGCCGGGCCTCCGCTAACTTCTTTTTAGCTCTTTTGCTAGTGGAGGAGCCGGTCTTCTCCGTCGCCTTCTTCTTCTCCCGCTCTCCGGTTCTTCTCCCGCTCTCCTGTTCTTTCTTCCGCCGGCCCCTCCACTAACTTCTTGTAGCTCTTTTGCTAGTGGAGAAGCCGGTCTTCCCGTCATCGCCGTCGGCGTCTTCTTCCCTCTTCTCCTCCTCGATGTTGACTCGACGCTTCCTCTCGCAGTAATGATAAATCTTCGGTCCGCAGAGATTAATATAGGCTTCACATGACGTCACAGTCACATGGTCCCATGACGTCACAGTCACATGCTCCGGGGCACATGTGCACATGTGCCCCAGCGCATGCGACTGTGACGTCATGGGACCATGTGACTGTGACGTCAAGTGAAGCCTATATTAATCTCTGCGGACCGAAGATTTATCATTACTGCGAGAGGAAGCGTCGAGTCAACATCGAGGAGGAGAAGAGGGAAGAAGACGCCGACGGCGACGACGGGAAGACCGGCTTCTCCACTAGCAAAAGAGCTACAAGAAGTTAGTGGAGGGGCCAGCGGAAGAAAGAACCGGAGAGCGGGAGAAGAAGAAGGCGACGGAGAAGACGGGCTCCTCCACTAGCAAAAGAGCTACAAGAAGTTAGTGGAGGGGTTGGCGGAAGAAAGAGCCGGAGAGCGGGAGAAGAACCGGAGAGCGGGAGAAGAAGAAGGCGACGGAGAAGGCCGGTCCTCCGCTAGCAAAAGAGCTAAAAAGAAGTTAGCGGAGGCCCGGCAGAAGAAAAAAATGGAGAGCGCGGCGACGACACCGGAGACCCCCGAAGTCGGAAGAAGACCTCCGGAGCAGTGCAATAAAATACTTTTAAAAACTGTGTTGTGTTTTTATTACCATTTTTTTCCACCAGGTGAATGGGTAGGGGTACGATGTACCCCATACTCATTCACATAGGGTGGGGGGGCCGGGATCCGGGGGCCCCCTTATTAAAGGGGGCTCCCTGATTCCAATAAGCCCCCCGCCCGCAGACCCCGACAACCAACGGCCAGGGTTGTCAGGAAGAGGCCCTGTCCTCATCAACATGGGGGCAGGGTGCTCTGGGGTGGGGGGGCCGCAGGTCGCCCCCCTGCCCCAGAGCACCAAACCCCCCATGTTGAGGGCATGTGGCCTGGTACGGTTCAGGAGGGAGGGGGGGACGCTCTCGTCCCCCCTCTTCCCCTGCGGCCTGCCAGGTTGCGTGCTCGGATAAGGGTCTGGTTTGGATCTTGAGGGGGACCCTCACGCCGTTTTTTCGGCGTAGGGTTCCCCTTCAAATCCAGACCAGACCCAAGGGCCTGGTATGCCCCTGGAGGGGGAACCCACGCCGGTTTTTTCTTTAAAAATTGGCGTGGAGTTCCCGCTCAGGATTCATACCAAACGCAGTGCCTGGTATTGGCGGGAATCCGCGTCGGATCCCCGCTTAATACAGTGTCGCGTCTCCTCGCCATTGCAGCGAGCGCGACACGTGTCGCCACCCTGCTGCCGACATCTCGGCACTCCTGTCGCCGAGGATCTCGGCGATGGGAGCGCGATAGAAACACAATATCGGCGGCACCTACTGTAGAAGAATACGTATCGGCCTAAACTGAGGAAAAAAACATTTTTTTTTTTTTTTTTAAATTGGAGATATTTATTATAGCAAAAAGTAAAAAAATAGTGTTTTTTTTTCAAAATTGTCGCTCTTTTTTTGTTTAAAGTGCAAAAAATAAAAATCGCAGAGATGATCAAATACTACCAAAAGAAAGCTCTATTTGTGGGGGAAAAAAAAGCGTCAATTTTGTTTGGGTACAGCGTCACACGACCGCGCAATTGCCAATTGAAGCGACGCAGTGCCAAATCGCAAAAAGTGACCAAGGCATTTGGCAGCCAAATGGTCCGGGGCTGAAGTGGTTAACAGGTTTTCCTCTAAGATTGCCCCGTATTTGGTATCCATCCATATTCCCATCAACTCTGACCAGCTTCCTGTCCCTGCTGAAGAAAAGCATCCCCACAACATGATACTGCCACCATCATGTTTGACGGTGGGGATGGCGTGTTCAGGGTGATGTACAGTGTTTCCACCACACAGCGTTTTGCTTTTAGGCCAAAAAGTTCAATTTTGGTCTCATCTAACCAGAGCACCTTCTTCCACATGTTTGTTGTGTCCCCCACATGGCTTTTCACAAACTGCAAACAGGACTTCTCATGGCTTTCTTTCAACAATTACTTTCTTCTTGCAACTCTTCCATAAAGGCCAGATTTGTGGAGTGCACGACTAATAGTGGACTCTATTTACTAATTAGGTGACTTCTGAAGGCAATGGGTTGCACTAGATTTTAGTTAGGGGTATCAGAGTAAAGGGGGCTGAATACTAATGCACGCCACACTTTTCACATATTTATTTATAAAAAAAAAAAATTGGAAAAACATTTATCATTTTCCTTCCACTTCACAATTATGTGCAGCTTTGTGTTGGTCTATCACAGAAAATCCCAATAAAATACATTTACCTTTTTGGTTACAACATGACAAAATGTGGAAAATGTCAAGGGGTATGAATACTTTTTCAAAGCACTGAATATTCTGATTGTACAATTTCCTTTACATCTGCCATCAACTATGTAGTGCAAAGGCCTGCCTGATTGGATAAAGAGTGATTGAATAGATAGGCGTGTCCTCCTATTATATAGTTTAGGTAAATCTAAAAAGGAGAGCAATCTCCTGGAGGGGGAGAGAAGGTGCAAGGTGTGTGTTAGAGTGGTCAGCTGCTGAATTACTTCCTGTGTCTTAGCAGTTTTCATGTCCTCAATCTACATACCAGGAAGTCATGAACTTTTCTGTGGAACAAGCTGGAGGCTGAGGTAATGCCCTGTCCTAAAATACATAGAAAGCTTTTTCTTTTCTGCAACACAAGTACATTAAAAGGAGAAGTACAACCAAAGCTTGCTGGTCCAGGCTGGGCAGGATCCATCCAGGAGCCTGGACCGGCATCTGGCTCAGCCTGTGCCAGCCGCTTCCCCCCCATCCACAGCCCAGCACTCCAGTGAGTGCGGGGGGAGCAGACAGCGGTGACTGCCAGTCACCAGCTCTATGCTCACGTAGCACTGAGAACCGAGCGATCAGTGATGTTAGATCAGTTCTCAGTCTTCGAGCCGACAGGGGACAGATGCAACATCTAGGCAAGTATGATTAAAAAAAAAAAAAAATTGTATACTGGTACATAGGAAAGCTGAAATGTTAAAAAAAAAAAAAAAAAAAGGTGCAAGGTAAACTTAGCCTTTTAAGAGAACCTGTTCTTTGCCACTTACAAGCCAAAGCAACACAATCATTTTAATAATGGCCTCACTAGCAATACATACTCACCTTCCCTTTATTCTGCCAGAACAAAGAAAATAAAAATAGCAGGAGGTACAAATTAAAGTGCGACTCACTAAGAGCCAGGATAACAAGAGAGCTTCCCTTACACTTTTGGTCCAAACACCCCTGTTATAGAGAACAGGGGATGAGAGGGCACAGAGTGGTATGGGTGCCAAAAGTACAGTCCACGAAAGCTTGACCGTGAGGCGAGCGTGCAAACTGACAGAAAACTCAGAGGGGCAGAACCATAGAAGGAGTCACCATGATGAAGCAGACAGGATGGCAGCTGGCAGGAACACTGGAACCCATGGCAGGCTGAAAGTGTGGTCAGAAAGAGGCCATGTTCAGCAACCAAGGAAGCAGACAGTAGTCAAGGCAGAAGGCAGATTTGTAGTCCAGAAGCAAGCCAAGGTCACACCAGAGGTCATCAGATTTGAGCCATAGTCAGGGGCTAGCCAAGTTAGCAATAACCAGGCAAACGAAGATGGGATCAGGATCAAGCCCAGTCACAGCAGGAAGTCAGAGCAGACAAGTCCAGGGGCAGGCCGAGCCAGCAACAGGAAAGTAGATCAAAAGGAACAAAATGCGGGTTTGGATTCCTTAAGTAGGCCATCTGGCACCAAGACTGGGATTAGGCACATGTGTCTGTGCGCCTGCAGATCCATACTTCTGATTTTGCATTCTCCAACAAATGGGATTGCACACCCAACCAGTTGGCAATAACCCCCACTCCAAAGACATGCAGGTAGGTTTATTGGCTCCTGTCTACATTGACCCTTGTATGTGTATGTATAAATGGGAGTTAGGGACCTTAGGTTTTTAAGCTCCTTGAGGGCAGGGACTGATGTAAATGTATAATAAATATGTAAGGCGCTGCGTAAATTTATGGCAGAATATAAGTACCTGTAATAAATAAAATATGCCCGTTCTGTAAACTGGTGCATGCACAGGTTGCAAGATACCTGTCCTGACACCTTCCTCCCATGCATACTGTGCTGGTGCTTGGCAACTGGCCACTCAAACACTGTCATCTGAGGCAGGGAGCAAATCCTTAGCCCTTTTATAATTTCAAACTGTAACTTGGAGCTTAAACAGGTTTTACACTCTTTTCTCCTATAGAGCAGTAAGGGAAGGAAGGACAGGTAGGTATGTGGGGCCAGCACTGGGCGAAGCACAGGTTCACTTTAGGCATTTGTTGGCTAACAGATTTCTCTTGGTGTAAACCTTATTTTACTAGTTACTCGTCAACCTTCTCATTCTATTTTTTTTTTTAGGTGAAATTTTGATCAGTTGCTACAATCAAAACTATGTTTTAGGAAATAATCATTTGATTTGAAAACAAGAGTGACAAACCTCGCATATCGCATCTGAAGATCTGCAGGCAAAATGACTCTGAGCCGAAAATCCATGTCCTGTAGTAAAAATAAAAAAGCAGAGCAAACTTTTAAATAGAACATAGAGCACTGAAAGCGCATTCTGTATCTGTAAATTAACAATGATAAATATAAGTACAAAAGGTGAAGTAAACATGCTATTCATCAATGTGTATGTATGTATTAGAACATTTTATCATTGTGCGCAATGCATGAAGCTCAAGTACACAGGTAAGAGCTCTACATACCATTCTTCTACTGAATTTGAAAGAAAAAAAAGGGGATAGAGCTTGTATTTATATAAGATTTGCTAAAGAGCTAAAAAAGACATTGAAAGTGGAATATGCTTTTATTCATTCAACAAAACTTGGAAAAATATACCGTATATACTCGAGTATAAGCTGAGTTTTTAAGCACAATTTTGTGTGTTGAAAATGCCCCCCTCGGCTTATACTCGAGTCACCTTTTTGCGCCTGATCGCCCGGACTTTGGGGAGCCGGTACCGGCCGGCCGTAGGTCCCCTGGACCCCAAACTTTGCACACATGTAGCCCCACTCTTCCTCTACAGGTTTGCAAAGTTTCTTGTCCGGGGGACCTACGGCCGGGGAGCACCGATTTTTCAAAGCCGGGCACCCCTTCCATAGACTCCCATGTTAAACGTCAGTCTAGTCATGGACACAGTGATGCAAAGTGAGGCACACCCTAGGCTTATACTCGAGTCAATAAGTTTTCCCAGTTTTTGTGGTAAAATTAGGTGCCTCGGCTTATATTCGGGTCGGCTTATACTCGAGTATATACAGTACGTCTCTACACATAAAGTTTACAAAAGTTTTTTTTTTAAAACCACTTAAGGGCTGAATTGTTTTTTTTGCTAGAAAATTACTTAGAACCCCCAAACACACATATATATATATATATATTTTCCCCCCCCAACACCCTAGAGAATAAAATGGCGGTTGTTGCAATACTTTGTCACACTATATTTGCGCTGCGGTCTTACAAGCGCACTTCTTTTTTTTTTTAAATACACATTTTTGAATTAAAAAATAAAACAATAAAAAGTTTGCCCAATTTTTTTTTTATATTGTGAGAGATAATGTTACGCTGAGTAAAATGATACCTAACAGGTCATGCTTCAAAATTGCGCCCGCTCGTGGAATGGCGACAAACTTTTACCCTTAAAAATTTCTACAGGTTGCATGTTTTGATTAAACACTTTACACACTACTAGGCACACAGTTAACCCTTTGATTGCCTCAGATGTTAACCAAGTGTTACTAGTACAGGGACAGTGTATATTATTATCACTGATCACTGTATTAGTGTCAATTGGAATGTCAGTGGAAGTTAGTTCCCACTCAGTGTCAGTTAAAAAATAAAGCTTTGTTAGTTTAAGAAAAAAAAAAAAAATGCCTCCTAACTTTTTAAGCTGGCTCCTAGATTCCAAGCAAATTTGTCAAGCCCTGACTTACTACATCAAAAATGAAATAAGAAATATATTTTTTGCATTACTATCTACCTTAAATCACATTACAAAACAAGTACAATAAGCAATTAGCAGTTTAAATACTGAAATTTGCATTTAAAACTGTAATTTTGTAACTTTTCGAAATGCCAGTAGAAATTTGTCTGTGCCAGTAAAGTTTGGGTGTCGTGTCAGCAGATTTCAATCTGGTAGGTTGGCAACACTGCTAGCCACATAGAGGCCCAAACTCCAAGAACTACCTTCAGGCTTTCTAATGACATAAATTACGCAATCTAAAACCAATCACATTTTTGGAGGCCCCGGAGCACCAAGACAGTAGAAAACCACACAAAATTGCCACATTTTGGAGAGTGAAAACCCCAAGGTATTTTCTAAGAGACATGGGGGGTTATTTACTAAAGGCAAATCCACTTTGCACTACAAGTGCGCTTATAATTGCACTGAAAGTGCACTTGGAAGTGCAGTCGCTGTAGATCCGAGGGGCACATGCAAGGAAAATAAAAAACATTTTAGCTTGCACATGATTGGATAATAAAATCAGAAGAGCAGCCAACAAATCAGGTGCGTTCCTGGCCAAACAAATGAAAAAAAACACCTTGCTAACAAAAAGATCCAGTTCCTTACAAATTCTCAAGGTAAATGGTTAAATAACCCTTTAGAGATAGCGAACGAGTTCAGTGCATTTTACGCCAAACTCTACAACCTTAAAGACTCTGAGCCAGCAGCCCATCCTAAAACTGAAGATATTGAAGCGTTCCTTTCGTCCATCCACCTCCCCTCTATTTCTACCAATCAACTAGAAACCTTATCTACACCCTTCTCCCCCACGGAAATTCTTAAAGCTATAAAAGGAAAACTGCCCCTCCACAAGGCCCTGATGGATTCCCAAATGAGTACTATAAAACAATTCTCTGACTTGATCACCCCACATCTATGTAACACTTTTAAATTACTATACCAATACAGGTGAAATCCCCAAAGAATCTCTAGAGGCCACGATAGTCACCCTACCAAAACCAGGTAAAGCCCCTGACAAAACCAGCTAACTACCGCCCAATTTCACTCCTAAATACAGACACCAAACTCTATGCGAAACTATTAGCTCAGCGCCTATCTATGATCATCCCCCAATTAATACATCCTGACCAGGTAGGATTTGTACCCGGCAGGCAAGCATCAGATGGCACTAGACGCCACATTGATTTAATTCAATGGGTGGAGCACAGCCAGACACCTTCTCTCTTCTTATCACTGGATGCAGAGAAGGCGTTTGACAGGGTTCACTGGAGATACATGGAAAAAGTCCTGTCTGGGAATATTTTGACATCCATACTGAATATATACTCCTCCCCCAGCGCCCGAGTCTGGACGTCAGGGATTACATCAGACCCTTTTGAAATCACTAATCGCACAAGACAAGGGTGTCCACTTTCCCCCTTGATTTTTGTCATGATCATGGAACCACTGGCACAATCCATCAGGTCCACTCCGACAATATCGGGTATCAAAATAGGAGATATTGAACACAAACTAGGTCTTTATGCAGATGACATTATCATAACCCTAACGAACCCCAAATTGTCCCTTCCAAGTGTTCAAAGAACCCTGGCACACTTCAGTTCAGCCTCTCTCTACAAAATAAACCACGGTAAATCCACAATGCTAAGCTTAGGGATAGATCACCACACCAAACAGATGATAACTAAAGACACACCCTTCACATGGTCTACAAGTTCATCACTCCCATATTTAGGAATTCACCTAACTTTCCCAAGCAAGTCACTGGTAAGAGTGAACTATGCCGAACTACAAGAAAAGCTTCTGCGCATTTCCAAAGACATAAGTTTCTCCACTGTCTCTTGGGCTGGTAGAATAGCTCAAGTCAAAATGTATTTGCTTCCCCATATATTGTATATGTTTCGTACAATCCCTTTACCCTTTCTACCCAACCAAATAAAACAACTACAAGGCATAATTAATGCATATATTTGGCACCAAAAAAAAACCCAGGCTTAAGAAGCACATTCTCCTATCCCCAGTACAAAGTGGAGGAATGGGAGCCCCCAACATTCAGGCATACTATATAGCAGTAATACTGGACCAATTAAGAGAGTGGTGATCACCTGCATCTAACAAGACATGGTACCAAATTGAATCCGAGGCTCTTAACCACTTAACGACCGCTCACTGTATATATACGTCGGCAGAATGGCACCGACAGGCACAATCACGTAGAGCGTACATGATCGCCTTTGTACAGTTGGGGGGTCCGATCGGACCCCCCTCCTATACAGTGAGCAGCCGTTTATCGTTGGGGAGCGATCAGAGATGAGGGGGTGACCATTCGATTTCGGCCACCCCCTCGCGATCGCTCCCGGCGAATGAAAATGCTTCCTCCGCCATGTGATGTAAACACAGGCAGGAGGAAGTGATGTCATCTCCCTCGCGGCGGTCTTTTCGATTCCGGCGCCGAGGAGAGAAGAAGCAGGTTAGTGCACCAACAGTCTGTTATGGATGACATGTTTCTTTAAATGCAACTCTATGGTGCATCTCTGTTGTACTTCTTCCTGTGTTGTGTTTCCTGTTTCCTGCTGGTTCTCTCAGTAAACATGGCTTATGTACAGTAATGGTTTGTGCTGTCTCTCTACATATATCACGACAAACATGGTGTCAGAAGATTTGGATCCATGCTCTTTCTACACATTTGATGCTGAGAGCCTGCCAGCCTTCATGTGAGTGTTCTTGGAACTGATTGTGCCTCCTGACAGTTGCAGTCCTGTCCTGGATGCTGAGTGTTTGCAGCAAGGAAAACAGCATTATGGCAGCTAACAGCATTCCACTGCCTGAGGCAATGAGGGTGAGTGGAGATGCTGGCAGTAACTGGGACAATTTTAGGGCTGAGTTTCAGGACTATTCCCTAGCCACAGGGTTAAATGAGAAGTCTGCAGCAGTGCAAGCAGCCACGCTGAGAAGGATAATGGGCAGTGAATGCCTCCATGTTTACAAGCATAATCTGAACCTCACAGAGGAGCAAAAGAGTGACACCAAAACCATTCTGGATGCATTAGAAGCTTTCTTCAGACCTTCTAAAAATGTCATCTATGAAAGATATATATTTGGCTGCTGTAAGCAAGAAGACTGTGAATCAATAGACAGGTTTGTCACACGGCTAAGAGCAAAAGCTGCAAGCTGTGAGTATGGCTCTCTGAGAGATGAACTTATTCGTGATAAAATAGTTTTGGGTATCACCAGTGAAAGCACACGCCGCCACCTATTGAGGAAACATGATTTAGATCTACAAACAGCAATTGAGATATGTCGCACTGCTGAACTTACTGACAAACATATGAAAGCTATGGAGCAGGATAAACTGATTGACAATATCAATGCAGCCTCTAAACAACAGCAAAACTTCAAAAACCACCAGCATAAGTTTCAGCACAAGGGTCACCTACACAACTCACCTGGGAGGAAGCCTGCATCATGCAAGTAGTGTGGCAATGTGCATGTACGAGAGAAAGAAAAGTGTCCTGCATATGGGAAAATCTATACTGCATGTGGTAAACCAAATCACTTTGCAAGAGTGTGTCTCTCCAGTAAAATGGAAGCAAGGAAGCTGCACACAATTGAGCAAATGGCAGATCCGGAGAATGCACACCTGCTTAGCACTGATATGGTTTACTCCTCAGAATGCATTGGTGCTGTAAACACAAAGGGCAAAAAATGGTTTGTAAACCTCAGATTAAACAATATAATCCAACCCTGCCAGCTGGACTCGGGTGCAACGTGTGATGTCATGAGTATAAAGGACAAAATGAAACTGGCACCCAGAGCACCCCTTCAGCCTAGTAGCACCAAACTAAAGTTGTATTCAGGGGAACTAATGGAATCATTGGGGCTATTCCAAACAGAATGCAGCATACGTGATTGTATACACAAACTGAACTTTGAGATTGTTGATGCCGATCAGAAACCGCTATTATCAGGTTCAACATGTGAGCGCCTTGGACTGATGCTGTTCACCATTCCTGCTGAGCTACATAATGTTGATAATCAGCCTGCAAAATCTCTAACTAGGCCACTGACAAAACAGCAAATTCTTCACACCTACAGTGATGCGTTTGAGGGCCCGATAGTCTCTGTTCCAGGAGAGGTTCGTTTTGAACTTGATCCTACCATTCAACCTGTACAATGTGCCCCACGCAATGTGCCTATCGCCATTAAGCCACTGGTTAAAGCTCAACTAGATAAATATGAAGCTGAAGGACATCTAACTTCAGTAACAGAGCCTACAGATTGGATCAGTAACATGGTTGTTATCAGAAAGCCTGAGAAGATCAGAATATGCATTGATCCCAAGTTTCTGAATATGGCCCTGAAACGGTCACACTACTTAATGCCAACACTCGATGATATTTTGCACAAACTACCTAAAGCACGTGTCTTCACACTTGTGGATGCTAGAGATGCCTTTTTACAGTGCAAACTGGATGAAAAGAGTAGCTACATGACCACGTTCTGGACTCCTTGGGGCAGAAAGAGATGGCTCAAACTACCATTTGGAGTCTCTGTAGCACCGGAGGTATACCAGCGAAAGCAGCATGAAATATTAGGTGGTCTTGACGGAATTGAGCCAATAGCTGATGACATTCTTATAGTTGGCTGCGGCAATACAGATGAGGAGGCTGAGCAAGACCATGATGAAAAGTTAGTAGCGCTACTGGATCGTTGTAGGCAGGTAATGCTGAGGCTTAGTGTGAAGAAATTGCAGTTCAAGGTGGAAGAAGTCCGTTTCCATGGACATATCCTGTCTTCACAAGGCTTAAAAGCTGACCCGGATAAGATTAAAGCCATTGTGGACATGCCACAACCTGCTGATGCCAAAGCGGTACAGAGATTTATTGGCTTTGTTACATACCTAGCAAAATTCCTGCCACACTTATCTGAGGTGTGTGAGCCACTAAGACGACTTCTGGACAAAGATGCAGTTTGGCACTGGCTTCCCAAGCATGACCGGGCAGTAGAGGATATAAAACACTTGGTCACCTCTGCCCCAGTGTTGAAATACTATGATGTCACAAAGCCTGTTACCATACAAAGTGACTCCAGTAAAAATGGTCTAGGCTGTTGCCTTTTGCAGAAAGGTCAGCCAGTTGCATATGCGTCCAGAGCTCTTTCATCAGCTGAGCAAAATTATGCTCAAATTGAGAAGGAATGTTTAAGCATTGTATTTGCTTGCCAGCGTTTCCATCATTATCTTTATGGACGGAATTCAATTACAGCTGAAACTGATCACAAACCTTTGATAGTCATATTCAAAAAGCCCCTTTTGTGTGCTCCCAAGCGTTTGCAGAGCATGATGCTTACATTGCAGCATTACAACCTCAATGTTGTCTACAAGCCAGGATGTGAAATGTATATCAGCGATACCCTGAGCAGAGCTACGTCAGATAATGTGGCACCTGGAGGTGAGCATGAGCATCGTACAATTTGTCTGCTGGAACAGGAACAAAATTTCTTTGCCGATATCAATCAAGCAGACTATCTTAATGTCACAGATCAACGACTACATCAACTCATACAGCACACTGACAGTGATGCAACTTTACAAGCTTTGAAGTCTATTGTTTTGAGTGGGTGGCCAGATGAAAAAGATGCAGTACCTGGAATTGTAAGGGAATACTGGTCCTTTAGAGATGAGATCAGCATACAAAATGGTATCTTGTACAAAGGTCCAAGGGTCATCGTGCCGAAGTCACTGAGAGCAGAGATGTTATTATGCAAACACTACATATTGGTGGTGAAGCATGCTACAGGCAAGCTCGTGATACTCTTTACTGGGCCAACATGCATGGTGAAATCAAAGACTTTGTCAGTAATTGTCCCACCTGCAATGAATATGCCCATTTGCAACAGAAAGAAACCATGATGTCACATGAGATACCTACACGTCCGTGGCAGATTATCAGTATGGACTTATTCAACTACGCAGGCAAGGAATACCTGCTTTTAGTCGATCATTATTCAGACTTCTGGGAAATAGACCTTCTTCCCGACTTATCCACTGAAGCTACAATTAAGAGGTGCAAGGCTCAATTTGCACGTCATGGCCAACCAGATACAGTGATCTCCGACAATGGCCCTCAGTTTGCAAGCCTACAATTCAGAAAATTTGCCACTGAATGGGAGTTTGAGCATGTTACTTCCTCACCACGTCATCCACAGGCTAATGGCAAAGCTGAATCAGCTGTAAAGATTGTTAAAAATTTATGCAAGAAAGCACAAAGTGATGGTAAAGACCCATGGAAGGCCATTTTACATTGGAGAAACACTCCGACTGAAGGCATGGATAGTAGCCCGGCACAAAGACTGATGTCAAGGAGATTAAAGACCTCCTTACCAGTATCAAATAGGCTGATTGAACCCTCTGTTATACAAGGTGTTCCAGAAAAGATAAGGATTAAGAGACAAGTGTCAAAGGCACGATATGACACATCGGCCAGAGATTTGCCAGAATTGAATATTGGAGAACGAATCCGTATAAAACCATTACCTGGAGATCGAACAGGCCGTTGGAGAATAGGTACTTGTCTGCAAAAGGTTGCACCACGCTCCTATCTTGTGGACATTGAAGGAACTCTCTATCGCCGCAATCGAGTGGATTTGAGAGTGGCAGAGCAGACTGATTCTCAGTATCCCGTTGATAGATCAGACTCACCCATTGACAGTGAGGCATGTACAGAGGGAATGCCTCATACCAACGGTAATGACAGTTCTGGGCAACCAAGTATACCCGACAGCTGTCAAGCGCAGAGCATGCCAGTACGTGATGAGAGGAGCCCAGTAACTTCAGAAAGGGCTAAAGGAATCCTTGTACAAGGGTCAGTCTTCACCCGTAGTGGTAGATGTTCAAAACCACCTATGAGACTTAACCTGTAGAATGTGTTATTGCTTTGTCTCTTTTATATTTCACAATGTTCATTTATTAACACTAAAAGGGGGAGATGTTATGGATGACATGTTTCTTTAAATGCAACTCTATGGTGCATCTCTGTTGTACTTCTTCCTGTGTTGTGTTTCCTGTTTCCTGCTGGTTCTCTCAGTAAACATGGCTTATGTACAGTAATGGTTTGTGCTGTCTCTCTACATATATCACGACAAAACACAGTCCACTGACACATAGGTACACATAGGCACACATTTCACCCCCCAGTCACCCCCCAGGTCACCCCCCAGCCCCCAATCACAGTGTCACTGATTGCAGTGATCATTTATTTTACTGATCACTGCATTTAGTGTCATCTGTGATAGTAAAAAGTTGCAGGGCAGTTAGGATTAGGCCCCTTTAGGTCCAGGGTAGCCCCCTAACCCCCCCTAATAAAGGTTTAACCCCTTGATCGCCCCCCAGGTAACCCTTTCACCCCCTAACGCCAGCGTCACAAAGCGATCGTATTTTCGATCGCTGTATTTAGTGCCGGTGGTGCCCTAGATAGCCAGTTATTTATTTTTAGTTTTGCCGCAGGTTTTTAGAGCGTCAGGTACCCCCATATATTATTTTAACCCCCTGATTGCCCCTAGAGTTAACCCTTTCACCAGTGATCACCGTATAAGCGTCACTGGTGACACTGGTTTACCCAGTTAGTTATTTAGTTAACCCGTCAGGTTTTTATATAGCGTCGGGTACCCCCATATTTAACCTAATAAAGGTTTTAACCCCCTGATTGCCCCTAGTTAACCCTTTCACCAGTGATCACCATATAAAAGGTTACGGGTGACGCTGGTTGGTTAGTTTGCTTTTTATAGCATCAGGGCAACCGCCGTATATAACCCAATAAAGGTTTAACCCCCTGATCGCCCCGGCGGGTGAGATCAATTAGGTTTTAGCGCCAGAGAGGGTCTGCGTCGCCCCAGGCAGCGTTAGGTTAGTGCCAGTAACGCCAACACCCACGCGCAAAGCATACACCTCCCTTAGTGGTATAGTATCTGATCAGATCTATACTAGCGTCCCCAGCGGTTTAGGGTTCCCAAAAACGCAGTGTTAGCGGGATCAGCCCAGATACCTGCTAGCACCTGCGTTTAGCCCCTCCGCCCAGCCCAGCCCACCCAAGTGCAGTATCGATCGATCACTGTCACTTACCAAACACAAAACACATAACTGCAGCGTTCGCAGAGACAGTCCTGATCCCTGCGACCGCTAACAGGTTTTTTTGTAGCGTTTGATATATTTGCTGACGACAGTCGGGTGCTTTTTTTCCTGTGAATCTTACTAGTGTACCCCTAAATTTAGAGTCCAAAATGGCAAGTCGAAGGTACACTAGTAAAGAGGCCTACGAGATTCTGAGCATGACAGATAGTGAAGAGGAGGTCACGTATCTGTCAGATTCAGGCTCAGAATATCTTCCCGTAGAAGACAGTGACGTTAGCGGCCCCACATCAGATAGCTCTGACGACGAAGTTGAAGTCCCTGCTAAGGTCAGGCGTACCCGATCCCGATCTTCTGAGGTTGTTGAGGAGCAAGAACCGCAGGGCTCTCGTATCATGGAGCAGAGTAGTACTAGCGCCGCTATTCCTTCTGGTGAATTGGCAAGCACCAGCGGCCTAGTACAGCCTGGGCGTACATCCAGCACTGCAGTATCACTTGGTGACGTGGCGAGTCCCATAAGTGCAGTTCAAGCTGGCGAGGTGGCAAGCACAAGTAGTGTCCCGCTGCCACCAATAAGAAGACAAAGGCAGGCCCGTCGTACCCATAGTGCTCTTCCTGCAGAATTTGCCTATCCTGATTGGGTCCCCACCACTTCTGCAGAACCCTTACTTCCCCCATACACTGCCCAACACGGTATTCAGGTGGAAACAGCTGATTTTATGCCAATTGATTATTATTCGCTGTTTTTCACGGAAGATCTCTATAGATCTATTGTGGACCAGAGTAATTTATATGCTGGTCAATTCATCGCAGCTAATCCCCAGTTGCCTTCCATTGCCAAAGATTGGAAACCAATTACGGTTTCCGAATTTAAGACCTTTCTGGGCTTTTCCCTCAACATGGGCACACATAAATTCCCGTCATTGCATGCTTATTGGTCCACGCACCCAATTGACCACATGCCCGTGTTCTCTGCCTCCATGCCCAGGAAACGATACGAGCAGATTTTGCGGTTCATGCACTTCAATGACAATGAACTTTGTCGTCCACGTGGGGACCCTGAATACGACCGGCTCTATAAAATTTGGTCCCTCATAAACCACTTCAACAAACGTTTTGCAGCCTTGTTTATTCCCGATCAAGCTGTCTGCGTTGAAGAGTCCCTGATTAAATTTTCTGGCCGCTTGGCTTTCAAGCAGTACCTTCCCAGCAAGCGTACCAGATACGGGGTCAAGCTCTATAAGTGCTGTGACAGGGCAACAGGCTATGTATGGAGCTTTATGGTTTATGAGGGAAAAGATAGTCAGGTTGAGCCGGTCAACTGCCCGGATTACATAGGGAGCGCTGGCAAGATAGTGTGGAACTTGGTGTCACCCTTATTCGGAAAAGGGGTACCACTTGTATGTGGACAATTATTACACGAGCGTGCCACTGTTTAGTCACTTGTTTGATCATCAGATTGGAGCATGTGGCACCATGCGACCTAATCGCCGGGGCTTTCCCCAGCGGCTTGTAGATACCCGTCTTAGGCTGGGGGGGAGAGCCTGCGTAAAGTGTAATAACTTGCTCGCTATGAAGTGGAGGGACAATAAGAATGTTTTCCTTCTTACCTCCCTTCATGCAGACACGACAGTCCAAATTCGTACGGCGACTGGTGATGTGGAGAAACCCCTCTGTGTCCACGAATATAACAAAAATATGGGAGGGGTGGACCTCAACGACCAGTTGATGGCGCCGTATCTAATTGACCGTAAGGCGAGACGCTGGTACAAAAAAGTGTCTCTATCCTTATTCCAATTGGCTTTGCTGAACGCTCATGTGCTATACAGAGCTTCAGGCGGGACTTTATCTCTTCTAAAATTCCAGAATGAGATAGTCACAGAACTCCTGTATCCAGGCGGTTCTGCACCTCACCATCCCCTACCAAATGCAGTAAGCCGGCTGCATGAGAGGCATTATACGCATCTCCTCCTGAGTACCCCAACCCAACGAACCCCCCAAAAAAGATGTCGTGTCTGTAGCAAGCGCGGATTTAGGCGTGACACCCGTTATTATTGTCCACTCTGTCCTGACAAACCTGGTCTTTGCCTTGGTGAATGTTTTGAACGCTACCACTCAAAAGTGAAGTTTTAGCGTAGAGTACAGCATTTCACAGACTAGGACACACTTACACAGGGTCTCCCAAGATGCCATTACATTTTGAGAGACCCGAACCATTACAGTTGTTAAAGTTTTAAAAAAAAAAAAGTGTAAAAAAGAAAAAAAAAAACGTAAAAAACAAAAAACACAAAAAATATATAAAATAAAAAAAACAAAAATAGTTGTCGTTTTATTGTTCTCTCTCTCTCTCTCTCTCTCTATTTTCTCTCTATTGTTCTGCTCTTTTTTACTGTATTCCATTCTGCAATGTTTTATCATGCTTGCTTTTCCAGGTATGTAATTTTTTGTTTTCAGGTGCGCCATTCAACTGCAGCACGGAATTATTTATCTTGACAGCAACAGCGTTTGCTCCCACGATACATAAAGCCGGGACTCCAGTGCTGTAGGAGGTGATTTCACCACCACAGTTAAAAAAAAAGAGCATATATGCCAAAGCATGGGGGCAGCAGGGGCGGATGAGCGATTTTGCTCCTAATGCCGCGTATATACGGTCAAAATTCAGACGGAGGCTTGCCCGTGGAAAAGTTTGACCGTGTGTACGTGGCATAACCTTTTATGCCGCGTACATACGGTCGAAATTTCGACAAAGGCTTGCCCGTGGAAAAGTCCGACCGTGTGTACGCGGCATAACTTTTTTGCGGGAGGATGCCCCCATGCTTCGGCATATATGCCCATCATTAGAAGTGAGTGGATGAAGGGAGGTATTCTAATGGTGGGCATACCCACCGATCAATCTCTTTTTTTCATTCAGCCAACAGGCTACATGAAAAAAAAAAGATTACAATACATGTCCAACAAGGACCAGCAACGTACTGGTATGTTGCTGGACTTTGAATGTTTATACCAGAATGATGCCTGCAGGTTTAGGTATCATCTTGGTATCATTCTTTTCAGCCAGTGGCCGGCTTTCATGTAAAAGCAATTCTAGCAGATAATTAGCCTCTCGACTGCTTTTACAAGCAGTGGGAGGGAATGCCCCCCCCCGGATATAAACAGCGCCATTGGGAAATTGGGAAAGCATTTTATCACACCGATCTTGGTGTGGTCAGATGCTTTGAGGGCAGAGGAAAGATCTAGGGTCTAACCCCCCATTTTTTTTCAAAAAAAGAGTACCTGTCACTACTTATTGCTATCATAGGGGATATTTACATTCCCTGAGATAAAAATAAAAATGATAAAAAAAAAAAACCGCTGTCCCCCCCTGCTCTTGCGCAAAGGCGAACGCAAGCGTCGGTCTAGTGTCATATGTAAACAGCAATTGCATCATGCATGTGAGGTATCACCGCGAAGATCAGATCGAGGGCAGTAATTTTAGCAGTAGACCTCCTCTGTAAATCTAACGTGGTAACCTGTAAAGGCTTTTAAATGCTTTTAAAAATGAATGTAGTTTCTCGCCGATGCGCGTTTGTGCGCAATTTTAAAGCATGTCGTGTTTGGTATCCATGTACTCGGCCTAAGATCATCTTTTTTATTTCATCAAACATTTGGGCAATATAGTGTTTTTTAGTGCATTAAAAATAAAAAAAGTGTGTTTTTCCCCCAAAAAATGCGTTTGAAAAAAATCGCTGCGCAAATACTGTGTGGAAAAAAAAAATGCAACACCCACTATTTTAATCTGTAGGGCCTTGGCTTTAAAAATATATATAATGTTTGGGGGTTCAACATAATTTTCTTGCAAAAAAAAAATGTTTTCATGTAAACAAAAAGTGTCAGAAAGGGCTTTGTCTTCAAGTGGTTAGAAGAGTGGATGATGTGTGACATAAGCTTCCTAATGTTGTGCATAAAATGCCAGGACAGTTCAAAACCCCCCCCCCCCAAATGACCCCATTTTGGAAAGTAGACACCTCAAGCTATTTGCTGAGAGGCATGTTGAGCCCATTGAATATTTTTTTTTTTTGTCCCAAGTGATTGAATAATGACAAAAAGAAAAAAAAAAAAAAAAAAATGTACAAAAAGTTGTCACTAAATTATATATTGCTCAAACATGCCATGGTTATATGTGGAATTGCACCCCAAAATACATTCTGTTGCTTCTCCTGAGTACGGGGATACCACATGTGTGAGACATTTTGGGAGCCTAGCCGCGTACAGGACCCCGAAAACCAAGCACCGCCTTCAGGATTTCTATGGGTGTAAATTTTTGATTTCACTCATCACTGCCTATCACAGTTTCAGAGGCCATGGAATGCCCAGATGGCACAAAACCCCCCCAAATGACCCCATTTTGGAAAGTAGACACCCCAAGCTATTTGCTGAGAGGTATGTTGAGTATTTTGCAGATCTCGTTTTTTTTCACAAAGTTTTAAAAATTGAAAAAAATAAAAAAAATAAAAAAAATGTCTTTCTTCATTTTCAAAAACAAATGAGAGCTGTAAAATACTCACCATGCCTCTCGGCAAATAACTTGGGGTGTCTACTTTCCAAAATGGGGTCATTTGTGGGGGTTTTGGGCTATCTTGGCATTTTATGGCCTTCAAAACTGTGATAGGTAGTGAGGAGTGAAATCAAAAATTTGTGCCCTTAGAAATCCTGAAGGCGGTGCTTGGTTTTCGGGGGCCCGTACGCGGCTAGGCTCTCAAAAAGTCCCACACATGTGGTATCCCCGTACTCAGGGGAAGCAGCCAAATGTATTTTGGGGTGCAATTCCGCATATAATCATGGCATGTTTGAGCAATATATCATTTAGTGACAACTTTTTGTACATTTTTTTTTTTTCTTTTTGTCATTATTCAATCATTGGGACAAAAAAAAAATATTCAATGGGCTCAACATGTCTCTCAGCAATTTCCTTGGGGTGTCTTCTTTCCAAAATGGGGTCATTTTGGGGGTTTTTGTGCTATCTTGGCATATTATGGCCTTCAAAACTGTGATAGGTAGTGAGTAGTGAAATCAAAAATGTATGCCCTTAGAAACCTTGAAGGCGGTGCTTGGTTTTTGGAGTCCCGTACGCGGCTAGGCTCCCAAAAAGTTCCACACATGTGGTATCCCCGTACTCAGGAGAAGCAGCAGAATGTATTTTGGGGTGTAATTTCACATATGCCCATGGCATGTGTGAGCAATATATCATTTAGTGACAACTTTGTGCAAAAAAAATAAAGTTTGTCATATTCCCGCAACTTGTGGCAAAATATAAAAAATTCCATGGACTAATCATGCCTCTCAGTAAATAGCTTGGGGTGTCTACTTTCCAAAATGGGGTCATTTGGGGGGGGGTTTGTGCTATTTTGGCATTTTATGGCCTTCGAAACTGTGATAGGTAGTGAGGAGTGAAATCAAAAATTTGCGCCCTTAGAAATCCTGAAGGCGGTGCTTGGTTTCCGGGGTCCTGTACGTGGCTAGGCTCCTAAAAAGTCCCACACATGTGGTATCCCCGTACTCAGGAGAAGCAGCAGAATGTATTTTGGGGTGCAATTTCACATATAACCATGGCATGTGTGAGCAATATATCATTTAGTGACAACTTTTTGTATTTTTTTTTTTTTGTCATTATTCAATCACTTGGGACAAAAAAAAAATATTCAATGGGCTCAACATGCATCTCAGCAATTTCCTTGGGGTGTCTACTTTCCAAAATGGGGTCATTTGGGGGGGTTTTGTACTGCCCTGCCATTTTAGCACCTCAAGAACTGAGATAGGCAGTCATAAATTAAAAGCTGTGTAAATTCCAGAAAATGTACCCTAGTTTGTAGACGCTATAACTTTTGCGCAAACCAATAAATATACGCTTATTGACATTTTTTTTTACTAAAGACATGTGGCTGAATACATTTTGGCCTAAATGTATGACTACAATTGAGTTTATTCGATTTTTCTTATAACAAAAAGTAGAAAATATCATTTTTTTTCAAAATTTTCGGTCTTTTTCCGTTTATATCGCAAAAAATAAAAATCGCAGAGGCAATCAAATACCATTAAAAGAAAGCTCTATTTGTGGGAAGAAAAGGACGCAAATTTCGTTTGGGTACAACATTGCATGTCCGCACAATTTACAGTTAAAGCAGCGCAGTGCAAAATTCTGATTTCACCTCTGGTCCTTTAGCTACCAAATGGTCCGGGGCTTAAGTGGTTAATGCCAATATGAAACACACTGACGGCTGCATTACTCACCTTGAAGCCACATTATCATTTTCTGCACTCTGTAACGGCAGCACTGCGGGTGTGGACAGCCTCCACACAAAGAGCCAAAGGATTACCTAAATCAATTCTATCCAGACTCCCCATCCGAGCATTGGAACCGATATCACCGGAATTTCCCCTCAAAACATGGACACAAAAAGGAATCACCAACCTAGGGCAGATAATGTCCACCACAGGGCTACATTCATTCTCACAAGTGCAATGACTATTCAACGTCCCTACCACAACTTTTTTCTTATACCTAAGAATTTGATCAATCTTTTCTCAACTGGACCTCATAGATGATGATGCTCCGATAGCTAACATTTTGAAATTTTACGACACCCCTGCTCCAGCAGTAAAAGGAATCTCATTGATATACAGATTACTAACAACACACCCTATAGACCAAACTTCATCGTCCATGAATTTCTGGTCATCCTTTAAAGACTCCCCACCACCACCTCCAACGTGGCACAAAGCATTGACCCTTCCTCTTCGAGAGTCACACTGTATCTCCCACTGGGAATCCAAACAAAAAATGTTCCACAAGTGGTATTTCACCCCAGTCAGATTGGCCACAATCTACCCATCAACCTCTCCTCTATGCTGGAGGAATTGCACCGAAAAAGGAACCCTGCGGCACATTTGGTGGGAATGCCCTAACATTCAAAGATACTGGCAAGAAGTCTCTACCCTTGTCTCCTCTGTCTGCAAAGTATCCTCACCATTAACTCCACTGGATCTTCTTCTGGGACTCAGTACCCCCAGTTGGCCGAAACATTTCAGAGTACTGGCAACTCATATACTCATAGCGGCTCGCTTAGCACTTGCAAAAAAGTGGAAATCACAACAGTCTCCCAATAGGTCGGACCTTATTGCACTGCTAAACAACCAGTTCCAATTGGAGTTCTCCTTTGCCAAAGCTCACCTAACCACTGCAACTTTCTACCAAAACTGGGAACCCTGTTTTGTTAGAAAAGCACAGCACTATAATATAATACTCTATTTCCGAAAATCTTCAGGATAGTGAATACACTTTTCAGGCGGCTGCTCTGGCATACTAAACCCCCCCCCCCCCCGGATCAGGCTGGAGCATTTGCAGCGATCCAAGGACAGTGGAGGGTTGGTGGTCCCCAACCCTTGGCTGTATTATATCGCGGCGCAGTTGCAGGATTTGATCGGCTCTATGTCCCAAGACCCGGGGAGCTCGGCGGCACGGCTGATGCTGTTGGCCTCTGGTGCAGAGACTGTTCCGCTGGGGCTGGAGGCGCAAATGTTCCTAAAATCTAATAAGCAAACCCCGACACTATCACTTATCCAAAAGGTATGGAATAAGGGCAGACAACTTCAGGGAGTGCAGGGATTTACGGAATATAGTCCGATATGGGGCAATAGGTCATATGTGGAGCTGGTCAAGCTGCAGCAGGGGCCAAGATGGCGTGCCCATGGTGTAGCTTTGTTATCCCACATATTCGAGAATGACAAATTGCTCACTTTCCCCGAACTGAGGGCCAAATTTGGCCTCCCAGCTAACATGCACTACTACTATCTTCAGCTCCAGCATGCAGTCGCCGCACAGGGCGACGCAGTGGAATGGGTTCAGTCACCAGCCCCCGTGTTCCATGCGTTACATACTAGCACTGAAACAAAGGGATTCATTTCCCAATGTTACCAGATGCTGCTGGCAAAACATCTGCGAGCGTTCCCGAGTAAGGCAGAATCTCTGTGGGAGAGGGACCTGGGTCCACTGACGGGGGATCAATGGGAAGAGGCATGGCAGTCAGTCACCAACTGCTCCTTGAATGTCACTCAAAAAGTATCCCAGCTGTATATACTGTTGAGGGTCCATTATACCCCGACGAAACTACATAAGATGGGTAAGCTACCAGACCCTCTGTGTGGTAGATGTCGAAGACATAACGGAGACCTTATCCACCTCCTGTGGAGATGCCCGAAGCTCCATAGGTATTGGAGTGAGGTGGTGGGCACGCTGAATGGTGTATTTAGAACGGTGATCCCTGTGGATCCTATGTGTTGCTTATTGGGGGTCCTGGAGGATGTGATCCCGGAGGAGTTGGCTAGGATCGCAGTCTCGAGAGCTCTATTTCAGGCTAGAAAACTCATTCTGATGGGATGGAAATCGGTTTCACCGCCTACCACCGCCTCATGGGTAGCGCACATGGGACATACTCTGATTATGGAAAAATAGATATACCAACACAGAGGTAGCCCGGGAAGGTTTGAAAAAATTTGGTCCCACTGGCTGGATACCCCAGGCCTCAGCCCCAGGGAGTTAGTGTTGTCCCGACTGTTACAATGCCCATAATATTGTGATGCTAATGTCTGATGTACTTATTAATGCAAGATTGTAGTGGTGCACTGAAATGTTCTTTTGAAGTTTGCCAGCAGAGGGAAACCTTTGCAACTTTGTGTGTACAATGGAAACTGTTGTGATTCATCTTATGCTCAATAAAAAAAAAACTTTCGATTAAAAAAAAAATAATACTCTATTTCCTAACAGAATTGAACTCTTGGTCCTACCTACTTGTTACCTGTGATTCTGACACATACTCCCAAATCGAGAACACACATACCTTAAGCGCCCCCCAACTGTACAAGTCTACCACAAAGTCATCCCTCTGCTTGGCGCACTTCAAGCAAGGAACTCTCAAACGATATATTCAGCTAGCAGGTCTCCGAGTTCTCCTTTGTTCTCAGTTCTAAGTTCTGCATTCCAATGCTACTATAAATTGTACATGTTACCTAAGTTTTTACAGATGATCGTTGGCAGGGTTACCTTTCACCCCATGGTACAGTGAGTGCCCAAAATGGGGTGCCCGGGTGTGGAGATAACACAGACTCCAACAGAGAAAGACCAACTTTACATCTAGATATTAAAGTTTCAACACGATACCTCTTATCTTTATGTTACCTTTGATGTAAGTCTTTAACGTTTGCTATAATTCTAAGTTCGAATTGATGGTAATATCTTTCTCAACCTTATGTATTGATACCTTGTGAAAAAACTTCAATAAAACCTTTGATTAAAAAAAAAAAAAAAATCAGCAGAGCTTCCCCTCCTTTCAGATCTACCCCTCAGATTTACAGTGACTGCACTTCCAAGTGCAATTTCAAGCGCACTTTGCACTTGTAGTGCAAAGTGGATTTGCCTTTCGTAAATAACCCCCGTTAAGTTTTTCAAAGACATTTTTTTGCCACAAGTTTTTGGAAAATGCAGAAAGAAAATTATTATTTTTTGTCAGTTTTATATTTCTCACACACAGCGTAGGCATACTAAGAATTTCACCCCAAAACATATTCAGCTGCTCCTCCAGAGTATTTGGATACCATATGTGTGCATTGGTGTGGCAGCGATCAGGAACTTTTTTGCTGGTTGCACTGGCTCTGGTGACGTTGTACTGATGCAGCGAAGATCAGGGACATTGTTGCTGGCTGCACTGGTCTGGTGACATTGTCACTGGTGTGACAGCCATCAGGAACAATGCGGCTGGCTGTACCATTAGGCCTCATTCACAGGGGGTGCATCAATGCGTTTCCTGTGCAGGGACCATGTTTACCCACATGGGAATGCACAGGTGTTCTGTGCATCCCTGTGCAGTCCCATGTAGTGCTATTGAGATGCAGCTGCCTAGCGGACACATCCACTGCTTCCAATCTGCCTTAGTTTGGGCCTTGCACCTGCATGGATGTCAGATTGGGAGCAGTGGCTGCGTCTGTGCAGCCACTGTGTCCCAATAGACATAAACGTAACACCTGTGCATCCCCGTTTGGGTAAACATGGCCCTTGCACAGGGTACACATTCATACGTCCCATGTGAATGAGGTCTTATGGTGACACTGGAATTTGTGTAGCAGTGTTCAGAGACACTGTGACTGGCAGCACAGGTGTGTTGGGGCTCATTTAAACTTGTAATTGAGCGATAGTAAAACTCCATGGTTGAGCTGCATTTTTACTGCCCCTTAACTGTTACCCCTTTAGCTGGAAAGGTAGCAGCCGGGGGTGTACACATGCCATGGCAGGAATTATACCCCCTGTTGTGCTTAGCAGGCATTACTGCTCGCTGAGCGAAACCCATTCAAGTGAATGGAGCCTTGCTGTAACTGCATTGCACACACATGGTTAAAAAAACTGTTTAACCACTTCCCGCCCGGCCTATAGCAGAATGACAGCTGGGCGGTGGTTCAGTTATCCTGACTGGACGTCATATGACGTCCAGCAGGATAACAGCCGCCGCGCATCGCGGCGATCGGTCGCGGCGTGTCAATCTGACACACCGCTACACCGATCTCGGTAAAGAGCCTCCAACGGCCGTGTCCAATCACGGCTGATAACAATGTAAAACAGGAAGAGACGCTGATCGGCTTTTCCTCGCTTGCGTCTGACAGGCACGTTTAGAGGAGAGCCGATCGGCTGCTCTCCTGACAGGGGGGGTCTGTGCCGATTGATTATCAGCGCAGTCCCCCCTCGGATGCCCGCCCAGGACCACCAGGGAAGGCCACAACACTGGACCACCAGATATGCTACCATAGACCACCAGGGAAATGCCAATCAGTGCCCAGGCAGAATGCCTGCCAGTGCCATCAGTGATGCCTATCAGTGCCGCATATCAGTGCCCACCAGTGCTGCCTGTCAGTGCCACTCATAAGTACCCATTAGTGCAGCCTTTCAGTGCCCATCAGTGCCACCCATGAGTAGAGGTCGACCGATATATCGGCCGATTTTTCGCACTTTTTAATTAATCGGCATCGGGCGATTTATTCTGAAAAAAGCCGATATAAAAAAAATTAAAAATTCAGCGCGGCTTGCAAATAACATCTTTCATAGAAGTCAATGCAAGTTGCCTGAAGTTTCCCAGGAGGTGGAGTGACTCATCTCTGGACAGCCTGCCAAGTGAGAGAGAAGAAACATTGTATTTCTTATCAATGAACTGAACTCCATGTGTAGAAGTTCTCAGTTTAACCATTTAAAGACTAAATCTTTTCTGACACTTGTAGCTTACAAGTAAAAATCCTGTATTTTCTGCTAGAAAATCACTTGGAACCCCCAAACATTATATATTTTTTTTAGCAGAGACCCTAGGGAATAAAATGGCGGTTGTTGCAATATTTTATGTCACACGGTATTTGCGCAGCGGTCTATCAAATGCAATTTTTTGGGAAAAAATACACTTTAATTAATATTAAATAAAACTAAAAACTTTTTTTTTTCCGTCAAAGTTTTGATTACCTGTTTTTGTGCCTGCTTCCTGATTCCCTTACCAAAGATGGCGGCGGCAGCACGCGAGAGCCGAGAGAGAGCTCGGCTTCGGGTGCCGACATCGCGGGCGCCCAGGACAAGTAAGTGTCCATATATTAAAAGTCAGCAGCTGCAGTATTTGTAGCTGCTGACTTTAAATATATTTTTTTTTTTTGGGGAACTCCGCTGCTTTCACACTGGAGCGGGCAGGCGTTGGCGGTAAAACGCAGCTAGTTTTAGCTGCGCTTTACCATCATTTTAGTGGCGATATTCGGCTGCTAGCGGGGAGCTTATAACCCAGCTAGCGGCCGATGAAGAGGTTAAATGCGCCCGTGTAGCACCGCTGCAGAAGCGCTTTGCAGGCGCTTCGGCAGCAGTGCCCATTCATTTCAATGGGCAGTAGTGGTGGAGGAGCGGTATACACCGCTCCAGATATGCTGTTTGCAGGACTTTTTTTTAACGTCCTGCCAGCGCACCGCCTCAGTGTGAAAGCACTCAGGCTTTCACACTGAGACTGCAGGGGAGCTGTTTTGCAGCCATTTTTACAGGTGCTATTTTTAGCCCAAAAGTGCCTGAAAAACGCCCCAGTGTAAAAGGGGTCCAACTGTTAGTTTTTTTTTCCCACTTCATCTCATAAAATCTACAAAAAAATCGGCCTAGCATATCGGCCCCAAAAAATCGGCATCATATATCGGCCATCGGCCGCAGCGATTTCTAAATATCGGCATCGGCCAGAGAAAAACCCATATCGGTCGACCTCTACCCATGAGTGCCCATCAGTGCCGCCTATCAATGCCCATCAGTGCTGAATATCAGTGCCGCCTTCCAGTGCCACCTAGTTGGTGCCGTCTTATTAGTGCCCATCACTGCCGCCTTATCAGTGCCCATCAGTGAAGGAAAAAATGTACTTATTTACAAAATTTTATAACAGAAATAAAAGGAAAACTTTTTTTTTTTTTTTCACAATTTTCGGTCTTTTTTTATTTGTTTAGAGAAAAACAAAAACCGCAGAGGTGATCAAATACCACCAAAAGAAAGCTCTATTTGTGGGAACAAAATGATAAAAATTCTGTTTGGGTACAATGTAGCATGATGGCGCAATTGTCATTTAAACAAGGACAGCGCTGAAAATTGGCTTGGGCAGGAAGGGGGTGTATGTGCCTGGTATTGAAGTGGTTAATGTTCTCTGAAGAGTCATCTAAACGAGGATTGCTCTTCAGAGTCCACCAAAAGCATGCATAAGCCCTTAATTTTCTAACCACTTCCCCTGGATGGACGTTATATGACGTCATTTTATTTGAGTGAAGCTATCTGGATGACGCCTGTAGCTACATTAACCACCTCAGCTCCGAAAGGTTTTACCCCCTTCATGACCAGCGCATTTGTTGCTATTTAGCACTGTTCTAGTTTAGCTGGTAATTGCGTGGTCATGTAACACTGTACTCAAATTATATAATTTTTTTTTTTTTTTACCCAAATAGAGCTTTCTTTTGGTGGTATTTGATCACCACTGGGGTTTTTTATCATATAAACAAAAAAAAGAGCGAACATTTTGAAAAAAAAAAATATATATATATATATATATATATATATATATATATATTTTACTTTGTGTTACAAAACATATCCAATTAAAAAAATAAAACGCCTTCATACATTTTGACCAAAATGTATTCTGCTACATGGTTTTGGCAAGTGGTTGTAAAGTCAGAACATTTTTTATCTTAATGCATTAAGATAAAAAGCCTTCTGTGTGCAGTAGCCCCCCTAATACTTACTTGAGCCCCCTATCAATCCAGTGATATCCATGAGTGCCTCTGCCATCTGGGACTCCTGATTGGATGAGACACAGCGGCGGTGCCATTGGCTCCTGCTGCTGTCAAAGTCAGTTAGCAAATCAGGAGAGAGAGGGGGCGGGACCACAGCTCTGTGTCTGAATGAACACAGGGAGCTGTGGCTTGGCTGCCCCCATAACAAGCTGCTTGCTGTCAGGGCACTCGACAGGAGGGAAGGGCCAGGAGCACCGAAGAGGGACCCTAGCAGAGGAGGATCTGGGCTGCCCCCTTGTGCAAAACCACTGCACAGAGCAGGCAAGAATAACATGTTTGTTATTTTTATAGAAAACAAAAAGAGACCTTACAATCACTTTAATGTCAGGATCCACCCAGAAGCCTGGACCTAGGGTTGTCACCTTTTCTTCAAGCAAAACCCGAACACTTTAGCAGCCTGGGACATCTTTGGGTGCACCAAGAAGAGTAGTAATGCGGTGCGCATAGTGTATCGCTGCGAACAGTGATTGTGGCCAAATTGCTATTGCCGACATCATCACCCTGCATCCCAGTGATGCCGAACCTGCTCCCAGACGGCCCACCCGCAGCTCCCAGACGGCAACAGATTTGTGTGTGACTATCTTGGGGAGCCACAGCCTGGCCTGAATAATGTTCAGTCCGCCTGAAACCCGGACACATGATTCAAATCCCGGACAGGTGGCAACTCTACCTGGACCTGGCAGCAGACTCAGTTCTTAATGTGCCGCTGGGAGACTGAGCCAGCCGCTCCCACCACCTCCACAGCCCAGTGCTTTAGTGAGCACTGGAGGGGCAGTGCAGAGAATCGGGGACTGACAGTCTCCAGATCTGTTTACTGAAGACCGAGAACTAAACGATCATCAGTGGGTGGGTGTCAGTCTTCATCAGTTCTGATTGGCTGGTGCAGGATGACATCACTCTCACACATGCACAGGAGTGTAGCCATCCAATCACACAGGCAGTGTGCCAGAATGTACACTGAGCGGAGCGTTCACAACTGAACTTAGTGTACATTCTGTTCCAGGGTTGCAAACTCCAGTGAATTCCCAGGCAGACTGCATGTCTAATGGACATTCACACACAGATGGAATTATCTTGGATTGTACAAACTGTCTGTGAATTTACTGACCATTGACAACCCTGTTCTGCAGAGAATAGCAAACAGGAAGGTGAGTGGATTGCATTGCATGTGTATTGTACAATATAGAGCCTGCCCCTCATTGTTTGCCTTCTAGATCACTTTATGCTTTGTACAAGCTTTATTTAAAAATGTAACAAAGACAGTCTCCAGCTATAAAAGAAAATAGATGAGTGTCAGTATTCTATATAATACAATACCTGGGCACTGATGAATCCATCATACACCCGGCCGGGCAGGTCCTGAGGGATGAGTAGCGGACACTGGCTCAGCATTGTACACTGTGTACTCCGGGGTCAGTCCATTAACAATGGGGGGGGGTGTGGGGGAGATACATCCACACAACAACACCAAGACTTCAGGAAGCAGCGTGTCTACACACTACAGCAGGCACGTGACCCGCCAACCAATCACAGCGCGCCTTTCACAGACACCCCTCCCAATCCCAGCGAGGCTGCTCTCATTCAGAAATCGGCGCCTTCCTTCTCATGCGGCTGTGTTGTATTTCCCGCCAGGCGCTGCGGAAGGAGAGACGTTCTATAATAGGTGATACATGTGTTGTTCTAATAGACTATAGAGGATACAAGGAAGGGACCGGTCATAGACTCGTGATGTCACACTTACAGCTTGGTCATGAGCCGCTGGAAGTGATATGACGGCTCCCTTATTACAACATTCCTCCACCACAGATTGGAGAGCTCAGAGCTGAATATATAGGCTGCCCAGTCATATCCAGCAAGGTGAATGGAAGAAAATGAGGCAATTCCCTTCTACACACATCGGATGTAGATGTAAGGTTGCCGCTTTTTCTTCAAGCCAAACCCCAACAGTTTAGCGGCGCACAGTAATTACTTTTCTTTGTTCATATACACTATAGGATTGGAACAGACCTGGGACACCATTGGGCACTTCAAAGAGAATAGTAATGTGGCGCACATACCGCCCCCTCACCCTCCTATCAAGCCACGCTCTGAGTCACGTTCCTGTCCGAATAATGTGTCCGGGTTTCAGGTGGACACATGATTCAAAACGCGGACTGTCCGGGTGAATCCCAGACAGGTGGCAACCCTATGTAGATGAGGGAATCTTCCCGCTGTGCTATTGTATTACTTCCCTGCCATCAGAACATTGATAAGCACTGCTGGCCAGAGCTGCTATTAGAAGTCACAGGGCCCTGTACAGTTTACCTGACCAGAACCCTCCAAAAAATATCAAATGATATCTTCGATAAAATGTCCCAGCATTCCATGCTCTGCAGCCATTTCAGAAATTATACCTCACAGAAGAAGACCCATTCACGTGCACAGAGCACATCTAAACAAGCCCTTATTTTATTTTTATTTTTGTAATTATTTTTTTTAGAATTGTATTATCTATTTATTTATTTACCATTTTTATAACTGCCCTGTTGGGGGGCTTTGGTAAAATATTAAGGGTCCAACAGACCCCTGATGTCTCACTTTTGAGACAGAGAAAGTCCCTTTCTCAGCTGCACTGGACCGTGAATAAATGGAAAGCACTTGGTGCTGAGCTTCTTCCTGTTCATTTACAAACGAAAGCATATTACATAAGTTTACTATGCATAACCAGTTGCTGACCACGCTATAGCCAGATGATGGCTACAGTGCGAATGGCTAGTTCTGGGGGCCGTCAAATGATGACGCTTCGGGGTAAAGAAGGCGCACTTTACTCTTTACTCTTTGCATGCAACACAAATAAAAAATCAGGCAGACAGGTACCCACCTCTACTTTCACAATTCTCTCAGAGTCAAGAACTACATCAACTTGAGTATTTCTATCTGCTTACTTGTAATAAAAAAAAAGTAAAGTTTCTTTTAAAACACTTACATTTTTCTCATTACTAAATGCAATGCCTGCAATTATAAAAAAAAAAAAAAAAATCCGGTTTCACTGTTTATAGAATATGGTTTACAAGGAGAGCATTAATCAGAGAAGCAGCTAAGAGGCCCATGGTATTTCTGGAGTAGCTGCAGAGATCCACAACTCGGGTGGGAGAATCTGTCCACAGGACAACTATTAGTCGTGCACTCCACAAATCTGGCCTTTATGGAAGAGTGGCAAGAAGAAAGCCATTGTTGAAAGAAAGTCATAAGAAATCCCATTTGCAGTTTGCGAGAAGCCATGTGGGGGACACAGCAAACATGTGGAAGAAGGTGCTCTGGTCAGATGAGACCAAAATTTAACTTTTTGGCCGAAAAGTAAAATGTTATGTGTGATGGAAAACTAACACTGCACATCACCCTGAACACACCATCCCTACCGTGAAACATGATGGTGGCAGCATCATGTTGTGGAAATCCTTTTCTTCAGCAGAGACAGGGAAGCTGGTCAGAATTGATGGGAAGATGGATGGAGCCAAATACAGGGCAATGTAAGAAGAAAACCTGTTAGATTCTTCAAAAGACTTGAGACTGGGGCGGAGGTTCACCTTCCAGCAGGACAACCACCCTAAACATACAGCCAGAGCTACAATGGAATTGTTTATATCAAAGCATATTCATGTGTTAGAATGGCCCAGTCAAAGCTCATACCTAAATCCAATTGAAAATCTGTGGTAAGACTTGAAAATTGCTGTTTACAGACGCTCTCCATCCAATCTGACAGAGCTTGAGCTATTTTGCAAAGAAGAATGTCCAAAAATGTCACTTTCTAGATGTGCAAAGCTGGTAGAGACATACCCAAAAAGACTTGCAGCTGTAATTGCAGCGAAGGGTGGTTCTACAAAGTATTGACTCAGGGGGGCTGAATACAAATGCACGCCACACTCAGATATTTATTTGTTACAAACTTTGAAAACCATTTAACATTTTCCTTTCACTTCACAATTATGTGCCAATTTGTGTTGGTCTATCAGGTGTTTTTGTTTTTGGAACAAAAACAGTTTCATGAATAAAAAAAAAAAAACAGTGCCCAATTTTTTTGTATAATGTGAAATAATTTTTTTACAGGTTACCTGTTTAGAGGTACAGAGGAGGTCTTTGGATAGAATTATTGCTCTCACTCTACCATATAATGTGAAAGATGATGTTACACTGAGTAAATACTGTAGATACCTAACATATCACATTTTAAAATTGTGCACACTCGTGGAATGGCACCATACTTCGGTACTTAAAAATCTATATAGGCAACATTTTCAAATTTTCTACAGGTTACCTGTTTAAAGTTACAGAGGAGGTCTTGGGAAATAATTATTGCTTACACTCTACTGTTCTAGGCGATACCTCACATGTGTGGTTTGAACGCCATTTACATATGTGGGCACGACGTAAGTATGCGTTTACTTCTGCATACAGGAGCACTTTAAAAAAAAAATATTGTTTATTTTTCTTTCATTTTTTTTCTTTTTACACTTTTCCTTTAAAATGTTTTTATCACTTTTATTCCTAATTCACAGAATGTACACATCCCTTGTAATAGGAATACAAGTACACATACCTTGTAATAGTGCATGACAGGTCCCCTTTATGGAGAGATGTGGGGTCGATAAGACCCCACATCTCTCCTCCAGGCTGTAAAGCCTGAGGTAAAAAAACAAAACAAAAAAAAAACAGAATGATCTTGGCTTTCCAGCCGAGTACACGACAGTATTTACAACTGCCAGGCCGGACGTGACATCATAACGTCGCGCCCGGACCTCCGAGAGTCATAGAGACTGCCGGGGACCATCTGGTCACCGGTATTCTCTATGGTGAATTTCCCCCAGTGGCAGATTCCTTCTCCGGCTCGCCATTCGCACGGGCGAGCCAGTAGAAGTACCGGAGGACAGCAGGAGGGGGGACGTCCCATCCCGCCGCCTGTAAGAATCAAGCGGCTGAACTGCTGCTATGATTGTTTTTACGGTGCAGGGAATCACCAGCTGAAAAGAACAATACGGGGTTGATGCCTGTAGGTGCAGGCATCAATCGGTATAACCACTGAAACGGGAGGATGTCCATGTATGCCCTCCCGACGGTAAGTGGTTAAACTCCAGGTCTTTTCTGTGCCCTCAAAATCAAGATCAGTTTAATCAGATGCTTTACAAGGGGTAACGGCTTGTAAACAACAAACCAAAACCGGAAGTGACAAAATCCGAATCACATCTGGTTTCATAGACCATAGAAAGGATTGGGGAAAGGAACTTCCTCCTTCATCTCTATGGTATGCTGGTTTCAGTCCTGGGCTCCCCGGTGGAATGGGTAAGCCTGGGAAGGCTATGGGAAGGGGAGTAGGAAACCACATTGCTCCTCATGTAAAAGTAATCCAGCATCTCTATAGCTGTTCAGATCACTTTTACCCTATAGAGCATCACAAGCTCTAAAAAAAGATACCATGGGTATGACTGCAGCTTTAGCCATGACCCTAGTAGAAAAACTGGAACCTGAAGACATATGGGTACCTCCATTTGGGAGAAGTTGTTAGGACTATTATTAATTGGCCAACTTTTCCTCTTTGTTAGTGCTCATGCACATAGGCAGGCATACAATACCCTAAGTTCAGATCCATAATTTATACAGATCTGAACATAGAAAACTTGTATGCTATTGGCCCATTCACACTGCTTCATTTTGATCTGTAGCATTTACAGTAGCTTTGTAAGACAAAACTAGCAAAATTTACAAACCTGAGACATCTACCCCCCCAGTCTCTCCAGCCCTCCACCCCACACCAACCGCGCCCCAGTTTCCGGCTCAGTCGCTCGCCGATCGATCGGCACTTACCCCATCCAGGCTTGGGAAAATAAGTTTCTAAGAAAGTTTGTTCAATTTTGTGATCATTAGTGGGTCAAATTGATGTTTGTTTTCAACCGCAGTGAAAAGAAAATTTGAGGGAGCAAGATGCAAAATGTTTCCTTGAACAAACAAATTTCTAACAGTGTATGTGGTTTTCATTCGGTAAAGTCCATTCATTCCAAAATTAAATGTAAAAGCTAACTAAGTTTTTTGAATGACAAACAAATGTTCTGAAAATATCCTGGGAATTTTCATACAAATTTTCCTAAGACTTTTCCTAAAAATTTTCATTTGAAATTCTATCCATCTATGGTCAGCTTTAGTTATCGGGACAATAAAAAGCACAATACACACTCAACAGGTAGTCTGTGTAAATCTAATTGCAATATTTTACATTAACTGTATTGTGATATCATTTTTCAGAAAAATCCTAATTAAAATTCTGTATTTGCTTTCAAAACTTTCATTGATTTCTTATGTTTTAGAAGCTTATGTGGCTTAAAGTTAAATTACATTTCTTCTTAATTGTCTACAGTTTAATTGTTCTTAATTGCCTGTAATTTTCTTTTAAGTTATCTATCCCAAGACAAGTGATTCTCTTTGCTCTTGCCTGTGCTTAACATTGGGCATTTCAGGCTTCTGTAATTCAAAAGTTCACATCACTGTCTCAGTTTTTATTCTTCCATTTGCAAAATCTCTCCAGGTAACATTTGCAGCTCTTTATTTTTTTCTGCGGGAGGCTTTACAGTATGCGTGTGACAGTTATGCAACTAATAACAGACTCTCCTATTTTAAAAATAATTATACTTCATTTACACAGTTTTCTTTGGAAAGCACTGACAAATTGCAGGATGCTCCACAAAGATTAAATGCAGCAGTTTTCCTGTTCATTAAATCTCTTTTCTGCCTCACAAAAGAGAACAGAATATTGGCCAGCTTGTAGGTACTCCTGTTCCTTACAGTGCTTGAAGGAAATGGGAGGGGGGTAAATAGATGTCCACCAGAAGCTGGCTGATATGCAAGAAGATAGCAAACTAATGCGCTAAAGGGAATGTATAATCTTTTCAGTGTTTTTTAGATTTGCAGATAAAAGAGATCAGCCTAAGGTAAATGATCTTTAAAATGTCTGTCAACATTTGAAAGGATGAGTGCACTTCCACAAAAAGAGCATTTATTTTTCCTGCCTTCTTAGTCCCCTGACCAAAAGTAACCTCTCCTCCTCTGGCTGCACTATCAATCTCCATAGACTTTCCACAGTCGATCTAGGGCTATCTGCGCAGGCAAGGTGTGCGTAAAGAAGATTTCTCTTTCGTCCATGGACGGACACAGCTCCTTAAAATTCTTGACTTGTGGGTTATGTTCCGTCTATTAGGAGAGGACTAGGCAGGCATGTTAGACATTTAAAACATGTAACTTTAGCAAAGCTGAACAGCCCCGCCGAGGGGGCGGTCCCTCTGGTCATAACCCCTCATACTGCACTGAGCAGCTCAGGTTTTTTCTGCCTAGTAGTAGAGAAGGACCTGGCTCCCTTTGGGCCCAGGGTCCTGAGGAAAGTTTTTACTTTTTATTATTTTATTTTTTGTGAATCTACTATCAACTGCCAACTGGGTGACAGGCTGGATAATATAGATCCTTGTAGTCCCCCCAGTCCGGCCATCAAGCATGAGCAGACCTTAGCTATGTGCGGGGTCGGTCGGCCACGACATTCCCCATGGCTCCAGGGGTGGCCGGTGAGCTATATGCTCTGGGGTTCACATATGACTGGGCCACTTGCTGTCTCAGTCACAGTGAACCGGGCCGACAGCTTCTCCGTACTGCTCGGAAGTAGGTCTGTCAGGAACGCACCAGCAAATCCTCGCACGGACAGGTAAGTAAGGTTCCTCCTGTTTTGGCAGGATGGAACAGCTGGGCATTCCTGGGGAGGTCGACTAGGGGGTCTCTCACCCTTCCTTTCTTCTCTCCCAGTCTTTTCCCTCCTCCCCATGTGCTGTGGTGCCTGAGCTTTGCTGTGGACTGGCCGGGGGTCCGCCGGGGGGGCGCTCAACGTTCTGATCTAGGGCTGCACGGTGAGGGTCCGCTCTCTGTGTGGGGTGTGCTGCCATGTGTGAGGGGCCTCTGTTGGAAGCCCTGGGTGTTCGCTGCCATTTCTGTGTATTTTTTACCTCAGACTTCGCCTGGCGGCCATTTTGGCGGTGACTGGAGCCATTTCTCTGGGTATACAGCGGAGGCCATTTTCTTGTAGTCCACACAGTTTTTCTTCACAGACACGTATGGCAGCCATTTTCTTGTAGCCCGCGCTTACAGCGCCGGCTGGCGGCCATTTTCTCGTGGTTTTCAACTAGGTTTTTGCAAACTGCAAAAAATCACCTCAGAGAGAGTGACACAGGTGACGATATAGGAACACCTCAGTCACGGAGACAGCGGACAGCGGCAGCTGTGCAGTGCCTGGGTCGGGGTGGTGAGTCCTCTGGGGGACCCCTCGATTTCTGTGGCAGCTAGGAGGGTGGGCTTGTGTACCTTGCCTTAGTCCCTAGGGTGTCAGGCAAGTGGGGTCAGCATGGCGTCAGAAGCTGGCGTTTTCTTCCCCAGACATACCTGTATTGACAACCGGTGCCCTGCACCTGCTATGCCTATGGACGCTTGGTTGGCGGTCCTAGCATCTTTTTGTTGCCCGGGTGGGAGCGGTGTGTGGGCGCAAGGGGGATAAAAATGCCCCCTCCCCCCACCGTCTTCTGGGGAAGGCTCTGATCCAGACTCGGGCCTGGCTGCGACTCACGGTCCCTGTTCAGAACCTTTCGGACAGAAGGATGATTCCGGGTCAGTGCAGGATAGGCGCTTGTTGGAGCACTTATCACCGCGTGCGGGATCCCCAATAGGTTACGGCGAGGGCGTCAAGTAAGGTGTCCGTCCCCTTTGGGTCCCCCAAGCCGGCCCGCACCGCTAGGATGTTTCCCTACCTAGCTTATTTGATAAGTTTACATACTAAGAATGGGAATGGCCGCAGCGTTCTAAAAAAATCGCATGGCTGTCCGTTATCCCTTTGAGGAGTGTTTCCAGAAAAAGGCACATCTCCCTCGATGGGGGGAAGGGACCCCTGTTTTTAAGAATCCTGCAGACAGGGGGACCGAGGCGGTGGCCCGGACCTTGTTCATGGTATTGGGGACAGCATTGTGGCCACTGTGGCCACGACCCTGGTGTTACTGACGCTTCCTTATTGGGCAAGGACTTGCTGCACCATGATTCAAATAGCAATAGGCTTCCCCGCATGTTAACGGACCAGTTGGTGCATGGCCTTAAGTATGTCTGCAATGCGGCCTTAGATACAGCTCCCTGGCTGTCCAGAACCTTCAGTATCTGCGGTAGGGCTACGCCGCATGACTTGACTGACATGCAGGTCTGCGGACGTAAAGCTCTGGTGGATTTGCTCTTCCAGGGTTAGAGGCTTTGGAGCCTCGCTGGATGACATTCTTAAAAATGTTGTTTAGGGTGAGAGCACGGTGCTCCCACAATTCAGAAAGGGTAAGGAGCCACGCCGAAAGCCGGGGCCCTCCTTTTTTTACTCTCACAAGTTTTTTTTTCCTTCCGCCAGGCCCGCAGTTAAGCGTTCCCAGGCTGACAAGGGGCCAGCTGAGGGACAAAAGCGTCCCTGGGTTCGCAAGCCAATCAGGCCTGCGAACGAGTCTGTGACTACATAGAGTGCTGCCCCCGCCCGACTCTCAGGTGAGGGGTCGCCTTCACGAGTCTGGAGCTCAGTGGACTTCCCTGCTTTCCGACCAGTGGGTTTCAGTGCCACCAATCATTGCCCATTAGTGCCGCCTTATCAGTGCCACCCATCAGTGCCCATCAGTGCAGCATCATCAGCGCACATCAGTGAAGGAGAAAAATTATCTGTTTTCAATTTTTTATAACAAACTATGAAACAGTTTTGTTTTTTTTTCTAAATTTTCGGTCCTTTTTTGTTTTATTTAGCAAAAAATAAAAAACCCAGCAACAATTAAATACCACCAAAAAAAAGCTCTATTTGTGTGAAAAAAATTATAAAAATTTCATTTGGGTACAGTGTAGCAGGACCGCGCAATTGTCATTCAAAGAGTGACAGCGCTGAAAGCTGAAAATTGGTCTGGGCAGGAAGGGGGTTTAAGTGCCCAGTAAGCAAGTGGTTAAAAATCATACTTACCTAGGTGGATGCAGCATTGGTCCGATGCTGCATCTGTCCCCGGGTGCCTCTAAGACCGCCGATCGATCGGTTCTCAGAGCTCAGCCTGCCGTCTGCTGAAAACGGGTCACAGGAGTGCTGAATGAATTGCACTCCTGTGATCCACAGAAGAAGTACAGCCAAACGAGCTTTGGCTGTACTTCTTCTTTAAGATCAGGGATCACTTTTAGCTGTTTTCCTGTACATAACATTCTTTTTTTTTTTGCTGCAAGGCTACCCTTTAAATAAAAACAATGTGCTTTTGCTTCAATGATGCAGTATTTTAAGGTTTGAATATATTTGGTGATATTTTTTATTTATTTTTTAATTATTTTATGTAGCTTTATGGGGCTTTTTTGCTGTTAAGCCTCGTACACACGACCGAGTTTCTCGTCGTAAAAAACACGTGGTTTTTTTCGACGAGATTCTTGTTAACCTTGACGAGTTTCTCGTCAAGCTTTCCATGCGTACACACTGACATTTCACAATTTCCTCGTTGTTCTCCGCGGTCACGTCCAGCACATACGACGGCACTATAAAGGGGAAGATCGATTTCCCTGGCGCCACCCCTTGGGCTGCTTTTGCTGATCTCGTGTTACCGCGTGTGAAGTAAAATTTTGGGAAGAGACGATTCGCGCTTTTCAGTCTTCGTGCTTTCAGTTCGTTTTCTGCAGTTCAGTTTGTGCTTGTGGGTTCGTATCTTGTCTTTCAGGGCGTCTCGGCAGGTCGTATCTGTTTTACAGTGCGTTCTTGCCCGTTAGTTTCTGATTTTCAGTTCGTTATTCATAGGCCTTGCTGTTCTAAAGTGCGTTCTGTTCTGTGCGTTCTGATAAGACGACCGTTTCCTAGCCATGTCGCCTGTACGTTCTCGTCGTCGAGTTTGTGCTGTGCGGGCGCTTGGTGTTGGTCTGCTTGTTTTGGACCAAGACCAGTCCATAAACAGGGTGAGGAGGAGTTCATGGACCAAGAATTGGTTGCTCCAGCGGGACCAATTCTGCCATATGCCTCTGCTGCGGGAGATCGTCGAGAATAATCCTGAGGACTTCAGGAATTTTCTGCGGATGTCTGACCCCGTTTTTCAGCAACTGTTGGCTTTGGTGTCCCCCTATATTACCAGGCAGGACACCGTTATGCGGGAAGCCATCAGTGCTGAGCAGAGGCTCATCGCCACGTTACGCTACCTGGCGACAGGGAGAAGTCTTCAGGACTTGAAGTTCACAACAGGCATCTCCCCCCAGGCTCTGGGCCTCATAATCCCAGACACCTGTTCTGCCATTATACAAGTCCTGCAGGAGGACTATATTAGGGTAAGTTTTCTCCATTAACATCACATTTTATGTATTTCATGTATGCTAATGTATTGTATTTTATTTCTTTCATCCTTCCCTAATTACCATGATTGTAATATGCTGAGAATGTCCCCTTTGTCCCCATGCATGCTGGAAGCTTTAAAATGCCCCTTTTTTCTCCTCCATGCATATTTCCCTTCACTAACCTTTCCAGCAGTGGCGCCTGTTGCTCCAAATGTTTGGGGGTTCAACCCCCAATTTAGGACCTAAACTTCCTTCTTTTTTGCGACTGTGCCTATTAAACGCCACCAGTTGCCCCTTCCAATGCAGCCATTTTGCCCCTTCCAATGCAGCCATTTTGCCCCTTCCAATGCAGCCATTTTGCCCCTTCCAATGCAGCCATTTTGTCCCCTCCAATGCAGCCAGTTTCCCCCCAGCCCTGCACTTACCTTCTTCTGGTCCGCGCCATCCTTCTTCTGTCCTTGATGTCTTTTCCTGTCCTCGATGTTGCATCAGCCAACCATGTTACCGTTAAACAGACTTGGTGAACATGATTGGCAGAGCAGCCTGTCAGTGTTTAGCCAAGGAATGTCCCCCCCCCTGCGTCCCCTATTTAACTTTTAGCAAGCCAATTACATCCCTCAGGCTGTAATTTGCAAGCCTATTTGCCCCCCTGTTTCTGATATGCAATTTTCACCACAAAAATGCCGCAGTTATTCATATGTCCGTCGCTCAACAGGGGGCCATACACCTGAATAGTGGGCGGCATTGACAATACATAGGTTAATGCAAGGCATGGACCTATGTATTGTTCTGAGTGACGGGCGCAGGATAGAGGGGGCAGTGCTCCAGTGCCCACTCTGGACGCACCGCCACTGCAATGCTATCCTGTGGCCAAACACATCTACCCCCCCAAATTGGGTTATAATGGACCATCAGAGGGGGTGATGAATATGAAACTTGAGCCTTCCATTATACTTATTAAAAACACCTTAAACTGAGAATTTGATTGATGTTGGGCTCTAATGTATTTTCTTATAATCTGCTTGCAATGTTATAATTTAAATTTCTAATTTTATTTCATCTTGTTTGACTCCCCAGCTTCCTTCCACGCCACAGGAATGGCAGACTGTGGCATCAGAGTTTGCCACGCGGTGGGACTTCCCCAACTGCGGTGGTGCCATAGACAGGAAGCACGTCCGCATCGTGCCGCCACCCCGTTCTGGGTCCTACTACTACAATTACAAGGGGTTTCATAGCATTATGCTGATGGCGGTGGTGTCAGCACGGTATGAATTCCTCTATGTTGATGTAGGGAAGAATGGCCGGATGTCCGATGGGGGATCCTTCATCCAGACGGAGTTTGCCCTCCGTCTCCAGAGTGACGACCTTGCATTGCCACCGGATGCAGGGAATGTTGAAGGACTCCCCTTTGTTTTTTTGGCTGATGAAGCCTTCGGACTCGGACCGCACCTCATGAGGCCATTTCCACAGAGGACCCTGACCCCAGAGAAGAGTCGTTGAAAATGCCTTCGGGATAATGGCCAGCCGGTTCCGCCTTTTTATGACTCCAATCCACTTGGCGGAGTACAAGATAAACTATGTTGTTTTATGCTGCTGTGTGCTCCATAATTTTCTTTGCCGAAAATCAAGTACTTATATGGCCTCAGTATTGCCTGAGGCAGGACTTTCCCATGCCAATCCCCTGCCGGGCCTCGAATCTGCCCATCCTGGCTTGCCCCCCCAAAATGCCCGTGAGGTTCGGGATAAATATATGGACTATTTCACGGGTAGGGGGGCAATTCCTATGCCAGGCCATGACTAAAGATTCGTGCATAAAGAACTCATTAAAATTCATTTTAAATCTTGTAACTTTGTTTGTTTCCTGTCTCCTAGTTTGTCTTACTGCATTTGTATTGCCAAGTTTTGTTTCCTTTAGTAAATAACAACCATTTCACTATGACACCCAAACAAATACACAAATAAGGTTAGAGCGTATTTGAAAAAGAAGCTACACTTTGTTTGTGTTCAAACATTTTACTCTGTGCACATTCACACACATGGTATTTTTTTTTAAATTTTTTTTTCTTTGGCTGTCCACAAAGCGACAATTTTTTTTTAATGAAAATACAAAACCATCAGTTGCATTCCAAAAAGTACAACATTGGATACCTCTGAGCAATATGAGACATTCACTTACACAAAATATGTCTCTATGTGCCCGTCCTAATATGGGGTCTTGGCACCCCTGGCCCAGCCAAAAATTGAATATGCACACATTTTGTTGTAATTTCCAATAGGGAGTTTAGACTCCTGATCCCTATTGTCAACATGTGCTATCTGCCATCAGGGGTGATCAATGGACGTGTTTTGTGGGTGCAACCCCTTCTTCAGTTCACCTACTTGAGATACGAGGAAGGGATTGCACCCCCAAAAGCCGTACATGGATATCCCCTGATGGCAGATGGCACACGTTGACACACTGTGTGCATATTCAATTTTTGGCTGGATTGATTGTCAAAAAGAGATTAAAAGGGGGAAGAACAAACTGTAACCAAAAATGGGGGTTTTGATGCCTTATTCAATTCTCCCCAAAACATCTAGGATGTATTTAAAGGTTTGATCCATCACATGAATTCTTTGTTTAATTCTGTCCAGTTCTGTGCTACATTCCATCACTTGCTGTATTATTCGTAGGGCACTGTCAGCAGAGAAACGTGTACTTTCTTTCACCACAACATTTACATCCCCTAAAAACAAAATAAAAAGGTATTATAACCCTGAAGCTGTGGTGACAGATACTGACCTGTTGTGGTGACCAGTTCCACCACATCATCCACTTCTCCTTCCTGCACTTCTCCTTCCTCCACCTCTTCAACTTCCTCAACATCCTTAGGTTGTGGGTCTTTGTGAGGTTGGGGTTGTGTCGAAGCTGTGGGGTTCCTGTGCTCCCTGGAGTGTTCTCCTCCCAGTCTTCTCTCCCCTATGAGAATCAAACAAAAGGTCTATTTATCACACTGAAATTCTCTATGAAAACTAAAAACAGCCTAAATTGCTTGGAAGTGGGGTACAAGTGTGTGTTTGTGCTGAATTTCCACATGAAGACATTATTTCTTCCCAAAAATATGTTTAGTATTCACCTTTGGCTGTCAATTTTTAGACATGGAGGCACCACAAAAATTCACTGATGCACCTGTGTGGGACCCCCAAAAAAGGCGGTTCTGTTGGCCCACCCTATAGTGCTCAAAAGTACAGATGTGGAACCAGCTGCTGAGTGTCCTCTCCTTTACACTGATTAAAGTTTGCATTTCATTCTCTTTACAAACACATCATCTAGCCAACAATGTAAGAACAACAATTGAATCCAAACAGGCAGATGTCTAATTTAATTTAACCCTGTAAAATAATCAAAAAACGAGGATAGTGGCCGAACGATGTGTCTGTAACGAACGATTACTGTGCCAAACCAATTTCAAACTGACATTTTGTAAGGTAGTAAAATAGAAAAAAAAATACATGGAGCAACATGTAAGTTGAGAAATACATTAATAGCGTAAAATTAGAACAAGTACTTACTTTTTCCTAGCATTCTCTTAATGCTCCTTAACTGCTCCGGCTCCCTCAGTTTGAGGTCTGACCACCTCTTTCTGAGCTGCTCATTTGATCGTTTCACCCCAAAATTCTTCTTCAGACTCTTCACGACTTTCTTCAGGATTTTGTCCTTCCTTCGATTAAGTTTGCTATACGGCCCATGCTTTGTGTCATAATCCGACTTTAGCAAGATGTCCGCCATCTCCGCATAAGACAGATGCCTTGAATCTCCTCCTTGATCGTGACGTTTCCTCAGTCTCCGGGCTTGTCTCCTCCTCGTTATTTGAGGAATTATCAGACACCTGCTGTGAATCCGCCATATCTGTCTGCGCGCCGAAAGAGAAGGGGCGGGGAAAATATGTTAGTTAGAACGTCATGGGCGGGCGACGTGTGTGGAGCGACGTGTGCGTAGTTTCACGCATGCGTGGTGTATATATAGCAAACACACATGTGACTTTACTACGTTCGGTGTGCGGAGAGAGGAGTTCTAGTGACGGACGTGCGAACGAAGGTATGTGATTTTGTGACTTTGATAAATTGTTGCCCTATACTGTCTTGAGAATGTTGGAGGATATATATGGTGAATAAGATTTTAAGGAGGTTAGACTGTGTGCCTCACATTAGTTATATAATTTTTATTTTACTTGCAGACCAAAAATGAATGTCTTTATAAGCGACAAAGAATTCCTTGCGGAATTTATAGACCGGGTAAGGGAGCTGCCCGCTCTGTGGGAAACCAAAAACCCCATCCATAAAAAAAAGGGGTACAAAAAGCAGCGCTGGAGAGCCTGCTCCCATTTGTGCAGACCAAGGTGCCCACAGCCACAGCAAAACAGGTGGACACTAAAATTGGGAGCTTGAGAGGCACATACAGGACTGAACGCTCTAAGGTCCTGGCTTCTCAGAGGTCAGGAGCAGCAGCAGATGATGTGTATGTCCCCAATTTGTGGTACTACAGCAGGATGTCCTTTCTGGATGACCACATTGAGGCAAGGCCATCACTCTCCACTCTTCCCCCCAGACTTCCCGGCAGCCAACCTGAGCCTTCTCTGGAGCAAGAGGAGGCAGCCATTCTGGATGAACCTGATTTGGCCATCTGGAGCCAGGTATAGTATTTAAAACAAATGTATTGGGATAAACTTAATGTTTGAAAAATAAGTCAAGATGAAAATCATAAACTATTTTGGGTTCCACAAGTGAAATCAAGATCTCTAGACATTAGTCTGTCCTAAATTGGGTGCTAAATAGTCAATCTGATGTAGTCGAAAAAACATTTAATTGTTTTCTTGATTTACATTCAAATTGCTACATTCATGATCTGAAAGTTGTATGAAAATAATAAACCAAAATATTAAACTATGTCCCTTTTTCATACACAGCCAGGAGGAGGGTCAGGAAACTGTCAGGCAGGAGGAGGCAGGGCCCAGTGGCAGCCAGGAGGTGGCAGGGCCCAGTGGCAGCCAGGAGGTGGCAGGGCCCAGTGGCAGCCAGGAGGTGGCCGGCCCAAGGAGAACCACGAGATCACAGGTGCCTCCCATCCGCCTTCCAAAAAGAAGCAGGAGAGACAGGACCACCAGTGAGGCAGCAATGGCCCTTATTAGAGAGGCCCATGCCACCCTCCAGGAGCCCACATCCCCTGAAGAGGCCATTGCCGGCCTAGTGGAGGCAAAGTTCAAGGTGATGAGCATGGAGCAACGCCTCCTATGCGAGCCCCTGCTCATCACCTTGCTGAACAAGGGGGTGATGGAGAGAATTACCCCCAATACGGCCATATGTGAGGTGGCACAACTATCCCAACCTCAACCTCCTCCTCCACCTCCACCTTCTTCTGCCCCACCCCCTTCTCCTCCTCCTCCACCTTCTTCTTCTGCGCCACCCCCTTCTCCTCCACCTCCTTCTCCTCCTGACAGGAGTACCCCTCCAGTGGCCCAGCCTCCAGCCACACGAAGAAGGAAGGCTTCAGGGAAGGCTGCCAAGAAGACGAGGAAGTGATGGCCTTGCTTCATTGTGGTCGGACAGAAGGCAGCCTGTTGTAGTACCACACACTTGGGACATATATATCACCTGCTGCTGTTCCTGACCTCTGGGAGGCCAGCATCAGATTGTGCTCAGAGCTGTTGGCCTTCTCAAGCTCCCAATTTTAGTGTCCACACAGGGTTGATGTGTGCTCTGGGGTCCCTGGGATGCACAAATGGCAGCAGGTTCTCCAGCGCTGCCTTCTCTTTATTTTTAAAAAAACATGAATATTTTTTTTTTGGTTTAAGTTCATACTTGACTATGTTTATTTTTTCTAATTTTTAATTTAGCTAAGGAGTAAGCAGATACATTTGACAGCAAAAAAAAGGGACAGATAACAACCCCCAAAAAATTATAAAATAAAAATATTATAAAAATATAGGGTGTAAAATTTAGACAAAAATTTTTTAAATATACAATGGGAGATCACTATCAAAACATTGCCAAATTACAATTAACATCTGTTTGAAAACTAAAAAAAAAAAAAATATTCAGAAGATCTTGCACGATATAATACATCTAAATCTACTTAAGAGCAGCATGAAAAAGGTTAAAAATATATAGTCATAACTCTGTGTGAATATCAGCAGCAAAACAAGTTCATTCGTTTGGATTAATGTAACATTCTAAAGAAGATTTCAATGCACAACATTTAAACGATGCAATAATTTACAGTGTGACGAATGTGCTATCTCCATTACGAAGGCTTGATTTAGCAGAAAATGCGCTCCCGTCTCATACTTGATTCTGAGCATGCACGCTTTTGGAAGAGTCGTAAAAGCTTACACACAAACCATTTTCTCGTCACAAAACAGGCCGACGAGAAAAACGACAAGGAAATCTTGAATCCTGACGAGAAAATAGAGAGCAGGTTCTCTATTTTCTCGTTGAGATTCACGGCAGTTTTCTCATCGTAAAACCATACACACGAACGGTTTTCTCGACAATAAAGCTCTCGCGGCACTTTTCTTGCCGGTTTTGGACGAGAAACTCGGTCGTGTGTACGAGGCTTGAGACTTCTCTTAATAAAGTGGGCTTCATTTTTTGGTTGATTTCTTTTTTTATCTTATTAGGACTTCTTTTTTAGTTTGGGGTTTCTCAAAGTCCAGCATTCACTTGTTACTGACTTCTATCTGCTTTTGGAGCAGCTTTTTGAAAGAAAAATAAAAGTGCAAGAACAGTATGCACCTAAACCCTATCACATTATACTGCATAATGCCGGGTTCACACTGGTACAACAAATGCTCCGACATTGGGAGCTCTTGTCGGATGACATGTGAAAATGATTGTTTCTCTACGGGAGCCGTCTTAACCGGTCCAACACAAGTCGGTCCGACTTTAAAAATGCTCCCTGTACTACTTTGGTCCGACTTTGATCCTACTTCAGCCCATTGAAAATCACTGAAGTCGGATCAAAGTGGGATCGCCGTCTTCCCTGATCCGACTTTGGCATGCGACATGTGCTCTGATGATCTTGAGGGGGAACTCCACACCATTTTTTTTTTTAAACCGCATGGGTTCCCCCTCCAAGAGCATACCAGGCCCTTCGGTCTGGTATGGATTTTAAGGGGAAGCCCCTGCGCCGAAAAAAACAGCGTGGGGGTCCCCCCAAAATCCACACTAGACCCTTATCTGAGCACGCAGCCCGGCCGGTCAGAAAAGGGGGTGGAGACGAGCGAGCGGAACCCCCCTCCTGAACCGTACCAGGCCGCATGCCCTCAACATGGGGGTGGGTGCTTTGGGGCAGGGGGGGTCCGGTGTCTCCCCACCCTAAAGCACCTTGTCCTCATGTTGATGAGGACAAGGGCCTCTTCCCGACGACCCTGGCCATTGGTTGTCGGGGTTTGTGGGCGGGGGGCTTATCGGAATCTGGAAGCCCCCTTTAATAGGATGCACCAGATCCCGGCCCCCCACCCTATGTGAATGAGTATGGGGTACATTGTACCCCTACCCATTCACCTAAAAAAAAGTGTCAAAAAATAAAACACACTACACAGGTTTTTTAAAGTAATTTATTAGGCAGCTCCGTGGATCTCTTCCGACTTCTTCTGCCCTCTCTGTCCCCTTCTCTGCTCTATCCGGTTCTTCTCCTGATGTCCGATGTCTTCTGCACTTTCTTCTGCTCTTTTGTCTGCTCTTTTGCTCGCTCTTGCTCGGTCTTCTCCATTGTTTTCTTCCCTCTTCTCTTCTTCCGATGTTGACTCGACGCTCTCTCCCGCTGTAATGCCGTGTGTGCGGTGTGCAACGACTTATATAGGCATGGGGCCCATATAATATATATATATATATATATATATATATATATATATATACTGTATATACTGTATAGTGACATGTTTTGTAGCTCACAGCTCAGCGATAGTGCCAAAACGGTGAGTTTACTCCACGCCAGAAATAGTTTTCAGAGCTTTCCTGCCCACTTTTATTTAAAGGAACAGCAAAAGTTCATACAGGTATGTCTTTCCACGCAGGGGGTTCTCACCATCAATAAGAACAAAACATAATATTCAGCCTCCTGGCTCTCTTGTGGCAGCTTTACTGCTCTGAGTAGTACCTCTTGGTCCTCCTGACCAGTAGTACTTTTTGGTCATCCTAACTATCAAACATGTCCCAGTGTTTGTGCACAGACACTGTCCCTCAGCACAAACAAGGTCCATAAAGACATGAATGAGTAAGTTTGGGGTGGATGAAGTCTACTGGCCTTCACAGAGTCCTGACCTTAACCTGATAGAACAGCTTTGGGATGAATTTGAGCAGAGACTGCAAGCCAGGCCTTCTCGTTCAATATCAATGCCTGACCTCACAAATGCGCTTCTGGAAAAATGGTCAAACATTCCCATAGATACACTATTAAACCTTGTGGACATTCTTCCCAGAAGAGTTGAAGCTGTTATAGCTGCAAAGTATGGGCCAACTCAATATTGAACCTTATGGACTAAGACTGGGATGCCATTAAAGTTCATGTGCGTGTAAAGGTAGGCATCCCAACACTTTTGGTAATTTTTTGTATATACAGTGCCTTGAAAAAGTATTCATACCCCTTAAAATTTTCCACATTTTGTCATGTTACAACCAAAAAAGACCGAAAACTGACCAGAGAACGCACCGGACCCCTTCTGTGATCCGCTGTGCACGGAGATGTGAACCCAGCCTTAGACTTTCATTGGGGTGCATTAATTTTTGCAACATGGTTTTGAATAAATTTGTTAGGAAAAATACTTTTTTGTGTGTGCAAATAAACAAATCTTGGTTGCAGTCAATGACGCGCATTTGTGGGAGTATTTTGTAGTATTGTTGATTCTGTATTGTTGATTGTTGATTCATAGTAAATGTTGATTCTGCAAGGAAAGTAACAAGCGACAAATTTGTTGGGGTGTACTAATTTATGCTGAGCACTCATGTGAAAATGTCCAAATTGGGCCCAATTAGCCATTTTCCCTCCCTGGGTTCATGTGACTTGTTAGTGTTACAAGGTCTCAGGTGTGAATGGGGAGCAGGTGTGTTAAATTTGGTGTTATTGCTCTCACTCTCTCATACTGGTCACTGGAAGTTCAACATAGAACCTCATGACAAAGAACTCTCTGAGGATCTGAAAAAAATTATTGTTGCTCTACATAGAGATGGCATAGGCCAGGGGTGTCCAAACTTTTTTCAAAGAGGGCCAGATTTGATGAAGTGAACATGCTTGAGGGCCGACCATTTTGCCTGACATTCTTTAAACCATTAAAATTTGGTCTAACTGTGTTCGTCCGAGCACTAATACACCGCCCAACAAGAATTATCTTGCCTTTGTGGCTGTGTGTGGTGAAGAGATGAGCTTGGGCGTGTTATTTGGATATACCGTATTTATCGGCTTATAACACGCACCTTAACTTTAAGGCCTCATGCCCACGGACGTTTTTAAAAGCGAGCAGTAAATAGCGGTTTGACGCCAGGAAAACAGGCGTTAAAAAACGCCAAATTTACCGCGTTTTTGATGCGCGTTAGTACGCGTTAGTGCGCGTTTTTTAGCGTCAGCGTTTGTAAGCGTTTTTTAAAGAAAAACACATCTCAAGGCTATATTCACTCCCACATTACCCACAATGCCACAGAAAACAAAGAAAACGTGTTACAGAGCTTTTGTCAGTGCCATTTTGTTAGGAGAGAGAGAGGAGAGAGCATTACACATCATTTAAAGCATTTTAGCATATTTCGGGAGTAATATGGATCCCGTCATGTTAAAAATTGATGAGGCAATCCTCCTGATCATCTTGCGGAGGCAGCGGAGAAGGAGACAGGAGGAGGAGAGAAGGAGGAGAACACGGCAGTATTGGATGCATCCAATGGTATCCCATCGGGTGTCAACTGGCTACTTTGCCAACATTTTTTCTCAACTGCGGTTATATCCTTCAAAGTTCCAGAATTTCACAAGGATGTCAGTGACGCGGTTTGAACATCTGTTGGAGAAGCTGAGGCCAAGGTTGACCAGGATGGACACAGTGATGCGGAGCTCTGTGTCACCGGAGGAACGGCTCCTAGTGACACTCAGGTAAGTGCAATACACATATGGGTTAGGGTAACGGAATACGGTTAGGGGTTAGGTTTAGGGGATAGGAAATAGGGTTAGGGGTTACGGTTAGGGGTTACGGTTAGGGGATAGTGTTAGGGTTAGGGTTAGGGGTTAGGATTAGGGCTTAGGGTTAGGGGTTAGGGTTAGGGGACAGGGTTAGGGTTAGGGGTTAGGGGACAGGGTTAGGGTTAGGGTTAGGGGTTAGGGTACAGGGTTAGGGGACAGGGTTAGGGGACAGGGTTAGGGTTAGGGGACATGGTTAGGGTTAGGGGTTAGGGGACAGGGTTAGGGGTTAGGGGACAGGGTTAGGGTTAGGGTACAGGGTTAGGGTTAGGGGACAGGGTTAGGGTTAGGGGACAGGGTTAGGGTTAGGGTTAGGGGACAGGGTTAGGGTTAGGGGACAGGGTTAGGGTACAGGGTTAGGGTTAGGGGTTAGGGGACAGGGTTAGGGGTTAGGGGACAGGGTTAGGGGACAGGGTTAGGGTTAGGGGTTAGGATTAGGGGATAGGGTTAGGGTTAGGGGAAGTTTTTATTTTTATCAATAGTTTTTTTAATATGTGAACTTTTTATCTTATCTTAGGTTCCTTGCCACAGGACAAAGTTACGTGTCCCTACATCATTATTTTCTACTTGGCCTCACAACAGTGTCCAGGGTGATAAGGGAAACATGTGTGGCAATATGGGAGGAGTTACATGAGGAGGTAATGCCAGAGCCCACAGAAGAGATCTGGGAATCTGTGGTTGACACTTTTTGGGAGAAAACTCAATTCCCAAATTGTATCGGTGCCCTTGATGGGAAACACATCAGGGTGAAGAAGCCTCCCCAGTCTGGATCATCATATTTCAATTATAAGAATTTTTTTTCAGTGGTCCTCCTGGCATTGTCCGATGCCCATCTCAAATTTCTTTTTGTGGATGTGGGAGCATATGGAAGCCAAGGTGACGCCCGTATATTCCGGGAGTCGGCCTTCGGACGTCGTCTACATGAGGGACGACTCAATATCCCTGAAAGCAGGCCTCTACCCTGCACTGAGGAACCCAGCCTACCCTTAGTGATGGTGGCAGACGAGGCCTTTGGACTGGCTGAAAACCTCATGAGGCCATACAGTGGCTATGGTCTCAGCCATCGCCAAAAAATCTATAATTATCGGCTCAGCCGTGCACGCCGTGTCGTTGAATGTGCATTTGGGGTGTGCACGGCCAAATGGCGAGTTTTGCTCACAAGTATGCAACTGGATGTGGAGAACGCCATTAAAGTAGTCCTGGCATGCTGCGTTCTGCATAACTTTCTAAGGGACAGTGACAGCAGCAATGTTGAACCGGAGCCCAGTAACCAAACTCAGAGGGTACAATTTATGGACTTGCGGTCAACGGCACGTGTCATGGGCATTCGAAACCAATTTGCTGCATTTTTTGAATCCCCTGATGGAGAGGTGTCATGGCAGAATGATCATGTGTAATTTAAAAAAATGAAATTCAAATGCATTCAGATTCAGAAAAATTTGATACAAATATCGATCCTGGTAAATTTTCAATACAGATGTATACATCTTTACTTTCTTGTGTTTATTTTTGAAATAAATCATTTTAAAGATTGTTATTTTTCCATTTTGCAATCATTGTTCAACAAGTATTGACTGTGCCTTCAGGCAAGCGTATGCTAAGCCCCTTTTGAGTGCTTTGCCCTCTGCCTTCGGGCAAGCGTATGCTAAGCCCGTAATAGGCTAGCATAGGCTCGTCTGAAGGCAGAGGGCAAAGGAGTCCTTTTGCCCTCTGTCTTTGGTCAAGCGTATGCTAAGCCCGTAATGGAGTGCTGTTGTGCATCATATAAAACACAAATTGTACAATTTTGTTATTCAAACCAAAAAAATATTTATTAAACAATTGGTACATCAAAGCTGGTGATAGGTGGGGTTGGACATCTGATCACTACGGGGATGTGGGGATTGGGGACGGGGCTGGGGTTCAATCCAGAATTCTTGCTGGTAGCGGGGGGGAATTGATTTGATGGGTGAAAATTGGAGGTTGAGGGAGGAAGTTCACTTTGTAAACATGGCATATAAAACGATCCCTGAGACGGGGTAGGTGGTGGTTGGCATTGTTGAGTGGGCTGATGATGAGAGGGGGGTGCTAGCACTGCTGAGGTCCTGGGGGCCATTGGGGGATCATGAGAAGGATTATATGTATTGCTCGGCGCTCTCACACCTCTCAATTTCTCTTTCCGGTATTGCATTGCCATAGTTTGTATTTTATACATAAAATCCTTCTCTTCTTCTCCCCCAATGTCCTCCAGGAGGTGATATAGGCTACGGCAGAAGGAGACGCGTGGGTTGCTGTGATCTAAAAAAGGATCCACACTGCGCCTCTCCTGCCGCACTTCCTGCAGCAGTGCTAGCACCCTGTCATCTCCCTCAACAGTGCAGCCACCCCTCGCCTGACGTCCACGACCACGGCCACCGCCACGACCGCGTCGCACACCACTGTCCTGAATGGCAGTTGAGGATATTTCCAATGCCCTGGATTCCTGCAAAAGAACAAATCATTTTACATTCACATGTACATGGACAGACAGACGATGAGATAGACAGGCAGACATAAGCACTTACCTCATCAGGGCACTGAACACTGCCCTCATCCACATTGTTTGGCGATTCACTACATGTCATCGGACTGCTCGGTCTTTCCAAGTTTTCCTCCTCTGCAGACACCTCCCTGGCTGCAGAAATGTTTGATGTTGTCCTGCAGACAATGAAATAAAAGAATTAACTTAAAGTGGTTGTAAACCCACTAATACAACTTGCACCTACAGGTAATCCTAGATTAAGGCTTACCTGTAGGCGCAAGAAATATCTCTTTAACCTACACGGTTAAGGAGATATTTACTTTTAAACCCGGCGCCGCTGACGTCACGCGCATACGCATGCGTCTGTCGTCATTGCCGCTACGGGGCCAATCACAGCGCCGGAGCGGCGATAAAGAGAAGAGACGTCTAAGCAAGGTGGCAGCGGTGGAGGTGTCCCAGCATCGCTGCGGGGGCTTCAATATCAGGTAAGTCATTCATAATGAGCTAGTATACTATGCATACTAGCTCATTATGGTTTTGTCTTGCAGGTTGGTTAAAAAAAAAAAAATATATATTATATATATATATATATATATATATATACACGTTTACAACCAATAGTCGTATAAAATACCGCTAGAAAAGATATGTACATAGGCAACTATATTGCGAAAAAACAAACTTACGGTCTGCTGCTGTTCCTCATATTTTCTCTGAGGAAATTCAGCTCATTATGAAAAACGTGAGGCTTCTTGATCGGGGCTGCCATTCCACTTCTTGAAGTCTTTTCCTCATCGGTTAAATCCCTCCTGACGCGGTCTCGAAGGGATTTCCAGCGTTTTTGCAAAATTTTAGCTAAAAAAAACATGGAAAAAAGGTTTTATATGCATTCCCAAAGTATTCTAATTTTTTTTTTTGTTCCCCTGTGCCTATGTGCTCGCACACAGAAGCGAACGCATACGCAACTCCCGCCCACATATGACATTGTTGTTCAGACCACACATGTGAGGTATCGCCCCGAACGTTAGAGCGAGATATATAATTCTAGCCCTAGACCTCCTCTGTAACTCAAAACATGTAACCAGTATGATTTCTACGTACGAAAGTTTGGCGCCATTCTACGAGCATGTGCAATTTGAAAGGGTGACATGTAAGTTACCTATTTACTAGGCTTAACATAAAGTTTGAAATTAGGTAAAAAAAAAAAAAAAAATTTTAAAAACATTAAACTTTTTTTTTTTTAAATACGGTCGAAAAATGTATGCGCTAATAACGTGTGAGATTACGCCATTGTATTCTCTAGGGTCTCTGCTAAAAAAACATATATAATGTTTGGGGTTTCTATGTAATTTACTGACAAAAAAGCAGATTTTCATGTAGGAAAGAAATGTCAGAATTGGCCAGGATGTGAAGTGGTTAAAAAAAGATCATACATTCAAGGAAAAAAGACTTACTTATTTCCTTTCTCTCTCCATGTGAACTGTCTTCCCAGCCAGGGGTGATGGCAGCACTTAATATATCATCCCATATCGAGACTCTCCTTAGGTGGTCTCCATGCTGCAGATGAGACACATCCCACAGTTCGGGATGGGCCTGAACAGCCGTTATCAGCTCCCGTTGTCCCACAGCTTGTGCCATCTTACAAGCCATGTTCTCTTCTTCACAAGCACACGGCTGTGCAAAGGACTCCTGGGAAATAATATTATCCAGACAGGAAGTTCCTGTCTTTACATTGTCCAATCATCTTTTTACATGTTTTTACATAGGAAAACACCGGAGCTAAAAAACGCGATTTTCGGCGTTAGTGCGCGTTTGTACGCGTTTGTACGCGTTTGTGCGCGTTTTTTGACGCTTCGCGTTTTTTCCTGCCTAACGTCGGCGCCGCGGAACGCACTGGTCCTGGGTTTTTTTTACAGCTTACAAACGCCTATGCTCTTTACAGCTCAAAAACGCATAGGTGGGCATGAAGCTATAGACTAACATGGACAGGCGTTTTTAAGCTGTAAAAAACGCTCACAAACGCGGCTGAAAAAACGTCCGTGGGCATGAGGCCTAAAAAGGAAGTTTCAGGAAGAAATCTTAAATTTTAAATAGAGAACTGTGAAACAAAATAAGGGTCAGTGCTCATCAATGCAGCCTAATCAGTGCCCATCTGCAGCCTCACAAGTGCCATGAATGCAGCACCCACCGTATTGCCATGAATGCAGCACCCACTGTATTGTCATGAATGCAACACCCACCGTATTGCCATGAATGCAGCACCCACCGCATTGCCATGAATGCAGCACCCACCGTATTGCCATGAATGAAGCACCCACCGTATTGCCATGAATGCAGCACCCACTCCATTGCCATGAATGCAGCACCCACCGTATTGCCATGAATGCAGCACCCACCGTATTGCCATGAATGCAGCACCCACTCCATTGCCATTAATGCAGCACCCACTCCATTGCCATGAATGCAGCACCCACTCCATTGCCATGAATGAACCACCCAATCCATTGCCATGAATGCAGCACTCAACGTATTGCCATAAATGCAGCACCCACTGTATTGCCATGAATGCAGCACCCACTCCATTGCCATGAATGCAGCACACACTCCATTGCCATGAATGCAGCACCCACCTTATTTCCATGAATGCAGCACCCACTGTATTGCCACGAATGCAGCACCCATCGTATTGCCATGAATGTAGCACCCACCGTATTGCCATGAATGCAGCACCCACTCCATTGCCATGAATGCAGCACCCACTCCATTGCCATGAATGCAGCACCCACCGTATTGCCATGAATGCAGCACCCACCGTATTGCCATGAATGCAGCACTCACCGTATTGCCATGAATGCAGCACCCACCGTATTGCCATGAATGCAGCACTCCCCGTATTGCCATGAATGCAGCACCCACTCCATTGCCATGAATGCAGCACCCACTCCATTGCCATGAATGCAGTACCCACCATATTGCCATGAATGCAGCACCCACTCCATTGCCATGAATGCAGCACGCACTCCATTGCCATGAATGCAGCACCCACCATATTTCCATGAATGCAGCACCCACTCCATTGCCATGAATGCAGCACCCACTCAATTGCAGCACCCACATTGACATGAATGCAGACTCACCATTGCCATGCAGCCTTATTCATGCCCATCTGCAGCCTTGGAGGAGACAGGGAGGGGGATGGACGAGCGCTAACAGACATACAGGAGAAACTCCTGTTTTCTCTGCTGCTTCTTTAATTGAAAGTCCTGCCTCCTATGATGGACAGAACAGTTGTCCAAAGGCAGCGCAGGAGATGGGTCTTTCTTTTACACAGGACGCCTTGTAAACAGGAAATACTTCTGTATGTACGGCACTCGTCTTGTCCCCTCCAAGACAGCCAGCATTTATATCTTTTGTGTCCCCCCGTGCTCGGGGATTCGTTGGGGCCACAAAAGATATATATGTCAAAATTACCAGGCGGGCCGTCAAAAACTGGGACGCGGGCTGTACTTTGGACATGCCTGGCATAGGCTATAAGAAGATTGCCAAGACCCTGAAACTGAGCTGCAGCATGGTGGCCAACACCATATAGTGGTTTAACAGGACAGGCTCCACTCAGAACAGCCCTCACCATGGTCGACCAAAGAAGTTGAGTGCACATGCTCAGCGTCATATCCAGAGGTTGTCTTTGGGAAAAAGATGTATGAGTGCTGTTATTTTGAGGGGACAGCAATATGACACTGTTATACAAGCTGTACACTCACTACTTTAAAGTGTAGCAAAGTGTCATTTCTTCCGTGTTGTCACATGAAAAGAGATAATAAAATATTTACAAAAATGTGTGGGGTGTACTCACTTTTGTGAGATACTGTATGTATATATAAAGCAGCACTCAGACTTAGGGAGAGAAGGTCAGCCTGGGCCTATTAAGGCTGTGTTGATGTGGACTGTTGATTTGGACAATCCCGTCCAAACACATATACCATTTAAAGAGTGTCACCATGTTTTTTGGATGATAAAGTCACGCATTGAACTGTGGGACTGCACTTTACGTTCTTTATTCATTTATTTATTTTAAATATTTTAATTTCATTTTCAGTTCCTTGGATCATATTTAATACAAAAAAATATAATTTTTATTTGTTTGCGTTATAAGAGTGTCCACACTGAATATATTAGACACATGATTTTGGTTTTATGCACAGTGATTATCAAGAAGGTTGGGATAGCTCTGCATTGTTTGTACAGGCAGTCCCTGGGTTACAAACAAGATAGGGTCTGTAGGTTTGTTCTGAAGTTGAATCTGTTTGTAAGTCGGAATAGGTGCATTTTTAAGTGTAGCTCCAGCCAAAAAAAACGATTTTTAATCTTTTTGGATAGCATAGGGAAGGGTTAACACCCCAGTAATGTTTTTTATTTGCTGTCTGTGCCCCTGTTCAGAAGATTTCAGACACCTTTTTTCCCATAACAACTCTTACAGGTGCCTGTACTGTTATTTTGTACAGTAGAGCTGTGAGTTACTGACTTTTTTCGTTAATTTTTTTTAGGGTTGGTTGCGCAGACAGTTTATTCGCTTGTGTATACTGTTTGTATAAGCACCACTGGGGCTAGTGTGACAGGAATAGGATACATGTTCAACCAGGGATCTAGGCTGTATCCTAGGGAACTAGTGTGAATATCTTAGACATGGGCTGAAGTATAGCTAGAACAGATTAACAAGATTGTTTGATGTCACAAACTGGTGGCGGATTTCTGTCTCCATGGCAAGCGGAAAAAAATGTTTGGTGGGCTTGAGATCACCTAAAGATGCACACGTTGCCTGCAGGTAACTTTCACTATGCAGCTTTTGCACCTAGAAGGCAGATTTTTTTGGAGCTTTGGAAAAAGAGTTTCAGGCCAATAATTATGAACGTTATATATGAACAGCAAAATTTGTATCACTTGAACTCCTCATATAATTCAGCAACTAGGTTGTTTTTCATGGTTTGATAATACAGTATTTATTGCTCTGATAGTATACATTTCTCCTGAGGTTTAATGTTAGTGATAGAAGGTGAGCTTCAAATTAAATAGAACCTATGCTTGGCCAACGCAGGGAAAAGCAACATGCTCACTTTAATGTGACCCCACCAGTAGCACTTAATCAGCTTTCCTTTGCTCTCCCACTTCTCTATTTGAGTATTAGCACTTTTGGGTATAATGGAATATGTGAATAAATCTAGTTTTTTGTATGTGACAGCAGTATTCTTGGAAACAGGTCATAGCGCTGTTAGAGAGGGCAGGGAGAAAGTCCTGGAGCTTACACAGGGCTTCTTCCTTTGACTCCCAATGATTGAACTGATTGGCAGGAAAGCAAGGGGAAAGAATACTGTAGATGCACAGCTAGTGGAGATGGCATTAAACCCTGTGCAGGCAAAGCAATCGCTTCACATAAAGGCTGTATTCAGGGATTAGGTTCAGGGCGAGTTCTGGGGAGAGACATCCTCCGGAAAAAAAAACAATAAGGTGGCACTGCCGAAGGTGGCGTATTGGCTTGAAAAAAGTGGAAAAGTGTACTAAACCATTTGACTAATTGCATCCATTTGTTTCTCAAGGTCCATGGGCACTTTGCAGGTGCTAGAGATGTTCACCCTACTTGTACTTTGGTTGTGTCCCCTAGGCTCCACTCAGCTGGTTCTTAGGAGAAGAGCCTACTTGCTGCTGTGGGTAGTCCTTGCCCTAGGAGAAAAGATGAACATTTCCAAGCATAGGCAGTCCCTTTTTTGGCTTCCTGTGTAAGCTGCCTGCCCAGTGTTTTTTTAATCAGCAGTGTGTTTATGTCATTACTTGCCCAATGTGACAGAGGTGTGTGTCTCACAATCAAAGCAGAACAGAATTACAAACCCTTTGGCAGATTAGTGGTTTTTCAATGGTGTATTCAACTTTAGCCTGGAGTTCTGCTTTATCAAGTTCCATTAGATTGGATATAGAAGGTACAACATTTGTTTCTTTTATGTGTTTGAATTTTAGCAATATTTTTATGTTACATTTTCTAACACGAGTGCATGATTTAAGAATATCTTGTTTGGGATTTGTATATGGGCCTTCTGGAAGGCTGTCTATTTCTTTTTCAAGTCCACATAAAAGCAATTGTCTCCCCAGACAGCTATAAAAAGATAAATGTGATCACAGGAATTCTTTCTTTTTTTTCATTTGCTTATTATTCACTGTTTACATTCTTCAAAGCTAGCTGCAGTACTTAGATTTGAAGACGGTAGTTCTCAAGTCAGTTTATGGGAATATTCGGTATTTAATTGTCAGTCTACTTTTCTGTCAAAACAAAAGACTGGGTTATTGTATGTAAAATTCTATAAATTCTAAGGTATGTTTCTGGTTCCGACACAGTAAAAAATATAGAATTTTTCAAAACAAAGAGCAATTTTTATATAGTATTTGTTTACTTTAAAGAAATTGTCCCCGATTCATCAAGCTGCAATAGTAGTTAAGGTGTGGCAATAGTACTTAAAGTGTATGTAAACTCCAAAAACAAATGTTTTTATTGTATTGCAGTTTACCAATCCTGGTGAAAAAAAAGAATGTTTTATTTTTTCTGTTTTAATATTTTGTTGACTTTTCTAAGAACTATAGATCAACAGAACTATCAGTGCAGGGGCTATATCAAACTGTCAAGACCATACAGAGCAGTATAAGGAAAAATGCCTATGAGACATTAGCATGGGTAGTTAAATAATGCAAAACATTTGGTAAAATAGAGGGGTGACCCGTGTTGCCTAGCCAGCATGCCATCTTTGATGTAAATAGTAGAGGTCCATGTTGGCAAAGGAAGAGGAGGAGAAAGGGGAGGTATAGAAGTGAGTAAGAAGAAAAAGATCTAATGCCCCAAAGAGCCCAGAACAAAAGACAAATAAAACACTTATAATCAACTGAGGCTACATAGATAAGTTCAAGGTAGAAAGGACATAGCCAACCCAGTATCATTAGGGAAACTAGCACTTTCATAGGTGTTTTACTTTCTTACAAGGCAAGTGTTTAAAAAAAACAATAAGGAGGTTCTCCCAGAATACATAACTCGTCCTTCAGGTCTGGTATGAATTTTATGGGGGACTTAACACTGAAGAATGTAAAAAAAAAAAAAAAAAGGTAAAATCCCCCTCTAAATTCCCTATTAGGCCCTTATTCAAATGCCCCAGGATGTACATCAATCACGAGAAACGACACCCACTGAAAGACAAATTAAATAGATGCCTGCAGAGATATGTTCAGTACTGCTTCCTCCTTTGGGCTGATTGACATCTCCAGGTCCCCATCACTAAAATAAACAAGGGGTGGGATCACCCAAGGGAAATCATTGACCAAATATTGACCATATGTCATGGGGGAAGAGGCCCTTATCCTCATCAACATAAGGTATGTTGAAGGCATGTGGCCCGCTATGGTTCAGAGGGGGTGCACATTTACCCCTCCTTTTTTCTGGGGTCTGGAATGAATTTTGGGAGGCATATCACACCTTTTTTGTCTTTTTTGAGGATAAGTCCCCCGTAAAGTTCATGCCAAAGGACCTAATATGGACCCCATGCCGTTTTTTTTTTTTTAAGCACTGTCCGCCTCTTTGTATACGTTCAACTGTCAGCCAGGAATCCCTAGCTGACCGCTGACAGCTGAACGTGAGCAGGGATGAGTTACTCGTTTGTTAGGATGTCGGCAGGTGCCAGCTCCCTGACAACCATTATCCCTGAGCTGGAGCTGTCACATTTAGCAGTGGTAGCGATAGTGCTGCTAAATGTATAAATTCCTTTTTTATACTTATATTCCTGATTAGCAACTGTCCAGACCAGGAAATAATTAATGAACATCATTTTTATTGTTAATCAACTTTTTGATATTTACCACAGGAAATTACAGCATTTCTGGTCTTTATTGCAAAAACAATGTTTAAATTTTATGAATACCACATATAATATTTTGTAGAAAACACAGATATTGCATGTGATAAATGTTAGTGAATTGAGCCTTCTATGTTTAATCTGTAGTTATCTATAGTACTCCTGAAGAACATTGTGGTGCTTTTGTAAGTCCAACTACTGTATGATGGAGGAAATTGGGAGGTGAGTCCTAAAGTAGTTGATGCAGCCTATCTATAATAGGGAAGGGAAGTCCCAGTTTCTCAGGTGAAAAGATAGGAGTCTAATCCCCCAATCACACCGGTGTGACTTGTCATGCGATTGTCACATGACAAGTCGCACCCTATTGTCGGCAATGGAAGCAGTCAAATCGGTGCGACTCCAACTCCAACGGAGTCGCACTGATTTTGAAAGTAGTTCTTTCACTATGTTTTGCAAGTTCAGTTGCATAGACATCTGTGCATGAAGTCGCAAATATATCTTCCAAGTCGCACCTGAAGTCGCACTGACATGCAGCTTAGAAATCCTGCAATTTCAAGTGATTTCAAAGCGGCATTTGGTGTGATCGAAGTCTAAGTGAAGGTTGAAAATGTACTTAGAAAATGGAGGCTAAATGCAGGTGAGCTTGATCCCTAAGTAGTCCAAGGATAAAGTTGCTCAGGCAAAAGGAAATTGTAATTGAATATGATATATGATTTCCAAAGGAAGGGAAACATTTACAGCAGTGGATTTGGCCTGATTAATCTTAAAGAGGAACTGCAGTCTGCTCACATAATTTGTAATAAAAACATCTTTGCCATTCTGAAGCTTCCCTCCAACCACTTTGCATATTATTTTATATATACTGTGATTCTGTGCTTGCTGCAGAAATCTCCCCGCACTGAGTCTGGCTGCATCCATTTTAACTGTGGGCAGCTGAAGCTTCTGCCTGTTCCCTTTTTGGATTTACACAGACACACACAGAGGCACACCCAACTCTGCAGCCCTGCAGCTCTCATTGGCCCTCTTTTGACTCACCCCCCCACTCTCTTCCTGGTAAACTCTCACGAGAGTGTGTGAGAGAGAGAGAGAGAGAGAGTTGTGCATGATGTCATAAGCTTAGGCTTTTTACCAGGCAAGAAACAGGAAGTGGGCTGTATAAGGTATTTTACTGGCAGAAAAAAAATGTTTTACTATCCAAAGTTAAAACAACAAGGGCAGAAGATGTAATAGATGGAAAGTTAAAAAAAATACTGAAGGTCCGCTTTAAGGTATGAGACCGACTTCTGTTAAACAGACAGGGGTACACATATATCAATAGATACCCGGTTCCTTCTGAACTGGCTGAATTATATTTACGTATATAACCAGTTTAAAGGTGTAGAAAAGAGGGAGGAAAACACAAAGGAAAGGAGGAAGGAGGGTGTGTAGAAAATGGAGATCTAGGTAGGCAGTGAATAGCTGGGGGGGGGGGGGGGTTGTCAAGTAGGGGGCTGCTGCATACAGAAGTTTTTTTTAAATTCAGTTTTCAGCTTTTACAACCACTTTAAAGGGGGAATACCATTTGCATTTAATATGGTTGGCAAGTTGGTCTGCAATAAAGGAGTTTTTTAATGTGATTTGATGGAAATGGGTGACACGTCTGCATAAAGTTGGTACTGATGGCCCTGAAAGCAAAAATCCAATTTGTCCCAGGCTGTTTGGTAATAAATACAGGTGGACCTTTTGATATTTGAGGCCCACAATGCCCTGTAAATGCGGTCCATATTTGCTTATTATGTTCAGGTGCTTTAAAAAGCCACGCACACATGCACAGACCTCAAACTATGGGCGGGATGGGTCTCCCGAACCTGTGGCATTATTTTCTTGCCGCCAAACTTTCTCAGTTAGCACAATGGTTCTCGCCCATTCAATGTATCCCTTGGAAAAAGTTTGAATCATCCTCAATCTCCCCCTGGTATTTACAGGGAATCCTTTGGTCCAGAACAACCTCATACAGCAAACTATTCAAATACAATGTAATTGTAGCTCACTACTACCAATTGTGGCTCAAAGCCCAACATACCTTTGAATTATCTTCACTCACCCCCCCCCTGGCTTCCTTCCTAGGTGACCCGAGATTTACCCATGCCTATGGAAACTGTCAATCGTTTGCCTATTGGATCAATAACAATCTTACTACACTCAAATCTTTACAATCTAAATGGGAATTCTCCTCATTCACCGCTTTGCAAGATAAATATGGCACTCCCCTATCCGAATTCCAACACTACAACCAAATCAAAGCTTTCTATGCAGAATATTACTCTCTCTCCACCCTTCCCGCTGTAACAACCTTTGAACGGATTTGCATATCTTCATCTAGAGATAAGGGCATCATATCCTGCCTATACAACCATCTCAATACTTTTCACTCACCTGACAAGTCCGTTCAAATGCTCCATTGGGAATCAGACATAGTTAGCTCCTTCACAGTGGATGAATGGCATAGCATGTCAGATAATCTACGCAAGAGTAACAAAGCTATCTCCTTCAGAGAGACTCCCACAAAAATATTCTCTAGATGGTATCTCACCCCGTCCAAACTTCACTCCTTCTATCCCTCAATCTCCCCAAACTGCTTTAGGGGTTGTTCGGAACCAGGCAACATCCTACACATATTTTGGAGCTGCAAACACCTACTTCATACATGGCGCAACGCAGTAGAAATTTTTGAAAACTCCACCAAACAAAGGTTCCCCATATCCCCACAAATATGCCTTTTATATGCTAAGGTTCCTAATATTCCAATCCCTTGCATGAGACTCTTTCACACTTTATGCAGCTCCATCCAATGGATGATTGCCTCTAATTGGAGATCCAAAGATCTCCCTTGGTCGCAGGTACTAGCTAGGATGGAGATGATGAAACTTTCGGAGAGAATCTATCACACTCTCCATGATACCTTCCATGTATATGAAAGGAAATGGTCATATTGGCGTACAACATAATTTAACAATTTAGTCCCTAAGGCTCCACTTACTCTCTTTCGCAATACCCTGAATTCTAGACCTATAGTGCTTGATTTGTGTGTTTGTGACATATACCCATGAACTATTTCTTTGTACCTTATTACTATGTCTACAACCAATATTTGCATATATGAACTCTACGTTTTTTATATTGATTACCTTTATCAACACCCTATGTACCTGTACATTTGAACTTCCAAATAAAACTTTGTAAACAAAATAAAAAGCCTTGTAGGATTTAGGCCGGGTTCACACTGGGGCGACAAACGCTCTGACATTGGGAGCTCATGACGCATGACATGTGAAAATGAATGTTTCCCTATGGGAGCTGTCTTAACTGGTCCGACACATGTCGGTCCGACTTTGAAAATGCTCCCTGTACTACTTCGGTCCGGCTTTCTCTCTTAATCTTTCCTATCTGCCTCGTCTGGAGCTAGCATGGACCCGGGAGCTCTCACAGCGTGCGTCCCCACCTGGCCATGCTCAGACCATGCCCCTGCTCATTTGGTTCATCTGGACTAGGGATGAGCTTCGTGTTCGAGTCGAACATACGTTCGACTCGAACATCGGCTGTTCGATCGTTCGACGAAGATCGAACGATTTGGGCCGTTCGCGCCAAATTCGAGTGACGCGAACGGCCCACAATGCACTACGCCATCGCAGTGTCATCCAGGCGCTGTGATTGGCCAAGCATGCACTGTGACCCCGCATGCTTGGCCAATCACAGCGCCGGCAGCGAGGAGAGCAATGATTGGCCACAGGCAGGATGCCTGTGGCCAATTATTGCTGAGGGTGTTTAGTACACGCCCCACACTATAAAAGGCCGCCAGCACGGCGGCCTAGTGTAGTGTGTTCCGGAGCAGGGAAAGAGAAGCATAGGCAGGGACAGTGACATTTATTTTTTTCTTGCTTAACCTGGATTCCTTTAGTTTAGGGAAAGAGAAGGATAGGTAGGGAGAGTGTCAGTGTGTTTTACTGTGCGAATCCTTGTTTCTAGGGACAGGGAAGGACAGTGAGGGAATTCTCCTTGTGCTATAGTGTGCTTTAAAAAAACATTTTTTCTAGGGACAGAAAACTATAGGTAGGGAGAGTGTCAGTGTGTTTTACTGTGCGAATCCTTGTTTCTAGGGACAGGGAAGGACAGTGAGGGAATTCTCCTTGTGCTATAGTGTGCTTTAAAAAAACATTTTTTCTAGGGACAGAAAACTATAGGTAGGGAGAGTGTCAGTGTGTTTTACTGTGCGAATCCTTGTTTCTAGGGACAGGGAAGGACAGTGAGGGAATTCTCCTTGTGCTATAGTGTGCTTTAAAAAAACATTTTTTCTAGGGACAGAAAACTATAGGTAGGAAGAGTGTCAGTTTCTTTCACTGTGATAATCCTTGTTTCTAGGGACAAAGAAGGAAAGTGAGGGAAATTCTCCTTGTGCTATAGTGTGCTTTAAAAAAACATTTTTTCTAGGGACAGAAAACTATAGGTAGGGAGAGTGTCAGTGTCTTTTACTGTGCGAATCCTTGTTTCTAGGGACAGGGAAGGACAGTGAGGGAATTCTCCTTGTGCTATAGTGTGCTTTAAAAAAACATTTTTTCTAGGGACAGAAAACTATAGGAAGGAAGAGTGTCAGTTTCTTTCACTGTGATAATCCTTGTTTCTAGGGACAAAGAAGGAAAGTGAGGGAAATTCTCCTTGTGCTATAGTGTGCTTTAAAAAACATTTTTTCTAGGGACAGAAAACTATAGGTAGGAAGAGTGTCAGTTTCTTTCACTGTGATAATCCTTGTTTCTAGGGACAAAGAAGGAAAGCGAGGGAAATTCTCCTTGTGCTATAGTGTGCTTTAAAAAACATTTTTTCTAGGGACAGAAAACTATAGGTAGGGAGAGTGTCAGTGTCTTTTACTGTGCGAATCCTTGTTTCTAGTGACAGGGAAGGACAGTGAGGGAATTCTCCTTGTGCTATAGTGTGCTTTAAAAAAACATTTTTTCTAGGGACAGAAAACTATAGGTAGGGAGAGTGTCAGTGTGTTTTACTGTGCGAATCCTTGTTTCTAGGGACAGGGAAGGACAGTGAGGGAATTCTCCTTGTGCTATAGTGTGCTTTAAAAAAACATTTTTTCTAGGGACAGAAAACTATAGGTAGGAAGAGTGTCAGTTTCTTTCACTGTGATAATCCTTGTTTCTAGGGACAAAGAAGGAAAGTGAGGGAAATTCTCCTTGTGCTATAGTGTGCTTTAAAAAAACATTTTTTCTAGGGACAGAAAACTATAGGTAGGGAGAGTGTCAGTGTGTTTTACTGTGCGAATCCTTGTTTCTAGGGACAGGGAAGGACAGTGAGGGAATTCTCCTTGTGCTATAGTGTGCTTTAAAAAAACATTTTTTCTAGGGACAGAAAACTATAGGAAGGAAGAGTGTCAGTTTCTTTCACTGTGATAATCCTTGTTTCTAGGGACAAAGAAGGAAAGTGAGGGAAATTCTCCTTGTGCTATAGTGTGCTTTAAAAAAACATTTTTTCTAGGGACAGAAAACTATAGGTAGGAAGAGTGTCAGTTTCTTTCACTGTGATAATCCTTGTTTCTAGGGACAAAGAAGGAAAGTGAGGGAAATTCTCCTTGTGCTATAGTGTGCTTTAAAAAAACATTTTTTCTAGGGACAGAAAACTATAGGTAGGGAGAGTGTCAGTGTCTTTTACTGTGCGAATCCTTGTTTCTAGGGACAGGGAAGGACAGTGAGGGAATTCTCCTTGTGCTATAGTGTGCTTTAAAAAAACATTTTTTCTAGGGACAGAAAACTATAGGAAGGAAGAGTGTCAGTTTCTTTCACTGTGATAATCCTTGTTTCTAGGGACAAAGAAGGAAAGTGAGGGAAATTCTCCTTGTGCTATAGTGTGCTTTAAAAAAACATTTTTTCTAGGGACAGAAAACTATAGGTAGGGAGAGTGTCAGTGTGTTTTACTGTGCGAATCCTTGTTTCTAGGGACAGGGAAGGACAGTGAGGGAATTCTCCTTGTGCTATAGTGTGCTTTAAAAAAACATTTTTTCTAGGGACAGAAAACTATAGGAAGGAAGAGTGTCAGTTTCTTTCACTGTGATAATCCTTGTTTCTAGGGACAAAGAAGGAAAGTGAGGGAAATTCTCCTTGTGCTATAGTGTGCTTTAAAAAAACATTTTTTCTAGGGACAGAAAACTATAGGTAGGGAGAGTATCAGTGTGTTTTACTGTGCGAATCCTTGTTTCTAGGGACAGGGAAGGACAGTGAGGGAATTCTCCTTGTGCTATAGTGTGCTTTAAAAAAACATTTTTTCTAGGGACAGAAAACTATAGGTAGGGAGAGTGTCAGTGTGTTTTACTGTGCGAATCCTTGTTTCTAGGGACAGGGAAGGACAGTGAGGGAATTCTCCTTGTGCTATAGTGTGCTTTAAAAAAACATTTTTTCTAGGGACAGAAAACTATAGGTAGGGAGAGTGTCAGTGTCTTTTACTGTGCGAATCCTTGTTTCTAGGGACAGGGAAGGACAGTGAGGGAATTCTCCTTGTGCTATAGTGTGCTTTAAAAAAACATTTTTTCTAGGGACAGAAAACTATAGGTAGGGAGAGTGTCAGTGTGTTTTACTGTGCGAATCCTTGTTTCTAGGGACAGGGAAGGACAGTGAGGGAATTCTCCTTGTGCTATAGTGTGCTTTAAAAAAACATTTTTTCTAGGGACAGAAAACTATAGGTAGGAAGAGTGTCAGTTTCTTTCACTGTGATAATCCTTGTTTCTAGGGACAAAGAAGGAAAGTGAGGGAAATTCTCCTTGTGCTATAGTGTGCTTTAAAAAAACATTTTTTCTAGGGACAGAAAACTATAGGTAGGGAGAGTGTCAGTGTCTTTTACTGTGCGAATCCTTGTTTCTAGGGACAGGGAAGGACAGTGAGGGAATTCTCCTTGTGCTATAGTGTGCTTTAAAAAAACATTTTTTCTAGGGACAGAAAACTATAGGTAGGGAGAGTGTCAGTGTCTTTTATTGTGCGAATCCTTGTTTCTAGGGACAGGGAAGGACAGTGAGGGAATTCTCCTTGTGCTATAGTGTGCTTTAAAAAAACATTTTTTCTAGGGACAGAAAACTATAGGAAGGAAGAGTGTCAGTTTCTTTCACTGTGATAATCCTTGTTTCTAGGGACAAAGAAGGAAAGTGAGGGAAATTCTCCTTGTGCTATAGTGTGCTTTAAAAAAACATTTTTCTAGGGACAGAAAACTATAGGTAGGAAGAGTGTCAGTTTCTTTCACTGTGATAATCCTTGTTTCTAGGGACAGGGAAGGACAGTGAGGAAAATTCTCCTTGTGCTATAGTGTGCTTTAAAAAAACATTTTTTCTAGGGACAGAAAACTATAGGTAGGAAGAGTGTCAGTTTCTTTCACTGTGATAATCCTTGTTTCTAGGGACAGGGAAGGACAGTGAGGGAAATTCTCCTTGTGCTATAGTGTGCTAAAGCATTCCTCATCAACCATCTTTGAAATCCTTGTTTTTTTGGACAGTCAGGGAAATTGTCGTTGTGCTATTCTGTGCAAAATCAATCATCCTCAACCATATTTAGAAATCCTTAAGTAAAGGGACAGAGAAGGACACCTGAAGGTAGCCCTTATTGCTTTTTTCCCATCTCCCTGCAGGCCATCTATTAGAATGTCTGGAAGGCAAACAAGGAGAGGCAGACAGTCAGGAGGCAATAAAAGAGGGCAAGCAGGCTCTGTGTCTGGGGGCAACAGTGCTGGTCGTGGACGCGGTGCATTGTCATCAGCACATGGCCATGGGACACGCTTGTCCTTCTTTTCGGCAGCTGGACATGTTGAGCCACATCATGCCGAAGACTTGGTAGAGTGGATGACCAAGCCCTTCTCCTCCTCCTCATCCTCTCTCACCCAGGCTCAGGGTACTGGAAAAGCAGCTGCCAAAGTGTCCTCTTCCCTGGTATCAATGTCAGACTCATCATCAGTCACTCCTTCCCTAGACCCACCATGTCCTCCTCCTGAGGAGTCCCCCGAACTGTTTGAGCACAGTGTTGGGTACATGCTCCAGGAGGATGCCCAGCGTTTCGAAGGGTCTGATGATGAAACCCAGCTAGAGGAAGGCAGTAGCGTGAGAGCAGACAGAGGGGATGCTCAAGAAGGACACCAATCTGGCAGTCATGTTCCAGCAGCTGCAGCATACTGCCAGATTGGCTCCAGTGATGAGGAGGGAGGGGATGATGAGGTCACTGACTCCACGTGGGTGCCTAATAGGAGAGAGGAGGAGGAGGAGGATGAGGAGGAGGCACATCTCCAACGAGGCAGGATGCCCTTTGGTGGCCAGCGTAAGGGCAGTACACCGACGGAATCACACCGCAGAGCTCCGCCTGTGCAGGGCGCTGCCTCTGCCCGTCATTCAAAAAGTTCTTTGGTGTGGGCCTTTTTTGAGGCTAGTGCATCAGATCGCACAGCTGCTGTTTGCAACATATGTCTCAAGCGTATATCGCGTGGCCAAAACATCAGCCGCTTGGGTACCACATGCCTGACCAGACATATGTTGACCTGCCATGCAGCTCGTTGGCAAGCCTACCTCAAAGACCCACACCAAAGAACAAAGCGGACCTCTCCTTGCACCGCATCAGCTGGGATCTCCAACCCCACTATAACTTCAGTCCTCTCTGAAACATGCACTGAGAGGAATGAAGGTGTAGAATTAGGTGTGTCACAGCCAAGTACTTGCCACTCTGCTAGCAGTACACCGACGTCCGATTCTAGCAGGCAAATTTCCCTGCCCCAGCTGCTGGACCGTCGAAAGAAGTTCACTCCCAGCCATCCACATGCCCAGCGGTTGAATGCTAGCTTGGCTAAATTGCTAGCGCTTCAACTGCTGCCTTTTCAGTTGGTAGACTCGGCCCCCTTCCGTGAGTTTGTGCAATGTGCGGTTCCTCAGTGGCAGGTTCCCAAACGCCACTTTTTCTCACGGAAGGCTATTCCGGCTCTCTACCGGCATGTGGAAGGCAATGTCTTGGCCTCGCTGGACAGGGCGGTCAGCGGTAAGGTGCATATTACCGCTGACTCATGGTCCAGCAGGCATGGACAGGGACGTTACCTTTCTTTCACGGCCCATTGGGTCACTCTTTTGGCAGCTGGGAAGGATGCAGGACAAGGTGCAGTAGTGTTGGAGGTTGTTCCACCGCCACGCCTCCAAAATGCTACTACTGGTTGTGACACACCTCTCTCCTCCACCCCCTCCTCTTCTTCTTCCTCCATGGCCTCTTCCTGTGGTTTGTCCTCGGAACCAGCGGTGCTCCGTAGGCGTTCAAGGGGCTACGCAAGTACGCAGGCAAAAAGATGCCATGCCGTGCTTGCGCTGGTGTGTTTGGGGGACAGAAGCCACACTGGGGCAGAGGTCCTGTCTGCTCTGCAGGGCCAGGCCGAGAGGTGGTTGACGCCACGCCAGCTTAAGCCAGGAATGGTGGTTTGCGACAATGGCACCAACCTCCTCTCCGCCCTCCGACAGGGACAACTGACCCATGTGCCCTGTGTGGCTCACGTCCTTAACCTGGTGGTGCAGCGGTTCTTGGGCAGGTACCCGGGCTTACAGGATGTCCTGAGGCAGGCCAGGAAAGTCTGTGTGCATTTCCGCAGATCTTATAATGCCAGTGCTCGCCTGGCTGAGCTGCAAAAGGAGTTGAACCTGCCCAAGAACCGCCTTATATGTGACATGCCCACCAGGTGGAACTCAACGTTGGCCATGCTGCAGCGGCTGCACACGCAGCAGAGGGCCATCAATGAGTACCTGTGCGACTACGGCACCAGGACAGGGTCAGGGGAGCTTGGTTTTTTTTCTCCACGCCAGTGGGGCATGATCAGGGATGCATGCACTGTCCTGGCACCATTTGAGGAGGCCACGAGGATGGTGAGCAGTGACAGTGCATGCATCAGTGACACTGTACCTCTTGTCCACCTGTTGGAGCACACGCTGCGTGGAATAATGGACAGGGCACTTGAGGCAGAACAGAGGCAGGAAGAGGAGGACTTCCTTGCCTCTCAAGGCCCCCTTTACCCAGACAGTGTTCCTTCTGTCCCACCCATCGCACAGGAAGAGGAGGAGGAGGAGGATTGTGTCAGCATGGAGGTGGAGGCTGGCACTCAGCATCATCAGCAGCAGTCTTTTAGGGATGATTTACAGTCCCAAGAAACCAGTGGACTTGTACGTGGCTGGGAGGAGGTCGCTGCGGATCATGTCGTCCTTAGTGACCCAGAGGACTCCGGAGCGAATGCCTCAGCAAACCTACGCTGCATGGCCTCCCTGATCCTGCAAAGTCTGCGGAAGGATCCTCGTATTCTTCGGATCAAGGAGAGGGACCATTACTGGCTGGCCACTCTCCTTGATCCACGGTACAAGGGTAAGGTTGCGGACCTTATGTTACCGTCGCAGAGGGAGCAGAGGATGAGACAACTCCGGGAGGCCTTGCAGAAAGGTCTGTGCAACGCGTTCCCAGAGACTGGGAGGTTACAAACTCCTGGTCCTGGACAACGAGTTGCTGAGGCTTCGGCCAGTCAAAGAAGAAGCGGTGGGGAAGGTGGCCGTCTGACCGATGCGTTCAGACAATTCTTTAGTCCGCAGCCCCAAAGTATGATCGGTTCCAGCAACCATCGCCAGCGTCTGATAAACATGGTGCAGGAATATCTAGGGGCAAGGTCAGACTTGGACACCTTCCCCACCGAAAATCCTCTGGCTTACTGGGTCTTGAGGATGGATCACTGGCCAGAGCTTGCACAGTATGCAATTGAGCTACTGGCCTGTCCTGCATCCAGCGTTCTTTCGGAACGCACATTCAGTGCTGCTGGAGGATTTGTCACGGATCACAGGGTGCGCCTGTCCACCGACTCGGTTGATCGACTGACTTTCATCAAGATGAACCAGTCTTGGATCACCACCAGCTACCACACACCTGATGCTGATATAACAGACTAATTGATTTTAACATGTCACATCCCTTCAAGACTGATGCTGATGCTGAGTGCCTGTGCTGTTATGTTGACTGGCTATCCTCCTCCTCCGAGTCCTCAATGATACGATTGATGATGATAGCTTGGAAGATCATTTTTGTTTATGGGTGCCGCCACCAGTGGCTAAGGCCCAATTTTTCAGCCCCTGTTTTACAGGGGCGTGTAATTACAGTTTTTTTTAGCAATAATTTGCCATAGGGCTCATTGCTGTGCTCCAAGTACAGTATCTGTGAGGGGTTGGAGTGTTGTGGCACCAGTGCCTAAGGCCCAATTTTTCAGCTCCTGTTTAACAGGGGCGTGTCATTACAATTTTTGAAGCAATACTTTGCAACAGGGCTCATTGCTGTGCTCCAAGTACAGTATCTGTGAGGGGTTGTAGTGTTGTGCCACCAGTGCCTAAGGCCCAATTTTTCAGCCCCTGTTCAACAGGGGCATGCAATTACAATTCTTGATCTAATAATTCACAGCAGGGCCCATTGCTGCACCCACCAAGAGTAACTCTGAGGGCTTACAGTGTTGTGGCAACGCCACCACCACCACCACCACGAAAGGCCCAATTTTTCAGCCCCTGTTCAAAAGGGGCATGTAATTACAATTGTTGATCTAATAATTCACAGCAGGGCCCGTTGCTGCACCCACCAAGAGTAACTCTGAGGGCTTACAGTGTTGTGGCAACACCACCACCACCACCACCACCACGAAAGGCCCAATTTTTCAGCCCCTGTTCAACAGGGGCATGCAATTACAATTCTTGATCTAATAATTCACAGCAGGGCCCATTGCTGCACCCACCAAGAGTAACTCTGAGGGCTTACAGTGTTGTGGCAACGCCACCACCACCACCACCACCACGAAAGGCCCAATTTTTCAGCCCCTGTTCAAAAGGGGCATGTAATTACAATTCTTGATCTAATAATTCACAGCAGGGCCCATTCCTGCACCCACCAAGAGTAACTCTGAGGGCTTACAGTGTTGTGGCAACACCACCACCACCACGAAAGGCCCAATTTTTCAGCCCCTGTTCAACAGGGGCATGCAATTACAATTCTTGATCTAATAATTGACAGCAGGGCCCATTCCTGCACCCACCAAGAGTAACTCTGAGGGCTTACAGTGTTGTGGCAACACCACCACCACCACCACGAAAGGCCCAATTTTTCAGCCCCTGTTCAACAGGGGCATGCAATTACAATTCTTGATCTAATAATTCACAGCAGGGCCCATTCCTGCACCCACCAAGAGTAACTCTGAGGGCTTACAGTGTTGTGGCAACACCACCAGCACGAAAGGCCCAATTTTTCAGCCCCTGTTCAACAGGGGCATGCAATTACAATTCTTGATCTAATAATTCACAGCAGGGCCCATTGCTGCACCCACCAAGAGTAACTGTCAGGGCTTACAGTGTTGTGGCACCAGCACCACCATCAAAGGCCCAATTTTTACTACCACTGTTCAACAATTATATGTAATTAAAATTCCTGATATAATAGTTGACAGCAGGGCGTTCCAGCACCAACCAAGAGTAACTGTGAGTGCTTACAGTGTTGTGCCAACACCAACAACTAAGGGGCCTATTTCTGCAGAGTATATACGGCAGGTCCCTACTTTCAAACATCCAACTTACAAACGACTCCTACTTGCAAACGCAAGAAGACAACAGGAAGTGAGAGGAAATCTACCACTAGGAAGGAAAATTCTCTCCTGTAAGAATAAATATGGGAGAAAGGTGTCTCCTCTGTACTGATGCTTTATCAGCTATCCTTGTTTCAAGAAAAACACCACATTTCAAAAACAGTTGTCATTGGGACGGAAAGTGAGGTGAAATGTTCTGAACAGGGGCACAGACAGCAAAACAAATGTTACAGGGGTGATAACCCTTACCTATGTTTTCCAAAAAGTTTAAAAATAGATTTTTGGGCTGGAGCTACACTTCAACAATGTACCTGTTCAAAATTACAAACAGATTCTACATAAGAACAAACCTACAGTCCCTGTCTTGTATGCACCGCCTGTATACGGCTGTTCAGAGTATATAGGGCCTTTTTTATTTTATGTGCGGGGTTCCCCTTAATATCCATACAAGACCCAAAGGGGCTGGTAATGGGCTGGGGTAGGGGGGGGGGGGGGTCATGGGGTAGCTATGCCATTTTTCTTAAAGATTTTCATCCATATTACCGGGACCAGACATTACATTAAAGCCGCAAGCAGTTTTAAATGGCTTTTTTTTTCTTTAGAAGTGTCATTTTGTGCAGGGACAGTTCTAAACACGGGAAACATGTGGCACTTCACAGGCATACTTTAGACACCCCCCAGGTACGATATTTAAAGGAATATTTGACTTTTTTTTTTTCACTTTATGCATCATTAAAATGACTGCTCCCGAAAAACGACCGTTTTTAAAACTTCTTTTTGCATTGATACATGTCCCCTGGTGCACAACCCGGGTTCCCAAACCCTTTTTAGGACAATAACATGCATAATAGTTGTTATAATTAGCACTTTAGAATTTGAACGTTCGCATCCATTGTATTTAATAGGGTTCTAATGTTCGTACAAACTTTCGGTCCGTTCGCGGGTTCTGGTGCGAACCGAACCCGGGGGTGTTCGGCTCATCACTAATCTGGACGGATCATGCTTTGAATTACTTGGGAACAATGATCCCAGCTGATCTCTCATATACCTTTGATCTGAATTTCCCACCCTTCTACAAAGGGTTCGTAGTCTCTTGGATAAGTGGCATACGGGATTCCATTCTTGGATTGGAAGAGGAAATATAATCAAAATGAACATCTTACCAAAGTTCCTATATCTATTTCAGGCCCTACCCATTGCCATCCCCAGGCAATATTTTAAACAGATCAATACACTTTTTTTTGGGTTTATTTGGGCACAGAAACATCCAAGGATGAGAAGATCCTTGATAACCCTTTCCAAGCAATATGGGGGTTAGCTATACCTGACATATATAAATACTACCAAGCAGCCATATTGAGTCGAATAATTGACTGGTGCTGACACAGAGACTTAAAGACGTGGCCGAATTTGGAACAAGCACAGAGCAGGGCTTTATTATATAGAGCACGTTGGTGCTATAAAGAACTTCCATCTACGGTTAAGACACATCCACTAATAGGCCCGACGTTAAAAATGTGCCATGGACTTATTTCTAAAGGGAAGTTGTCAACACTAGAGTCCGCATTATTCCCCATCTTGGGGAATCCACAATTTGCACTAGGACTGAGGAAAGAATCCTTTGAGGTATTACTAGAAAAGGGGTTATACCAGGCCTCCCACTTCCTAGAAACAGGATCATGGCCCAACTGGCAAACACTGACATCTAGTTCCAATCGATACCAATTAGACTTCTGGCGTGTGGCACACTTGAGGCATTTCCCGCAGACTTTACCTCCACCCGATAACTTCAAGCGGAAGTTAACGATATTCAAAGAATGTTGTAATGAGAAAGGATTACTTTCCCATGTTCTCTCGAAGATGTATGACCTGTTGACTAGACCATCAGAAGATTTCCAATTGCCATTTTTAGGTAAATGGAAATTGGAATTAGGCAAAAACCTTTTCAGAGGAACAACGTACCAGTATAATATACAACATATTTGAATCCTCAATGTGTACGAGGATACAGGAAACAAATTATAAAATTGTTTCCCAATGGTACCGAACCCCAGTTCTCCTCCACAGATTTTTTCCAGAGGTTACGGATACCTGCTGGAGATGCTGTGAGGAACCTGGAATGTTATTACATATCCTCTGGTCATGCCCTAGATTAGGGTTGCCACCTCATCCCTTCAAACCCGAACACATATGAATTACACAGGTTCTGAGGCTAATGTAATGCGGATAAGGCACCAAGTGAATTTAATTACCACCTTAATCAGCCACAGAACCTGTTCAATTAATATGTGTTCGGGTTTAAAGGGATGAGGTGGCAACCCTACCCTAGATTCAGGGATTTCTGGGAGGTGGTCCGGAGAATTAGTCAGCAGTTCTTGGAAGAAGAGATACCTGACGACTCTGCCTTTTTTTTATTACATGAAACAAAAATGCCAGTAACGAGATATAAGGAAACAATAGTATGCCATCTCCTAAATGCGGCCAAGGCTTGTATACCTGGCACTTGGAAGCAAAGACAACCCAATAAGACTTTGGCTTATGAAAGTAGAGGAGATTAATCAAATGGAAGAACTGATAAGGACAGCACGACAGAAAAGAGAGACCTATCGGAAAACATGGTCCGCATGGAATCTCTTTATTAATTCATAGGAGGGGAGGACGCTTATGGGAGTAGTGTAGAGGAGTAATATACTGCTAGGGGTACGGGGAGGAAGAGAGGGGACGCAATGGAGTGGGAAGAGAGGGAATTTACATTCCCTGTAAATGGTCCTTTTTTTTTGTTTCCTTGTTTGTTGTTTGTTTGCTGATATTGGGCTATGTATGTACTTTGCTGCCTTGTTTCATCATGTGTTTGATGGTAGGGGCAACCGAGGGGGAGGAATAGAGACAAACACCGTACTAAGAATACTGGATTAGACTGAGCTTACAGATGCATGACCAAAGGGAAATGGACACTGGGAGAAATAAATAAGGCATTTATTGTAAATATGAATGAAATGATGTGACCATGAATTAAACTCTGAAATAAAACCACTATTCTGATGGAGGAATAGGTCAACTTGGTGATTATGTTATATAATGATGTACGGAAGATGTCTTGTGATCTACCTTCCTTTTTTGTTGTCTTTTCTGTTTTGTTGAAATAAAGAAAAATGTAAACAATATATATTTATATATACAATCGGGCCACCTATGCTCTCAGAACTCTCATCTCCAAAACAATAATGAATTGTTTGTATATAAAACCATTAGGGTCACTAGGGTCTCCTCACACCAACCAGCAGATTGGTTGGTGTGAAGGCAGACTGGAGCAGATCGGCTGGTACGGAGGCAGACTGGAGCAGATCGGCTGGCGTGGATGCAGACTGGAACAGATTGGCTGGCGTGGAGGCAGACTAGAGCAATCAGCTGGTGTGGAGGCAGACTGGAGTGGATCAGCTAGTGTGGAGGCAGGAGTGTATAGGGGCAGAGTTGTGTAAGTTGGAAAAAACTTCCCTTTCTTCTTGGGTTTAGCCACTGAAGTTTTGCATGTGATTGCAGGGCTGTGAGCAGGGGGTGCAGCTGATGGAATAGTAGAACTGAGGGACAGTGAAAAAGAGGGAGCAGTTACTAAGGAGGATTTCTGAGGGGGTGCCAAAGCCTGGTGGTCCGGAAATGCCCTTGGTAACTCGTAGCTGCATTTGCCTTTATGGCCCTGGTAGTCGTGAGCTCCCAGGGAATGGCAGAGTACCATCTGTACCTTGTGTGACAGCAGGCAGGTAAAATCACCAGGTTGCATCCAGGATGGTAGATATGTATGTCCTAGATTCAGGCTTTATGCAAATTTATACTACTAGGGGGAGTGCTGGGAGTCTTGCAGGGGAAGGGTTAATGAGCCCAGCTGGAGCAAGTGGGCTCATTAGGGCCTCTACAAGAACTCCCAGCATGCTAAGGGAGATGATCCAACCTGGAACCAGATCTGTGTGGATAGTCTGGGGAGTGTGATCTCTGTGCGGTGAGCCAAAGCCTGTGTGGTTATTGCTAAGAACTTCTAAAAAGCAGGGAGCTAGGGACTGGGACAGCACAAGGCTGTACCCAGTTGTTAGTTAGGGACACCAACGTGTGTAGTGAGCAGGGATGAGCCGAACACCCCCCTGTTCGGTTCGCACCAGAACCTGCGAACAGACAAAATGTTCGTGTAAACTTTAGAACCCTATTAAATACAATGGACTCGAACGTTCGAAATCTAAAGTGTTAATTATAAAGGCTAATATGCAAGTTATTGTCCTAAAAAGTGTTTGGGGACCTGGGTCCTGCCCCAGGGGACATGTATCAATGCAAAAAGAAGTTTTAAAAACGGCCGTTTTTTCGGGAGCAGTGATTTTAATAATGCTTAAAATGAAAAAATAAAAGTGAAATATTCCTTTAAATTTCGTACCTGGGGGGTGTGTATGATATGCATGTAAAGTGGCGCATGTTTCCCGTGCTTAGAACTGTCCCTGCAAAAAATGTCATTTTTGAAAGAAAAAAATGCATTTAAAACTGACTCGCGGCTATTAATGAATTGTCGGCTCCCGGCAATACATACAAAAGTCATTGATAAAAAAAAAAAAAAAAAAGCGTGGGGGTTCCCCAGAATTCAATTACCAGGCCCTTCAGGTCTGGAATGGATATTAAGGGGAACCCCGCTGCAAATTAAAAAAAAAATTGACGTGGGGTTCCCCCAAATATCCATTCCAGGCCCTTCAGATTGCTCTCGCTCTAACGTTCGCAGAGATACCTCACATGTGTGGTTTGAAAACCGTTTTCATATGTGGGCGGGACTTACATATGCGTTCGCTTCTGTATGCGAGCTCACGGGGACAGGGGCGCTTTAAAAAAAATATATATTTTTTTTATTGTTCATTTTACTTTATTTATTTTAGTTTGACATGTTTTTCCGCCCCAAAAAATTTTTTGATCGCTTTTATACCTATTACAAGGAACGTAAACATCCCTTGTAATAGGAATATGGCATGACAGGTCCTCTTTACAATGAGATATGAGGTCAATAAGACCCCACATCTCACCTCTAGGCTGGGAAGCCTGAAAAAAAACAAAACAAAAAAAAACAATCTTGGCTTTGATCGTAGCGGTGAGTCGGTAGAAGCATCGGAGGGCAGCGGGAGGGGGGACATCCCCTCTCGCCTCCCGTAAGAATGATCAAGCAGCGGAACAGCCGCTATGATTGTTGTTATGGTGTAGGGAATCGCCGGCTGAAAAAGCGAATATCTGAATGATGCCTGTAGCTGCTCCCATCATTCAGATATCTCCGCACAAAGTCAAGGACGTCATATGACGGCCGGTGGGCGGGAAGTGGGCATTGCGGAGTATTGCAGGGCATTGCGGAGTATTGCAGACTATGGCAGGGTATTGCGGAGTATGGCAGGGTATTGCACGGGGTATTGCACAGGGTATTGCAGGGTATTGCAGAGTATTGTGCAGGGTATTGCAGAGTATTGCGCAGGGTATTGCAGAGTATTGCGCAGGGTATTGCAGAGTATTGCACAGGGTATTGCAGAGTATTGCGCAGGGTATTGCAGAGTATTGTGCAGGGTATTGCAGAGTATTTTGCAGAGTATTGCGCAGGGTATTTTGCAGAGTATTGCGCAGGGTATTGCAGAGTATTGCGCAGGGTATTGCAAAGTATTGTGCAGAGTATTGCGCAGGGTATTGCAGAGTATTGCGCAGGGTATTGCAGAGTATTGTGCAGGGTATTGCAGAGTATTGCGCAGGGTATTGCAGAGTATTGCGCAGGGTATTGCGCAGGGTATTGCAGAGTATTACGCAGGGTATTGCAGAGTATTGCAGAGTATTTTGCAGGGTATTGCAGAGTATTGCGCAGGGTATTGCAGAGTATTGCAGAGTATTTTGCAGGGTATTGCAGAGTATTGCAGAGTATTGCAGAGTATTGCGCAGGGTATTGCAGAGTATTGCACAGGGTATTGCAGAGTATTGCGCAGGGTATTGCAGAGTATTGCGCAGGGTATTGCAGAGTATTGCGCCAGGGTATTGCAGAGTATTGCACCAGGGTATTGCAGAGTATTTTGCAGAGTATTGGCAGGGTATTTTGCAGAGTATTGGCAGGGTGTATTGCAGAGTATTGGCAGGGTATTGCACCAGGGATGGCTTAGCAGGGATGGATGGATGGCTGGATCTGTGACTGCAATTGTCACAGATCCAGCCCACAGTGCTGCTGCTGCCATCCGCTCTCTCCCCCTCCCCTCTCACACTGTACCGATCGGTACAGAGAGGGGAGGGAGGAACCGGCATCATCAAATGACGCCGGTCTGTTTACAAGTGATTGCTCCGTCATTTGACGGAGCGATCACGTGGTAAACGGCCGCTATCGGCGGTGATTTACCGCGATTCGTGATCCGCCGGGTCCTCTGGACCCGGCGGTCACGGAGTTTCCCGTGTGCGCGCCCCAGGGGGCGCGCGGGAGCGCGATTCTGGGAGGACGTTATATAACGTCCTCCCAGAGTTAAGCAACCACCTTGTCGACGTTATTTGTCGGCAGGTGGTTGTTAAGTGGTTAAAATCACTGCTCCCGAAAAAACGGCCGTTTTTAAAACTTCTTTTTTCATTGATACATGTCCCCTGGGGCAGGACCCCGGTCCCCAAACACTTTTTAGGACAATAACTTGCATATAAGCCTTTATAATTAGCACTTTAGATTTCTCCCATAGATTTTTCGAATTTGCCACGAACACCGCAATTTGTTCGCTGTTCGGCGAACGGGCGAACAGGCAATGTTCGAGTCGAACATGAGTTCGACTCGAACTCGAAGCTCATCCCTAGTAGTGAGCGGTCAAGTTGACCAGGATTTATTTTCCTGTTTCTTTTGTTTTTGCTGTATTTTTTTGTCTGTATATAGTTCAAATAAAACCACACCCTTTTGTTTTCTCATACCACTGTCTGCTGTGCCTGTTTTTGTGTGGTGAACCCATCCAGGGGGTCACACACACCCGCTGCTGAGTTAACCCCCTCACACTTGCCATGATCCAGGTGTGATTGCCATAGCTCCAGGTGCACTAGGGGACACAGGTCGGGTAACCAACACCTCAAAGAGACCTAGGTGGCCATCGATGTGTGGAGCAAGTCCTGGAAACCATGCAAGTTACGTGGTTATGACAAGACACTTCAGTGTCAGAGGTCCGGTATTGTCACTTGACCCCAGGGTAATGTTTGTGGATAACCCATGGGACCCCAGCATTGGGGTACCTGCTGCTGTTTTAAGGGACTTGGAGTATCGAATGTTGTACATCTCCATCTCCAGTTGCTTGACTTCAGCGGTGGGGTACCCAGTCACTCACCTGACCGAGGCAGACACTTTGCCTATTAATTGATTTTAGCAGCAGGACATCTCACTTGAAACCTGGCACTTATTCAGCCTACGAGGAAATTTTTCTCTGGACTCATTCAACAGGTGGTTATCTTTCATGGTCTTGTTCGGCTGATTGAAGTGTCTGGAGGCTCCTTAGAGGGGGGAACTGTCAGGAAGGGGGTCTTATCTGCTGGTGCCTCAGGTGCCTCTGACCTGTGTTCCTGCATCCTGGTCTTGACCCTGCATCCTGATTCCTTACCTGCCTGCTTGTGCTCTCTCCAGTTTACCCTCTCCCTGTCCCGGCTTGCTCCCTGTTCCTTCTGCCTGATCCCCCATGTATGACCCTAGCTCTGACACCGACTAAGCTTCTCATATCCTGCTGTCTATATATATTTGGTTTGGGCAGTTGTTTATTGTGTGTTCACTCACGTATTAGATTCTCTGGTTGACTTTTGTATTTGTGGTGTATTGGAGGTGCATTTATATTTTTGTTATCCACTTATTCTTAGTCAATTACATTATTTTACATTATACTTGTGCCTGGTGTTCTTTGTGCACATATTTATGGTCATGCCTGTTTCACAGGATACCAGCAGTTGGTATCCCTGACATACAGCTTCTATGAATGAAACAAGATCTTTGAATGCAGGGGGGCGGATCTATCAATCATCTGCCCATCCTCTATTCATAGATCCTGTTTCATTAATAGAAGCTGTAGTAATGACTGCTATGAATAGAGCAGCTGGTCGGAAAGTGCAGGCATAGTCAGCTACTGTTGATGAGTGCCTGTCACAGCCCCTTAGTTCTTTTAACCCTTGTCACACAAGCATATTTTGCTGGCGAGGATGGGGGGGGGGGGGGGATTTCAGGAGAAAGATTTTGGCAAAAGGAGGATAGAGCAGCACAAGGGACACATCTCACTGAAGTTAAGTTAAATAATGTACCTTTGTCAGTACCTGAATCACCTGCTGGTGGCACTGTGCTTCTCAGAGACGAATGTTGTAGTTCCACTGTCCACTTCCAACAGCCAGCAGTTTCTAGCATCAGTTTCCACCTAATGCTGGTTTCTGGGAGGGTAATTAGTCTCCTTTGCTAGTAGACTTCACGTCAGTGTTTTTGCTTTACTGTGCTAAGTCAAATGCTGCTTGCCATTCATCCTGATCTTGCTTTTGCCCTGCATCTGGTACCTTGCACCCTGCTGCCTTTTATCTGCTTTCCTTGTTCCTGATCCCTGTCCTGCCCCCCCCTTCTATCGCTGGTATTTCCTGTGAACTGTGTTCCTCAACTTGTATATATGTTATTATAGTTAGGTGGTTAGTTATCCAGATATTCAGTTAATTGCTCACTTATATCTTCATGTTAGCTTTTTGCTGGTGTTTGAGTGTCTTTTGTTTCACTATTAATAAATTCACTTCAATATATATAATATATTAGATTACAAAATCTTCAGTTTAACTCAAATTAGTTGATGCAAAAATGAATACACCCACAACAAAAACTACTACATATAGATTTTTGTATGACCTCCATGATTTGTAAGGACAGCACCAAGTCTTCTAGGCATGGAATGAAAAGTTGGCAACATATTGCAACATCTATCTTTTGCCATTCTTCAAGAATGACTTCTTTTAGAGCAGGGGTCTCAAACTGACGGCCCTCCAGCTGTTGTGAAACTACAAGTCCCATGAGGCATTGCAAGGCTGACAGTTGCAAGCATGACTCCCACAGACAGAGGCATGATGGGACTTTTAGTTTTGCAACAGCTGGAGGGCCACCAGTTTGAGACCCCTGTTTTAGAGCCTGGATGCTGGATGGAGAGTGATGCTCAACTTGTCTCTTCAGAATCCCCCATATGTGTTCGATTGGGTTCAGATCAGGAGACATAATTGTCAATTGAATCACTTTCACCCTGTTCTTCTTCAGAAATGCAACAGTGGCCTTAGATGTGTGTTTTGGATCATTGTCATGATGTAAAAGTATACGACGACCAAGGGCACGGAGTGATGTTAGCATCTTCTTTTTCAGTATAGAGCAGTACATCTTTGAATCTGAGATATCATCAATGAAATCCTGCTCCCCGACACCAGCAGCACTCATGCAGCCCCACAGAAGAACACTGCCACCACCATGTTTCACTGTAGGCACCATACATTTTTCTTTGTACTTACTCCTCCACTTTGCGATGCCATACAGTTTAGAAGCCTTCAGTTCCAAAAACATTTATCTTGGTCTCATCACTCCAGAGTACAGAGTCCCAGTAGTCTTCTTCTTTTTCAGTATGGGCCCTGGCAAATTCTAGACAGGCTTTTTTGTGCATGGGCTTTAGGAGAGGCCTCCTTCGTGGACGACACACATGCATGCCATTCCTCTGCAGTGTATGCCGCATTGTGTTACTGGAAACAATCACCCCAGTTTGGCTTTCTACTTATTTAGCTAACTGCAGTGAACTTGCAAGGCGATTTTCTTCAACTTTTCTCATCAGAAGATGCTCCTGTGGAGATGTCAACTTCCGTGGACAGCCTGGACGTCTCTGTGAGATGATTGCAGTTACATTTTTGTATCACTTTTACTACAGTATTCTGACTGATAAGTAAAGCTTTGCTAATCTTCTTGTAGCCTTCAATTTTCTTACATGAAGAAATTATTTTCTTTCTCAGGCCTTGTGACATCTCTCTTCCATGTGGTGTCATTGCTGACAGCATGAAATGGGAAGGGGTTTTCTTTGTTAAAGGGGTTGTAAATTCTCAAGGTTTTTCACCTTAATGCATTCTATGCATTAAGGTGAAAAACCTCCTGTGATGCAGCTGCCCCCCAGAGCCCCCTTTCTACTTACCTAAACCCCATCTTTCCAGCGACGGGGATGAGCACACCAGCTCCAGCAGGTGTCTCAGATCCTGATTGGATAGATTGATAGCAGCACATACATTGACTCTCGCTGCTGTCAATCAATCCAATGACGCGGTTGCCGGGGGCAGGGCAGAGTCCTGGTTGTCGCTGGAAATGATCGGGTTCAGGTAAGAAAAAGATGGGGGGCAGCTGCAGCACAGAAGGTTTTCACCTTAATGCATAGAATACCACGAGACTTTAAACTGCTTTAATCTCCTGCTAAACGATGCTCTGTGCTGTTTGCTAACAAACGCCCAGGGGTTCCCTTCATTCATAACAGACCCTTATAATTGATATTGGGTCTGGTATGGATGTCAAAGGGACCTCATGAAAAAATAAAAAATGACGTAGAGCCTCCCAAATTTCACACCAGATCCAAAGAAAGAATCCCACATAAAACAACATGCCCCCAAAAAATCCATACCAGATTTCTGCCCTCCCATACAAGACAGAGTAAGGTGTACAATTTCAATGATCTGCTCAGTTCAGTACACCTGTGTTTTATCCTATGTTTTCAGTCAAAATCTTCTCAGTGGTCCAGACTACAATTAAAAATCTGACAGAGGCTCTAAGCCTTCCCCACTCTATTTCAAATGTAATTTTATTTTCTCTGGAACTTTTGTGGTGAAGTCATAGAAAGTCAGGTAAGTAGAATTTTCAAGAAGCCAGTAATGGTAGTATTCCTCTCAGTACAGGTTTATTTTAAAATGCGATGTTGCATTTCCAGCTATTTTCCTGGATCATGCTTTTTTTTTTTTTTTTGCTTGACCTCTCTATTAGACATTTGAAAATAATTGTAATATGTTCTTTGATTTAAAGTTCAGCCCCAAAAGATTTCCTATATTTTGTTTTGTTTTTTATTCCCAGTTACATTTAATTTCCCCAAAATATTTTACACTACAACATACTGAAATTTTTAGTCATTGTAGATTTTAAGACTTACTTTAATACCAAATTGTACAATTATATGATCATGGCTTTTTATGATTTTAAGATTGGCACTTAAAATTCTGATGAATTAATGAAAGATGTTGAGTCAGGAACACTTAGGCATAAAATTTATGGAATCAAAGATATTGCAGTAACTTGTGTGCTTCTTTTTTTTTACAACCAAGAGTTCTCAAGATTCTGCTGATAATGGAAATCTAAGAAAACATCTTACAGCTCAGTTCTATCAAATGATGTTACATGAATTGTCTATGAATGAATTATCTTCATACATGTACAGACAGACATTTTTGGACATGTTAATGCTTTATGATCATAAAAAGATTGATATCATGTATTTGGTAGTTAGCATAGAATAGCATAGCTATTCTATAAACTGTTGTCTTTAGATTTTTTCACACTTAGATGTCTGCAGTCAGTAGGTTAACATACCTCAGCATGGCTCCATATGCAGAACTTTAAAGAAACTCTGTTGCTATTTACACAGGTAAAACTAAGCCACGCCTGCAAATTTACAGTTTGCACTAGTACCTTTCAAAGCTCCTTTGGTTATATGACCAAAGTTATGTATACCTAAGATTGCCAGCCTCTCTAAAACGAATGTGCCATATTTTTACATGTGAACCGGGCCCTATGCAGCAGTGGAAAAGGAAGCAAGGGGGAGGAACCCAACAGAGGATATCACTTCTAGGATGAACTGCAACCTGTATTATAATAAATTTAAATCAATATTGCTGCTTCTAGTATAAGAGCTTTATCCTTTAACAATCCAAAGGACCCCTACCTTAAAGTGGAGCTTCAGGCTTCTTCAGAAAAAAATCAAAGTCAGCAGCTACAAATACTGTAGCTGTTGACTTTTAATATTAGGATTGTTACCTGACCACAAATCCAGCTGTCTTCACCCAAGCCAATTTTTTTTTCAGCTCTCGGGTGCTGCTGCTGCCATCTTCTGGATGAGTTTGAAGCGGCAAACTCAGCCAGAAGTGGGAGGGGGTACCTGTCAAAATCAGGTAACCGCTCCCCCCTGAAAGGTGGCAAATGTGGCAGCGGAGGAGGGGAGGAGGCAAATAAGTGGAGCTTCCCCGTTTGGGTGGAGCTCCACTTTAAATGAGGATCATAATATCATCTCAAACTTATCTCAGAATCCTGAACTTTATTCCAAGGAACTATGCCCATATTGGATAAACAGATGGCATGACATTAGTAATAAGATATTCAATTGGCAAAAGGGGATCTATAAATCATAAGGATAACAAGTTGTCCGAATAATGAATGCCTTTTTTATCACCATGCAATGTTCCCCATAGGAGAAAATCAAGTAAGCATATTTACCATATATGGAGGGTGTCACTAATATCAGGCTCCCCCTAGAACAGGGGTGCCCAACCTTTTGAAGAGCGAGGGCCATCGAAGCGACTTGGTAACCGGCCAAAACAAGTGTAATGGGTGGATGACAGGTCTATGTCCACGCTGCATATGCAGAACGAATACAGACACAGCCTACGCTACTCTATGGGCCCTCCAATTCAATCTGCACTGACGGAAGGTATCGGATCCCCTTCTGGTTTGTTTTTTTGTTTGTTTTTTGTTTAGTGTATCGGATTGAAGGTAAGCGAGGTTAGTTGCACTTTGCCATAGACTTCTATTATATCCTGATGGTATAGTGCACTTTCTGAAAGAGCACCAAACCCACAGGTAATAACAGAAGTTTATGGCTCAGTGCAGGTAACCCACAGGTGCAGGATTAGTTTGAAAGCAGCCTAGTAACCACTGGAGAACAGTAATAAACACACCTTTAATAACAGTCTTCCATTCAGTTTTCCCCGGCTGTTGCTGTGCCAGGCAGAGTGCATTTGGTATCGATTGTGGCAGGAGCTGGTGCTATACAGGAAGCATCGGCTTATGCTTATGCTCTGCTCTGCAGCTCCTTAATTTCTCTACTGCCGGCTTCATTCATTACACTGATGCTCTGGGATGGCGGGTCAGCAACCTGCGATCTGGGCTTGCCAAACCACCATCCCAGAGCAGGAGGTCGTGGGCCAAATCAGAGGGCTCCGCAGGCCACATGTGGCCCCCGGGCCACTGGTTGGGCACCCCTGCCCTAGAACATTGGTTCTCAACTCTTGTCCTTGTGACCCACTAACAGGCCAGATTGTAAGTATTACCTTGGGGAGATGCAGACTAGAATACTGCAATCACTGAGCGGCAAATTATATCACCTGTGATGTATTTCAGTAATCTTGCAAACCTGGCCTGTTAGTGGGTCCTGAGGACAGGAGTTGAGAACCACTGCCTTAGAAGGACAAAAGTCCATACAAAATGCCTAAAAATTGTCTAGAAAAGGGGAAGGGAGAGAGAAGGAATGTGCTCAATAAATACTGCTCAATAGGCATTGATCCATCTTGTCTACAGAACACTTTGTTAATATTGGTAAAACATGCTCCCTCTTCCTATGAAGCATGTGTATATGCTGCCTGGTGGTGTCCATCTTATGTTTCCTCCACGCAGCCAGCATGGATGTAATGACATAATCACTGGGTTCTGGGCAATGACAATGGATTTATGTTGCCATCGCCTATACATTATCCCACCTCCATCTTGAGGCCTCAGAAGTGGGGAAGAGGCCATGTGCCTCGATTTTGGGACATGGTTCCTTGCAAGGAGGATAGACTTTCCTGCCCTCCTTGTAAGGTACCTCCCAAATGCCTGGTTGGAATTTTAAGGGCAATCCCACCTTTTCCTTTATAATATGTACTATCCCTTAAAAAAGGGAAACATGTTGTGGGGTCACCATTAAGTGGTGAGCCATTGTGATTTATATCCAGGAGATATTTTTTGTGCTAGGTTTGTATTAAAAAAAAAATCCTGGTGTGGGTGAGTTTAATTAACTCTCACTTATTTGATTAAGTCTGTCACCTGGAATCCCTGCCATTGTTTTTGAACTCCTACAGCACAAAAATTTAGGAGTGCGATGGAGAAACTTTGTCGGTTGGTAAGTTCCCATGGTGGCAGGATAACATTGTCAGGCAGTAGGTTGTCATGATTGATCATAGATTTACATGTTGGATTATGAATTTACATGTGGGGCACTATTTACATTTGTGCTTTAAATCTGCAGATTGTACCCCAGCAACAACTCACTTCAAGTCTAAACAGCCAAAACCTAGAAATATTTGGGAAATTCCATCTGAATTGGCATAGTGAGAAAGACCCTTTAAGCCCCACCCTCTGCATATATGCATTTTATCATGACTTTTGTAAATAGGTATGTTGTGTAATTCTTTGATTTTATTGATAGCGATGCTTGGCAAAGTCTTAACTAAAATATTCTTATGCCCCGTACACACGACCAGATTTCCCGTCGGAAAAACCATCCAACTTTTTTTCTATGGGAATTCCGCTGAAGCTTGTCTTGCATACACACGGTCGCACAAAAGTTCTCGGAACTTTCGAGCGTTAAGAACGCGGTGACGTACAACACTACGACGAGGCGAGAAAAAGAAGTTCAATGCTTCTGAGCATGCAACAAATTGTTTCCGAGCATGCTCTCTATACTTTTCCGGCAGTTTTTCCATTGGTCAGATGGAGCATACACACGGTTGGGATTCCTGACCAAAAGCTCTCATCTGACTTTTTCTGATGGGAAAACCGATCGTGTGCACGGGCATCAGTCTTAGTTCTTAGCAAGTATCATGGCAAGAAGCATAGCGACACCTAGGTCAAGAGTAGATCCTAAACAGGACACTGTTCAAATAAACTAAAGCATTCATTATTGAAGAGCCCAGTCTTGTGTTCCTCTACTTTGTACTGTAAGCCACTTCTATATCTTGCTCAAGAGATAGTGAAACTATGATCCAGCTTTGCAAACATCCAAACCTTATTGACTGCATTGAGTTAAGTGATTACCTTATGGGCACCTTTTACTTGATAATCTTTGTTTTACTACTGATAGGTAAAAAATATGCAACTTTATCGGGTACAGAGCACAAAAGCTGGTATTGTTCAAAACCCCTCTTTTGGACCAAATAGGTCAAAGAGAAATGTATTGGGCTCTAATATATATTTTTTTTAAATCCAGGGGATTCAAATGTTATAAATAAAAAGAAAACACAAAAATTAGTGCAATCTAAATCCATCTGTAACCTATTTAATATAATTACATTGCTTGTAATGAAGTGACCATTTTCTCATGAATACACAAATATCTGTAATTAATTTGCACTTCTCTCTTTGAAAACACATAATAATATATATAATTAAGAGATCTATTTTTCTTTCTACATAAAAAGCTAGTTCTGTAAATGAATAGGACAGCTAATCCTTGAATTAAAAACAAATAATGTCATAAATGATTTCTTAACATGATTAAAATCAGTGATAAAAGGCTAAAGAAACACCTTGACAAAATCAATATTAATTAGTAATAGGCCAGGATAGAAGCTACTCTAGAATTCTATCAAACTTAATGAGGTCAGTAAAAAATGCAATATGTTTTAACTAGGAAGAGTATATTGTAAATTGCACAAGCATTGACAGGCTGGACTAGACCAAGAAATTAGTGTTACGCTGAGGAAAATAATTAAACTCCTGTCTGGCAGTTTTGAACATTCTTTATTTGTATACAGTCCGCTACATTTTTTAAAGTATTAACAGTCTTGAGCTTATTTGTTTGGTTAATGTATTTAACACTGATGTGTTTCTAGTACATTCAAATAGTAAGCTGGTTAGTCAGATACCCCAAGAATTAAAACCTTCTTTCCTCTCCATTACGCTGCACCCCTATACCTTCCCTGAGTGCAGGACATTGGGGGTCTATGGCAGAAATGGCATTTGAAGTTCATAACAAAGTGTAAGAATATTAAATAGAGGATTGAACTTTAAAGAGCAACTAAACTCTGGATGTGGTGCCAAAAAAGACAGGCAAAATGCAAAAGACTAGTCACGAGCTGATCTTTCCCCATTACTGACCTACTATGCCTTGTTTGGTACTGTGTTTCTGTGTAGAGGCAGCCATCTTAGTAGAGGCAGGGCTTTTGCTTTCTTATGTCTCCAGCAAAGAGAATAGCAGCACAGTAGTAACAGTACCAAATCTGACACCAAGGGGTGGATTTACTTAAGGCAAGGGAATTTTCAACAGAGCTTAGTACAAGTAATTGCATTTCATTTTGCAAAGAATACCCAATCATATGCAAGGGAAAAAAAATTGAATTTTTGCACTTGATTGTATTATGGAAGTCAGCAGAGCTTTAGAGACAAATATATCTATATTGTTTTACAACATAGCATAGAAATAGAAGGATAAAAGCCACTTCATGGTATGAAAAGGTCACAAATAAGATGTACAATCAAAATGGACAAAATACATGAGGAAAGCAACTGAACATTGGAATGAAGATGGTAAAAAAACATTGGTATGACTTGAAGAAAAAGAGGAGAAATAGAGGGAGGGGACAAGGGATAGTCGAAAGAGCAGGGAAAAAGTGAAAGGTGTGAAAGACTAATGCATATTCTTACACACGACCATTTTTTATGACGAGAAAAATGCAATTTTTTAATTTGGTCATTAAAAACGATTGTGTGTGGGCTCCAGAGCATTTTTCATGACGTGAAAAATGGGCATTAAAAATTTGGAACATGCTCTAATTGTTCTCGTCGTTTTTCACGTGAAAAAAACGTGCATGCTCAGAAGCAAGTGATGAGACTGGAGCGCTCATTCTGGTAAAACTAGCATTCTTAATGGAGATAGCACATTCGTCACGCTGTAACGGACTGAAGAGCACGAGGCTGAAAAGCGTGAATTGTCTCTCACCAAACTTTACTAACACAGGGATCAGCAAAAGCAGCCCAAAGGGTGGCGCCATCCGAATGGAACTTCCCCTTTATAGTGCCGTTGTACATTTCGTACGTCACTGTGCTTTGCTCGAGCATTTTTTTTCATGATAGTGTGTAGGCAAGGCAGAACGCCTCTCCATGTTATTCTATGGCGTAGGCGTTTTCAAGCTGAAAAAAAAAACAGAGGGCCAGTGCGTTCTGAGGACCGGCGTTACAGCTATAAAAATGTCTGACGCTGCTAAAGGCTGCTAAATGCAGCAAATGTCAAAATCAATGGTTCCTAGGAGAGCCCATTGATTTGAATAGAAGTCGCATGCAAGTCCGATCATCATCGTGCTGCGACTTGGTTCGTCACTACCCGGGGCATGATGGGGCTGTGACGTCACAGGGGGCATGGTCTCCGAATGACATCACCGGATGGACACGCCCCATGGCTATATAAGTAATGGCACACGCCAGACCTAACACAACAGAGCAGGAAGACAGCGGAGGGAGAAGAACCAGAGGGAGAAGAACCAAAAGAAGAAGACAGCGGAGGGGGAAGAACCAGAGGGAGAAGACATCAGCAAAAGAAGACAGCGGAGGGATAAAAACCGGAGGAAGAAGACCTTAGCGGAGGAGGGAGAAGAACATCACCAGAGAGAGGAGAAGACCAGAGGGAGAAGACACATTGGAGCTACTTTAATAAAGGACTTTATCAAAAACCTGTGTACTGTTTTTATTTATTTTTGATACTTTTTCGGATGAATGAGTAGGGGTTCAGTATACCCCATACTTATTCATATAGGGTGGGGGGCCAGGATCTGGGGGCCCCCTTCTTAAAGGGGGCTTCCAGACTCCGATAAGCCCTCTGCCCACGGACCCCCACAACCACTGCCCAGGGGAGGAGGGACAAGGTGTTTTGGGGTGGGAGGGTACAGAGCACCTCTGCCCCAAAGCACCCACCCCCCATTTTGAGGGCGTGTGGCCTGGTATGGTCCTGGAGGGGGCGGCACTTGCTTGTTCCCCCCGCACTTTCCTGACCTGCTGGGCTGCATGCTCAGATAAGGGTCTGGTATGGATTTTGGGGGACCCCATGCAAAAAAGACAGCGTGGGGTCCTCCCAAATCCATACCAGACTGAAGGGTCTTGTATGGTCTTGGGGGGACCCCACGCCTCTTTTTTTTCAATTTGACATGGGGTTCCCCTTCAAGATCATTATGATCTGATTTGGATGCGACTTCTATTCAAATCAATGGGCTGAAAGTTGGATCCATTAAGACGGCTCTCATAGGGAACCATTGATTTTGAATAGAGGCAGAGAAACACTGCTAAAAGATAATGTGGCTAAATGTGCATTAATGCCAATGCAAAAAGCTACTAAAAGCATGTTTTTACAGCTGCCTTTTCCTGGCGTTGGTAGTGGCTTTGCAGCTTGTTTTTTCTAATGTCCTGTGTGCATGAGGCCTTAACCCTAAGGGTTCTTTCACACGGGACGGATCCGTGAAGATCCGCCCCGTGAAGCTCCGCTTGCTCAGCGGGGATCGCTCAGTTGATCCCCGCTGAGCTGGCGGATGACTGGGCGGTCCCCGCACACTGTGCAGGGACCGCCCTGTCAGAGCGCCGCTTTCCCCTATGGGGGGATCGGATGAACACGGACCGTCTGTCCGTGTTCATCCGATCCGCTCCGCCGACGGAAGGAAAAATAGGGTTTTCCTCCGTCACACTTTGGCGGAGCGGAGCGGATGTCAGAGGACATGTCACCGCTGACATCCGTGGCTCCATAGGCCTACATGGAGCGTCCGTCCAGGTCCGCCTAAAAATCTGACAGGCGGACCTGAACGGACCCTCCGTGTGAAAGGGGCCTAACATAAATCCATTGCAACCCAATGGTCAGTATTTTCTTGATGAGCAGGTGCACCGCATTCTAGTTTAATCAGGAAAATTACTTGTTGGAAATTTTGTAATAGTCTGTCATGGTGTTTTATTGACAAAAGAGCCACCATCTTCAAAGGGTTTGCATTTCCATGGGCTTCTTTCAACAGAGGTATGCTATTTGGCTTCTACCGTCTTAGATTTTAGTCTGTACAGTATATACAATACAGTATATAGACATATGATAAGCATCGCAGGAACTGATTAATTTAACATTTTCTGTACATTTTGTATATGTAAGCAACACATGTAAGTAGTAGTATTTGTATTATACATACTTTACTTTCAATTACAGTACCAAAAGCATTTACTTGCCATTTAACTAGAGTCTTGTAAAGCACACAAAAAATAAATAAAAGAAAGAATGTGTTTTACCTGATACTGTGTCCATACCATGTGCTTATTTAGAACAGTGTTCTTCATTATCAATTCCCAATGCATTCCTCTTTTCAAAAACCGAAAATAAAACAACCAGCAGCATATTGCCCTGTGACATTAGAGACAAAATTGGATACAGTTTGTAAGAAAAATACAATATCTTTCCACTGTTGGTGGTCCTTACTTCATTCAGTAGTGAGACTGATAGTGTAAATCAGTAATCCAGTTATGTACAACTGCTACATGATCCTCATTCCTCAGTTTGCAGATGATGCCTATTATTTGCCAACCATGTCCAAAGAATATGCTGTATTATAGATTAGTGTTGTAATTAGATAAGTAATGCTTTTCAGAACTTTGTTATGCTATACCTACGTTGATTGGAGCCTAAATCGTCTAGTCATAGTTGTAGCAAAGTGTTCAAATGATCTTGTCTTCCAAACTAAAATCCAGGCAAACTCTCAGGCCTCATACACACGGCCGAGATTCTCGTTCAAAAAAAAACATGTCGTTTTTTTCGACGAGATTCTTGGACAAGAAAATTGTCCCGGCCGAGTGTACACACGCTTGATTCAAAGAACCCGCGGTTCTTTGAATGGAGCGTACGCGGTGACGTCATCGACTACGACGAGCATGCGCTCGTCACATTCGATGCCGTCGCCGCCATCTTGGTATACCCTATCTATGCCTAGGAAGCTACCGCGCATGCGTCAAATTCATTTCAAACATGCGCGGGCTTCCCGGCGGACAGGTAAGTGTACACACACTCACTTTTCTCGTCGAGAAACAGGCTAACGAGAATCTCGACGAGAAAATAGAGAGCAGGTTCTCTATTTTCTCGTCGAGGTTACTTGTCGGTTTTCTCGACGAGAAACCATACACACAAATGAATTTCTCGGCAAGACATCTCTGCCAGCAAGTTTCTTGCTGGTTCTTGCCAAGAAACTCGGTCGTGTGTACGAGGCCTGAGTCTTTCCCATCTCGCATATTCTAAATCCTAAAATACTAATATCAAGTAAAATATTATATTTTTTATTTTAACAGGTGATTATTTTAAAGATGATTCAGATGTTTCCTACCATGATGGTGAAGTAATCATCTTGTCTTCAAGAGGAAGTAAACCCTGATGGGTTTTACTTCCTCTTTATTTCCCTGCAAAGGTAAAGCATAATGGGCTACTATGCATTGTATAGTAGCCCATTATGTGTCACTTACCTGAAACCGAAGCCTGCGATGTCCCCGCTGGCTGGAAGCGTCCATCTTCAGCCCTCTTCCTTCTGGGGCCGTGGACTCCGGCTCTGTAACTGGCCAGAGTCGCGTGATGTCACTCCCGCGCATGCGCGTAGGAGCCGCCAGTCACAGCATGACCCCCTCTAGAAACGGCACAGCGTGCCCTTTCTAAAGTGCGCATGCGTCGAATACATCGGCGCATGCGCAGAAGACGACAGCGTTCTGGGACATTGTAAATATCTCCTAAACCGTGGAGGTTTAGGAGATATTTCCAGCACCTACAGGTAAGCCTTAACCACTTAAGACCCGGACCAATATGCAGCATAAGGACCAATATGCAGGCCCCTTTTTGCGATTCGGCACTACGTCGCTTTAACTGACAATTACGCGGTCGTGCGACGTTTACCAAACAAAATTGATGTCCTTTTTTTCCCACAAATAGAGCTTTCTTTTGGTGGTATTTGATCACCTCTGCGGTTTTTAGTTTTTGCGCTATAAACAAAAATAGAGCGACAATTTTGAAAAAAATTCAATATTTTTTACTTTTTGCTATAATAAATATCCCCAAAAAATATATAAAAAACATTTTTTTCCTCAGTTTAGGCTGATAAGTATTCTTCTACATATTTTTGGTAAAAAAAATCGCAATAAGCGTTTATTGATTGGTTTGCGCAAAAGTTATAGCGTTTACAAAATAGGGGGTAGTTTTATGGCATTTTTTTTCTTTACTAGTAATGGCGGCGATCAGTGATTTTTCCTGACGGCTCCATGTCAGCACAGCTGGGGTGAGGCTCCGCCCACCCCTACGTGATCAGGACTTAACTATAAATTTTTCACTCACCTCAACCTCAGCGTTCTTCTCTTTTCCTCCTACGTGCAGGACGGAGGTGTGCTCCTCTACCTAGCCAGTCTAAATGGCTGGCGGACCGTCCATACGTGTGGATGAAGCTGGACGAAGTCCCTGGTGTCTAGTCTAAATGACCATAATCCAGGGAGCCCCACTGCTGGTCCTCGGGGCGGCTTTATCATGGCTAACAGCCGTGTCTGGGGTCCGCTTGGTCCAAACAAGATGGACAGCGGTTGTGGCAGAGTACTCCCCTATGCACGCGCACCCGCGCTGTGCCAACGCCGACGGTCGGATGACGGAGGTTGGGTGAGCTAAATGCTTTGTATCCAATGTATGCTGCATTACTGGACAGGGAGTACTCTGCATAACAGATACACAAAGTAACACTCTGTCTGTTCACACATGGATATAATCTGTTGGAGGCTGCTCATGTTTTGCTTGCTGTCATGCCACTATGCCAAACCCCTCCAAAGACCAGCATTTTGCAGAGAAGGTATGTGGAGCACACTTGAAAAATGTCTACTGAATCCAGCCATGGCCTTTGGAGACATAGGATAGCCTTGTATTTTTCTATGTGATCTTGGTCTTCCTTAAAAAAAAAAAAAAAAAAAAAAGAAGAAAAAAGAGTATGGAGAAGCATGTTTTGTGATGTCTACAATTCCCTTGGTTTGTGTACACTGCAGATGGTTGTAATTTTGTTACAAATTCCTACCTTTGTGTTGCTGTTCTGAAACAAACGTTTTCATCATAACCTGATTCCCAGGATTAGATCCTAGCCAAATTAACCTCCCATCTGGTTAACAGGGCTGTAGATTTAAGCTTCTGCCTCCCTCTAGCTGTGTTTAACCCCTCAGGGTTTGTTACTAAGCAATCTATTTACTGCATTTAACCATTTTTTTCCCTAGTCCAGGGTCGCACTGGGTTGCGGGAATAAAACTGTGCTATTCAGCTTTGTCTCCTGCTGGTCTCGGTTCCGGTCGCAATTTTCAGAGACATCTGTGCGGTTTCTGTGCGGATGTCAATATAGGTCGCAACCCGAAATCGCAAGGTAGTACAAAACTGCCTTTTTTTGAAGTTGGCGTGGCGCCGCTGATGCAGCATTGCACCGATTAGGGTGGTGCGATTGCCGCATATTATTTTCATGCGATTTGACTGGTCGGGTCGCATGTTAAAAACGCACCAGTGTGATCCGGGTCTATGGGTTGGTTTGCTGAATGGTGCACAAGCCCTGTGGTGAGGTTATCTATTAGTGTTTACCAATCTCAAGAACGAACATGCTTCAGGCCCTTCAATAAGAAGACATGGATGAACATGAAGGAGCAGTCTCATGACTTTCCCAAGCAAACATACCTCCTCAAGCTCTATAAGAGGAATACACAGATGGGCATGACAGTATTTATCCCACTGGCTTAAACAGCCAGGGAGGAGGGTGACACCTAAAAGGTGCTACACCCAATAAACAAATTGCCAATACGCTCTAAAGGGGTGTTCCTGGCTTACCCTGTGAAAGGGTCATCTGCTCTGACAATGAGAAGCTGCCTGTCCACACCAGGTGAAACAGCCAATTTTCAGAATTTCCGGATGAGCATGACAGTATGTATCCCACTGGCTTAAACAGCCAGAGAGGAGGGTGACACCTAAAAGGAGTTACACCCAATAAACAAATTGCCAATACGCTCTAAGTGCTGGTTCACACTGGGGCGACAAACGCTCCGACATTAGGAGCTCATGTCGCATGACGTGTGAAAATCAATGTTTCCCTATGGGAGCCGTCTTAACTGGTCCGACACATGTCGGTCCGACATTAAAAATTCTCCCTGTACTACTTCTGTCCGACTTTGATCCGACTTCAGCCCATTGACTATCATTGAAGTCGGATCAAAGTCGGATCCTTGTCCTAACCATACGACTTTGGCATCCGACATTGTGATTACAGCAGCAGTAAAAGGAATTTATCTCACCCTGGGATTGTTTTGATTGGTCAAAGGACAAGTCAGACTAGCACAATGTCGGATCAAAGTAGTATCCTGTTCATGAATGTCGGATGGATGTCGGACCAATGTCGGACCAATGTCGGACCAATGTCGGACCAATGTAGGACAGATGTCGCAGAGCAAAGTAGGATGAAAGTCGTGTCGTATAGTGTGAACCCAGCCTTAAGGGGTGTTTTCGGCTCACCATATGAAAGGGTTATCTGCTCTGATAATGAGAAGCCGCCTGTGCATACCAGGTGAAGCAGCCCATTCTCCAAACTTCCAGATGGATAGGACTGCACACAGTCTGCTTTGTCAAGCAACCAAGGATATGTATGACGGCGCCTAACAGGTGGTCGCACTAATGAAACATGTGGTCAATACGCTCTAAAAGAGTGTTTCCACTCACCCTGTGAATTCTCCAAGCCTTCCCAAGCAAACAATCCGCTTCAGATCCTTCCATAAAGAAACAGACGGCAAGGATGTTACCTAGTTCAAGCAACCTAGGATAAAGATGACGACACCTAACCAGTTGTCACAATTAAGCAGATGGTCAAGACACTCTAAAGGAATGACTAGATTCTTCTCATATGGGGACCATCTGTTTGGCAATGTCAAGCCTTCTTTCAGGGCCTTCTTGGTCCAATCAACTCTCTCCAGTCTCTTCTGAACAGGAGAAAGAGGACGACATGTTTCCAGATTGCTAAGGTTGGTGAAATGCCGGTGTATAGAGGTGAAACTTTGGAAGTATTAAATACCTCCAAAAGACGACTGATTGTTGAATGGATCAAGTGCTTGTTCGTCACGACTGGAGGATATTGTCACAGCAGGATGTCAAAGTTATGCCCTTTGGAACGAATAGAGGTCCAGGGGTTGGGACCACCCCGCTGGTTAGTATGTGTCCCTTGTGGGATCGGCCATTCACATGACCTTACCATCAGAAGGTGCGACCCTCAAGGACAAACGCGGTCACTGCATTATTTTCTTAATCGCAGAAGGGCAAGCCTAAATTAAATAGTGGCCAGTTTTGCCTCCTGCCTCAAGATGAAGGTCTACTGAGTTAAAGAAGACCAAAAAACTCAAGAGTTATTGTCCACGCTCACGCTCACGCCAGAGAGCGTAGCTCCTGCGCTTTTCTGGACGGGAGTCCAGGAAAGACAAGGAAGCAAATGCTTAGTCCAAGAAGTCAATAAGAACTTCCATGTCAGGATGCTTTCTGTTATTTTGGGATTGTGCCACCCATACATGCCCTAGGGGCACTATGTGGTTCTTCTGTGAACATAGGGACGGCTTGTGGATGGACACGTGATCCCCTAAGGAAAGCATTTTGGGTCATATTTGGAGATCTGTCATCCTTCACGTCTCAGATTGAGCCATAGAAAGCGCCTCGCCCCAACAGCTCAGACGATCTGGTGGTACAGGCAGATACCAGCCAGTTTAGGGGAGCCCTACTTCAGGAACAATGAGCTCAGGACCAATGGTCTTTTGTCAAGGATCCAAGACTCCATCTTGGAGTTGAAGGCAACCTTTTCAGGCTCTTAGCCTTCAGTCATCTCATCCAGAGTAAGCCTGTCCTGGGAAAGTTGGAAAGCACAACGACTGTGGCCTACATCTGGAAACAAGGCTCAGTCTCTCACTTCTGAAGTGTTCTCTAATTCTAGAATTCACCCAAGTCAATCCTCCCAACGATTTGCGACCTATGTGCCTGGTCGGAAGAATCTTCAGACAATCTATTTGTCCAGGTCAAGTCTGACGACAATGGATGATCCAGACTACTGCGAGTCTTTCGAGAACTAACAGAGCTTGGTGTTTTGTCTGCCAGAGGTAGACCGCTTACATTCCCAGTTGGCACTAAGTTGCTGAAGTTCCATTCCAGGGCCCAGGAGCCGCAAGCGCTCGGAGTAGAGGTGCTGACCGCAGAATGGATCGCCAAGACTGCTGATGCCTTTTTCAGCTGCTCCCTCTGATTCTCAGCTTCCAGCTAAGGCTGGGGCGAGGGAAGGTGACAGTTTTGATACCCACTATTCATCCTGAGGAGTGTCAAGGAGTGACGCCCTCTGCCTGGTAGATTAAATCTTCTCCAGTCCCATTCATCCAGCATCCGACAGACTCAGGCTGATGGCCTGGGTCGAGAAAGGCAGAGCCTAATGGATGTCGAATGCTCTGTGAAGATTTGAACAGTTCAACGAAACGAGAAAGGTCAGCGCTAAGCATGCCTATAGTAGAACAGGGCATATATGCCCAGTATATTCGCTGATCAAGATTTTACGCTGGACTCTTCAGAATTCTGCGTCGAATGTCTACAGGCATGGCTTGACTTAATTCTATACGCAAGCATGCTATAGAAATGCATTTTGACTATCGCTGTCTTCACCGGCATTCAGCAAGTTTCCAAAGCTTAATTATACAGTTTTTCAAGATTCAATTTGGTTGAAACCTCAAACTTGTTTCCGGAATTAGATATACCAATGCTGATGGATGTTATTTCATCGGATGCCTTCAATCACCCTGTGGTACTTTCTCGCTGAAACTGATTTACTGGTGGCAATTACATCAGCATTGGTGTCCTTGGGTTTAAAGAACCCATACTCGCGTACTTCCCAGACAGAATGGTGCTCATGCCAATGCTCTAATATGTACCTGAACTGACCTTTAGAGTTCATATCACACAAGAGGTTTCCCTCCTACGTTCCCTTTGGGGAGTACTCAAAAAGTTAGCCCATCGGATGTGGGCTAAGCGCTAAAATATTTAATCAAGGCGACTCCTGCCATCAGGAGCTCTGTACATCTGTTTGTCCTTTTCAGGTGGAACACATAATAATCTTGCTAGGAGCCATAAAATCATTATCTCTTGGTTGATAACCTCATCTCCTTGGCCTGCAAGTTGTAAGGCTGGCTGTGCCAGGAGAGTCACGGCATTCTCACTAGAAGGGTCCAGACCTTGAGGGTGACAGCAGGCCGGGTGTCTCAAACTATCCGCAATACAAAATATTCATATTCATGACAGTTGGGTTTGTCAGAGGCATTATGTTTTCTGTTACCGTTTTAGTCAGAATTGGAGTGTGTAGCATTATCCCTCCCCTGTTTTGGCTAGTTAACTCCCAGCTGTGCTGATATGGAGCCGTCAGGAAAACGGAAAATTGAATTCAAATACTTACCGTAATTTTCGTTTCCTGACGAGCTCCATGTCAGCACAGAACCCGCCCAGTTAAGTAGTAATAGTTACGAAACGCTGAGGTTGAGGTGAGTGAAAAATTTATAGTTAAGTCCTGATCACGTAGGGGTGGGCGGAGCCTCACCCCAGCTGTGCTGACATGGAGCTCGTCAGGAAAGGAAAATTATGGTAAGTATTTGAATGAATTTTTCATTTTTTTCGTGGCTGCAACATTATGGCAGACACATCAGACACTTTTGACACTATTTTGGGACCATTGTGATTTTTACAGCGACCAGTGCTATAAAAATGCACTGGTTACTGTGAAAATGACACTGGCAGTAAAGGGGTTAACCAGGAGGGGGCGCTGTAGAGGTTAAGTGTGCCCTGATTTGTGTTTCTTACTGAGGGGGGGTGTGGCTTAGCGTGTGACGTCACTGATCGTCGTTCCCTATTACAGGGAACAGACGATCAGTCACAGGCTCAGTAGGAAGTACGGGGAGAGGTTTGTTTACACTTACCTCTCCCCGTTCTTCCTCTCTGTGACCCGATCGCGGGACCCCAGCGGCGATCGGGTCCGCTGTTCCCGCGGGGACGGTCACGGAGAAGAGGACCGGGTCGCGAGCGTGCTGCCGGTGGCCCGCTCACGACCCACGGCTGGGCTCTTAAAGGGGACGTATCTGTACGTCCATGTGCCCAGCCGTGTCATTCTGCCAACGTACATCAGCGCGCGACAGTCCTCAAGCAGTTAATCTAGGCTTACCTATAGGTGAAAGTGGTTGTACAGGGTGTACAACCACTTTTAGTTGCTCTCTTTTAGTGGAATCAGACAAATTGTTCCTATGGACATTTACATTACAACATTTTTCCCTTATTATCCAAATGAGTATGTCTATGCAGGATTCTGATGAAATAGAATCTATTACATACAGACTAAACAGTGGCTATGAGAGGAAAGGAGGGCACTTCTAAAGTTCTCTTTAGCCAGCATCTGATAGATGTGTAAGCAAGCATGCTCACTGTATTAATTATCTTAATCAGCCAAAGAGATCTTTTAAAATTAGACACATGCATTCTACACTATATTGTCAAATGTATTGGGACGCCTGCCTTTACACGCACATGAACTTTAACCACCTCCCTACTGTGCACGAAAACCCCCTTCCTGCCCAAGCCATTTTTCAGCTTTCAGTGCTGTCACATTTTGAATAACAATTGCGCGGTCGTGCGACGTGGCTCCCAAACGAAATTTGCGTCCTTTTTTTCCCACAAATAGAGCTTTCTTTTGGTGGTATTTGATCACCTCTGCGGTTTTTATTTTTTGCGCTATAAACAAAAGAAGAGCGTTCAGTTTGGAAAAAAAACACTATTTTTTAATTTTTGCTATAATAAATACCCATTTTTTTTTTTTAAATAAAATTTTCCTCAGTTTAGGCCGATATGTATTCTTCTACATATTTTTGGTAAAAAAAAATCGCAATAAGCGCGTATTGATTGGTTTGCGCAAAAGTTATAGCGTGTACAAAATAGGGGATAGATTTATAGCATTTTTATTTTTTTATTTTTTTATTAGTAATGGCGGCGATCTGCGATTTTTTATTGTGACTGCGATATTGCGGCGGACACATCGGACACTTTTGACACATTTTTGGGACCATTCACGTTTATACAGCGATCCCTGCTATAAAAATGCATTGATTACTGTATAAATGTGATTGGCAGGGAAGGGGTTAACCACTAGGGGGCGGGAAGGGGTTAAATATGTTCCCTCAATGTGTTCTTACTGTGGGGGGAGGGGACTGACTGGGGGAGGTGACCGATGGTTGTCCCTATGTACAAGGGACACACCATCGGTCCCCTCTCCCTCACAGGACGTGGATCTCTGTGTTTACACACAGAGACCCACTTTCCTGCTCGTTTCCCGGGCAATCGCGGGTGCCCGGCGGCAATCGCGGCCGCCGGGCACGCGCACTGGGGCCTCGTGAACGCGGCGGGCGCGCGCGCGCGCCGCTGGCTTCAAGCGCGCGCCTCCTAGCTAGTTTTAAAGGGAGGACGTCATATGACGTCCTCCCAGAACGAGAGTATCCTCCGCCCGCCGTCAATTGACAGTGGGCGGGGGACAAGTGGTTAATGGCATCTCAGTCTTATGTCTTGTACACACTGTCGTTTTTAATGTCATTTTCAAAAACGACGTTTTTCTCGACGTGATTTTTCTTGTTTGCTCTCAAGCCTGTCTTGCGTACACACGTTCATTAAAAAAACGCTCGAGCAAAGCGCAGTGACGTACAACACGTACGATGGCACTATAAAGGGGAAGTTCCGTTCGAATGGCGCCACCCTTCATGTTAGTAAAGTTTGTTGAGCGACGATTCGCGCTTTTCAGCCTCGTGCTTTTCAGTCCATTACAGCGTGACGAATGTGCTATCTCCATTACGAACGCTAGTTTTACCAGAACGAGCGCTCCCGTCTCATACTTGATTCTGAGCATGCGCGTTTTTTTCCCCTCGTAAAAGCATACACACTACCGCTTTTCACGTCGTTAAAAAAAACGACGTAAAAAACGACGTGAAAAAATAGAGCAGGTTCTCATTTTTTTAGGCCATTTTTCACGTCGTTAAAAATGCTCTGGAGCCTACACACGATCGTTTTTAATGCCCAATTTAAAAAATTGCATTTTTAACGACGTGAAAAAACGATCGTGTGTACGCGGCATTAGTCTGTAGGGTTCAATATTGAGTTGGCCCACCCTTTGCTCCTATAACAGCTTCAACTCTTCTGGGAAGGCTGTCCACAAGGTTTAAGATTGTGTCTATGGGATTTCTTGACCATTCTTCCAGAAGCACATTTGTGTGATCAGGGAGTGATGTTGGATGAGAAGGCCTTGCTCGCAGTCTCTGCTCTAATTCATCCCAAAGGTGGGTCGGGTTGAGGTCAGGACTCTGTGCAGGCCAGTCAAGTTTCTCCACCCCAAATTCACTCATTCATGTCCTTATGAACCTTGCTTTGTGCACTGGTCCAAATCATTTAGTAGAGGGGGGATTATGGTCTGGGGTTGTTTTTCAGGGGTTGGGCTTGACCCCTTAGTTCCAGTGAAGGGAATTCTTAAGACCTCAGCATACCAAGACATTTTGGACAATTTCATGCTCCCAACTTTGTGGAAACAGTTTGGGGATAGTCCCTTCCTGTCCCAACATGACTGTGCACCAGTGTACAAAACAAGGTCCATGAAATTGTCCAAAATGTCTTGGAATGGATTAAGGGCTTTTTCACACTTGTCTAAATTTCTAATGCTCAACAAAGGCTCCTATAGAGTTTGAACGCATTAGTATGGGCATCAAACAGGCGTCAATGAGCTTAAGTATGGGCATTAGACAGGCATTTTAAGGGCATTAATGAGGAGTTACAAATGCTCCCCAAATGCCCTATGGGCAGTTTTGAAGCGTTTGACGAGCGTTAAAACTGCTTCACAAATGCCTATTCCATTACAGTAAATGAACAAATCTTAACCCCCCGCAACTGCCTGCCAGAGCATTTGCGAGGCGTTACCATTGATTTGAATGGGAGGCGTTGAAAGGCTTCAAACGCCTCCTGACTTGACATGAGGCTTCAATTTTGAAGCAACGCTAACGCTTAGTGTGAACAGCAGTATGTACTGTCTATTGTATCTTGTGCATAGGCATTTTAGGGGCCCTTTTAACACCTCTCAAACACCTCTCAAATGCCTGCCCTTAATGCCAGTGTGAACTCAGCCTAAAGCCTCGTACACACGGTCGGACTTCCATCTGACTTTTCCGTGGATTTTTGTCCGAACGGAGTTGGCCGGGCACACCCATAGCATACACACCACAGGACTTTTCTGCAAACTTTCCCAAAACTTTTTCCAACATCACGTGGTTTTTCTGCTCTTTTCTGCTCTTTACCGCCACCCTTTGGTCAACTTCTGCTATTGTTGGTTGATTTTAACATTATTTGTTTTGTCCATCGGACAAAAGTCCTATGGTTTTCTGTACACACGGTCGGACTTTGCTCCATCGGACTTTTGTTGGCCAAAAGTTTGTCTGTTTGCAGACCGAACTTTTGTCCGATGAAAACAAAAAAAAAAAAAAGTTTGTCCGATGGAGCGTGCACACGGTCGGATTGTTGGTCCAACTTGCTCAAAATGAAGTATGTTGGCCAAAAGTCCGACCGTGTGTACGGGGCTTAAGAGTTCCCTTTACTGGAACTAAGGGACCAAGCCCAACCCCTGAAATGCAACCCCAAACCATAATCCCCCCCCTCCACCAAATGATTTGGACCAGTGCACAAAGCAAGGTCCATAAAGACAAGGATGAGCGAGTTTGGGGTGGAGAAACTTGACTGGCCTGCACAGAGTCCTGACCTCAACCCGAGAGAACACCTTTGGGATGAATTAGCGCAGAGACTGCAAGCCAGTATTATTAGCAATAATTATTAGTAATAATAGTTAACATTAAAAAAAAGACACATATACTGTATATAATTCATCCAGAAATCACCCCAAACCAAACCACCATATACAGTAGGTACATACAAGACCTCTTTTAGTAAGGTGTTTCTGTGCAAAATGATCATATAAGTAAACCTTGACAGGGCGACTTGATATATTGGGGCTCGTACCTGTTTCGCAAAATCTATCGCTTCGTCAGGAGCTTGGATACCTAATGTTCTAGACAAATAAAATACAAATGATTATAAACATATATACTGTATATGCATGTCAATATTAAGATACCTTACATCATGAACAGGCAACAGAATATGTGCTTACAAAATAATTTGCACGTGCACATGTATGTCGCGGTAGAACGAATGAACAGCAACCAGCCTAGCGCGGTCCCCTTAGAATTTTTTTTGAAGTTATGCTATGGGAATAGGGATATGTAATGAATACAGGTGTTATCCCAAGTTGGTTGCAAAAGTGGAAATACACTTATACCCTTTCACTACCACCAAAGTACATCATAAGTCAGTACCAAGGGGGGTGGGGGTAAAGAAACAGCTGGAAATGTACATAAATCTTCTAAGCCAAAATCAGCAAGGGAGGGAAAACAGAAAATGTCCATTTGCCGAACTTACCTAACTAGAAGGTACACAGAGACAGACAGAGAGAACCTTCAACAACAAAGTGTTATTTTTGGTCCACTATATGATAAAACATATTTATTGAAATTAGGTGGGTCAAACCATTCTCCCACCATGCTTTTCTAAGGCAGACCATAAGGCCCCTTTCACACTGGGGCGGGCAGGAGCGGTGGCGGTATAGCAGCGCGATTTGCAGCGCTGCTATACCGTCGTTCTTACCGCGGTATGCGGTCGCTAGGGGTGTGAATTTAACCACCGCTAGCGGCCGAAAAAGGGTTAATACCGCCCGCAAACCGCGGCTATTGCCGCGGTTTGCGGGCGGTATTACCGTGGTGTCCCATTGATTTCAATGAGCACCCACGGTAAAGGAGCGGTGAACACACCGCTCCTTTACCGCTGTAAAGAAGCGGCTAGCAGGACTTTTGGAGCGGTCCTGCTAGCGCACCGCTTCAGTGTGAAAGCCTTCGGGCTTTCACATTGAAGGCTACAGGGCAGGAATTTTTCATGCGGTATAATAGCGCTATTATTAGCGCTAAACCGCATGAAAAACGCCCCAGTGTGAAAGGGGCCTAAGAGATTGTACCTGGATGCAGACACTTTTAAAACACAACGTTAGTCTGATGGGCGGCAGGAGCTCTTATGTAATATGCACATATGCACAGCATGCATGCACATGTTATTTTCCTTTTGCCCTCTCTTTTCCTTTTGTACTCTTTTGCCCTCTTTTTTTCTCTTGCCCTCTCTTTTGCCCTCCCTATTTTGCTTGCCCTCTTTTGCCCTCTTATTTTTCCCCCTCTTGCCCTCTTTTGCCCTTTATTTTTCTCTTGCCTTCTTTTGCCCTCTCTTTTTCTCTTGCCCTCTCTTTTACCTTCTCTTTTTCTCTTGCACTCTTTTGCCCTCTCTTTTTTTCTTGCCCTCTCTTTTGCCTTCTCTTTTTTTTCTTGCCTTCTCTTTTTCGCTCCTTTTTTTTCTCTTGCCCTATTTTGCCCTCTCTTTTTCTCTTGCCCTCTTTTGCTCTCTCATTTTCTCTTGCCCTCTATTGCCTTTTTTTTCCTCTTGCTTTGTTTTTTGCTCTATCTTTTTCTCTTGCCCTCTTTTGCCCTCTGTTTTTCTCTTGTCCTATTTTGCCCTCTCTTTATCTCTTGTCCTCTTTTGCCCTCTCTTTTTCTCTTGCCCTCTTTTGCCCCCTCTTTTACTCTTGCCCTCTTTTCCCCCTCTTTTTCTCTTGCCCTCTTTTGCCCGCTCTTTTCCTCTTGCCCTCTTTTCCCCACTCTTTTTTTCGCCTCTTGCCCACTTTTGCCCTCTCTTTTCCTTTTGCCCAATTTTGCCCCTCCTTTTCTCTTGCCCTCTTTTGCCCTCTCTTTTTCTCTTAACCTCTGTTGCCCTTTCTATTTTACTCTTGCCCTTTTTTGCCTTTTCCTTTTCTCTTGCCTTCTTTTGCCCACTCTTTTCCTCTTGTCCTCTCTTTTCCTCCTGCCCTCTTTTTGCCTTTGTGTTTCCCTTGCCCTCCTTTACCCTCTCTTTTTCTCTTGCCCTCTCTTATGCCCTCTCTTTTTTTTCTCTTGCCCTCTTTTTGTTTGTTATTTTTGTCTGACTTACCTCACAGTTTGCTCTCCTCCAGTGCTGACAGTTTTGTAATCCCTGTCAATTATGTATTGCTATCTCTGTCATCTTCTCTGACACTTCTTCCACAACTGCCATCTTCTCCCTATGGCCATTGAGTGACCACCAATAATGTAACTTGCATGCTTGGATTCACATTGTCCTGACACCTGGCTCCATTCTTGATATCTTACAAATGCCTGGAATGGGCAGGAATGTACACTGCACTGTACACACACTGCTAGCAGTGTACATACTAATAAAGAAAGAGAGTGTATTCTTGCAAAAAAAGCTCTTCTGGCTGCCAATTATTTTTCCCAGACTATAGTACTGCTTTAAGCACATGTCATATACCTGGGTGTGTTTGAACTGGGATCTTCCTGGTCCCACAGCTGCAGCCTTACCTGTTGTGCTACGGAGGAGGTCTGGACTTTTTGAAATGTCCTTGCAGTATTAAGCATTACCTTAAACTCACTAGCCCCACCTGCTGCCAGCTGTGGACAATTTTCAATCAATGCAGCCCATAAATAGGAAGTGATGCTATCTCTCAGCGCCTGTTTGTGTGGATTAGCTCCCTGGGTGTTCTGACTGCTTGTGATCTTGATTATCGTGTTGAACTTCTGCCTGAATCCCTGACTACTCTCTAGCCTGCTGATTTTGTACTTCACCGCCAGCTCATGTATGACCTTTGCCTGCCTGACCACTCTCTGGATTTCGATCGTGTACCGTTTTGCCTGACCTGTTGCCAACCTGATCTGCCTGACTACGTTTTCGCCTGAATCCTCGGCATACAAGTTCCACTTTGGACACTACCTATCACAGGTACCTTACAGCACAAGAGGTCAAATTTTAAATGGTTATATGTTTTTAGATTAGTGTATCTTAGGCCAATTATATCAGAATTGATGGTTGCTAGGGTTAAATTGTCTGAATAGAACCGGCAATGGTGAGTAAATAATTGAATGACAACAGTAAATGGGAAATGGTAGTATCTTTTAGAATTCATAATACCAGAGTGTCCACCATTTTACCCTCTCTCAATTGGTGTATCCCACACCTATACTCCCTCATAATGTGGAAGAATGCCAGTCATATACCATAATTGTGAGGTAAGTGAAGAAGCATCAAAAATCAATCACAGAGCACTACAGTACTTACCATGTATCTTCTTTACTTGGACTTACAATTAGTCTACCAAACAGAAATGATATGAAACCAGTACAAAGATAAGAGTACCACTCAAAGCTTCAATCCAGTGATTCCCACATGCTGATGGGTGCAGCTCTAAAGGGGCCCTTCTCACCTAAATACATAGACAACAAGAAGAAGATTCTAATTCTAATATTCTAACATATTGATATCTAAAACTCCAAAACAGGATTTAGCTCTTCCTCCTCCCAGATCACACCCCTCTACAGCATTTCATCCATTCCTTGGCTTAGTCATTTAATACCCAGAACAAAGCCCAGGCGTGAGTGAAACACGTTGAAGTGGTATGGTGTTTGGGAGGAGAAAAGGCTGAAGCCTATTTTGAAGTCTTAGAATCAGACAGCTTTGGTGTGTGCTCCTATCTTTTGCTTGTTGTCAATAAGAAATTGTAGCCACATTATTTTTTTAGTTTTGGATAGAGTACGTAAGGATAAACCCCATTTTCTTTTGGGAGGGGGGTTGTTTTTATTGTCCAGTTTGGGGGATTGTCATGCAGTTTCTGACCTGTAGACACAGTTAGAAGTAAGAGAAAATCTCTGGAAAGAAAGGTAAATCCTCTCTTGGGGTTCATTCACACCAGCTCCTTGTGTTATGAACAGGGCACACAGAAAACAAGTGTTTTCTATGGGAGAGATTTACAAAAATTGGTTTACACAGAATCTGGTGCAACCATGCATAGTAACCAATCAGCTTCTAACTTCAAATTGTAAAATTAAGCTTTGACAATAAAACCTGATTGGTTACAATGCACAGTTGTACCAGATTCTGTGTGCACCAATTTTAGTAAATTTCTGCCTATGTGTCCCAGCTTTGAGCCTGTGTTTTCTGTGCAGGCTCAAAGAGGGTCTGAAGGAACCCTAAGCCTAGGTTCACATTGGTCCGATTTGGCATGCGATTTGACATGTCAAATTGCATGCCAAATTGGCAGCTATTTCCTGTATTACTTTTGGCAAATTCGGGGGGCGATTTGTATAGATATCTGGGCAGGAACCTGCACAGATGTCTGTCAAATCACCCCCGAAGTCGGACTGCATTGCCGGGTTGAAATCCTGCGAGTTCAGCTGAACTTAGGCAATGATTGAAAAACATCTTCATTGGAAGATTTCCCCTCACTTAAAATCTGGATTTTCCCTCTTATGCCGCGTACACACGATCGGAAAATCCGACAAGAAAACCGTGGATTTTTTCCGATGGGATCTTGGCTCAAACTTGTCTTGCATACACACAGTCACACCAAATTCCGACCGTCAAGAACGCGGTGAAGAACAACACTACGACAAGCCAAGAAAAATTAAGTTCAATGCTTTCAAGCATGCGTCGACTTCATTCCGTGCATGCATGGTTTTTGGTGCGTCGGAATTGCATACAGACGATCAGAATTTCCTCCAAGAACTTTTCCTGTCAGAAAATTTGAGAACCAGCTCTCAAATTTTTCTTGGTGGAAATTCCGACAGAAACATTTCCGATGGAGCCTACACACGGTCGGAATTTCCGACCAAAAGCTCACATCGGACTTTTCTTGTCGGAATTTCCGATCGTGTGTACGCGGCATTAGTCTGGGTGATGATGGTTGTATCACTCTTGGATGGACCGATCTTTTATTAGTAAATTATGACTTCATATGTTTCCATAGTAATGTTTTCTGTATTATTGTATTTTTTTGTGTCTGCTTTTACATTTTTTTATTAATTTATTTATATTAGGGATAATTCCGTAACTCTGATCAGGTCTTATCACCTTGCTGCAGAAGAGTAGATTGTGTACACAAATGCAGAGTTTATACATACAAGAATCATACATTACTCTTTTTGGCTTACACAAATGCAATATAAGTTACACAATTCATACTAAATACTATTGGAATTAAATAAATATGTAAGATATGTTTAAAGTGTTACTAAACCCACAACAGTAAAATCGGTCTGTATATGCAGCACAGCATGCTTGTTATACTCATTGTGAAACCTAAGGGGTTAATCATCGGCATTGTGTAAAAAAGGCTGTTTGATCCTGTCTTCTCTGATCCTCTCCTCCTTCCACTGTCCCCAATATATTTCCTGATAATACAGGGGACAGTGCTGAGCTGTTGATAGAATTAAATCCAAAGGTATAAAAACACACAAGCATAAAAACAATGGTAATAAGTGCAAAGTGCAAAATATTGTGAAAGTTGCAAACTAAGTAACATGCCAAACAATGTAGTGTCCAAATAAACCTCAAATGCTGAAGAGGTATATAACACAATGCAAAATAATCATGGAAAAAAACTTCAAATAGTGCAAGTGCAAATGACATCTGCTCTGAAACAATCACATCTGCTGTGAAATATGTAAAATAAGCATAAAATGGAATGCAAAGGTGCATAGGTGAATGTGTTAAATCAGAAAGTGATATGCTAAAAGAAAAAAAGTCCAAAATGTGCAATCGCACATAAAAAGTGATGTGTGCAAGGTGATGGCTTCTTCAGTGCCTTCTACTAGGTTGCAGATGTGCAGAGTAATAGCTCTTCAGTGCCTTCTGCTAAGGTGAATGTGTGGCCCCTTACCTCACTGCTGTGAGGTTACAGCATATAAGAAAAGCCTGAGGCCTCGTACACACGACCGATTTTCTCGTCGTAAAAAACACGTCGTTTTTTTCGACGAGATTCTTGTTAAGCTTGTCGATTTTCTCGTCAAGCTTTCTATGCGTACACACTGTCATTTTCCAATTTCCTCGTGGTTCTCTGCGCTCACGTCCAGCACGTACGACGGCACTATAAAGGGGAAGATCTTTTTTCTTGGCGCCACCCCTTGGGCTGCTTTTGCTGATCTCGTGTTACCGCGTGTGAAGTAAAAGTTTGGGAAGAGACGATTCGCGCTTTTCAGTCTTCGTACTTTTCAGATCGTTTTCTGCCGTTCAGTTTGTGCTTGTGGGTTCGTATCTTGACTTTCAGGGCGTCTAGGCAGGTCGTATCTGTTTTACAGTGCTTTATTGCCTGTTCGTTTCTGATTTTCAGTTCGTTATTCATAGGCCTTGCTGTTCTAAAGTGCGTTCTGTTCTGTACGTTCTGATTAGACGACCGTTTCCTAGCCATGTCGCCTGGACGTTCTCGTCGTCGAGTTCGTGCTGTGCGTGCGCTTGGTGTTGGTCTGCTTGTTTTGGACCAAGACCAGTCCATGAATGGTGTGAGGAGGAGTTCATGGACCAAGAATTGGTTGCTCCAGCGGGACCAATTCTGCCACATGCCTCTGCTGCGGGAGATCGTCGAGAATAATCCTGAGGACTACAGGAATTTTCTGAGGATGTCTGACCCCGTTTTTCAGGAACTGTTGGCTTTGGTGTCCCCCTATATTACCAGGAAGGACACCGTTATGCGGGAAGCCATCAGTGCTGAGCAGAGGCTCATCGCCACGTTGCGTTACCTGGCGACAGGGAGAAGTCTTCAGGACTTGAAGTTCACCACAGGCATCTCCCCCCAGGCTCTGGGCCTCATAATCCCAGACACCTGTTCTGCTATTATACAAGTCCTGCAGGAGGACTATATTAGGGTAAGTTTTCTCCCTTAACATCACATTTTATGTATTACATGTATGCTAATGTATTGTATTTCTTTCATCCTTCCCTAATTACCATGATTGTAATATGCTGAGAATGTCCCCTTTGTCCCCATGCATGTTGGAAGCTTTATATTGCCCCTTTTTTATCCTCCCTAAATATTTCCCCTCACTAACTTTTCCAGCAGGGGCGCCTGTTGCTCCAAATGTTGGGGGGTTCCAACCCCAATTTCGGAAATAAACTTCCTCCTTTTTTGCTCTGTTGCCTAATAAACGCCCCCAGTTGTCCCCTCCAATGCAGCCATTTAGTCCCCTCTAATGCAGCCAGTTTCCCCCCAGCCCTGCACTTACCTTCTTGTGGTCAGCGCTATCCTTCTTCTGTCCTTGATGTCTTCTCCTTCCCTTCATGTTGCATCAGCCAATCATGTTACCATTAAACAGACTTGGTGAACATGATTGTCAGAGCAGCCTGTCAGTGTTTACACAAGGAATGCCCCCTCCTTGCGTCCCCGATTTTTCTTTGAGGAAGCCAATTACATCCCTCAGGTTGTAATTTGCAAGACTTTTTTAATACCTGTTTCTGCTCTGCAATTTGAACCCCCTAAATGCCGCAATTATTCATATGTCGGTCGCTTTACAAGAGGCCATCCACCTGAATAGTGTGCGGCATAGACAATACATAGGTTCATGCAACGCATGAACCTATGTATTGTTCTGAGTGATGGGCACAGGAGAGAGGGGACAGTGCTCCAGCGCCCACTCTGGATGCACCGCCACTGCAATGCTATCCTGTGGCCAAACACATCTCCCCCCCCCAAAATAATTTAGTAATGGCCCATCAGAGGGGGTGATGAATATGATAAATGAGCCTTCCATTATACTTTTTTTACACACCTTAATAAACGTATAATTAGATTGATGTTGGTCTCTAATTTTTTGGTCTAGAATTTGCTTGTAATGTATGCCTTTGTTTTTCTAATATTATTTCATCTTGTTTCACTCCACAGCTTCCTTCCACGCCACAGGAATGGCAGACTGTGGCATCGGAGTTTGCCACGCGGTGGGACTTCCCCAACTGCGGTGGTGCCATAGACGGGAAGCACGTCCGCATCGTGCCGCCACCCCGTTCTGGATCCTACTACTACAATTACAAGGGGTTTCATAGCATTGTGCTGATGGCGGTGGTGTCAGCACGGTATGAATTCCTCTATGTTGATGTAGGGAAGAATGGCCGGATGTCCGATGGGGGATCCTTCATCCAGACGGAGTTTGCCCTCCGTCTCCAGAGTGACGACCTTGCATTGCCACCGGATGCAGGGAATATTGAAGGACTCCCCTTTGTTTTCTTGGCTGATGAAGCCTTCGGACTCGGACGGCATCTTATGAGGCCATTTCCACAGAGGACCCTGACCCCAGAGAAGAGTGTGTTCAATTACCGGCTGGCCAGGGCCCGAAGAGTCGTTGAAAATGCCTTCGGCATAATGGCCAGCCGGTTCCGCCTTTTTATGACTTCCATCCACTTGGCGGACTACAAAATAAACTATGTAGTGTTATGCTGCTGTGTGCTACACAATTTTCTTTGCCGCAAATCTAATTCATATATGGCCTCAGTTTTGCCAGAGGCTGGACTTTCCCCTGCAAATCCCCTTCCGGGCCTGGAATCTGCCCGTCTTGGCTTGCCCCCCCAAAATGCCCGTGTGGTTCGGGACAAATACATGGAGTATTTCACGGGTAGGGGGGCAATTCCTATGCCAGCCTATGTCTAAGTATCCCAATAAAAATCTTGTTTAAACCTTTAATTATTTGTTCTTTCCTGTCTCCTAGTTTGTCTTTGTGCATTTGTAGTGGCAAGTGTATTTTACTTTAGTAAATAACAACCAATTTCACTATGTTACCTTACAAAAGAACCAAATAAGCTTAGAGAGTATTATAAAAAGAAGCTACACGTTGTTTGTGGTCAAATTTTTTACTCTCTGCACTTTTTTTTTTGTTTTACTTTGGGGTTGGCCTGGCCACAACCCGGCAAATTTTGGCTTATGAAAATACAAAAATACCACTTGCATTTCTAAAATGACAACATTGGATACCTCTGAGCAATCTGAGACATTCAGTTACACAAACTATGTCTCTATGTGCCCGTCCTAATATGGGGTCCTGCCACCCCTTGCCCAGCCAAAAATTCAATATGCACACATTTTTACTTTTTTGCAAATAGGAAGTTTACAATCCTGATCCCTATTGTCAACATGTGCTATCTGCCATCAGGGGTGATCAATGGACGTGTTTTGGGGGTGCATCCCCTTCCTCAGTTCACCGACTTTTGATACGAGGAAGGGGTTGCACCCACAAAAGACGTACATGGATATCCCCTGATGGCAGATAGCACATGTTCACACACTGTGTGCATATTCAATTTTTGGCTGCTTTGTTACTCAAAAAATTAGTAAAAATATAAAAACAAACATGTAAAAACAAATGTGTTTGGATGGCTTATTGAATTCTCCCCAAAACATCGAGAATGTCTTTAAATGTTTGTTCCATCACATGGATTCTTTGTTTAATTAGGTCCAGTTCCGTGCTACATTCCATCACTTGCTGGATGAGGCGGAGGGCACTGTCAGCAGAGAACGGTGTGCTATCCTTCACAACATTTCCATCCCCTAAAAACCATAAAAAAAATTAATAAAACTCTGCAGGCCTACCTCGCTTACCTTAAGCTGTGGTGTCAGATACTGACCTGTTGTGGTGACCAGATCCACAACGTCATCCACCTCTCCTTCCTGCACTTCTCCTTCCTCCACCTCAACTTCCTGCACATCTTTCGGTTGTGGATCTTTGGGAGTTTGGGGTTGCTTGGAAGTTGTGGGGTGCATGTGCTCCCTGGAGTGTCCTCCTCCCAGTCTTCTCTCCCCTATGAGAATAAAACCAAAGGTCTATTTATCACACTGTAAAAATCTCATTTTTAAAGTTAAAACAGGCTAAATTGTTTGGAAGTGGGGTACAAGTGTGTGTTTGTGCGGAATTTAAAGAAAAATGCATTATTTATGACCCCAAATATGTTTAGTATTCACATTTGGATGTAATTTTTTGGACATGGAGGCACCACAAATAAACTCGGATGCACCTGTGTGGGACACCCAAAAAAGGCGGGTCTGGTGGCCCACACTATAGTGCTCCAAAGTACAGATGTGGAAGCAGCTGCTGAGTGTCCTCTCCTTTACACTGATTAAAGTTTGCATTTCATTCTCCTTACAAACACATCATCTAGACTTAAAAATTATCCACAATACTTGATCAAAAATGGCAGATGTCTAATTACTTTTGGGGGTCTAAAATAAGCCAAAACCGCGGATAGTGGCCGAACGAAGTGTCGGTAACGTAACGAACGATTACTGTGCCCAACCTAGTTCAAAATATTACATTTTGGAAGGGAGTCCAATATGATAAAAAAAAAAAAAATGTGAGTTTCTAAAAAGATTAATAGCAGAAAGGTCGTCATTTTACTTACTTTTAGCGAGCATCCTCTTTATGCTCCTCAACTGGTCTGGCTCCCTCAGTTTGAGGTCTGACCACCTCTTTCTGAGCTGCTCATTTGAGCGTTTCACCCCGAACTTCGCCCTCAGACTCTTCACAACTTTAGTGAGGATTTTGGCCTTCCTTCTATTTGGTTTGCTATACGGCCCATGCTTGGCATCATAATCAGCCTTGACCAAGATGTCCACCATCTCCGCCATCTCCGCCAAAGACATATTCGATGCCTTGAATCTCCTCCTTGATCGTGACGTGTCCTCGGTCTCCGGGCTTGTCTCCTCGCTAGTTGCGGAATTATCAGACACCTGCTGTAACTCCGCCATATCTGTCTGCGCGCCGAAAGAGAAGGGGCGGGGAAAAGATGTTAGTTAGAACGTCATGGGCGGGCGACGTGTGCGGAGCGACGTGTTCGAATTTGGACGCATGCGTGGTGTGTATATAGCAAACACACATGTGACTATAGTACGTTCAGTGTGCGGAGAGAGGAGTTCAAGTGACGGACGTGCGAACGAAGGTATGTGATTTTGTGAGACTTGTAAAAATTGTTGGCCTATACTGTCTTGAGATTGGTGGAGGATATATATGGTGACTAGGATGTGAAGGAGGTTAGACTGTTTGCCTCACATTATTTAAATATAATTTATTTTACTTGCAGATACAATATGAATGTCTTTATTAGCGACAAAGAGTTCCTGGCGGAATTTATTGACCGGGTAAGGGAGCTGCCGGCTCTGTGGGAGACCAAAAACCCCATCCATAAAAAAAAAAGGGGTGAGAAAAGCAGCGCTGGAGAAGCTGCTCCCATTTGTGCATACCAAGGTGCCCACAGCCACAGCAAAACAAGTGGACACTAAAATTGGGAGCTTGAGAGGTACCTACAGGACTGAACGCTCTAAGGTGCTGGCTTCTCAGAGGTCAGGAGCAGCAGCAGATGATGTTTATGTCCCGGTTTTGTGGTACTACAGCAGGATGTCCTTCCTGGATGACCACATTGAGCCAAGGCCATCACTCTCCACTCTTCCCCCCAGACTTCCCTGCAGCCAACCTGAGCCTTCTCTGGAGCAAGAGGAGGCAGCCATCCTGGATGATCCTGATTTGTCCATCTGGAGCCAGGTATAGTATTAACTGAAAATGTAGTGGGATAAAATTAATGTTTCCCAAATATGTCAGGATGAGAAACATACATTATTTTGTATTCCACAAGTGAAATCATGATCTGTAGACATTATTCTGCACTTAATTGTGTGGTAAATAGTCAAGCTGATGTAGTGGTAAATTTAAAGCAAGGATTTATGCATTTACATTCTAATTGCTTCCATCAGGATTACAAAGTTTGATGCAAAGATTAAACCAACATATTAAACTATGTTTCTTTTTCATACACAGGATGAAATCAGCCAGGAGGAGGGTCTGGAAACTGTCAGGCAGGAGGAGGAAGGGCCCAGTGGCAGCCAGGAGGTGGCAGGGCCCAGTGGCAGCCAGGAGGTGGCAGGGCCCAGTGGCAGCCAGGAGGTGGCAGGGCCCAGTGGCAGCCAGGAGGTGGCAGGGCCCAGTGGCAGACAGGAGGTGGCAGGGCAAAGGAGAAGCACCAGATCCCAGGTGCCTCCCATCAGGCTTCACAAAAGAGGCAGGAGGGACAGGACCACCAGTGAGGCAGCAATGGCCCTTATTAAAGAGGCCCATGCCACCCTCAAGGAGCCCACATCCCCTGAAGAGGCCATTGCCGGCCTAGTGGAGGCTAAGTTCAAGGTGATGAGCATGGAGCAACGCCTCCTATGCGAACCCCTGCTCATCACCTTGCTCAACAAGGGGGTGATGGAGCAAATTACCCCCAATACCGCCATATGTGAGGTGGCCCAACTGACCCAACCTCAACCTCCACCTCCACCTTCCTCTTCTGCCCCACCCCCTTCTGCTACACCTCCACCTTCTGCCCCACCCCCTTCTGCTACACCTCCACCTTCTGCCCCACCCCCTTCTGCTACACCTCCACCTTCTGCCCCACCCACTTCTGCTACACCTCCACCTTCTGCCCCACCCTCTTCTGCTACACCTCCACCTTCTGCCCCACCCCCTTCTGCTACACCTCCACCTCCTCCTCCTGACAGGAGTACCCCTCCAGTGGGCCAGCCTCCAGCTAAACGAAGAAGGAAGGCTGCAGGAAAGGCTGCAGGAAAGGCTTCAGGAAAGGCTTCAGGAAAGGCTGCAGGGAAGGTTGCCAGGAAGAAGAGGAAGTGATGGCCTTGCTTCATTGTGGTCGCACTGGTCGGACAGAAGGCAGCCTGTTGTAGTACCACACACTTGGGACATATATTTCACCTGCTGCTGTTCCTGACCTCTGGGAGGCCAGCATCAGATTGTGTTCTGAAATGTGGGCCTTCTCAAGCTCCCAATTTTAGTGTCCACACAGGGTTGCTGTGTGCTCTGGGGTCCCTGGGATGCACAAATGGCAGCAGCTTCTCCAGCGCTGCCTTCTCTTTATTTAATTTATAAACATGAATAAATGTGTTTTTTGTTTAAGTTCATACTTGACTATGTGTATTTTTAAATAAAAAAAAACAAGCTTTGGAGTAAGCAGATACATTTGACTGACAATAAAAGGCACAGATATCACCCCCCCAAAAGAATAACTAAATCTGATTAGCTCAAAAACATGGTGTTAAATTTTAAAAATATAGATTAGAAAATTAAATGGGAGATCGCTATCAAAACATTGAGAAATTATAATTAACATCATTTTGAAAAATCTAACCATTTAAATTATTCCTAAAAACTTGCACGATATAATACACATAAATCTTATAAAGAGCAGCATGAAAAAGGTTAAAAATAAGGCAGAACTCTGTGTGAATATCAGCAGCAAAAGAAGGTCTCTCGTTTTGATTAATGTAACATTCTAACGAAGAATTCAATGCAGAACATTTAAACGATGAAATATTTATGAGCGTGACGAATGTGCTCTCTCCATTATGAAGGCTTGTTTTACCAGAAGATGCGCTCCCGTCTCATAGTTGCTTGTGAGCATGCGCGCTTTTGGAAGAGTCGTAAAAGCATACACACGAACCATTTTCTCGTCACAAAACAGGCCGACGAGAAACACGACGAGGAAATCTGGAATCCTGACGAGAAAATAGAGAGCAGGTTCTCGTCAAGTTTCTCGTCGTAAAACCATACACACGAACGTTTTTCTAGACAAAAAAACTCTTGCGGCACTTTTCTTGACTGTTTACGACGAGAAAATCGGTCGTGTACGAGGCCTGAGAGTATCCAGCATAATCCAGCCTGTCTGGATGGTGCCTTAGGTAATCCCTGGATATGGTCCCTGGTTGTGGGGAGCGGCTGTTACATCCGTGGTGTAAGGGGTCTCCGGATGGCGTGCATATATAATAGCAGGGAAGGTAAAAGGAATCCCAGGATAGTGTAGTATGTTTTAACTACAATTGTGTTTATGGCATAAAAAGTATACAAGGTACTCACATTCAAACAGTAAACAAAACGTGTATCCACGAGCGCCGAGCTCGCCTGCGTCACTTCCGGGTGCCTCAACCAAATCCAGTGACACGGGCGGGGCAGAGTCCTGCTGTCTGTGTCAATGTACGCAGCAGCAGGACTCAGGAGCGCGCCCGCATGGGTGCCCCATGGAAAGAAGCTCTCCGTGGGGGCACTCAATGCGGAAGAGGTGCTAGGAGCGCCGCCGGGGGACGCCAGAAGAGGAGGATCGGGGCCGCTCTGTGCAAAATCCTTGCACAGGGGAGGTAAGTATAATATGTTTGTTAATCCTTTAAAATAACGAACCTTTACAATCACTTTAATATAATTTTGTAAGATTATGAAAACAAAATATATGCTAAATGATAAATGGATAACTTACAATAAAATTCTTTCCTTCTTTAAAGTGGTTGTATACCCAAAATAATGACATGCACCTACAGGTAAGCCTACATTAAGGCTTACCTGTAGGTGCTTGCAATATCTCCGAGACCTACACGGTCTCGCAGATATTTGCAAAAAAGTCTGTACCGATATCTACGGCGCATGCGCGCCGTAGATAACGGCGCAGGCGCACTAAGCGCGGCGGCTCTTGAATGGCAGCCCGCCGGACACTGCCGGATTTCGCACATGCACGGGGATCGTGCCGTTCCTCGCGCATGCGCGGGAGTGACGTCATCGCCGCTCCGGCCAATCACAGCACCGGAGCGGCGATACCCGGAATTCACTCCGGGTATCATGGCGGCGACGGAGGACATGTCCGAGGACCACTGCGTGGGCTTCGATCTAAGGTAAGTGATTGATAATGAGCTAGTATGCTAGTCATACTAGCTCATTATGCCTTCGCCTTGCAGGTCGAAAAAAAAAAAAAAAGTTTTGTGGTATACAACCGCTTTAATCATTTAGCATTACACTGAAGTTATAGCACATACGCTATTGTTTGCCTAATGTGTGCAGTGTTACTTTATGTGCATAACATAACATGGGTTTCATGTATGTTTCTGTATCTTGATTGTGTAACAAAGGACACAGTAATGAAGTAGGTCTGCAGATCCAAGTGAGAACATGCTACCCGATACACCTGAAAGTGTCAGAAATCAGCATTGCCCAGAGCTATGCAAAAGAGCAAAGTCTTAACACTGCCAGAAAGGTGAAAAATTATCTGCCTTTTTACATGATGATGTGGTTTATATTTTTTATGATGACAAGGTTGGTTTAATAAGGTTAAGGGTTCGATGTTAAGGCATACAGTATTTTAATGGCTACATCATGTAAATGGCTAAAAATAATTGTGTATCTAAACACAAAAATAAAACATTTATTTGTGACAGCTTATCCTCTACTGCATCTGTTTTGTATATTGCTTTGCCTCTGCAAGCTTTCTTTTCCTTTTTCTGTACCTGGTGATCTGCCAATGAAATGTATTTTCTTCCACTGGCTGTTTTAAGATGACAACACTACCTTGTGTGTCTATATAGGAGCAAAGTTGTCACCCTTGTATATGCACTCCTGCAAGGACAATAAGCTAACATACTGGTGCACAAGTGTGTTTGCACATCCAACCTGTCTTTTAAAAAAAAATAAAGTATAGCGCAACCCACCCCAGACTTTACCTGCTTTTCTTAGTTTGGCTCCTCCGCAGGAAAGACTGAGGCACACCGCACTACATGCCCGTGCCCTCCTGGATGGGGAGGTTGAGCGGTGTTAGTTTTCTCGGGCCTGCCTGAGGCGGGTGTTAGAATCCTCCCGAGATGACCTCGCTTCTGACTTGGCCAGAGACAAGTCCTTAATTCTCCCCAGTAAAGTAACTGTCCACACCAACTGAAAGTCCAACTTCTGTATTTATTTCACATGGATAATAAATAGTCCCTTTAAGAGCAGACAGGTTGAGACGAGACACAGGTCAGATAAGGTGGGAGGAAGGTCCAAGCACAAACTTAATCTTGGTTCTCTTACTGTTCTGATATGCACGAACAGGTTTGGCGTACGATCTTTGTCACAGACCTAATGAATATGAAAGTCACTGCCACTGACTTGTTGTTGAGGATGGTCACTGCCACTGACCGGGTGAATAGGGCCTTGCCCTATTTGGTCATGGCCACTGACCTGGTGTGCGTAGAGTCACTGCCACTATGACCTACAGAACATGCACTGCCTTCTTGGAGAACTTGGCCCATGTCAAAGAGAAAAACGTCCCTCCGGAGAGTTACCAGAGGCCCTTACTATCACCACGACTCTGCGCTGGGTCTTCAGAAAGGGTCACCTCCCTGGCCTCCTCGATCCAAGATACAGGTCCCCTCGCAAGACGGCACCCTGGGAGCTCTCGATCCTTAGTGGACCCCAGCCGAAGGTTGCTGAGCCCCGGGCCTCTTATTTAGTACCTAACCCCAGACTGAAGGTGTCTGGGATGGAACAGCAACTCCGCCTCCGGGCCTATGGCACCCGGAGGCGACACACACATGCACCCAGGCCAAAGATGCCTGGGAGCAGAACCACGACGACGACCCAGGCCTCCGGGCCTAGGGCACCCGGAGGTGACACACACACCGCCCAGGCTGAAGGTGCCTGGGCGTGACCCCACTGGAAGATGGCCGCCCCTTTTTATACCCTCCCCCGACAGGCAGAGCAGGTTCCCCGTCCCGCCGCACTGCTGTCAAGAGGGGATAAGAAAGGGCACAACCATGTAACGTGGTTCAACCCGGGCCCATGGCAACAGCGCCACCTATAGGCCCCAGGGAACTGTACATCAATACTATCTCCCAGGGACAGAAATGGTCCATGAACCCTAACAATTGGTGTATCTGAGCCTTTTTACCCCTCAGATACTTCCCTTAAATATAGCACCCCACTACATAAGCATGAGAGGTGCATATACAAGAAACTACAACTGGGAGCTTCAGAGCCATGTATGGAGCATGCAATTTAAAGCTTTATTTATTTTACAAATCAGGAGTTTAGGTTAAGGGTTCAGGTAGGGATAGGGTTAGTTGTTAAGGGGTGCATTAAGTTTAGGCACACTTTACAGCAGAGTGACAATTAGAATTTTTTCATAGTATTGAAAACTCTGCACTCAGAATTGCCAATACGATAAAACGTTCCAGTGCAGCTGGGGTTTACCAGAAGCAGGGTTGCTGTGGGAACTTAAAAGTGTTTTAATAAGGACTAATGGCTTGAGTCTTGTATCTTTAAATCTGTATTGCATTTCATAGAATGATCATTTAAATCTTAAGGGGTAAGGAAAATGTGTGCATGTATACAAAATGCGTGTATAGAAAAATGTGTGTGTATATACAGTGGGTACGGAAAGTATTCAGCCCCTCTTAAATTTTCAATCTTTGTTATATTGCAGTCATTTGCTAAAATCATTTAAGTTATTTTTTTTTCCTCATTAATGTACACACAGCACCCCATATTGACAGAAAAACACAGAATTGTTGACATTTTTGCAGCGTTATTAAAAAAGAAAAACTGAAATATCACATGGTCCTAAGTATTCAGACCCTTTCCTCAGTATTTAGTATTTGCATCCTTTTGATCTAATACAGCTGAGAGTCTTTTTGGGAAAGATGCAATAAGTTTTTCACACCTGGATTTGGGGATCCTCTGCCATTCCTCCTTGCAGATCCTCTCCAGTTCTGTCAGGTTGGATGGTAAACGTTGGTGGACAGTAGGGATGAGCTTCGTGTTCGAGTCGAACATACTTTCGACTCGAACATCGGCTGTTCGATCGTTCGACGAAGATCGAACGATTTGGGCCATTCGCGCCAAATTCGAGTGACGCGAACGGCCCACAATGCACTACGCCATCGCAGTGTCATCCAGGCGCTGTGATTGGCCAATCATGCACTGTGACCCCGCATGCTTGGCCAATCACAGCGCCGGCAGCGAGGAGAGCAATGATTGGCCACAGGCAGGATGGGGGTTTAGTACACGCCCCACACTATAAAAGGCCGCCAGCGCGGCGGCCTTGTGTAGTGTGTTCCGGAGCAGGGAAAGAGAAGCATAGGCAGGGACAGTGTCATTTTTTTTCCTTTACTAATCCTGGATTCCTTGTGTTTAGGGACAAATAAGGATAGGTAGGGAGAGTGTCAGTGTGTTATTCTGTGCTAAACCTTGTTTGTAGGGACAGAGAGGTACAGTGAGGGAAAGTGTCAGTGTGCTATTCTGTTCTAAACCAATCTTGCTGAACCATATTTGAAATCCTTGAGTTTAGGGACAGAGAGGTACAGTGAGGGAAAGTGTCAGTGTGCTATTCTGTGCTAAATCTTGTTTGTAGGGACAGAGTAGGACAGTGAGTGAAACTGACAGTGTGCTATTCTGTTCTAAACCAATCTTGCTGAACCATATTTGAAATCCTTGAGTTTAGCGACAGAGAGGTACAGTGAGGGAAAGTGTCAGTGTGCTATTCTGTGCTAAATCTTGTTTGTAGGGACAGAGTAGGACAGTGAGTGAAACTGACAGTGTGCTATTCTGTTCTAAACCAATCTTGCTGAACCATATTTGAAATCCTTGAGTTTAGTGACAGAGAGGTACAGTGAGGGAAAGTGTCAGTGTGCTATTCTGTGCTAAATCTTGTTTGTAGGGACAGAGTAGGACAGTGAGTGAAACTGACAGTGTGCTATTCTGTTCTAAACCAATCTTGCTGAACCATATTTGAAATCCTTGAGTTTAGGGACAGAGAGGTACAGTGAGGGAAAGTGTCAGTGTGCTATTCTGTGCTAAATCTTGTTTGTAGGGACAGAGTAGGACAGTGAGTGAAACTGACAGTGTGCTATTCTGTTCTAAACCAATCTTGCTGAACCATATTTGAAATCCTTGAGTTTAGGGACAGAGAAGGACACTCGTGGAAACTATCAGTGTGCTATTCTGTGCTAAATCTTGTTTGTAGGGACAGAGTAGGACAGTGAGTGAAACTGACAGTGTGCTATTCTGTTCTAAACCAATCTTGCTGAACCATATTTGAAATCCTTGAGTTTAGGGACAGAGAGGTACAGTGAGGGAAAGTGTCAGTGTGATATTCTGTGCTAAATCTTGTTTGTAGGGACAGAGTAGGACAGTGAGTGAAACTGACAGTGTGATATTCTGTTCTAAACCAATCTTGCTGAACCATATTTGAAATCCTTGAGTTTAGGGACAGAGAAGGACACTCGTGGAAACTATCAGTGTGCTATTCTGTGCTAAATCTTGTTTGTAGGGACAGAGTAGGACAGTGAGTGAAACTGACAGTGTGCTATTCTGTTCTAAACCAATCTTGCTGAACCATATTTGAAATCCTTGAGTTTAGGGACAGAGAGGTACAGTGAGGGAAAGTGTCAGTGTGCTATTCTGTGCTAAATCTTGTTTGTAGGGACAGAGTAGAACAGTGAGTGAAACTGAGAGTGTGCTATTCTGTTCTAAACCAATCTTGCTGAACCATATTTGAAATCCTTGAGTTTAGGGACAGAGAAGGACACTCGTGGAAACTATCAGTGTGCTATTCTGTGCTAAATCTTGTTTGTAGGGACAGAGTAGGACAGTGAGTGAAACTGACAGTGTGCTATTCTGTTCTAAACCAATCTTGCTGAAGCATATTGCAAATCCTTGTGTTTAGGGACAGAGAAGGATAGGCAGGGGACAGTGTCAGTGTCATTGTTGCTAAGCCTCCTGCACAGTATACACCTGAAGGTAGCCCTTATTGCTGTTTTTCCCATCTCCCTGCAGGCCATCCATTAAAATGTCTGGAAGGCAAACAAGGAGAGGCAGACAGTCAGGAGGCAAAAAAAGAGGGCAAGCAGGCTCTGTGTCTGGGGGCAACAGTGCTGGTCGTGGACCCGGTGCATTGTCATCAGCACATGGCCATGGGACACGCTTGTCCTTCTTTTCGGCAGCTGGACATGTTGAGCCACATCATGCCGAAGACTTGGTAGAGTGGATGACCAAGCCCACCTCATCCTCCTCATCCTCTCTCACCCAGGCTCAGGGTACTGGCAAAGCAGCTGCCAAAGCGTCCTCTTCTCTGGTATCATTATCTTCATTAGTCAATCCTTCCCTAGACCCACCATGTCCTCCTCCTGAGGAGTCCCCCGAACTGTTTGAGCACAGTGTTGGGTACATGCTCCAGGAGGATGCCCAGCGTTTCGAAGGATCTGATGATGATACCCAGATAGAGGAAGGCAGTAGCGTGAGAGCAGAGCGAGGGGATGCTCAAGAAGGACACCAATCTGGCAGTCATGCTCCAGCAGCTGCAGCATACTGCCAGATTGGCTCCAGTGATGAGGAGGTAGGGGATGATGAGGTCACTGACTCCACGTGGGTGCCTAATAGGAGAGAGGAGGAGGAGGAGGATGAGGAGGAGGCACATCTCCAACGTGGCAGGATGCCCTTGGGTGGCCAGCGTATGGGCAGCACACCGACGGAATCACACTGCAGAGCTCCGCCTGTGCAGGGCGCTGCCTCTGCCCGTCATTCAAAAAGTTCTTTGGTGTGGGCCTTTTTTGAGGCGAGTGCATCAGATCGCACAGCTGCTGTTTGCAACATATGTCTCAAGCGTATATCGCGTGGCCAAAACATCAGCCGCTTGGGCACCACATGCTTGATCAGACATATGTTGACCTGCCATGCAGCTCGTTGGCAAGCCTACCTTAAAGACCCACACCAAAGAACAAAGCTGACCTCTTCTTGCACCGCATCAGCTGGGATCTCCAACCCCACTATACCTTCAGTCCTCTCTGAAACCTGCTCTGAGAGGAATGAAGGTGTAGAATTAGGTGTGCCACAGCCAAGTACTTGCGGGCACTCTGCTAGCAGTACACCGACGTCCGATTCTAGCAGGCAAATTTCCCTGCCCCAGCTGCTGGACCGTCGAAAGAAGTTCACTCCCAGCCATCCACATGCCCAGCGGTTGAATGCTAGCTTGGCTAAATTGCTAGCGCTTCAACTGCTGCCTTTTCAGTTGGTAGACTCGGCCCCCTTCCGTGAGTTTGTGCAATGTGCGGTTCCTCAGTGGCAGGTTCCCAAACGCCACTTTTTCTCACGGAAGGCGATTCCGGCTCTCTACAGGCATGTGGAAGGCAATGTCTTGGCCTCGCTGGACAGGGCGGTCAGCGGTAAGGTGCATATTACCGCTGACTCATGGTCCAGCAGGCATGGACAGGGACGTTACCTTTCTTTCACGGCCCATTGGGTCACTCTTTTGGCAGCTGGGAAGGATGCAGGACAAGGTGCAGTAGTGTTGGAGGTTGTTCCACCGCCACGCCTCCAAAATGCTACTACTGGTTGTGACACACCTCTTTCCTCCACCCCCTCCTCTTCTTCTTCCTCCATGGCCTCTTCCTGTGGTTTGTCCTCGGAACCAGCGGTGCTCCGTAGGCGTTCAAGGGGCTACGCAAGTACGCAGGCAAAAAGATGCCATGCCGTGCTTGCGCTGGTGTGTTTGGGGGACAGGAGCCACACTGGGGCAGAGGTCCTCTCTGCTCTGCAGGGGCAGGCTGAGAGGTGGTTGACGCCACGCCAGCTTATGCCAGGAATGGTGGTTTGCGACAATGGCACCAACCTCCTCTCCGCCCTCCGACAGGGACAACTGACCCATGTGCCCTGTATGGCTCACGTCCTTAACCTGGTGGTGCAGCGGTTCTTGGGCAGGTACCCGGGCTTACAGGATGTCCTGAGGCAGGCCAGAAAAGTCTGTGTTCATTTCCGCAGATCTTATAATGCCAGTGCTCGCCTGGCTGAGCTGCAAAAGGAGTTGAACCTGCCCAAGAACCGCCTTATATGTGACATGCCCACCAGGTGGAACTCAACGTTGGCCATGCTGCAGCGGCTGCACACGCAGCAGAGGGCCATCAATGAGTACCTGTGCGACTACGGCACCAGGACAGGGTCAGGGGAGCTCGGGTTTTTTTCACCACGCCAGTGGGGCATGATCAGGGATGCATGCACTGTCCTGGCACCATTTGAGGAGGCCACGAGGATGGTGAGCAGTGACAGTGCATGCATCAGTGACACTGTACCTCTTGTCCACCTGTTGGAGCACACGCTGCGTGGAATAATGGACAGGGCACTTGAGGCAGAACAGAGGCAGGAAGAGGAGGACTTCCTTGCCTCTCAAGGCCCCCTTTACCCAGACAGTGTTCCTTCTGTCCCACCCATCGCACAGGAAGAGGAGGAGGAGGAGGAAGAGGATTGTGTCAGCATGGAGGTGGAGGCTGGCACTCAGCATCATCAGCAGCAGTCTTTTAGGGATGATTTACAGTCCCAAGAAACCAGTGGACTTGTACGTGACTGGGAGGAGGTGGCTGCAGCTCATGTCGTCCTTAGTGACCCAGAGGACTCCGGACTGAATGCCTCAGCTAACCTACGCTGCATGGCCTCCCTGATCCTGCAAAGTCTGCGGAAGGATCCTCGTATTCTTCGGATCAAGGAGAGGGACCATTACTGGCTGGCCACTCTCCTTGATCCACGGTACAAGGGTAAGGTTGCGGACCTTATCTTACCGTCACAGAGGGAGCAGAGGATGAGACAACTCCGGGAGGCCTTGCAGAAAGGTCTGTGCAACGCGTTCCCAGAGACTGGGAGGTTACAAACTCCTGGTCCTGGACAACGAGTTGCTGAGGCTTCGGGCGGTCAAAGAAGGAGCGGTGGGGAAGGTGGCCGTCTGACCGATGCGCTCAGACAATTCTTTAGTCCGCAGCCCCAAAGTATGATCGTTTCCAGCAACCATCGCCAGCGTCTGATATACATGGTGCAGGAATACCTAGGGGCAAGGTCAGACTTGGACACCTTCCCCACCGAAAATCCTCTGGCTTACTGGGTCTTGAGGATGGATCACTGGCCAGAGCTTGCACAGTATGCAATTGAGCTACTGGCCTGTCCTGCATCCAGCGTTCTTTCAGAACGCACATTCAGTGCTGCTGGAGGATTTGTCACGGATCACAGGGTGCGCCTGTCCACCGACTCGGTTGATCGACTGACTTTCATCAAGATGAACCAGTCTTGGATCACCACCAGCTACCACACACCTGATGCTGATATAACAGACTAATTGATTTTAAAATGTCACATCCCTTCAAGACTGATGCTGATGCTGAGTTCCTGTGCTGTTATGTTGACTAGCTATCCTCCTCCTCCTCCTCAATGATCCGATTAATGATGATAGCTTGGAAGATCATTTTGGTTTATGGGTGCCGCCACCAGTGGCTAAGGCCCAATTTTTCAGCCCCTGTTTAACAGGGGCGTGTAATTACAATTTTTGATGCAATACTTTGCAACAGGCCTCATTGCTGTGCTCCAAGTACAGTATCTGTGAGGGGTTGCAGTGTTGTGCCACCAGTGCCTAAGGCCCAATTTTTCAGCCCCTGTTCAACAGGGGCATGCAATTATAATTATTGATCTAATAATTCACAGCAGGGCCCATTGCTGCGCCCACCAAGAGTAACTGTCAGGCCTTACAGTGTTGTGTCAACACCACCACCACCACCACCACCACCAAAGGCCCAATTTTTCAGCCCCTGTTCAACAGGGGCATGCAATTATAATTATTGATCTAATAATTCACAGCAGGGCCCATTGCTGCGCCCACCAAGAGTAACTGTCAGGCCTTACAGTGTTGTGTCAACACCACCACCACCACCACCACCAAAGGCCCAATTTTTCAGCCCCTGTTCAACAGGGGCATGCAATTATAATTATTGATCTAATAATTCACAGCAGGGCCCATTGCTGCGCCCACCAAGAGTAACTGTCAGGCCTTACAGTGTTGTGGCACCAGCACCACCATCAAAGGCCCAATTTTTACTACCACTGTTCAACAATTATATGTTATTACAATTCCTGATATAATAGTTGACAGCAGGGCGTTCCAGCACCCACCAAGAGTAACTGTGAGTGCTTACAGTGTTGTGCCAACACCAACACCTAAGGGGCCAATTTCTGCAGAGTATATACGGCAGGTCCCTACTTTCAAACATCCAACTTACAAACGACTACTACTTGCAAACGGAAGAAGACAACAGGAAGTGAGAGGAAATCTACCCCTTGGAAGGAAAATTCTCTCCTGTAAGAATTAATATGGGAGAAAGGTGTCTCCTCTCTACTGATGCTTTATCACCAATCCTTGTTTCAATAAAAACACCACATTTCAAAAACAGTTGTCATTGGGACGCAAAGTGAGGTGAAATGTTCTGAACAGGGGCACAGACAGCAAAAAAAATGTTACAGGGGTGATAACCCTTCCCTATGTTTTCCAAAAAGCTTAAAAATAGGTATTTGGCCTAGAGCTACACTTAAACAATGTAGCTGTTCAAAATTACAAACAGATTCTACATAAGAACAAACCTACAGTCCCTGTCTTGTATGCACCGCCTGTATACGGCTGTTCAGAGTATATAGGGCCTTTTTTATTTTGTGTGCGGGGTTCCCCTTAATATCCATACAAGACCCAAAGGGGCTGGTAATGGGCTGGGGTAGGGGGGGGGGGGGGGTTGATGGGGTAGCTATGCCATTTTTCTTAAAGATTTTCATCCATATTACCGGGACCAGACATTACATTAAAGCCGCAAGCAGTTTTAAATGGCTTTTTTTCCTTTAGAAATGTTATTTTGTGCAGGGACAGTTCTAAACACGGGAAACACGTGGCACTTCACAGGCATACTTTAGACACCCCCCAGGTACAATATTTAAAGGAATATTTGACTTTTTTTTTTCACTTTTTGCATCATTAAAATGACTGCTCCCGGAAAACGTCCGTTTTTAACACTTCTTTTTGCATTGATACATGTCCCCTGGTGCAGAACCCGGGTTCCCAAACTCTGTTTAGGACAATAACATGGATAATAGTCGTTATAATTAGCACTTTAGAATCCGAACATTCGCATCCATTGTATTTAATAGGGTTCTAATGTTCGTGCGAACTTTCGGTCCGTTCGCGGGTTCTGGTGCGAACCGAACCCGGGGGTGTTCGGCTCATCACTAGTGGACAGCCATATTTAGGTCTCTCCAGAGATGCTCAATTGGGTTTAAGTCAGGGCTCTGGCTGGGCCATTCAAGAACAGTCACGGAGTTGTTGTGAAGCCACTCCTTTGTTATTTTAGCTGTGTGCTTAGGGTCATTGTCTTGTTGGAAGGTAAACCTTTGGCCCAGTCTGAAGTCCTGAGCACTCTGGAGAAGGTTTTCATCCAGGATATCCCTGTACTTGGCCGCATTAATCTTTCCCTCGATTGCAATCAATCCTGTCCCTGCAGCTGAAAAACACCCCCACAGCATGATGCTGCCACCAACATGCTTCACTGTTGGGACTGTATTGGACAGTTGATGAGCAGTGCCTGGTTTTCTCCACACATACCGCTTAGAATTAAGGCCAAAAAGTTCTATCTTGGTCTCATCAGACCAGAGAATCTTATTTCTCACCATCTTGAAGTCCTTCAGGTGTTTTTTTAGCAAACTCCATGTGGGTTTTCATGTGTCTTGCACTGAGGAGAGGCTTCCGTTGGGCCACTCTGCCATAAAGCCCCGACTGGTGGAGGGCTGGTGGAGGGCTGCAGTGATGGTTGACTTTCTACAACTTTCTCCCATCTCCCGACTGCATCTCTGGAGCTCAGCCACAGTGATCTTTGGGTTCTTCTTTACCTCTCTCACCAAGGCTCTTCTCCCCCGATAGCTCAGTTTGGCCAGACGGCCAGCTCTAGGAAGGGTTCTGGTCTTCCCAAACGTATTCCATTTAAGGATTATGGAGGCCACTGTGCTCTTAGGAACCTTAAGTGCAGCAGAATTTTTTGTAACCATGGCCAGATCTGTGCCCTGCCACAATTCTGTCTCTGAGCTCTTCAGGCAGTTCCTTTGACCTCATGATTCTCATTTGCTCTGACATGCACTGTGAGCTGTAAGGTCTTATATAGACAGGTTTGTGGCTTTCCTAATCAAGTTCAATCAGTATAATCAAACACAGCTGGACTCAAATGAAGGTGTAGAACCATCTCAAGGATGATCAGAAGAAATGGACAGCACCTGAGTTAAATATATGAGTGTCACAGCAAAAGGTCTGAATACTTAGGACCATGTGATATTTCAGTTTTTCTTTTTTAATAAATCTGCAAAAATGTCAACAATTCTGTGTTTTTCTGTCAATATGGGGTGCTGTGTGTACATTAATGAGGAAAAAAATTAACTTAAATGATTCTAGCAAATGGCTGCAATATAACAAAGAGTGAAAAATGTATGGGGGTCTGAATACTTTCCGTACCCACTGTATACTTTATGTAAATATTGTAGCAACAAAGCATAGCAACCAAATCTGTTACAGCTGCAACCTGCAAATAAGACTACAATGATTTTTACTATTCTAAACAAAGTACCATCACAATTTAAGTCTATCTCCACCCAACAATTTTTTCTGGATATAATGGGAAAAGTTAAGAAAAACATTTTTTTTAAAGTGAGAATAAAGTCTCGTTTTTTTTTTTTTTTAAATCAAAATAACAAACATTTCATACTTACCACCTATGTGCAGTGGTTTTGCACAGAGCATCCAAGATCCTCCTCTGCTCGGGTCACTCTTCGGCACTCCTGGCCCCTCCAGCTCCAGCTTGCTATGGGGGCACCCGAGCCGAGCCACAGCTCTGTGTGTCCATTAAGACATGGAGCCAAGGCCTGGTTGACAGCAGTGGGAGCCAATGGCGCTTCGTTGCTGTCTCAGCCAATGAGGAGGGAGAGTCCCAGACAGCCGAGTCTCTCATGCCACATTGCTGGGCCGAGATGGGGCTCAGGTAAGTATGAGGGGGGCTGCTGCACACAGAGGGATTTCTATCCTAATGCATAGAATGCATTAAGATAAAAAAAATAAACTTCTGCCTTTACAACCACTTTAACATTATCTCTGTCCCAATTGAGGATGTTTTCATGTTAGATTTAAATGCTTTTTGTGAGACCATATAGAATATCCCACTTATTTTCCTAATAAGGCCATTAATACTTGGTGGTGCTGCTCCATATTGAGGCGTAGAGCCCCACTGGCACTCAGGATAGTAGGGATGCTAACAAAATAAAAACTCATCTAGTGCGCAATGAACATTTCAAACGTGTCAAAGGGCACAACCAGAGGAGTAGCATTGACTGAAGCTTTTACACGTATACATCCATACTAGGGTTGACTATGGTGGGCAGCAGTTTTATGTTTAAATGTTTACTTCCTTTCCTGTTTCATCTGACATAATTTACCTGCAAAGGAAGTGAGGGGGAAATCTCCCTCACTTAGGGGACATAGACAGCAAACAATGCATTTACTTCCCTGAAATCAGTTTTGCTTAGTTCTAAGTAATATTGTGCAATCCTCTAAATTGTCTCAGACACAGAAGCAAATGATGAAAAGTAGTATTCTGTGGTAAATGTATCTTCTGAAGTATAATAAAGATTCAAGTAAGGCATTCAGTGATTGATTTACCATAGGTTCCAAAGAAACTGTAACTGTATCATTTCAGTTAGATTTAAAAAAATCCAAACTATATACCTTCTAAACTATTGAGGTCAAGGGTTGATTTACTAAAACTGGAGCGTGCTAAATCTGGTGCAGCTCCGCATAGAAACCAATCAGCTTCCAAGTTTTTTGTCAAAGCTTAATTAAACAAGCTGAAATTTGAAGCTGATTGGCTACAATGCACAGCTGGACCAGATTTTTCAGTCTATAGTTTTAGTAAATGAACAGTAAGAACCGCTAAATTAGATAATCTATCATATAAATATTTCTAATTAGGGCATGGTTACTTAAACATCTAGTGTGGAAACCTAAACTAAACTAACTGCCAGACAGTTGGCAACTTAAGATGCCTGACTGTAATTTTTGTCTACCAAAGGTGAACTCTGACGTTCCTGTGTAAGTACAGATATTCAATATTTAAATCAGTATTTGCATACTTTTAGGCCTGCCCCCTTCACCTCACATGTGGCAGTGTGCAGGTCTGGTGAAAGGTCTTTAAGGGATCCGGTGCTGCATTGTGGGGTGGGGTGTGTGCTTATCTTCTTTACATCCCAGAAGCGGGGATATTTCAGGGGCTAAAGCAGTGTTATTAGGAGGATGACTGCAAACATTGCTGACACCTTATTGTGCTTGCTATTCAACTGCTATCTTAGTGTGGTGCAGTTTTCCCTGCCGTACCATTATACTTTAAAACTTTGTAGGTTTTTGGTGCTTGTGTACTAAAAATATGTAGCTCTACCTAAAACATGGAGTACACCTAAATATACCAAATATATTATGATGTATTGCAGTAAAGCATGAGCAATTCTATGACATCACAATTCTAGGTTTTTGCTAATTTTAAGAAAGAAAAATAATATAACACATTGTGGTTGATTTACTAAAACTGGAGAGTGCAAAATCTGGTGCAGCTGTGCATGGTAGACAATCAGCTTCTATCTTCAGCTTGTTCAACTAAGCTTTGAGAAAAAAAAAAATGGAAGCTGATTGGTTTCTATGCAGAGCTGTAGCAGATTTTGCACTCTCCAGTTTTAGTAAAGCAACCCCATTGTGCTTTATGTTGATTGACTAGTCATTATAATAACAATGTGTAACTTTCCATACGTATCCATAATTTAAACACTACCACCAGTTGCTAATGTTGCATTTACAATAAGTTGCTCCAAGCAGAACATTAACACCCAAGGGAAATGCTGAACATTTTTAGACTTTAAGACTTAGGGCTACTTAAGAATACATAGATGTAACAAGTCATAACTCATTATTTTTGGTATATGGGAACATGTCTTGTTTGAAGAGGGAGGAGTTAAAATATAAGTGGACCAGAACAGAGGCAAAAAGTGGGAGGGAGTGGGATCAAGAGAGCAAGTAGTAGCCAGAGAGGATGATAGCAGCAGGGACACTTATTCTTCTGTAACAGATGGAGCCAAGGAAGGCAGGAGAAGAGTTTGAAGAAGAACGATGGAAAGAAGAACATACAATAATTCACTTGCATCTGGAACTCCTCTAAAGTTTTAAACAGTAAGTATCCATTTGAGGATTTACAGCGAGGAATTGAGTAGATTGTAGGAACATTTGTATAGACAATATTGGGTTACAAATGTAGGCTTTATGGATTAAACATATGAGTTATCTGTAAGGACATCCATCAAAAAAGTTTTTGATAATATGCATATGGAGGGAAATTAGCAGATCAAGGGAAATTCTTTCATCTGCAGGAACAGACCACGTGAGTTAAGCCAAGTTCTAGACATGGATACACTGAAGCAGTAGGAGAACATGAAGCACAAAGTATGGACCACTGTTTGCGTGTTTTGATAGTAAAAAGGTTTGAATGTTAATGCATACAATATAAACTGACTATTGCACCAGAAATTAGGGAAAGATGTTTAAAAATAAACAAGCAAACACTCCACAAAAAAGAACAACAATTTAAGTAATATATGTACTGTATAATGGGGAAACAATTAATATATTTGTTATGTATTATCCGTATAGGTTATATAGCTTTTTAGTATCTTATACTATATATTATTCAGCATTAATAGAATTTTACATAACATTAGACAGTAACAAAATATGTGTTCATTGTGCACCTTTTTGCACGTTCCCTGTGTATGAATACTGTACGATTAAATTACTACAAATAACTACATGTTATACATGCAATCACTAAAATCAATTTAAGGGACACAGCCTGGATTACAACATTTCATGTACTGAAGAATAATTTTGCTCTTTGTGGATTTTGCTGTATATTACATGGCTTTATCTTCAAAAATCTTTACCGTAATATATACCTATCAATAAATAGACATAATTTAATTTGCAACTGTAATTTGTATGCTCCCAGAGCACAAAATATAACTAAGGCAATAAACAAAAGCAATTTTTTGTCCCTAAATAGTAAACTCTAACACTCTTACAAAAAATAGTATTATGATTATTATTATTATTATTATTATTCATAATATAATATAAATAATCCTTTATTTGCTATTTTAAATTAGTAAAATTATATATTATTGCATTTACCTATATCAGTTTTCTTTTCATTTTTACAAAAGCACAGTTTAAACATCATAAGAAATAGACTACCGATTCCTTAAAAATATCCTAATATCATAATTCAATATAATAGTCAAGAAAAATATTTATTTAAATTATACTTTTTGACCTGTAAAAATACATTACTTTGGGCTGAAACAACCACGCAAGCAGTTGCTTTAAGGATTTATACAGGTATAACAAAACTTTTGAATTCAGTTTGAGCAGAGAGGGAGGGAGAAAGAGAGAGAGAGAGGGAATACGAGAGAGAGAGAGAGAGAGGGAGAGAGAGAGAATACAGGATTTAAACAGTTCATGGAGCATTTAAATAATATAATAATAGTGTTGAATGGTCACTGTGGGTGAGCTTTCCTTTAAAGAATTTTAATCTACTTTTCCTTAACTTCTTTAGTTTGCTACTTCATATCAGCTTTAACTACAGGCTATCAGCCTGTGGAGCTTTAATTCTGGTTGCCTTCTTTCCCATTGTTATGTTACAGCAGTTCAGGCTGCAGTGCATTATGCTTCCATTTAGCCAAGCTTTTATGATATACAGAAATATATTTTCATCCTCTTCACAATGAAACATTGTAGCACATACTGTGTATTGTTTACTAATCCAAGCACACAGCAATCTTATATTTTTCAATGAATTCTAAGCCTCCTGTGTTTCAGCTGTGAGGCCTGCTTAATGGTCTTCTGAACTCTGGCACTATATTTGAAGCCCTCTCACTATGAGCATGGGCAGTAAAGAAAAAATAGTCAAGGTAGGCTTAAAAGTTGGTGGTTCATCATTAAGAAAATGAGATAGGATCAAGCTTCACTTTCCTTTACACCCCTTTAGTCCCATTATATCACTTTTTGTAGACCTGTATTACAAACGATTATTTTTAGGTAGGACAGACCCCAGGAAAGATTAAAATGGGTAAAAGACATCCTGGTTCTTGATCTTCTTTTCTTCTAATCTCAATCTTTACAAAGTCTTTATAGAAGAACACAAGCAACAGCAGGATGGTTTGTTGCAGACCTTTGAGACCTCCTTCCAATCAGATCCCAGGGGAGCGAAAATGGTGTACCTCTGAGGTTCAAAAAAGTCTTTGGACCAGAATAGGGCCCTTTATCTGCCAACATATCAAACATATATAATCAGATATTGATCTGGAAAATCACGCTCTTCTTTTGTATGTAGAGGAAATTAAATTAGTACCTGCTGAAGATCTAAAAATGGTGTTCCTCAAGATGATGACAGGGTACCGCAGGCAATGCCACGGTTCAAAGGCATTTATATGGACACCAAACTGATTTAACATTCTCTGTAATGCATGGAGAAAAAAGAGCTACATATCATCTTGCCAAATGGAATGCATTGGAGACGATCTCATGTGGCGAGACCTTGTATCAAGAAGTCAGGTTACGGTTTCAAATTCATCTCATCTTTGACTTAAAAAGAAATAGAATAAATTGTATTTCTTCTTAAAAAAGGTTTTTATAACCCAAAACTTTTCATAGTGCCCCCTCACACAGTTAGGCATAGCACCCTCTGGCTCAGGTATATTTTATTATTTCTTTTGTGCTTGGTTTTTCATTTTTTTTTTGTGAAAAAAATGGATACATTTTTCTTGTGCTTTTTTAATTTGTAGCTTTTAGTAAGTTGAAAATTTCTTGTTATCATTTGTAACTTTTTTTTTTCTGTCTCTCTGCTTTTATTAAAATAATGAGCAGCCATTTAGAACATACACCATGCAAAGAAATCTGATTCAGTGTTGGGAATCAGGATTTGTATCAGCGTACACTGAAGAGAGGTAACAAATGCTTTGCGGTAAGTTAAATGATTATAAATGACTTTTTTTTTAATAGGGCTTCTGACAAGCACTACTGTCTCAAAAATGTACTATTTAGAAAAAAAAAACACCTTTTATTTAGAATCATTTAAAAAAAATAAAAAAAATAACAGCTATACATTTTCTTTGCATTTTCCATACTCTTCATGGCTACAATTTTAGAACTATTTGTAAGATCCATCTATCGTAATGTACAGTGTATGCAGTCTTAATTTGTACACCATTTTGTAATGAAGTACCGTATTTATTTTAGATCAATTGCATTCAACTTGATCATACGTTTTTAAACTAGTAACTCCAGTAATGGAATTCTATTGTTACAGGATCATTTGTGTTTTTTTGTGATAGTTTTGAGACTCCAAATTTTGTTCTCAATAAAATTTTAAATGTGAAAGCAACAAACTGCTTAAAAAAAGTTACTAAAAACTAACATGTGGGTTGACTTTAAAGTTTTTGTTTTTTTTGTAGTTATGCTCAGCACCATATTATTTTCTATATATCTTGGCTATAATGTGAAAGAAATTTTACAGCAGTATGTGCAGATGTTTTTTATTTAGTTATCAAACTATTTTATATACATTAACAAAATGTAATTTTTATGTGGTGAAATAGGTGCATTATTTTTAGATTTGATAATTTTTGGTAGATTTCTCATTGTTATTGCTTTATATTATTGTGGGTGTTATAATACTATTACTACTTCTTGAGTTATATGTGTCCTTCAAGAAGCGTAATGCATCTTATTAAGGATTTTGGTAGCAAATTAATGGTTCAGGGAGATTTAACTGTTTGGGTTAAAACAGAATAGACAGACAGTACCTTTTTGCTTAAGAGTATATTAAAAAATAAAAGAGCGACAAATAGATAGTATAGCTATTTTACAATATATATATTTTATATATTTATTGTTGAGCATGAATTGTGGTTTATATAAACTTTTATTTTTAAATATCGCTGTTAATAACACTATGTCTATTCTCAAATGAATGAAGTTTGTGTACTTTTATTATTTTAAATTCAGCCATAAAATCACAGGAACTCGGCTTCATTATGTAAATAAAAAATGTACCTTCATTTTACTAACGGAACAAACTCTGCAGGTTTAGAATAGCTTGTCTGTGTGTTATAATACATATTATAGTGTCTTCTTTGTTATGTGCATTGCGTATAATGCATTCTCACTTTAAAGAAACACAGTTACACAGCACATTATGTCTCTTATTTTATTACATTAAACAACCCCAAAGATTATGATACCATTTTAAGAAGTTGATGAAGCTTAGAAAAATGGTCCAGTCATAAAAGCATTGTATATTAGCTATTAACATTTTATAGTACAACAGAAACATGTTTTTTTCTAGTTGACTATACAGAATGGAGAGACATTTCATCCTAAATGGATTGCATACTTGATAAATAACAATATTACTTCATGGCATTATGATGCCACGTGTATTACTTTTAATTGTTATCTACCATTATGTGGAACAATTAAACTTGATCTTACCCAAGTTGTGTACTTACAAATATAAAGTATCAGCATAAATGTAAAATGCATTAGTATAGCTGTACACTATGCAGACTAATTAATCTACCTTACAGCTTTAGTCTAACCATATCAAACAATAAACTATAGTGCTACAGAAGAAACTGTTAACGTGTCTTTAAATGTCTTACATTGTGTTATAGATATACCTAATGAACTGCAATAGTTACAGTAAGTGATAAAAAAATTCTAAGTAATGTTTGTATCAACAAAAAGTTGTACCATTCAGAGCAATCAGTTCACATTGAATACACATAAGACCTCAGGACTGTTAGATCTAGTCACAAAACTTTTTGCTTTTGAAGCCAGTACTTTAGGCACCTTATATAGATAATTTAGCTTTATAGGAATTACTTTAAAGTTAAAGATTAGACCAAGTATTAGGTAACAATTAAGGCTATGACCAAGAGCTGGGAAATTAGGGTAAAATTTAGAGTTTTGGATATAGCAGGGGCCGCTTCTATTTATATATGTTTATGTTGTTGTTGTTTTTGTTCTCCATTTTGGAGATTTCACTTAATTTCCTGTCTAAGAAGCACTGCAGGAAGTAAGAAGATATTTCTCCAACATGAAGGGATATACCCTCTTAGGCAGCTGTTGACATTAGAAGATTTTTCCTCACCTCCTGTTCCTGTTGCAGCATAAAAATAGGATTTTTCCCATTACTTTCTGTAGTAATCAATGGTCACCCATACTAATAGTAAGGGTAAATCCCTCCAGGGGGGACCAGACAGACATTAAAACCTGGCATGGGTTTTGAGTTTACCTACATGTTAGGGTTAGGATTGTTTTAATGATAATGTCTAGTTAAAGGGTTAGGTTATAGGTTGCAAGTTAATTTAAATTATAAAGTTAAGTTAGAACACCATGCCTTTGATCATTCTCAAATGCTTACACTGCATCAGTCTATATCTAGACTGCAATATACATGGCCCAAATATTTAGTCTCTATCTTCACTATATTAGTCTCTATCTTCATTTTTATTTTTATTTTTCAATTTTCTTATTTCTCTCCCCCCCTCCCCTTTCTCTCTCATTTATTTCCTTTCAATTTTCCTTTTTATTTCCTTTTTTCTATTTCCCCTTTTATTTTCTCTTTTTAACGTCATTCTTTCCTTTTCCCTTTAACACTCCATCCATTTACGTTATTCACTCTTAATCTTAATCAAACAACAAGAACCAGTAATTGCACACACCTGTCAGCCCTTTACATAATAAAGTGATTACCAATGATGTTTAAATACTCCCCACATGCATGGGATCTCCATCCCCATGATTAGGCCAGAGTGGGGGTGGAGAAAAACGCGTTGGGACTTGGCATGGTTGGAGTCCAGGCTGAGGTTGTCACTCTCATCACCACTATAGGATTACCCAACTGTGTGGCATCAGAGATTACCTATTCCTTCTTTTTTGAGCTCTTTGCATATTACTGTTCATCTGAGCAGTTGCATGCAAATAGGGGTTCTGATCGGCCCTGGGGCGCAGACAGCGTGCATCCAGGGCCAGCTTTTCTAGCCACCTAAAAACTTGCCAAAGCTAATTGTCCAGTTTTATAGTGGCCATAGCACAGAGTACTGCTACATCAAGATGCGCTGTTTAGCTATATCTGAACACTGCAGCCTATTTGTGCTCATCCCCCCATCTAAGTGAGGCCTTAGTGATGGTGGTCATTGAGACAGGAAATCACTTCAATGGGGACACTTCAAAATAATTAAAACCTTTGTCCAAGAGGGAAAAGGAATATAACTTCTGCCATACTTTTACTCATGTGCACTTGTTGGAAGGATTGCTGGGTGACAAAGAGCTTCAGGAGAGTGAGGGACTAAAAATAAAAACTTGACAAAAATTCCTTTTCCTCTCTACTCTCTCCTGGAATTATGCTTTGAAGTGTATCTCTAACTAAAATATTTTGGGGTTAATCTAAAAAGTAATAGAGTATGTTCACTTTCAAAGTGGATTTTCAGTTATCTTACAAAATGAGGTAAAACAAAGTGAAAATGTACAAAAAAAATTAAAAAATATATATTTTTGTTTAAATATTATTAGATTCATTTACCCCCTTCCAGAGCACTTTTTGCGATTCAGCACTGCGTCGCTTTAACTGACAATTGCGCGGTCGTGCGATGTGGTACCCAAACAAAATTGATGTCCTTTTTTCCATCAAATAGAGCTTTCTTTTGGTGGCATTTGATCACCTCTGCGGTTTTTATTTTTTGCGCTATATACAAAAAGACAGCGACAATTTCGGGAAAAAATTCAATATTTTTTACTTTTTGCTATAATAAATATCACCAAAAAATATATAAAAAAACAAATTTCTTTCTCAGTTTAGGCCGATATGTATTCTTCTACATATGTTTGGTAAACAAAAATCGCAATAAGCGTATATTGATTGGTTTGCGCAAAAGTTATAGCGTCTACAAAATAGGGGATAGTTTAATGGCATTTTTATTATAAATGTATTTTTTTATTAGTAATGGAGGCGATCAGCGATTTTTATCGTGACTGCGACATTATGGCAGACACATCGGACACTTTTGACACTATTTTGGGACCATTGTCATTTATACAGCGATCAGTGCTATAAGAATGCACTGATTACTGTGTAAATGGCACTGGCAGGGAAGGGGTTAAACACTAGGGGGCGATGAAGGGGTTAAGTGTGTCCTAGGGAGTGATTCTAACTGTGAGGGGGGCTGGGCTACAAGTGACACGACAGTGATCACTGCTCCCGATGATAGGGAGCAGTAGATCACTGTCCTGTCACTAGGCACGATCACGGTACACCGGCGCACAGCAGGATTTTCAAAGCAACGTACAGGTACATTGCTTTTCCCAGCCAAGCCATTTTGCCGACGTATATGTTTGTTAGGCGGTCAGCAAGTGGTTAATTGAATATTATTGGATAGCTTCACCCCATTTACTAAGCAATACTGTATGTATTTTCTCTGAATGGCACCCTGACGCACTTTGCAGATGAATGTGTGCTGCAATGCACTGCCAAAAATGCTACAAAAAATGTACTTTTTTCTGGTGCATTAGGTCCCTTTAAATACATGATATGCCTTAACAAAACTTAAAGTAGAAGTCCACCCAAAAACTAAAATCCCTGCATCTATAGACATCCATGATCTAACACTAACCTATCTAGCCCTGTAAAGAAAAAATCATTATACATACCTTTTTTGATGCCGTTCTGACCCAATCCTACGCTGAGCTGTCAGCCGAGGCTTCGCTATGGAGGTGTGTGCAGAGGACACATCCAACAACAGAAGCCTATAGTAAGTCTACGGGTGATGTCATTTCACAGCCGTTGTCAGCTGTGTCCTCTTCAGAGATTCCACCGCTGGAGATCGAGTCGGATCAGCTTCAAAAAAGGTATGTATACTGATTTTTTTTTTAGGTTAGTGTTAGATCATGGATGTCTATAGATTTAGGGTGGACTTCTACTTTAATTTAAGGTGTATCACAAAGTGTGTTAATGCAGCACTACAGTGTGAATGCTCCTTAATGTGAAGCATTGTGCAGGGGATTGTTAATCTACAGATTGTGACTTGAAAGGTGTTAAAGCGGAGGTTCCGCGGTCCATACTTTTTTTTTTTTAGATGCATTCTATGCTTTAGAGTGTGCATTTTAATTGCTCACTTCTCCCGCGCTTCACTTAATCCCCTGTCCGTTTTGGGAATAAAAAATAGTTTATAAATAATTTCCTGTATCTCCCATTTTGCTTGTGGGCATCTTGAAGCCCACAAGCAAATTCTTCCGGGTAGCAATGAATTCTTGTCTTCCGGCATTCATCGCTGGATCTCGCGCATATGCAGTGTTGACGGCGAGCAGCGCCGTCAACACTACCTGTGTGCCCTTATTTAAAATGGCGTAATTAGATCCGCCCTCGTCACGTGAGCGGGTAGACGATTCACGTGACGATTAAATTATTGTGATATCTGAAATGAAGGCGGTACAATATTACTCCTGGGAAGCAGGACAATTTGCTCCCAGGAGATATTGCGGAATAATAGCCCAGCAAAGGACACGCCTACTCCCGCTGGAGGAAATCCCAGAAGTAGGAGTAAAGAAATAAGAATAAAGGAAACTACAGAGAAAAAAAAAAGGTTAGTCTTCTGTTTATTTTTTTGCTAAGAGGAATTGCTGAAAGCAAACTTAAAAATGTGGGTGAACCTCCGCTTTAAACTTGCCTACTGGGATGTAATCTACTTTTCTAAATAAAATTTACTTGCAGTACTTGAGCTAGCCATAACAAAAATACCTACCATTATGATTAGTGTTGGTAGAACTTGTTCTGCTTTTCCAGCTTTTCACAGTACACTAGTATTGTTGAAACAGCCAGATTATACAAATCAATTACCTCTTTACCCCTTAACATCCATAATAGTTTTAAAATCTAGGTGCTCTGCTTGCATAAGTTGCTTGGAGTCTAATTAATGATATTCACTAAGGTGGCATAACTAGTTTATTGCCTTCACAAGTCAGCGCTTGATTGCGATATAGTTCTTTTCATTTCTGCATTTAGTTCTGCCTTGCCACAAGCAGATTTCCTTCCATCGAGTTAGAGACATTTCCGTGTTTAGGCCTAAAATTGCATTTGTCTCAAGGTTCGTGCTCTGTCCTTATAGTAATTTAATGAAAAGTACTTTAACACTAAATTAACCTTACATGTGGCTAATAATCTATTTAATGCAGGAGAAATAACATGTAGGTTTTGATGCTTCATTGAGGACTCAATTAGCTTTTATACATAAAGAATGAATATTCACACTAAAAACAAGGCAATAAATGAAAATAATCATGGTGGCCATTTAATTGAGCCTAATTAGCGCAAATTTTCATTGCTTGCAATATTTGCAAGATTTATACATGCTTATGACCAACAAACTAAGTTTTAAACAATTAGCAAGTGTGGTTTAGTCTGGTTCTTAGGAAAATACATGTTTATTCCTAATAATGGCTAATGTAGAACTGCTAAAATATGCATGCAGATTTCACTAGCAACTTGCTATTCACTGGGGACATTCAAAGAAGGCTTATTGTTAACTATTTCACATAGCAAAGACATTTGAATAGCAAATGCACTTAAATTCTTAGCATGAAACTAAGTTCAATGAACTGAGAAATCAGCTACGATCTCAACCAAGGGTGTAATGAAAATCCAACCCTTTTATCCATAGCCATAGATTAATAAATAAAATAAAAATTGTATATGAGTTTTTAACAATATTAATTTAAAAGTTACGAGAACATAGGCATAAGGCATATTTGAGGAGGTTCTTCAGTCACCTGTACAAAAACTGTAGCTGCTGACTTTTAATAAAGAGACACTAAGATGTCCCAGGATCCAGAGATGTCCTCACCTGACTGGTTTCTTCACCTGTCTTCGGTCCTTGGCACCAGCACCTTAACTATGGGCAGCCAGCTGTGACTGCTTGCGTCTTCACAGCGGGCTGCTTATTGTGTTTATGCCAACCGCGATGCGCTATCTGAATGGTCCTGTAGCGCTCTGGGACCTGTGGCGTGTCCCAGAAGGCTGCGGGGGAAGAAGGGGTGTTGAACTTCAACTTGGATCACCACAGCGATCCAACCAGAAGTCAAAAACAGGTACCTGCTCCCCCCCAAAAAATAAAGTAGCAAATGTGTGTGTGTGTGTGGGGGGGGGGGGGGGGGGGTAGAGCAAAACTTCTCCTTTTAGGTGAAACTCCGCTTTAATAGGAGGGTAAAAACGACATGCCAAAAGTAGCAATCATGTTTCAGTGATTAAACATCATTAAACAGTTTTTGTTCTATTTGGACAACCTTTAGAGAAAGGAAAGAACATTTTCCTTATGCCAAAAAGCATCTACTACTTACAAAATGAGGCTGTGTATTCACTATTAGGCGCTTGTGGGTCAGTACTTAGGACAGTAGAGCTTGCAGTACTAAACCCCAAAAATGACCAATTGTGAAAACCATTCTGTTTACCTCTAAATATATGTGGCTAATTCCAGCTAGAGATTTGTAGGTGGAAGTGGGGACATGGGCTATTGCGAGAAGTCATAAAGCTCTTGAAACCATCTCTCCTTTCTCTTGTTTGGTGGTCTGTAGAGCTGAAAAGTAGTGAATACTGCTTATAAGGCAAACCACATACTACTTCCAGCAACGCATTCTAACAATCACATGATGTAAGGGGCAGGGCTTTTCCAAAGGGCGTCATTATTGAGGAGCGCCTAAGTAACCAAAATTCCTACAGAGTCGGGATGAGCTTCGAGTTCGAGTCGAACTCATGTTCGACTCGAACATTGCCTGTTCGCCCGTTCGCCGAACAGCGAACAAATTGGGGTGTTCGCGGCAAATTCGAAAAATCTATGGGAGAAATCTAAAGTGCTAATTATAAAGGCTTATATGCAAGTTATTGTCCTAAAAAGTGTTTGGGGACCTGGGTCCTGCCCCAGGGGACATGTATCAATGCAAAAAGAAGTTTTAAAAACTGCCGTTTTTTCGGGAGCAGTGATTTTAATAATGCTTAAAATGAAAAAATAAAAGTGAAATATTCCTTTAAATTTCTTACCTGGGGGGTGTGTATGATATGCATGTAAAGTGGCGCATGTTTCCCGTGCTTAGAACTGTCCCTGCAAAAAATGTCGTTTTTGAAAGAAAAAAAGTCATTTAAAACTCACTCGCGGCTATTAATGAATTGTCGGCTCCCGGCAATACATACAAAAGTCATTGATAAAAAAAAAAGCGTGGGGGTCCCCCAGAATTCAATTACCAGGCCCTTCAGGTCTGGTATAGATATTAAGGGGAACCCCGCCGCAAATTTAAAAAAAAATTGACGTGGGGTTCCCCCAAATATCCATTCCAGGCCCTTCAGATCTGGCATGGATTTTAAGGGGAACTCCACCCCAAATTTAAAAAAAAATGGCGTGGAGTCCCCCTAAAAATCCATACCAGACCCCTTATCCGAGCACACAACCTGGCCGGCCACAGGGGAAAAGGGGGGGACGAGAGAGCGCCCCCCCTCCCTCCTGAACCGTACCAGGCCACATGCCCTCAACATGCGGAGGATGTCCCCATGTTGATGGGGACAAGGGCCTCATCCCCACAACCCTTGCCCGGTAGTTGTGGGGGTCTGCGGGCGGGGGGCTTATCGGAATCTGGAAGACCCCTTTAACAAAGGGGACCCCCAGATCCCGGCCCCCCCCTATGTGAATTGGTAAGGGGTACATTGTACCCCTACCATTTCACGAAGAAAGCGTAAAAAAATGTTTAAAAAACCACACAAACACCTTGAAAAAGTCCTTTATTTAAAAAAAAACAAAAAAAAATCATTCCAGCGGTGAAATCCAGTGTCCCGCGGCGATCCCGATGTCCAGCGCTGTCCTTCATTGGTTGTGCCTGAGCGGACCTGATGGGGAACTCCCTCTCAGTATTTTAAATGTATAGACCCGCCCCTTCTAAAGTTCCCCATCAGGTCCGCTCAGCGGACCAGATGCGGAACATGAGAAGGGGCGGGTCTATACATGTATTACCAAAGTGAGAGCAGTTCCCCATCAGGTCCGCCCCCTCGGTATGTCGGACCCGCCTACGTCATTGGCTTGAGCGGGGAACTTCCTTCACTATGTAAATTTAAATTTACATATTGAAGGAAGTTCCCCGCTCAAGCCAATGACGTAGGCATACGACATACCGAGGGGGCGGACCTGATGGGGAACTGCTCTCACTTTGGTAATACATGTATAGACCCGCCCCTTCTCATGTTCCGCATCTGGTCCGCTGAGCGGACCTGATGGGGAACTTTAGAAGGGGCAGGTCTATACATTTAAAACACTGAGAGGGAGTTCCCCATCAGGTCCGCTCAGGCACAACCAATGAAGGACAGCGCTGGACATCGGGATCGCCGCGGGACACTGGATTTCACCGCTGGAATGTTTTTTTTTTTTTAAATAAAGGACTTTTTCAAGGTGTTTGTGTGTTTTTTTTTAACTTTTTTTACGCTTTCTTCGTGAAATGGTAGGGGTACAATGTACCCCTTACCAATTCACATAGGGGGGGGGCCGGGATCTGGGGGTCCCCTTTGTTAAAGGGGTCTTCCAGATTCCGATAAGCCCCCCGCCCGCAGACCCCCACAACCACCGGGCAAGGGTTGTGGGGATGAGGCCCTTGTCCCCATCAACATGGGGACATCCTCCCCATGTTGAGGGCATGTAGCCTGGTACGGCTCAGGAGGGAGGGGGGCCGCTCTCTCGTCCCCCCCTTTTCCCCTGCGGCCGGCCAGGTTGCGTGCTCGGATAAGGGGTCTGGTATGGATTTTTAGGGGGACTCTACGCCATTTTTTTTTAAATTTGGGGGTGGCGTTCCCCTTAAAATCCATGCCAGATCTGAAGGGCCTGGAATGGATATTTGGGGGAACCCCACGTCAATTTTTTTTTAAATTTGCGGCGGGGTTCCCCTTAATATCCATTCCAGACCTGAAGGGCCTGGTAATTGAATTCTGGGGAACCCCCACGCTTTTTTTTTATTTTTATCAATGACTTTTGAATGTATTGCCGGGAGCCGACAATTCATTAATAGCCGCGAGTCAGTTTTAAATGACTTTTTTTCTTTCAAAAATGACATTTTTTGCAGGGACAGTTCTAAGCACGGGAAACATGCGCCACTTCACATGCATATCATACACACCCCCCAGGTACGAAATTTAAAGGAATATTTCACTTTTATTTTTTCATTTTAAGCATTATTAAAATCACTGCTCCCGAAAAAACGGCAGTTTTTAAAACTTTTTTTTGCATTGATACATGTCCCCTGGGGCAGGACCCGGGTCCCCAAACACTTTTTAGGACAATAACTTGCATATTAGCCTTTATAATTAACACTTTAGATTTCAAACGTTCGAGTCCATTGTATTTAATAGGGTTCTAAAGTTCACACGAACATTTTGTCTGTTCGCAGGTTCTGGTGCGAACCGAACAGGGGGGTGTTCGGCTCATCCCTGCTACAGAGTAATAGAAAGCTGTACTCTTTCATCTCTGGAAAAAGGTGTTCGGATCCTTGTATTCAGTGATAATTAGAACTATAAGACCAATTCACTTTGCAAAATGTAATTCATTTTTTAGGGATTCATTGTGTGCAGAGTTTACTTCAAGTCACGCTATAGCATCCCATTTGAGTTGATGTCTATAATTTTTGGACATGAATGTTTAACCAGTAGAGCTCCAGAGTAATTTTCACATTTCAGCTGTGTGCCTCTAAGCCTGGCCATACACGGTGCAAATTTCTTTCCTGCAACCACGGGTTGCAGAAAATAAATTTGCATCATTCCCCCATCAACACAGACAGGGGACAGGAAAATCAGCAATTGTCTTCTCCCAGCAGGGGAGGGGGGTGGGGAAATCCGACCCCATCGGGAGAAGACAGTGATTATTGCTAGCGGCTACAGCAGCTGTTAGCAATAATCACAAGATAATCGGGCAGGCTGGTTGTACCCAAGTTGATCAATCGATCAACTTTGTACATTCAGCCTGCGCATTAATGGTTCAAATATCGGGCGGTTCCTGCTGTACTGGCCAAGATTTGAACCGTATATGGCCGTCCCTAATTTAGAAATAACTTTGTTAGTACTTATTAGACCACTTGAGTAATAGCTTGCTTTACCAGGCTATTTTTCAGTTTCCAGTGCTGAGATAGTTTAACTGACAGTTACTGGATCATACAACACTGTACCAAAATTAATTGTATACCTTTTTTTTTAAACAGAGTTTTCATTTGATGTTATTTAATATGTCACCCCTGATCTATTCATTAAATTCCCATTCATAGCTAACCCACTTGATCACAAGGTACCAAGCTCCTTGGATCTGCTTGGTGCACTGGGATTAATGTTCTAAAGGCTAATAGGCTGTTTACTTTGCAGGGAAAGTTGCACTTAGAAAGGGAATTTGCCCAGAGCTTTTTGAATGAGATGCAGTTTCTCTTTGCAAACAGTACCCAATCATGTGCAGTTGTAGTAAATCAACCCCTTAGTATACATGATAAGTTGTCCCAAATCTGTGGTGCTCCCATGGAGAGGAGATACAAAAGGAAGATGGCTTAAAAAAATATCATCTCACTCTATTTTTTTTTTTTATATAAACTGTATTGAAATGCATGTTGTGCTTTTTTTTCAGAGCACACTACCACAATGCGGTGGGTTGAACTGGCCTGATGTAAAACAAGGCATTTTGACTCATCTTGTGGTAGGACTGTGCTGAGAAAAGTTACCCAGCACAGTTCCACTGCACCTGGTGTGAACAAGCCTTGAGCTGGATTCATACTTGAAAAGAATGCGGCTGATGGCAGAGATCTGGGGGGCGTCACTGTTCTCCATTTCAGGGATTAATCAGGCCTGAACATTTGCCTGAAATCGGACCTGAAACGGAGCCAAACAGGCATAGGACCCCTGTGCAATTCACACCGCAGCCGATTCGGAGATGTGTGAACTGGCTCCATAGAGAGTCGGTCACAATCTCCTGTCATGCGAATTGGATGTGGTAAAACTCGAATCCAATTCGCACTAGTGTGAACCCAGCCTTAGAAGTAAGTAAATTAGACGTTTAAATAAAGGCTCCTTTTTTAACCCTTTGCCACCAAGCATATAGTATAAAAAATACAAAATACATTAAGTGGGACAGTATGTGGGACAGTATTCCTACAAAGAATGAGGCATACAGTTGCATTCCTAATACCTGTGAATAGCACCATGTTGATGTAGAAACATGAGAGTGGAGGTCACTTCTGCAGTGTAAAACTGTGATCGTGGCTCATCAAATTTATGTGATTGCAGTATTTGGAACGTCAAGTCTCCTCCATTTATAACAAAAATAAATGGTCCTAAAAAAAAGAGATTTCAGGAGTTTGTTTAACCGCTTCTGGACCCCCCACCGCATATATACTGTGGCAGGGTGGCCCGGCTGCGTAAAATCACATACCTGTACATAATTTTGTGCACGCGGTGTAGGGGGCGCGCGCTCACGCCGCCGGAGTGCCGCTTCCACTGTGATTGAACACAGCAGGAGCTAATCGGCACGTCTGGCGGCAGCGATGGCCGCCGCGACCCGCCGATTATTCTGTGGAGAGACGGAGCAGCGGTGTGCCTATGTACAAAAGGCAAACCGCTGATCTGTCAGGGAACAAAAGAGAGATCTTGTGTTTCAGCTAACCTCCAGTGTATCCACTCCCCCACAGTTAGAAAGCACCTCCCAGGCACACACTTAACCCCTTGATCACCCCTTCCCTGCCAGTGTCATTTATACTGTGACAGTGATTTTTTTTAGCATTGATCACAGTATTGGTGTCACTTGTCCCCAAAAAGTGTCACTTAGTGTCCAATTTGTCCGCTGCAATGTCGTAGTCCCACTAAAAATTGCTAATCGCTGCCATTACTAGTAAAAATAAAAATGCCATAAAAATATCCCATAAATTGTAGACGTGATAAATTTTGCGCAGACCAATCAATATACGCTTATTTGGGATTTTTTTTTACCAAAAATATGTATCAGAATACATATTGGCCTAAATTGATGAAGAAATTCGATTTTTTTTTTTTTTTATTGAAATGTTTTATAGCAGAACGTAAAAAAATATAGATTTTATTAAAAATTGACCGATTTTTTTTTGTTTATAGCTCAAAAAATAAAAATCGCAGAGGTGATCAAATACCACCAAAAGAAATCTCTATTTGTGGGGAAAAAAGGACATCAATTTTATTTGGGTACAGCGTCGCACAACAGCGCAATTGCCAGTTAAAACAACACAGTGCTGTATTGCAAAAAATGGCCTGGTCAGAAAGTGGGTAACACCTTCCAGGGCTGAAGTGGTTAAAAATACAGTGTTTGTGAAATCATGGAAACAAGACTATTTATTTATGGTAGCCACTTTTGTCTTGACTACATTCTAGGAAGGTGACTGCTGAATACCCAAGAATGCTGGCTTAGGTCAAAGATGAAGTTTAGGTAAAAGATTTTTAATTTTAGGAGGAACAGACAAAACAGGAGCTGTACTGTCGCTGGTCAGTTATTCCCCATATAGGAAAGGAAAGCTACCCATGACTGCCCTGGACCTTTGTACTTCAACAAGCCAGCAATGGTGGCTCCCGGAGCTCTGTACCGACAGCTTTGCTTTTAAAGCATGAATATATGAGCACTGAAATACGTTCAAAGCGGTTCTATGTTCTACTTTTTTCACTCCAGTTTCTATAAATCATTCTCAGTCTTTTTCTCCTTAAGTAAACTATCATAACAGAGGGCAAAACACAGAAATCTGCACAGAAGACATCAAAAGGTGCTCGTTTCTCAATTTGCCATGCTGTCCAGTTCCCCAGTGGTCTACTGGAGCATAAAAACCTGGACTTATGGATATGTGTTGCACATGTGCCCTCTGCCAGATCTAGAAGTTGGGGCCCAAGACTTTAAAGTGGTTGTAAACCCCTTTGGGGGAAGTTACACCTACAGGTAAGCCTAGATTAAGGCTTACCTGTAGGTGTTTGCAATATCTCCTAAACCTACACGGTTTAGGAGATATTTGCCAAAAGGAAAACACTGTTGTCTACGGCGCATGCACAGGCGCACTCAGAATCCCATTTATAAAACCGGCAGAGCCGGCTTTGATGTCACCCGCGCGCATGCGCAGAGTGACGTTTTCGCTGCTCCGGCCAATCACAGCGCCGGAGCGGCGATACCCGGAAGTGACCTTCCAGAGAGATGTCTGCGGCCGGAGGGGGAGACGAGGGCGGCTTCGATCTAAGGTAAGTAATGCATAATGAGCTAGTATGCTCGTCATACTAGATTATTATGGCTTTGTCTTGCAGGTGTTTATTTTTAAAAAATATATATTTTTGGGTTTACAACCGCTTTAATTTTATTGTAGGGGAAGTCATTTTTGTGGATGACTTCAAATGGTCTTAGTGCCAAACTGATAAGGCAGCCCCAAGTTCCTGGTCTGTTGGCCAATTCTCCAGTCCTGATATATCCAGTATATCTCAAGACTTTCAGAGGAAGGAGGGAAAAAATAATGCAGAAAGTAAGCTCTGTCCAAACTTCTAAAATTTAGCAAATCTGAAACCCAAATTGAGATGCCCACAGATTTTAGAGTTCAGCCACATGGAGCACAGCAAACACAGTCATACCTTTGAAGCTAGCCATCTATCAGTAGAATTTGTACCTTTGTAAGAAAATTCAGCAGCATTTGATGGACTTAATAATGCCCTGTACACACGATCGGAGTATCCGATGGTCTAAAATCCGATGGAATTTTTCATCGGAATTCCATTCAAGCTGTCTTGCATACACACTGTCAGACTAAATTCCGACCGTCCAAAACGCAGTGACGTAAAACACGTGAAGTTCAATGCTTCTGAGCATGCATGTTTTTTTTCTCCGTCAGACGATAGGAATTTCCTATCGTTTTTTTTTCTATCGGAAAAATTTAAAACATGTTTTATTTCTAAACACCGATGGAAAAAAGTCCGATGGGGCCCACACACGATCAGAATTTCCGATGAAACAAGTCCATCGGACTTTTTTCATCGGAAATTCCGATCGTGTGTACAAGGCTTTAGTCTTATATATTTCCTTTGACTGCCATGCCAAATTCTTACCAAATTCTAAAATGTTCTATCCAGTATTGATCTTTCATATCATCCTATAACATATACAGTAGTTTAAAGAAAGTAACAAATGTTCATAATAACGAAAGTTCTACTTTCAAATAATATTTTCCAAGCACATGTGCATTACAATAGTTATTTTTCTTGGTTGGGAACCACATTCACAGTTAGAATTGCGTTCATTCAAGAGAAATTTTCCATCCATCTCTTTGATTTTAACTATGGTCAAAAATGATTATCAATTTGTCCCCCCATTTAACTCTAATGCCGCGTACACACGATCATTTTTCCCATCGAGAAAAATGAATTTTTTTCCTTTGGACGAGAAAAACGATCGTCTGTGGGCTTTTTGTTGTTTTTCTCGACGGGAAAAACGGCATTAATCACGACGAGAAAAATTAGAACATGCTCTAATTTTTCTCGTCGTGATTCCCGTTGTTTTTTACTGCGGCAGTTTTCCCAGGGAAACACTGCCGGGGAACCCACACACGGTCGTTTTTTCGACCAAAAAAAATGTCATTTAAAACAAGCTGTTCCTCGTTTTTCACGTCGATTTTCTCGACGGTGTTTTCACCGTCTAAAAAATTGATCGTGTGTACGCGGCACTAGAAATCAAAAAAATGTTTTGACAACAAAAGCTTTCAAACAGAATTCTACTGGTGTATGGCTAGCTTAAAGTGGATGTAAACCTGGTTCATGAAATTTAAGCTGGGCAGATATATGTGCAGTGTTTTCGTATCTTTTCTTATCTCTCTCCAAAGCACTCTGTCCAAAGAGTCCCGCTTTCTCATGCTCCGTAGCTCTGTTATCAGCCTGATAACTTCTGACAAGTTCTCTGACACAGGAGATAAATGCAGCCTCAATTTTGTGTGTCGTGGGAGGTTGCTAAAAATAGATTAGCAGACAGCTTGACTTATCAGAGCACAGCTCTGCACATTCCTTTCTTCCTTTGTGTCATGGATATGCATTAATGTCTGTCTGCCATCTTACCTTCCTCCTCATGTGTTCATCTAGAGACCAGACCTCCTTCACCTGGCTTCCTTTATAATCTCCTCCCAGCCTGACTCCACCCCAGGCCCTATCACTGAACACTATATTAACCTGTGCACTGCAAGCCTGCTTTGCTGATCAACGTGTTTGTTAGGCATTGTGTGTTTGGGTTCCTGCCTGCCGTGTGCTACGTCTGTCTCTCTGTTACGTTATTGGCTTGTCCCCGACCATCCCTGTCTGCTCGTGACCCTTGACCTTCGGCTCGTTCTTCGTTATCCTTGTCTGCTTGTGGCCCCTGACCTTCGGCTTGTTATTCGGTTCTCTCTATCGTGTGCTGCTGCTTCCCCTTATCCTACGGGGCGTGAGCTAGGAAACTCCAGGGGCCGCGACCTGGTCCCAGCCTGCAGCGTAACATCCTCACCACTAGAGGCCCTGGAGAAGACCAGCTGGGTCTTAGACTCCGCGCCCTGGGGAATCTTGGCTCTCGCTTCCGTTGGGATCCCGGTTGTGCTCCTCTGGTCCCGCTTTCCACAACCACCCAGTTTCCTATCCACAGAAGCCAGCCATAGGGTTCACTACCTCGCGGTGCACTCCTGTCCCCCTACGGTGTGCATCTGTCACCTGGCCACAGGTGACCCTGACAGTTTGATCAGCCATGAACCCGGCTGACATCCCGCTTCCCGCGGATGATCCATTGCAGGGCATAGTTCGCAGACTTGAGACCCAGGAATCAAATCAGACCCAGGTGATGCGATTCCTCCAGGATCTGGCTTCTCGATTCGAGCAGCTTCAGGTCTCCTTGGGAACCCCGAATCCGCAACCCCAAGTACAACCAGCGGCTGTACCTATCGCACCAGTCGCAGCCTCACACTCACTAAGATTGCCAGCTCCGTTCCGTTTCTCTGGGGACTCCAAGGCCTGCAGGGGGTTTCTCAGCCAATGCACTATTCATTTTGAGCTTCAGCCTCAAAGCTTCCTATCTGACCGGGCTAAGGTAGCCTATATCATTTCCCTCCTCTCCGGTGAAGCTTTGGCCTGGGCTGCCCCCCTGTGGGAGAGGAACGATCCGGTGGTTTCCAGTCTGTCCGAATTCTTGAAGCTCTTTCGTAATATCTTCGAAGAGCCGGCTCGGGCTTCTTCAGCGGCTAGTGCTGTCTTACGTCTTCGCCAAGAATCTAGTTCAGTGGGGCAATATGCTCTTCAGTTCCGTATCCACACAGCTGAATTGAGCTGGAATAATGAGGCCCTGGTCGCTACCTTTTTACATGGCCTCTCTGACCGAGTGAAAGACGAATTAGCGGGAAGAGCCATTCCCGTCGGTCTGGACGATGTAATTTCATTATGCAACCAGATCGACATTCGTTTTCAAGAGAGGTCCTTAGAAAAAAGACGCCAGCACTCTCTGGGTCCTAGCCAGTCTGAGCTCCCCTCCCTTCATTCCGTGGAGCATCCTCTACCTGCTGAAGAACCTATGCAGCTGGGCCGGACCAGACTAACCCCCGAAGAACGTGCTAGGCGCAGAACTCTGGGCTTGTGCCTCTATTGTGGGGGCAAGGGTCATTTTCGTGACTCCTGCTCGCTTCGTCCGGGAAGCGCTCGGGTCTAATACATTTGGAAGGTGGAGTATTGGACCCAGAAACATCACCTTCTCGCCTGCTCTTGCCGGTGTCCCTTCATGTAGGCACTTCTCCTCAGTCAACCCTTGCATACCTGGATTCCGGGGCTGCCGGCAATTTCATGGATTGGAGAACTGCTTCTTCTATGAAGCTTACCCTTTCACCTCTCACTACCCCATTGGTAGTCTCGGCAATTGATGGCACTGTTCTCCCAGGGGGCCCTATTCGCTTCCAGACGCTACCCATTAGGATGTCGGTAGGGATTCTCCACCAGGAGTGGATATCCTTTCTTATTCTACCCAAGGCCTCTACCCCAGTTGTATTGGGTCTCCCTTGGCTACAGCTCCACTCTCCACATGTGGACTGGGTCTCTGGGCAGATCCTGGCCTGGGGTTCCTCATGTTTCTCGTCGTGTCTTCTCAAGGTGACCCCCAAGGAGAGTCTTCCGGTTGCTGCCACTTCTGTTTCTTCTGATCTTCCCGCCGCATACAGCGATTACCGGGATGTGTTCTGTAAAAAATCAGCTGAGGTGCTTCCTCCCCACAGGTCTTTTGACTGTGCTATTGATCTTGTCCCCGGAGCAACTCTACCCAGGGGTCGTACCTACCCTCTGTCCATCCCAGAGACCCAGGCCATGTCGGAGTATGTAGCAGAGAATCTGGAGAGAGGGTTCATCCGGAAATCCTCATCGCCTGCAGGGGCAGGGTTCTTTTTTGTTGCCAAAAAGGATGGTACCTTAAGACCCTGCATCGATTATCGGGGTTTAAATGCGGTTACTATTAAAAATCGATACCCCTTACCCTTAATATCTGAGCTATTCGATAGGTTGAAGGGTGCCTCCATTTTCACCAAGTTGGATCTCAGAGGCGCGTACAATCTCATTCGAATACGGGAGGGTGACGAATGGAAGACTGCATTTAACACTAGAGACGGGCATTACGAATATCTGGTGATGCCTTTTGGTCTGTGTAATGCTCCAGCCGTGTTTCAAAACTTTGTCAATGAAATCTTCAGAGATCTGCTGTACCAGTTTGTTGTCATCTATCTGGATGACATTCTGATCTTTTCTGAAAATCTGCTCGTCCACAGAAACCATGTCCGCACTGTACTTCAACGTCTTAGAGAGAACAATCTCTATGCCAAGCTGGAGAAATGTTCCTTTGAATGTTCTGAGGTCCTGTTTTTGGGGTGCTTTGTCTCATGTTCGGGGCTTCGTATGGACCCTGGGAAGGTCTTGGCTATCACCAACTGGCCTCTTCCTGCTAGCCTCAAGGCCACACAGCGCTTTCTTGGCTTCACTAATTATTATAGGCAGTTCATAAGGAATTACTCTTCCATTGCCGCGCCTATTATCGCTTTGACCAAGAAGGGTGTGAATGCCAGAGACTGGCCTCCCGAAGCTGTCTCTGCATTTCACAACCTGAAACAGGCCTTTGTTTCTGGCCCCCTCTTGAGGAGACCAAATCCTGGGAATGCATTTTTTATTGAAGTGGACGCTTCCTCAATGGGGGTGGGAGCTGTGCTTCTTCAAATCTTTGAGAAGAGACGCCAACCATGTGCGTTCTTCTCCAAAAAAATTTCTCAGGCAGAGAGGAATTATGCCATCGGTGATCGGGAACTTCTCGCAATTAAATTGGCGTTAGAGGAGTGGCGTCATCTCTTGGAGGGTTCCCCTCACTCCATAACGATCTTTACCGATCACAAGAATTTACAGTATCTACAGAATGCTAAACGTCTGAATCCTAGACAGGCCAGGTGGAGTCTCTTCTTTGCCCGTTTTAATTTCACGATTACCTACAAACCTGGTTCCTGCAACGGTCGGGCTGATGCGCTCTCTAGGTCATTTGACACTTTGGACGAGGAGTCCGCCCCTGAACCTGAGCCGATCATTCCCACCTCATGCATTGTTGCCCACTCTACCACCCTGAAGTCTAAAATTCCGCCTGGTAAGACCTTTGTCCCCACTGAGCTAAGAGCTAAGATCCTTCGTTGGGGACATGATTCCAAGGTGGCAGGGCATTCTGGATTCCTCCGATCCTTCCTACTCATCAGTCGTCACTACTGGTGGCCTAATCTCCGCTCAGACGTCAAAGACTACGTTAAAGCTTGTCATGTCTGTGCTCAGTCCAAATCCTCCACACAAGCTCCTGCTGGTCTCCTCATGCCCTTGCCTATTCCTAAGGAACCCTGGGCCCATATTGCCATGGATTTTATCACCGATCTCCCACTGTCTGAGAATAATACAGTCATTTGGGTGGTAATCGATCGATTCTCCAAGATGGCTCATTTTGTTCCTCTTCCTGGTCTTCCTTCTGCCCCTGCCTTGGTTCCCATTTTCATTCGAGAAATTCTCCGCCTACATGGGGTCCCTTCTCATATTGTTTCCGACAGGGGAGTCCAATTCACGTCTCGTTTTTGGAGAGCCTTTTGCAAATCCCTCAATATTGTCTTGGATTTTTCTTCTTCTTACCATCCCCAATCCAATGGACAGACTGAGAGGGTTAATCAGGAGTTAGAGGTCTTTCTTCGCACCTTTGTGTCTTCTCACCATGACGATTGGTCCTCTCTACTCCCGTGGGCAGAATTCTCCCATAACAATCATGTGAATACCAGTTCGCAGAAGACACCCTTTTTCACAGTTTATGGAAAACACCCTCAACTTCCTCTTCCTATGATCTGTTCTCCAGACATTCCAGCTTTGGCTTCGGTTCAGGAGTCTCTCAATTCCGTTTGGGGTCACGTTCATGATTCCCTCCGGGCAGCTGCTGAAAAATTCAAAGGCTTTGCCGACCGCCGCAGGCGTAAACCGCCTTCTCTTCAGCCAGGGGACAAAGTCTGGCTCTCTACCAGGAACATCAAGCTCCGAGTTCCTTCTCTGAAGTTTGCTCCACGATTCATCGGTCCATACACGGTAACTGCTAAACTGAATCCGGTTTGTTTCAAACTCCAGATTCCTAAGAGCCTTAAAATCACTAACTCCTTTCATGTTGCTCTTCTAAAGCCTTTAGTCCTCAATAAATTCTCTCGTCCTCTTCCTACCGTGGCGCCTGTCTCTGAGGATAATCAGGAGTACGAGATCAGTCAAATTCTGGACTCCCGACTCTGTAAAGGCGTTCTTCAGTACCTCGTTCATTGGAAAGGGTTTGGTCCTGAGGAGAGGTCTTGGATCACTGCATCTGAGGTCTTTGCACCTCGTCTGTTAAAGGAGTTTCATCTGAAGTTTCCCTCTAAACCTGGGCCCAGGCGGGGAAGGGGGAGGCCTCGTAAGAGGGAGGGTACTGTCATGGATATGCATTAATGTCTGTCTGCCATCTTACCTTCCTCCTCATGTGTTCATCTAGAGACCAGACCTCCTTCACCTGGCTTCCTTTATAATCTCCTCCCAGCCTGACTCCACCCCAGGCCCTATCACTGAACACTATATTAACCTGTGCACTGCAAGCCTGCTTTGCTGATCAACGTGTTTGTTAGGCATTGTGTGTTTGGGTTCCTGCCTGCCGTGTGCTACGTCTGTCTCTCTGTTACGTTATTGGCTTGTCCCCGACCATCCCTGTCTGCTCGTGACCCTTGACCTTCGGCTCGTTCTTCGTTATCCTTGTCTGCTTGTGGCCCCTGACCTTCGGCTTGTTATTCGGTTCTCTCTATCGTGTGCTGCTGCTTCCCCTTATCCTACGGGGCGTGAGCTAGGAAACTCCAGGGGCCGCGACCTGGTCCCAGCCTGCAGCGTAACATCCTCACCACTAGAGGCCCTGGAGAAGACCAGCTGGGTCTTAGACTCCGCGCCCTGGGGAATCTTGGCTCTCGCTTCCGTTGGGATCCCGGTTGTGCTCCTCTGGTCCCGCTTTCCACAACCACCCAGTTTCCTATCCACAGAAGCCAGCCATAGGGTTCACTACCTCGCGGTGCACTCCTGTCCCCCTACGGTGTGCATCTGTCACCTGGCCACAGGTGACCCTGACACTTTGCCTATGTGGAGTGGGGGTGTGTGCCTTTTCTCCAAATACCTGTCTTGGCTGTATGCCAATAATCCAATCCCAGTGCTGAACAGCAAGAGAAAAATCTGTAACACAGTGTGCACTTTCTTAAGGATATATACAGCTGAAGACAGCAGATATATATATATATATAAAACCTATGTAGGGAGATTTGTTTTATCCCTGTGTATCATCTAGGGCTGTTCACTATACTGGGTCAATGTGAGGGTTTACATCCACTTTAAGGGGTTCACCTTTTCATGTAAAATAAAAAGGTGTAGCAAAGTGGTTGTAACTCTAAAACAAAAAAAAGGGATTTTTATAACAGCTTACCTGTAAAATCCTTTTCTTGGAGTACATCACGGGACACAGAGCGACTTAGTCATTACTAATGGGTTATATAGTTTACCTTCAGGTGTTGGCACTGGCCAATTCCAAACCGGAAGTACCCTCCCCTATATAAGCCCCTCCCACCCGGGAGCACCTCAGTTTTGTAGCCAAGCAATAAGTGTCCCAAAAAGAGGGGTGGGAGCTCTGTGTCCCGTGATGTACTCCAAGAAAAGGATTTTACAGGTAAGCTGTTATAAAAATCCCTTTTTCTTTTTCGTACATCACGGGACACAGAGCGACTTAGTCATTACTAATGGGACGTCCCAAAGCAATGCCAAATGAGGGGGGGGGTACATAAGCTGGGCGCCATCAGGCATGAGGATCTTTTGCGGCCTGCAACACACTGCGCCCAAAGGCGACATCCTCCTGACTTCTAACGTCTACCTGATAGAATCTAGTAAACGTGTGTACCGAAGACCATGTTGCGGCCTTACATACTTGAGCCAGGGAGGCCTGGTGATGCACTGCCCATGAAGTTCCAACCGCTCTTGTGGAGTGCGCCCTAACTTTGAACGGAGGCGGTCTCTTTCTCAAGCCATAGGCTTGTATTATGACCTGTCGAATCCACTTGGCTAAAGTAGATTTTGATGCTGCCTGACCCCTTCTGGGGCCTTCCGGCAGAATAAACAAAGAATCCGTTCTGCGAATCTGAGCAGTGGCTTTTAGATAAGCTTTAACTGCTCTTACCACATCCAAAGAATGTAATAACTTTTCCTCTACTGAGATAGGTTTGGGGAAAAAAGAAGGAAGAACCACATCTTGGTTCAAATGAAACCTCGATACCACCTTAGGAAGAAAGGCTGGATGAGGACGTAATACTACTCTGTCCTTATGGACAACCAGATATGGCTCCTTACAGGACATAGCTGCTAATTCCGACACTCTTTTAGCCGAACAAATGGCTACTAAGAAAACCAATTTCCTGGTGAGAAGAACCAAGGAAATGTGTTGTAATGGTTCAAACGGTTGTTTCTGTAGAACCGACAGAACCAGGTTTAAGTCCCAAGGACATATGGGAATACTAACCGGAGGGCTAATACGCATCACTCCTTGTATAAAGGCTTTGACTAGTGAATGCGAAGCCAAGGGCCTTTGAAAAAATATTGACAAGGCCGAAATCTGACCCTTGATAGTACTCAAGGCCAGCTTCCTATCTACAGCCCACTGTAGGAAGTCCAGAATCCTCCCTATCATGTACTTACGTGGATGCCATTTCTTGGTCTCACACCACGTAATGTACGCTTTCCAGATCCTATAATAGATCTGCCTGGATACCGGTTTCCTGGCATTGATCATGGTAGATACCACAGAATTAGAGAGCCCTCTCTTTTTCAGAATGTGGGCTTCAATAGCCAGGCCGTCAAACCTAGGGCTGGTAAGGAAGGGTGGTATATCGGTCCTTGCGACAGCAGGTCCGGACGAAGTGGGAGGGTCCAAGGACTCCTCACTGACATTTTTACCATCTCCGCGTACCATGCCCTTCGGGGCCACGCTGGAGCCACCAGAATCACTGGTTTCTTTTCTACCCTGATTCTGCGGAGTAATCGCGGTAACAATTGTGGCGGTGGGAATGCATATATCAGCTTGAACCGATCCCAAGGGAACACTAGGGCATCCGAGCCGCAAGCTAGGGGATCCCTTGTGCGAGACACAAACCTGTCCACCTTTGCGTTGAATCTGGATGCTAGCAGATCTACATCCGGTGTTCCCCACCGCTGGCATATTGCCTGGAAAACCTCGGGGTGAAGAGACCATTCCCCCGGGCATAATTGTTGGCGACTTAGAAAGTCCGCTCTCCAATTTTCCACTCCTGGGATGAAAACCGCGGATATGGCTGGGACATATCTTTCTGCCCACTCCAGGATGCAATTTGCTTCCTTCTGGGCTGCACGACTTTTGGTGCCACCCTGATGATTGATATATGCCACTGCCGTGGCATTGTCTGATTGAATTCTGACAGGGGACCCCTGGAGTTTGGATGTCCATGCTACTAGGGCATACCGGGCTGCTCGTATCTCTAAGAGATTGATGGGCAGGGCCTTTTCTGCTTCTGACCACCTGCCCTGGAGAGACCATTGCTCCAGCACTGCCCCCCAGCCGATGAGGCTGGCATCTGTAGTGACCACCTTCCAAGAAACCGGACTGAAGGGTTTCCCTCTTTCCAGATTCTGGGGCACCAACCACCAATGGAGGCTCTTGCGAACGGAAGGGGACAGGGACATTGGTAAGTCTAAAGCCTGAACTTTTTTGTTCCAGGCTGACAGTATGGCCCTTTGCAAATTCCTTGAATGGAATTGACCGTAGGGTACCGCTTCGAATGAAGCCACCATCTTTCCCAGCAGCCTCATGCAGAGACGTATGGATGGTTTTCTTTTTGTACCCACTAAGTGGGTCAAATTTCTTAAAGACGACACCTTCTCTGGAGGTAAGAAAATCTTTCTCTGATTTGAATCCAGCCTTAGCCCTAAGTATTCCAGACTTTTGACTGGTCTTAGAGCTGACTTGTCCCGGTTGATAATCCAACCGTGATATTCCAGATACTCGATTGTCTTGTGAATAGCTACTTCCAGCTTTTCCACTGAGTGGTCTATTAGTAGCAGGTCGTCTAGATATGCCATTATCGTTACACCCTGTGTTCTTAGATTGGCCAATAATGGGGCCAGAATTTTTGTGAACACTCGTGGTGCTGTGGCCAGACCGAAAGGTAAGGCTCTGAACTGAAAATGGCGCCCTTCTACTGCAAAGCGTAGAAATTTCTGATGGGCCGGAAAGATGGGAATATGCAGATAAGCATCCCTTATGTCGATCGAGGCTAGCCATTCCTGCCCTTGTAGGGCGGTGGCCACTGATCGGATCGACTCCATCCGAAAGGTCCTGATATTTAGGAACTTGTTTAGCCCTTTTAGATTTAATATGGGCCTCACGTCCCCATTTGGTTTGGGGACTGTGAAAAGGTTCGAGTAAAACCCGAATCCGCTTTCTTCCAGGGGAACCTTCATGATTACCCCTTGGAGCAATAGTTGTTCTAGTGCCAGAAGGAGGGATCCTCTCTTTTGGGGATCTCTTGGCACGTTTGACCTCATAAATTGGGCAGGAGGAGTGCCTTTTAACTCCAGCTTGTATCCCAGACTTACTGCGGAGAGCACCCATCTGTCTCTGATGGTGTCCCGCCAGGTCTCTGTGAACAACTGAAGTCTTCCCCCCACCCGATTGAGCGGGGGCAATACTTCATGCCTTAGGGGGAGGTTTTGTACCTCTCTTGATCCAGGGCTTCTTGTTACCCTGTGATTGTCCCTGATTTCTGCCCCCTGAATTTGACCGCGGAGGCCGTCGGAACTGCTTCACAGCCGATGTGCCCGGGACTGGAGAGGTAGGCCTCTTAAAAGAAGGACTTCTACCCTTGTTCTTAACCGGTAAGAGTGAACTTTTACCGGCAGAAATTTTCTGGATATATTTGTCCAGATCTTCTCCAAATAAGCGTTCTCCATGAAATGGGAAGCTAACCAGCAGTTTTTTACAGGGAGCTTCAGCAGACCAGTTTTTGAGCCACAGAAGCCTACGCATATGTACTATAGACAGCGTAAAGCGGGAGGCCTGTTGGATTGTATCCTTTATGGCGTCCACCGCAAAACACAAGGCTCTAGGCAGGTCAGCTAGGGCATGAGCCTGCTGATCTGGTAAGTCCCTTAAGACTTGTTTCAACTGATCTTTCACTGCTTGGCAGACTCCAATCGCTGCTACCGCAGGTTGTGTCACCATACTTGCTGTAGAGAAAGCAGATTTTAGTAAAGACTCCAATTTTTTATCTATTGGGTCTTTGAACATTGGAACATTATCTACTGGACATGTCAGTGATTTGTTAACAGAAGAGATGGCTGCGTCCACTATAGGGACCCTCCATTTTCTTATGAACTTATCCTCCATGGGATAGATCACCGGAAATCTCTTGGGGGGAGCAAATATTTTATCAGGATGCTCCCAATCCTGGTAAATAAGCCCTTCTAATAAAGGGTGGATTGGGAAGGAACAGACCGCCTGGGGAGCTTTTAGCGACCCCAGCGAGGAAACCGTAGTGGATGGTGGTTCCGCCAGAGGCATTTTAAATGCTGATCGGACCATGTTAGTCAGAGACTGAACCCATAATCTTTCAGCCTGAGAAGCTGAGAAAGGTTCTTCCACTGTTGATTCCTCTATAAGTGAATCAACCTCATCCTGATCCCCTTCAGGTAGGTCGATCTCTGTGTGGGGCTGTTCCTCCACTAACAGGCACTCTGAAGGAGGAGACGGAGATCGGACGCGCTTTTCCTGTGACAGGGAAGCAGCGATCAATGCTGTTAATCTCTCTTCCAATCCTCCCAGAGTTGAGGATAAAACCTCCTCTGTTATATATACAGGAGCAGGTGGACTGGGGACAGCCGCAGCACCAGGCATTCCTGCGGGGTTTCTACGGCTACTGACCTCTGCATTCTCAGGGGAGATTGGTGCAGTGCAAGCATGCCCAATATCCTCAGAGCCCGATGGAGACCCCTTTGGCTTCCTGGAAGATCTATTTCCGGAGCGTCTGGACGACATATCCTTTAAGCACAAAGCTGAGGTATTCCCGTCGTCATACACCAATTTTTGCTGGTAATAGTCTAACACAGGTGCTGCTATATACCAGCTGGTGTCCACTAAAGTGCCTTTCTATGGGGATGCCTGCATCAACCGCCTCTGTGTGCCACTGTTTGTTGCTAGCTCTGTTTGCATGCAGCTGACACTTGTACTGTGTCTTTTAACCATGCTGGGACGCCCGCACATGCGCAGAAGCGCCGCGGCGCGCATCGAGCGTCATCCACCCGCCCCGCCCCTTCTTTTTCATAGGAGGCGCGTGCACGCGCCCGCGCGCGCGCCCGTGCGCCAATGGCGCCCTTTTCGAAAACCAACAGAGGACTAGGAGCCAGGGCCCTTTTTGCCGGAGGGCCTGTGCGGTGGATGAACGCAGCAACAGGGCAGAGGAAGTGGATTCCCTCAGAGAAACTTACCAGCTGCCTGGATCTTTTGAGTTGAGAAAACCAAAGATCCACATTTACAAGAAAAATGGACTACAGCGGCCTCTAGTGGTTTAACACAGGTACCGCGGTCCCTGTTTTTTTTCTTGACTACTATTAAAATTTTACATTTTCAGTAGTTATAGGCAAACACAGATATTTAGCGGGAATACCGTTAGGTAACAGACAGAAAGACAAATTAGGCTTGGGGGTCCCCCAATAGAACCAAGTTCCTGAGGGCCCCCACTTACCTGATCCCCGCCGCAGGACTTTGTTTGGTCCACAAAAGTCCAAACTTCACCTATCACGGCAGGCATTGTAATTAAACCTTCAGGGACCGGGTTCCCAAGGATTCCACTCCCCTGGACCTGTATAGCACCCTGCACAGACAGCGTCTTGGTCGTGGGTATGACCAGAGCTCTGGATCCCAGGGTCCAGCCCTCCTAAGAGAAGCATTACAGGCAAAACCTTGCTCTTCTGCTGCAAGGCCCGGGTACCGACCGTTTAGCTATGAAGCTTTTTTGGTGGGATCCGGAACAGCTTACTAAGGCCCAAAAGAACCTGTACGCAAGCCCAGTGAAAACACATGTTACTCTTTGGCCAACACCTTAGACACTGGCAAAAAACTGAGGTGCTCCCGGGTGGGAGGGGCTTATATAGGGGAGGGTACTTCCGGTTTGGAATTGGCCAGTGCCAACACCTGAAGGTAAACTATATAACCCATTAGTAATGACTAAGTCGCTCTGTGTCCCGTGATGTACGAAAAAGAAATAGGAGCTCCTGTTCCCTTATAGCAGATTCAACAGCACAGTGCTTGTACTATCTAATCTTCCCCTTTCTAAGCTGTAAAAAACCTGTCTGATCCTGACAGTTCATGTGTCCCCCTTTGTGTGCTGACCACGGTAATCAAGGCTGCTGCGCCCTGATTACGTGGTCAATTTATGTGCCTCCATCATCCACTGCTCTCCTCTTTCCCTCTCTCCCCACCCACTACTAATAGTATGCCCAGTAAAAGTAAAGAAAAATTATAGCCAGCTCCTCTGTCATAGTAATCTCTCCTAGACCTTGTAATTGTTTTTGTAAAATGAAGCCTGCAAATACCTTATCTTTTATCTCTTCTGGCCAGTTACAGTGGTCATGTGACCTTCCCGGTTGACGTCACAGGAGGAACTCAGACCCTCTCTCTTCAGCCTGTATATCGGAGGAATAGAAGAGCCAGAGGTCACGTGACAGGGCCTAAAATTGCACACATAAGTGTAGCACTACCCCCGTAGGAGCTGCTGGTTATTTTTGGTCCTGCCGTTAACCCACAGTTCAACGTATCAAAACTTGCTTGGCTCTAAATTGGGCAACGTGCCCACAGATGCATGCACCAGTCACTTAGTCTTTTTTCAATGCTTTTTATTAACACAACTTGCAGCAGTAGAGGGATGGAGGGTTAGGAGAATTCAGATACCTTGTGTAGATCACTGAGGAACTTGAGATCCTGGAGACAAGTACACTTGCTGTCACCAGATCCTGCTCACCCGGATAGGCCTCTCTCACCAGCCTAGCAGCCGGAATGATGCAAGGACAAAAGTCTCTGCCACAGACTTGATGAAAGTAATAACTGTTGAACAATCCTCTGCCACAGGATTTGGAAATCAGTAATTGCTTGAGCGAACACAGCTACACAGTACCAAAGTCCTTTAAGCCCATCCGGCAGTACTGTGAGGTAGATTGGTTAGGATGCATCCTCCAATTGAGTCACCAGGCTCTTTTTGAGATACCAGCCTTTTGCTCGGTCTTCTCCAAGAAGAGTCCTCCCCTGGATCCTCCAATTGTTTAGCTTCTTCCTGCAGGCAAGACAGCACAGGACCATCCCCGAACCAGTAGGCCCCAGACAGACTTCTGGGCCTACTTAAAGTAACGTAGCCTTGGGCCAGCAGGACCCCGAGGCAGAAGAGGAGTTGTCACATACCTTATGCCAGGCGGATCATGAGGTCAGAGAGAAAGAATAATGGCATCTGCCCCTTAAGTATCCTCTCCTAGAATGCACAGCGGTAAACCACTCCCACTGGGCTGTTTCTGGGGAAGGGACACCCAATACACTCCAGCCTGTTGTATTCCCAACACTGGCCGGCGGTGGCAACGACACCTACCCGGCGACAGTGGGAAATGTTCTCAACACAGCTAAAGCTAGAACAGAAGCTAATTTAGCCATAAACATTACGTTCTGAATTATGTACAATTCAGATGACCCACTAAATTTACACAATAGCGCCTGGTCAACAGGAGCAGGGCACTACATATTCCCCCCACTACAAAAAGACGATGTCCTCAGCGTCTGGAAAAAAAAATGTCTCTCAATCCTGAGAGCAGATATCTGAACCGCAAAACTTGGATGGGAGAGGGGAGGGAAAGAAAGAAGAAAGTCATAGATTTAAACATGAACACACAGTATGGTCACATTAACACACATTTATCAACACCTCACTCTCTATCCAAACCACCCACTCTCCAGCAGCTTGACAGAAGATCCGATTCACATAAAAAAAAAGACAAAGACACACAGACAAAAATAACAGCATTACTGTACATTAAGAAGCAAAGCTGCACTTCCTAAGAAATTGAACTTTCCTTCACACTTTAAATATAAAAGGAACTAAACTGTAAGTTTGAAAGTCCTGCCCTCACTATGAGCAACTTCCACCACCTAGTGGCAGAAAATCAGTATGGCACAAAAGCAAAGTCCTTAATAGCAAATACTGGAGCAGGTAGGAAAACTCTTGACCGCGAACTTCTCTCACCTAACACTACATGGCTATGTGACCTCATAGTCCATTACCAGGCAACAATGTAACAATTACTTGGCTACAGTTGACAGTTTGGGGAATACTTTGAACCTTTCCATGTAAGATGATGTACCCACAGAGAAATTGTCCTTTCAGAAGGTTGTTATATAGGCAGGGCTTTTTTTCTCAGAAAATGGGTCCAGGAACTCTCCTCTTCCAAGTCTGCCCTGGTTTCCACCCCCTACCCACCTCTTAGCATTGTCCCTTGGTTCCACCCCCTATCCACCCCCCAATGCCACCCCTTTTAGAAAAAAACAGAACCAAGTATCATTTGGGGTGCTAAGTAATTTGTATGGAATTTGTTAAGGATCATTTAAAAAGCAATAAATTAGATCCCCTGCAGCCAGCAACAAAGCCCCCCAAAGCAACAATAGATTCTTTCAGCAACAATAGACCCCCTTCAACAAAATACCCCCTAGCAACAACAGATCCACCCCAGGAAGAATAGACCCCCACCAGCAACAATAGATCTCCCAACAGTCAGCATTATTAAACCCTCCAGCAGCCAGCAACAATAGACCCCTCCCTCAATAGTAGATCCCTCCCTCAATAGTAGATCCCTCCCAGCAACAATTGACCCCCCAGCAAAATAAGATTCCCCCAGCAACAATAGACCCCTTCCTCAACAATAGATCCCCCAATGCAACAATACATTCTCCAACAGCCAGCATCAATGGACTTTCCAGCACACTCCAGCTCCCCATGCGATTAGATACATTCAGTGCTGGAGGTGCCGGAACTGCGTTCCCCCACATTCCCACTGAAAAAAAGCCCTGTATATAGGGTAGACTACTTATTTGATTTGTATGATGCAGATGATGCTGCCTGTTCTGTGTAAAGCGATAAATATTTTTCCTTGTGAATCCAACAGATTTTGCTAAAAGGTGGAGAGAGTGGAGTGATGACTTCATCAGTGTGTTGCTCCTCCTTCACTATTCAGTCATAGGTGGGTAATTTCCTTGACCAAGCTGTATAGCATTAACTGCATTAACCGGTTCCTGACCGGCTCACGTAGATATACTGCTGCAGAATGGCTCTCCTGGGTAAAACCCCATATGGGTACGGCTTTCCCTTTAAGACCCACCAGAGGCAGGGGACCCGATCGCGTGCTCGAGGAGACTAAGTAGGAACAACTACTTAGTCAGCCAGTCAGTCCTATCCCCATACAGTTAGAACACACTGGGGGAACACACATTTACCACCTTGATCGCCCCTAGTGTTAACCCCTTCCCTACCAGTGATATTTACACAGTAATCAGTGCATATTTATAGCACTGATCGCTGTATAAATTAGAAAAAAAATAAAAAGAAACTGCGCTATAGTGTAAAACCTGGTAAATGATTAAAGTTTACTTAGAAAAAAAGAAATAAAGGAAAGCAGCAACTATTCTGAAAACAATCATCAGTGCATGTAAATAAGAAAAAATATATATAGTCGCGCTAACTTATGACTGAACATAAGCCCACCACTGAATAGTTGAAAAAATCCAAATACCAACAGTGATAAATCATATAGATACTCAATGAAGAACCATGAAAGATCAGTAAATTATAAATAATGATAAGGTGAGTGAACTATGATTAAACAGTTAATAAGATGATAGTCCACAACTGCTATATGAGACTCTCAAAGTTCATGTCTGAAAGTCCATGATAAACAAAACACCCGTGAATAAGTGTCCAAAAAAGCCAACGACAGAAAATCTTCTTATAATCCGTGACTTTCACCACCACCAGTAAGAATTCCTGCTTACCAAAAAGCGATGGTCCCCTATGACAGAGGACCTAAAACAGCCTCAAATGATACTCAGTGGAACCTCCGGATTTCAGCAAATGATGAACTTCAATGGTTTAGTAGCCCGACAGCTCATACAGCATCATGCGAATGTTCAACATCAACATGAAAAGAAGGAAGGACACCGAATAGTGTAAAATCCTTGTTGTACATTTATTAAAAGAATATTGGAATCATACTCACAAAAGCAGTTAAAAAGACAGCCTTAAAGTGTGTCAGCGCTGACCGGTCAGAGGCGCTGGCACACAAATACGTCCGTGGAAGCCGAGCAGTGGAGGGTGACGTCAGCACAAAGCTCGTATCCTGCTGTATAAATGTCATTGGTCCCAAAAATGTGTCAAAAGTGTCTGATCTGTCTGTCGCAATGTCGCAGATCACCGCCATTACTAGTAAAAAAAAAAAATTATAATAATAAAAATTACATAAATCTTTCCCATAGTTTATAGATGCTATAGCTTTTGTGCAAACCAATCAATATACACTTATTGCGATTTTTTTTATTTTTACCAAAAATATGTAGAAGAATATATATTGGCCTAAACTGATGAAGACATTTAAAAAATAAAATTGGGGGATATTTATTATAGCAAAAAGTAAACAATATTGGTTTTTTTTTTCAAAATTGCCGCTCTTTTTTTGTTTATAGCGCAAAAAATAAAAACCGCAGAGGTGATCAAATACCACCAAAAGAAAGCTCTATTTGTTGAAAAAAAAAGGATGCAATTTTTGTTTGGGTACAGCATTGCATGACCGCGCAATTGTCAGTTAAAGTGACGAAGTGCCAAATTGTAAAAAGTACTCTAGTCGGGAAGGGGGTAAAATCTTCCGGGGCTGAAGTGGTTAAGGTAAGGGGGAATCAAGGATTTGACTAGGCTTTTCTGGTAATTAAATAGAATAATAAATCTTTTAGCAGGTGAAACAGTCCACATGTATATATTTTTATTGTGTATTTATCCGATTGCCTGTAGTTGTTTTTTTGTTTTTGTTTTTTAACAGGAAATAAATTAAGAGAAGCACGGCAAATTACTCTCACAAAAGCCCTAAAAAATGTAAATAGCTGGTGAAAGGCAAAGCCTTTGTGTCCTCCAGTGGTGGTAGAGCTTTGGAACATTCATAAAGAGTTGGTTATTATAGATGATATGATCTTCAATGTTGAACGCTTGGAGAAACAGGGTTGGTAACTTCTAAATTATGGACGCCTAGATATTACATGCTTCTCCTCACTTTTTATGTGGATAAGAAGAGGAAGGCAATCAAGTAGAAACACTAGATCTATAAGTCAGCCCTCAGGCTAACGAAGGCTATTATGCATGCTGAACACTATATTGCAGCACAGAATTCTCAGTTTAAAATTGCAGGTGCTAATGAACACAGACAAATTTGTATTTTAAAGTGATTGTAAATGATCACCTGTAAAACAAACCATTCAGTTTAAAATAGAAGTGAAAGGCAAAACATTTGTGTATAGATATAATATATATATATATATATATATATATATATATATATATATATATATATATATATATACAGTCAGGTCCAAAAAAATATTGGGACATTGACACAATTCTAATCTTTTTGGCTCTATGCACCACCACAATGGATTTGAAATGAAACAAAAAAGATGTGCTTTAACTGCAGACTGACTTTCAGCTTTAATTTGAGGGTATTTACATCCAAATCAGGTGAACGGTGCAGGAATTACAACAGTTTGTATATGTGCCTCCCACTTTTTAAGGGACCAGAAGTAATGGGACAATTGGCTGCTCAGTGGTTCCATGGCCAGGTGTGTGTTATTCCCTCATTATCCCATTTACAAGGAGCAGATAAAAGGTCCAGAGTTCATTTCAAGTGTGCTATTTGCATTTGGAATCTGTTTCTGTCAACTCTCAATATGAGATCCAAAGAGCTGTCACTATCAGTGAAGCAAGCCATCATTAGGCTGAAAAAAAACAAAACAAACCCATCAGAGAGATAGCAAAAACATTAGGTGTGGCCAAATTAACTGTTTGGACCATCCTTAAAAAGAAAGAACGCACCGGAGAGCTCAGCAACACCAAAAGACCCGGAAGACCACAGAAAACAACTGTGGTGAATGACCGAAGAATTCTTTCCCTGGTGAAGAAAACACCCTTCACAACAGTTGGCCAGATCAAGAACACTCTCCAGGAGGTAGGTGTATGTGTGTCAAAGTCAACAATCAAGAGAAGACTTCACCATAGTGAATACAGAGGGTTCACCACAAGATGTAAACCATTGGTGAACCTCAAAAACAGGAAGGCCAGATTAGAGTTTGCCAAACAACATCTAAAAAAGCCTTCACAGTTCTGGAACAACATCCTATGGACAGATGAGACCAAGATCAACGTGTACCAGAGTGATGGGAAGAGAAGAGTATGGAGAAGGAAAGGAACTGCTCATGATCCAAAGCATACCACCTCATCAGTGAAGAATGGTGGTGGTAGTACCATGGCGTGGGCATGTATGGCTGCCAATGGAACTGGTTCTCTTGTATTTATTGATGATGTGACTGCTGACAAAAGTAGCAGGATGAATTCTGAAGTGTTTCAGGCAATATTATCTGCTCATATTCAGCCAAATGCTTCATAACTCATTGGACGGCGCTTCACAGTGCAGATGGACAATGACCCGAAGCATACTGCGAAAGCAACCAAAGAGTTTTTTAAGGGAAAGAATGTTATGCAATGGCTAAGTCAATCACCTGACCTTAATCCGATTGAGCATGCATTTCACTTGCTGAAGACAAAATTGAAGGGAAAATGCCCCAAGAACAAGCAGGAACTGAAGACAGTTGCAGTAGAGGCCTGGCAGAGCATCACCGGGGATGAAACCCAGTGTCTGGTGATGTCTATGCGTTCCAGACTTCAGGCTGTAATTGACTGCAAAGGGTTTGCAACCAAGTATTAAAAAGTGAAAGTTTGATTTATAATTGTTAATCTGTCCCATTACTTTTGGTCCCTTAAAAAGTGGGAGGCACATATACAAACTGTTATGATTCCTACACCGTTCACCTGATTTGGAAGTAAATACCTTAAAATTAAAGCTGAAATTCTGCATTTAAAGCACATCTTGTTTGTTTCATTTCAAATCCATTGTGGTGGTATATAGAACCAAAAAGATTTGAATTGTGTCGATGTCCGTATATTTATGGACCTGACTGTATATATAAATACCTTTTTATTTCCCTTTTTTAGAAGAAATCGCATTCCCTTTGTTCCCATCTGTTCTCAGCTGAATAAGAGCTTGAGGGTGGGGGGGGGGGCAGCAGCACACTGATCTTCCCAGTGAAAGACTTGCGGGGGGCGTGTCAGGACAAAGTCTGATCATTGGAGGAGATCACACTGACTTTCCAACACAGCTAGGGAATTGACCACGATGTGTTCTCCTGCTCAGTCTGGTCAGTTTTTAATAGGAAAACCGAGGGACTGTCTGGAACACCAGGGATTTCACACAAAGGAAACAATACAAAGAGAACAGGACACTTTCTCATACAAGTACATGGTACAGCGGGCACATGCCAGGAATATGAAATGTTGGGGTAACAATCACTTTAAGTAAGAGCTTAGAAAAGAAAATTCCTTTAACATCTTAGAAACATTCCTTTTTGTGGGATGTGATTGTTCTTCATTAATCTATATTGATAAAACATTGTCAGTTCCCAACAAGACTAATTAACTTGCCCTTACAGGTTTGGTACCTTGCATCATCCAAAAAGGTAGGTGTCTCCTGAACCCAGTAGTTTACAACAGCAGGAGGAACAAATTTGAATGATGTGCTCCCTAGACCATTCTTCCTTATGTCTCACAAAGTTCATATACACATTGCTTTCTGCATGTTTTTCTAAGTTTTCCCTAAAGCTGAACTCTAGGCACATATAAAAGATACACATTAATGCAGATTTGTAATTATTAAAACAACATTGAATGTCTTGTTTTAAATGCAAACAGGGTCACCTGGTATCCCAGATCCCACCCCCCCATGTGAATTGGTAAGGGGTACATTGTACCCCTACCATTTCACAAAGAAAGTGTAAAAAAAAAATGTAAAAAAAACACACAGACACCTTGGAAAAGTCCTTTATTAAAAAAACAACAAAAAAAAACAAAACATTCCAGCGATGAAATCCAGTGTTCCGCGGCGATCCGATGTCCAGCGCTGTCCACACGAAACGTCATTGGCTGAGCCTGAGCGGACCTGATGGGGAACTTCCTCCGCAGTGTATTAAATGAATAGACCCGCCCCTTCTAAAGTTCCCCATCAGGTCCGCTCAGCCAATGACGTAGGTGTAAGGCTAAGCGGACCAGATGCGGAACGTGAGAAGGGGCGGGTCTATTCATTTATTACACTGTGCAGGCAGTTCCCCATCAGGTCCGCTCAGCCAATGACGTAAGTGGGGTCTCACATACGAGGGGGCGGGTGTATTAAATGAATAGACCCGCCCCTTCTAAAGTTCCCCATCAGGTCCGCTCAGCCAATGACGTAGGTGTAAGGCTGAGCGGACCTGATGGGGAACTTTAGAAGAGGCGGGTCTATTCATTTAATACACTGCGGAGAAAGTTCCCCATCAGGTCCGCTCAGGCTCAGCCAATGACGTTTCGTGTGGACAGCGCTGGACATCGGATCGCTGCGGGACACTGGATTTAATCACTGGAATGTTTTGTTTATTTTATATTTATTTTTATTTATGTTTTTTTTTATTTTTAAGGACTTTTCCAAGGTGTTTGTGTGTTTTTTTTACATTTTTTTACACTTTCTTATTGAAATGGTAGGGGTACCAATTCACATGGGGGGGCGGGATCTGGGGGTCCACTTTGTTAAAGGGGTCTTCCAGATTCCGATAAGCCCCCCGCCCGCAGACCCCCACAACCACCGGGCAAGGGTTGTGGGGATGAGGCCCTTGTCCCCATCAACATGGGGACATCCTCCCCATGTTGAGGGCATGTGGCCTGGTACGGTTCAGGAGGGGGGGGGGCGCTCTCTCGTCCCCACTCTTTTCCTGCAGCCTGCCAGGTTGCGTGCTCGGATAAAGGGTCTGGTATGGATTTTTGGGGGAACTCCACGCCATTTTTTTTTAATTTTGGGGTGGAGTTCCCCTTAAAATCCATACCAGACCTGAAGGGCCTGGTATGGATATTTGGGGGAACTCCAGGGTTCCCCTTAATATCCATACCAGACCTGAAGGGCCTGGTAATTGAATTAGGGGGGACCCCCACGCTTTTTTTTTTTAATAAATAACTTTTATATGTATTACAGGGAGCCGACAATTCATTATAGTTCTAAATGACTTTTTTTCCTTCAGAAATGACACTTTGTGCAGGGACAGTTCTAAGCACGGAAAACAAGCTCGACTTTACATGCATACTATACACACACCCTAGGTATGAAATTTAAAGGAATATTTCACTTTTATTGTTTCACTTTAAGCATTATTAAAAGCACTGCTCCCAAAAAACAGCAGTTTTTAAAACTTTTTTTTGCATTGATACATGTCCCCTGGAGCAGGACCCGGGTCCCCAAACACTTTTTAGGACAATAACTTGCATATTAGCCTTTATAATTAGCACTTTTGATTTCGAACATTCGAGTCCATTGTATTTAATAGGGTTCTAAAGTTCACGCAAACATTCTGGCTGTTCACTGGTTCTGGTGTGAACCGAACAGGGGGGGTGTTCGGCTCATCCCTAGACTGGGCTATTCTAACACATGATCTAAACCATTCCATTGTAGCTCTGGCTGTATGTTTAGGGTTGTTGTCCTGCTGGAAGGTGAACCTCCGCCCCAGTCTCAAATCTTTTGCAGACTCTAATGCCCCATACACACGATCATTTTTAATGTCATTTTTAAAACTGACGTTTTTCTCGTCATTTTTTTTCTTGTTTCCTCTCAAGCCTGTCTTGCGTACACACCATCATTTTAAAAAATGTTCAAGAAAAGCGCAGTGACGTACACCACGTACGACGGCACTATAAAGGGGAAGTTCCGTTCGAATGGCGCCACCCTTCATGTTAGTAAAGTTTGTTGAGAGACGATTCGCTCTTTTCAGTCTAGTGCTTTTCAGTCCGTTACAGCATGACGAATGTGCTATCTCCATTACGAACGCTAGTTTTACCAGAACGAGCGCTCCCGTCTCATACTTGATTCTGAGCATGCGCATTTTTTTTCACGTCGTGAAAGCATACACACTATCGTTTTTCACGTCGTTAAAAAAAACGACATGAAAAACGACGTGAAAAAAGAGAGCATGTCCGGAATTTTTAATGGCCGTTTTTCACGTCGTTAAAAATGCTCTGGAGCCTACACACGATCATTTTTAATGGCCATTTTTTAAAATGGCATTTTTAACGGCATGAAAAACGATCGTGTGTATGGGGCATAACAGGTTTTCTTCTAAGATTGCCCTGTATTCGGCTCCATCCATCTTCCCATCAACTTTGACCAGCTTCCCTGTCCCTGCTGAAGAAAAGCATCCCCACAACATGATGCTGCCACCACCATGTTTCACGGTGGGGATGATGTGTTCAGGGTGATGTGCAGTGTTTCGCTTTCCACCACAGATAGCGTTTTTCTTTTAGGCCAAGAAGTTTTAATTTTGGCCTCATCCGACCAGAGCACCTTCTTCCTCATGTTTGCTGTGTCTCCCACATGGCTTCTTGCAAACTGCAAATGGGACTTCTTATGGCTTTCTTTTAACATTGGCTTTTTTTTGGCCACTCTTCCATAAAGTCCAGATTTGTGAAGTGTTTGACTAATAGTTGTCCTGTGAAATATTTAGGAGTGAATATTACTTCTCAAGAGGAAAAACTGTATGAGTTTAATCATCTCCCCTTACTCAATTCTACAATTAACAGATTGCCGTTTTTGGCTAAAGGGAAGCACTTATGGTTAGGGAGAATGGCAATAGACAAGATGGATATTTTACCGTGTTTCCTATATCTATATCAAATATTGCCTAGTACTCTGCCCCGGACCTTTTTTCGAACACTAAGATCAAGTTTACTTTGTTATCTTTGGCGGAATTTATCGGCAAGATTGCGATATGATATTTTGGTAAAGCGGAAGACTGAGGGGGGAGCTGGATTACCGCAGATGGAACTATATTATATAGCTTCAGTATTGGCTAGAATACTGGACTGGATCCACTCTGGGAGCACAAAACTATGGGTAACCATAGAACAGCAAATAATAGAGCCTCCGCTGGTCTCTCTTCCATGGACCATACCCAAACTATGCTCATCGGGACAAACACTCCCACCTTTGACCCAGGCCTTATTAAAAGTTTGGGATAGGACGGTAAGAAGATGGGGTGTTTCCTCAATACCAGGTCCACTCATCCCAATAATGGGTAACCCAGAATTTCCACCGGGTATGTTACCAGATAGGTTTCTAAAATGGATAAGGCAGACCCCCTCTCCGATCATACAAGCCCTGTCATCAAAAGGACTCCAGCCACTTAACATGATAATGAACGCAAATATGCTGGTCAGTGGTTTCATTATCTTCAGCTTCAACACTATCACAGACATCTTTCTAAAATGACTCTATTACATAGGGACCTAACACCGTTTGAGTCCCTGTGTAGTGGGGCTACAGGATGTTCTAGTACTATTTCTACGATATATGATATACTTTTATCTTGCGCCTCCCCATCTAACCTGTATTACATTAGAGACTGGGAGAGAGAACTGGGTTATTCAATCTCTATGGAAGAATGGAAGAAAGCTTTTTGATTAAGCTTTAAATCGAGTTTTGCGACTTTCATACAAGAAAATAATTATAAAATACTAACTAGATGGTATAGATGTCCAGCAAGGTTACATAGAATTTCGCAGATCTATCCCGGGGAATGCTGGCGATGTGAAGGAGATAGTGGTACAATGATCCACATCTGGTGGACTTGTCCTCAGATTAAAGAATTTTGGGATTCTGTATTCCAAATCTGTTCTTGCGTTACGGGTGTATCCTATCATAAATCTCCAGAAATAGCCTTACTATCCATATATCCAGGGTCTCTGCGAGAGGTAACAAAGGGACTGGTCCCGCATTTAATTTCTGATGTGCAAATAACTATACCTAGACATTGGAATACAACAGTTCCTCCCACTATACAAGAGTGGGTAGCTGAAATTAACCACATAAAAAGAATGGAGGAAATAATGGCAAGCAATCAGGGATACTATCATAAGTTTATGGAAGTGTAGCTACCCTGGATCGAGTTCTTGAACGCGGACATCTTGAGATGTTATTTGTGAAATAAGCGTGAGATGGATTTGACTGGGCTTGATGGGTATGGCGCGGTATGGGTCGGGAAAGGGGGGGCCCAGAGGAACATGTAGGTTTGGTTAGGTTTGTATATGTCTGTAGTTGTCTTTGTTTTTTTTTGTTTTGATTTTTTTTTCCAAGTTTTTTTCCCGTTCTTTGTTTCTTTTTGTCTCTCTCTTTTTCTTTTTTTCTCTTGTCTTACTTTCTCTGTGTCTGCTGTGCTTGGGCAGAAGTGTACCAGGAACACTCAATAATAGCAAGAAATCAATATGGAAGAATGGGTAAAAATTCCTAGTAGTTAGGACTTTGCTATTCCTAACGGTCTTCTCTCTCTTTGCTTAGTATCTTTGTCTCTCTATATACCCAGCGGTTATGTATTAGAGAGTAAGACCCTGAGTCATGCTCGGGGAATAATCCTCACTTAGAATGGCTATGCATGTTTAGGTTATCTTTCTATGCTATGAGTGGAACCTGTGTGTAAAAACAAAAAAAATCCAATGAAATGTGATTAAAGAAAAAATAGTTGTCCTGTGGACAGATTCTCCCACCTATGCTCTGGATCTTTGCAGCTCCTCCAGAGTTACCATGGGCCTCTTGGCTGCTTCTCTGATTAATGCTCTCCTTGCCCAGCCTGTCAGTTTAGGTGGACGGCCATGTCTTGGTAGGTTTGCAGTTGTGCCATACTCTTTCCATGTTCGGATGATGGATTGTACAGTACCCTGTGAGATGTTCAAAGCTTGCAATATTTTTTTATGACCTAACCCTGCTTTAAACTTCTCCACAAGTTTATCTCTGACCTGTCTGGTGTGTTTCTTGGCCTTCATGATGCTGTTTGTTCACTAAGGTTCTCTAACAAACCTCTGAGGGCTTCACAGAACAGCTGTATTTATACTGAAATTTAATTACACACAGGTGCACTCTATTTACTAATTAGGTGACTTCTGAAGGCAATTGGTTCCCCTAGATTTTAGTTAGTGATATCAGAGTAAAGGGGCTGAATACAAATGCACACCACCCTTTTCAGATAATTATTTGTAACATTTTTGGAAATTCATTTGTCGTTTTCCTTCCACTTCACAATTATGTGCCGACACTCTAGATTCTAAAGAAGAATTCCATGTATTAATCGGTCCAGCCTGGATCAATTAACTATGCATACTGTATATCATACCTGTGGAATCCCCATGGAAACTGAAAAAACAATTCAGTAGGCACTGCTGCTACAGTGACCTCCACTAGCTTCCGAGTGGCTGCCCTGCTGCATTGTGAACACAGGAGGTTGCCTGCTGGGTACAGGTACTATTCAGAGAATACATTGCATCTTTCAAAAAAGGAAAAGCATTATCTAATTGGACGAGATGGAAAGCAGAATGGTGGGAAACCCCACCTCTCTATCTCGTCCAATCATAGAATGCTTTGCATGCATTGAGAGAATGCAAAGCAGTTTCTGAATGGTGCTTATGCTGGGTAGGTGACCTCCTGTGTTCATGATGCAGCAGGGCAGCCACTCACTACGGGACAAATAAGTTACTAGCTAGGTTATAGGTTAATGTGAAAAAGAGGAGCTGCAAGGAGTAGCAAATGCTAAAGGGTATGAGTGGTAACTGCACATAAAATAGCAACCCTCTCCCTGCATCAGAAGGTTTGGCGGGACCTGGAAACTGTCCTGTTGTAGCAGATCATGCGTTTGTATAATTCACCTATGACGTATGGGCGTCGCACATTTTTGTGCTCTCTTTCTAGGACTTCTGCTTGGTCGATAATATCAACAGGATTTTTTTCCTGTATCTGTGAATGTGTAATTTAGCAGTGGGAGTGCATTGTGCACAGACTGGTGGGAGTGACATGATTGATGCTGGAGGGAACATTAATAAAATAATTTTTAGGTTTACGTGTTTTCTTACAAATAAAGGAATTTGTCAAGGTGTCTATGTTTTTATTTAGATTGATCTCTTCGGGAATGTTTACTAAGTAGTACTAATGCACCCCTGTACTAATGTCCCTGGGAAGAGACAGATACACTATATTACCAAAAGTATTGGGACACCTGCCTTTACATGCACATGAACTTTAATGGCATCCCAGTCTTAGTCTGTAGGGTGCAATATTGAGTTGGCCCACTCTTTGCAGCTATAACAGCTTCAACTCTTCTGGGAAAGCTGTCCACAAGGTTTAGGATCGTGTCTATGGGAATGTTTGACCATTCTTCCAGAAGCGCATTGGTGAGGTCAGGCACTGATGTGGACAAGAAGGTCTGGCTCGCAATCTCCGCTCTAATTCATCCCAAATGTGTTCTATTGGGTTGAGGAAAGGACTCTGTGCAGGCCAGTCAAGTTTCACCACCCCAAACTTGCTCATCCATGTCTTTATGGACCTTTCTTTGTGCACTGGTGCACAGTCATGTTGGAACAGGAAGGCGCCATCCTCAAACTGTTCCCACAAAGTTGGGAGCATGAAATTGTCCAAAATGTCTTGGTATGCTGATGCCTTAAGAGTTACCTTCACTGGAACTAAGGGGCCAAGCCCAACCCCTGAAAAACAACCCCATACCATTATCCCCCCTCCACCAACTGATGACATGGATGAGAGAGTTTGGGGTGGAGGAACTTGACTGGCCTGCACTTCACTGGCCTGCACAGAGTCCTGACCCCAACCAGATGAAGGGGATGAATTAGAGTGGCGACTGAGAGCCAGGCCTTCTCATCCAACATCAGTGCCTGACTTCACAAATGCGCTCCTAAACCTTGTGGACAGCCTTCCTAGAAGAGTTGAAGCCGTTATAGCTGCAAAGGGTGGTCCAACTCAATATTGAACCCAACAGACTAAGACCGGGATGCCATTAAAGTTCATGTGTGTGTAAATACTTTTGGTAATATAGTGTAACTGGGGCTCCCTCATTATGAAGGGTGCTTCTAGATTCCCCTGAAAACACCCCCATCCTTTTTGGAAAACTGTATGTGGGAAAGAGGCCCTTGTCAACAATGGGACAAGGTGTCTTGCAAGGGGAAAGGGAGAGCTCACCTCTCTTCACTTGCACAGTACCCTTTCCAATGGAAAGGTGTGTATCCTGGTCTCGTACAGGAAGTGGTGGATGTAATGTTGCCCTGTCTTTTCTGTTGGCTTAAAGTGGTTGTTAAGACACTCTAACCTGTTTGCACCATCAGCGCTGCCTCCTATTGTAGTATGCCTCTCTGTGTACGATTTTATAAAAATAAATGCTGCAAATACCTCATTTCAGAGCGGAGATCGTGATCACATGACCGGCCGGATCGCTCCTTTCCCCCTTTGAGAGATGCAGTGGGCGGGGCCAGGATTCCCTCCGCTGACCTCAGTGGGGAGGGGAGGAGGAGGAGGAAAAGAGAAGAGGAGAAGATATCCGGCCAGCCATGTGATCGTGATCGCCGCTCTGAAATTAGGTATTTGCAGCATTTATTTTTATAAAAAAATCATACACAGAGGGGGACACTACAATAGGCAGTAGTGCGGATGGTGCATACAAGGTTTTGTTATGCAAGCAGCAGGAAGGGGGGCGGGGCGGCACTGTCACGAACCTACAGGCAGGGAGGGAGGGGGGAGAGAGCACAGAGGAGACACAGAGCAGGGCTGCGGATGATAGAGGCACGTAAACTGACCACTGTGTCAGGCTCAACAGCCATAATATACCATGGTCATTTTACAGGGGGGAGGGTAGAAACTGGCAGGATCAGCCAGGTTTTTTAGGTGTTACAGGGGGCCAAATGACACAGCACAGGCACTGTGCTGTATAAAATGCTTTAAAGGAGCAGGATCCATATTTTTTGGGGGGTTAACAAATGCTTTAAGCCTAGTTCACATGATCAGAATATTGGACAAAAAATACTGCTTTCAAAGCGATCGTATGATAATCTGATCGTTAGTACACAGCTTTCGTGAGCCTATGATGGCAGTTCATGCAAAATTATCCGAGGGGACAAACACCAAAATTTCTCTCGTATGATATGTACGATATTCATTTAATTTGTACAGTATGCGTCCGAAAAATCAGAAGACCAAGCATGCTCAGAAACAACAGAATACAATTATAATACAATACAACACATTACATCACTTCTGACGTTGTATTCTGTAGTCTTCGATATGAGACTAGAATGCAAAGAAAATGGACGATCTTTCGTCCGATATTCTCATTGTGTGTACGATGCTTTAAAAAGAACCAAGATAACACCACAAACTAGAAATGAAAAGGGTTGTGAACACAAACCAAAACATAGGAGAACAGCGTGGATATAAGAACAGTCCATGTCAATTGTCTGACTCTCCTGCATGACCCTGAAGAGTATAAAGGCCCGTACACACGATCCGAAAATCGGATGGAAAAATTTGTACGACAAGCTGTCTGCTGATTTTCGGATCGTTAGTACGGTGCTTTCGACAGCAGATTTCTCTTCTTCGTCAGACAAAAGCTGGATGTGCAGACTATAAAAATGTTGTCGGATGTGAACTCAACGCCTGATTTTCATTTCATTAGTATGGTTTTCGTATGAAAAACATCATAAGAGCAAGACTACGCATGCTCAGAAACTAAAGAATCCATACAAAACTATTGAAAACATTACGTCACTTCTGACATTGTATTCTGTTGTACAAAAATGTGAGTATCCTCTTCACTTTCGACATGAAACTAGCATGCCACAAAAACAGACAGTGGGTCGTTCGAAAATCTAAACGTGTGTACGAGGCTTAAGGCTCTATTCACACCTAGGTGTTTTAAATTGCTGGCAGAATCGCTGTGATTCTGCCCGAGATTCAAAATCACGGCAAAACGCAGGATGTGTTTGCCATGCCATTAATTCCTAATGGCACCCCAATCTTTGTGCGATTTTGCCCCGGTTGTCCAACAGGAGCTCTGCTTCTTTTTTTGAGTGACAAACTTCTCGCGTTGCAATTTTACTGCAATAGCAGCGCAATTTTTCGCTCAACAACCGCTGCAAAATTGCACTGCGATTGGGGGGCCTTTAGAAGTAATGGCAAAATCACCAACACGTCATTCCACGATTCTTAGGCTCCATGCACACTAGCGTTTTTTATAAGCTAGAAAATAATGCTCGATAAAAAATGCTGATAATAGCGTTTTTTGTGTCGGCTTGTAGTAGCGTTTTAGTTGCTATTAGGAGCATTAGCATTTTATTACCGTTTTTACAGTACATGATGAAAAAGAAAAGCTTTTAGGAGAGTTTTAGTAGTGTTTAGACGTGTTTAGGAGCATTTAGCGTTTTTTTTTTTTTCTGCCAGGAAAACGCTCCCAAATTTTTTTTTTATCTGCTCCTAAACGCTGAAGCTTGAAAAACACTTCTAGCATAAAATAATGTGCCTGGAGACATAGGATAACCCATAAAGCTTCTAGGGGCAGAAAAATGCTCATAATAGCTTCTAGGAGCTAAAAGAGAAGTTCTACCACCACATGAAAAAAATTGAAGGTCAGCAGCTACAAATACTGTAATATTAGGACACTTACCTGTCCAGGGTTCCCACGATGTCGGCACCCCAGCCAATTTTCTGGCCGGCTCTTGGGTGCTGCCGCCACCATTCATGATGAGGGAAACCGGCACAGCCGATTCCCTACTGTGCGCGAAGCTCGCTGTGCTTTCTTGCTGGGCAGGCGGTGGGGGAAGGTGGAGTGGGGGCGAAATTCCGAGGGAGAGCGCCGTGGCGCAGTCTCCCGAAAGTGGGAATGGGTACCTTTTAATAACAGGTACCCGCTCCCCCCTCCCCCTGAAAGGTGTCAAATGTGGCACCGGGGGGGGGGGGAGAAAGGGTTTTGTGTGGAACTTTGCTTTTAAAAAACGCTAGTGTGCATGAATCCTAAAGGTTTATAAAGAAGCGAAGAGAGCAATAACAGCTTCCCTTCATTACCAAGACCATAAAGTTATATATGTATTAAAAGACACGCTAATACAGGAAGGGAATTACTGGCCAGATCACTAGGTGAAAACAGAGGGAAGAAAGCCTAAAAACAGAAAACTACAGCCACTACATCTAATCATTGGTAAGCGGCAATATGAATTTTGGCTTTTGCCTCCCAAACAGCCTTGACCTGTCAGGGCATGGACCCCACTTGACCGCTGAAGGTATAATGTGGTATCTACTGCTAAGCTGTCATTAGCAGATCCTTAAAGTCCTGTAAGGCTGGGTGCACACCTATGCGAATTGGATGCGGCTTCTCCTCATCCAATTCGCATAGCAGGAGAATGTGACTGGCTTTCTATGGAGACGGTTTACATATCTCCGGGGCGGCTGCGGAGGGCACTGCACAGAAAAGCTGTGCGTCTTTAGCTCCGTTCCTGTGCAATCCGCAGCCGGTTCCAGTGTTTTAATCACATGATCACACAGTACACATACGGCATTGGCATTGGACGTATGTATACCATGTGACCATGTATATAAAGCTTTGGACCCTTTTGAGGAATCCTTGGTGTGCTGATGACATTTCTAAACTTTGATTGTTTACGGTTTCCAGACGGTGGTCATTACAACACTCAGCATTACTACAGCTATTTTCAGGAACGTGTGCATGGGGAATTACGTTAAAAGCATTCTTGAACCATTTTTGCAGTGTGGCAGGGCGCATTATCCTGCCGATAGAGGCCACTGCCATCAGGGAATACCGTTTCCATGAAGGGACTTACTTGGTCACCAACAATGTTTAGGCAGGTGGTACTTGACAAAGTAAGTGACTTTCCCTTTAAGACTGTACACAATTCAACTGAGAGTAGAGTTGAGCGGACACCTGGATGTTCGGGTTCGACGGGTTCGGCCGAACTTCGGAAAAAAGTTCGGGTTCGGGAACCCGAACCCGAACCCCATTGAAGTCAATGGGGACCCGGACTTCTAAGGACTAAAAAGGCTCTAAAAAAGTAATGGAAAGGGCTAGAGGGCTGCAAATGGCAGCAAAATGTTGTTAAGAGCATGGCAAGTGCTCTGCAAACAAATGTGGATAGGGAAATAACTTAAAATAACATAAAAAAAATAAAAAAATAAAAAAATATGCTGGAGGCCCCATTTTCAGCAGAAGAGGTACGGGAAGTCATTAAGAACCTCAGAAACTCAACGGCACGATGCCACACATATGGTGGGAATGCCCCAGAATACGCCCTTTCTGGAATAAATTATTCAATTTAATGGATAAGCTAGTAGTGGGAAAATGAAATACTTTGAAATAAAAATGTAGCGGGGTGCTAAATTTAAGGGAAGTGTTTGAGTGGTAAATAGGCTCAAACACCCTAATTCTGTAGGATTCATGTCCCATTTTGTCCTCGGGGGACAGTATTGGTGTGCAGTTCCCTGCGGCCTACAGGTGGTGCTGCCATGGTAGGCTAGGGTTGAACCGCCGATACAGTGCTGTGCCTTTTGTGTCCCCTCTTGGCAGTAGTACAGCGGGGCGGGGAACCTGCTGTGCATGCCGGGAGAGCATATAAAAGGGGCAGACCTTTGGCCTGGGGGCTGATGTCCAGTGGGGTCCACGCCCAGGTGCCTTCGGCCTGGGTGCATGTGTTCCTGTTCCATCTCGGGTACCTTTAGCCCGGGGTGAGGTACTATCCTGGAGTTCCTGCTGCCCTGGTTATGGAGGCCTAGGTGCGGGAGTAAAGCCTGGAGTCCAGAGCCTTCGTCTGGAGTCCGCTAAGGGTCGAGTAGTCTTAGGGTGCCGCCTCGTGTAGGGGACCATGTTCCAGGGAAGGGAGGATCATTCTGATGGACCGATGCGGGAGTCACGGTGAAGGAAGGGTCTGTTGACTCCCTGGAGAGATGTCTTCCCCTTGATATGGGCTAGGTTCGTAGAAGGAGAAGCTCAAGGTCATCTTGACTGTATCAGAGGCCTTATTCACCCGGCCCGTGGCAGGGGCCTTATACACCCTGGTCTGTGGCAGAGACCAAAGTTCTCCAGGTCCGTGGCAGGGGCCTTGTACACCCGGTCTGTGGCAGAGACCAACCTCAAGGTCTGTGGCAGAGACCGTGCACCTAAAACTGTTTGAGAAACCTAAGCAGTGAAGTGAATGTGCTACGTTTGTGCCTGGACCTCCTCCACACCTTAAGCTGTCCTGTTTCTTTGCTCAAACCTTTTCTATCCGAGTAGAGTTTATTTTGCCATGAGAGAATAAGAGTTGTAATTTCAGCTGGTGTGGACATTGACTTTACTGGGAATTAAAGGACTTGCCTCTACCTACAGTAGAGGTGAGAATCATCCTCTGGAGGAGTTTTGACTCCGGCTGTGGACACGGCCCGTCAAGTACACCGCTCAACCTCTTTATATAGGAGGGTACGGGCTGGTAGTGCGGTGTGCCTTTCTCCCTCCTGCGATGAGCCAACAACATAAAGGCAGGTAAGGGGGAAAGGATCTGTGCGCTACAAAAAAATAAAATAAAAATTATAATCTTGACCTAGGAGGACGAGGTCCATATGGAGTAGGAGGTTGAGGTGGCGGTGGATGTGGCTGTGTAGGTGGAAGCGGCGGTGGAGGAGGACGAGGTAGCCAACACTGGTTCAAAAATACAACAATGGCTGGGTAAGGCCAGTGATGTGTCGAATTCTGTCCCCCGTCGAATAGTGTCCACCCTGTACTGCGCTTGCTCAGTATGTAGGACAAGAGGATTTCGAAAATCTCCCAAGATGAACGGCGCCTGCGTGGTGAGTTCAGGTGAAGGCCACACCATCCGTGGTTCAAGCCGAGCCAAGTGAGGCCGTGCCCGAAGTGTGGCGATCGAAGCGAGCCCGTGAGGGGCCCTGTTACTATGTGCTACCGTATGTCCACTTGGATGTTGGGGCTTGAACCTGCACTCACGGCGCAGGCGCCGTTGATATTCGGAGATTTTGTGAATCTCCTTGTCCTCTGTACTGCGCAAGCTCTGCGCCTTCGCAGTACGGGCAGGACACAATCCGATGGCCGGACAGTTTTTGTCACAACACCGGTATACATGTCTATTCTGCACAAGGTACGGACAAGTCCTGTGGGATCCATGCCTGGTTCATTTTAATGAACGTGAGCTTGTCCACATTGGCTCTGGACAGGCGGCTGCGCTTGTCTGTGATAACGCCCCCTGCCGTGCTAAATACACGTTCAGATAATACACTGGCTGCAGGGCAGGCCAGCACCTCCAAGGCATAAAGGGCAAGCTCAGGCCATGTGCCCAATTTGGAGACCCAGAAGTTAAAGGGGGCAGACCCGTCATCCAGTACGTGTAGGCCTGTGGACACATACTGCTCAACCATGTTGGTGAAATGCTGCCTCCTGCTAAGACGTTCCATCTCAGCTGGTGGTGCTGGTTGTTGTGGCGTGCTGACAAAGCTTTTCCACATTTCAGCCATGCTAACCGTGCCTTCTGAGGTGCTGCCGGTGCCCCGGCTGTGTTGGCGACCTCTTCCTCCTCCTCTGCCTTCGCCTTGTGCTTCCACCGTACGCCCGCTGTCAGGTGGGAATGCCACCAGCAGCGCGTCTACCAGCATGCGCTTGTACTCGCGCATCTTACGATCCCGCTCCAGTGAGGGAATTAAGGACGGTACGTTGTCCTTGTAACGGGGATCCAGCAGGGTGGCCACCCAGTAATCAGCACCAGTTAAAATGTGGGCAACTCGGCGGTCATTGCGGAAACACTGCAGCATGTAATCGCTCATGTGTGCCAGGCTGCCCAGAGGCAAAGAAAAGCTGTCCTCTGTGGGAGGTGTATCGTCCGTGTCCTCTGTATCCCCCCAGCCACGCACCAGTGATGGCCACGAGCTGGTCTGGGTGCCACCCTGCAGTGAAAATGGCTCCTCCTCCTCCTCCTCCTCCATCTCCTCCTCCACCTCGTCATCCTCCAGAACTGTGCCCTTTCTGCCAGACAATTGTGTACCTGGCGTTTGTTGGTGCAGGAACCCACCCTCGTAGCCACTTGTGAAAGACTGCCCTGAAAGCCTTTGAAATGATCCCGCTTCCTCCTCCTCCTCCTCATCCTCCTGTGCCACATCCTCTTCCATCATCGCCCGAAGCGTTTTTTCAAGGAGGCATAGAACTGGAATAGTAACGCTGAGAACGGCGTCATTGGCACTGGACATGTTGGTGGAGTACTCGAAACAGCGCAACAAGGCACACAGGTCTCGCATGGAGGCCCAGTTATTGGTGGTGAAGTGGTGCTGTTCCGCAGAGCGACTCACGCGTGATTGCTGCAGCTGGAACTCCACTATTGCCTGCTGCTGCTCGCACAGTCTGGCCAGCATGTGCAAGGTGGGGTTCCACCTTGTGGGCTCGTCACATATGAGGCGGTGAGCGGGAAGGCCGAAGTTACGCTGCAGCGCTGACAGGCGAGCAGCAGCAGGGTGAGAACGCCGAAAGTGCGCACACACAGCCCGCACTTTCTGCAGCAGCTCTGGCATATTGGGGTAATTTTTAAGGAACCTCTGGACCACCAAGTTCAGCACATGCGCCAGGCAAGGGATGTGCGTCAAACCGGCTAGGCCCAGAGCTGCTACGAGATTTCGCCCATTATCGCACACCACCAGGCCGGGCTTGAGGCTCACTGACAGCAACCACTCATTGGTCTGTTGTTCCATGTCCCTCCACAACTCCTGCGCGGTGTGGGGTTTTTCCCCCAAACAGGAAAGTTTTAAAACTGCCTGCTGTCGTTTACCCCTGGCTGTGCTGAAGTTGGTGGTGAAGGTGTTACGCTGACCGGATGAGGAGGCGGTAGAGGATGAGGAAGCGGAGTAGGAGGAGTTAGCAACAGGAGGCAAACTGAAGCACCCTGCAATCCTCGGTGGTGGAAGGACATGCGCCAAACTGCTATCTGCCTAAGGCCCAGCCGCCACTGCATTTACCCAGTGTGCTGTTAGGGAGGTATAACGTCCCTGACCGTGCTTACTGGTCCACGCATCCGTAGTTAGGTGGACCTTGCCACAGATGGCGTTGCGCAGTGCACACCTGATTTTGTCCCCCACTTGGTAGTGCAGGGAAGGGATGGCTCGCCTGGAAAAGTAGTGGCGGCTGGGCACGACGTACTGTGGGACAGCCAATGCCATCAGGCTTTTAAAACTCTGCGTCTCCACCAGACGGAATGACAGCATTTCAAAGGCCAGGAGTTTTGAAATGCTGGCATTCAGGGCCAGGGATCGCGGGTGGTTGGGGGGTACTTCCTCTTCCGCTCCAATGTTTGGGAGATAGAGAGCTGAACGCTTCCATGGGACATTTTGGAGATGGTTGGTGACCCAGGTGGTAGTGTTGCTGGCAGATCCTCTGTTTGCGGGGTGGCAGGTGCCACTGTCACTACAGAGGTGGATGAAGAGGCCGAGACTGCAGCAGAAGAGGAAGCAAGAGGAGCCAGAGACCTTTCTTGGTTTTTGAGGTGTCTACTCCACTGCAGCTCGTGCTTTGCACTTAGATGCCTGGTCATGCAGGTTGTGCTCAGGTTGAGAACGTTTATGCCTCGCTTCAGGCTCTGATTGCACAGCGTGCAAACCACTCGTGTCTTGTCATCAGCACATTGTGTGAAGAACTGCCACGCTAGGGAACTCCTTGGACCTGGCTTTGGTGTGCTCGGTCCCTTGCTGCGTTGGGCAGTAGCAGACATACTGTCTAGGGGACAGACGCTCCGCTTTTGCACCCTGCTCCCTCTTCTGCTGTGCTGGTGGCTCTGTGCGACCACCGCCTCTTCCTCCAAACTACACTGGTCACCTGCATAACGTTGATTCCATGTGGGGTCGAGGACCTCATCGTCCTCCACATCATCTTCCACCCAGTCTTCACCCCTGCCCTTCTTGTCTGTCTGCACAATTGCGAAAGCAGCAGCAGTTGGCACCTGTGTTTCGTCATCATCCGAGACGTGCTGCGATGGTCCTCCCATGTACTCATCATGAAACATAAGTGGTTGGGCATCGGTGCACTCAATCTCTTCCACTTCTGGGGCAGGGCTAGGTGGATGGCCCTGGGAAACCCTGCTAACAGAGTCATCGAAAAGCAGAAGAGACTGCTGCATGATTTGGGGCTCAGACTGCTTGGCTGATTTGCAAGGGGGTGAGGTGAAAGACTGATGGACATGGGTTTCAGGTGCCAACTCTGATCTTTCATCAGAAGAGTGGGTGGGAGACAATGTGAAGGAACCCGAGGCACTGTCAGCAACCCAATCTACTATCGCCTGTACTTGTCCTGGCCTAAACATTCGTACAGCCTCATTAGGCGCAACAAAATACCGCCGCAGGCTCGGTCGCCTACTCGCACCTGAGGAAGGTGTTTCACTTGTGCGTGTATCTGGCACAGATCCACCACGTCCTCTCCCTGCAACAGGAGCTCCACCAGCAGCACCACGACCGGGGCCACCACGTCCCTTTGACCTTCTCCTCATATTTTCCAAATTTAGGATGTTGCCCTAAATGGGTGTTTTTGGAAGAGCAGAACACACCCACAGTACGTAACCGCTGAATCGCACAGCTACAGAACTGCAGAAAATGCTATTAAAAAAAAATTGTTTTTTTAGTATAGCACAGTAGAAGAAAACTATTTAGAAATTGTTTGTTTCACACACCTCCACATATGTATAACACACTGCAAAATATTTTTTGTGGCCCTAAATGGCGTTTTTTGGAAGACCACAATACACCCACAGTACGTAACCGCTGAATCGCACAGCTACAGAACTGCAGAAAATGCTATTAAAAAAAAAAAAATTGTTTTTTTAGTATAGCACAGTAGAAGAAAACTATTTAGAAATTGTTTATTTCACACACCTCCACATATGTATAACACACTGCAAAATATTTTTTGTGGCCCTAAATGGCATTTTTTGGAAGACCACAATACACCCACAGTACGTAACCGCTGAATCGCACAGCTACAGAACTGCAGAAAAATAGGATTTTTATAACAGCTTACCTGTAAAATCCTTTTCTTGGAGTACATCACGGGACACAGAGCGACATAGTCATTACTAATGGGTTATATAGATGCCTTCAGGTGCTGGCACTGGCAACTTCCAAAACCGGAAGTACCCTCCCCTATATAAGCCCCTCCCATCCGGGAGTACCTCAGTTTTGTAGCAAAGCAATAAGTGTCCCCAAAAGAGGGGTGGGAGCTCTGTGTCCCGTGATGTACTCCAAGAGAAGGATTTTACAGGTAAGCTGTTATAAAAATCCTATTTTCTTTCTCGTACATCACGGGACACAGAGCGACATAGTCATTACTAATGGGATGTCCTAAAGCAATGCCCAATGAGGGGGGGGATACACCATACATAAGCTGAGCGCTATCAGACATGAGGATCTTTTGCGGCCTGCAACACACTGCGCCCAAAGGCGACATCCTCCTGACTTCTAACGTCCACCTGGTAGAACCTAGTAAACGTGTGTACTGAAGACCATGTTGCGGCCTTACAGATTTGAGCCAGGGAGGCCTGGTGATGCACTGCCCATGAAGTTCCAACTGCTCTCGTGGAGTGCGCTCTAACTTTGAACGGAGGCGGTCTCCTTCTCAAGCCATAGGCTTGCATTATGACCTGTCGAATCCACTTGGCTAAAGTAGATTTTGACGCTGCCTGACCCTTTCTGGGGCCTTCCGGCAGAATAAACAAAGTATCCGTTCTGCGAATCTGAGCAGTGGCTTTTAGATAAGCTTTAACTGCTCTTACTACATCCAAAGAATGTAATAACTTTTCCTCTACTGAACTAGGTTTGGGAAAAAACGAAGGAAGAACCACATCTTGGTTCAAATGAAACCTCGATACCACCTTAGGAAGAAAGGCTGGATGAGGACGTAACACTACTCTGTCCTTATGGATAACCAGATATGGCTCCTTACAGGACATAGCTGCTAATTCTGACACTCTTTTAGCCGAACAAATGGCTACTAGAAAAATCAATTTCCTGGTGAGAAGAACCAGGGAAATATGCTGTAATGGTTCAAATGGTTGTTTCTGTAGAACCGACAGAACCAGGTTTAAGTCCCATGGACATATGGGAATATTAACCGGAGGGCTAATACGCATCACTCCTTGTATAAAGGCTTTGACTAGTGAAAGCGAAGCCAAGGGCCTCTGAAAAAATATTGACAAGGCCGAAATCTGACCCTTGATAGTACTCAAGGCAAGCTTCCTATCTACAGCCCACTGTAGGAAGTCCAGAATCCTACCTATTACGTACTTACGTGGATGCCATTTCTTGGCCTCACACCACGCGATGTACGCCTTCCAGATTCTATAGTAGATCTGCCTGGATACCGGCTTCCTGGCATTGATCATGGTAGATACCACAGGATTAGAGAGCCCTCTCTTTTTTAGAATGTGGGCTTCAATAGCCAGGCCGTCAAACCTAGGGCTGGTAAGGAAGGGTGGTATATCGGTCCTTGCGAAAGCAGGTCCGGACGATGTGGGAGAGTCCAAGGACTCCCCACTGACATTTTTACAATCTCCGCTTACCATGCTCTTCGGGGCCACGCTGGAGCCACCAGAATCACTGGTTTCTTTTCTACCCTGATTCTGCGGAGTAATCGAGGTAACAATTGTGGCGGTGGGAATGCATATATCAGCTTGAACTGATCCCAAGGGAACACTAGGGCATCCGAGCCGCAAGCTAGGGGATCCCTTGTCCAAGAGACAAACCTGTCCACCTTTGCGTTGAATCTGGATGCTAGCAGATCTACATCCGGTGTTCCCCACCGCTGACATATTGTCCGAAAAACCTCGGGGTGAAGGGACCATTCCCCTGAGCATAATTGTTGGCGACTTAGAAAGTCCGCCTTCCAATTCTCTACTCCTGGAATGAATACCGCGGATATGGCTGCACGACTCCTGGTGCCACCCTGATGATTGATATATGCCACTGCCGTGGCATTGTCTGATTGAATTCTGACAGGGGACCCTTGGAGTTTGGATGTCCATGCTACTAGGGCATACCGGGCTGCTCGTATCTCTAAGAGATTGATGGGCAGGGCCTTTTCTACATCCGACCATCTGCCCTGGAGAGACCATTGCTCCAGTACTGCTCCCCAGCCTATAAGGCTGGCATCTGTAGTGACCACCTTCCAAGAAATCGGACTGAAGGATTTCCCTTTTTCCAGATTCTGGAGAACCAACCACCAACGGAGGCTCTTGCGCACGGAAGGGGACAAGGACATTGGTAAGTCTAGGGCCTGAACTTTTTTGTTCCAGGCTGACAGTATGGCCCTTTGCAAATTCCTTGAATGGAATTGACCGTAGGGTACTGCTTCGAATGATGCCACCATTTTTCCCAGCAGCCTCATGCACAGGCGTATGGACGGCTGTCTTTTTGTACCCACTAGGTGGATCAAATCTCTCAAAGACAACACCTTTTCTCGAGGCAAGAATATTTTTCTCTGGCCTGAATCCAGCCTTAGCCCCAAGTATTCCAGACTTTTGACTGGTTTTAGGGCTGACTTGTCTCGGTTGATAATCCAACCGTGAGATTCCAGATACTTGATTGTCTTGTGAACGACCACTTCTAGTTTTTTCACTGAGTGGTCTATCAGCAACAGGTCGTCTAGATATGCCATTATCGTTACACCTTAGATTGGCCAATAATGGGGCCAGAATTTTTGTGAACACTCGTGGTGCTGTGGCCAGACCGAAAGGTAAGGCTCTGAACTGAAAATGGCGCCCTTCTACTGCAAAGCGTAGAAATTTTTGGTGAACTGGAAAGATGGGAATGTGCAAATAAGCATCTTTGATGTCGATCGAGGCTAACCATTCCTCCCCTTGTAGGGCAGTGGCCACCGATCGGATCGACTCCATCCGGAAAGTCCTGATATGCAGGAATTTGTTTAGCCCTTTTAGATTTAATATGGGCCGCACGTCCCCGTTTGGCTTCGGGACTGTAAAGAGGTTTGAGTAAAACCTGAACCCCCATTCTTCCAGGGGAACCTCCATAATTACTCCTTGGAGCAATAGTTGTTCTAGTGCCAACAGGAGGGACTCTCTCTTCCGGGGATCCCTTGGCACGTTTGACCTCATAAAATGGGAAGGAGGAGAGTCTTTTAACTCCAATCTGTATCCCAGACTTACTGCGGAGAGCACCCATCTGTCTCTGATCGTGTCCCGCCAGGTCTCTGCGAACAACTGGAGTCTTCCCCCCACCCGATTGAGTGGGGGCAACCCTTCATGCATTTGACTTTGGGGGAGGTTTTGTACCTCTCTTGACCCAGGGTTTTTTATTACCCTGCGATTGTCCCTGATTTTTACCCCCGGGATTTGACCGAGGAGGCCGTCGGAACTGTTTCACAGCCGATGCCCCAGGGACTGGAGAAGCAGGCCTCTTAAAAGAGGGACCTCTAACTCTGTTTTTAACCGGCAAGAGTGTACTTTTACCGTTGGAAATTTTCTGGATATATTTGTCCAGGTCTTCCCCGAATAAGCGTTCACCATGAAATGGGAAGCTAACCAGCAATTTTTTACAGGGAGCTTCAGCAGACCAGTTTTTTAGCCATAGAAGCCTGCGCATATGTACTACAGACAGCGTAAGGCGGGAGGCCTGATGGATTGAATCCTTTATGGCATCAACCGCAAAGCACAAGGCTCTAGGTAGATCAGCTAGGGCAAGGGCCTGCTGATCTGGCAAGTCCCTTAAGACCTGTTTCAACTGATCCTTCACTGCTTGGCAGACCCCAATAGCTGCCACTGCTGGTTGTGTCACCAAGCCTGCTGTAGAAAAAGCAGATTTTAATAAGGACTCCAATTTTTTATCTATTGGGTCCTTGAACATTTGGACATTATCCACTGGACATGTCAGTGATTTATTCACACAAGAGATGGCTGCGTTCACTGTAGGGACCCTCCATTTTTTGATGAACTTATCCTCCATGGGATAGACCACCGGAAATCTCTTGGGGGGAGTAAATATTTTATCAGGATGTTCCCAATCCTGGTACATGAGCCCTTCCAATAAAGGGTGAACTGGAAAGGAACAGACAGTCTGGGGAGCTTTTAGCGACCCCAGCGAGGAGACAGTAGTGGTTGATGGTTCCGCAAGGTGCATTTTAAATGCTGATCGGACCATGTTAGTCAAAGACTGAACCCATAATCTTTCAGCTTGAGATGCTGAGAAAGGTTCCTCCACAGTTGATTCCTCTATAACAGAATCAACCTCCTCCTGATCCCCTTCAGGCAGGTCGATCCCTGTATGGGACTGTTGCTCCGCTAACAGGTACTCTGAAGGAGGAGACGGAGATCGGGCGTGCTTTCCCTGTGACAGGGAGGCAGCGATTAATGTTGACAATCTCTCCTCTAATCCTCCCAGAGCTGAGGAAAAAACCTCCTCTGTTACATACACAGGAGCAGGTGAACTGAGGACAGCCACAGTACCAGGCACTCCTGCGGGGTCTCTACGGTCACTAACCTCTGAATTTTTAGGGGAGACTGGTGCAGCAGAAGCATGCCCAAGATCCTCAGAGCCCGATGGAGACCCCTTTTGCTTCCTGGAACATTTAGTTCCGGAGCTTCTGGACGGCATATTCCTAAGCCCAAAGCTGAGGTATTCCAGCCGTAATACACCCTTTTTACTGAGAATAGTCTAGCACAATTGCTGCTATATATCAGTTGGTGTCTACTAAAGTGCCTTTCTAGGGGATGCCTGCATCAACCGCCTCTGTGTGCCTTTTTACTGTTGCTAGCTCTGTTTGTGCACTTCAATAGCAAGCTTGATTGATTTTAAAACATGCTGGACGCCCGCACATGCGCAGTAGCGCCGCGGCGCACACCGAGCGTCATCCACCCGCTCCGCCCCTTTTCCAGATTGCCTCTATATAGAGAGGTGCGTGCACGCGCACGCGCGCGGGCACGTGCGCCTTCGGCGTGTTTTTTGAAAAAAAACAGGAGCTAGATGGGAGCCAGGGTCCCTGCCGCAGGGCCCGGGGATGGATGAGCGCAGCAACAGGGCAGAGGAGACAGCTTCCCCGCAGAGAACTTACCAACTGCATGGATTTGACTTCGGAAGAAAAAAATCCACATTACAAGAAAAAGAACCATAGCGGCCTCTAGTGTTTAACACAGGTACCGCGGTCTTACATTTTTTATTTTTTTCTTGCCTACTATAATTTTTTTTTACATTTTCTCAGTAGTAACAGGCATACACAGAATATTTAGCGGGAATACCATAGGTAACAGGCAGAAAGACAAAATAGGCTTGGGGGTCCCCCAATAGAACCAAGTTCCTGGGGGCCCCCACTTACCTTTTCCTCGCCGCAGGACTCTGTTTGGTCCACAGAAGCCCAAACTTCACCTATCACGGCAGGCATTGTAATCAAACCTTCAGGGACCGGGTTCCCAAGGATTCCACTCCCCTGGACTAGTGATGAGCCGAACACCCCCGGGTTCGGTTCGCACCAGAACCCGCGAACGGACCGAAAGTTTGCGCGAACATTAGAACCCTATTAAATACAATGGATGCGAACGTTCGGATTCTAAAGTGCTAATTATAACGACTATTATCCATGTTATTGTCCGAAACAGAGTTTGGGAACCCGGGTTCTGCACCAGGGGACATGTATCAATGCAAAAAGAAGTTTTAAAAATGGACGTTTTCCGGGAGCAGTCATTTTAATGATGCATAAAGTGAAAAAAAAAAAGTCAAATATTCCTTTAAATATTGTACCTGGGGGGTGTCTAAAGTATGCCTGTGAAGTGCCACGTGTTTCCCGTGTTTAGAACTGTCCTTGCACAAAATAACATTTCTAAAGGAAAAAAAGCCATTTAAAACTGCTTGCGGCTTTAATGCAATGTCTGGTCCCGGTAATATGGATGAAAATCTTTAGGAAAAATGGCATAGCTACTCCATCAACCCCCCCCCCCATACCCCAGCCCATTACCAGCCCCTTTGGGTCTTGTATGGATATTAAGGGGAACCCCGCACACAAAATAAAAAAGCCCCTATATACTCTGAACAGCCGTATACAGGCGGTTCATACAAGACAGGGACTGTAGGTTTGTTCTTATGTAGAATCTGTTTGTAATTTTGAACAGCTGCATTGTTTAAGTGTAGCTCCATGCCAAATTCCTTTTTTTTAGCTTTTTGGAAAACATAGGGAACGGTTATCACCCCTGTCACATTTTTTTTGCTGTCTGTGCCCCTGTTCAGAACATTTCACCTTACTTTGCGTCCCAATGACAACTGTTTTTGAAATGTGGTGTTTGTATTGAAACAAGGATTGGTGATAAAGCATCAGTAGAGAGGAGACACCTTTCTCCCATATTAATTCTTACAGGAGAGAATTTTCCTTCCAAGGGGTAGATTTCCTCTCACTTCCTGTTGTCTTCTTCCGTTTGCAAGTAGTAGTAGTTTGTAAGTTGGATGTTTGAAAGTAGGGACCTTCCGTATATACTCTGCAGAAATTGGCCCCTTAGGTGTTGGTGTTGGCACAACACTGAAAGCACTCACAGTTATTCTTGGTGGGTGCTGGAACGCCCTGCTGTCAAGTATAATATCAGGAATTGTAATAACATATAATTGTTGATCAGTGGTAGTAAAAATTGGGCCTTTGATGGTGGTGCTGGTGCCACAACACTGTAAGGCCTGACAGTTACTCTTGGTGGGCGCAGCAATGGTCCCTGCTGTGAATTATTAGATCAATAATTATAATTGCATCCCCCTGTTGAACAGGGGCTGAAAAATTGGGCCTTTGGTGGTGGTGGTGGTGGTGATGGTGGTGCTGGTGCCACAACACTGTAAGGCCTGACAGTTACTCTTGGTGGGCGCAGCAATGGGCCCTGCTGTGAATTATTAGATCAATAATTATAATTGCATGCCCCTGTTGAACAGGGGCTGAAAAATTGGGCCTTTGGTGGTGGTGGTGGTGGTGATGGTGTTGCTGGTGCCACAACACTGTAAGGCCTGACAGTTACTCTTGGTGGGCGCAGCAATGGGCCCTGCTGTGAATTATTAGATCAATAATTATAATTGCATGCCCCTGTTGAACAGGGGCTGAAAAATTGGGCCTTAGGCACTGGTGGCACAACACTGCAACCCCTCACAGATACTGTACTTGGAGCACAGCAATGAGGCCTGTTGCAAAGTATTGCATCAAAAATTTTAATTACACGCCCCTGTTAAACAGGGGCTGAAAAATTGGGCCTTAGCCACTGGTGGCGTCACCCATAAACCAAAATGATCTTCCAAGCTATCATCGTTAATCGTATCATTGAGGAGGAGGAGGAGGATAGCCAGACAACATAACAGCACAGGCACTCAGCATCAGCATCAGTCTTGAAGGGATGTGACATTTTAAAATCAATTAGTCTGTTATATCAGCATCTGGTGTGTGGTAGCTGGTGGTGATCCAAGACTGGTTCATCTTGATGAAAGTCAGTCGATCAACCGAGTCGGTGGACAGGCGCACCCTGTGATCCGTGACAAATCCTCCAGCAGCACTGAATGTGCGTTCTGAAAGAACGCTGGATGCAGGACAGGCCAGTAGCTCAATTGCATACTGTGCAAGCTCTGGCCAGTGATCCATCCTCAAGACCCAGTAAGCCAGAGGATTTTCGGTGGGGAAGGTGTCCAAGTCTGACCTTGCCCCTAGGTATTCCTGCACCATGTATATCAGACGCTGGCGATGGTTGCTGGAACCGATCATACTTTGGGGCTGCGGACTAAAGAATTGTCTGAACGCATCGGTCAGACGGCCACCTTCCCCACCGCTCCTTCTTTGACTGCCCGAAGCCTCAGCAACTCGTTGTCCAGGACTAGGAGTTTGTAACCTCCCAGTCTCTGGGAACGCGTTGCACAGACCTTTTTGCAAGGCCTCCCGGAGTTGTCTCATCCTCTGCTCCCTCTGCAACGGTACGATAAGGTCCGCAACCTTACCCTTGTACCGTGGATCAAGGAGAGTGGCCAGCCAGTAATGGTCCCTCTCCTTGATCCGAAGAATACGAGGATCCTTCCGCAGACTTTGCAGGATCAGGGAGGCCATGCAGCGTAGGTTAGCTGAGGCATTCAGTCCGGAGTCCTCTGGGTCACTAAGGACGACATGATCCGCAGCCACCTCCTCCCAGCCACGTACAAGTCCACTGGTTTCTTGGGACTGTAAATCATCCCTAAAAGACTGCTGCTGATGATGCTGAGTGCCAGCCTCCACCTCCATGCTGACACAATCCTCCTCCTCCTCCTCCTCCTCCTCTTCCTGTGCGATGGGTGGGACAGAAGGAACACTGTCTGGGTAAAGGGGGCCTTGAGAGGCAAGGAAGTCCTCCTCTTCCTGCCTCTGTTCTGCCTCAAGTGCCCTGTCCATTATTCCACGCAGCGTGTGCTCCAACAGGTGGACAAGAGGTACAGTGTCACTGATGCATGCACTGTCACTGCTCACCATCCTCGTGGCCTCCTCAAATGGTGCCAGGACAGTGCATGCATCCCTGATCATGCCCCACTGGCGTGGTGAAAAAAACCCGAGCTCCCCTGACCCTGTCCTGGTGCCGTAGTCGCACAGGTACTCATTGATGGCCCTCTGCTGCGTGTGCAGCCGCTGCAGCATGGCCAACGTTGAGTTCCACCTGGTGGGCATGTCACATATAAGGCGGTTCTTGGGCAGGTTCAACTCCTTTTGAAGCTCAGCCAGGCGAGCACTGGCATTATAAGATCTGCGGAAATGCACACAGACTTTCCTGGCCTGCCTCAGGACATCCTGTAAGCCCCGGTACCTGCCCAAGAACCGCTGCACCACCAGGTTAAGGACGTGAGCCATACAGGGCACATGGGTCAGTTGTCCCGGTCGGAGGGCGGAGAGGAGGTTGGTGCCATTGTCGCAAACCACCATTCCTGGCTTAAGCTGGCGTGGCGTCAACCACCTCTCGGCCTGCCCCTGCAGAGCAGACAGGACCTCTGCCCCAGTGTGGCTCCTGTCCCCCAAACACACCAGCGCAAGCACGGCATGGCATCTTTTTGCCTGCGTACTTGCGTAGCCCCTTGAACGCCTACGGAGCACCGCTGGTTCCGAGGACAAACCACAGGAAGAGGCCATGGAGGAAGAAGAAGAGGAGGGGGTGGAGGAGAGAGGTGTGTCACAACCAGTAGTAGCATTTTGGAGGCGTGGGGGTGGAACAACCTCCAACACTACTGCACCTTGTCCTGCATCCTTCCCAGCTGCCAAAAGAGTGACCCAATGGGCCGTGAAAGAAAGGTAACGTCCCTGTCCATGCCTGCTGGACCATGAGTCAGCGGTAATATGCACCTTACCGCTGACCGCCCTGTCCAGCGAGGCCAAGACATTGCCTTCCACATGCCTGTAGAGAGCCGGAATAGCCTTCCGTGCGAAAAAGTGTCGTTTGGGAACCTGCCACTGAGGAACCGCACATTGCACAAACTCACGGAAGGGGGCCGAGTCTACCAACTGAAAAGCAGCAGTTGAAGCGCTAGCAATTTAGCCAAGCTAGCATTCAACCGCTGGGCATGTGGATGGCTGGGAGTGAACTTCTTTCGACGGTCCAGCAGCTGGGGCAGGGAAATTTGCCTGCTAGAATCGGACGTTGGTGTACTGCTAGCAGAGTGCCCGCAAGTACTTGCCTGTGACACACCTAATTCTACACCTTCATTCCTCTCAGAGCAGGTTTCAGAGAGGAGTGAAGGTATAGTGGGGTTGGAGATCCCAGCTGATGCGGTGCAAGAAGAGGTCAGCTTTGTTCTTTGGTGTGGGTCTTTAAGGTAGGCTTGCCAACGAGCTGCATGGCAGGTCAACATATGTCTGATCAAGCATGTGGTGCCCAAGCGGCTGATGTTTTGGCCACGCGATATACGCTTGAGACATATGTTGCAAACAGCAGCTGTGCGATCTGATGCACTCGCCTCAAAAAAGGCCCACACCAAAGAACTTTTTGAATGACGGGCAGAGACAGCGCCCTGCACAGGCGGAGCTCTGCGGTGTGATTCCGTCGGTGTGCTGCCCATACGCTGGCCACTCAAGGGCATCCTGCCTCGTTGGAGATGTGTCTCCTCCTCATCCTCCTCCTCCTCCTCTCTCCTATTAGGCACCCACGGGGAGTCAGTGACCTCATCATCCCCTCCCTCCTCATCACTGGAGCCAATCTGGCAGTATGCTGCAGCTGCTGGAACATGACTGCCAGATTGGTGTCCTTCTTGAGCATCCCCTCTCTCTGCTCTCACGCTGCTGCCTTCCTCTAGCTGGGTATCATCATCAGATCCTTCCAAACGCTGGGCATCCTCCTGGAGCATGTACCCAACACTGTGCTCAAACAGTTCGGGGGACTCCTCAGGAGGAGGGCATGGTGGGTCTAGGGAAGGATTGACTAATGAAGATAATGATACCAGAGAAGAGGACGCTTTGGCAGCTGCTTTGCCACTACCCTGAGCCTGGGTGAGAGAGGATGAGGAGGATGAGGTGGGCTTGGTCATCCACTCTACCAAGTCTTCGGCATGATGTGGCTCAACATGTCCAGCTGCCGAAAACAAGGACAAGCGTGTCCCATGGCCATGTGCTGATGACAATGCACCGCGTACACGACCAGCACTGTTGCCCCCAGACACAGAGCCTACTTGCCCTCTTTTTTTGCCTCCTGACTGTCTGCCTCTCCTTGGTTGCCTTCCAGACATTTTAATGGATGGCCTGCAGGGAGATGGGAAAAACAGCAATAAGGGCTACCTTCAGGTGTATATTGTGCAGGAGGCTTAGCAACAATGACACTGACACTGTCCCCTGCCTATCCTTCTCTGTCCCTAAACACAAGGATTGAAAATATGGTTCAGCAAAAAAGTTTTAGAACAGAATAGCACACTGACACTTTCCCTCACTGTCCTACTCTGTCCCTCCCTACAAACAAGATTTAGCACAGAATAGCACACTGATAATTTCTACGAGTGTCCTTCTCTGTCCCTCAACTCAGGGATTGAAAATATGGAACAGCAAAATAGTTTTAGATCAGAATAGCACACTGTCAGTTTCCCTCACTGTACCTCTCTGTCCCTCAACTCAAGGATTGAAAATATGGAACAGCAAAATTGATTTAGAACAGAATAGCACACTGTCAGTTTCACTCACTGTAGCTCTCTGTCCCTCAACTCAAGGATTGAAAATATGGTTCAGCAAAATAGTTTTAGAACACAATAGCACACTGACACTTTCCCTCACTGTACCTCTCTGTCCCTCAACTCAAGGATTGAAAATATGGAACAGCAAAATTGATTTAGAACAGAATAGCACACTGTCAGTTTCACTCACTGTAGCTCTCTGTCCCTCAACTCAAGGATTGAAAATATGGAACAGCAAAATAGTTTTAGAACAGAATAGCACACTGTCAGTTTCACTCACTGTACCTCTCTGTCCCTCAACTCAAGGATTGAAAATATGGTTCAGCAAAATAGTTTTAGAACACAATAGCACACTGACACTTTCCCTCACTGTACCTCTCTGTCCCTCAACTCAAGGATTGAAAATATGGAACAGCAAAATTGATTTAGAACAGAATAGCACACTGTCAGTTTCACTCACTGTACCTCTCTGTCCCTCAACTCAAGGATTGAAAATATGGTTCAGCAAAATAGTTTTAGAACACAATAGCACACTGACACTTTCCCTCACTGTAGCTCTCTGTCCCTCAACTCAAGGATTGAAAATATGGTTCAGCAAAATAGTTTTAGAACACAATAGCACACTGACACTTTCCCTCACTGTAGCTCTCTGTCCCTCAACTCAAGGATTGAAAATATGGAACAGCAAAATAGTTTTAGAACAGAATAGCACACTGTCAGTTTCACTCACTGTACCTCTCTGTCCCTCAACTCAAGGATTGAAAATATGGAACAGCAAAATTGATTTAGAACAGAATAGCACACTGTCAGTTTCACTCACTGTACCTCTCTGTCCCTCAACTCAAGGATTGAAAATATGGTTCAGCAAAATAGTTTTAGAACACAATAGCACACTGACACTTTCCCTCACTGTAGCTCTCTGTCCCTCAACTCAAGGATTGAAAATATGGTTCAGCAAACTAGTTTTAGAACACAATAGCACACTGACACTTTCCCTCACTGTAGCTCTCTGTCCCTCAACTCAAGGATTGAAAATATGGTTCAGCAAAATAGTTTTAGAACACAATAGCACACTGACACTTTCCCTCACTGTAGCTCTCTGTCCCTCAACTCAAGGATTGAAAATATGGTTCAGCAAAATAGTTTTAGAACAGAATAGCACACTGTCAGTTTCCCTCACTGTACCTCTCTGTCCCTACAAACAAGGATTAGCACAGAATAGCACACTGTCACTGACACTCTCCCTACCTATCCTTATTTGTCCCTAAACACAAGGAATCCAGGATTAGTAAAGGAAAAAAAATGACACTGTCCCTGCCTATGCTTCTCTTTCCCTGCTCCGGAACACACTACACAAGGCCGCCGCGCTGGCGGCCTTTTATAGTGTGGGGCGTGTACTAAACCCCATCAGCAATAATTGGCCACAGGCATCCTGCCTGTGGCCAATCATTGCTCTCCTCGCTGCCGGCGCTGTGATTGGCCAAGCATGCGGGGTCACAGTGCATGCTTGGCCAATCACAGCGCCTGGATGACACTGCGATGGCGTAGTGCATTGTGGGCCGTTCGCGTCACTCGAATTAGGCGCGAACGGCCCAAATCGTTCGATCTTCGTCGAACGATCGAACAGCCGATGTTCGAGTCGAACGTATGTTCGACTCGAACACGAAGCTCATCCCTACCCTGGACCTGTATAGCACCCTGCACAGAAAACATCTTGGTCGTGGGTATGACCAGCGCTCTGGATCCCAGGGTCCAGCCCTCCTAAGAGAGGCATTACAGGCAAAACCTTGCTCTTCTCTTGCAAGGCCCGGGTACCGACCGTTTAGCTATGAAGCTTTTTTGGTCGGATCCGGAATAGCTTACTGAGGCCCAAAAGAACCTGTACGCAAGCTCAGTGAAAAACACATGTTACTTCTTGGCCAACACCTTAGACACTGGCAAAAAACTGAGGTACTCCCGGATGGGAGGGGCTTATATAGGGGAGGGTACTTCCGGTTTTGGAAGTTGCCAGTGCCAGCACCTGAAGGTATCTATATAACCCATTAGTAATGACTATGTCGCTCTGTGTCCCGTGATGTACGAGAAAGAAATGCTATTCAAAAAAAATGTTTTTTTTTTAGTATAGCACAGTAGAAGAAGACTATATATAAATTGTTTATTTCACACACCTCCACATATGTATAACACACTGAAAAATATTTTTTGTGGCCCTAAATGGCGTTTTTTGGAAGACCACAACACACCCACAGTACGTAACCGCTGAATCGCACAGCTACAGAACTGCAGAAAATGCTATTCAAAAAAAATGTTTTTTTTTTAGTATAGCACAGTAGAAGAAAACTATATATAAATTGTTTATTTCACACACCTCCACATATGTATAACACACTGCAAAATATTTTTTGTGGCCCTAAATGGCATTTTTTGGAAGACCACAATACACCCACAGTACGTAACTGCTGAATCGCACAGCTACAGAACTGCAGAAAATGCTATTCAAAAAAAATGTTTTTTTTTTAGTATAGCACAGTAGAAGAAAACTATTTAGAAATTGTTTATTTCACACACCTCCACATATGTATAACACACTGCAAAATATTTTTTGTGGCCCTAAATGGCATTTTTTGGAAGACCACAATACACCCACAGTACGTAACCGCTGAATCGCACAGCTACAGAACTGCAGAAAATGCTATTAAAAAATTTTTTTGTTTTTTTTAGTATAGCACAGTAGAAGAAAACTATTTAGAAATTGTTTATTTCACACACCTCCACATATGTATAACACACTGTAAAATATTTTTTGTGGCCCCAAATGGCGTTTTTTGGAAGACCACAATACACCCACAGTACGTAACCGCTGAATCGCACAGCTACAGAACTGCAGAAAATGCTATTCAAAAAAAATGTTTTTTTTTTAGTATAGCACAGTAGAAGAAAACTATATAAATTGTTTATTTCACACACCTCCACATATGTATAACACACTGCAAAATATTTTTTGTGGCCCTGAATGGCGTTTTTTGGAAGACCACAACACACCCACAGTACGTAACCGCTGAATCGCACAGCTACAGAACTGCAGAAAATGCTATTCAAAAAATTTTTTTTTTTTTAGTATAGCACAGTAGAAGAAAACTATATATAAATTGTTTATTTCACACACCTCCACATATGTATAACACACTGCAAAATATTTTTTGTGGCCCTAAATGGCGTTTTTTGGAAGACCACAACACACCCACAGTACGTAACCGCTGAATCGCACAGCTACAGAACTGCAGAAAATGCTATTCAAAAAAATTTTTTTTTTTAGTATAGCACAGTAGAAGAAAACGATATATAAATTGTTTATTTCACACACCTCCACATATGTATAACACACTGCAAAATATTTTTTGTGGCCCTAAATGGCATTTTTTGGAAGACCACAATACACCCACAGTACGTAACTGCTGAATCGCACAGCTACAGAACTGCAGAAAATGCTATTCAAAAAAAATGTTTTTTTTTAGTATAGCACAGTAGAAGAAAACTATTTAGAAATTGTTTATTTCACACACCTCCACATATGTATAACACACTGCAAAATATTTTTTGTGGCCCTAAATGGCATTTTTTGGAAGACCACAATACACCCACAGTACGTAACCGCTGAATCGCACAGCTACAGAACTGCAGAAAATGCTATTAAAAAAATTTTTTGTTTTTTTTAGTATAGCACAGTAGAAGAAAACTATTTAGAAATTGTTTATTTCACACACCTCCACATATGTATAACACACTGCAAAATATTTTTTGTGGCCCTAAATGGCGTTTTTTGGAAGACCACAATACACCCACAGTACGTAACCGCTGAATCGCACAGCTACAGAACTGCAGAAAATGCTATTAAAAAAAATGTTTTTTTTTTAGTATAGCACAGTAGAAGAAAACTATTTAGAAATTGTTTATTTCACAGACCTCCACATATGTATAACACACTGCAAAATATTTTTTGTGGCCCTAAATGGCGTTTTTTGGAAGACCACAATACACCCACAGTACGTAACCGCTGAATCGCACAGCTACAGAACTGCAGAAAATGCTATTCAAAAAAAATGTTTTTTTTTTAGTATAGCACAGTAGAAGAAAACTATATAAATTGTTTATTTCACACACCTCCACATATGTATAACACACTGCAAAATATTTTTTGTGGCCCTGAATGGCATTTTTTGGAAGACCACAACACACCCACAGTACGTAACCGCTGAATCGCACAGCTACAGAACTGCAGAAAATGCTATTCAAAAAATTTTTTTTTTTTTAGTATAGCACAGTAGAAGAAAACTATATATAAATTGTTTATTTCACACACCTCCACATATGTATAACACACTGCAAAATATTTTTTGTGGCCCTAAATGGCGTTTTTTGGAAGACCACAACACACCCACAGTACGTAACCGCTGGATCGCACAGCTACAGAACTGCAGAAAATGCTATTCAAAAATTTTTTTTTTTTTAGTATAGCACAGTAGAAGAAAACGATATATAAATTGTTTATTTCACACACCTCCACATATGTATAACACACTGCAAAATATTTTTTGTGGCCCTAAATGGCATTTTTTGGAAGACCACAATACACCCACAGTACGTAACCGCTGAATCGCACAGCTACAGAACTGCAGAAAATGCTGTTAAAAAAAAAATGTTTTTTTTTAGTATAGCACAGTAGAAGAAAACTATTTAGAAATTGTTTATTTCACACACCTCCACATATGTATAACACACTGCAAAATATTTCTTGTGGCCCTAAATGGCATTTTTTGGAAGACCACAATACACCCACAGTACGTAACCGCTGAATCGCACAGCTACAGAACTGCAGAAAATGCTATTCAAAAAAAATGTTGTTTTTTTAGTATAGCACAGTAGAAGAAAACTATTTAGAAATTGTTTATTTCACACATCTCCACATATGTATAACACACTGCAAAATATTTTTTGTGGCCCTAAATGGCGTTTTTTGCAAGCGTACATTAAAGTGCAAATTTATTTTTATTTTTTTGCCCTAAACGGGTCTTTTTTTGCACGAGCAAAATAAAATGGAAATTTTTTATTTTTTTTTGCCCTTAATGGGTCTTTTGGAAAAGAGCACAATAAAGTGCCTTTTTTTTTTGTCCTAAATGGATCTTTTTCCAAGAGCAGAATACACCCACAGTATGGAAATGGTGTATCTCTCAACGTAATATATGCAGTGCTGGTGCACTGAGCTTGCAGATAAAAGGTAGATTTTCTCTGACACTGGGCTCAGAGCAGTGTAAAAAGACTGCACTGCAACACAAACAGGTAAACCTATGCAGATCGCTGAGTTATATCTCTGAATCTGGACTCCTATTCCTATATAATATATCTCTCTCCCTAAAAGCAAAAAACAGGAACCTGGCCCTACACTACACTGTCTCTCTATCTTTTCCCTCAGATTCCAGAATCAGGACTAACTCATGTATTTTTCTATCTCTCCCTAAATGCAGCAGCAGCAGACAAGATCCTCTCCCTATCTATTCTGAAGCAGAGTGACGTGTGTGCTGTGTGCCTCTAGCCAGTGGCGTCACTAGGGTTGGTGTCACCCGGTGCGAAAAAAAATGGTGTCACCCCCCAACAACTATAGTCCCCCCTCAGTACAGACCCCCCTCCACTAACTACAGACCCCACTCCCACAGTATAGATCCCTTCCCTCAGTACAAACCCGCTCCACTAAGTACAGACTCTCCGCCATCAATATAGACCCGCTTCCCTCAGTATGAACCCCCACCTCAGTGCAGACCGCTCCATCAGTACAGACACCCCCACCTCAGTGCAGACCCCCTCAGTTACAGACACCCCCCCTCAGTTACAGACACCCCTCGTACAGACACCCCCCTCAGTACAGACACCCCCCTCAGTAACAGACACCCCCTCGTACAGACTCCCCCTCGTACAGACCACCCCTCAGTTACAGACACCCCCTCAGTTACAGACACCCCCTCAGTTACAGACACCCCTCGTACAGACACCCCCCTCAGTACAGACACCCCCCTCAGTACAGACACCCCCCTCAGTACAGACACCCCCTCGTACAGACTACCCCTCGTACAGACCACCCCTCAGTTACAGACACCCCCTCAGTTACAGACACCCCTCGTACAGACACCCCCCTCAGTACAGACACCCCCCTCAGTACAGACACCCCCTCGTACAGACTCCCCCTCGTACAGACCACCCCTCAGTTACAGACACCCCCTCAGTTACAGACACACCCTCAGTTAAAGACCCCCCCTCAGTTACAGACACCCCCCTCAGTTACAGACACCCCCTCAGTATAGACACCCCCCTCAGTACAGACACCCCCCTCAGTACAGACACCCCCACCTCAGTGCAGACCGCTCCATCAGTACAGACACCCCCACCTCAGTGCAGACCTCCTCAGTTACAGACACCCCGCTCAGTTACAGACACCCCCCACAGTACCAGACACCCCTCGTACAGACACCCCCTCAGTTACAGACACCCCCCTCAGTACAGACACCCCCCTTGGTACCAGACCCCCCTCAGTACAGACACCCCCTCAGTTACAGCCCCCCTGGTGCAAACTCCCCCTAGTGCAGACCCCAGCAGTACAGACACCCCCTCCCCCCATCAGTAAAGATGCCCCCCTTACCTTACAGACCTCAGAACAGAGCGGCAGATACACACAGCGGTGTGTCTCTCGAGCGCGGGCTCCTCCTCCTCCTCTGTGGATGTAAACAGAGAGGAGGCAGAGGGGGCGGCGGCTTCCTTCCGCTCCGCTGAGGGACACAGCCGCAGCGTGAGCCTAAGGCACAGGGCAGCGGGCAATGTCAGTGTGGTGCCGCTGCGCTACCCACGGGTGTCACCCCTCTGGTGGGTGTCACCCGGGTGCAGCCCGCCCCCCCCGCACCTGGCTAGCAACGCTAGTGCCTCTAGCTTATATAGAAGCTGGGTCACATGTTGCACTGACCAATCACAGCCATGCCATTAGTAGGCATGGATTCAAAATAGTGCAGCGCTAAAATTAAATACTGAAAAATAGCTACTGGACGTAGCTCAAATGTGTGATAAACTGAAGAACACAGTGAATATATAAATCAATACATAGAGTTCATGAACAGTCCATTCCAATGGGTGATTTCTGATGTGAGCTATCCTCCATGGGAACTGAGGAACATACCCCTATGGGTGAATATAGAGTGGATACAAGATTTATATATAAAAAGTAATCCAAAATAACATGTGTGTGTTGAAGAGGATGTCTATTCATGGACAACACCGCCACAGCATGGAAGGGCCAAAGGACCCAAATGTTGATGGTGGAAACACAAAAGAAGAGCACAGTTGGTACAATCAGGTACTCTTACCGGAAACGGTGGACACACCTGTCGTATGACAGTGGGTCAATCGAGCTTAGTGGTCGCCGTGACCAGAAGATGGAACTGAATATCCTGGATGCCTAGGACCGATTCCAGCAGGGTGATGAATGATCAGCTCACACGGTGGTAATCCCTCCAGTCATACAGGCTCCAAATCGTTCCAAAAATAGACCGCTGTGGCGGTGTTGTCCATGAATAGACATCCTCTTCAACACACACATGTTATTTTGGATTACTTTTTATATATAAATCTTGTATCCACTCTATATTCACCCATAGGGGTATGTTCCTCAGTTCCCATGGAGGATAGCTCACATCAGAAATCACCCATTGGAATGGACTGTTCATGAACTCTATGTATTGATTTATATATTCACTGTGTTCTTCAGTTTATCACACATTTGAGCTACGTCCAGTAGCTATTTTTCAGTATTTAATTTTAGCGCTGCACTATTTTGAATCCATTTTGTTCTTTGCTTTGTTTGTTTGAGTGTCAGCAGCTTTATTATTATTTTAGGTTTAGCGCAGTTTTTTCACTCATATACATTAGTAGGCATGGCTATGATGGCTTCTAAGGGCACACCAGCTAATCAAAAGGTGATTGGCTGGCCCCTGAAGCATTTCTAACTGCGTAATTAGATTCCTGAACTCGAACCCGAACCCGGACTTTTGAGCAAAGTCCGGGTTCGGGTTCGGGTTCGGGAAAAAGCTAAAGTTCGGTACGGACCCGAACTTTACAGTTTGGGTTTGCTCAACACTAACTGAGAGAGCACTTGCCTGGGGAAGTGACAGTGATCAGCCAGCTCATTACTGTTTACCTTTAAAACACCTGTCTCAGCACACTACCACTGCCTGTGATAACGAATGCTACCTTTGTGTGCTCGTGCCTGATGAAGCTGATATCTTGTCTGAGTATACTGTGTGTGACCCCGATTGTACCGACCCTACTCTTCTCAGCTGCTGATTTGATACCGTTTGAACCCCCGATCTACATATGTATGACCCGGCTTGTCTAGACTATGCTTTTTCTTGACCCTTCTCTATTGCCAGACTCACCAATACAACTGGGTTGTCCTGACCTGCTTCTTCATGCGCCAGTCTCTTGCTGCTCCTCCTACATCTGCAGTGGTGTACCACAAGTAACAGCCGCCCTGCTCTGCTTACAGTCCTGCTCAAGGTATGTGCTCTAATTTAATGAACTTTCTACGCCATCAGCACATCTAAACTGTTTTACCTGCCCTCTATCTCATGGCCTGACATTAACATCCACACAAATGGCAGGATCCAAGGTTTCCCAGCAGAACATTGCCCAAAGCATCACATTGCTGGCTTGTCTTCTTCCCATACTGCATCCTGATACAATCTCTCCCCCAGGTAAGTGACACACACTTACCTGGCTATCCACATGATGTAAAAGAAAATTTAATTCATGAGACCAGGCCACCTTCTTCCATTGCTCTGTGGTCCAATTCTGATGCTCACCTGCCCATTATAGGCACTTTTGACTGTGAACATGGGTCAGCGTGGGCACACTGATCAGTCTATGGTTACACAGCCTCATACACAACAAACTGTGATGCTCATTTTTTTCTGCTTTCAACACATCAACTTCATGGATGACATGTTTACTTTCTGCTTAATATTTACCATCGATGTTTATATGCCATTGTAATGAGCTAATGATCTTAATGTTATTACTGAATGGTGTAGACCAGTGGTCTCCAAACTGTGGCCCTTTGCTTGCTTTTATTTGGCCTTGGGATGCTATTTTATTCACCAATTCCTCCCAATGGCACCAATGATGACGCAGGGTTCCTCCCAATGATGGGGCACAATTCCTCCCAATTACACCAACAATGGGGCCCAATGTCACTGATGATGGGACACAATTCCTTCCACGGACACCAATGATGGGGGGATTGTTTACTCCTACTGACGTTGCGACATTTTGTACTCCTGATTGCACGCTCCAGCCCCCTAAAGTCTGAAGGACAGTAAACCGGCCCTTTGTTTATAAAGTTTGGAGACCCCCTGTGTAGATCAACACTGCAGATCAACACTGCTTATCTGCCTCCCCCCCTCTGGTGCCACATTTAGCACCTTATAGGGGGAAGGGGGGAGCGGGTACCTGTTTTTGACAGGTACCCATCCCTACTTCCGGGTGATGTCACCTGGAAGTTCGACCCCCTCCTCCTTCCCCTGAGCCATTCAGGAAGCCATTCAGAAAGCGTAGCGCGCTTCGTGCATGTGCAGTAGGGAACCGGCTGTGAAGCTACAAGACTTCACTGATGGTTTCCATTAGAAGCAATGGCAGTGGCAGCACCTGAGAGCCATCACAGGATCCCTGGATAGGTAAGTGTCCTAATATTAAAAGTCATCAGCTACAGTATTTTTTCTGAAGAAGGACGGACCTCCTCTTTAACTGGAAATATGTGTTTAGGATAGAGGTGTAAGGGACTGCCAACATCCTAATATACAGATATATATATATATATATATATATATATATATATATATATATATATATATACTGTATATATATAAAAAGATGTGCAATTGCACTGGAATAATCCCCTTGGATTTTAAAGGCAGAAAGTTGAGTAGCGAACAGTAAACTTAGTTTAAAAGGCAGTGACACCACTTTTATTAATATAGAGCATAAACAAACAGGCAAGCATAGCCCTGCAGTAATAAAAACAGGATATACGTGTACATATAATATTGATGTTGTTATACACAGTTGAAAAATACAATCAAAACCAGTGGGTACAGGTGTTCCTATATGCTGCCAGAGTCATACTGTGGTCAGTTTGTTTACGCTCTATATTAATAAATGTGGCGTCACTGCCTTTTAAACTCTTTTAAACATCTGTTTCTCCTCTTTAACTTCCGGACTGCCCAACACACATTTACTGCGGCAGGGAAGCCTGGCTGCATGAAACAACGTACCTGTGCGTTGTCTCCTGATTGGGGTCCTGGGTGCGCACGCCGCCAGCGACCTGCTTTGCTGTGATTGGACACAGCTGGAGCCAATCAGCGGGTCCGGTGGCCGCAATGGCTGCCGGGACCCACCGATCGTTCGCTGGAGAGGCAGAACAGCGGTCTGCCTATGTAAACACGGCAGACCGCTGTTCTATCTGAGAGGAAGAGATAGATCTTGTGTGCCTGCTAATCAGGAATACAGATCTCTTGCTTCCTCCAGTTAATCCATCCCTCACACAGTTATAAAGTATTTCCTACAAGCACACTTAACTATTTGATCGCCCCTGATGTTAACCTCTTCCCTGCCAGTGTCATTTACACAGTGACAGTGCATATTTTATATATATATATATATATATATATATATATATATATATATATATATATATATTTATATTATATTATATATATATATATATATATATATATATATATATATATTGGCACTGATCACTGTATTGGTGTTACTTAGTGTCCGATTTGTCCGATTTGTCTAATAGTTTGTCTACCGCAAAAATCTTTGATCGCCGCCATTACTAGTGAACATAAAAATATCCCATAGTTTGTAGACGCGATAACTTTTGCACAAACCAATCAATTTTACCAAAAATTTAGCTGAATACATATTGGCCTAAATTGATGAATAAATTAAATTGTTTTACATTTTTTTATTGAGTATGTTTTATAGCAAAAAGTTAAAAATATTGTTCTTGTTTCAAAATTATCAGTTTTTTTTTGTTGATATCGCAAAAGATAAAAACCGCAGAGGAGATCAAATACCACCAAAAGAAAGCTCTATTTGTGGGGGAAAAAAAGACGTACATTTTGTTTGGGTACAGCGTTGCATGAACGCTCAATTGTCAGTTAAAGCAATGAAGTGCCGTATTGCAAAAAATGGCCTGGCCATGAAGGGGGTAAAACCTTCCTAGGCTGAAGTGGTTAAGGAGGTAAGCAATGGCATAATGATCTCATATAGTAAAGCTGATCCATGGCTGGACGTGTATGTAGGGGCAAGCTCTCTCACCAATAAGCCATCGGTGGAGCTGTACAGATGCCCCCTGCAATAGTATTGCCGTGCGCCACTGTGCAGCTTAGCTACTTTCAGTATGTGTGCTTGGGGAGATGAAGAGATGCGGCTGTGTACTGCAGTATGGCCACAGTACACAGCCGCATCTCTTCATCTCCCAAAGCGTTCAGCCACGGATCAGTGTGGGTCTTAAAGATCATAACACCAACACTCTATTGTGAAGGATTGCAAGACAAATGGGTTACCTGATCCCTGCACACACATTTGTTTGGTGCTAAGAGCGTGGTGATGCAGAAAGAATAACACATCAGAGAAAAATAACCCTCCCGGTTGGTCAATATTCACATTGTGATACATCATCCATCCGGCCCCCATTACTATAACATACAGACCAGACCTGGTCCTCTAAGGCTCTGAGGAAGAGGAAGAGGATTATCCTCTTATTAGCCGAATAAGCCGAATATTCACTTTTTATCCTGGGCATTGTTTTACATACAATATTATTTGTTTTAGTGCTAAATTTTCTTGTAACCTAGCCGCCTGCATACAGTAATTTGGACTTCCCCTAGTCGGCCAAGGCAGCGGGGCATGTATGAACTATTCATTAATTAAATAATTATTTATTTACTAACACCATCATGAAAATACCACCAAATTTTCTCTAGGTCCCCCACACTAGCGCAGGAGAATATATTTTTCTGTCTACTCGTTCAAGATCAACAGATATTTTTATCTAAAATCAATTTATAAAAAAAAAAAAAAAACTCACAAAATGATATAGACATATATGTTACAGAGACAATAATGCCTTTTTTTTAGGTTTAAGACACGTTGGGAACCACACTCTACAAGAGTAATTTATATCCATAAAGTCCATACAATTTAAATGACAGCACATGATTCTGCCCTCAGGTTTACCCCGCCACCCGATGGGCTTAATCGGCTGTCATGTTTGTCCAAAGGAAACATGAACACTTGCACTCCTTTAAATAAGATGGCTGTGAGTGTGCTTTACAGCGTTTGTCAGAAAATTACCTGGTGAGAGACGTAATGATGCTAATCCGACACCAACAGTGCTTAATGAGCTGGCCACATGCTCATTTTGGGAATAAACTTTTTTTTGTCTTGTTCACAGCCTACATTTCTTTGACATCATTTGTGGTGAATGATATGATTCATAGGCCATCACACTATATGTGTACAAAAAGTACTGTCCGTGATACTTTTTTTATTTGCACTAACATAGAATTTTTCAGGACAAGCTTTCGGGGTATGTCCCCTTCTTCAAGGTCCAAGCAGTACTGATTCACAATTTTTTTAGCAGAATGTTGAAACAAAACAAGAAAAAAATCTCAGAGGGAAAGGAAAAAAAAACACATACAAATCAATGGTAATAAAGATAGCAGCAGAGTTAGTGAGATAAGACAGAGTTAGTGAGATAAGACAGAGGGAGAGCTATAGACTTGAGGGGGGAGATGCTAGTCACAGAGGGGGTCATAAAACCTTAGTATAATGGGTAAGGAAACCAATATCTAAATTTAGGCCATTCGTTTTTGTGTTAAAAAGAATTATCATTCTTAGTTCAAATGTTTTCCTTTCCTGGATAGTTCTGAAATTCCCTTTAAGAACTAAAACATTGAGGTCTTCTATAGTGTGGTCTGGTTGTGAGAAGTGATGTCCCACAGGTGTGCAGAAACTCTCTTCTTTATGTTCCTTGATGGTATGTCTGTGAAAATTCATCCTCGCTTGCAACTTCTGTCCTGTTTCACCAACATAAGATCCTTTGCCACACCTGTTGCATTGGATGAGGTACACAACATTACTGGAGGTACAGTTGTAAGATCCCATGATGGTGAAGGTCCCATTTGTGTGTGTGACACTTTTGGATGGATTGATCTGGTTGCACAGTTTGCAGCGTTTTTTATTGCAGGGTTTGCTTCCATTATTTGTGACTTCATAATCAGAGTGAAGTTTCCTGCTGATTAGTTTGTGTCTGAGGTTGGGTGGTTGTCTGAAAGCCAATAATGGGGGTTGTTGGAATATTTCTTTCAGAGTTTCATCCTCTGTTATAATGGGCTGTAAATCTTTGATTATCTTTTTGATCCCTTCTAGTGTTGGGTTGTATGTGGTGACTAGAGGTACTCGGTTATTTGTTTTTTTCTCTTTGTATTGGAGGAGATTTTCTCTTCGGGTTTTCAAGGCTGTGTTTATGCTGTTGTTGATGGTTTTGTCTTTATATCCTTTCTTCTGGAAAGAGCCTGCCAGTGTTCTGAGATGTTTATCTCTGACTTCTGGGTCTGAACAAATTCGGTGGTATCTGATGGCCTGGCTGTGTATGATGGCTCGTTTAGTGTGTTGGGGATGAAAACTGGAACTATGAAGATAGCTGCATCGGTCAGTCGGTTTTCTGTATATGGAAGTGTGAAGCTTGTCATCCCTGATGTATACTGTAGTGTCTAGGAAGTTGACATGTGTGTTCGAATAGTCCATTTTTAGTTTGATAGATGGGTGAAAAGTGTTGATCAATGAGAAGAATTGGTTTAGATTTTCTTCACCTTCAGTCCATATCATATCTTCATGATGTGGTGGGACACTCAGAGAGCACAGTGTGACCGTGGGTCGCTGTTTATACGAATTTACTTTTGCCTTATATGTCATACGGACCTCAATATAACAGTGTGGCTGGTGGAGATTGCAGCGACCAGGTCGGATGTGGACTATTGGTTCATGCCTTTTTGAACCTTACCTCTGGTAAGTGCATCCCCTTAAGGGGAATTTAAATTTCCCCCCACGTGGTGAACAACTGGAGATAAAGGAATAATCTGGCACAATCAATATTATTGCAGTCACATCTTTAACCATCTGCACCATTGTCATTACCTATACTTGAACTTGTATAGAGGACTTTCAGAAATTTATTTTGAAAGAAGCGCTGCTACAGTATCATTTAGGACTCTGTGTATTTATCTAGAGTTTTTTCTATACTGTCTTTTTTTGTACCTATAGGTAAGTCTATAATAAGGCTTACCTATAGGTACAGTAAATATCTCCTAAACTAATGCCGTTTAGGAGATATTTACTTTGTACTGCGCCGATGATGTCATCGGTGCATACGCTGTGAAGAAACGGCCCTCCATGCCATTTCTTCACTAACGAGTGCCGTGACTGGCGGCTCCCGCACGCATGCAAGGGAGTGACGTCACGCGGCTAAAGCCAGTCACAGAGCCGGAGTCCACGGCCCCGGAAAAAAGCGGGGCGAACATGGATGCGGCTTCAGCAGGGGCTTCGTTTGCAGATATGTGTCATAATGTGCTAGTATGCGATGCATACTAGCACATTATGCTTTTACTTTGCAGGGAACAAAAAAGGAAGTTAAACCCATCCTCTTTAAGCTGGGTGTACACCCGTAAATTTTCTAACATAAAGTAGTTCAAAATCCAGTTCAAAATTTAGGTTTGGTGGTGGGAAATGAACCTTGGGTCTTAAGCCAATGTGTTGCTTTACTTTACACCATCTTCTGTATAGGAATACTGGTAGATGTGATGTACCTATAAGGAGAGCATGCTCAGATCATTAACCTCTAAATCAATTTTTTTTTTCAAATAAGGACAACTCAGGTATCAAGCAATGGAATCAACAGTGGTGACAGGTATTGTACAGAGCCCTCACAGACTGGTGCTCCTTCCAGGGGGTTGTTAGGCCTTGAGTCTTTCATGCCTGGCAGCCAAAAGTCTGAATGAGCAGGGAATTCATAGCTTTGTGTGAAGAGTATCATATTCTCACAATCATGAAGGATTAGATCACTAATGGATGAAGAAAATATTGTTATCTATAAATAAATTATTCAAATGATCAGTAATAATATTCTAATTAGAATGAGTTGTTTCAAAACATTTCCTAACACTTTTAAGGAATGTAATTACAGATATTGAAAAAGGCACCATATTTAAAATAAGTAGTTTAATCAATTATGCAGATAATGGTGTCATCAAATTAGTTCAACATAATAACGCTGTTAATGGTAAACACTGCAGTTACCCCTGTATACTATGAATGTGAATTTGATAACTGAATTCTTAGCTAGACAACTGACAATTTCTCGAAAATCTCTTTAATCTGAAACTCAAGCAAAACCTGTTTTTCAGTTTAGATACTTACCTACTATAATTTTCCTTACTTCTGGGACTACATAGGAAGTAAGAGGATCTCCCCGAGGGCAATAAAAACTGAGAGGTTATGATTCCTTCATTTACACTATGTATAAAAATCTGCTTAGAACTTTGCCCAGTAAAAGTTTGTGCACATTCATTCTGTGTGAATATGGGTGAAAATGGATGTTATTAGGCTATTTCTAGTGCTGGTTGAATGTTTTTCACATATATAAAACATAAAATTCCACATTTAGCCACTAGCTGGCAGTAAGTACCATAGGAATGACTATGATACTTAGTGCCAGATAGTGGCCAAATGCAGTATTTTCTGTTTTAAAGTGGTTGGAAAGCCTGAAGTTTTTTTTTAACTTTCATTTAGGGTTGCACCGATACGGATACTAGTGTAGCGGACCCCCCAAAACTGGGGTCGCTATGTCTAAATTTAGGGGCTAGCCTGAGCAAATAGTTAGGCTCAGGCTGTTGGAATTCTTTCAATTGGTCTCTGCTCTGTTGTGATGTTGCCTGGCAGTACAGTTCCCTGTGACCTGTAGGTGGCGCTGTTGCCCAGGTCTCAGGTCGAATCACAGGTGGCATTGCAGTGCTATTGGGTGTCCTCTCTCGGCAGCCGTGCAGTGGGCGTGGTCTACCCTCTGTGCATGCTGGGAGAGGGTACATAAGGGGCAGATGCCATGATTTAGGGGGAGTTCTCGCACTTTGGCCCTCCAGGCCAGGGGTGCGTGTGTTTGTGATGTCCCGGGCACCTTTGACCCGAGGCTGCATTGTTCCCGGTAGGCCTAGCACCTTTAGCTGAGGCCTACAACAGAAGAGGAGACCCAGGGTACCCAAGTAGGGGTAACCCGCTCTGAAGGAGAGGAAACCAGGGGAGGACCTATCCAAGGAGATCAGTGAGGGAAGTCACTGTCTCGGGAGAGGCCTGGTTACCTGTCAGACTCCACAATCCGCCACAAGCCTTGTAACGTGCTCCATTGGCACCTAAGGTCTCAAGTGTTACAAGTGCTAGGAAGTTCGGGACTTAGAGGTTAATATCATGATCGTATCCTGAGGAAAATTACAAAATAATGTTTGTGCTCCACACTGGCTGCTAGGACCGTGAGAGGGGACTATCTGGGTGACCAAGGCCCACTCAGGCTTAAGTGGCGACGGGTGACAGTTAAGTGCCGCGTGCCTGAACCTACCTCCCTGTAAAATTCTCTATCTCCAACTTTCCTATCAAGTTTCTACGCAAAGAAAAATAAACCTTTCTTTGGGTTTAACTCTGTGTGGACAATGGCCTTCTTGAACGTTCAGAAAGAATAGACTTTTCCCTACACTCTAGGGACAAGAACCAACGGAAAGCGGTAACTCGCTGCAGGACCCAAATAAATTAACACCGCTCACCCTCTACAAGATGGAGGATACTGGGCATGTGGCATGGTGTGTCCCACCTGCTGGCGGAGGTAAGCAGCGGAGCTAGGGATGTGTGTGCTACACTAGTATTGGTATCGATGCTGATACCGAGCATTTACCGGAGTACTTGTACTCTGGCAAATGCTCCGATGCTTGATCCAAAACCTGGGAAGTCTATATAGGGGGATCGGTGCTTGTAACTCCCCCAACACTGGACCGATCACCCCTGACTGTCCCCGTATCCTCCTCCAGTCCCCCTCTGTGTCCTTCTCCATGCTCCTCCAGGTTAATCCGTTCCCCCTCCATGCTCCACTCTGGCTCCCCTCCATGCTCCGCTCCTGTCCCCCTCTGTGCTCCGCTCCTGTCCCCCTCTGTGCTCCGCTCCTGTCCCCCTCTGTGCTCCGCTCCTGTCCCCCTCCGTGCTCCGCTCCTATTCCCCTCCGTGCTCCGCTCCTATTCCCCTCCGTGCTCCGCTCCTATTCCCCTCCGTGCTTCGCTCCTATTCCCCCTCCATGCTCCGCTCTGGCTCCCCTCCATGTTCCACTCCTGTCCCCCTCCGTGCTCTGCTCATATCCCCCTCCATGCTCTGGCCCCCCTCCGTGCTCCGTTCCTGTCCCCCTCTGTGCTCCTCTGCCCCCTCTGTCCTCGATCTGTCAGGATGGAGAGCGGAGGAAGGAGCCAGTAAATCTGTCATTTACTGGCTCCTTCCTTTTACAAATGAACAGAGTCAGTGACTCTGTCCATTCATAACTGAGCATCGTAACCTGTGTTTACGATGCTTCAGTTTATGAATGGAGAGAAGCCGCTGTCTCCTTTCCATTCATCTTCAGTGCAGCTGAGGCTGAAGAGAAAGGGACTAGGGAATCTGTGTCCTCAGTCACTTTCCCGGTCTCAAAGGGGTGCTGTCAGTAAAAAAAATAAAAAAATAAAAAACACCGTCCAGCCCCCCCCCCCCCCCCCCCCAAAAAAAAAGCATTGTGTAAAATAACAAAATAAGAATGCATTGTAAAGAAAATCAAAAATCAAATTGTAAAAAATAAATAAAAGCAAAATAAACAAACTACTGACACAGTCAAAAAGTCAAAAAGTATCGGTATCGGCGAGTATTGATTTTATGCATGAAGGTAAAAAAGCTACTGCATACAGCCCCCACCCCCAACCCCCCTAAATACTTACTTGAGTCCAATCTTGATGCAGCAACATGCACAAGATCTTTAGATCTTTCAGATTAAAGTCTACGGCGTAGATTCTCAACTCCAGTCCTCAAGGCGAACCAACAGGTCATGTTTTCAGGCTTTCCCTTAGATAAAACAGCTGTGGTAATTACTAAGGCAGTAAAACAGATCAAATCACCTGTGCAAAATAATGGAAATCCTGAAAACATGACCTGTTGGTGCGCCTTGAGGACTGGAGTTGAGAAACACTGGTCTACGCCACATAGAAAAAATTTACCAATACTACTAATCTGCCGCTGTGGCCACTCATAAAAATTAATGTTTAAAATCTAACAAATAATATTGTGACTAGAATTCAAAGATAACCATGTGAATTCATATATGACTCAATTAATAAATAAAATAATCCTCAATACGTGATGATATAAATAACTAAAATATACAATTTATTTAAAGTGTCTTCTATCATCCAATTAATTGAATGCAATAAAATTCATCCATCAGTGTCCAAATTCATGATTCAACGTATAAAGAGACCCATGCAAGAATTGTGCAATACATCCAGTATTCAACACACATAAAATGCAATGGTGTGACAAAAAAAAGTGCACAAAATTACCTCCTCGCCACACCCGGTGTCCTCCACCCTTCACCCTAATCACTCACCAGATTTATAATCCATCAGGCTTTACGCTCACTCGACTCTCTGCCTCCCATTGGTTCCCTCAGCTGTCAATCGCAGCCAGGGAGGAGGGAGCAGGGGGTGGGCTGAGCTGTGCACTGTGTGTCTTATGGACACACAGAGTGGGGCTCGGGAGATGCTTGCTATGACGGCACTCAGCAGGGGGGAGGAGCCAGTCGCAGCAGCGATGGACCCAAGAAAAGGAGGATCAGGGCTACTCTGTGCAAAGCCATTGCACAGAGCAGGTAAGTATAATATGTTTCCTATTAAAAAAAAAATATAAAAAATCTACCTCTAGTATCACTGTAAGTCAAGGAAAACAATCAATGGGAATCAATTCACACAGAACAAGTATATATGCACTTTTTATAAATACATATCATAGTATTTTTTTATTGCAGTCTTTGTCCCTATTGGACAGATTTCCTTTACTTCCTTTCCTGTTGCCCACACAAGTGTGAGGACATTTTTGGAGTGTGTGCACCAACAGCAGTAAAGCTTGACAAAGGTCCCAGCATTTCCCCACATAGATCCCCCACAGTTTTAGCGGCCGCTTTACCATCGTTTTAGTGGCGCTATTCGGATGCTAGAGGGGGGGTTTAAAAAAAAAAATTGAAATTGCTAATCAGACAATGGCAGCTTGATCCTTCTATTAAGCTTTTGCATCAGGTTTCTCAAACCTTTGCATGCCTGCGCTTTATATCATAATGACTAAGCCCCTCCCCTTCATGACATTGTCAAAAAGGGACTGAGCATGGATGACCTTAAAATGATGCCCCCCCTGAAAAAAGTTCAGCAGACGCCCATGGCCACAGTGTCAGTAAATTGTAAACTGTTTTAGGGAAATCGTAGGAAAAGCGTACAAATTGTATAGGGAGAGATTCGGGCAAAAAAAGTCAAGATTTGAGTTAGGACCACACTACACAGAGGGGACTTGTCGAGGAAGTGTAGCTTCCACATACACTGATCAGCCATAACTTTATGACCACTGACAGGTTAAGCGTATAACATTGATTATCTTATTACAATGAAAGTCGATGGGATACATTAGGCAGTAAGTAAACATGTTGTTCCTGAAGTTGATGTGTTGAAAGCAGAATAAATTGGTATTGCAGTTTGTTGTGTATGGGGTTATGGGCTCAGCTGGATAAGACATCAGTCCTGAGCAGAGTTTTTAAAGTGGTTATAAAGGTTTGGTTTTAAATTAAAAAAATAACATGTCATACTTACCTCCTCTGTGCAGTTGGTTTTGCACAGAGTGTTCCGATCCTCCTCTTCTGGTGTCCCTCAGCGGCTCTCCTGGCTCCTCCTCTTCTCGAGTGCCCTGTCGGAGAAGCGCTCTTCTTCATGGACACCTGTGCGGGCGCGTTTCCGTGTCATGCTTCTGCGTCTATTCACACAGATAGCAGGACTCGGCCCCGCCCCCGGCGTCCACGTCATTGGATTTGATTGACAGCCAATGGCTGCGCTGCTATCAATTTATCCAATCAGGACACAAGACCCCTGGCCGGAGCTGGTGTGCTCGTTCCCGTCGTGGGAATTACGGGGCTCAGGTAAGTATAAGGGGGGCTCGGGGGGGGGGGCAGAATGAATAGAATGCATTAAGGTGAAAAAAGGCGAGGGTTTACACCGCATTTAATTTGTACCAGCCACAGCCTGATCTGTCTGTGCACTAAAGCTGTCAGCTGGATACCACAGAGTGCGGTGAGCCGCGGGAGTGATTCTGCTCTGAGTACTGATGTCCTGCCTAATCGTTTAGCTTTACTTGTGAGTGCGGTTTTATTGTTTAAATAACATAATCTAGATTTATTTACAGAAAGCATTATTGGTCTTCTTCTTTTATATCCTTTTATGGCTATATTTATGTACCTTGTTTTCGAGCTGTTTTAACTGGAGAAGAGAAAAAAATCTACAACGGCAAGCTAGTTGGCTAAAGCTGATACCGGCTTTTAAAGGTAAACAAATGCTATAAGATCTTTAATAATTTGTTAATTTCTCCATTATATATACACACAAACATTTTTAAGGCTTTAGGCATGGCAGTTTAAAAGCCATGTCTAAAGCCTAACTTTGAGTAATATAGAGATAGTGAGGAAGAGTTAAAAACTCTCTCAGAATTTACACAAAGTCAATACTGGAGAGAGTAGGATGTATGACATAATTTACAGTACCTAGACCTGGAAACCTTTAAATAACTGAAGAAATGTACAACAAAAAAAGTTTAAAATAAGTAAATATAGTATACTTTCCTATCTATTTACTAATGCTAGCAGCATGAGGATTAAAAATAGTCTGTTGATCGGGAGAGTGAAGTTCTCCTTAAATTATTTTTTTTATTATTTAGAAAAGAGTGTCTCTGCTCTTTCCATATGTGACCATCTCAGCTTTCAGACATATGTGCTGCTATCCCCTAGCAAGGGACAGTAAGCATGCAGCCTGTGCCATGTTGATATCAATATGCATGCCGTTTAGCTCTGAGTGGGTGCTTTGAGAGGGGGGTCACAAAAAGGGGATATCCCTTAAAAGCACAAGTGCCTGATGCCATCATCTTTTTCAGCTCTCAGGAGAGGATGCCAGCAAGTTTGCTTTTGATTATTATAATATATTGTTATAAAATAAAAACAGACAGTGCAATTACAATACAATTCTATACAAGAGGAATCAGAGGGCCCTAGAAGGGGGGGGGGGGTCAAGTAATACAAAAGGTAATAGCTGTGGGGGATAAGCTGACAGAGACAGTAAAACACTTGATTAGAACCAGGATAGATTTCTCTAAAGAGATGGGTTTTCAGGGATCCCTTAAAAGTGGATAGAATAGAAGACAGTCAGACAGATTGGGGAAGGACTAAGGGGTTATGTCCATTGGACTCATAACAAGCACATTGTGCATGCGAGTCAGTATAAACAATAAATTTAATGTCATCAATTTAATTAATGCTTACATTTCAGATTCCAGATGTGTCTGGTCACTGCCAATGGAAGATCCAAGAAGAGGGAGCATTCATTTCCCCTTTATCACGTCAACCTAAAGTAGGGGTTCACAGAAAACATAGAAACACAGAAAAGTGATGGCAGAAAAAGACTGAGTAGTTCATATGCCGTGTACACACGATCGATTTTCTCGACAGTGAAAACATCACCGAGAAATTTGACATGAAAAACGAGGACCGGCTTGGTCCCCTACACACGGCCGGTTTTCATGACATTTTTTCTCTTGGTCGAGAAAACCGACCGTGTGTAGGCTCCCTGGTAGTGTTTCCCTGTGGGAAAACTGCAGCGGAAAAAAATGCCGTGAATCAAGGCAAGAAAAATTAGAGCATGTTCTAATTTTTCTCATCGTGATTTCTGCAGTTTTTCTCGTCGGGAAAAATGCTGGAAAGCCCACACACGGGCTTTTTTCTCATCAAAGAGAAAAAATTTCATTTTTCCAGATGAGAAAAATGGTCGTGTGTACGTGGCAATAGAGTCTGCCCATTTCTTTTTCTTTTTTTTTAGGGGGGGTATGCTTTTTTTTTCCGAATCCTACCACTACCACTGATCCTACCACTAGGATGCCTTTATTTGTGCAGGAACTCATGGGGAGGTGTCTCTCCTGGATTCCCTGTTACATCACTGCCTAAAAGTCCATATTTGGTGTTAGTTCAAACGTGGGAAATGATGTCATTGTGTTTGGAATTCTTCTAGCACAGTTATGCCTCGTACACACGACCGGTTTTCCCGTCGTAAAAACTGTGATGAGAGCTTTTGGCCGGGAATTCCGACCGTGTGTATGCTCCATCACAGTTTTTCCGACGGGAAAACTCCTGAAAAAAAAAAGAGAGCAGGATCTCTTTTTTCCCATCAGGAAAAAATCCTAGCAGTAAAACCGTTTGTATACTTTTTCGACGGGAAAAAAAATGCGCATGCTCGGAAACAATTTGACGCATGCTCGGAAGCATAGAACTTTATTTTGTCGGCTCGTCGTAATCTTTTACGTCACAGCATTCTTGGCAGTCAAAAGTTCACCGGACTTTTGTGTGACCGTGTGTATGCAAGGCAGGCTTGAGAGGAATTCCATCGTTTTTTTTTCCGACCGGAAAACTGATCGTGTGCACGAGGCATAAGAAGGAGAAATAATTAAATATATAGTAAAAAAAGAATGGAGCACCATTTGAGGACTAGATAGAAGACTGTATAATATTATTATGCAAAAATTTCCTATTCACCTGACTAAAGAAAAAGATGCAACGATTTGAAATGATTCATATTTTTTAGCCCTTAATAATATAATAAGGAAAACATGTCCAAAATGACTATGCATTCCCTTTAAATATTTCAGATTGGCCCTGTTTCTCGGTAATATATTGGCAGTAATGTGCACTAATGTCCAGAAGGGTCTCTTCTTGCCCTTTAAAATGATAATTGTTGGAAAAACTGTGCACTTTAATGTGAATATTATTATTTTAAAGTATTATTGAATGAGTTATGAAGGCTATTGCTACTCCTACTGTATCTCCATTTCTTTATTTCTTTTACTAGGGATAATCACTAAATGATATCTAAATGAGTTCAACCTTTCAAAGATTACTTATTTTTAAGAGAAATATTCATTGAAGTAGACTGCAATATAGAACCATTTTGTTATTTGAATTGCTAATGCAAGTTACATCATTTAATCATAAAATGTATTCCACGGTGTATAATTTCTTTTTAACACTGGATTACTAAGCAGAAATCAGACCTATTCAGGTACAAGAAGAAAATAAACCATGCAGACAGCACGCTGGTTAAACTAAAACAAATCTATAGATTCAGCTGCCAAACTTGTTAGACATCATGAAGTTTGGTAGCTTAGGCCCAGTACAAATGGACAGCAAAATAAGGTATTCAGCAAAGCACGCCATCCCTTTTTTCACCATTGTTACTGGAGAAGATAAAATAAAATATATGAAACAGAAAAAAAAAAAAAACAATACAGGCGCCACTTAGTAAAACTGATTTCACTTTAATATTAAAATAACACTAAAGCACTCACTCTTAAGTTAGCTGTAGTAAGCATATGGGCGGTCCGGTCTGCGGTCGTGCTCCAAGTGCTGTTGTTCTCAATATGAAGAGACTTCCCCGTGTGCTGAGCGAAAGGCCGGCATAGTGTCCATAAGCGTATATCCGGATATTCTCTCAAGGAACCAAAGAGAGGGCTGGAGCGCAAACTCTGAGTCAATTGAGATACAGCGCTCAACGGAGTGATGTCACGACCAGCATGCATCGCGTTTCAATGTTACAGCAGTGAGACGCTAGGGGTCACTGCACGCATCTTTTTCAAGCAAGTCCCAGGACTGGTAACACTCACACTCAAGCTCTTCACACAGCTCAAAGGACTTCCTTGGTAAAATATATATGTGCATTGTTTTTTAACTTTCTAAGCGCCATTGTTGTAAATAATTTAAAATAAAATATAGCATGTGATTATCAAAATAAAATGATCAGAGGTGTAGCTTCATGTTGCCAAAAAATGATGGGGGTCAGGGTTGGTACCTTGAATGCACAATTATTTCTGGCATTATGACTTAATCATGTCAAAGGTTATATCATTGTGAAGGAACCTTTTGAGAAAATCTGGAATAGGATAGTTTTTACTGTACATATTTTCCTATTGCATTGAATGGTTAGACCAAAACTTGAGTTGGAAAAGTAGTACATATGGACATCAAAATAAGGTCTCCAGCAAAGCACGCCATCCTTTTTTTCACCCTTGTTACTGGAGAAGATAAAAAAAATCTAGCATGTGATTAACAAAATAAAATGATCAGAGGTCGCTAGGGGGTGGCTTCTGGGGCTATAGCCCCGAATCTGGGACCCCTAGCCCCGAGTCTCTTACCAGGTGCAGCGGTCTGGGCCAGACTGGCCTACCAGAATACAAGGCCGCCTGCCCTGGGGCTGCTTTGAGGGCAGCGGCTCCACCGTTTGGGAAAGCCCGTACATGCTCAGCCTTTTTTGGGCAGGCGGGCGCATATGCAGTGACCTAATGGCGCCGAGTGGCACCATTTTTAAATGTAAAGCAGCAGTGTCATCTCTGTGAGGTCTGGGCGGTGGCACTTGCCTCTCATGATGGCCGGGTAAGACCCCTCTGCAGCCTTTGACTACCTTTTGTTATTGCTCTCCTGCACCATGTCTGCAGCCTCTGACCATCTCCTCTTGCACCATGTCCGTAACCTCTGACCATCTCCTCCTGCACTATGTCCAAAACCTCTGACCATCTCCTCCTGCACCATGTCCGCAGCCTCTGACCATTTTCTCCTGCACCTTGTCCGCAGCCTCTGACCATCTCCTGCACCATATTCGCAGCCTCTGACCATCTCCTCCTGCACCATGTCCGTAGCCTATGACATCTCCTCCTGCACCATGACTCTTGCTTTATTTATACATACACATACACACACATATATTATATGCCCGCCCTAGCGTATGCCTTTCTTTAATTCGATGCTATGGGATCTAGCCCCAGATCTTTTGTAGACCTAGCAATGCCCCTGATCAGAGGTGTAGATTCATGCTGACAAAAAATTATAGGGGTCAGGGTTGGTACCATGGATGCATAATAATTTCTTGTATTATGATTTGATCATGTCAAAGCTTATACGGTTACATCATTGTGAAGGAGCCTTTTGAGCAAATCTGGAATAGGATGGTTTCTACTGTACATATTTTCCTATTGAATTGAATGGTTAGACCAAAATTTGAGTTGGAAAACTTTATGCCCTATCAACAGAATCCATTATACAGTTGAATCCCTCATTACTGCCTACATTCTATTGGCTATCTATAAATAATGCATCAGAAATGTAAATGTTAACTGTACTTTTAAAACACTTAATGTGGTATTAAATGTTCGAAATAAAAAATAAAATAACAAACATTTTATAGCTACCTGCTCTGTGCAATGGTTTTGGACCGAGCAGCATTGATCCTCTTCTTCTTGGATCCCCCGCAGGCGCTCCTGGCTCTGCCTCTATGACCAGTGCATGCTTTCTCCCGAGCCCCGCTCTATGCATTCATAGGATACATAATGTAGAGCCGTGGCCTGGCCCTGCCCCCGCTCTTCCCTCATTGGCTCGCTGGCTGTCTCTGCCCAAGAGGAAAGGGAGTCCCAGGACAGCCGAGGCTCTCGTGCACATTGCTGGATGGAGAGAGCGCTCAGTTGACTATTAAGGGGGCCTGTGGGGGAAGCAGCACATGCATTTTATCTTTATGCAAAGAATGCATGAAGATAAAAACTTTCAGCCTTTGCAACCACTTTAAGTTGTTTCAGTATATCAAGACCTACCAAACAATTATACAAATGGGGTTTATTACTAAAGGCAAATAGGCTATTTACCTTACAAGGAAATTAGCACTTTTCAAGGGAATTTTCACTTACCTTAGCGGTGAAAATGCACTTTGCAAAGATCACCCAATCATGTGTAGAAGAAAAATATATATTTTTGCTTGCACGTGTTGAATGATGAAAGTCAGCACAGCTTTCCCACATTCACTAAGCTAAGGGAAATGCCCTTATAAGGTGAAAAGTCTACTTGCCTTTAGTAAATCAACCAAAAAGTCTTGACAGGAAACATAATGATGATTTCTATGCTGCACTGAACTTACTGTATGTAATCAGATGAGACCACAAGCTGCTAGTAACAGGCACCCCCTGCATAGGTTTATCTATGCCATTTCTATACTTTGATTAGGTCTGGTTTAATACATTTTATTGTAGAAGGCAGAATGCAGATCTACAGTGCCTTGAAAAAGTATCCATACCCTTGAAATTTTCCACATTTTGTCATGTAACAACCAAAAACGTAAATGTATTTATTGGGATTTTATGTGATAGACCAACACAAAGTAGCACGTAATTGTGAAGTGGAAGAAAAATTATAAATGTTTTCATTTTTTTTTACAAATAAATATCTGAAAAGTGTGGCATGCATTACCATTTAGCCCCCTTTACCCTGATACCCCTAACTAAAATCTAGTGGAACCTCAGAAGTCACCTAATTAGTAAATATAATCAACCTGTGTGTAATTTAATCTCAGTATAAATACAGCGATTCTGTGAAGCCCTCAGAGGTTTGTTAGAGAACCTTAGTGAACAAACAGCACCATGAAGGCCAAGGAACACACCAGGTAGGTCAGGGGTTAAGTTGTGGAGAAGTTTAAAGCAGGGTTAGGTTATAAAAAAATATCCCAAGCTTTGAACATCTCACAGAGCACTGTAAAATCCATCATCTAAAAATGGAAAGAGTATGGCACAATTGTAAACCTACCAAGACATGGCCTTCCACCTAAACTGACAGGCCAGGCAAGGAGAGCATTAATCAGAGAAGCAGCCAAGAAAAAAGTGTGGAGAGATAAGGGTGTAGCCTCCCGAAAGAATTCTTCAATGAGGAACATCTGTTGGAACTATAAACTTTAATTAGTTATCCGAAGCAGTCAAGAAGCCTATGGTAACTCTGGAGGAGCTGCAGAGATCCAAAGCTCAGGTGAAAGAATCTGTCCACAGGACAACTATTAGTTGTGCACTCCACAAATCTGGCCTTTATGGAAGAGTGGCAAGAAGAAAACCATTGTTGAAAGAAAGCCATAAGAAGTCCTGTTTTCAGTTTGCGAGAAGCCATGTGGGGGACACAGCAAACATGTGGAAGAAGGTGCTCTAGTCAGATGAGACCATACTTTAACCTTTTGGCCTAAAAGCAAAATGCTATGTGGAGCAGAAAACTAACACTGCACATCACCCTGAACACACCATTCCCACAGTGAAACATGGTGGTGGCAGCATCATGTTGTGGAGATGCTTTTCTTCAGCAGGGACAGGGAAGCCGGGTACAGTTGATGAGAAGATGGATGGAGCCAAATACAGGGCAATCTTAAGTCTCGTACACACAGTCGGACTTCAAACAAACTTTTCCGTGGATTTTTGTGTGAAGGGAGTTGGCCGGGAACACCCATAGCATACACACGGCAGGACTTTTCTGCAAACTTTCTTCAAACTTTCCCAACATCACGTGGTTTTTCTGCTCTTCTCTGCTCTTTACGGCCACCCTTTGGTCACTGCTATTGTTGGTTGATTTTAACATTGGTTCTGGGCATGCGTGTTTGTACTTCGGACAAAAGTCTGATGGATTTCTGTACACACGATAGGACTTTGCACCGTAGGACTTTTGTTGCCGAAAAGTTTATACGTTTGCAGAGCGAACTTTTGTCCGATGAAAACCGAAAAAGTTTGTCCGATGGAGCATACACACTGTAGGATTTTTTTGAAAACTTCCTCATTTTGAAGTTTGTTGTCAAAAAGTCCTATCATGTGTATGGGGCTATGGGGCTTAAGAAGAAAACCTGTTATCTGCAAAAGATTTGAGACTGGGGTGGAGGTTCACTTTCCTGCAGGACAACGTCCTTAAAAATACAGCCAGAGCTACAATGGAATGGTTTAGATCAAGGCATATTCATGTATTAGAATGGTTCAGTCAATGTCCAGACCTAAATCCAATTGAGAATCTGCGGCAAGACTTGAAAATTGCTGTTTACAGATGCTCTCCATTAGGGATGGGCTATCTGAGTCGAGCATGAGTTCGACTCGAACACTGGCTGTTCGCCCGTTCGCCGAATAGCTAACAATTTGAGGTTTTCGCTAGACATGTGCACACTGAAATATTTCGTTTCGGAATTTCGTTTTCGTCCGAAAAATAAATTTATTTAGTTACTCCCGAAATTCGTTTTTATTTATTTCGTTTTTCGTTAGAAATTGCATTCGTCCGAAAATCTGAATTAATTAAGGTCGAATCTGTCATTGAAGGCTTATGGTGTCTGTCGAATGTTCAAAGAAGATTCGACGGAGCAGTGAAACTGTACGACGCTGCAATCATACATTTCCGGTCGAATGTTCCGCCCACAAGCTATAGAAGAATTATAATGTTGTATGACTAGTAATAATTATATTTATTCATTACTATTACTAGTCAACCAACATTAGAATTCTTCTATAGCCTATGGGCGGATGCATTTGACCGGAAATGTACGATTGCAGCGTCGTACAGTTTTGCTGCACCGTCGAATCTTCTAACTTTCGATGCTTTGTCGAATCTTCGTCATTCTAGCTATTTTACTGCTCCTCCTCTTTGGTTACAATCAGCCAATAACATTCATCATCAACTTTATTTTTATTTTACTTCCCCCACCCAATTCCAGCAGTGATCTTTTCTCTCTATGTGGAATCTTTTCTCTTTATAATAACAAATCTTTTCTCTCCTATGTCGAATCTTTTCTCTCCTATGTCGAATATTTTCTCTCTATAATGTCGAATATTTTCTCTCTATAATGTCGAATCTTTTCTCTCCTATGTCGAATCTTTCTCTCCTATGTCAAATCTTTTCTCTCTATAATGTCGAATCTTTTCTCTCCTATGTAGAATAATCTTGGACTAATAGAGTTAAGGTTAGGCACATTCGACCACAGGTTCGATAGACACAGATTGTTATTGTCAGCGTCACGTCGAATCTCCTATCTATATCGAACTGTTGTAGCAACGAAAACGAAAATAAAGCATTTGTTTATGTCGGATCTTTCGGTTTTCGGATTCTGTGCTTTCGTTTTTGTTTGTTAAAACGATAACGAAAATAGCTGAAATTCGGACGAAAATGCATTCGGACGAAAACGAATGCACATGTCTAGTGTTCGCAGCAAATTCGAAAAGCCGCAGAACACCCATTAAAAGTCTATGGGAGAAATCGAAAGTGCTAATTTTAAAGGTTAATATGCAAGTTATTGTCATAAAGTGTTTGGGGACCTGGGTCCTGCCCCAGGGGACATGTATCAATGCAAACAAAAGTATTAAAAACTGCAGTTTTTTCGAGAGCAGTGATTTTAATAATGCTTAAAGTGAAACAATAAAAGTGAAATATTCCTTTAAATTTCGTACCTGGTGGGTGTCTAAAGTATGCCTGTAAAAAAGCGCATGTTTCCCATGTTTAGAACTGTCCCTGCACAAAATTTCATGTCTGAAGGACAAAAAAAGTCATTTGAAACTACTCGCGACTGTAATGAATTGTCGGGTCCCGGCAATACAGAGAAAAGTCATTGAAAGCCATTGGAAAAAAAATGCGTGGGGGTCCCCCAAAATTCCATTAACAGGCCCAAAATAAAAAAATGGCGTGTTGTTCCCCCCAAAAATCCATACCGGACCCTTCAGGTCTGGTATGGGTTTTAAGGGGAACTCTGCGCCAAAATAAAAAAAAAATGGTGTGGGGTTCCCCCCAAAAATCCATACCAGACCCTTATCTGAGCACGCAACCTGACAGGCCGCAAGAAAAGAGGGGGGGACGAGAAAGTGCCCCCCTCCTGAACCGTACCAAATCACATGCCCTCAACATGGGGAGGATGCTTTGGGGGTCTGTGACCCCCAAAGCACCTTGTCCCCATGTTGATGGGGACAAGGGCCTCATCCCCACAACCCTTGCCCAGTGGTTATGGGGGTCTGCGGGCTGGGGGCTTATCAAAATCAGATTCGGCCCCCCATGTGAATTGGTAACGGGGTACATTGTACAACTACCATTTCACAAAAAAAATTGTCAAAAATGTTAAAAACCACACAGACACAGTTTGGAGAAGTCCTTTATTAAAAATTAAAAAATTAAAAACAAAAAAAGATTCCACTCTCGATCTCCAGCGTTGTAATCCATTCTCGGTATCCAGCGATGATCTCCAGTCCAGCTATGATGTCCAGCGAGGATACACACACACACACACAATCCTGGCTCCACCAGAGGAACCCCACGAATGACGCGCCGCCAGCCTGACAGCTCTTTTGTAGCTGAGGGCGGGGCCAGAGATGCAAGAGGAATTGCCGGGATTACCCAATGACGTGACGGGTGATCCCGCCCCCCTCTGATGCAACGGTAAACCGTCATTGGGTAACCCCGGGTTTCCCGTTGCATCAGATAGGGGCGGGGTTTCCCCCTGATGCGCGGGTTTCCCGTTGCATCAGAGGGGACGGGGTCACCCGTCACGTCATTGGGTAACCGCGGCGATTCCCCTTGTGTCTCTGGCCCCACCCTCAGCTACAAAAGAGCTGTCAGGCTGGCGGCGCGTCATTCGTGGGGTTCCTCCGGTGGAGCCAGGATCGTGTGTGTGTATCCTCGCTGGACATCATCGCTGGACTGGAGATCATCGCTGGATACCGAGAATGGATTACAACGCTGGAGATCGAGAATGGATTACATCGCTGGAATCTTTTTTTTTTATTTATTTTTTTAATAAAGGACCTCTCCCAACTGTGTCTGTGTGGTTTTTAACATTTTTGACAATTTGTTTTGTGAAATGGTAGGGGTACAATGTACCCCGTTACCAATTCACATAGGGGGGGCCGAATCTGGGGGTCCCCTTTGTTAAAGGGGGCTTCCAGATTCCGATAAGCCCCCGCCCGCAGACCCCCACAACCACCAGGCAAGGGTTGTGGGGATGAGGCCCTTGTCCCCATCAACATGGGGACAAGGTGCTTTGGGGGTCACAGACCCCCAAAGCATCCTCCCCATGTTGAGGGCATGTGGCCTGGTATGGTTCAGGAGGGGGGGCTGCTCTCTTGTCCCCCCTCTTTTCCTGCGGCCTGCCAGGTTGCATGCTCGGATAAGGGTATGGTATGGATTTTTGGGGGGAACCCATTTTTTTAAAATTTTGGTGCGGAGTTCCCCTTAAAATCAATTTTTATTTTTTATTTTCCAATGACTTTTAATTACTTTTCTCTGTATTGCCGGGACCCGACAATTCATTACAGCCGTGAGTAGTTTTAAATTACCTTTTTTCATTCAGAAATGACATTTTGTGCAGGGACAGTTCTAAACATGGGAAACATGCGCTACTTTACAGGCATACTTTAGACACCCCCCAGGTACGAAATTTAAAGAAATATTTCACTTTTATTATTTTACTTTAAGCATTATTAAAATCAATGCTCCTGAAAAAACGGCCATTTTTAAAACTTTTTTTTGCATTGATACATGTCCCCTCGGGCAGGACCCAGGTCCCCAAACACTTTTTATGATAATAACTTGCATATTAACCTTTAAAATTAGCACTTTTGATTTTTCATGTTCGTGTCCCATAGACTTTAACGGTATTCGCGTGTTCGAACAAATTTTTTGCCTGTTCGCATGTTCTGGAAGTTTTGGTGACAACACGTGCTTTTTATCATATAGCAATAGATGCGTTTTTACCGGTAGATAGGAACTGGCCAATACTTTGTTTTGGCTGTCTCTGTTTTCACTGATGTAAACCAATTTCCATCAAGCTCTCAAAACTAATCAGCCAATATTATTTAAAGCAGACCTTCACCCTCCCTCGGCACTCTCCTCCACTCCATCCTGCTCCCCCTCTGCAGCGCCAATATCAGGGTTTTTAGTTTTGTTTTTTTTCCCACCAAAGGCTCGGTCTGCCCCTGGGTTTCTTGAATTTGCCAAGGCGAATTACATGGTGCCCCCGGTGCCTCCTGGGACGCATTGCGTGCAGTCTCATTCAGCAAAGAGGAGGAGGGCGGCCCGAGCAGACCCGTGCAGCTACCGCAGAGAGGAGGATCCCAGTGGCTCAATGCTGGACCTGCTGGCTAGGTGAGTATGCTTATTGTGCTAAAGAATGTCAAAGGTAAGTAGCGAAAAAAATTGAGGGGCGGGGCAAAAGGCTGCAGTTCCTCTTTAAGTTGGACATAAATAAAGGGGTTTGTCTAAATTGAGAATACTCATGAATTCTCATGATGCACAGCTCATTGAGTAGAGATAGGCTACTTTTTAAATTAGCAATAATGTTATTTATGTTCTTTCTGTTATTTATGTTCTTTAAACTAGATGTGATTTACAGTAATTATGTTGGTACAACTGTGCATACATGGCCACATGAACTACAACTTGGTGGACCATAAATGCATATGTGGTGACCTTGGACCCTAAAGAAAGACTAGTAATGGGAAAAAAATGGTTCCTTCTTGTGCTTCCAGCTTTCTGTGCCCCTTGCTTTCTGAGTAGAGATGAGTGAAATGGAGAGTTATCACTTTCTGTATGATTTAGCTATTTTGGCAAAATACGTTGAAGACGTTGCTTTGCATTGCTGACACACGGTCCATCGTTGCGGACGTGTGTTATAGGAGCTCCTGCCATCCAGGAGCAAGCACTCGTTCTCTCCCCATCAGGCCAGGCTACGACCGTCCCTCGACCTGGGCCTCCCCCAGATTAGCTCCCATAGCCCTCCAGCCCATCCGCACGCCATTCGCACGCCGCCCGCAGCCGCCGTCTTCTACCTGCCACCTTCTGGGCACCCCATCCAGGCCGCTAGACCCGCAGGAAAGACCGCGGCTGCGGCCTAGCACCGGCCACCCGAGAACCATCTTCCACCCTAATCTCTCCCCAGCGGGCCCGCCAGATCTCACTCACCGAAGCTCCCCATTAGCCGCCATCGGGCACCGGAAACCACGACTTGAGCTGCCTGAGCCCTCAGGAAACACTGCGGCTCGGGCCTAGCTCCAGGCCACAGTGGCCATCTTGATACACCCAGCCCCTGCAACCTGTTCCTGCTCTCAACCCCCTCAAGCTTTCCTGCCACGGCGACCATCTTGATACACCCAGTGCTTGTAACCTGTACCTGCTCCCGACCCCCCTCAAGCTTTTTGCCGGACACACACCAGTGGACTCGCCTGGTACTGGCCAACTGCCCCTACCCTCCCAGGTGCCACCCATAAGCAACAGCCTGAAGGACGAACCGGGGTTCCAGCCTGGGAAGTAGCGGCCATCTTGCAACACCCAAGTGCTCTCACCTCCAGCTCCCTGACATCCTCCTTCCACCCCCCCACTTTCATCATTCACACCACCATATCCGTACATCCGCATCGGCTTCCCGTTCTGCACCTAGGTATTTTCTTTGGTAACCGGACAACCAGGTAAGCACATCGGGCATACCCACCTAGGAAGTTGATACAGGGTTCGCTGTTCGCCTCTCTGGCGGTCAGGAAGGAATTTTTTCCTGGCTGGAGCAAATTGGCACAGGCTCGGCAGGGTTTTTTGCCTTCCTCTGCATCAACCGGGGAGGTAGACTGGGGTTTCACCATTTTTTTTTCTCCATCGTTACCAGCGTGCCATCATCAGCATCGTCATCATCGTCTTATCATCCGGTATCATCATCGCATCATCCCATCACCATCAGCAGTTTTTCCACCATGTTCAACATTAAATATTCAGCGGACTTTCTGCGTAACCTAATTAATACCGCCGCAAGACTACCAACCTCCATCCAAAAAATACTAAGGAAAGAACACCTGCTAAGAATTAATCGACAATCGATCACCAAAAACAAGATAGCATCACTTCAACTACAACATCTATCATGCGCCCTGATAAACACCAGATCTGCAGTCAAGCACAGACAGGAAATCCACGACTTCATCACCCAAAATGACATAGATTGCCTCTTTATCACGGAAAGCTGGCTAACACCTGACTGTAACACCATCCTAACAGAATTGGTGCCTGAGAACAACTGCATCCTAACCGAGCATAGAATAGGACAACGAGGAGGAGGCCTAGCAGTGATCTTCAAATCCCACATCTCTCTCATCAAACCAACTCTACAGAACTCTTTGCCGTTCATGGAAACACTCACTCTGCAACTTGAAACTACACCTGAGGAAACTGTCCGCATACTGCTATGCTACAGACCACCAGGTCCAAAGACAAATCTCTTTACACGCTTCACCGAATTCATGTCGACATACACCTTAAAAACCAAAAAATTTTGTTACTCTGGGATTTCAACCTCTGGGCTAACTCTGCCCAGGACCCCATCGCCACCTCCTGCATCAACCAACTGGAAGAACTAGGTCTGCAGCAACTGATAAATGCCCCCACACAGGGTTCGGGTCACATTCTTGACCTCATCTTCAAACAAAACATGGATATCAACACACTGGACAACATGCCATTACCATGGAAGGATCACCATGCTATCAAATTTAAAATCACCACCAACACCATCCCCCAAAAATCGAAACATTCAATAACTACACACTGGACAAGATCTCAGAAGAAACTACACTCTGAACTCTTCAAAACCACACTATCAAAAAACAAAAGAATGTTAAATCAAAACCAATCAACGGAACAAACACTCAACTCCTTAAACAAAGCATTACTACGAACAGCAGACACAGTCGCTCCGAGACGCAGAGCACTCATCCGCAGAAACAATTCAGGCTGGTTTAATGACACTCTTACTCTACTGAAGCAAGAACACAGAAGAGCTGAAGGAGCCTGGAGAAGAAACGTAACAAAGGAAAACCACACTAACTACAAAGCACTCACTAATAAATACCACAAAGCGATCTTCAAAGCAAAAAAATAACATTTCTCAAACACCATCTCAAATACCTTAAACCGACCTCACAAACTTTTCAAACTAGTCGCTCAAACTATGAACCCCACCCCACCTGTTTAGAGCCCCCAGAAAACGAAACTCAAGAATTCTGCAATGAACTATCGGATTTTTTTATCAACAAAATCGAAAACATTAGAGAAATATAATTCAACAGAAAAACACAACCAACCTCACTCAGCCCTAACAAGAAGAGGAAATCAATACAAACATTATACAATCAGTTAAATTCTCGCTGGTCCTGATCACCATCGACACCACCAAAAACATCATCAGAAGTCTCCGAGACAGCACATCACCAAATGACATAATTTCTACAAAACTCCTGAAAGAATGTACCGACATCTTGGAACCCACCATAACACATCTTGTAAATCAATCGTTCAAAGAAGGCATTGTTCCGATCTCCCTCAAGTAAGGCATAGTCAAACCCCTCCTAAAGAAGCCCAACCTCGACCCAAAAGACCCAAACTACCGCAGACCAGTAACAAGTCTCAACACCATCTCAAAGATCATCGAGAAAGCAGTAGTACAACAGCTTCAACTCCATTTGGACTCCCACAAACTCTTGGATCCACTACAATCAGGCTTCTGCCCAGGCCATGGCACATAAACAGCCCTTCTCAAAATATGGGATTATGCCCTCGAAGCTGCAGATGATGGAGAATCATGTCTTCTGGTGCTGCTGGATCTCAGTGCAGCATTCCCTGACCTACCCTGGTTCGCATCCTTCCTAGGAAATCGCTCCCAGACAGTGAAACTAGGAGCCTTACCCTCTGAAACTCGCGCAATTTCTTGCGGAGTCCCTCAAGGATCTCCCCTGCCACCCATGCTCTTTAACATCTACCTCCGCCCACTCCTCAAAATCATCAGCAAACAGGACTTTTGCTACCACTTATACGCGGACGACACCCAACTCTACTTTCGTATCACCGGAAAAAAAGACCAATATCGCGGACTGGAAAATTGCCTCACATTGATCGATGATTGGATGACTGAGAGTTCCCTCAAACTCAACGGATCCAAAACAGAACTTCTTCTGCTCCGCGCAATCCGAAAGAGAAAAACAAAGACTTCTTGGACACCACCCACCATTCTTGGACAGACCATTACCCCGAGCAACAAAGTCAAAAGTCTCGGAGTCATCTTTGACTCAGAGATGTCGATGGATGCACAAATAGGATCAGTAGTCAGCAGATCGCACCATCTCCTCCGCCTGCTGCGTAGACTCATCCCCTTCATCCCGGAAGAGGACATAGCAGTAGTAGTTGGAACAATCATCAACTCCTGACTCGACTACACAAACTCCCTCTACATAGGACTACCTAAATACCAGATTTCGTGCCTACAAGTCGTCCAGAACACGGCAGCCAGACTGGTGACAGGGAAAAAACCTTGGGAATCCATCACCCCTGCACTGAGGATCCTGCATTGGCTAACCGTAAAGGATCGGGTCACTCTGTCTCACCCACAAATGCACACAAGGAAACGCTCCTCAATATTTATGTGAGAAGATAAAACACTACACCCCCAATCGCATTCTCCGATCAACCAACCAAAACCTCCATCACATCCCCAAGTCCCGCTACAAATCGAAGAAGAGAACAAAGATTTGCAGTCTAAGGACCACGGCTATGGAACGCTCTACCCACGGACATCCGTATGGAAGAAAACCATCGGGCCTTCAGGAAAAACTTAAGACCCACCTCTTCTGAAGGTTTAGGACGTCACTGGATGCAAAGCGCCTTGATGCCATTTAGTTCGCATTTGTAGCGCTATACAAGTTATTACTCACTCACATGGAGAAGGCAAAATTAAAGCGTTTATAATGTTTTTAAGTGTTTTAAGTGTGCAAGTGTCCCAAGAGTTAAAGAAACTTGTTTTACCTACCCTGGACCTTTTTTTTATGCCAAAAAAGTCTCCTAATTATCTTTATTATTTAGGGATGGCTATATTGTCATTTATATTTTCTTGTAACAGACTAGTTAGTCTACCGAGATTTTTTTACCATCCATTATTTTTCTTATTGCAGATCCTTCATATACATGCTCCTGACGAGTGGCTCAAAGCCACGAAACGCGTAGAGCTATTACCTGCCGTGTATACTTTACACGCTTCCCTAGTGCACGATCTGGGGTCTTTGTGGTCCCTGTAAAATGATAAGTGATAGGCACATAGCCTATCACTTATCATTTTACAGGGACCACAAAGACCCCAGATCGTGCAGACCACAATTGCTAATCATGCATACCTTATTATGAATAGTGGTGGAACCCTCTTAACCTACAATGTGATTGATGTCTGTAATGCGTTACTACCTGAAATTACAGTTTCAGGAATTGGCACCATTGAATGTGCGTTTTATGTATATGTAATGTATTCTAAGTCTGTAATGCGTTACTACCTGAAATCACCGTTTCAGGAATTGGCACTATCGAATGTGCGTTTTATGTATATGTAATCAATGTATTCTAACATACATCCTTGTACTAATAAATGCTTTACCACCCACCACTCTATCAATTTGTTACTAAGAGCCTCATGTAAAGTCTCAACTTTTTCCCCCCCTTCGTTGCACTCTGACGCCTATATGGCTGTATTTTTGCTTTGTTTTTTTTCTAATTAACAGGGATGGAGGCACATGGCCTTACCAGGCCTATGGCCTAATTCAAAGTCCCAATGGGATGGAGGCATTGGCCTTACCAGGCCTATGGCCTCATTTAAAGTCCCAACTTTCCCCTCCCCCAACTTTATTATTTATACATTTTTACAGACAAGAAAAAGGTGAAATAAAAATATTAAAGAACAGTACACAAATGATGATCCAATGCACAAAGGTAAAGAAAACAAATAATGAACACCAATAAATGAAAAGAACTAAACGGCTCTAAATACACTCCCTCCAAAAAACACAACCTTTAAAGCAAATGTCACCTAAACAGTTCAATGAGTGAAGAATTTAAAATTCCAGCATCATTTCACCAATATAGAAATTGGTCATTCTGAAATGAAACCAGTTATGCCGAAATCATTCCTCTCATCTTTGTTTCTGTGTATGCAGAGAGCAAGGAAGGACATTTCTAACAATTTACTCATACATAGAAGGAGACTTTAATAAGATATGTTTTAAATATGTTACGTATTAAATGCACTCTATGTTCAATGTGTTTTCTTTCTGTGAAATTAATCTCCTTTGCCATTGAGGGTTTAGTAGTCACATTAGCTGCAATAGCCATGCCCTTGAGCTTTGTGCATTACTCTAGGTATGGGAATGCCCATCCCTTTCGTAAACAGTATATTTATATATACATTCTTAATATAATGAACCAATAAACTTGACAAGAGAAAAAATAAAATATAAGCAATTAATATTTTACAAAGCCAAAAGATGTACTAGTTAATTTATGTTGGTTTAAGACGCATTAATGTTTAATTGTTTAAATATACTTCTATTTTGTGTCCTCGAGATAGGAGAACCATTGTGAATTTCATGAGCCTGTGCAACATCAATAAAATGTTGCATGCATGACCTCCTTGATATTAATAGCAAGAATTAAAAGCTTGATGGGTTTTTGGTAAGTTAAACGGCATCACTTTTAATTTTATTAGGCTCAGCATGGGCTTGTTTCTTCTACATATTATAAGTCTTTATGAGGCAGGCAGTATAAAAAGAGAATTTCAGACCATTTTTCGGTCAAGAATTAGGTTTAGCTTAATGGATCAATTCTTTTCTTATTAAAGTGAGTCTGACCAGTGGCAAGTAATTCATTCAGCATTGATCTTTGTCTCACCCTGAAGTAGCTTGCATTCTCTTATATACATGAAAAATAAGGTGCTTCAATAAAAACAATGCCAGTTTAATACAAATATAGAATTTTTCTCCAATTTACATTGTTCCCAATGTCGCATGTTTTGGTCTTTTGATTTCATCATATGTGTGGTATAGATAAGAAGAATTAAAGACTTAAATTACTTCACTAGTCTTTTATAAATTAATTTAGCTCAGCTGGAACAAGTCAAAACCATTGTTTGGATCACAATCTATTAAGAAAAAATAGAACAAGAAAAAGTATAATAAAGTATACAATCTAAATAAAGTAAAAATAGAAAATAAACCATGTACATCATTAAAATACAATAATTGCAAATAATAAAACATAATGTTTTGTTTTTGAAGCATGTGTTATTAAATGAAATATGGTTTTATTATTTTCGTATCTGTGCAAGCCTTTCTTTTACATTTATTATTTTGCTGTGAAAACAGAAAGAGAAAGGGGCAGAACATGGCTTTAAAAAATATAAAAAAAATAAAGCTAAATGTTGAGCAGCTTACATATAGAATATAGATTCAAAATATACATTATTTACCCATTTTTTTTGTTGCAGATGTTAGCATTATGAAGACTTCTCTATAGTGTGTGGACACAAAACATTGTCAATAGCTCTGTAGTGGAGTACCATTCTGCTTTCCTCAGCAGCTCAGGGGGGCCACACCTGATACAGCAAAAGTAGTTGGACTAAAGATCTGCAGCCAGGTGAGAGGCCCTCCACTGTCAGACATGGCATACAGACAGCCAAGCCAAAGCCTAATAGCATACAGAATCTCCAAAAGACCCAACCACTGTGGCAAGACCCTCCACAATTGTTACCAGAGTATTCCAGTTCTAATGGGAACTTGTCTTTTGATGTTGGATTCCTCCAGCTGTTTATTATTACCAGAGCTTCCCTGCAATTTACTGTGGGGCATGCTGTCCTTGAGATAAATGCAAGAACCTTTGTTCTGAACTATCTTAACCAAGTAGGATTCTCAGCTTGGCTCTCTGTTGCAATAGCAACAATGCTGTGCAGCCACATGTTACCCCACTGTGTCACAGAGACATTGCTGTGAAGAGTCCATGTCTGTGCAGCTTTCATAAACTATTTCATATTATTCTGCAGTGTATGCATGCTCTTTGCCTTCCTGGACATGTTTTGCATAATCACTTATTACTCTGAACCTGTTTAGTAAACTTCAAGTTACAGTTACTCTGTGTGTGATCATTTGGCCAATTAACTTTTCTGTTAACACTCCAAAATCCATGTAGCTTTAAAATTGATGTCCTTTTTTTCCCACAAATAGCACTTTCTTTTGGTAGTATTTGATCGCCTCTGTGGCTTTATTTTTTTTGCGCTATAAACAATAAGAAGACAGACAATTTTGAAATAAATAACAATATTTTTTACTTTCTGCTATAAAACACATCCAATAAAAAAAAAGTAAAAAATCAAATTTCTTCTTCAATTTAGGCCAATATGTATTAGACATGTGCATTCGTTTTCGTCCGAATGCATTTTCGTCCGAATTTCAGCTATTTTCGTTATCGTTTTAACAAACGAAAACGAAAGCACAGAATCCGAAAACCGAAAGATCCGACATAAACAAATGCTTTATTTTCGTTTTCGTTGCTACAACAGTTCGATATAGATAGGAGATTCGACGTGACGCTGACAATAACAATCTGTGTCTATCGAACCTGTGGTCGAATGTGCCTAACCTTAACTCTATTAGTCCAAGATTATTTTACATAGGAGAGAAAAGATTCGACATTATAGAGAGAAAAGATTCGACATAGGAGAGGAAAGATTCGACATAGGAGAGGAAAGATTCGACATAGGAGAGGAAAGATTCGACATAGGAGAGGAAAGATTCGACATAGGAGAGGAAAGATTCGACATAGGAGAGGAAAGATTCGACATAGGAGAGGAAAGATTCGACATAGGAGAGAAAAGATTTGACATAGGAGAGGAAAGATTCGACATAGGAGAGGAAAGATTCGACATAGGAGAGGAAAGATTCGACATAGGAGAGGAAAGATTCGACATAGGAGAGAAAAGATTCGACATAGGAGAGAAAAGATTTGACATTATAGAGAGAAAAGATTCGACATAGGAGAGAAAAGATTCGACATAGGAGAGGAAAGATTCGACATAGGAGAGGAAAGATTCGACATAGGAGAGGAAAGATTCGACATAGGAGAGGAAAGATTCGACATAGGAGAGAAAAGATTCGACATAGGAGAGAAAAGATTTGACATTATAGAGAGGAAAGATTCGACATAGGAGAGGAAAGATTCGACATAGGAGAGGAAAGATTCGACATAGGAGAGAAAAGATTCGACATAGGAGAGAAAAGATTTGACATAGAGAGAAAAGATTCGACATAGGAGAGAAAAGATTCGACATAGGAGAGAAAAGATTCGACATTATAGAGAGAAAAGATTCGACATTATAGAGAGAAAAGATTTGACATTATAGAGAGAAAAGATTCGACATAGAGAGAAAAGATCACTGCTTGTGGGCGGAACATTCGACCGGAAATGTAAGATTGCAGCGTCGTACAGTTTCGCTGCTCCGTCGAATCTTCTTTGAACATTCGACAGACACCATAAGCCTTCAATGACAGATTCGACCTTAATTAATTCAGATTTTCGGACGAATGCAATTTCTAACGAAAAACGAAATAAATAAAAACTAATTTCGGGAGTAACTAAATAAATTTATTTTTTGGACGAAAACGAAATTCCGAAACGAAATATTTCAGTGTGCACATGTCTAATATGTATTCTGCTACATATTTTTAGTTTAAAAAAATCCCAATAAGCATACATTGATTGGTTTGTGCAAAAGTTAGCGTCTACCAACTATAGGATATTTTTATGGAATTTTTACTAGTTATGGCAGCGATCAGTGGCTTATAGTGGGGAAGCTACATTGCGGTGGACAAATCGGACAGTGAAGCCTCGTAAACACGACCGGTTTTCCCGGCAGGAAAACCGCCATGAGAGCGTTTGCCTGGGAAAACCGGCCGTGTGTATGCTCCATCACAGTTTTCCCGACAGGAAAACTGCCGAAAAAAAATAGAGAATCTGCTCTCTATTTTCCTGTCGGGATTCCCGGCGGACTTTTTCCCGTCGTGAAAAACGATCGTGTGTATGCTTTTCCGAGGGCAAATAAAAAGCGCATGCTCAGAATCAAGTATGAGACGGGAGCGCTCGTTCTGGTAAAACTAGCGTTCGCAATTCCTCACACTGCAAATGATTGCATCGTTTAATGCTGCGCATTCAAATCTTCTTTATAATGCTACAATAATGAACAATAATGAACTTGTTTTGCTGCTGATATTCACACAGAGTTCTGACAAACTTTTTTTTTTTTTTTTCTCGTGATCTCATGAATATTTATTTATATTTTAGAGCCAGATCTCCTTAATAATGTTTTTTTTCCTTTTTTCTTTTTTTTAATGAAAATTTATAATCCAGATCTGCATTTTATTGTTATTTTTTGTTTAGATTTTCTAGTGATCTCCATGATTTGATTTTTAATTTTGTTGTGTCAAGTTACCACAATAACATTATTATCTTGTATTTTTTTACCTCAAGGAGATTGTTTGGTGTTTGTGTCCCTTTTTAATTAGACCTTGTATTTTTGAAATGTACCTGCCTACTCACAAACAAAATGTCCTTTTTTAAGAAAAACACATAGGCAAGTATTAACTGTAAAAAAAAAAATCCATTTATTCTGGCTCATAAAGAAAATAAATAGGAAGGCAATGCTGGAGAACCTGCTGCAATTTGCACAGCCTTGTGACCGCAGGGCACACATCAACTCTTGATAACAGAAAATAAACACTCCTGCGTATGAGTGGATTGTCAAGCAGTCAATATTTCGTGATGGTGACACTGGCTTTGCTGCCCTTCATGGATAGGGGTATCCTAGTGACAAATGAGAAAAAAGAAAAAAAGGGCGCACCAGCCTAGTGTATTATCGTTTGGATGGATTTTATTTAAAATAAAGTATAAAAACTACTCACAAGTGCAGCAGAAAGGTTTGCAGTAAAAAAGTGTTTCCATAGATGGCTACAACATACAGAACCCAAACCGTACTTCAAACTGTCGTAGAGGATGTGATGAGGGCCACTGCCGGCTGACGCGCTTCGAAGCACAGAGCTTCTTCCTCAGAGCCCAGCAGTGTAACAATCTCATGCAATCCCTTTATATAAGCATAGAGAGGCAATGGGGGCTCCTCCCTCCAGTACAGTGATCTTCTCCATATTTATGGGCTTCCCTTATGTATGGGCTTTGCTGATAAACCCTGCGAGAGACCCACTTCTCTATATATCCATAGACACATATAGAGTTGCACTATTACCATCTATAGTGCTATGGTTAATATTACTGTTATTGTCAGACCACTTCTTTTAAATAAAATCCATCCAAACGATAATACACTAGGCTGGTGCGCCCTTTTTTTCTTTTTTCTCGTGTTTCACACATCAACTCTGTGTGGACAAGAAAATTGGGAGCTTGAGAAGCACATACAGTTGGGAGCACAATCTGGTCCTGGACTCCCAGAGATCAGGAACAGCAGCAGATGACATATATGTCCCACGTCTGTGGTACTACAACAGACTGTGCCTTCTGTCAGACCACATTGAAGCAAGGCCATCACTTTCTAGACTTCTTTGTAACCTTCCCTGTAGTCTTCTTTGCAGCCTTCTCTGCAGCCTTCTCTGCAGCCTTCCTTGCACGCTTTGTTTAAGCCCGTGGCACTGGAGGTGGACTTGTGTCAGGAGGAGGAGAAGGAGGTGGAGGAGAAGGAGGAGGAGAAGCAGAAGGAGGTGGGGGAGGTGGAGGAGGATGGGCGACCTCACAAACAACAGTATTTTTTGTAATGGTGCCCATCAACCCCTTATTTAATAATGTTATAAGGAGGGGCTCGCATAGGAGGCGTTGGCCCCTCTCCATTTCCATCAGTTTGGCACCAACTAGGCCGGCATAGCCCTCTTGAGTGGTGGTGGGTTCTTGGAGGGTGGCGTGTGCCTCTCGAATCAGGGCCTTTGCTGCCTCACTCACATTCCTATCCCTCCTGGCCCTTCTTTTTGGAAGGCGGAGGGGAGGCACCTGAGACGTTGTTCTGCCACTTGGCCCGGCCACCTCCTGGCTGCCACTGGTCCCGGCCTTCTCCTGGCTGCCACTGGGCCCTGCCTCCTCCTGCCTGACACTTTCCCCACCCTCATCCTGGCAGAGGTCACCCTGTGTATAAAAAAAGGACATAGTTTTAGTTTTTGCTTCATCAATCACACACAATTTTCAGCTCATGACTGTTGCAAATTGAATGTTAATAAATAGAAATAAATATTAATAAATAGAAAAGACTATCATTCTGACCCCAGCAGTTTTCCTTCTTGTCCCAATCTTTTTTGGCCACTACTGTCTATTGATATGTCAAACACTTTTTGTTCAAACATTAATTTCTTATCAATATTTACATCTATTTTACATCATTATTTTTATCACAATAAATCTTTTGAAAAATACCTGGCTCCAGAAGTCCACATCCGGTTCTTCCAGGATGGAAGGCTCTGCTTGCTCCAGAGAAGGCTCATCTAGGCTGGAGGGAAGTCTGGAGGGAAGGCTAGAAAGTGATGGCCTTACTTCAAGATGGTCGCTTAGAAAGCTCAATCTCTTGTAGTACCACAAAGTCGGGACATATACAACCACTGCTGCTGCTCCTGACCTCTGTGATTTCAGCACCTTAAAGGGCTCCTTCCTGTATGTGCCTCTCAAGGTCCCAAATTTATTATCCACCTGAAGGATGGTTGCTTTGGGGATCTATGTCTGCACAAATTGGAGCAGGTTCTCCAGCGCTGCCGTCCTTGCCCCTTTTTTCTTATGGATGGGGTTTTTTGTCTCCCACAGAGCAGGCAGCTCCCTGTATCTGTCTATGAACTCAATCATAAAATCTTTATTTCTGAAAGCATTCATTCTTTCTGCAAGACAAAACACAAGCCAAAAATACTAATGTCAGTCTAAACTCTAGTAATCGTTATCCCCATATAGGCCACAATCTCGAAGCAGTATAGGCCACTGATGACCCAAGTTAAAATCTTACCTTCGGTCTCACGTTCGTCACTTTTACTCCTTTCTTCACACACAGAACGTAGGTACCACACATGCGTGTTAGCTTTATATACACTACGCATGTGTGAAACTCCGCACATGTCGCCCACCCATGACGTTCTTTCTCGAATATTCCCGGCCCCTTCTCTTTCGGCACGCAGTGGGAGACGACATGGCGGAGTCACAGCATGTGTCTGCTAATTCCTCTAATGACGAGACAAGCCCGGAGCCTGAAACGTCATGATCAAGGAGGAGATACAAGGCATCTAATATGTCCTTCTCAGAGATGGCGTAGATGGTTGACATATTGAAGAAGACGGATTATGATGGCAAGCATGGGCCGTACACCAACCCTAATTTAAGAAAGGCCAAAATAATGAAAAAAGTTGTTAAAAGTCTGCTGAAAATTTTTGGGGTACGAAGATCCAAGGAGCAGCTTAGAAAGCAGTGGTCTGACCTCAAACTGAGGGAGCCGGAGCAGTAGAGGAGTATCAAGAGAATGCTTCAAAAAAGTAAGTATTTCTCCTGTGTTCCTATTTTTTTATTATCATAACTTGCATGTTGCTCCATGTGCTTTTTTTTTACTATTGGACAGTTGAAAATGTCAACTTTCAGGTTAGTGGGCACAGTAATCGGTCGTTTAGACACATCGCTCACCCACTACATACAATGTTTTTGGAAGATACAGGGTAAAATTCATTTTGACATGCCTGTTTGGATTTGAAGAATTGTATTACATTGTTGTCTAGATGATGTGTTTGTAACTAGAATGAACACTCAGCAGCTGTTTACACATCTGGACTCAGGAGCACTAGTGTGGGACACCAGAACAACCTTTTTAGGGTGTCCCACACAGGTGCTCCAGTGGATACTTGGGGTGTCTACATGTGTGAAACTTGTCCAAAAAAGGTAAGTAGTCAAGATTTTCTAAGTGAAAAATCATGTCTTCAGCTTGGGACTCTGCCCAAACAGACAATTGTACCCCACTTCCAAGCAATGTTTCATATTCCTATTTTTGCCCTCAAATATCTGTGTGCTAAGTATACCTTTTGTTGCATTCTCATAGGGGAGAGAAGACTGGGAGGACACCACTCAGAGGACACCAGGAACCCCACACCTCAGAAAGAACCCCAAACACAGGATGTGGAGGAAGGAGAAGTGGAGGAAGGAGAAGTGGATGACATGCTGGAAATTGTCACCACAACAGGTCAGTGTCTGTCACCACAGCTTCAGGTAAGAGATTAGGCCTGCATATTTATAATACCTTTTTTTATATTTTTAGGGGATGAACATGTTGGTGAGGAAGAAACTCCTCATTTCTCAAGTGCTAGTGCCCAGATAATCATCCTGGAAATAATGGCATGTAGTCGAGAACTCGACATCATGAGAAATAAGATCAATCTTATGGAGCAAAAATTTAAGGACATTATTGATGTTATGGGGCGAATATAACGAAACACAAACCCCCCCCCTTTTTATATTTTGGCACTTATATACAATTTTTTGTGGCTTTCTTCAAGACAAATTTTGAAGATGCACACAGTGTGTCAACATGTGCTATCTGCCATCACGGCATTTTGTGGGTGCAACCCCTGTTGTGTCTCAAGGACATATAGTTTAAACCTTCTTGCCGCATAAACTTCAGATACCATATTTCTTTGATCTCAACTTTATTAGAACAAGCCAGGTGAAACTACAATTAACAAAAATAAACCTCAATAAGTACAATATCTCATACAATACAGAATACATTGCAGAAACAATGATACACAATACAAGATGAGATAATAAAAACTTACTTTTTAAGTTATCTAAGGGGTGATGGTGATAGATTGAACAACATGTCCTGCCTCCTGCAGTGTCTTCTCAAAGCATGGTGAATCTGCTTCACTTCCTGTGAAATTTCTACCCAGAATACCTTGCTTATTAACTACTTCCTGGGTTACACATACAATGCATGAAATAATAAACAAAACTGAAGCAGTACCAAAAAAGGACGCTAGATGGCGCCTGCGCTCTGCATATGATGGACAGAACATTCCCCGCCTGACGTCAAGTGACGTCACTAACAGAGTCCTCCGTAGAAAGCAACAGAACAAGTTCAGTCACTGGTCTTAAGAACACTTTGACCTCATTCTGTTGAAAGGTCTTGACCTCGACTTTACGGACACGATTGTCCTTGCTTGGGAGTACTTTGGTGACCAGACCTAAAGGCCACATATTCCTTAGTGTCTGGCAATCTTTCATGAGCACAATATCACCAGGTTTAAGATTAGGCTATTTAGTGTGCCACTTTCTCCTTACTTGTAGAGTAGATATATATTGTCCCCCCCCCATGACTCCAGAAGGTATTGGCAAGGGTTTGTACTTGTCTCCATTGACGTTTGTAAAGGCCCAGTCTTTTGCGTGAGCAACATGGCAGGTGTGAGAACCACTGGATCTTCAGAATCACTTGAAATTGAAGTCAAGGGTCTGGTGTTAATGATAGCTGTAACCTCTGCCATAAATGTCACTAAACATTCGTGAGTAAGCCTTGCAGTTCCTGCTTGTAGGAAGATAGAGTCGTGAATTCTGCAGGCTATGCCTATCATCCTCTCCCAAACACCTCCCATGTGAGAAGAGTGAGGTGGGTTGAAGATCCACGTGCAGTCTTGCTTACTCAAGTATCTTTCTACACTGAGAATGTCCAAGTTGGAAGGAATTTGCAGTTCTTTTACTGCTCCTACAAAGTTAGACCCTCTGTCAGAGCGAATGAGTTTCACTGGGCCTCTGATTGCAATGAAATGTCTGAGAGCATTAATGAAACTTGAAGTGTCCATTGACTCAGCTTTTTTAATTTCTAGGTTTGTCTCTATTGCAATTAGTTCAGCTAGCTCTGTAGCCAATACTGCAGCACAACATTACAGCCTGGGTATGGTGTGTTCGGGAAGTGGTGCAAGTTTTGCTTTCCCCATTACAAATCCTATGTGGCATTGTCCGTTAGTGACTATGGTTTTCAGGTAAGCTACAGCAGCAATTGCTTTAACAGAAGCATCCGCAAACACACAAAGTCTTTGCATCTGAATGTCTGCAGATGACAGAGGAGCATATGGGCGTGGAATTTTAAGGTTGGATAGAGCTGTTAGTGAGTCCTTCCACTCTAGCCATAAGTTCTTCCTGTCGGTGGGGAGAGGGTGGTCCCAATCTAGCGACTCACAGGTTAAGTCTCTGAGTAGTGCCTTACCCTGGATGGTGACAGGTGCTGCAAAGCCTAAAGAATCATACAGGCTGTTTATGGTAGACAGGAAACCTCTACGGTTAAAAGGTTTTTCTTCTGTGTTCACTTGGAAAGTAAAAGTTTCAGATCTTAGGTCCCAAAGCAAACCAAGGTTGCGTTGCATGGGAAGTGAGTCTGTGCCTAGATCTAAGTCCTTTATCTCATTGGAATGATCCTGGACAGGAAAGGCTTCTAAAACGTCTCTACTGTTGGAAGCAATCTTGTGGAGCCTTAAGTTGGAACAAGCAAGCATTGCCTAAGTTCTTTTGAGGAGACTGATTGCGGCTTCATTTGTGGGTAGTGATTTCAAGCAATCGTCCAGTGGCGGCCCGTGCATAGGGGGCGCCCGGGCTAAGCCCCCCCCCCCCACACAGCTAGTCACAAAAAAAAAGCCTCCGGATGCCCAAATGGGCCATTTTCTCAGGATGTCTCCTGTTAAAGTCTTCTAACACTCTTGGAGCATGTATATTGCAGGAAGGCTCCCAAGAATTATCTTCCGGGGGATAACCCTTCCATTTAATTAGGTACTGGACTTGCGTACCTCTCTTCCTGCAATCCATGATGGCTTCCACTTCAAATTCTGCTTCACCCTCCACCAACACTGGAGGTGGTGGCAATTCTTCCCTTCCAGGAAAGGGACTAGGAACCGCTGGTTTGAGAAGAGTAACGTGGAATACCGGGTGGATTCTATAGGAGTCTGGTAATGCCAGTTCAAAGGCTACTGGATTAATTATCCTCTTGACTTCAAAAGGGCCAATAAATTTTGGTCCACGTTTCCGAGAAGGGCAAGAGAGTTTAAGATTAACGGCCGATAACCACACCTTATTTCCTACGTGAAAAGCAGGACTTCCTCTCTTCCCTTTGTCATGGAATTTCTTGCAGCTTTCCTGAGCCTCCTGCATTGCCTCCTGAAGTTGCTGGTAGTTAGCTTGAATAAAATTTACCCGATCCTGGACTGCAGGGAATGATGCCTCTGGAATGGTAATAGGTAGGAAAGAGGGATGAAACCCATAGTTAGCCCAGAATGGAGATTGGTTAGTGGCAGCATGCAGGAAGTTATTATTCTGCACAAGGGAGGAGAGAAACCCAGTCATCTTGAGAGCAGGTACAGAAACACCGCAGATATTTCTCCAAAGTCTGGTTTGTTCTTTCAGTCTGACCATTGCTCTGAGGGTGATAGGCAGATGATAGACATACCTCAATGGATAAGGATTTACAAAGATCTCTTCAAAACCTGGACATGAATTGTGCTCCTCTGTCTGACACAATATTGTCTGGTAATCCGTGCAGTCTGACGATTTCCTTAATAAATATGTTGGCGGTATCTACTGCAGAGGGTGTGCCCATCATGGGCAGGAAGTGGGCCATTTTAGAGAGACGGTCAACTACTACCAAGATGGTAGTGAAGCCTTCTGAGTGTGGTAAGTCTACAATAAAGTCCATAGAAATCTTTCTCCATGGCTGTTCTGGAATGGGGATGAGCTTCGTGTTCAAGTCGATCCCATGTTCGACTCGAACATCGGCTGTTCGCCGAATTTCGAACATTATGGGCCGTTCGTGCCAAATTCGAGTGGCACGTCACGCCCCATAATTCACTGCGGCATCGCAGTGCATTGCTGGCTGATGATTGGCCAAGCATGCACTATGAGCCGCATGTTTTGGCCAATCACAGCGCGGAAATAACGGAGAGCCGTAATTGGTCAAAGCCAGGGTGTCTTTGGCCAATCATGGCTCAGAGGAGTAGGTACACGCCCCACACTATATAAGGCCACCTGGAAGTCTGCCTTGTGTAGTGTGTTGGCATTGTGAAAGAGAGAGTTACAGAGAGAGAGACAGTGTCATTTATATTGAGTTAGATAGAGCAGGCAGGCGAGTTAGTTAGCTGCTGTTACAGTGTGTAGAGGATATATATGCATCCTTTGTGTTGTATATATATTTATACACTGTATTTAGTTTAGCTAGATCCATTACTGCTGTTCTCTATACTGTGACAGGCAGGCAGGTGATTGTGCTAGCTGCAGCAGAGTTTCACTTAGTGTACTGTGTGCTTTGCATAGCATTCACCTAAAGCTTACCTGAATACAGTTAGTGGTGTTCAAAATAAATATATAAATAATAAAACCACAGGCAGAGTGCTGCATTCATTTCATGTAGTGTACTGCAGTACTTCTGTCCTTTGCAGAGCGTTCACTTAAAGGAACCTGAATACAATTTGTGGTGTTCTCGTAATAAAACTACAGGCAGAGAGCTGCTAGTATTTTCAGTTAGTGTACTGTGTCCTCTGCACAGTGTTCACCTAAAACTAACTAAAGACCTTTGCTGCTTTTCTCATACTAATACCACAGCAGGCAGTGGAGTCTGATAGCTGCAATATATATATATATATATATATATCTATATCCCACCTTTGTGCAGCTACATCTCACTGCAGGCCATTAGTATGTCTGGAAGGCAAACAAAGAGAGGCAAACAGTCACGAGGCAATAAAGGAGGGCAAGCAGGCTCTGTGTCTAGAGGCAACAGTGCTGGTCGTGGACACGGTGCATCCTCATCAGCACGTGGCTGTGGGACACGCGTGTCCTTCTTTTCGGCAGCTGGCCATGTTGAGCCGCAACATGCCCATGATTTGGTAGAGTGAATGACCAAGCAGCCGTCCCCATCCTCTCTCACCCAGGCTCAGGGTACTTTGTCTGGCAAAGCAGCTGCCAAAGCGGCCTCTTCCCTCGGCTCAATGGCATCAGTTACTCCTTCCCTAGCCTCACCATGTTCTCCTGAGGAGTCCCCCGAACTGTTGGATCACAGTGTTGGGTACATGCTCCAGGAGGATGCCCAGCGTTTTGAAGGGTCCGATGATGGAACCCAGCTTGAGGAAGGCAGTAACGTGAGACCAGAGAGAGGGGGTAGTAACGTGAGCCCAGAGAGAGGGGGTGCCCAACAAGGACAGCTATCTGGCAGTCATGTTCCCCCAGCTGCAGCATATTGCCAGATTTGCTCCAGTGATGAGGAGGGAGGGGATGATGAGGTCACTGACTCCATATGGGTGCCTGATAGGAGAGAGGAGGAGGAGGAGGCACATCTCCAATGAGGCAGGATGCCCTCCAGGGGCCAGCTTAAGGGCAGCACACCGACTGCATCACACCGCAGAGCTCCGCATGTGCAGGGCGCTGCTGTCTCTGCGCGTTATTCCAAAAGTTCTTTAGTGTGGGCCTTTTTTCAGACGTGTGCAGCATATCGCACCGTTGCCATTTGCAACATATGTCTAAAGCGTATCTCACGTGGCCAAAACATCAGCCGCTTGGGCACCATGTGCTTAACTAGACATATGTTGACCTGCCATGCATTCCATTGGCAGGCGTACCTAAAAGACCCACACCAAAGAACAAAGCGGACCTCTCCTTGCTCCTCATCAGCTGGGATCTCCAACCCCACTATACCTTCAGTCCTCTCTGAAACCTGCACTGAGAGGAATTAAGGTGTAGAATTAGGTGTGTCACAGTCACATCAATAAAAGATACTAAAATAGCCTGGCCCTCCTTCCCAGTATCACTCTGCGCTTCTGGATAAAACCATAAAAGATATAAACAGTAGTATAAAAATGTGTGTGTGTAAAACAGCAGCTGCTTAAAATCAAATGCACATATATAAAATACAGCAATAAAAAAACTTTGCTTAAAAAAGTTCAGACTAAAACTGTAGCAGCGCTACGGACACAAGTTCATATGTACGTCTTCTATATTGATTGCTTATATAGGTGATGAAGTAGTGGATAGTGAGTCTAGTTGTATTTAATCCAAATCCTAGTTCCAGTGCTCCTTTCACCAAAGTGTATTTCACCACGTGGGGGGATTTTTGAAAGTCCCCTTCAGGGGGCGCACTCACCAGATATTAGAAAAATGCAAGCCTAGATAAACCATCCTCCTCCAACAATGTTACAATATCCTTCTCTTCTTATCCCAATAAGAAAGGTTGACCATCACTGGGTTATCCTAAACAACCCAAAACCCCTAACAAAATAATCAATAGGAGGTTTTAGGGCGGTAATTTTAGGTATTAGGAGTTCACATTTATGGCAGTTTTTGAGCACATCATTAACAGACCTAACATTGTGCTCTAGGTACAAATATATATGCTTATATAGATTTTACATTGTAATTTTATATTTGTAATTTATGGTTGATTTTTTAGTCTGATGGTGCATGTATTTTATTGCATTTTATTGGATTTTATTGTATGTATTTTTAGATTGATTTATCTCGAGCCTCGGGTAGCTACATACAAACAGGGAAGCCTGGCACCGAGGGCATTGCAACATCCAATGCAGTTTACACATGCTCATCTAGTATTCTCACATCGAAGTTGTCCGCGGTGGTGACTGAACTATGTAGTTTTGTATAGGGTTAACCCTGCCAATCAGCACACAGATGTCCACTCGAGACTCGCAATTATGTATGTCCACCTTATCCTGACACTCAGACGTACATCAACCAATCGAGGTGCAGTCCGAGTGCAAGCGCCAATCAGAGCGGGGCATTTCGTTCTGCACTTCGGAGCACTTCCGCCCACATCAGGGCATGGACGCACATTGACTCGGTGCGCATGCGTTATGACGCGGGCGCGCCGAGCGTGATCTGACATTCAGCCGGGGGGCGGGATTCTGGTGTGTATATAATCCGGTTGCTATGACGGTTGGTCACGCCCTCAGAAGAAGTCAGGAAGTGACGAAACGTCAGGGCGTGACCAACACATCTAGCAAACCGGAAGTGACACTGGTGCATTCCAGGACCTGCCTTACAGGAAGACGCCAACAGGATTTCATGTTCGGCGCTCATCAGGGGCAAGTTTCAAGCGCAGAAGCGCTCATTCATTATCATTTTGCCTGCATATTAATTCATTTTGGTACGCACATTTTGTAAGGGGGGATACTTAAGGGTTTTGATCTTCAATAAATTGTTCAAACAATACTACCCTATGTGGATATATTCTTTACCCTTACATATACCTGTGATACCTTGGTGATTTTATTGTGGAGAAGAAGAGAAGGATATTGTAACATTGTTGGAGGAGGATGGTTTATCTAGGCTTGCATTTTTCTAATATCTGGTGAGTGCGCCCCCTGAAGGGGACTTTCAAAAATCCCCCCACGTGGTGAAATACACTTTGGTGAAAGGAGCACTGGAACTAGGATTTGGATTAAATACAACTAGACTCACTATCCACTACTTCATCACCTATATAAGCAATCAATATAGAAGACGTACATATGAACTTGTGTCCATAGCGCTGCTACAGTTTTAGTCTGAACTTTTTTAAGCAAAGTTTTTTTATTACTGTGTCACAGTCACAGCCAAGTACTTGCGGGCAATCTCCTTTCTGTACACCAATTTCCCTGCCCCAGCTGCTGCACCGCCGAAAGAAGTTTGCGCCCAGCCATCCACATGCCCAGCGGTTGAATGCTAGCTTGGCTAAATTGCTAGCACTTCAGCTGCTGCCTTTTCAGTTGGTAGACTCTGCCCCCTTCCGTGAGTTTGTTGAATGTGCGGTTCCTCAGTGGCAGGTTCCCAAACGCCACTTTTTCTCATGGAAGGCGATTCCGGCTCTCTACCGGCATGTGGAAGGCAATGTCTTGGCCTCGCTGGACAGGGCGGTCAGAGGTAAGGTGCATATTACCGCTGACTCATGGTCCAGCAGGCATGGACAGGGACGTTACCTATCTTTCACGGCGCATTGGGTGACTCTACTGGCAGCTGGGAAGGATGCAGGACAAGGTGCAGTAGTGTTGGAGGTTGTTCTGCCACCACGCCTTCAAAATGTTACTACTGGTGATTCTGACACACCTCTCTCCTCCACCCCCTCCTCTTCTTTTTCCTCCATGGCCTCTTCCTGTGCTTTGTCCTTGGAACTAGCTGTGCTCCGTAGGCGTTCAAGGGGCTACACAAGTACGCAGGCAAAAAGATGCCATGCGGTGCTTGAGCTGGTGTGCTTGGGGGACAGGAGCCACACTAGGGCAGAGATTCTGTCAGCTCTGCATGGGCAGGTTTAGAGGTGGTTGACACCACGCCAGCTTAAGCCAGGAAAGGTGGTTTGCGACAATGGCACCAACCTCCTCTCCGCCCTCCGACAGGGACAACTGACCCATGTGCCCTGTTTGGCTCATGTACTTAACTTGGTGGTGCAGCGGTTCTTGGGCAGGTACCCAGGCTTACCGGAGGTCCTGAGGCAGGCCAGGAAAGTCTGTGTGCATTTCCGCCAGTCATATAATGCCAGTGCTCGGCTGGCTGACCTACAAAAGGAATTGAACCTGCCCAAGAACCGCCTAATCTGTGACATGCCCACCAGGTGGAACTCTACGTTGGCCATGCTGCAGCGGCTGCACACGCAGCAGAGGGCCATCAATGAGTATCTGTTGCAATATGGCACCAGGACAGGGTCAGGGGAGCTTCGATTTTTTTTCCCCATGCCAGTGAGCCATGATCAGGGATGCATGCACTGTCCTGGCACCATTTGAGGAGACCACAAGGATGGTGAGCAGTGACAGTGCATGCATCAGTGACACTGTTCCTCTTGTCCACCTGTTGGAGCACATGCTGCATGGAATAATGGACAGGGTACTTGAGGCAGAACAGGGGGAGGAAGAGGAGGACTTCCTTACCTCTCAAGGCCCCCTTTATCCAGACAGTGTTCCTGCTGGCCCGCCTATGACACAGGAAGAGGACAAGGAGGAGGAGGAGGAGGATGAGGAGGAGAATTGTGTCAGCATGGAGGTGGAGACTACCACTCAGCATCAGCAGCAGTCTTCAAGGGATCAATTACAGTCCCAAGACTCCCATGGACTTGTACGTGGCTGGGAGGAGGTAGCTACGGATAATGTCGTCCTCAGTGACCCAAAGGACTCCGCACCGAATGCCTCAGCAAACCTACTCTGCATGGCCTCCCTGATCCTGCAAAGCCTGCAGGAGGATCCTTGAATTTGTGCGATCAAGGAGGGGGATCATTACTGGCTGGCAACCCTCCTTGATCCACGTTACAAGGGTAAGGTTGCAGACCTCATCGTGGCGTCGCAGAGGGAGCAGAGGATGAAGCATCTTCGGGAGGCCTTGCAGAAAGGTCTGTGCAAAGTGTTCCCAGAGACAGAGAGGTTACAAATTCCTGGTCCTGGACAACGTGTTGCTGAAGCTTCGGTCAGTCAAAGAAGGAGCGGTGGAGAAGGTGGCCGTCTGACTGATGCGTTCAGACAATTTTTTAGTCCACAGCCCCAAGGTATGATCGGTTCCAGCAACCATCGCCAGCGTCTGGTTTACATGGTGCAGGAATACCTAGGGGCAAGATCAGATTTGGACACCTTTCCCACAGAAAATCCTCTGGGTTACTGGGTCTTGAGGATGGATCACTAGCCAGAGCTTGCACAGTATGCAATTGAGCTACTGGCCTGTCCTGCATCCAGCGTTCTTTCGGAATGCACATTCAGTGCTGCTGGAGGCTTTGTAACTGATCACAGGGTGCGCCTGTCCACCGACTCGGTCGATCGACTGACGTTCATAAAAATGAATCAGTCTTGGATCACCACCAGCTACCAAGCACCTGATGCTGATGTAACCGAATAATTTTTTTGAAATGTCAGATCCCTTCAAGACTGCCTATGCTGATGCTGAGTGACTATCCTGTTATGATGAGTGCCTATCCTCTTCCTCCTCAATGATCATGCTAATAGCTTGGAAGAACATTTTTGTTTCTGGGCACCGCCACCAGTGGCTAAAGCCCAATTTTTCAGTCCCTGTTTACCAGGGGCGTGTATTTACAATTTTTTTATGCAATACTTTGCAGCAGGGCTCATTGCTGCGCTCCAACTACAGTATTTGTGAGGGGTTGCAGTGTTGTGGCACCAGTACCAGTGCCTAAGGCCCAATTTTTCTGCCCCTGTTTAACAGGGGTGTGTAATTACAATTTTTGATGCAATACTTTGCAGCAGGGCTCATTGCTGCGCTCCAACTACAGTGTCAGGGTTGAGTTCACCTGCTGGGGTACTGAGGTTCACTTTGCCAATGGCTGCAGTTCCAGTGCCCACCAGCAGGTGTCTCCCAAAAGCCAGCAGGTTCTGATCAGCCACACCTGGCTCCAGCTTCCAGGTGGATACTTAAGGCTGCTCCTCCCTTCCCCCAGTGCGTCACTATCCTGTCTGATTGCCTCCTTGCTACCAGATTGTGCCTGATACCTTTCTGAACCTTCCTGTGTCCTGATCCACCCTGCACCCCTATGCCTTGTTCTATGCCCTTGTACCCAGTCGTCCCCTTCCTTGCATCCCTGTTGCTTTTGCCCCTTAGTTGTAGATATTGCATATAGATAGCAGTTAGGTTTATTAGTTATTCTTGTTCTTGTTTTCTGGAGTGGTTTATGCTTTCACTTGTTGCTGTGTATGTTTATTTGTGTGTGTTCACTGTAAATAAATATCACTTTAATGATAAATACTTTGTTTGGTCTCGGTTCCTTGGTGTAGCTACGTGTGTGGTCACCTTAGATGCTGACCCTGACATATATGTCAGGGTCAGCGTCTAAGGTGACCAGACACGTAGCTACACCAAGGAACCGAAACCAAACAAAGTATTTATCAATAAAGTGATATTTATTTACAGTGAACACACACAAATAAACATACACAGCAACAAGTGAAAGCATAAACCACTCCAGCAAACAAGAACAAGAATAAATAATAAACCTAACTGCTATCTATATGCAATATCTACAACTAAGGGGCAAAAGCAACAGGGATGCAAGGAAGGGGACGACTGGGTACAAGGGCATAGAACAAGGCATAGGGGTGCAGGGCGGATCAGGACAAAGGAAGGTTCAGAAAGGTATCAGGCACAATCTGGTAGCAAGGAGGCAATCGGACAGGATAGTGACACACTGGGGGAAGGGAGGAGCAGCCTTAAGTATCCACCTGGAAGCTGGAGCCAGGTGTGGCTGATCAGAACCTGCTGGCTTTTGGGAGACACCTGCTGGTGGACACTGGAACTGCAGCCATTGGCAAAGAGAACCTCAGTGCCCCAGCAGGTGAACTCAACCCTGACATACAGTATCTATGAGGGGTTGCAGTGTTGTGGCACCAGTGCCTAAGGCCCAATTTTTCTGCCCCTGTTCAACAGGGGCATGTAATTACAATTCTTGATCTAATAATTCACAGCAGGGCTCATTCCTGCGCCCACCAAGAGTAACTATGAGGTCTTACAGTGTTGTGGCAACACCACCACCACCATCAAAGGCCCAATTTTTCTGCCCCTGTTTATCACCAATCCTTGTTTCAATAAAAAAAACAAATTTTCAAACAACATTTGTCATTGGGAGGGAAAGTGAGGTGAAATGTTCTGAACAGGTGCACAGACAGCAAAACAAATGTTACAGGGGTGATAACCCTTCCCTATGTTTTCCAAAAAGCTTAAAAATAGATTTTTTGGCTGGAGCTACACTTTAAAAATGGACCAGTTCAAAATTACAAAAATAATCTACGTAACAAACCTACAGTCTCTGTCTTGTATGGCCTGGGGGCATCACACTTTTTTTTTTTATTTGAGTGCGGGGTTCGCCTTAATATCCATTCAAGACCCAAAGAGGCTGGTAATGGCCTGGGGGGGTACCCATGCCATGTTTCCCAATGATTTTCATCGGTATTGCCGGGACAAGACATGACATTAAAGCCGCAAGCAGTTTTAAATGACTTTTTTTCCTTTAGAAATTTCATTTTGTGCAGGGACAATTCTAAACACGGGAAACACGTGCCACTTCACATGCATACTTTAGACACCCCCCAGGTACGATATTTAAAGGAATATTTCACTTTTTTTTTAAAAACGTCATTAAAATCACTGCTCCCGAAAAAACGGGCGTTTAAAAAAAAAAATTTGCATTGATACATGTCCCCTGGGGCAGGACCCGGGTCCCCAAACCCTTTTTAGGACAATAACTAGCATATTAGACCGTTATAATTAGCACTTTTGATTTCGAACATTCGAGTCCATTCTATTTAATAGGGTTCTAAAGTTCGCACAAACTTTCGGTCCGTTCGAAAGTTCTGGTGCAAACCGAACCGGGGGTGTTCAGCTCATCCCTAGTCTTAATAGACCCCAAGATTTGGCATTGGACCCTTTGTTCCGTTGGCAGATAGCACAAGAGTTTACATACTTCCTGGAGTCTTGACTCAGGCTGGGCCACCAAAAAGAGCTTTGGACTAGCTCAGAGGTCTTTCGTATTCCGAAATGTCCAGCAAGTTTATGATCATGAAAAGTCCTCAAGACCTGAAGTCTGACTTGCTGTGGAACAAAAACTTTATCTTGGTACCAGAGCAGGCCTCCCTGATTTATTAGAGAAGACACCTCTGGCTCTGTACATTGGGTAGATGCCTGTCTAATTGCTGTTCTCAAGTCAGGCAAGAGTAGTAAAAAAAAAATTGCAGACAGTATGGTGCCAGGTTCTGTTATTTCAGGGGTATCAGGGAACATCCGGGAAAGTGCGTCCGCTTTCCCATTCTTGGAGCCTGGTTAGTATAAAATATGGAAAATAAATCTGGAGAAGAACAGTGCCCAACGGGCTTGTCGGTGTCAGAGATTGATAATAGACCAGACTGTGTGACTGCATAAAAAGGAAACCAAACGGGTGTAGGTGAAAATATACAATTTATTATGGTGAGTGACCAACAAACAACCACCTCAAACAGAACACGGTGCAATGAATAAATCAACAGTGACTATAAACAATATATACAAATAAGGGAGATACCGGAATCGTAGTAAAAGCCAGGCCGAGGTCATACACAAGGGGGATCAAGCAGATGGGTATGGATGGGATGAGAACAGGAACAGGGAAGGGACGGATGGATAGGCTGCAGTGCAGGGTTCCAGGTAACAGAAGGGACAGCTGCAGGATGGGCACGAAGTAAGGATCAGGTTAAACAGGTGCGGGTTCAAGGTAGGGATCGGGTCGGATCAGATCAGGCAGGGTGCAGGTTGGGATAAGATACAGGTTAAAGTCCGGGTCACAGGTCCAGGGGGTCAGGAAGAGAGATACCAGGGCAAGGAGTGTTTGCACTTGCTGGGTATATAAGGAAGTCCAGTGATTAAGCTTCAGGTCACAGCTGACCACAGGAAGTGCTGCCTGTCCTATACTGCCAGAATACACCCGCTGGTGGATGCCGGTACTGCAGTCCATGTATCATGTGTTACCACCAGCAGGTGAGATCATCCAACAGAGATATTGGCTGCAGGAGGACACCTGCTGGCGGACACTAGCACTGCAGTCCAAAGGACCAACAGCACCACCAGCGGGTGAAGCCTTTCCTGACAGTACCCCCCCTCAAAGGAGCGGCCTCCGGACGCTCCAACGACCTGCTGCTGGGGGAAGTTCATAGCAACAAGCAAGGTCACATCCGGGCAGACAGCGGGCACATCCGGGCAAACAGTAGGCACATCCGGGCAGGAAATAGGCACATCAAGCTGGGCAGCGGACAGGGGCACACCAGGCTGGGCAGCAGACAGGAACACCTCAGGCTGGGCAGCAGACGGGAACACCTCAGGCTGGGCAGCAGACGGGAACACCTCAGGCTGGGCAGCAGACGGGAACACCTCAGGCTGGGCAGCAGACGGGAACACCTCAGGCTGGGCAGCAGACGGGAACACCTCAGGCTGGGCAGCAGACGGGAACACCTCAGGCTGGGCAACAGACGGGAACACCTCAGGCTGGGCAGCAGACGGGATCATCTCAGGCTGGGCAGCAGACGGGATCATCTCAGGCTGGGCAGCAGACGGGATCATCTCAGGCTGGGCAGCAGACGGGATCATCTCAGGCTGGGCAGCAGACGGGTTCATCTCAGGCTGGGCAGCAGACGGGATCATCTCAGGCTGGGCAGCAGACGGGCACATCTCAGGCTGGGCAGCAGACGGGCACATCTCAGGCTGGGCAGCAGACAGGATCATCTCAGGCTGGGCAGCAGATGGGATCATCTCAGGCTGGGCAGCAGACGGGATCATCTCAGGCTGGGCAGCAAGCTCCGGGTCATCGAGCTGGGCGGCAGACAGGAACACATCAGGCTGGGCAGCAGGCTCCGGGTCATAGAGCTGGGCAGCGGACAGGAACACATCGGGCTGGGCAGCAGGCTCTGGGTCATCGAGCTGGGCAGCAGGCTCTGGGTCATCGAGCATGGCAGCAGGCTCCGGGTCATCGAGCTGGGCAGCAGACAGGAACATGTCAGACTGGGTAGTAGGCTCCACAGACTGGGACACGGGCATCATACCCTCAAGCCGGGAAACGGGCACCACAACCTCGAGCCGGGAAACGGGCACCACAACCTCGAGCCAGGGAACGGGCACCGCAGCGGGCACCACAACCTCAGGCCGGGAAACGGGCACCACAACCACAGGCCGGGAAACGGGCACCACAACCACAGGCCGGGAAATGGGCACCACAACCACAGCCTGGGAAACGGGCACCGGATCTTCCGACTGGGACACCGTCATCAGGACTTCAGTTTGGAAGGCAGGCACATGAACTTCAAGCTGGCAGGCTGGCACAGGGTCTTCAGGCTGGCAGGCTGGTACAGGGTCTTCAGGCTGGCAGGCTGGTACAGGGTCTTCAGGCTGGCAGGCTGGTACAGGGTCTTCAGGCTGGCAGGCTGGTACAGGGTCTTCAGGCTGGCAGGCTGGCACAAAAACTTCAGGCTGGTAGATTGGCACAGGAACCTCCGGCTGGAAGGCTGGTTCTGGAACTACAGGCTGGAAGGCCGGCTCCGGAACTGCAAGCTGGAAGGCTGGCTCAGGAATTGCAGGCTGGAAGGCTGGCTCCAGAACTGCAGACTGGAAGGCTGGCTCGAGAACTGCAAACTGGAAGGCTGGCTCGAGAACTGCAGACTGGAAGGCTGGCTCGAGAACTGCAGGCTGGAAGGCTGGCTCGAGAACTGCAGGCTGGAAGGCTGGCTCGAGAACTGCAGGCTGGAAGGCTGGCTCGAGAACTGCAAACTGGAAGGCTGGCTTGAGAACTGCAGACTGGAAGGCTGGTTCGAGAACTGCAGGCTGGAAGGCTGGCTCGAGAACTGCAGGCTGGAAGGCTGGCTCGAGAACTGCAGGCTGGAAGGCTGGCTCGAGAACTGCAGGCTGGAAGGCTGGCTTGAAGGCTGGCTCTGGGACTGCAGGCTGGAAGGCTGGCTCGGGAACCGCAGGCTGGAAGGCTGGCTCGGGAACCGCAGGCTGGAAGGCTGGCTTGGGAACCGCAGGCTGGAAGGCTGGCTTGGGAACCGCAGGCTGGAGCAGGTTGGTGGGTGTGGAGGTAGGTTGGATTGTGTGGGTTGGGAAGTACTTCCGCTTTTTCTTGGATTTAGTCGCTGCAGGTTTGCAAGTAGCGGGGGGAATATATGAAAAGGTTGGGATTGAACAAATGGAAGAAAATGGCAGAGGTGCAGGGACAGTGGCTGGAGGAGGTTCTTGTGGATTGGCTACGGATAGGAGGGAAGAAGCAGGTGGATTGAAGGCAGGGTAGGTGCAACAGGTAGAGACGGGGTAGTAGTATTTGGGGGGCTGAACACACTGGACGGTAGCTGGGGTTGCCATAGGCAATGGGCGGATATATTCTTGGGAAGGCAGGTGATTGATGGAGGGGCCGGGATGTTGTGGCTTGGCTGAATTCGGGAGGAGATCTGACCATGCCTGCAGCAAAGGCTGAACAAAAACTGATTCGCACACACACCCTGTCTAATCAGAGACTGCACAGAACTAACACATTCAGATAATACCTGCTGGGAACAGAGGGAATAATGCTCATCAAAAGAAGCTGGATCATCCTCTAATAGCCAAACCAGGGACTCAACCTGATCACCACTGAAAGGGGGAGAGAAGTCATCACTTCCCTCGGGAACAAATGACAGGGCTGGTTCTACACATAACCGGGTCAACGGCAGAACATCCTCAGGCTGCATGTAACCCTGATCCACCCAGAAATTAGCCGATCGGATAGTTTCCCTCAGCTGGTCACTCGTCCATCCCTTTAACATCTGGCGACAATATTCACCCTCCTCTGTCGCCAGCAAGAATAGTAAAGGATCTCATCGTGATCCATATCAGCAAAAACACACCACAGGATGGTTCCTCAATGAAGTCACGTCTGATCAGGAATGGCCCTGCTATACTGTCAGAGATTGATAATAGACCAGACTGTGTGACTGCATAAAAGGAAACCAAACAGGTGTAGGTGAAAATATACAATTTATTATGGTGAGTGACCAACAAACAACCACCTCAAACAGAACACGGTGCAATGAATAAATCAACAGTGACTATAAACAATATATACAAATAAGGGAGATACCGGAATCATAGTAAAAGCCAGGCCGAGGTCATACACAAGGGGATCAAGCAGATGGGTATGGATGGGACGAGAACAGGAACAGGGAAGGGACGGATAGATAGGCTGCAGAGCAGGGATCCAGGTAACAGAAGGGACAGCTGCAGGATGGACACGAAGTAAGGATCAGGTTAAACAGGGTGCGGGTTCAAGGTAGGGATCGGGTCGGATCAGATCAGGCAGGGTGCAGGTTGGGATAAGATACAGGTTAAAGTCCGGGTCACAGGTCCAGGGGGTCAGGAAGAGAGATACCAGGGCAAGGAGTGTTTGCACTTGCCGGGTATATAAGGAAGTCCAGTGATTAAGCTTCAGGTCACAGCTGACCACAGGAAGTGCTGCCTGTCCCATACTGCCAGAATACACTCGCTGGTGGATGCCGGTACTGCAGTCCATGTATCATGTGTTACCACCAGCAGGTGAGATCCTCCAACAGAGATATTGGCTGCAGGAGGACACCTGCTGGCGGACACTAGCACTGCAGTCCAAAGGACCAACAGCACCACCAGCGGGTGAAGCCTTTCCTGACAGTCGGGGTCTTAGCCTTTTAGCTGTTCTGAGATACTCCAAATTCTTGTGGTCCGTAAAAATCAAAATTGGGTGTGCGGCCCCCTCCAGTAAGTATCTCCATTCTTCCAGAGCAAATTTAATAGCCAGCAACTCACGGTCACCCACATCATAATTCCTCTCTGGTGGACTGATCTTTCGAGAGGCAAAAGCTACAGGATGCAGCAGGTATTTAGGTCCCTGACGCTGGGATAAAATCGCACCTGTGGCTATCTCTGAGGCATCAACTTCTAGTACGTAAGGCAAGGCCGGGTCTGGGTGCTGTAGGACTTGTGCAGAAATGAACAGCTTCTTAAGTTTGTCGAAAGCTATTTGAGCCTCTTGGGACCATTGGAATCGCACCTGTTGGTGAGTCAACTGGGTAATGGGTGAGATAATTGCAGAAAAGCCCTTCACAAATCTCCGATAAAAATTAGCAAAACCAATGAATCGCTGGATGCTTTTCTTGTCCGAAGGTGCTGGCCACTCTAAGATTGCCTTTATTTTCTGGGGATCCATGGCAATTCCATCAGTGGAGATGACAAATCCCAAAAACTGAATAGATGATTTTTCAAAATCGCATTTCTCAGCTTTAACGTATAGTCCATGCTCCCTCAGAGTAGACAATACCTTTTTTACATGGGTACGATGGAGCTCTAAGGTGGCAGAAAAAATGAGAATGTCATAAAGGTAAACAATAACAAAGTTGTCCAGGAATTCTCGGAAGATATAGTTTACAAGGTATTGAAATGTAGCTGGGGCATTGCACAGGCCGAACGGCATAACGAGATATTCAAAGTGTCTGAATTGGGTTCTAAATGCCGTCTTCCACTCGTCTCCCTCACGTATTCGAACAAGATTATAGGCTCCCTGCAGATCTAATTTGGTGAAGACCTGCGTGCTTCGAAACCTTTGGAACAGTTCAGGAATGAGGGGGAGCGGATACCGGTTCTTTATGGTGACCTTGTTAATCTCCCTATAGTCCACGCAAGGTCTCAGTCTTTTCAACGAAAAACCATCCTTTTTTTCAACGAAAAAGATGCCAGCCCCAGCGGGAGAGGAAGAGGGACGGATGAACCCCTTTTCCAGATTTTCATCGATGTATATTTGGAGGGCCTCCAACTCAACTTCAGATAACGGGAAAATTTGTCCAAACTGAATTTCTGCCCCGGGTAGAAATTCTATGGGACAATAGTAGGGCCGATGAGGTGGAAGAACATCAGCCTTTTTCTTGTCAAAAACATCCAAGAATTCTTGATAAGCTGCTGGGATGTTTTGATGTAAGCTGGATGTGGTTTGGATGGCAGCACAGTTAGCCGGACTGCTAGAACTAGGGGCAAAGCAATGCTGTAGACAATAGACTGAGGAGAAGGAGATTTCTTTTTTACCCCAATGAATCTGGGGGTTATGGGCTTGCAGCCAAGGAAGTCTTAGGATGACAGGGAACAAAGGGGAATGTAGTACATCAAAACAAATGAATTCCTGGTGGCCGGAATCTGTAATTGTCATAATGGGTCTAGTTTCTTGAGTGACAAGTCCAGAACTAGGAAAAGACCCATCAGCCAAATGGACTTCAAGTTTCTGTTTTTTATCATGAAGTGGTATGCATAGTCTTTTAGCCAGAGAGGAATCCAGGAAGCAGCTGCAGGCCCCTGAGTCAACGATCGCCAAGAGCCTGACCTCCCCTTCCGCCACCTGTAAGGAGACAGGAAGAACAAGATGAGAGGGGGAAGATCCAGATACCTGAAAGTTCATAGGCCTTTGCTGAGAAGACTTACTGGGGTTGATTTACTAAAGGAAAATCCACTTTGCACTTGAAAGTGCACATGGAAGTGCAGTCGCTGTAGATCGCTGTAAATCTGAGGGGAAGCTCTGAAATTAGGGGAAGCTCTGCTGATTTTATCATCCAATCATGTGCAAGGTAAAATGCTGTTTTTTATTTTCCTTGCATGTCCCCCTCAGATGTACAGCATCTGCACTTCCATGTGCACTTTCAGTGCACTTTCAAGTGCAAAGTGGATTTTCCTTTAGTAAATCAACCCCACTGGGTCTTATGAGGCAGTTGCGCAGGAAATGTCCAATTCCTCCACAATAAAGGCAGAGGTTGGCCTGCCGGCGGCGTTGCTTCTCTTCAGGGGTAAGGGAGGAACGGACTAAACCCAGTTGCATAGGCTCCCCTTCTGCAGTTGGGGTGGCAGAAGGTGCTGGTAGGGGAGCAGAGACTTGCGGAATCCTGGGCATAATCCACGTAAGTGGTGGGTTTTGAAATCGTTCAGATTGCCGTTCCCGCAGGCGTCTATCCAGTTTAATAGCCAGTTGAATCAGATCCTCCAAGGTAGCTGAGACCTCAACCCGGGCCAGTTCATCTTTCAGGATTTCAGATAGCCCTAGACAGTACTGGTACTTGAGGGCTGCTTCATTCCAATCAGTGTCAGCAGACCATTTACGAAAATCAACAGTGTAGTCTTCTTCTGTGCGTGTTCCTTGGGTCAGGGTGTGCAGGGCGGACTCAGCAGTGGCTGTACGCTGCGGGTCCTCATAAAGTTGGGCCATTGCTTCAAAGAAGGAGTCCACAGAATTGAGTACAGTGTTCTTTTGCTCGAGCAGATTATGAGCCCAGGTCTGGGGTTCTTCAGATAATAGGGAGATGATAAACCCAACTTTCACAGTCTCTATAGAGAAGGTTCTTGGGTGAAGGGCTTGGTAAAGCATGCAGGCATTTTTAGAGGCCCGAAATTTCTTCCGATCACCAAGGAATCTTTCGGGCGTAGATACTCGAGGCTCAGGAGGAGGGATTACCACTGTAGGAGCTGCAGTGGCGCGTTCTTGTGCAGAGGAAGCTGAAGCAGCACTGGTGGATGGTGGACTGGGATCAGCCATAGCAGGAGAAACTGTCAGATGCTGCAGACGCCCTTCCAATTGAAAGTAACCCTCCTGGAGTCTTTGAACTGCCTGGGTAAGGGCGGTAACTTGTTGGCACAGAGCCTCCAGTGGAGAGCCGCCTCTGTCGGCTTCTGACATGGCTGGATTGTACTGTCACTTACCTGATCCGAAGCCAATATGCAGAGAGGGGCTCCCCTTGCAGATAGGTGCGGTATACCTCTGAAAGTGCCACAGAAGGTATACAGCCCAAAGTAGCACGGGTTGCCGGCAGGATCTGGATGGGTCCAGAAGAGCGTCACCTTGTGAGGACTGCCAGGGTGTGGTGGTGCACAGGAGGTCAGGAATTTCAGGCTGTGCTTGGAATAGACCATGCTTCAGAGGACAACAGTGGACACCCGGCTGAGGGTTAAACACAGGATGGCCAGTGGATGCCTTGCTGAGGGTCAAACACAGGATGGCCAGTGGACGCCCGGCTGAGGGTCAAACACAGGATGGCCAGAAGCAAGAGCAAGTCTGTGAAGTAAGCTGAGGTCATAAACTGGTAATCAAGCAGGATCAAGTCCATATAGCAAGCCGGGGTCATGCACAGGTAATCAGGCAGAGGCAAAGTCCATATAGCAAGCCGGGGTCATGCACAGGTTATCAGGCAAAGGCAAAGTCAATATAGCAAAGCCAGGGTCATGCACGGATAATCAGCAGAAGGAAGGTCAAGGAGCAAGCCAGGGGATGAGCCAGGAGAGGAGGTCAACAGGTCTGGAACAAGCCGGGTCAAAAACAGGAGATCCAAAAAGTAACACAGAGGTTCAGGAGTACAGGAAGCTGACGACAATCCAGCAAATTGGGTCAGACAGTGGCAGCCTTTTATAGGCCAGCAGGGGGATCCACCTGTCACATGATGTGCCTATGGCGCCCATTTCTTCTACTGGCAAGATTGCCAGTACTTCCACGGCCATTTCCCTGAAACTTGTAACTCCATACACTGGTCACTGAATTCTCTGAGTCTTTGGTAACCTCTGCTAGGTATTTTTGGGAAGTCCTCTATCCTTTTAAACAGTGTACTCTCTATAGCCTCTGGTGAGCCATAACATCTATCCAGTCTGTTTCAGATGTTTGCAAGGCCTATCTCAGTGTGGATTATATTAATGTCTCTGATCCTTTTGGCATGTTCAGCAGAATCACTGCCAAGCCACTTTACGAGGAGTTCTATCTGTTGCCTGCAGGATAGATCTAGACCTTAAATGACACTTTGGAAAGAAGATCGCCACGCCCTGTAGTGTTGAGGGCGATTACTAAATTTGACAAATCCTTGGGTAACTAGCTCACGTTTGGCCAGGAACTTGGCAAAGTCTACAGTAGCCTGATTGGCATTGGGGTAGGCTGCTGGTGTATTGTGGTGCGGTGTATAGGCGTAAATGGTAGTAGTCTCTTCTTTAGGCGAGCTGGGCTCAAACTTGCGCAAGGTTGGAAGTTTGTACAGGCTCGTTGCATACACCTTTGGAGTGAAGACAGGTGTTTGATGTTTGTATGAAGGCTGGGTACCTTGTGGAGTAGAAGATTTGGTTGGGACTGGAACGTCTGGAACTCTGTCAGATTTTTCTTTCTTGTAGCACTGTGGTCCAAGGTCGGCTTGTTGATGCTTTATTTGATGTGACTCACTGACATCATGTTTAATTTCTTGTTGTGGGATGCTGCTTGGGTGACAGTGTTGGTAGACATAATCTGATGTGCGTTGCGAGGAATCTTGTTGGTCCTCCTCTAGGCCTGGTATGCTGCTACCTACTCTTGGCTCATTGTAGACGGCTGCTTCTAAAGCTTCTGCTTGTGCAATGGCGGCGGCAGCACCTCGGTCCACTGCCAGCTTCTCCATGTTAGCTTCTAAGATAGCTTGCTGTAATTTCAGAGATGCTTCCTGCTGGGCTAGCTCGTCTTCCAGGCGTATTCTTTGTTGTTCCTTCTCCTGCTCCATGCGTACTCTTTCCTTCTCTCTCTCTTGTTCCATGTGTACTCTTTCCTTCTCTCTCTTTTGTTCCACGTGTACTCTTTCCTTCTCTCTCTCTTGTTCCAGGCATATTCTTTCCTTCTTTCTTTCTTGTTCCTGTCTCACCCTTTCTGCTTCAAGGTGCGCCTTTTCTTTTTTCATCTGCAGCTCTTGGTCTGCGAATGCGGCCCTGGCTCTTGCTTCTTCAGCTTTTGAATGGGCGATAGCTGCTGCATTTGCGACAGATGACCTAGATGAGCTTGCTCGTGATCGTGTTTTGTAAGAAGATGTTCCACTGTGAGACATGGCTGCGGGGAAGAAGCTGTCTTGCTGTATATAGACCATTCTAGTGTCGGTGCTGCTTGACAGAGCACGTCTCTGTGTAGCGTGGCTGCTTGCTTCGCCTGCCGCAGGCCTGTTTCTTTAAGGCTTCTGACTGTATGGATACTGCGTAGCCCCGGGCTGTACAGAATTCCGAAGTCAGCTTATCTTCCTTTCAGAGGTCAGCTTAAAAATGTCACTGTTCTGTCTCAAGGACATATAGTTTAAACCTTCTTGCCGCATAAACTTCAGATACCATATTTCTTTGATCTCAACTTTATTAGAACAATCCAGGTGAAACTACAAATAACAAAAATAAACCTCAATAAGTACAATATTTCATACAATACAGCATATATTGCAGAAACAACGATAAACAATACAAGATGAGATAGTAAAAACATACTTTTTTAAGTTCTCTAAGGGGTGATGGTGATAGATTGAACAACATGTCCTGCCTCCTGCAGTGTCTTCTCAAAGCATGGTGAATCTGCTTCACTTCCTGTGAAGATTCTACCCAGAATACCTTGCTTACTAACTACTTCCTGGGTTACACATACAATGCATGAAATAATAAACAAACCTGAAGCAGTACCAAAAAAGGACGCTAGATGGTGCCTGCGCTCTGCATTTGATTGTCTATGTAATTACAAAATGGTGGGGGGAAGTTTTGGGACTTTAAATAAGTCGCATATGTGGTGCACCTCCATCCCTAATTCGAAAAAGTAAATGGAGGTTTGGGACTTTGAGTGAGACTGTAGACATGGTGTAGGTAAAAAAGATACACGTTTATTCAAAATGAACGCATGACACATCTCCAAACAGAAATCACATGGAAGGAAAAACATTCTGGTTGATGCGATTCTGTAGAGTTAAGCCCTGTACACACGATCGGATTTCCTATGGTTTTTTAACCAATGGATTTTTCCATCGGAAAACCGATGAAGCTGACTTTCATCAGTCTTGCCTACACACCATCAGTCAAAAAACCGACCGTTCCAAATGCGGTGACGTAAAACACTCCGATGAGCCAAGAAAAATGAAGTTCAATGCTTCTGAGCATGCGTCGACTTGATTCTCAGCATGCGTGGGTTTTTTATCCGATGGAGTTCCCCACAGACGATAGTAATTTGCTATCGGTTTTTTAACCATCGGATAAATTTAAAACATGTTCTATTTTTAAACACCGATGGAAAAAAGACCGATGGGGCCCATACAAGATCGGTTTGTCCGATGAAAAAAGTCCCTCAGACTGTTTTCATCGGTAAAACCTATCGTGTGTACAGGGCTTTACACACACATAAGTATGGGTATGCACAATATAAGCAACAAGGTACATCAGTGTGTGACCAGGTGCCACATAGTGATCCGTATGGATAATGGAATACATTCAGTGAATTGCATATGTACAGATATCACAAGGCAACAAGCGCTAAAACCATGAAAAAATTTGCATATAAAACCAGTAAAAGCATAAGTAAATGATTGTGTTGTCAACTGAGTTGATGCGTTTTCTGATGCCCGATGCGTTTCGTGTATAAGTTACACTCTTCAGGGGCTAGTGCTCAGGACATCTAAAAGATATACCATATTTTTCGCTCCATAAGACGCACCTGACCATAAGACGCACCTAGGTTTTAGAGGAGGAAAACAAGAAAAAAAAATATTCTGAACCAAACGGTGTACTAAAATATTTTATATTATATTATTACTATAGGTGGGTGGTGGACACACAGCAATACCAGCCCCCTATCAAATCAGCTCAGCTACACTATATCTGGTGGTGGTGGTGGACACAGCAACCTCCCCCCCTTCCCAGATCAGCTCAGGGTGGCAGGGCAGACACAAACACCCCTTAAGCCAATTCTATCACAACAGCTCAGGTGACTGGGCTGTGGATACCATGCCAACTTACACCTCCCACCCCCTTATCAACAGCTCACCTCAGGCAGCGGAGGACACTGCCATTACAATCCACAACCCCCTCTTGCTGGCTGGCTGGCTCTCAGCCTCAGATGTACCCAGGAAGCAGCTAGAAATAAGGACTGGGGACAGAGTTTACAGCAGCAGATCCCGGGAGAAGGAGCAGGAAGTCAGACTGGACCAGACCACGGCGCCGGGGGGGGGGGGGGGGGTTTCAGGCTGCAAAAAAAAAACAGCAAGGGCTCTCACAGCTTTCGGGATGGTGTCACCTCTGGTGGGTGACACCCGACCTGGGTAAGGAGGACACCCCCATAGCAATGCTACTGACACCCCCCATGTTTTGACACCCGGGGCAAAACGCCTCCCCCCGCACCCCCTTGGTATGCCCCTGCCAGGATGCTCCTCACTTCCTGTCCTCTCTCCTTTACAGAGAAGCCGAGCGCTGGAATTCTGACGCGGCGACGGGGGGGGGGGGGGGCAGTGCCTGGTCAGTATTCGCTCCATAAGACGCAGGGACATTTCCCCCTATTTTTTTGGGGGGGAAATGCGTCTTATGGTGCGAAAAATACGGTATATAATGAAGTGTAAATAACTAAATCTGGTTGCTGGTCAAAGGAAATAGATGATGGAACACAAGAGCCCATCTTGAGTACTTACATGGAATCTGGTACAATGGGTATGGTGCATATGGAGCCCTGACCAAAGATAGGTCCGTCATGGGTCCGCCCTAGACCCAGAAAATGAAATCATGTACATGTACATGATTTTGCGCTGAAGGCCCGCCCTGCCGCATTATATATGTGTGGGGCAGTCTGGAAGCAGTTAACTGCCTATTTACCTAGCGGGTCACAGAGCAGGCATAGGGACTGACTTCCAGGAACTGCATTTCTCTGTGTGCTGTGTTGAGAACTATGAGTGACGTTGTAGTTTGTGACTGGGCATCTCCTACTCCCCTCTCAACATTTTGCATACTATGCTTCATGCTTGGTCAAGTGTATGTTCTTCTTAACCTCTCCCCTCCCTTCACCTTTTTGCTGTATCTGCACAGCCTCTCACCTCCCCCACCCTGCGTAGCTGTGTCACTCCATCCTCTCACCTCTCCCCCTCCTGTGTGGATGTGTCTTTTCAGCCTCTTAAGCCTCATACACACAATCGGACTGCAAACAAACTTTTCCGTGGATTTTTGTTTGAAGGGCGTTGGCCGTGAACTTGGTATGCATACACACGACAGGACTTTTTCAGCAAACTTTCCCCAAATCATGTGGTTTTTCTGCTCTTTTCTGCTCTTTACCGCCACCCTTTGGTCAACTTCTGCTATTGTTGGTTGATTTTAACATTGGTTCTGAGCATGCATATTTGTACTTCGGATTTCTGTACACACGGCAGGACTTTGCACCATAGGACTTTTGTTGCCGAAACTTTTGTCGGTTTGCAGAGCGAACTTTTGTCCGATGAAAACCGAAAAAGTTTGTCCAATGGAGCGTACACACGGTCTGATTTTTTTGAAAACCTGCTCATTTTGAAGTTTGTTGTCAAAAGGTCAGATCGTGTGTATGGGCCTTTACACCCTTTTCGCTCCTGTGTAGCTGTATCTCTGCAGCCTCCTACCCCCTTCAATTTCCTATATGATTGTGTGGGGCAGCTCAGAGTCGCTTCCCCAACTGACATGAGCATGGCAGCTAGAGCAAAGAGCTAGAAAGACCATGCTTACAGACAGATAGCAGAACAGTCTGTAAATATGGCAAACCTGGCTCCATATGTTGCAATTCTGTAATTTATTGTCCCTGAAGATGATTGTCTTTTGTTCAGATCAATATCTATCTTTTTAAAGGACAATTAAAAAAATAAATCTGTACATTACCCCCTTTGTTTACCTATATTACACTTCACAGAGGTGCTGAATGCGGAAAAGTATTTATTATCATTTTTATTTACTTAGCACTTTTGCTAGTTGGGAGTCATTCTGTCTGACTTGTAAATGTCTTGTTCGTCTACCAAGGGATGTAATGCAAATAAATAAGCATAAATTATTCAGTATGAATAAAACATGGGAAGTAATGTAAAAGTCATCATAATACAAAAGTGCAGCTAATACTTGTCAGAGTGATGGTGTGCACTGATCTCAGTTCACTTCGATTTTTCACTTTAAAGTCTGAAGGGTACTGACATGGGGGGCAGTTAGTACACCTTTCCAATGTCAAAAATGTATATTACAGTAATCTGAAATATTTAGCAATAGTCTTCAAGCCCCATTAGTAGGAACTTTTCAAGCTGCAGGTTTCCTACACGTGTCTACTGTAGACAGAAGAGGTCATTCGTTTTTGGTGCCTAGTTCTTAGCTATTTCCATTAATGTTAGGCATTAGACTAAGGGTTAGGTTAGTGTTAGTGTTAAAGTGTTACTAAACCCACACCAGTAAAGTCTCTATATGCAGCATAGCACGCTTGTTATACTCACTGTGGAATCTTAATCCTATGCATTGTGTAAAAATGCTGTTTGATCCTGTCTCCTCTGATGATCTCTTTTGTCCTCTGTCTCCAAAAAAATAACCTGATATTTACAGCCTGATATTAGCCAGGGGACAAGCTGCACATGCTCAGTTTTTGGTGTGTATTGCTAGAGAGTGATCAGCACAGGGCCAATCAGCACTGTCCAGACAAAGGGTCAGGGGACATGCAGCCTCATAGGACAATCAGGGGAGAATGAAAATCTCTCCTACAAGCTTTAACCAGACACTCATATAAGTCACAAGACTGCTGAAACTGCTAATGAAAAAAGGTAGTTAGCAGTTTATATTTCCTAAAATAATTGCATTCCCATGTTCTGTTTACTGTGGGAGACCAGATATAGTAAATGCAGGGTCCTGGGTTTAGTAACACTTTAACCACTTGCCAATCAGGCCATTTCTGACATTTCTCTCCTACATGTAAAAATCATATTTTTTTGCTGGAAAATTACATAAAACCACCAAACATTATATATTTTTTTTTTAGCAGAGACCCTAGAGAATACAATGGCGGTCATTGCTTTTTATCTCGCACAGTATTTGCGTAGCATTTTTTCAAACGCGTTTCATGCGCAAAAACAAACAAACTGTTGGATGGACATTGTGGGGCACTTTTTATTTTTTCGCTCTCCCCCCTGTCCCCCCCTATCCTGACCTGCCAGGTTGCATGCTCGGATAAGGGTCTGGTATGTATTTTGAAGGGGAGCCCCACACCATTTAAAAAAAAAATTAGCGCGGGGTTCCCTTTAAAATCCATACAAGACCTGAAGGGCCTGGTATGGATTTTGGGGGGACCCCACGCTGTTTTTTTATTTTTATCTTGGCGTGGACTCTGGGGGGAGCCCACACCATTTTTTACCAGGATTTGGCAATACATTACAGCCGCAAACAAGTTTAAATGGCATTTTTTCCTTTAGAAATTACATTTTGCTACGAGACTGTAAAACACATACTTTTTGCTATAATAAATATCTCAAATAATAAAAAAATATATGTTTTCCTCAGTTTAGGCCGATATATATTCTTCTACATATTTTTGGTAAAAAAATATCTTAATACGCGTATATTGAGTGGTTTGCGCAAAAATGTTAGAGTCTACAAAATAGGGGACATTTTTTTACTAGTAATGGCGGCGATCAGCGATTTTTATCGGGACTGTGATATTGCGGCGGACACTTTTGCCACTTTTTTGGGACCATTGACATTTATACAGCGATCAGAGATAAAAATAGCCACTGATTACTGTATAAATGTCACTGGCGGGGAAGGGGTTGACACTAGGGGTCGATCAAGGGGTTAAGTGTGTGTTCCCTAGGTGTGTTCTAACTGTGAGGGGATTGGACTGACTGGGAGAGAAGACAGATCGGTGTTCCTACTTAGTAGGAACACACAATCTGTTTCTCCTCCCCTGACAAGACAGGGATTTTTGTGTTTACACACACAAATCCCTGTTCCTGCTCTCGTGCCCGCAATCACAGGTGGTCGATGGGGATCGCGCCTGCCGGCCATGCACATAGGGTCCCCTGCTGTGCTATGGCTCTTAAAGCAGCCGGATGGGGGTGCACTCTGAGGAAAGGGGTGCGCCCCGAAACACGTTAGCTGTACCCCGTGTTCTGTGCATGTCCATGCACTGTGTTTATGGCCTTTTGTCAGTTGCATTTTGTGAGTACCCACTTTTATACTAATTTTTTTATTAATAAATTATCTCTGGTAATGCACTGTGTGCACACCTTCCATTTCTGTTTTTCTTGCAGCCGCAGTATATATACGGCGAATCATACAGCAGAGCTATTCTACCGCTGTATATATACAGGAGCCGGTCGGGAAGCAGTTAAAATTACTGCTCCTTTAAAAACTATTGTTTTTAAAACGTGTTTTTGCATTGATACATGTCCCCTGGGGCAGTACCCGGGTCCCCATACACTTTTTATGGCAATAACTTGCATATAAGCCTTTAAAATGAACAGTTTTCATTTTTCATGTTTATGTCCTATAGACTTTAACGGTGTTCGCATGTTCGCACAAATTTTGTGCCTGTTCGCATGTTCTGGTGCAAACCGAACCGGGGGGTGTTCGCCTCATCCCTAGAAACAACATTCATTTTTGTCAAAGGCATTAGATCAGCTGTTGAAATTTAAAACAAATGATCAGGCTATTGAAAATAATCTATTGTAGGTGTTATAATTAGTGATTGGCTAATCTGTCAATCTGTGAAATTCAGCAAACCCAAACTTAGAGGTGAATCCGATTAAAGTCATTTGGGGGGATGGAACCTTGTTGCTAAATTATTTTTAGGGCTAATAGGTAAACTAAAGTAAAAAAAAAAAAAAAACAAATGAATCTGGGCACTGCCATGGAAACATGTGCCAATGCAAAAAATAAAATAAAAATACCATACAGAAGTCTTGTCATGTGAATTTAAGGGCAATCTTGAAAATACACAAAAAATCAAATATTAAGCTTGGGGGATACCTTAAAGCTGTACGTGGCATTACGGAACAGTACAATTTTCATGTACACCGTAAACACATATTTGTCTGAGGAATTGATTGTTAACTTGTACAAATAGCGTAGCTTACATAAAGCAGCAGCACCCCAGTCTAATACATTTTAGTTAAAGCAGTACATGCTTTTTCATTAACTACTTAAAGTGGTTGTTAACCCACTTATACAACATTACATAATCCTGCTGGTTCCCTGTGTGTGTGTTTTATTAAAAAAATTACTTCTTTACCGGGTTTTAGAGCTGCTCCTTGCAATCAAGTCACCGGCCGTGTCTCCTCTCTGCCCGGCTGACAAATGCAGCGGGCGGGGCCCGAGATACCCCCGCTGACGTCAGCCGGGACGCGAGAAGGAGAGGAGAGAGAGAGCCGACTGATCAAGTAATCGCAGGGAGCCGTTCTAAAACCAGAACATTTTAAATAAAGCGCAGAGACAGGAACAGCGGTCTTAGGGAATAAGCAGGATTTTACTAACTTTAAACTGTTATGAGAGCATGAGGAGTTGTGGGAGCGGGCACTGACACATAGGCAGACAGGCAGGGAGGGAAGGACGGAGGAGGACACAGGAGCACATTGGAGGAGAGGAGAGCTATGGTTTATGGAGGCACGTAAACTGACCACTGTGTCAGGCTCAGCAGCCATGATACACCATGGTCAGTTTACAAAGGGTAGGGCAAAAACTGGCAGGATCAGCCAGGTATTACAGGTAATACAGGGGGGCAAACGACACAGCACAAGCACTGTGCTGTATAACATGCTTTAAAAAAGCAGGATCCACATTTTTTTTCGTGTTAACAAACACTTTAAAGACCGCCCACCACGTATATACTGCAGGAGGGCGGCTCCATTGCGCGAAACAACGTAACTGTACATCATTTCTTGCAATGGATACTGTGGGCGTGCGCCTGCTGCACTGAGCAGGAGCCAATCAGCGGGTCCAGCCACCCGAGATCGCTCCACAGAGAGTCAGTATGGAGATCTGCCTATATAAACAAGGCAGATCCCTGTTCTGACAGGGAAGTACACAGATATCTTCTGTTCCTTGTAAACAGGAACAGTGATCTCTGTGTTCTTCCTGTCAGTCCATGCCCCACACAGTTAAAAGACATTTCCAGAAAACACCCTTCAACCTTTGATCATCCCTGATGTTAATGCCTTTCCTGCCAGTGTCATTTATACAGTAACAGTGCATTTTTTTTTAGCACCGATCACTGTATTGGTGTCCCTGGTCCCCAGAAAGTGTCACTTAGTGTCAGATTTGTCCGTTGCAATGTCGCAGTCCCAATAAAAATCCCTGCTTTGCAGACACTATAACTTCAATACAAACCAATCAATATAAGCTTATTGGGATTTTTTTAAACCAAAAATATGTAGAAGAATACACATCGGCCTAAATTGATGAAGAAATTACATTTAAAAAAAAAATGTGGGATATGTATTATAGCAGAAAATAAAAAATATAGTTTTTTTTTTTTTCAAAATTTCTGTCTTTTTTTGTTTATAGCGCAAAAAATAAAAACCACATGGGTTATCAAATACCACCAAAAAAAAGCTCTATTTGTGGGGGAAAAAAAATAATAAATGTATTTGGGTACAGCATTGCACGACTGCGCAATTGTCAGCTAAAGCGATGCAGGGCCGTATCGAAAAAAAATTACCTGGTCATTAAGGGGGTAAAACCTTCCAGGGCTGAAGTTAAACAATGGGCCCAATTTTAATGGAAGATAGAAACTGTCCAGTAGTTTGCTGTTGCTGTTTCTTCTGGCCAATTCCTATCAAGCTCTTACTAACAATGAAGAGACTACGGATAATACAGCAGCGTCAAATTGGCCTGAAGCAGGACTAGAGGAAAAGAATACAGGCAGATGGTTTACACCAGGCATGTCCAAAATCCGGCCCGCGTTCCGGTTTCGGACGACCCGCATGGTCATTTTGACATGTATATCTTTTGTGGCCCCCAACGAATCCCCGAGCGCCGGGGGCCACAAAAAAATACATGCTGACTTCCGGGGGGGAGGCGGGACGAACGCCGTGCATACAGGAGTATTTCCTGTTTGCACGGCGACCTCTGTAAAAGAAAGTCCCGTCTCCTGCACTGCCATTGGACGACTGTTCTGTCCATCATAGGTGGCGGGACTTTCTATGAAAGAGGCTGCCAATAAAACAGGACTTTCTCCTGTATGTCTGTCGACGCTTGTCCCGCCCCCTCCCTGTCTTCTCCAATGCTGCAGATGGGCATGAATCAGGCTGCAATGGTGAGTCTGCATTCATGTCAAGGGGGGTGCTGCATTCAAGACAAGGGGGTGCTGCATTCATGGAAAGGGGGTGCTGCATTCAGGGCAAGGGGGGTGCTGCATTCATGGCAAGGGGGTGCTGAATTCATGGCAAGGGGGTGCTGCGTTCATGGCAAGGGGGGTGCTGCATTCAGGGCAAGGGGGTGCTGCATTCAGGGCAAGAGGGGTGTTGCATTCAGGGCAAGGGAGGTGCTTAATTCATGACAAGAGGGGTGCTGCATTCATGGCAAGGTGGGTGCTGCATTCAGGGCAATGGGGGTGCTGCATTCAGGACAACGGGGGTGCTGCAATCAGAACAACGGGGGTGCTGCATTCATGGCAAGGGGGTTCTGCATTCATGTCAAGGGGAGTGCTGCATTCAGGGCAAGGGGGGTGCTGCATTCAGAACAAGAGGGGAGTTGCATTCAGGGCAAGGGGGTGCTGCATTCAGGACAATGGGGGTGCTGCATTCAGGACAATGAGGGTGCTGCATTCAGGGCAATCTGGGGGTTTCATTCATGACAACGGGGGTGCTGAATTCATGACAACGGGGGTGCTGCATTCAGGGCAAGGGAGGTTCTGCATTCATGATAACGGGGGTGCTGCATTCATGGCAAGGGGGGTGCTGCATTCATGGCAAGGGGGGTGCTGCATTCAGGGCAACGGGGGTGCTGCATTCAGGACAATGGGGGTGCTGCATTCATGGCACTGGGGAGGCTGCATTGATGGGCAGTGACCCTTATTTTGCTTCACAGTTCTTTATTTAAAATTTAAGATTTTTTAAAGTGAAGGTGCGTGTTATACGCCGATAAATACGGTATATCCAAATAACACTGGGTACATACGTTTTGTGGTGGCCAGTTATGAAAACATTTTTCAGAGCCCCAGATTATATATTCTTAGTCATTTTCATTATCACTGTATGGACATCATTTTATCGGATGGGCTATATAATTATTTAACACTTTATTATCCTATTTTTAATATTTATTCATTGCATATCTCAATGCGTTTTTATTGATATTAAGTGGGGTAGATATTTTCTATTAGGGACCACATTATATAATATTTAATTTTTAATACTCCCATACACAGTTTACAACTGTGGGTTTTGGATATTTGGAGTAGTCCCTAATTCCCTCCACCTCTCGTTATAATAAAATCTGCACCCATTCTACTAATAGCGCTGTGAACTCTGAGGTCTTTTAGGCTATTCTGCCATCCTATATCATTCGCAAAATGGCGGCGCCCATAGAAATGTATTGGGCTACAAGAAAATGGGCCGAACAACTACTTCCGGTATACCCAAATATAAACAAAGCCTCGGCAACCAATTAGGGTCTCCTGATGAAGTCACGAGGTGCGTGACGTAACGGCGTAGGGAGTTTGCGAGGTTACCCCAGACCGGAAGTACCCGGAGGAACAGTAAGACGGCGCACTGCGCCGCTGTGATAATTACATGCTTATCCTATTTTAATTTGATGTACGAGCAATTACATTTTAATTAATAAACTAAGTCCGATTTACTACTACACTATTGGAGGCCTTTCTCTTTCTATCCCTGGTCTGGTATCCCCACTGGAGGTGTTCCTCCCTTCCTCCCCCCCCTCTCCCCTTTCAGGTTTACTGACACTGTGGAAGTGAGTGGAGATTTGGCGGAGATTTGGTGGAGATCAGTTGGAACACCTGTTTGAGTGGACACAGTATAGAAGAAATCATCCATATTGATTATGCCCTATTATATCCATCTAGAGGTGAGAGTTCTGTGAGACTACCCTTGGATACATCACTATTAATCCAACCACTAGTGGAACTACATCTACACGTTTAAGATTTACTGAGAGACTATTCATCTATTTAGGAATATATCTCATGTCCACATTATGATTTTTCTTACACCATCGCTGTTGGACTGTATAGCATTATTTGCATTTATTTGCAGTTTCAGCACTTGTGCACTATTTTACACTAGCACTTTGGAATTACCGTTTATTTCTTTATTTAGATTATTATTCGTATCTATAGGTTTATATTTACAATAGACTGCACAGCCTTCCTTTTTTATTTACAGTTTTAGCATTAGTGTACCACTGTATAGATTCATGTCACTTTGCACCAGCACGTTGCAGTACTTATTTAGTACTCTATTTGCCATTGGATTATATTATTGTTGTCACTATATATTATTTTATGAGATACTAGTACGTTCTCACTACACTGGATTTTTTTTTTTACTGTATATGGTTTATTTATAATTTTTATTCGCCAGATGTAGTTTTGTACGTTTTGCTTTTAGCGCGAAAACATTTTTTACATATTCTACTATAGTGTAAGGTAAGCACATTTCGTTTTTGCAGCTTTTTGCACATATATCACCTATTCACATTTTCACCTACTCATTAGTAGCGTCAAAGACCCCCCTCAGTTTATCCAAATAACATGCCTGAGCTCATCTCTTCACCACACACACAAAGGCAGGAGAATTCTTGTTGGGCAGTGTATTTGTGCTCGATCGAACACACTTAGACTGAATTTTAATGGTTCACAGAATCTCAGGCAAAATGGTCGGCCCTCACGTATGTTCACTTCATCAAATCTGGCCCTCTTTGAAAGAAGTTTGGACACCCCTGGTTTACACCATGCATTAAGAGTCAGCAGATAATTCATCAGCAGCAGGACAATTTTAACCCCTTGTCTAACAAGGTATGTTTATAAACGTCCTGATGTAAAACAATCCCATGGCCACTTCTGCAGCCATAAGCTTGGTATTGTTTTTCAGCTGGCTCCTGGCTTGCAAGGCTTTCAAAAGTTACACATTGGACTTTAAACTACAGCACCTTTGAACACATTCACAAAATAAACCAAATTTACAAAGATAGCAAATATTATTTATATATTTATATTTAAGATGGTCAATGCATTTTGCGTGCTCCCATGCTTCATCAGGATTGTTGGTGAAAGGCATACCCATTAATGTGATAGTAACATGTTCTAGAATAACAATCAATACAAATAATTTATTTATCTTGCTCTCAATATAGGAAAAGGGGGAGCAATATAGTAGTCCCTCCCAAAAAATGGCCTCCAAGAGAAACATTACACACAGCTATAAACAGCCTATAGAAAAGTTCTCTGCAGACTAAGTTAACCTGCATTTTTAAAGTACAGTTATTCTTTAAGTGTGTGAGTCATAGTATTTTTGCTTTCTGGTATTTACAAATGTAATACCATTATTTTCATTATTTTGACAAATTTCATTATAAGTGTATGCATATATAATCTTGACACTTAGAAATATATATTTTAGACAATTATATTTATTACTTAAGCTTGTACCAAATTTGGTAATATCCTAAAGCCTTTCAAAGAGATATCAGTGAATTTGATTTTGAACGCAAATTATATATTTTAAAGAAAAGGTCATACTGAGAAATGACAAATCCATTAGCACTCATATAATTGCATAAAACTGTCATAATCTACCAGTTTAAAACTATAATTAATTAATGTGGCCTATTTCTTCCAAGTTCTTCTATGGAATTTTATTGAATAGACATATTTCTAAATCCCAAATTGTGACATTTTTTATTATAGATTAGATTTTTTTTTTTTTACATTGTGCTTCTTCCATACTTAACATTAATTGTCAAATGCATAAAAAGTATGATATTTTAAACAATATGGGAAGTCTAACCCAGTAACTTGACAATGCCATGGATAAGGTACAAGTCATTGTTTTAGTTTCATTTATTAAGTGGTTTTTAAAATAAAAAAAAAATGTAAATTTTGAGATTTTTACAGCTAGAATGAAACTGTCACTAGAGTAAAAGCAGTTCTTTCAATTATTTATTAATAGCATAATAGGGTTTTAAGAATACCCACTGTTCTTCTGAAAGGGAAAAAAATGAAGTTTAAAGGCAAATATTAGTTCTTTTGAAACTGGTGTAACATACAAAACTGTGACTGGAGGGGGACTATCATTGTTTTGAATCTATTTTATTGTAATTTTTAAAAAGATTATACTGTATATTTTAAACTGATGTTTTACTGCAGGACGTTTAGAGTTTAAGTGGCTTAGCTAAAGTATTATTATTTTAGCGCTTTACAACTTGAGGGTAGACAGTAAAAATACAATACACATTAATACAGTAGGAATCAGAGGGCCCTGTTCCTTAGAGTTTACAATCTAAGAGGGAAGGTCAAGAGATACAAGAGGTAATAACTGTGGGGGAGGTGCTGATGGAGAAAGTAAATGTACAGTTGTTAGGTGGGGGCCAGATAGGCTTCTCTGAAGAGATGAGTTTTCAGGGATCGTCTGAAAGTGGACAAAGTAGGAGAAAGTTTGACTGATTGGGGTAGAGCATTCCAGAGGATGGTAGAGGCTGTGGAGAAGTCCTGAAGGCGAGCATGGGATGAGGTGACAAGGGAGTTAGAGAGCAGGAGGTCTTGGGAGGAGTGAAGAGAACGATTAGGTTGGTATTTTGAGACTAGGTTAGTGATGTAGCTGGGGACCAGGTTGTGGATGGCTTTGTAAGTTATTGTTAGTATCTTGAATTTAATTTGTTGGTTGAGAGGCAGCCAATGGAGGGATTGGCAGAGGGGTATAGCAGACGCTGAGCAGTTTGTGAGGTGGATGAGCCTGGCAGCAGTGTTCATGATGGACTGAAGTGGGGATAGTCTATTTAGAGGTAAATTGCAGTAGTTGAGGCGAGAGATGACCAGGGAGTGGATTGGAAGCTTTGTGGTGACATTGGTTAGGAAGGGGCGTAACTTGGAGATGTTGAGGAGGTTGAGATTAGGCTTGTGCACAACGGAAAAATTCGTTCCGTTTCGGTTCGTTTCTTTCCGGTCCTGTTGATTCGTAATCATTCGTAATTTTGCTAGACGGGATTTTTCGTGTTCGGACTCATTCGTATTTTTGCAAGCGACATTTTTCGTTGAATTTTTTGTTGCTTTATAATTCGTACTTTCGGTAGAGTACGTTGTTTTTCGTTGATTCTGGACACAACTCCTACTTTCGTAACTTTTTTTGGGTTCGTTGATTCGTAATTTTCTGTGTCTCTCTCACGACGACGCTGACTATTATGCCTAATGTGCTTCGAATGGATTTGTACTTTTCGAAATACATAGCGGTTATTTGTAACGATTCGAAATCTCGTATTTTACTTTCGTTTTTTACATGCGGCTATAGCCTCCGCCCCTGTACACCATTTTGAGAGGGTTCAGCACGGTGAGGGAGAAGCAGAGAGCAGAGCAGAGTGTTATTGTGCTTCGAATGGATTAGAAATCTCGTATTTTACTTTAGTTTTTTACATGCGGCTATAGCCTCCGCCCCTGTACACCATTTTGAGAGGGAGTTCAGCACGGTGAAGGAGAAGCAGAGAGCAGAGCAGAGTGAGTGTTATTGTGTTTCCAATGGATTTGTACATTCGTAAGTTTTTTCATAACGAATTATGCCGAAGACATTCGGGCATTCGCTATTTTGCGGTATAATTTATTTCGGATTCGGTTTTATTCGTAATTGCTTTGTTTGGAAAATCGAATGCTTCCGAATGTCCGAAAGTTGCTAAATTCGGACGAATTTCGATTCGTTACGAAACGAATTGCACAAGCCTAGTTGAGATGTCAAATTTTGGATAGCGATAGGATGTGGGGCCGAAAGGTTAGTTCGGAGTACAAGTCTAATGCCCCATACACACGATCATTTTTCATGCCATTAAAAATGCCATTAAAAAAATGGCCATTAAAAATGATCGTGTGTATGCTCCAGAGCATTTTTAACGACGTGAAAAACGGCCATTAAAAATTTCGAACATGCTCTCTTTTTTCACGTCGTTTTTCATGTCGTTTTTTTTAATGACGTGAAAAACGATAGTGTGTATGCTTTAACGACGTGAAAAAAAACGCGCATGCTCAGAATCAAGTATGAGACGGGAGCGCTCGTTCTGGTAAAACTAGCGTTCGTAATGGAGATAGCACATTCGTCATGCTGTAACGGACTGAAAAGCACTAGACTGAAAAGAGCGAATCGTCTCTCAACAAACTTTACTAACATGAAGGGTGGCGCCATTCGAACGGAACTTCCCTTTTATAGTGCCGTCGTACGTGCTGTACGTCACTGCGCTTTGCTTGAACATTTTTTAAAATGATGGTGTGTACGCAAGACAGGCTTGAGAGGAAACAAGAAAAAAAATGACAAGAAAAACGTCAGTTTTAAAAATGACATTAAAAATTATCGTGTGTATGGGGCATAAGAGTCTAAGAGCCAAGGATTACACCTATTAAAGATGCAAGCTCTTGGGTTAACTTAGATTTGTCAGGAACTCACATTTTTACACTTAAGCCTCGTACACACGACAGGTTTTCCCGGCAGGAAAACTGCCAGCAGAGCTTTTGGCCAGGAATCCCAGCCATGTGTATGCTCCCTAGCAGTTTTCCTGACAGGAAAACTGCTGGAAAAAAATAGAGATCCTGCTCTCTATTTTCCTGTCCGAATTCCCGGCAGAGTGTTTCCTGCCGAGAAATCGTGTGTATGCTTTTTCCGAGGGCAAAAAAACCGCGCATGCTCAGAATCAAGTATGAGACGGGAGCGCTCGTTCTGGTAAAACTAGCTCTAGTAATGGAGATAGCACCTTTGTCAGCATTCTGAACAGCAGAAAACGATCTGAAAGCACGAAGACTAAAAAGCGCGAATCGTCTCTCACCAAACTTTTACTAACATGCGATAACACGAGATCAGCAAAAGCAGCCCAAAGGGTGGCGCCATTGGAATGGAACTTCCCCTTTATAGTCCTGTCGTACGTGTTGTACGTTACCGCGCTTTGGACCGGCGGGATTTTGTATGACAGTCTGTACGCAAGACAAGCTTGGCAGGAATCCCGTTGGGAAAACCAACGTTTTTCTTTCCGAGGGGAAAACCGGCCGTATGTACATGGCTTCAGAGTTGCAAGGAGGGACACATGACATATACATTTTTTTAATATTTAATACAAGCATTTTTCTTGACACACTTTAGTGGTAAAGCCTGTTGTAGGAGATAAGAGATCAGAGTTTAGAGGCGTTATTGGGACAGTCAACTCACAGATAAGGATTTCAGGTACAATTCTTACCTCTGATGAAAGTCTTTTTGAAATGTCCATAAGAGCAAATACAGCTATTGTCACCTCAAACTCATCACTCCATTACATCCTTTTGAGCTGTCCACCATTTTGGTAAAAGGCTTGAGAAAAACAGGTTTTCGTTTTCAGATATCTAAAAATAAAAAGAATCATAGGTGCTCAGAAAACTGTTGTCCCAATTTAGACATCTATATTCCCATTCAGCCTCTCGTTTAATGATTTGAAGTTCCCCATCAGTACCAAGGTTTTTTCGATCGTTTATGCTGCAACAGGGACATATGTTTTATTGTTAATGTAGGAAGGATTATTTACTGATGAAGGATTTGACATGTCTCTCCAACATTGAGCCCCCTTTTGAAGATATGTAGCAAAAGTTACCCTGTATTCAGTACTGTTGTAATCCTGGTATTGGTATCCTGTTGGTGCTGTGGATATGTATGTTGGTCTCATATTTCTTCTGCATGCAGGGAGATGTTACATTTGGTATTGGGCTGTTTAGGAAACTTTTCATAAAAAGCTGTCATAGGTTAAAGTGGTGCTAAAGGCCAAAGTTTTTTTTACATTAATGCATTCTCAAAAAAGAGTACAAAAAAAAAGGCTCCCTCGGCTCTTTCCCTACTTATAGGCTCACAGACAGCAGTGGGAGCCCATGGCAACTGCTGCTGTCCATCACAGACAATGAGGACAATAAGGAGGGAGTAGGGGCAGGGCCAAGCCATGCTCTGTGTGTCTATGCACCCGGGCACCTGCCTTGCATCTCTTGTGGGGTGCCAAGGGTCCCACCACACGCTGCAATCACCCCCTCTATAGCAGCTGGCACCTCTCATTGCCAGCTGCCTGTACAACTCACTGCAGAGCCGATGGAAGCCGAGGAGGAAGAACATTGATCTACAGCACCCACGCTGATCTGAGGTCTGGAATTTGTTTATTAGAAATGGGGAGGAAAAGTGACCAGGACAGGGAAAGGGCAAGTAACAGAGATTTACACTAGGAGGAATAATTTGGAGGAGGGGGAGGGAGAGCCAAGAGTATAAGTTCTGGTGGCCCTTTGGGAGGGGAGAGGACGTATGCTAGATGGAGAGGTTGGATTTGAAATCTGAACCTCTAACCCCACCTTCTAGCACAAGTCCTATGCCCTCCCAAAGTGCCCCCCAGCACATATCCTCTTACCCCCCCTCCCAGAGATGCCAGCTACCATAGATGATGCGATCCTGGTGTACCCCTTAGGAGATGCGGGCCAAGTGCTCAGGTGCCTGTGCTAGTGTGCCTCTGTTGGGTGAGTTTGTGAGGCCAACACTGGGCTCTGGAACTGAAGGAGGAGAGCCTTTGTGTTGGGGGGGGGTTTGTACTGAGAGGGAGGAATTTTGGATAGGAGAAATTGTGCTACAACATGGGAGAGGATTTGTGCAGGAGAGAATTGGGAGGGAAGAAGGATTAGTGAAAGGATTGTGCTGGGAGGAGGGATTTGGGAGGTTAAAAGGATTTGTGCTGGCGATGACTGTGGAGAGAGGATTTGTTCTAGAATGCGGGGTTGTGCTGGAAGGAGGGATTTGGGGGAGAGGATTTGTTCTAGATGTGGGGAGAGGATTTGTGATGGGAGGATTTTTTCTGAGAAGAGAGATTGGGGGAAAGAGGATTTGTGTTGGGTGGGGTTTGAAGAAGAAGAAGAATGGTTCATCCTGGAATGAGGGGGTGGTGGAATTTGTTCTAGAAGTTTGGAGAGGATTTGTGCAGGAGAGGATTGATGGGGGGGGGGGGGTTGTGCTGGGAGGAGGGATTTAGGAGGTTAAAAGGATTTGTTCTGAAAAGACAAGGGAGAGAGGATTTCCGGAAAGGGGGTGTGACGGGAGTCACTTTGGGTGGGGGGCCCGTGGAACCCAGCTTACCCTTAGAGAGATTGGGAAACCCCTGTTTCAGCTCTCCAGGCCCCTCTTGTGTAAGTTACCCTGTTCATTTTAGGGCAGGCATGTCTAAAGTCTGGCCCGTGGGCCAATTGCGGCCCGCGGGCCGGTTTTATATGGCCCCCACTTGCAATTTGTTTTTATCACTTTTGTGGCCCCCCAAGCTCCGCACAGGGTAAGGATGAGCTTGGTTAAAAAAAAAAAAATATATATATATATATATATATTGTGACAGCAGGAAGGTAAAGTCACCTGGTTGCATCCAGGGGGGTAGATATATTTCGCCCAGATTCAGGCTTTACGCCGACTTATACAACTAGGTGGAGAGTTGTATAAGCCCAGCTGAGGCTAGTGGGCTCATGGATGACTCATACCTCTAGGGAGAGTGTGGGGCGTCGTGCAGACAGGGAGTTGATGAGACCAGCTGAAGCTTGTCAGCTCATTTAGGCCTCTATAAGAACTCCCAGCTTCATTAGATGTTAGCTCATGCCTGGACCCAGACCTGTGTGGACTGTCTAGGGAGAGTGAACCCCTGTGCGGTGAGACAAAGCCTGTGTGGCTATTTGCTTGGACATTTAAAACCAGGGACTTAGGGACTAGGACAGCACTAGGCTGATCCCAGTTGTTAGTTAGGAAACCTGTATGTTTAGTCAGAGGTCAAGTTGACCAGGATTTATTTTGTTTATGTTTCTTTTGCTTTGCTGTGTTTTGTCACTGTAAATAGAAAATAAACCGCACCTTTTTGATTTTGAAAACCACAACCTCCGTTTGCTGGGCCTGTTTTTTGTGTGGGGAGCCCATCTCGGGGGTCACACACACCCGCTGCCGAGCTAACCCCCTCACAGTTGGTGGAGAACCAGTGGCAGTTTTTTTTTAAGCCAGCATGGAGGAGATACTGAAGCAGCTGGCTCTAGCAAATGCCAATCAACAGCAGACAAATGCAGGTTTGCAAAAGAGCCTTGCAGCTCAACAACAGAACTTCGCAGCCCAGCAGCAAGCTCATCAACAGAGCCTTGCAGCCCAGCAGCAGACAAACGCAACTTTGCAACAGAGTCTGGAGGCTCAGCAACAAGCCCAGCAGCAATCTGAGGCCCGCTTCATAGACCTGTTGCAGAAGCAAGAGCAGAGACTACAACAACAGATGGAAGCAGCAATGCAGCAACGTCCGCAGACCAGTGAGGAAAGCCGTCCCACTAATACCGCGTCCTTTGGGGTGAGTCGTTTATTGACAAAAATGACTGGAGAGGATGATCCAGAGGTATTTTTGACCACATTTGAAAGGACCGCTGAAAGAGAAAGGTGGCCTGAGGAGCAGTGGGCTGGACTGGTGGCTCCTCTGTTAACTGGTGAATCGCAGAAAGCTTACTATGACCTAGAGCCTAACCAAGCAAAAGACTATGTGATGCTAAAAGCTGAAATATTGGCAAGGCTGGGTGTCACCCAGGCTGTCCGGGCTCAGCGTGTGCATAACTGGACTTTCCAGCTTGGAAAACCCCCCAGGTCTCAAATGTATGATCTCATTCACCTGAGCACAAAGTGGCTACAGCCAGAGACTTTGTCCGCACCAAAGATTGTGGAACGTGTTGTAATGGATCGGTTTTTGAGAGCTCTTCCTACTGCCATCCAAAAGTGGGTAAGCCATGGAGACCCAGAGACGGCCGATGGTCTTGTGGATCGTGTGGAGAAATACTTGGCTACAGAGAACCTGACGGCCTCTTCCAGAGACACTCGGACTTTCCACCCTAAGACCAGACCATCCCCAGGGGCGGATAAAAGGATTCCAAGGGGTGAGGGTGGAGAGAGTGAGAGGGTGGGAGCTCTACCCCAAGTTTGGCGAGAACAGCCTGGGAAATCAGCGGCTCAAGAGGCCGCAAGAAGGATCGTTTGCTACCGCTGCCGGCAAGCGGGACATATTGCAGCAAATTGCCCGGTTGTGGAGGAACCCATGCAGTGTGACTTTCTGACGGGCAGACGTCAGTCGCTGTGTGCGACAGTCGCATGCACTGCCATTCGAGGAACTGAGAAACATTTATGCAAAATGTGTGTTAATGGTAGAAATGTTGTGGTATTGCTGGATTCAGGTAGCCTTGTGACCCTGATAAAGGCTGAGTTAGTTAAAACAGAGGTCTCTGGGAATAGCAAGGTAGCTGTTATTTGTGTGCATGGGGACACCCGAGAGTATCCAGTGACTACAGTGTGTTTCGAGACCCCCAAAGGTACCCTCTCTCATCCAGTGGGCTTAGTATCTCAGTTACCGCATGACGCCATTGTGGGAAGGGATTTTCCGAAGTTCTGGGAACTGTGGGATGATCCTGAGCCCCCCACTGGTGCCCCTATGTACCAGGAATGTGATAGCCAGAACTCCCCTGAGAGTGGTGAGGACTCTCCGGAATTTCCCTTATCAGTATTGGCAGGGGAGACTCAAGAAACTGGAGAGGAGCCCACCTCCTCAGACGAAAACCTACCGTCTGTGGAGTTTTCTGATCTTGAGGTTCACAGGGAAAACTTTGCCACAGAACAGTTGAAAGACCCCGCCCTAATAAAGGCACGGGAAAACGTAGTGAAAATAGATGGCGAGTTAGTGAACCCAGATAATACCTGCACTTACCCATACTTCAGCGTAGAGAAGGACCTACTGTATCGGGTGGCAAAAAGGGCAGAAGAAACCGTTGAGCAGCTTGTGGTGCCCAAACCTTACAGGAAGTTGGTGTTGGAGTTGGCCCATGGGCACATTCTTGGAGGTCATCTGGGGACAGAGAAAACCCGAGAGAGGGTATTACAGAGATTCTATTGGCCGGGGGTGATGAAGGACATAGAAAATTATTGTTCCTCCTGCCCTGTGTGTCAGAGGTCGGCCCCGATGCCACATTTCCGTAACCCGCTGGTCCCTCTACCCATCATTGAGGTCCCGTTTGAGAGGATCGCCATGGATTTGGTAGGTCCTATAATCAAGTCCGCTAGGGGGCACCAGTACATATTAGTTATAATGGACTATGCCACCCGTTATCCAGAAGCGATCCCTCTCCGAAATACCTCGGCCAAAACCATAGCCAAAGAGCTATCTCTTGTGTTTAGCCGGGTGGGTATTTGTAAAGAACTGCTTACGGACCAAGGTACACCCTTTATGTCCCGGGTTATGAAGGAGCTGTGTAAATTGTTCAAAGTGATGCAATTACGTACATCTGTGTATCACCCCCAAACCGATGGGCTGGTTGAAAGGTTCAACAAAACCCTAAAACAAATGTTGAAGAAGGTGGTGGATAGAGATGGAAAGGATTGGGACTGTCTACTTCCTTATCTGATGTTTGCTATTAGGGAGGTGCCCCAATCCTCTACGGGATTCTCCCCCTTTGAGTTACTGTATGGGAGACACCCAAGAGGGCTGTTGGATATTGCCAAGGAAACTTGGGAAAGTGAGAGTTCTCCCCACAGGAGTGTGATTGAGCATGTCGCCCTGATGCAAGACCGAATTGCACAGGTAATGCCCATCGTGAAGGAACATTTGGCCCAAGCGCAGTTAGCACAGCAGAGAGTGTACAACCGTGGAGCCAAGACCCGTACCTTTTCCCCGGGGGATAGGATACTGGTACTTGTCCCTACGGTTGAAAGTAAATTCCTTGCCAAATGGCAAGGCCCCTACGAGATAATGGAAAAAGTGAGCGAAGTGAATTACAAGGTCAGACAACCAGGAAGGCGAAAGCCCGAACAGATCTATCACGTTAATCTGTTGAAAGCCTGGAGGGATAGAGAGTCCCTAGTCGCAGACACTTGGTCACCAGCTCAAACTGGTTGCGTGATTCCTGAGGTTGGAATAGCAGCCACCTTGTCACAACCCCAACAACAGGAGGTTAAGGAGTTTGTGCTTCGCAACAAGGAGGTATTCTCTGAGCTGCCGGGACAAACATCTGGGGTAGAGCATGACATCATTACCCCGCCCGGTGAAAGGGTGAAGTTAAAACCCTATCGGATCCCAGAGGCCCGACGGGAGGCAATACGGGAGGAAGTACAGAAAATGCTGAACTTAGGGGTGATAGAGGAGTCCCAAAGTGATTGGTCTAGTCCCATTGTGTTGGTGCCTAAACCGGATGGGAGCTGGCGATTTTGTAACGATTTTCGTCAGTTGAACAAAGTTACAAAATTTGACACCTACCCCATGCCACGTATAGATGAGTTGATCGACCGGCTGGGAACAGCCCGATACATGACGACTCTTGACCTCACAAAAGGGTATTGGCAAATCCCCCTGGCCAAGTCGGCCAAAGAGAAAACCGCATTTGTAACCCCAGACGGGGCGTTCCAATATAAAAGAATGCCGTTCGGGTTACAGAATGCGCCGGCCACATTCCAGCGGAAAATGGACCAGATGCTGAGGCCCCATCGGAAGTATGCTGCGGCTTACCTGGATGACATAATTGTCCATAGCACAGATTGGGCCTCACATCTGCCAAAAGTGCAAGCAGTCCTGGACTCTGTTCGAGAAGCGGGGTTTACGGCTAACCCCAAGAAGTGTACCATTGGGCAGGAGGAGGCCAAATATCTTGGGTACACCATTGGGAGGGGAGTAATAAAACCCCAACTCAACAAAGTCGAGGCCATCCAGAGTTGGCCACGTCCCAACAGCAAGAAGCAGGTACGAGCCTTTCTGGGAATCGCTGGGTATTATCGGCGATTCATTCCCCACTTTGCTTCTAAGGCTGTGCCCCTAACCAACCTGACGAAGGGGAAAGGGTCGGTCATGATTAAATGGACCCCCGAGGCTGAGGCAGCATTCCAATTCTTGAAACAAGCCTTATGTAGCCAGCCAGTGTTGTACTCACCCGACTTCTCTAAAGACTTTGTCGTACAAAGTGATGCGTCAGATGTGGGGTTAGGAGCAGTATTGTCCCAGGTCTGGAACGGGGAAGAGCACCCAGTCATTTACCTCAGCAGGAAGTTGAAGTCCCATGAGGTAAATTACGCCACCGTTGAAAAGGAGTGTTTAGCGGTGAAGTGGGCTCTAGATTCCCTTCGGTACTACCTGCTAGGTAGGCACTTTGACATGGTTACGGATCACGCTCTGTTAAAGTGGATGGCTCAAAACAAGGAAACAAATAGAAGAGTGAATAGGTGGTTCCTGGCCCTCCAGGAATTCAACTTCACAGTAAAGCATCGCCCTGGCGTTCAAATGGGGAATGTGGATGCTTTGTCTCGAGTACATGAATGCCTGATTGCTGGTGTTCCAACCCCGAGGTTAAAACAAGAGGGGGGGGGGTATGTGACAGCAGGAAGGTAAAGTCACCTGGTTGCATCCAGGGGGGTAGATATATTTCGCCCAGATTCAGGCTTTACGCCGACTTATACAACTAGGTGGAGAGTTGTATAAGCCCAGCTGAGGCTAGTGGGCTCATGGATGACTCATACCTCTAGGGAGAGTGTGGGGCGTCGTGCAGACAGGGAGTTGATGAGACCAGCTGAAGCTTGTCAGCTCATTTAGGCCTCTATAAGAACTCCCAGCTTCATTAGATGTTAGCTCATGCCTGGACCCAGACCTGTGTGGACTGTCTAGGGAGAGTGAACCCCTGTGCGGTGAGACAAAGCCTGTGTGGCTATTTGCTTGGACATTTAAAACCAGGGACTTAGGGACTAGGACAGCACTAGGCTGATCCCAGTTGTTAGTTAGGAAACCTGTATGTTTAGTCAGAGGTCAAGTTGACCAGGATTTATTTTGTTTATGTTTCTTTTGCTTTGCTGTGTTTTGTCACTGTAAATAGAAAATAAACCGCACCTTTTTGATTTTGAAAACCACAACCTCCGTTTGCTGGGCCTGTTTTTTGTGTGGGGAGCCCATCTCGGGGGTCACACACACCCGCTGCCGAGCTAACCCCCTCACAATATATATATATATATATATATATATATGGAGAGGAGGTGTGTATATCAAGGCCCAAGGTAACACACACTTAGCGCCAGTTCAAACCTACTAAGTTAGCAGCAGCAGAAATATAATTAAATAAAATAAAACATTTCCTTTAAAACACTTTAAAACTAAGCAGCTGTTTAAAAATATAAACAATGAAAAAGAAGGTAAAAGAATAAAACAGATTGAGTATCTGAATAATTAATTTACACAAAACCGCGCTAAAATTTAAACTAAAGATAGACCCGTGGAAAAACCACTGAAAGAAGTCCAAACGTAGTAATGTGACAAACAACCAGTCCAGAGAAAAATACGGTGAGCATCAACAATGGTCCATGTGAGCACCTTCCACCACCAAAGACTTCAATTGCAATCCACCGCGTGATGAATAATCCCCTTAGGGGTTCACAATCACCAGAAACATAATATATATGGGCCTTAAGTTAAAATGGCACATCAGCTACTCTGTTGTGGCTCGTCACTTCTCAGCAGGGTCCACCAGTGAAATGGGCTCCAATGCAGGTCATAAAATAACAGAAAATAGCAAACCAACAGTGTAATCCTGTTTATTTAAAACCCGTTACCCATACAGCAGGCGACCCCTTAAGAGCTAACACCAGCATCCTCGGCAACAGATGACAGGCGCTGGACACTGTCGCCTGATTGGACGCTGACGGAGCACAACTCAAACATAGAGCACGGAGGTGAATGGCAATAATAAAATAAATGGTAACGATGTGTTTTAATCTAAGAACACAAATCATATAAGAATAAACAATAAATATCACACCTAAAATCACCTAAAGTATAGAGTGATTTGAGTAATAATTTAAAAACCATTAAAAATAGTATCACGATCTGTGACCATATAACTGTCAACGTTACGTTACGTCTACTTTCTCCCATATGCGATGTCAGGCAATTGACAGTTATATGGTCACAGATCGTGATACTATTTTTATGGTTTTTAAATTATTACTCAAATCACTCTATACTTTAGGTGATTTTAGGTGTGATATTTATTGTTTATTCTTATATGATTTGTGTTCTTAGATTAAAACACATCGTTACCATTTATTTTATTATTGCCATTCACCTCCGTGCTCTATGATTGAGTTGTGCTCCGTCAGCGTCTAATCAGGCGACAGTGTCCAGCGCCTGTCATCTGTTGCCGAGGACGCTGATTGGTGTTAGCTCTATGAGCATGGTAATTTAAAGATCACGTATACGCCAATACGTTACGTCCTCTGTTGAAGTCAGATGACGAAACGCATCAGTACGTAACCATGGCTACACGCGACACGGAAGTGACGATTGCGCTCCAAGGCTGCGCTCCACCGTCCATTGCGTCCATTCGGAAGTGTCTGCAGGATCTGAAAGGACACACACACGCTCCGTGTGATGGCTGGATATGGTGATAGCGCCCTCTGGGGCCATTCTTTGCTCATTTTTCTGCTTGTTATTGTACGTAGTTTGATTAAGGGGTCTCCTGCTGTATGGGTAACGGGTTTTAGTTTAAATTTTAGCGCTGTTTTGTGTAAATTAATTATTCAGATACTCAATCTGTTTTATTCTTTTACCTTCTTTTTCACAATATATATATATATATATATATATATATTCTCTAATCCCTGAGCGCCTCTCACTGATAAGCTGGGCGTGTTGTTGGGTGTTGCTGGGGCATGTTCCAAAGCCCATTGGGAAGCGCGCATTGCCAATAACAGACACAGAGTCATTTCCCGGTCCACAGCTGCAGAGCTCTGTGTCTCAGTGCCTGTGATTGGCGTCAGTGCTTGGCTACGGCGCTGCATGCTGTCAGCGTCCTAGAAGGCTCGCCAGAGGTCATCGAGGATTTCTCAGGGGATAAGATAAGTTTACTACTGTAACGGATATAAAGCGAATATTTCAATATATATAAGAATTTAAAAAAAGGAGCTCATCCTTGCCCTGATCAGAGCTTGGGGGCCACAGAACAGATAAGGGCAAATAAGGGCAAATTACAAGTGGGGCCAGAGAGAATATAAAATCTAAAAAATAAATAGCTCATCCTTGCCCTGAGTGGAGCTTAGGGGCCACAGAAGAGATAAAGGCCAGATTTCTCAGGGGATAGAGAAAATATATTTTTTTTACAACCTGAGCTCATCCTTACCCTGAGCGGAGGTTTGGGATTTGTTGGGGACCAAAGAGGAGATATATATATTCACCACACGCAGCCACAAAGGTAAGAGAATTCTTCTTGGGCAGTGTATTAGTGCTCGGACGAACACACTTACACCAAATTTTAATGGTTCAAAGAATGTCAGGCAAAATGGTCGGCCCTCACACACGTTCACTTTATCAAATCTGGCCCTCTTTCAAAAAAGTTTGGACACCCCTGTTTTAGGGGCACAGGGTGACCGAGAAAATGATGGCCAACTATTTAATGGACACTGATAATGTGGTTCGGATTACATCAAATGGAACAGTAATATTTATCAACAATATCTCTCAAGAAATATATGAAGACTATTCCTGGTTTGTTTGATTCTGAACTAAACATGCTCATTGAAAGAGCTGGTCACATTGATCTCTGTTTCGTGCACTCCAATGTAGTAGCCGGGCAGTCTGTTGCTGGTGGTCTCCTGCTATTATCTGTGAATTAAGGTGTTATGTGTTTTTGCTAAGCATGTCTGTCCCATTGTTAATTGGTAATTAGGTCACCTATTGACTGATTAAAGGAGAAGTCCAGCCTGAGCTTTTTTAGCTCCCATGGGTCACAGAAGTGCAATTCATTTAGCACTCCTGTGATCTGTTTTCAGTGGAGAGCAGTCTGAAGTCTGCTCTCCGTTGATGTCACTAGGATCAGTCGAGGCAGCGTATCATCCCGACTTGGCAAGTCTGGATCCGCCAGCTGCCTGAACTGATGGCAGTCTCAGCCTCTCAGTGAGCCACTGAGAGGCTGAGACGGCCACTCCCCGCCCCTCCACAGCTCAGCGCTCCAATGAGCATGGGGGAGCAGAGCAGAAGAGATGCTGACTGACAGGCAGCATGTCTCCACTCAGGGAGGAGTGAGAACCGAGCCACTGGCGATGTTCAGTGGCTCGGTTCTCAGTGAAGAGGCAGCAGGGGAGAGATGCAGCATCGGTCTGATGCTGCATCCACCTAGGTAAGTATGAATAGCAAAAAAAACAAACAAACATACTTCTCTTTTAATCACAACATTGTCTGCATGGTCATTAAATCACTGTCAGCTATCATATGCTAGTGGGGAAGTAGTATACAGTTTGTGTTGGTTGTTTCTTAGTTATGTTAATTAAATTTCTGTATCTAATTTAATTTGCATACAATAATGTAATCAGTCTCACTTGACCTGGTGGAGTATATATTCTGTGTGAGTTTGTTCTATAAACAGTTCCATTTTAATACAAGCTATTTGTCGGCTAGCCCAGAATGGAAGAAGCGGTATACTGATGGAAGCACAAAAGCTGTGACAGTCCATCACATTTGGTGGCAGCAGGATCCAAGGTCCAGATACCAGAAGAGGAGAGGTACAGATACCTGCTGCCATGGAAGAGGAATTCAGAAGGAGATTGCGAGAGATGTGAATACAGCACAGAGGACCAGTGCCAACGCAGGTCCTGCTGGGGTGGTATGACTCTGTCCGTTGGGAACTCTGGAAGGAAGCGCTATGAGCAGCGCCACCAGGGAAAAATTATCCCCTACATCCAGGAAAGGTACTGGACACAGTATGGATTGCGGGTGCTGTTTTTGGGAGCAAAAGCACACAAGGACTGGACAGCTGAGCTAAGCAGAGATGCGGTTGGACGAGAGCTATAGAGCCCTTCGGTGACATGTAGTCCAAGCATGCTCTTGGATAGCGGATGACAGCCCAACGGAACGTTTTGGCTATGGCGGCCGTTCAGGAATGGGAGCTAGAGATCGCTTACAGATGGCTGCTAGACTCTGCTCAGCAGCACGGCTGGGCTCCCTTTGCCTGGGGCTATCCAGAAGTACCAGCCGACAGTCCTGAAATCCCGGCTGAAGTGTCAGCCATGGGGAAAAGTAACAGTGTGCTTTGCCCATCTAGCAAAAGTAAATGTGACTACGGTCTCCACCTATATTCTCCAGAGATGCTGGACAGTTGGTCCAGATCCCCAACAACATGATGGATTGAGCCCAGTCACCCTGTATTCTCTCCAGTGGCTGAAAGAACTCAGGGGAGAAGGGCCAATCCGCACTTCTTCCCAGCGGCAGTTATGTTCAATAAGAGAGACAGAGGTTGGCTGGGTGAGTAATGCTCTGTTTGAGACAATTTGTTTGGGGGTACTGTGTGGGTACGGGCATTGGGGGACTGGAACTACGGACTAACTTTGAAGTCAACCCATCTGGCGTCTCCTCCTGTGTTAGTCTCCTTCCAAAAGAGGAGAGATGTGACTATAATATCTGGTGTCTATGTCCAGACTGGAGGAAGCGATATACTGACAGAAGCACCAAAGCTGGGTGCTGGGACAGTTCCGTCACAGGGGGGGTTGTGTTGGAAGGAGACATTTGGGGGAGAGCATTTGTGCTACAAGTGTGGAAAGGCTGGAAGGGAGATTGAGGGTAGAATTGTATTCTGGGAAGAAGGATTGGGGGCAAATAGGATTTGTGCTGGTGGGGTTTTGAAGAAGGGAAAGACACGTTTATGGTTGAATGAGGGGGTGGGGTGGATTTGTGCTATAAGTGTGGAAAGGATTTGTGATCGGAGGGGGGATTTGGTGGGTGGAAGAAGATTTGTACTGGGAGGGCTTGGCAGAGAGCTTTTGCGCTAGAAGTTGAAAAATGATTTATGCTGGGGGGGGGGGGGGGGATTTGTGCCAGGAGGATTGGAATAATAGAATTGGGTGGGGGAGGATTTGTACTGGAATAAAGGGTTGTGCTGAGAGGGAGGATTTGGGGAGTGGAAGAGGATTTAATCTGGTAGAGGGGATTGGGTGGAGGGAGGATTTGTGCTGAGAGGAGAAGAGGATTTGTGTTGGGAGGAGGAATTAAGGTGGGTTGGGATTTGTGTTGGAATGGGGAAGAAAGGGGAATTGTGCTGAGACTGGGGATTTACCAGGGTGGAGCAGGAATTGTGCTGAGGAAGGGTGAAGAAAAATTGTGCTGGGAGTGGGTATTGGGGGGGAAGAGATTGTTCTGGGAAAGGGAGGATTCATGCTGGGGGGCAAGATTTGTTCTGGGAGCGGTTAGGATGCAGATTAGTGTTGTTTTTTTGGGAGGAAGTTTGGATTTTTACTGAAAGGGTAAAGTGGGGGAGAGTATTGCTTGCCAGGGGAATTTGCACTATCCTGGCCCCTACACGCTGCGTTACACACCCTTGACTGCTGAACTCTTTTTATTTTTTACTCCTGGACTGGTTCATACTATGAATTATACACTCCTGACTCCTGTATTCTCTGCATTAAACACTCCTTTCCTCTGCATTTTGTGAATAACACTCCTATTCCCTGCATTTTGTGCATTAGGTACTCCTATGTTGGAACCTGCTAATATCCTGGACCCTGCTCTCTGTGTGTCATGTATTCCTAAACCTGGCACTGACTGAAGCACATGTGTTACATACCCCTGACCCCTGCACTCTTCCTTACATATTCCTGTACTGTATACACTATCACATAAGTGAATGACTAGTAGATCATAGTGGTATATGCCAACATCCCTAACTACACAGAAATGCTAACTCAATTCCCATGGATCTCATAAGACAGTGTATGTAACAACTTTTATTCATAAAATACATAAAATACATTTCAGAAAAAACAAAAGATTCCCTGATAGTGGGAAGCACCCAATGTATTTCAATTCTTCTTTTTTGAGGGTTGAAAGGTAAATTGTATCTGTGGTGTAATCATACAGAAATGATTCCATGGAAAGATATCACCAAAGATTACAGTAATGTGATCTTTCTAGATACATGAGTGACAATATGCACTATTACAAAACATACTAAGAAAATCACATGAACGTTAAAAACAAGGAGGCCTTTCATTCTATACCATCAACCGGATAAAAGCACCCACCTAAAGTGAGAGGCACACATACACTGAGACCACAGGAACAGGCTGAAAAAAAAAGATAAAATATTTTGGAAATTAAAGAGAGAAGGCTTGATTTGACAGATTGAAAGGATTGCCGATGTTCATGTTTTGTGCTAAAACCACATCTTCTTCCAAATTTATTACAACTTTTAAATGTAAGGTTTATATGATAATTGGAGAATCCTTGATGTGAACATTACAATTTATTTATTGAAAGAAAATAGTGAAGCTGCAATTAGATGTCTTCCTATGTGACTGCAAAGTAATGCATTTTAGTAAATATGCCATAGCCTGCATCAACACACCCTATAACGTTACATCGATCTAGCATATATAATATATTATAGATCACTGTAACGTTTGTAAAAAAATCTCTTTATTTGTTTAGTTTTCTGTGTTTAAAGGGGAGTTCCAGCCTTTTTTATGTTTATTAAAAGTCAGCAGCTACAAAAAGTGTAGCTGCTGGCTTTTAATAAACATAGACTTACCTGTTCTACTGTCCAGCGACGCACCGCTCCTCTCCCCCCCTTCTCCGCCAGCGCCTCCATTCATAGTGTGGGCACCTGGCCGTGACAGCTTTCGGCTTCACAGCCGGGCACTCACTGAGCATGCGTGAACGGTGCAGCGCTCTCTGAGTTGACAGGCGATCGCCTGGGACCTGTCACGTCCCAGGTGATCGCCTACAGGGAGGGGCCGCCAAAAGGCGATATGACAAATCACCTAGGCGACCCCAGGGCGGAAGGAGGAAGTGGGACAGGAAGTCCCACTTCTACTGAAGCCCCCACTCCCCCCCCAAAAAAAATTACCTCCAAATGTGGCATGTAAGGGGGCAAGGAGTGGATTAAACAAAAGTTCAAAATTTGGGTGGAACTCAGCTTTAAGCTGACTAAAGCCTCGTACACACGGTCTGACTTTTTGCCAACAAACTTCAAAATGAGGAAGTTTGACAAAAAATCTGACCGTGTAAACGCTCCATCGGACAAACTTTTTTGGTTTTCATCGGACAAATGTTCGGTCTGCAAACGGACAAACTTTTCGCCAACAAAAGTCTGATGGAGCAAAGTCCGACCGTGTGTACAGAAAGCCATCGGATGTTTGTCCGATGGACAAATAAGCATGCCCAGGACCAATGTTTAAATCAACCAACAATAGCAGAAGTTGACCAAAGGGTGGCGGTAAAGAGCAGAAAAGAGCAGAAAAACCACGTGATGTTGGAAAAGTTTTGGGAAAGTTTGCAGAAAAGTCCTGCCGTGTGTATGCTATGGGTGTGCCCGGCCAACTCCCTTCGGACAAATATCCACAGAAAAGTTTGTTTGAAGTCCGACCGTGTGTACGAGGCTTAAGTGTACACAACCTGGGGACTGGCCAAAGAGGGATAACTTTGATTCAGGTTTCCAGCTCAAACATGTATAGCAAAATATGCAGACCAAGTATCCCTGTTTTTTTGCAAAAGTTTGTGAGAAACATATAAGGTTGTATAGCAGTGTACATGGGGTAATTCAGAAACTGTACTGTTAACAGGTGGTCACACCCCTGTTGCACCTCATGTATACAGGATATATGTAAGCATTTTAGATTTGAGCACAGAGATATCTCAATTTCTATTATTTTCATTTAATGGCATATAAATTGCTGGTATTCCTATTTATTTTGGAAACTGAGTTTGTAGAGTAAGAAAGTTTTAACTAGTACAATAGAGGTCATCAAGATGTATTTTTATGGTGATGACACTATGCCAATATCTGGAAATGAAGTGGACTTCAAGAACGCCATATAGAAGTCAAAAATATTGTGAAAAGATGGGATTTTAGCTAAATATCAAGGTTATGTCAAAAGTAAAGACAAATGACTTTTATATGTTGCCTTGGATCAATTATTACCAACAAAGGATCCAGCAGTCAAGAGATACAACACAGAGTTGATTTTGGAAGAGCACAAATAAAAGTCCAAGAAAAGATCTTCAACAAATCCTTCAACAAATGGAGCCCAACCCTTCACTAGAAGGTCTGTTTTGAACATACAGTATTATGGGAAGAACCAACTCATTGTAAAAGACTATGCATGGAGTTGATGTGAAAAGAAGGTGACCAGCAAAGCACGTTTAAATAAAAAACAGATCACTTTGGAAAAAAAAAATGTTTTTGGAACTTTGGGATGGAAACAGACTTGATGACAAATAATAATAATAATAATTATGATTATTGATATTATTATTATTAATATTATTATTTGTATTATTATTTCCAAAGGCATTGGAGTATGAGAGGGAAGTTGGGAATAACTGAAGTTCTATGAGAATATTATGCAACTTTTGCTAATTTATTATGAGAATAATGCTAAATCTGGCTGTACTGGATTTTATAACACTCAGATTTAATTAAATTAAGATAATCTTCTAATGTTAACACAGTTTCAGGATTTGCTTGATAGTGTATATTTGCTGGACAGTGGCCGATTTACTTCTTGGTGTTACTCCTACAATAGCTAGAACCATTGTCTCACTGCAGTTACTTTATTCCTAGAAAGGTTTTAACATGCTATTTTCACATGTATTGTTCTGAAAAATGTATTTTAATGTAATTTGCTTTCTGGTATATGTTGATAAAATCAACAGAATAGTTCTAAAGTTGTGATAAAAAAAAACTTTTTGGTCTGGTATGTAAGATTCCATCCAAAGTTCTGTTGGTTTGGAAGAATGACAAATTAAAGAGAACATGTACTTTTCTCATTCCAGGCTAAGATACAAGTTCATTGGATAGCAGGCATAGTAAAAAACCTGTGCCTTCTTTACATACATTTCCTTCTGTCCCATTCATCCTTTTGAGACCCACAAAACTGCCATATATTTTCCAACCATATGCTTGGTTTAAGCTTGCACAAAAAAAGGAGTCTACCATCATCCCCATGTGATGATATTCTGGCCTGGTGATAGGCTGTTTAGGCAGCGAATAGCACAAAGTGGGAGGCAAAATACAGCATTATGTTAATTCCGACACCCAGAAACCTCAGGGTTTTCTTGGGGCTTCAGCAGGTAAATGGAACAGCAGGCAAGCGTGTTCAAAACTCGAACAGGCTCTGTCATGCCCACTGTCCAGCAAACCCTTACTGATTCCAAAACAGACTTTGCTTTTTATAAGATAATCATACTGTTTTAGTAGGCAATAAACATGTATGTTTTTGAAAAACCAATGACAAAAATGCATTCTACATTTTTAGTGTTATGCCATTTGATATTTGTTCCAAGATTTGAAATGACAAAAGTTACTTCAGTGCCAGACGTCCTGTTTTAAATGTAATTCTCTGGTCTCCAGAAGCTCTTAAACCCACCATAAAATATTTTCTAATCATTAATACAGAAATGATTAATACTACAATACTAATTACATCCCATTAGGCTCAGATTCACATACTTACTGTCTTGGTGCCATAATGTAACAGTTAACAGCTAGAACGCAAGGGATGGATACTTGTTCCTTACGAAATTCTCTTGGCCTTTGTGTCAACATAAGGCTTCTGTTTGCTGTTTGGATCGCATTACAGTACATTGGATAACATTGATGATTAAAACCAAATAATTGTTATTTTATCCCTAAGCTAGCACTGTAGTTTAAATATGATCATGTACTGGTTAAAAGGTGGCGATTGTTGCCCAGGAAAGTTGTCACTTTTTTCATTTGCTTAAACTTAGAATTATTACTAGTTGTGTGGGTTTTTAATGAGAGGCTGTAATATTATTTAGCCCCTGGCTTTTTATTTCCTAAGAACACAGCCAAAGCCACTCTGATTCCTGCTGTTTTGTAGCTGTAGCGCCTTAAAGACTGGCATTAAAGTAGCTGATGAACAGTTTGTCCCTATTCAAATGGCTGCTGTGATGACCCACATGGGAGGTAATGGTTAGGCGGTGCTAACAATGTGACCAGGTGCTATAACATAAGCATTTCATTAAATATTGAAAGAATGATTTTCTGTTATAGCAAAATGGAAAAAAGAAAACTTGCTCTCTATCCAAATACGTGGTTGTTCTTTTTTTTCCCTTCTCATCCTCATTTAATCACTTTTTTTTTTTTTTTTGCATGACCTTTATGTAGCTAATTATCTTTCTTCTGCAGAGGCATCATGGGTAATACTGTCTATGATAAACCAGCATTATTTCATGTTCTATGTTGTTCATTCATTCTTAATGTATTGTATAAATAATGTATTGAATGAATCATTTTTCTGTGAATATGAACAAAGCAAACCATTTAAAACAGTCCTTGCAAGACTTAAGCTGGATTTTGGTAGCATGACGACTTAATAGGAACTATATAAACACATTTCAATAGAAGATGTCAACAGAAGTATTACAGAAATGTGAAATTCTTGTGAAAAGCATAGAAAAAAAAATTGATTAACAAGGTTGGGATACTTTAACCCTCTATGGACCAGTCACTATATATAATATTGCATACACAGCAGATCTGCTTCCACATTGGTTTCGGATGACATACCATTATGTCCTCCACGAGTTGAGCTTTTGTGCATTACTACATGTGCGCAGTCCTGTGATTGTTTTGTGACTGAACACAGCGGATCACAGGAAAAAGTTACAGAGCCAATGGGAGTTGTTCTGTAACACATGATCACTGTGACCAGTCAGGTAGCAGCTGGTGGTGATCAGGAAGCACAGTTTCACCAGCAAGCACCTATGCAATACAGTACAGTGTCAACAATAATAAAACACACCCCACTAATGTCATTCACCCCTCTACACTATATGTCAGCCCCATCCTCTCCCTGATCTGACCTGTATATTAACCCATCATCATCTGTACATTAAGGTTCGGTTCACACTGGAACCGGCTGCGGATCGCACAGGAACGCTGTTCGTTCCCATTCTCTGGTTCAGGGACAAATTTTTGCCTAAATTCGGCCCTGAAATGGAGTCAAAGACGCCAGCCGCCCGGAGATATGTGAACCGTCTCCATAGAGAGCCGGTCACATTCTCCTGCTGTGCGAATTGGATGCGGGGAAATCCGCATCCAATTTGCATAGGTGTGAACCCAGCCTTACCCCTTCATCTCCATTCTCCCATTGTATGCAACCCGCACATTAGCCCCCTCATCTCCTGATCCCTGTATCCCATCTGAACATTTAATGTACTTTGTGCAGCAATACCAAGCATCATGTTTTAACCACCTAAATACTGACATGTTTCTTCTTTTCCCAAAAATTGTGGGGTATCTACTTTTCAAAAAATGTGTAATTTTAGGGATTTTTGTTCCTTTCTGGCATTTTTGTTTGCTATGTTTTAACCTGCCTAGTGGTATTCCAGAGTCTGGCTCAGAGTGAAATTTTAGTACCATAGCGGTAACCCCGAGCCAGACTCGGGATCGCATTGCAGTATCCAGGCAAAGTAACTTACCTTTTCCCCTGGATCCTGCGATGTCTCCCTGCTGTGTGTGCGAGCTGTCTCCTCGCTCGATTCACACAGTGCCCGAGTGCCACCGAGTGCCACCGAGCTCTGTTCCCTGTGAAGTTGTGACGCACGGGGGCGGAGATCGGCGCCAAATTCAAAAAAGTAAAAACACAGTATACATACAGTACACTGTAATCTTACAGATTACAGTACTGTATAAAATAATTACACAACCCCTTTGTCCCTATTGGTCTGTCCAGTGCCCTGTGTGCACTTTTATATTATAAATAGTTTTTTCTGCCTGGAAACTGGAGATTGTCCATAGCAACCAAAAAGTGTCCCTTTATGTCAAAAGTGGTTTTAGACCAGCTAGAACACAGCGATAATAAATTACTGTAAAATCACTTGCAGAATTGAGCGATAGCGATTTGTGGGGAAATTCATCATCAAACACTAAAAGTAATGACAGTGACAATTCTGCAACTGAGCAGATTTAACCTCCCTGGCGGTATGATTCTGTCTGGAATTATGTACCAAAATTATTTTGCATGGAAATTTGGTGTTATGTATTGTAGGCCTGCAATTCTTAGTAATTACTTACTTAAACCTGACCAAACAATTGCAGGCCTACAATACATAACACCAAATTTCCATGCAAAATAATTTTGGTACATACAGTGGGGATCGAAAGTTTGGGCACCCCAGGTAAAAATGTGTATTAATGTGCATAACGAAGCCAAGGAAAGATGGAAAAATCTCCAAATGGCATCAAATTACAGATTAGACATTCTTATAATATGTCAAAAAAAGTTAGATTTTATTTCCATCATTTACACTTTCAAAATTACAGAAAACAAAAAAATGGCGTCTGCAAAAGTTTGGGCACCCTGCAGAGTTAATATCTTGTACTGCCCCCTTTGGCAAGTATCACAGCTTGTAAACGCTTTTTGTAGCCAGCCAAGAGTCTTTCAATTCTTGTTTGAGGTATCTTTGCCCATTCTTTCTTACAAAAGTCTTCCAGTTCTTTGAGATTTCTGGGCTGTCTGTCACGCACTGCTCTTTTAAGGTCTATCCATAGGTTTTCAATAATGTTGAGGTCAGGAGATTGTGAAGGCCATGGCAAAACCTTCAGTTTACGCATCTTTATGTAATCCCCCGTGGATTTTGAGGTATGTTTAGGATCATTATCCATTTGTAGAAGCCATCCTCTCTTTAACTTCAGCTTTTTCACAGATAGCATCAAGTTACCATCCAAAATTTGCTGAAATTTTATTGAATCCATTTTTCCTTCTACTCGTGAAATGTTCCCTGTGCCACTGGCTGCAATAGAACCCCAAAGCATGATTGATCCACCCCCATGCTTAACAGTTGGACAGAGGTTCTTTTCATTAAATTCTGTGCCCTTTCTTCTCCAAACGTACCTTTGCTCATTCTGGCCAAAAAGTTATATTTCCAAAATGCCTCAGTCTTGTCTATATGTTCATTTGCAAAGTTCAAATGCTAATTTTTGTGGTGAGGACGTAGAAGAGGTTTTCTTCTGATGACTCTTCCATGAAGACCATATTTGTACAAGTATTTCTTTATAGTGGAATAGTGTACCACAACTCCAGTGTCTGCCAGATCTTTCTGGAGGGATCGTGCAGTCAAACGTGGGTTTTGAATTGCTTTTCTCACAATCCTGCGAGCTGTTCTGTCTGATATTTTTCTTGGTCTTCCAGATCTTGCTTTAACTTCCACTGTTCCTGATGACTGCCATTTCTTAATTACATTCCGAACAGAGGATATTGGCATATGAAAACGCTTTGCTATCTTCTTATAGCCTTCTCCAGCTTTGTGAGCGTCAACTATTTTCAGTTTCAGTTTTCTAGACAACTGCTTAGAAGAACCCATGGTGCTGATTGTTGGTGCAAGGTCAGATGAGTCTGGCCATTTAAAACCTTTGAGATTGACATCACCTGGTCTTCCCAGACGATGATTGAGAACAATCCATGACACTGGCAGGTCTCAGCTTTGCAAAGGGGGCAGTGCATGCTATAAATACTGCAGGGTGACCAAACTTTTGCAGACGCCATTTTTTTGTTTTCTGTAATTTTGAAAGTATAAATGATGGAAATAAAATCTAATTTTTTTTGACATATTATAAGAATGTCTAATCTGTAATTTGATGCCATTTGAAGATTTTTCCATCTTTCCTTGGCTTTGTTATGCACATTAATACACATTTTTACCTGGGGTGCCCAAACTTTCGATCCCCACTGTAATTCCAGACAGAATCATACCGCCAGGGAGGTAAATCTGTCTAAACAAGAGTCTAGTAGACATCCTGGGTATGATAAAGTTTGAAACATAAAATCATAAATTATAATATAATAAATAACTATAAATAATTATAGCAAATAGTAATGTAATTATAATAAAAATTATTTAATAATGTAATCAAATCAAAAACACTGAAATTTGCTCAGTTGCAGAATTGTCGCTGTCATTAGATTTAGTGTTTGATCATGAATTTCCCCACAAATCGCTATCGCTCAATTCTGCAAGTGATTCTAATTTATTATCGCTGTTTTTTAGCTGGTCTAAAACCACTTTTGACATAAAGGGACACTTTTTGGTTGCTATGGACAATCTCTAGTTTCCAGACAGAAAGAACCGTTTTTATAATATAAAAGTGCATGCAGGGCACTGGACAGACCACTAGGGACAAAGGGGATGTGTAATTATTTGATACAATACTGTAATCAGTAAAATTACAGTATACTGTATTTTTCACGTTTTGAATTTGGCACCGAACTCCGCCCCCGTGCGCCGCAACGTCGCAGGGAACGGAGCTCGGCACTCGGCAGTGTGAATTGAGTGAGACACGGCTCGCACACACTGCGGGGAGACATCGCAGGATCCAGGGAACAAGGTAAGTAACTTCCCCTGGATACTGCGATGCAGCCCGAGTCTGGCTCGGGTTTACCGCTCTTAGCATTAAAAACTCACCCCGAGCCAGACTCGGGAATACCGCCAAGGGGGTTAAGTGAGTTATTTCTAAGAATTGCAGGCCTACAATATAAAACGTCAAATTTCCATGCAAAATAATGGTACCACTTTCAGCATCTAAAATCTGAAATAATCATACCGCCAGTGAGGTTAAACAAAAAATAAGGGAAACAGGTTTTCCCAAATGTTTTGGTCTTCTTTGCTTTTTTATAGTAATAAAACAGTGGTTATTTAATACCACCAAAAGAAACCTCTACCTATCTCAAAAAATGATGACAAAAGGTAATTTGGGAAAGGAAAAACGTACCGCTCAAAAGCTTAAGAATTCACCAAATAGCTGCTTCCGCCCGGTCACTCACACAGGTGCTGGCTCTGCACTGATGCATGGGAGAAAAAGAAACCCTGGACTGCCGCACTCTGTATAGACAGTTATTTATTCCAAAATTTCAAGTAAAAAAATCCAAATTCAAAATAAATCCATAAATCCAAAACAACAAATGCAGATAGTGTGCATGCAGGGAAGGGTGGCTAACGCGTTTCACGTCACGAATTGATGCTTACTCATAGCTAAGGTGTGTGGGAATCAATAGAGGTATAAATGAAAAATAAAGTAACTTTACACCAATCAGTACTGAAAGAACACAGCTGACTGGGATAACCTTATGTTTGATTCCGACACTCCCAAGAAAGGGTGAGGGGGGAAGGGAATAGCACTCTTTTGAAGACCATTCACAAAAATACAAAATTATAAAATGTGTATAAATTATAAACTAAACACTTAATGCTTAAACATAGACACACCAAAGTGTGTCTATATATTATTTAAAGTGAATGAATATGACAGTGATAAGTATGAATGTCAATTAATTAAGTTCAAAAAATTAACGAAAAAATCTGTCACACAGTCTGTTTGGCAGTAGCACGCATTGTGCACATTTTGTGCATTTAAATTTTATTATTTAGTATTTATTAATTAATTCACCACTATGGTTTTTTGGAGTATTTGTAAATTACTATTATTATTATTTCAATTCACACGAATATCACATAATAATTATTTCACATACATGAATATATTTACATCTATGGCTTACCATCTCCAAAAAACATTTTCACATTTTCACTTTTCATTTATTTTTTCATTTAAAAAGATTTTTTCGTTCATTTTTTGAACTTAATTAATTCCCTTCCCCCCTCACCCTTTCTTGGGAGTGTCGGAATCAAACATAAGGTTATCCCAGTCAGCTGTGTTCTTTCAGTACTGATTGGTGTAAAGTTACTTTATTTTTCATTTATACCTCTATTGATTCCCACACACCTTAGCTATGAGTAAGCGTCAATTTGTGACGTGAAACGCGTTAGCCACCCTTCCCTGCATGCACACTATCTGCATTTGTTGTTTTGGATTTATGGATTTATTTTGAATTTGGATTTTTTTACTTGAAATTTTGGAATAAATAACTGTCTATACAGAGTGCGGCAGTCCAGGGTTTCTTTTTCTCCCATGCAAAAGGTAATTTGGGTAAAGTGTTGTATGGTCAAGTAACTGTCAGTCAAAGTATTACAGTGCTGGAAAAAGGCCTGGTAGATAAGTGGATGAAATATTTGGTATTGAAGTGGTTAAATTGTAAAGAAGAAGAATGCACCTTTTGCCTAGAAACATTACAAAGTAGAAACTGGTAAGTGCAGTTGTAATTTAAGTTATGTTCATCATGATTTTGTTTGACTCTTCTAGCAAGATATTAAAGTATAATTTATCATACATGCATTTTTTGACTCAGGGTGCTTTAGAATAAAAAATAATATGACTAAGCTAAGTAAGATTCTACAGTTTTACATTTTTCTTTCCCTTTCTCTTGTGTTATTCACTATTTATTTTTATCAAACAGCCAATTAAATAACATATATATTGTATGTATATTTACTAACTCTTTAGTTATTGGGACAGGTAAAATAACAGAAAACAGCTAGAGAGCTAGAGACCTGTGGTCAGTTTATATCATTAAAGGTATATATAGATATATAATCAGCGCTACATACTAGGGATAGCTGCTAGCAAGAGGAAATACACAAGCCTTGAATAAAAATAAAGACAAAATTGCAGCGCTAACAATGAATTTATATCAATCAGTTTATGTCATTGCTTAATATCATGCGTATATGCTTTTTTTTTTTTTCATAATTACAGAAGTGGTGCAAAAAGAGTGACAATAAGCCTTTGTTAGATGCATAGATATCTCCTATATATGAGCACATAAAAAGAATATTCTAATTTTAAAAGTGCCAGTTCCCAACTGCAACAAGCCCAAACTAACTTGAATCTTGCTGTCACACAGGAGAACAAGGAAACCTAACACTTGGTTAAGAGACTTATGGGCAGAACAATATGAACAAATTCAAACCTCCTATAGGGACCTCCAGTACCATTAATTTAAACAAAGCTAGACTTTGAAAGGTCTCCTACAAAACCACTCACTTTTTAAAACTGAGAGAGGAATCGTGTATTAATGCCACATCAACCCACATAAATTAAACAACTCCTTGCAAATTATTATAGATCTCTCCACTGAGAGATCAGTAACAGGGAATAGATTTTTTTATGAAAATTAACCCTACTAGTCTTGAACTCCATTGAAACATTAAACACCCATTTACTTTCTGGTAAATGTGATAAAATGGCACAGGAATTCACTTCAAACACTCTTACTCACCTATCTAATGCAATTTAAGAGGATGGCTAGTACCTATCTACAGACTCGGAAGCATTTATCAAACTTCTACCAAAGCAAAAGATCCCACATCTTTGCTTCATTTAGTCTCATCTCACTTTTGAATATCAATGCTAAAATACTTTACAAAATGATAGCCTCCTATCTGGTGGTCTACTCCCAAACATGGTCTTTACCCCCCTAATTGGAAATTAAAAAAAGGCAGATCAGCTGTTCCTAACATCGGTAAAGTAATCTCTGTCATGGAGTATGCTAAACTACACCAAAATTTTAGATGACTGTTATGAGCTTCTTAGGCCCCATCCTTAATTTTTTTCAAAGCATGTACCAATCCCTTTCAGCTAGAATCATGTGTCATGAATTACTTATCTTAGTCAATAAAACTGCTGCAAAGAACACGGCAAGGTTGACCACTCTCACCACTTTTATTTTAGCTAGCACTGGAGCCCTAATAAAGAAATATGCTCTTCTCTGCCCCCTTGCATGATGTAAAAATCAGGAAGAGTTTAAAAACTCACTTTTTGAGGACAACATCTTATTCTTTTCCTCACCACCCGCATTAGCTATCCTGAGGATACAAAGGGTATTTGAACAATATAGCAAATTTTCAGGACTTTGCATAAATTTCAGCAAATGTGAAATTCCTACACTTATGTCTGTTCATCCTGGTTATGCCACATTGCATTTGCCAAAGCTAGAAATATATTACTTGTTTGGGGATACAAATACCAAGTCTCTTTATATAGTTTCAAATATCCACCCCTGATAGCTAAAATTGTTGAAGATTTGGTGATGTGGTCAGATGTACCCTTATCACTCGTAGGGAGAAGTCATCTTGTTAAAATGTTGAGTTTCTTTCGAGGTCTGTATCCACTCCAAGCTTTTCCAGCACAAAGATTGGACCTTATGAGCAAAAGGCATGGCTATGTTCTTATGGCATGGCAAGAGACTTTGCTACATTGCTATATCTAACCTGTATTTCCCAAAGAGTGAGGGGTCCCCCCAATATTAGTGTCTACAATGTGTCGTGTTTAATGATGCATGCCTTGGACTGGTTGTCTTACTCCTCAAGATATTCTATTCTGGACATAGAATTTGGAATTGTCTCTCATGGTACCTTATCAGCTCCTATTGCATGTATTGCATGACAAAAAGAGAAATCTACCAGCCTACATAAAAAAATACTATTTACTATACCAAGATAAATTATTGCTTGGAATGAGATAAGGAAGATATTAGGATTACCCCCACACATTTCCAAATATCTTCCAATTCACAACAATCCAATATTCCTAAAGAGCAGGGATTATCTAGCATTTCAATATACAACAAAACAGACTTGCCAAGGTCATTCGGCTCTTTCAAGGCAGTACCAGCAGACTTTTCAAAGGTTTTCTTAGGTATTTAACATTCCTGGATGAGGAAGGTTAACTCAAATCTTGATGGGGCACAGGAATGAAATCTATCCTACATCCTGAAGAAATCATATTGAGGATGAAGGGTTTTCAGCTATTTTTTACCACTATGGGAGGAAGACTCACAATTTTCCCCCCACTGGTAGGTTAATGCACTTTGGGTGGCTTTTGCAAATATTATTTCTCTAACTCCTGCTTGGCTTGGAAATGTTAGTTATGAAAATAACTTTCCCCTGTTATTTATTTTTTGGTGCTGGCAACAGGAAAGCCCTTCTTGTCGGTTTCCAATTGTGGCTTGAACAATAGCTCTCCATGTCCAAGCTCTCAATGGCAAAAAACAGAGCTTGGACATTAAGGCCATATTTCCTGACCACGTCTTCAGCTGGAGCACCTTTCTGGATGCATTGATCTAGGCTGTGGGTCTTGCTGGGATTTCCACTGACTCAGTAAAAGCTTCAGCTATATAGGCAACTGTTTTTAATAAATGTGAACCAATATTCAATCTGCGCAATCAAATATAGTATGTGAAAATAACTAGTGCTAAATGAGTTGCTAGCCAACACCCATAAGTCAAGCCTCGTACACACGACCGAGTTTCTCATCAAAAAACGACAAGAAACTTGCTGGCAGAGCTTTCTTGCCGAGTAAATCGGTCGTGTGTACGCGGCTATCAGGTTTCTCGTCAAGAAAACCGACAAGAATCTCAACGAGAAAAATAGAGAACCTGCCCTCTATTTTCTCGTCAGGATTCTCCATTTTCTCATCGAGATTCTCGTCAGCATGTTTCTCGACGAGAAAAGTGTGTGTGTGTACACTTACCTGTCGCCGTGGAAACCCACGCATGCTCGAAATGACTTTGACGCATGCGCGGTAGCTTCCTAGGCATAGGTAGGGTGTAGCAAGATGGCGGCGACGGCATCGAATGTGACGAGCGCACGCTCGTCGTAGTCAATTACGTCACCGCGTTCGCTCCATTCAAAGAACCACGGGTTCTTTGAATCGAGCGTGTGTACACTCGGCCGGGACAAGTTTCTTGTCCAAGAATCTCGTCAAGAAAAACGACAAGTTTTTTCCTGACGAGATTCTCGGCCGTGTGTACGAGGCTTGAGTCAAAACGTATTAAACCAAACTATTACCCAAAAATGATGTAGCGCAACTCCCATAAAAATTACATGTATATAAATAAATACCTCTTGCCCAAAAACACTTACATAATATGTTAACAAAAACACAATGCATAAACGACTGTGCATACATAAAATGATAATTGAATATCTCTAAATAAAGTCAAATAAATGTCCAAACGTGTAGAGTGTAGAAAAAACAATAAAATGATAAATGATATCCAGCTTGAATCCACTGAAATCACCACTGTGACATGTATATACGCAAGGTGAATCCACCACCCATGTAGATAAGCCTCTCACCTCACTGACATGGCCCCTGCATTACCAGTAGGTTTCACCACACAGTTTTCCCTCTCTGGGGATAAAGAAAACAGCTAATATCTCCAATTCTTCACTGCCTCCTATTCAGATGGATAGATGGATGGGTAAATGAATCTCAGATCTCAACAGTATTTATGCAGAAAAAAAAGCACACAACCATAGTGCTCTCCGTTTAAAAATCCCATTTAATAAAAGGATAAAATATTGCACTTATAAAAATGGCACTATAGGCAGTGCTAACCATGAATCGCTTGTCTCTCATGCACAATGGCAGAACAGCTATATGCAGAGATGTTCGCGGGATGATGTCATGCACGTGATTTCTCGTCCTATACGAACGGTATGTCCAATCATCAGGACTTCCTCAGTAGGGCCCCTACCATTGTTCTTTGGTGGTAGATTATGGTAGCAACAAGAAATATACAGTTATGCTAGTATGATTACCTTGTTGTTATATAACCATCTTACATAACCATTGCACAACCATGTTGTTTGTGATATCTTCTTATTGGTAAAAACCATAGACAACTCTCTTCTCTACTTTTTTGTACATTTGTATATATGACATTATTAAAAATCTCAGAATTTTGAGTGAAGCACAACTCTGTGTGACTCCATGTTCCCAATTGCACTTGAAGGTACCTTTAAGCAACACGGCATCATACTGCAGTTACTAAATTCTATAGGAAACTGTTTGTAGGAACTTTAACCCTTTCCTACATTGCTGAAGTTCAAACCAAGCATCAGAATGGGGAAGAAAGGGGATTTAAGTGATTTTAAATGTGGCATACTTGTTGGTGCCAGAAGGGCTGGTCTGAGAATTTCAAAAACTGCTGATCTACTGGGATTTTCACGCACAACTATCTCTAGGGTTTACAGAGAATGGGTCAAAAAAGAGAAAATACCAGTGAGTGGCAGTTGTGTGGGTGAAAATGCCTTGTTGATGTCAGAGGTTATAGGAGAATGGGCAGACTGGTTTGAGATGATTGAAAGGCAACAGTTACTCAAATAACAACCAAGGTATGCATCATACTGTCACAAGGGTACTTACCGAGGCCGAGATGCTGAGAGCGGTTCTCCCTTGCGACTAGGCGCACTCCACCCCTGGAGGTGGTACAGAGGGTGAAGGGCACCAAGAGGCACGGGGTACCAGCAGGCCGGGCAGGTCCGTGTGCAGATGACCGCGGAGCCAGGAATTGCGTGGAACTGGTAGACACTGGAGCCCAATGGAGAGGATGAATAGTAAGTCCAACGGCAGGCTGAGGGTCCAGCACAGTAGGCAGGAAGCAAGTCCGTGAGCAGGTAGAGGGTCAAGCACAAGAGATAGGCAGCAAGTCTATAATCAGGTTGAGGGTCAAGCACGAGAGATAAGCAGCAAGTCTGTAATCAAGCAGAGAGTCAGGTGCCGAGGCTGGTGTAGAAGTCTGTAAGCAGGCCGAGGGTCAAACACTGGAGACAGGTAACAGAGGCCCAAAAGGCAAGCAGAGGGTCAGGTGCAGGTGGAGATCAAGGCAGGTCAGGGTCAATCCGGGTCACAACAGGTAGGTACAAGCAGGATACAACAGGCAAGGAAACTCAGGAAGCTGAAAGATAAACCAGCAACTTGAACAGGAATCCAGGCTGTCTTTTATAGGCCAGCAAATGAACTCACGCTATGCGTGTGCCAATGCGCATGCGCGCGTGCCGTCCAGTCGTATTGTGTACAACTAAGCACCGGAGCGCCATTCTGCCGCGCATGCGTGCGGGAAAACGGCAATACTGGCAGGGCTGGTTTCTACTATTTCCCTGACAAATACCAACTCTAAACGCACAACACATCAAACCTTGAAGCACATGGACTACAGCAGCAGAAGACCACACCGGGTGCCACTCCTGTCAGCTAAGAACAGGAAACTGAGGCTACAATTCGCACATAAATAAGAATATAGTGCAGCGCTAATGAACATAAGTACTAAAGTAACCAATCACTTAATTGGCACAACATGCAAAGAGTTCCATATAACTGAAAGTCCAGAGAAATGGCCGTCTAGGCCGAAAAGGAAAAAAAAAAATATACACCAGGGGAAAGTCCTCAACAGGTGATCAGGGTGATAATAAACTTCAGTGTGTCCTTAAAGTGCTTCCTTCACCAGATATGTAGGCCGCTCACCTCAATGAGTGGGTCTCTGACCTAACAAAAGACCAAATGCACAATTCCCCACAGGGATATAATCGATGTATAAAGTTGTCTCCAGAACATCAAAGGTACTTGCATCAGAAACTTTCTAATAACGGTGGCGGTGAGTGTATCCCATACACTTATCAATTAGTGGTTGACATGAAAAAGCCAATAGGACAAGACATAGTGCTCTCTGTTTCACAGTATATGTCACATTTATTAAAAATAGAAAATTTCACTCACATTAAAAACACTATTCCCAGTGTTAGGGGTAAAAAGCCTCTGGTATAAACATAGATATGGGAGCGTCTCTCTTTACATTCCAGGCAGATACAAACAGATGACGTCACACGGTGGTCCCATCAACACGCACACGTATCGTCCCAGGGGCGGGACTTCCTCAGCCATGTCATGTCTTGTCCTGGCAATATGGATGAAAATCTTTAAGAAAAATGGCATGGCTACCCCATCACCCCCCCTACCCCAGCCCATTACCAGCCCCTTTGGGTCTTGTATGGATATTAAGGGGAACCCCGCACCCAAAATAAAAAAAGCCCTATATACTCTGAACAGCAGTATACAGGTGGTGCAAACAAGACAGGAACTGTAGGTTTGTTCTTAAGTAGAATCTGTTTGTAATTTTGAACAGGTACACTGTTTAAGTGTAGCGTCAGCCAAAAAATATATTTTTAAGCTTTTTGGAAAACATAGGGAAGGGTTATCACCCCTGTAACATTTGTTTTGCTGTCTGTGCACCTGTTCAGAACATTTCACCTCACTTTCCGTCCCAATGACAAATGTTTTTGGAAAAGTGGGGTTTTTATTGAAACAAGGATTGGTGATAAAGCATCAGTAGAGAGGAGACACCTTTTTCCCATATTAACTCTTACAGGAGAGAATTTCCCTTCCTAGGGGTAGATTTCCTCTCACTTCCTGTTGTCTCCTTCCGTTTGCAAGTAGAAGTCGTTTGTAAGTTGGATGTTTGAAAGTAGGGGCCTGCCATATATACTCTGCAGAAATTTGCCCCTTAGGTGTCAGTGTTGCCACAACACTGTAAGCCCTCACAGTTACTCTTGGTGGGCACTGGAACGCCCTGCTGTGAACTATTATATCAGGAATTGTAATTACATGCCATTTTTGAACAGTGGTAGGAAAAATTGGGCCTTTGGTGGTGGTGCTGGTGCAACAACACTGTCAGCCCTCACAGTTACTCTTGGTGGGCGCATGAATGGGCCCTACTGTAAATTATTAGATCACGAATTGTAATTGCATGCCCCTGTTGAAGAGGGGCAGAAAAATTGGGCCTTTGGTGGTGGTGGTGGTGTTGCCACAACACTGTAAGCCCTCACAGGTACTCTTGGTGGGCGCAGGAATGGGCCCTACTGTGAATTATTAGATCAAGAATTGTAATTACATGCCCCTGTTGAACAGGGGCAGAAAAATTGGGCCTTAGGCACTGGTGCCACAACACTGCAACCCCTCACAGATACTGTACTTGGAGTACAGCAATGAGCCCTGTTGCAAAGTATTGAATCAAAAATTGTAATTACACGCCCCTGTTAAACAGGGGCTGAAAAATTGGGCCTTAGGCACTGGTGCTGGTGCGACGACACTGCAACCTCTCCCAGATACTCTAGTTGGAGTGCAGGAATGAGCCCTGCTGCAAAGCATTGCATCAAAAATTGTAATTACATGCCCCTGTTAAACAGGGGCTGAAAAATTGGGCCTTAGCCACTGGTGGCAGCACCCAGAAACAAAAAAAGTTCTTCCAAGCTATCATCAAGAATCGGATCATTGAGGAGGAGGAGGATAGTCAGTCAACATAACAGGACAGTCACTCAGCATCAGCATCAGTCTTGAAGGGATGTGACATTTGAAAATAAATTATTCTGTTATATCAGCTTCGGGTGCTTGGTAGCTGGTGGTGATCCAAGACTGGTTCATCTTTATGAAGGTCAGTCGATCAACTCACGCTACTGCCTTCCTCTAGCTGGGTATCATCATCAGACCCTTCGAAACGCTGGGCATCCTCCTGGATCATGTACCCAACACTGTGCTCAAACAGTTCGGGGGACTCCTCAGGAGGACATGGTGGGTCTAGGGAAGGAGTGACTGATGATGACATTGATACGAGGGAAGAGGACGCTTTGGCAGCTGCTTTGCCAGTACCCTGAGCCTGGGTGAGAGAGGATAAGGAGGATGAGGAGGGCTTGGTCATCCACTCTACCAAGTCTTCGGCATGATGCAGCTCAACACGTCCAGCTGCTGAAAATAAGGACAAGCGTGTTCCATGGCCACGTGCTGATGACAATGCACCGCATCCACGACCAGCACTGTTGCCCCCAGACACAGAGCCTGCTTGCCCTCTTTTATTGGCTCGTGACTGTCTGCCTCTCTTTGTTGGCCTTTCAGACATAGTAATGGCCTGCAGAGAGATGGGAAAACCAGCAATTGGGTAGTGTATATTGTGCTGGAGGCACACAACACCCACTAACTCCACCAGATGCCTTTATTAGAGAACAGCAATGACGGGTATATACAGGTGTATACTGTGCCATTAACTCCTGCAGATGCCTGTATTAGAGAACAGCAATGACGGGTATATACAGGTGTATACTGTGCCATTAACTCCTGCAGATGCCTGTATTAGAGAACAGTAATGACGGGTATATACAGGTGTATACTGTGCCACTAACTCCTGCAGATGCCTGTATTAGAGAACAGCAATGACGGGTATATACAGGTGTAGTGATGAGCCGAACACCCCCGGGTTCGGTTCGCACCAGAACCCGCGAACGGACCGGAAGTTCGAACGAACATTAGAACCCTATTAAATACAATGGATGCGAACGTTCGAATTCTAAAGTGCTAATTATAACAACTATTATGCATGTTATTGTCCTAAAAAGGGTTTGGGAACCCGGGTTCTGCACCAGGGGACATGTATCAATGCAAAAAGAAGTTTTAAAAACGGTCGTTTTTCGGGAGCAGTCATTTTAATGATGCATAAAGTGAAAAAAAAAAAGTCAAATATTCCTTTAAATATCGTACCTGGGGGGTGTCTAAAGTATGCCTGTGAAGTGCCACGTGTTTCCCGTGTTTAGAACTGTCCCTGCACAAAATGACACTTCTAAAGGAAAAAAAAGCCATTTAAAACTGCTTGCGGCTTTAATGTAATGTCTGGTCCCGGTAATATGGATGAAATTCTTTAAGAAAAATGGCATAGCTACCCCATGACCCCCCCCCCCCTACCCCAGCCCATTACCAGCCCCTTTGGGTCTTGTATGGATATTAAGGGGAACCCCGCACATAAAATAAAAAAGGCCCTATATACTCTGAACAGCCGTATACAGGCGGTGCATACAAGACAGGGACTGTAGGTTTGTTCTTATGTAGAATCTGTTTGTAATTTTGAACAGGTACATTGTTGAAGTGTAGCTCCAGCCCAAAAATCTATTTTTAAACTTTTTGGAAAACATAGGTAAGGGTTATCACCCCTGTAACATTTGTTTTGCTGTCTGTGCCCCTGTTCAGAACATTTCACCTCACTTTCCGTCCCAATGACAACTGTTTTTGAAATGTGGTGTTTTTCTTGAAACAAGGATTGCTGATAAAGCATCAGTACAGAGGAGACACCTTTCTCCCATATTTATTCTTACAGGAGAGAATTTTCCTTCCTAGTGGTAGATTTCCTCTCACTTCCTGTTGTCTTCTTGCGTTTGCAAGTAGGAGTCGTTTGTAAGTTGGATGTTTGAAAGTAGGGACCTGCCGTATATACTCTGCAGAAATAGGCCCCTTAGTTGTTGGTGTTGGCACAACACTGTAAGCACTCACAGTTACTCTTGGTTGGTGCTGGAACGCCCTGCTGTCAACTATTATATCAGGAATTTTAATTACATATAATTGTTGAACAGTGGTAGTAAAAATTGGGCCTTTGATGGTGGTGCTGGTGCCACAACACTGTAAGCCCTGACAGTTACTCTTGGTGGGTGCAGCAATGGGCCCTGCTGTGAATTATTAGATCAAGAATTGTAATTACATGCCCCTGTTGAACAGGGGCTGAAAAATTGGGCCTTAGGCACTGGTGGCACAACACTGCAACCCCTCACAGATACTGTACTTGGAGCACAGCAATGAGCCCTGTTGCAAAGTATTGCTTCAAAAATTGTAATGACACGCCCCTGTTAAACAGGGGCTGAAAAATTGGGCCTTAGGCACTGGTGGCACAACACTGCAACTCCTCACAGATACTGTACTTGGAGCACAGCAATGAGCCCTGTTGCAAAGTATTGCTTCAAAAATTGTAATTACACGCCCCTGTTAAACAGGGGCTGAAAAATTGGGCGTTAGGCACTGGTGGCGGCACCCATAAACAAAAATGATCTTCCAAGCTATCATCATCAATCGTATCATTGAGGACTCGGAGGAGGAGGATAGGCAGTCAACATAACAGCACAGGCACTCAGCATCAGCATCAGTCTTGAAGGGATGTGACATTTTAAAATCAATTAGTCTGTTATATCAGCATCAGGTGTGTGGTAGCTGGTGGTGATCCAAGACTGGTTCATCTTGATGAAAGTCAGTCGATCAACCGAGTCGGTGGACAGGCGCACCCTGTGATCCGTGACAAATCCTCCAGCAGCACTGAATGTGCGTTCCGAAAGAACGCTGGATGCAGGACAGGCCAGTAGCTCAATTGCATACTGTGCAAGCTCTGGCCAGTGATCCATCCTCAAGACCCAGTAAGCCAGAGGATTTTCGGTGGGGAAGGTGTCCAAGTCTGACCTTGCCCCTAGATATTCCTGCACCATGTTTATCAGACGCTGGCGATGGTTGCTGGAACCAATCATACTTTGGGGCTGCGGACTAAAGAATTGTCTGAACGCATCGGTCAGACGGCCACCTTCCCCACCGCTCCTTCTTTGACTGGCCGAAGCCTCAGCAACTCGTTGTCCAGGACCAGGAGTTTGCAACCTCCCAGTCTCTGGGAACGCGTTGCACAGACCTTTCTGCAAGGCCTCCCGGAGTTGTCTCATCCTCTGCTCCCTCTGCGACGGTAACATAAGGTCCGCAACCTTACCCTTGTACCGTGGATCAAGGAGAGTGGCCAGCCAGTAATGGTCCCTCTCCTTGATCCGAAGAATACGAGGATCCTTCCGCAGACTTTGCAGGATCAGGGAGGCCATGCAGCGTAGGTTTGCTGAGGCATTCGCTCCGGAGTCCTCTGGGTCACTAAGGACGACATGATCCGCAGCCACCTCCTCCCAGCCACGTACAAGTCCACTGGTTTCTTGGGACTGTAAATCATCCCTAAAAGACTGCTGCTGATGATGCTGAGTGCCAGCCTCCACCTCCATGCTGACACAATCCTCCTCCTCCTCCTCCTCCTCCTCCTCTTCCTGTGCGATGGGTGGGACAGAAGGAACACTGTCTGGGTAAAGGGGGCCTTGAGAGGCAAGGAAGTCCTCCTCTTCCTGCCTCTGTTCTGCCTCAAGTGCCCTGTCCATTATTCCACGCAGCGTGTGCTCCAACAGGTGGACAAGAGGTACAGTGTCACTGATGCATGCACTGTCACTGCTCACCATCCTCGTGGCCTCCTCAAATGGTGCCAGGACAGTGCATGCATCCCTGATCATGCCCCACTGGCGTGGAGAAAAAAAACCAAGCTCCCCTGACCCTGTCCTGGTGCCGTAGTCGCACAGGTACTCATTGATGGCCCTCTGCTGCGTGTGCAGCCGCTGCAGCATGGCCAACGTTGAGTTCCACCTGGTGGGCATGTCACATATAAGGCGGTTCTTGGGCAGGTTCAACTCCTTTTGCAGCTCAGCCAGGCGAGCACTGGCATTATAAGATCTGCGGAAATGCACACAGACTTTCCTGGCCTGCCTCAGGACATCCTGTAAGCCCGGGTACCTGCCCAAGAACCGCTGCACCACCAGGTTAAGGACGTGAGCCACACAGGGCACATGGGTCAGTTGTCCCTGTCGGAGGGCGGAGAGGAGGTTGGTGCCATTGTCGCAAACCACCATTCCTGGCTTAAGCTGGCGTGGCGTCAACCACCTCTCGGCCTGGCCCTGCAGAGCAGACAGGACCTCTGCCCCAGTGTGGCTTCTGTCCCCCAAACACACCAGCGCAAGCACGGCATGGCATCTTTTTGCCTGCGTACTTGCGTAGCCCCGTGAACGGCTACGGAGCACCGCTGGTTCATAGGACAAACCACAGGAAGAGGCCATGGAGGAAGAAGAAGAGGAGGGGGTGGAGGAGAGAGGTGTGTCACAACCAGTAGTAGCATTTTGGAGGCGTGGCGGTGGGACAACCTCCAACACTACTGCACCTTGTCCTGAATCCTTCCCAGCTGCCAAAAGAGTGACCCAATGGGCCGTGAAAGAAAGGTAACGTCCCTGTCCATGCCTGCTGGACCATGAGTCAGCGGTAATATGCACCTTACCGCTGACCGCCCTGTCCAGCGAGGCCAAGACATTGCCTTCCACATGCCGGTAGAGAGCCGGAATAGCCTTCCGTGAGAAAAAGTGGCGTTTGGGAACCTGCCACTGAGGAACCGCACATTGCACAAACTCACGGAAGGGGGCCGAGTCTACCAACTGAAAAGGCAGCAGTTGAAGCGCTAGCAATTTAGCCAAGCTAGCATTCAACCGCTGGGCATGTGGATGGCTGGGAGTGAACTTCTTTCGACGGTCCAGCAGCTGGGGCAGGGAAATTTGCCTGCTAGAATCGGACGTCGGTGTACTGCTAGCAGAGTGGGCGCAAGTACTTGGCTGTGACACACCTAATTCTACACCTTCATTCCTCTCAGTGCATGTTTCAGAGAGGACTGAAGTTATAGTGGGGTTGGAGATCCCAGCTGATGCGGTGCAAGGAGAGGTCCGCTTTGTTCTTTGGTGTGGGTCTTTGAGGTAGGCTTGCCAACGAGCTGCATGGCAGGTCAACATATGTCTGGTCAGGCATGTGGTACCCAAGCGGCTGATGTTTTGGCCACGCGATATACGCTTGAGACATATGTTGCAAACAGCAGCTGTGCGATCTGATGCACTAGCCTCAAAAAAGGCCCACACCAAAGAACTTTTTGAATGACGGGCAGAGGCAGCGCCCTGCACAGGCGGAGCTCTGCGGTGTGATTCCGTCGGTGTACTGCCCTTACGCTGGCCACCAAAGGGCATCCTGCCTCGTTGGAGATGTGCCTCCTCCTCATCCTCCTCCTCCTCCTCTCTCCTATTAGGCACCCACGTGGAGTCATTGACCTCATCATCCCCTCCCTCCTCATCACTGGAGCCAATCTGGCAGTATGCTGCAGCTGCTGGAACATGACTGCCAGATTGGTGTCCTTCTTGAGCATCCCCTCTGTCTGCTCTCACGCTACTGCCTTCCTCTAGCTGGGTTTCATCATCAGACCCTTCGAAACGCTGGGCATCCTCCTGGAGCATGTACCCAACACTGTGCTGAAACAGTTCGGGGGACTCCTCAGGAGGAGGACATGGTGGGTCTAGGGAAGGAGTGACTGATGATTTGTCTGACATTGATACCAGGGAAGACGACGCTTTGGCAGCTGCTTTTCCAGTACCCTGAGCCTGGGTGAGAGAGGATGAGGAGGAGGAGGAGGGCTTGGTCATCCACTCTACCAAGTCTTCGGCATGATGTGGCTCAACATGTCCAGCTGCCGAAAAGAAGGACAAGCGTGTCCCATGGCCATGTGCTGATGACAATGCACCGCGTCCACGACCAGCACTGTTGCCCCCAGACACAGAGCCTGCTTGCCCTCTTTTATTGCCTCCTGACTGTCTGCCTCTCCTTGTTTGCCTTCCAGACATTCTAATAGATGGCCTGCAGGGAGATGGGAAAAAAGCAATAAGGGCTACCTTCAGGTGTCCTTCTCTGTCCCTGGAAACAAGGACTTGCAGAGTGAAAGAAAAAAAACACTCTCCCTACCTACAGTTTTCTGTCCCTAGAAAAAATGTTTTTTTTAATCACAATATAGCACAAGGAAAATTAACTCACTGTCCTTACAGGTCCCTGGAAACAAGGACTTGCAGAGTGAAAGAAAAAAAACACTCTCCCTACCTACAGTTTTCTGTCCCTAGAAAAAAATGTTTTTTTTAATCACAATATAGCAAAAGGACAATTCACTCACTGTCCTTCCAGGTCCCTGGAAACAAGGACTTGCAGAGTGAAAGAAACTGACACTGTCCCTACCTAGAGTTTTCTGTCCCTGGAATAAATGTTTTTTTCAGCACAATATAGCAAAAGGACAATTCACTCACTGTCCTTCCAGGTCCCTGGAAACAAGGACTTGCAGAGTGAAAGAAACTGACACTGTCCCTACCTAGAGTTTTCTGTCCCTAGAATAAATGTTTTTTTTAATCACAATATAGCACAAGGAAAATTAACTCACTGTTCTTACAGGTCCCTGGAAACAAGGACTTGCAGAGTGAAAGAAAAAAAACACTCTCCCTACCTACAGTTTTCTGTCCCTAGAAAAAAATGTTTTTTTTTATCACAATATAGCAAAAGGACAATTCACTCACTGTCCTTCCAGGTCCCTGGAAACAAGGACTTGCAGAGTGAAAGAAACTGACACTGTCCCTACCTAGAGTTTTCTGTCCCTGGAATAAATGTTTTTTTCAGCACAATATAGCACAAGGACAATTAACTCACTGTCCTTACAGGTCCCTGGAAACAAGGACTTGCAGAGTGAAAGAAAAAAAATACTCTCCCTACCTACAGTTTTCTGTCCCTAGAAAAAAATGTTTTTTTTAATCACAATATAGCAAAAGGACAATTCACTCACTGTCCTTCCAGGTCCCTGGAAACAAGGACTTGCAGAGTGAAAGAAACTGACACTGTCCCTACCTAGAGTTTTCTGTCCCTAGAATAAATGTTTTTTTTAATCACAATATAGCACAAGGAAAATTAACTCACTGTCCTTACAGGTCCCTGGAAACAAGGACTTGCAGAGTGAAAGAAAAAAAATACTCTCCCTACCTACAGTTTTCTGTCCCTAGAAAAAAATGTTTTTTTTAATCACAATATAGCAAAAGGACAATTCACTCACTGTCCTTCCAGGTCCCTGGAAACAAGGACTTGCAGAGTGAAAGAAACTGACACTGTCCCTACCTAGAGTTTTCTGTCCCTGGAATAAATGTTTTTTTCAGCACAATATAGCACAAGGACAATTAACTCACTGTCCTTACAGGTCCCTGGAAACAAGGACTTGCAGAGTGAAAGAAAAAAAATACTCTCCCTACCTACAGTTTTCTGTCCCTAGAAAAAAATGTTTTTTTTAATCACAATATAGCAAAAGGACAATTCACTCACTGTCCTTCCAGGTCCCTGGAAACAAGGACTTGCAGAGTGAAAGAAACTGACACTGTCCCTACCTAGAGTTTTCTGTCCCTAGAATAAATGTTTTTTTTAATCACAATATAGCAAAAGGACAATTCACTCACTGTCCTTCCAGGTCCCTGGAAACAAGGACTTGCAGAGTGAAAGAAACTGACACTGTCCCTACCTAGAGTTTTCTGTCCCTAGAATAAATGTTTTTTTTAATCACAATATAGCACAAGGAAAATTAACTCACTGTCCTTACAGGTCCCTGGAAACAAGGACTTGCAGAGTGAAAGAAAAAAAACACTCTCCCTACCTACAGTTTTCTGTCCCTAGAAAAAAATGTTTTTTTTAATCACAATATAGCAAAAGGACAATTCACTCACTGTCCTTCCAGGTCCCTGGAAACAAGGACTTGCAGAGTGAAAGAAACTGACACTGTCCCTACCTAGAGTTTTCTGTCCCTAGAATAAATGTTTTTTTTAATCACAATATAGCACAAGGAAAATTAACTCACTGTCCTTACAGGTCCCTGGAAACAAGGACTTGCAGAGTGAAAGAAAAAAAACACTCTCCCTACCTACAGTTTTCTGTCCCTAGAAAAAAATGTTTTTTTTTATCACAATATAGCAAAAGGACAATTCACTCACTGTCCTTCCAGGTCCCTGGAAACAAGGACTTGCAGAGTGAAAGAAACTGACACTGTCCCTACCTAGAGTTTTCTGTCCCTGGAATAAATGTTTTTTTCAGCACAATATAGCACAAGGACAATTAACTCACTGTCCTTACAGGTCCCTGGAAACAAGGACTTGCAGAGTGAAAGAAAAAAAATACTCTCCCTACCTACAGTTTTCTGTCCCTAGAAAAAAATGTTTTTTTTAATCACAATATAGCAAAAGGACAATTCACTCACTGTCCTTCCAGGTCCCTGGAAACAAGGACTTGCAGAGTGAAAGAAACTGACACTGTCCCTACCTAGAGTTTTCTGTCCCTAGAATAAATGTTTTTTTTAATCACAATATAGCACAAGGAAAATTAACTCACTGTCCTTACAGGTCCCTGGAAACAAGGACTTGCAGAGTGAAAGAAAAAAAATACTCTCCCTACCTACAGTTTTCTGTCCCTAGAAAAAAATGTTTTTTTTAATCACAATATAGCAAAAGGACAATTCACTCACTGTCCTTCCAGGTCCCTGGAAACAAGGACTTGCAGAGTGAAAGAAACTGACACTGTCCCTACCTAGAGTTTTCTGTCCCTGGAATAAATGTTTTTTTCAGCACAATATAGCACAAGGACAATTAACTCACTGTCCTTACAGGTCCCTGGAAACAAGGACTTGCAGAGTGAAAGAAAAAAAATACTCTCCCTACCTACAGTTTTCTGTCCCTAGAAAAAAATGTTTTTTTTAATCACAATATAGCAAAAGGACAATTCACTCACTGTCCTTCCAGGTCCCTGGAAACAAGGACTTGCAGAGTGAAAGAAACTGACACTGTCCCTACCTAGAGTTTTCTGTCCCTAGAATAAATGTTTTTTTTAATCACAATATAGCAAAAGGACAATTCACTCACTGTCCTTCCAGGTCCCTGGAAACAAGGACTTGCAGAGTGAAAGAAACTGACACTGTCCCTACCTAGAGTTTTCTGTCCCTAGAATAAATGTTTTTTTTAATCACAATATAGCACAAGGAAAATTAACTCACTGTCCTTACAGGTCCCTGGAAACAAGGACTTGCAGAGTGAAAGAAAAAAAACACTCTCCCTACCTACAGTTTTCTGTCCCTAGAAAAAAATGTTTTTTTTAATCACAATATAGCAAAAGGACAATTCACTCACTGTCCTTCCAGGTCCCTGGAAACAAGGACTTGCAGAGTGAAAGAAACTGACACTGTCCCTACCTAGAGTTTTCTGTCCCTGGAATAAATGTTTTTTTCAGCACAATATAGCACAAGGACAATTAACTCACTGTCCTTACAGGTCCCTGGAAACAAGGACTTGCAGAGTGAAAGAAAAAAAATACTCTCCCTACCTACAGTTTTCTGTCCCTAGAAAAAAATGTTTTTTTTAATCACAATATAGCAAAAGGACAATTCACTCACTGTCCTTCCAGGTCCCTGGAAACAAGGACTTGCAGAGTGAAAGAAACTGACACTGTCCCTACCTAGAGTTTTCTGTCCCTAGAATAAATGTTTTTTTTAATCACAATATAGCAAAAGGACAATTCACTCACTGTCCTTCCAGGTCCCTGGAAACAAGGACTTGCAGAGTGAAAGAAACTGACACTGTCCCTACCTAGAGTTTTCTGTCCCTAGAATAAATGTTTTTTTTAATCACAATATAGCAAAAGGACAATTCACTCACTGTCCTTCCAGGTCCCTGGAAACAAGGACTTGCAGAGTGAAAGAAACTGACACTGTCCCTACCTAGAGTTTTCTGTCCCTAGAATAAATGTTTTTTTTAATCACAATATAGCAAAAGGACAATTCACTCACTGTCCTTCCAGGTCCCTGGAAACAAGGACTTGCAGAGTGAAAGAAACTGACACTGTCCCTACCTAGAGTTTTCTGTCCCTAGAATAAATGTTTTTTTTTAAGCACACTATAGCAGAAGCACAAAACACACTGACACTCTCCCTACCTATCCTTCTCTTTCCCTAAACTAAAGGAATCCAGGTTAAGCAAGAAAGAAATAACAGTCACTGTCCCTGCCTATGCTACTCTATCCCTGCTCCGGAACACACTACACTAGGCCGCCGTGCTGGCGGCCTTTTATAGTGTGGGGCGTGTACTAAACACCCTCAGCAATAATTGGCCACAGGCATCCTGCCTGTGGCCAATCATTGCTCTCCTCGCTGCCGGCGCTGTGATTGGCCAAGCATGCGGGGTCACAGTGCATGCTTGGCCAATCACAGCGCCTGGATGACACTGCGATGGCGTAGTGCATTGTGGGCCGTTCGCGTCACTCGAATTTGGCGCGAACGGCCCAAATCGTTCGATCTTCGTCGAACGATCGAACAGCCAATGTTCGAGTCGAACGTATGTTCGACTCGAACACGAAGCTCATCCCTATACAGGTGTATACTGTGCCACTAACTCCTGCAGATGCCTGTATTATAGAACAGCAATTACGGGTATATACAGGTGTACACTGTGCCACTAAAGCCCTGTACACGCGATCAGTTTGACTGATGAAAAACGTCCGATGGATTTTTTTCATCAGACAAACCGATCGTGTATGGGACCCATCAGTCTTTTTTCCATCAGTTTTAAAAAATAGAACATGTTTTAAAATTATCTGATGGATAAAAAACCGATGGCAATTTCCGATCGTCTGTGGGGAAATCCATCAGATAAAAAACCCAAGCATGCTCAGAATCAAGTCGACACATGCTCAGTAGCATTGAATGTCATTTTTCTCAGCTCATCGGAGTGTTTTACGTCACCACGTTTGGAACGGTCGGTTTTTTGACTGATGGTGTGTAGGCAAGACTGATGGAAAACAGTTTCATCGGATTTCTGATGGACAAATCCATCAGACGAAAATCCATAGGATATCTGATCGTGTGTACAGGGCTTAACTCCTGCAGATGCCTGTATTAGAGAACAGCAATGACGGGTATAAACAGGTGTATACTGTGCCACTAACTCCTGCAGATGCCTGTATTAGAAAACAGCTAAGATGGGTATATACAGGTGTACACTGTGCCACTAACTCCTGCAGATGCCTGTATTAGAGAACAGCAATGATGGGTATATACAGGTGTATACTGTGCCACAAACTCCTACAGATGCCTGTATTATAGAACAGCAATGACAGGTTTATACAGGTGTACACTGTGCCACTAACTCCTGCAGATGCCTGTATTAGAGAACAGCAATGACGGGTATATACAGGTGTACACTGTGCCACTAACTCCTGCAGATGCCTGTACTATAGAACAGTAATGACGGGTATATACAGGTGTACACTGTGCCACTAACTCCTGCAGATGCCTGTATTAGAGAACAGCAATGACGGGTATATACAGGTGTATACTGTGCCACTAACTCCTGCAGATGCCTGTATTATAGAACAGCAATGACGGGTATATACAGGTGTACACTGTGCCACTAACTCCTGCAGATGCCTGTATTAGAGAACAGCAATGACGGGTATATACAGGTGTATACTGTGCCACTAACTCCTGCAGATGCCTGTATTAGAGAACAGCAATGACGGGTATATACAGGTGTACACTGTGCCACTAACTCCTGCAGATGCCTGTATTTGAGAACAGCAATGATGAATATACAGGTGTATACTGTGCCACTAACTCCTGCAGATGACTGTATTAGAGAACACCATGAACGGGTATATACAGGTGAATACTGTGCCACTAACTCCTGCAGGTGCCTGTATTAGAGAACAGCAATGACGGGTATATACAGGTGTATACTGTGCCACTAACTCCTGCAGATGCCTTTATTAGAGAACAGCAATGATGGCTATATACAGGTGTATACTGTGCCACTAACTCCTGCAGATGCCTGTATTAGAGAACAGCAATGACGGCTATATACAGGTGTATACTGTGCCACTAACTCCTGCAGATGCCTGTATTAGAGAACAGCAATGACGGCTATATACAGGTGTATACTGTGCCACTAACTCCTGCAGATGCCTGTATTAGAGAACAGCAATGACGGCTATATACAGGTGTATACTGTGCCACTAACTCCTGCAGATGCCTGTATTAGAGAACAACAATGACGGCTATATACAGGTGTATACTGTGCCACTAACTCCTGCAGATGCCTGTATTAGAGAACAGCAATGACAGCTATATACAGGTGTATACTGTGCTGGGGGCACACAACACCCACTAACTCCTGCAGATGCCTGAGAAAAGAATAGAACATAGAACACACTGTCCCTGCCTATGTATCTCTTTCCCTGCCTGCCTATCTAGCTTAGAGAACAGAAATGACGGATATATACAGGTGTATACTGTGTTGGGGACACACAACACCCACTAACTCCTGCAGATGCCTGAGAAAAGAATAGAACATAGAACACACTGTCCCTGCCTATGTATCTCTTTCCCTGCACGCCGGAACACACTGCACGAGGCCGCCTTTTATAGTGTGGGGCGTGTACTAAACCCCCCTGAGCTATGATTGGCCACAGGCATCCTGCCTGTGGCCAATTATGGCTCTCCTCGCTGCCGGCACTGTGATTGGCCAAGCATGCGGGGTCACAGTGTATGCTTGGCCAATCACAGCGCCGGAAATGCAGTGCGATGGCGCAGTGCATTGTGGGCCGTTCGCGTCACACGAATTTGGCGCGAACGGCCCATAATGTTCGCAATTCGGCGAACAGACGAACAGGCGATGTTCGAGTCGAACATGCGTTCGACTCGAACATCGAGCTCATCCCTATCAGAGACCCACTCATTGAGGTGAGCGGCCTACATATCTGGTGAAGGAAGCACTTTAAGGACACTGAAGTTTATTATCACCCTGATCGCCTGTTGAGGACTTTCCCTTGGTGTATATTTATATTTTTTCCTTTTCGGCCTAGACGGCCATTTCTCTGGACTTTCAGTTATATGGAACTCTTTGCATGTTGTGCCAATTAAGTGATTGGTTACTTTAGTACTTATGTTCATTAGCGCTGCACTATATTCTTATTTATGTTCATATTAGGAGTGTGTTATATTGATCCTAAGTGTTCAGCTGCTTTAGTTTTAGGATTTGTTTGTTAATATTTTGCGCTGACTGAACCCTGTTACATTCAATTTGCACAAGCTCACCAAAATTGGACAATAGAAGATTGGAAAAACATTGCCTGGTCTGATGAGTCTTGATTTCAAATGGTAGGGTCAGAATTTGGCGTTAACAACATGAAAGCATGGATCCACCCTGCCTTGTATTAACGATTCAGGCTCTTGGCACACTTTGGGCCCCTTAGTATCAATTGAGCATCGTTTAAATGCCATGGCCTACCTGAGTATTGTTGCTGACCATTTCCAACCCCTTTATAACTACAGTGTACCCATCTACTGATGGCTCCTTCCAGCAGGATAAAGCACTATGCCACAAAGCATAAATCATCTCAAACTGGTTTCTTGAACATGACAATGAGTTCACTGTACTCCAATGTCACCAGATCACAATCCAATAGAGCCCCTTTGGGATGTTGTGGAACTAGAGAGGGATGTGCAGCCGACAAGTCAGACAAGACAGCGACTGCATGATGCTATCATGTCAATATGGACCAAAATCTCTGAGGAATGTTTTGAACATCTTGTGGAATCTATGCAAGGAAGAATTAAGGCAGTTCTGAAGGAAAAAGGGGGTCCAACCTGGTACTAACAAGGTGTACCTAATAAAGTGGCTGGTGAATGTATATGCAAATTGGGAACACATCTGAATTGCACATCTGATCAATTTTAAACATGAATTTGATCCTAAAAAAAAAAAGTGTTGGGGGTTTCCCCCCCAATCCATTCTAGGCCCTTTCAGGTCTGGTACAGCTTTTAGGGAGAACCCCATTCCAATTTTGTTTTAAAAAAATGGTGTGGGGTCCCCCCAAATCCATATCAGACCCTTAGGCATGCAGCCTGGCCATACCAGGCCACCCCAAAGCACCCCAAAGCACCTTGTTGATGTGGACAAGGGCCTCTTTGCCACAACCCTGGTCGGTGGTTGTGGAGATCTGCAGGCAGGGGGCTTTTTGGAATCTGGAAGCCCCCTTTAACAATCCAAGCATGCAGTCTGGCAATTTCACCTAGTGGCACCTCCCTCCCCCCTTGCATGCTGAGTCGATGCCAACTGGTGACATTGCCCCACCCCTTAGCTATTTAAGAAATGTCAGATGGTGGAGCAGGCAGACTGTGGGAGCCATTTTTTTTCGGGTCGGCGGTGGCAGTGTGATTGACGATGGATCTACACTGGGAGACATTGTGTTTGTTTTTTTAATAAAAGAATTGTCAAAAACTGTCTCTGTGTTTTTATTTATTTTTGACACTTGTTTTGGTGAATGAGTAGTGGTACAATGTTCCCCTTACTCATTCACGGGGGGGGGGGGCGGGAACTAAGGGCCCCTTTGTTAAAGGGGGCTTCCAGATTTCGATAAGCCCCCTGCCCGCAGACACTCAAAACTTACGGCCAGGGTTGTGGGGGAGAGGCCCTTGTCCTCATTAACATGGGGACAAGGTGCTTTGCGGTGGGGGTGCACAGCTAGATCTGAGTTGTATTTTTTTGCACGTAACAACTGTGCAAGGGATGCCTCTTAAAGGAGTAGTAAAGGTAAATGTTTTTTCACCTTAATGCATTCTATGCATTAAGGTGAAAAAACATTTGACAATACCGCCCCCCCCGAGCCCCCGTTTTACTTACCTGGCCCCTCGAAAGTCCCGCGCTCGCTCCCGTCATCCTCCGAGTTCTATTGCCTGGCCGTTGATTGGCTACTGTGGATGGATTGAAAGCAGCGCAGCCATTGGCTGGCGCTGCTGTCAATCACAATCAATGATGCGGCACGTCGGGGGGTGGGGCCGAGTGATACAGTCGGCGGCTATGGCCGTCGCTGTATCACAGGAGCGCGCCCGCAGTAACTCCACACCAAGCTCGCTCGCTCGCATTATGGTGTGGAGTCCTTGCGGGGAGGAGCCGAGACAGACGCCGAGGGACCCCAGAAGCGGAGGATCGGGGGCCACTGTGTGCAAAACGAGCTGCACAGTGGAGGTAAGTATAACATGTTTGTTATTTTTATTTTTTTAAACGGGAACCTGTAGTGTTCCTTTAACAATGAAGGAGGATGAGCACTCCTTTCATGCATTAGCATATTTCTATTAGTATCTTTCTGGGCATAGTTTAGTACCCAAAATGGTACCTTGTGGTGTATGATGTTTATAAATATTAAGATCCAGGAAATATTTCTTACGCTCAGAGCATGTTAAAGTTAGTTTGACAAGCAGTTGTGTAGAATTCAGCTTATCAATTTGAGTGACCAACTCGCCAGAGATGCCAGTCCATTATTGTTTCATTAATACAGTAGTGCATTCTGACCAAAATGGGGTAATAATACAGTGGGCTCCATTCACAAAAGCATCTCACATGTGATATTTAGGTGTCCGGACAGATTTTCCCTAAATATTACATGCAATCCTGCAACTATCAATTCACTATACCGTTTTGCGGTAATTACCGCAAAACGCTCATAACGCCCGGTTAATAGCGCGCACAAAGGCGTTAAACTCAGTTCACACATGAAGATAATTAAATGAATGCATACGGTAATTAAGTAGTGATCCAGACATGCGGTAATGATGAAAGTAATGACTTTGGTCATCACACCTGAATGGGCAGAGCATGGACATGTTTAACCACTTCAGCCCTGGAAGGACTTACCCCCTTAATGACCAGGCCATTTTTTGTGATAGGGCACTGCGTCACTTTAACTGACAATTGTCATGCGACATTGTACCCAAACAAAATTTATGTCCTTTTTTATCCCTCAAATAGAGCATTTTTTTTGTTTTTTTATTTTTTGCGCTATAAACAAAAAAAGACCGACAATTTTGAAAAACAAACAATATTTTTTTACTTTCTGCTATAATACATATCCCCAAAAAATATATAAAAAACAAATTTATTCATCAGTTTAGGCCAATATGTATTCTGCTACATATTTTTGGTAAACACAATTGCAATAAGCGTATATTGATTGGTTTGCACAAAAGCTATAGCGTCTACAAAATAGGGGATAGATTTATGGACTTTTATTTTTTTTATGCTTTTACTGGTAATGGCGGTGATCTGTGATTTTTAGCGGGACTGCGACATTGTGGCAGACAAATCTGACCCCAAGTGACACTTTTTGGGGACCAGTGACATTATTACAGTGATCAGTGCTAAAAAAATGCACTGATCAATGTATAAATAACACTGGCAGGGAAGGGGTTAACACTAGGGGGAAATCAATGGGGTTAACTGTGTTTCCTGGGTGTGTTCTAACTGTGTGGGTGCTGGGCTCACTGGGATAACACAGAGATCACTGTTCCTGATCACTAGGAACAGCAGATAATAGTGTTGTCCCATGTCAGAATGGGGATCCTCCTTGTTTACATAGGCAGATCCCCGTTCTGCCTATCTGTACCACGATCGCGGGTGGCCTATGGCGGCATGCGTGCGCCCACAGTATCTATTACATATAATGACGTACAAGTACATTGTTTTTTGCAATAAAGCCGCCCTTCCTCAGTATATGTGCGGTGGGCGATCTTAAAGTGGTTCAAAAAGGGTGCCAAATCACAATCCAATGAGCATTTGGCCAGTCTAACCTCATTTGCCAGCTGTGTATTGCATTGCTCTCCCCTACATCCATAATGGAGCTATTTGAGGCCAACTTGTTGGAGTTTCAGGCCATTCTAAGGAGGGTCAGGAGGAGAAGGGTGGTTTTCAGGCTTCCACGACCCCTTAAAGTAGCGCACCTTGCTTGACGATTTCCTTGAAGCAGAATTGTCTCTAAATGCTGCGTAGTCATGCCATATCACCCATGACCAAGTTGCTGGCTGTCCTGAACTTTATGGGCAAGGCCTCCTATCAGATGGTAGTGGGAGAGGTGGTGAGGGTATCATAGCCACCTTTCTCCCGTTTGCTTGCTAAGGCCCTGCAGGGTTTCAGGCAAATTGTCTCAAATATATATACCTGCCTACTACGCGTCAGAATTGGGATCAAATTAGGAATGATTTCTATGCCGTAGCTGTGATTTCCAATGTTATGTGTCTTATAGACTGAACCCATGTGCCTTTTTTGCCCCCTCTGATAAAGTACCCCTCTACGGTAATAGGAAAAGGGTGAAATGCAAATATGTTCATCATAAATGTGGCCACTGACTTCCCAGGATCTATGATGCCCACATATTAAGGAAATCCCAGCTCTACCACCATTTTGACACAGAAAACAGAATTACCGGAGGCTGGGTTCTTGGTAAGACACTTTTTATAATCAAATATGTCCTAATGCATGCCACATACATTATACATGGAAGCATATGTTCATATGTTACACTCCTGTGTTCACTCATCACACCTTACACACTAAATATACACAACAGCTTTTTAGCCTTGGCTCTTAAAGAAATGGCTAAACCAGATCCTCATCCTGGTGTAACCATTTCCAACTAAAGCCACTTTACATATGGCCTAAGGCAGGCATGTCCAAAATCCGGGCGGCGGGCCCATCGCAGCCCACGTTCCAGTTTAATTACGGCCCCCATGGTGATTTGGATATATATTGTATTTACCTGCTCTGCCTCGGAGGGGGCGGGACGAGCGCCATCAGAGTACATACAGGAGAATCTCCTGTTTACTAGGCGGCGTCTGTAATAGGAAGTCCCGTCTCCTGGGCTTGCCATTGTACGACTGTTCTGTCTATCATAGGAGGTGGGACTTTGTATTAAAGAGGCCTTGGAGTAAACAGGAGATTCTCTTGTATGTAATCTGTTGGCGCTCGTCACGCCCCCCTCCATGTCCCCTCCGAGGCTGCAGATGGGCATTGATCAGGCTGTACTGATGGCAATGGTGAGGCTGCATTCATGGCAATGGTAAGGCTGCATTCATGGCAATGGTGAGGCTGCATTGATTGCAATGGTAAAGCTGCATTGATTGCAATGGTGAGGCAGCATTGATTGCAATGGTGAGGCTGCATTGATTGCAATGGTAAGGCTGAATTGATTGCAATGGTAAGGCTGCATTGATTGCAATGGTGAGGATTCATTCATGGCAATGGTGAGGCTGCATTGTTTGCAATGGTGAGGCTGCATTCATGGCAATGGTGAGGCTGCATTTATTGCAATGGTAAGGCTGCATTGATTGCAATGGTAAGGCAGCATTGATTGCAATGGTGAGGCTGCATTGATTGCAATGATAAGGCTGCATTGATTGCAATGGTAAGGCTGCATTGATTGCAATGGTGAGAGGTGCATTCATGGAAATGGTGAGGCTGCATTGTTTGCAATGATAAGGCTGCATTGATTGCAATGGTAAGGCTGCAAGGATTGCAATGGTGAGGCTGCATTGATTGCAATGGTAAGGTTACTCTGATTGCAATGGTAAGGCAGCATTGATTACAATTGTGAGGCTGCATTGATTGCAATGGTAAGGCTGAATTAATTGCAATGGTGAGGATACATTCATGGCAATGGTGAGACTGCATTGATTGCATGGTGAGGCTGCATTGATTGCAATGGTGAGGCTGCATTCATGGCAATGGTGAGGCTGCGTTCATGGCATGGGTGAGGCTGTGTTCATGGCAATGGTGAGGCTGCATTCATGGCAATGGTGAGGCTGCATTCATGGCAATGGTGAGGCTGCAGATGGGCACTGACCTATATTTTGCTTCACAGTTCTTTATTTAAAATGATTTTTTTTTTCCTGAAACTTCCCTCTTAAAGTGAAGGTGTGTGTTATACGCAGATAAATACGGTATATCCAAATAACACGCACAAACTAATCCTGAGTCCTGAGCGGTGCTCTGGGATTTGTTGGGGGCCACGAAAGATATATATATATCCAAATAATACGCCTCACCACACACAGCCACAAAGGCAAGAGGATTCTTGTTGGGCAGTGTATTAGTGCTCGGATGAACACACTAATGCGGCGTACACACGATCGTTTTTCATGCCATTTTTTAAACCGACGTTTTTCTCGTCGTTTTTTTTCATGTTTCCTCTCAAGCCTGTCTTGCGTACACACGATCATTTTAAAAAACGTTCAAGCAAAGCGCAGTGACGTACAACACGTACGACGGCACTATAAAGGGGAAGTTCCGTTCGGATGGTGCCACCCTTCATGTTAGTAAAGTTTGTTGAGCGACGATTCGCGCTTTTCAGCCCGTTACAGCGTGACGAATGTGCTATCTCCATTACAAATGCTAGTTTTACCAGAACGTGCGCTCCCGTCTCATATTTGATTCTGAGCATGCACATTTTTTTCACCTCGTCAAAGCATACACACCATCGTTTTTCACGTCATTAAAAAAAACGACATGAAAAACGACGTGAAAAAAATAGAGCATGTTCGAAATTTTTAATGGCCGTTTTTCACGTAGTTAAAAATGCTCTGGAGAATACACACGATCGGTTTTATTGCCCATTTTTAAAAATGGCATTTTTAACGGCATGAAAAACGATCGTGTGTATGGGGCATTAGACCGAATTTTAATGGTTCAAAGAATGTCAGGCAAAATGGTCAGCCCTCACACATGTTCACTTCATCATATCTGGCCCTCTTTGAAAAATGTAGGGAGAAATGTTCCTGTTATTACCCACTCATCATGTTATACTATTGCTGTTAAAAATTGGATTTTCAAACTGTATTGTAGGTGATTCTGGATATTCTTGTCTGCCCTTGCTGCTAACACAGCTCTTGAGGTACTCAACGTCTGCAGAATCTCACTACAATGCAGCAATTACTAACACAAGAATTTTAATTGAGCAGACCTTTGAGGTTCTTAAAAGCAGGTTCCGCTGTATCTCACTATCTGGTGGTTTTCTGTGCTATGGCCCTGAAAAAAGTTGGCAACATGTTCTTATCCTGCTGCATCCTTCATAACTTAGCCCATCGTGCAGGATTGCTCCTGGATTTTGAGGTTCAAAACACTGATGAGGACCCTGTTCCATCAATCCCTGAATCCTATCACGATGAGCGTGTCCATCAAGTCTGACAGCTCTTTATAAAAAGCTATTTTGCAAGGTCTGCATCAACTCTTATTCTGTAAACCTTACCATGTAGTTAACTCTGTTTTTGGTGAAAAAAGGGATTTTTATAACAGCTTACCTGTAAAATCCTTTTCTTGGAGTACATCACGGGACACAGAGCGACTTAGTCATTACTAATGGGTTATATAGTTTACCTTCAGGTGCTGGCACTGGCAACTTCCAAACCGGAAGTACCCTCCCCTATATAAGCCCCTCCCATCCGGGAGCACCTCAGTTTTGTAGCAAAGCAATAAGTGTCCCAAAAAGAGGGGTGGGAGCTCTGTGTCCCGTGATGTACTCCAAGAAAAGGATTTTACAGGTAAGCTGTTATAAAAATCCCTTTTTCTTTTTCGTACATCACGGGACACAGAGCGACTTAGTCATTACTAATGGGACGTCCCAAAGCAATGCCAAATGAGGGGAGGGATACACTATACATAAGCTGGGCGCCATCAGGCATGAGGCTCTTTTGCGGCCTGCAACACACTGCGCCCAAAGGCGACATCCTCCTGACTTCTGACGTCTACCTGGTAGAATCTAGTAAACGTGTGTACTAAGGACCATGTTGTGGCCTTACAGACTTGAGCCAGGGAGGCTTGGTGATGCACTGCCCATGAAGTTCCAACTGCTCTTGTGGAGTGCGCCCTAACTTTGAACGGAGGCGGTCTCCTTTTCAAGCCATAGGCTTGTATTATGACCTGTCGAATCCACTTGGCTAAAGTAGATTTTTGATGCTGCCTGACCCTTTCTGGGGCCTTCCGGCAGAACAAACAAAGTATCCGTTCTACGAATCTGAGCAGTGGCTTTAAGATAAGCTTTAACTGCTCTTACTACATCCAAAGAATGCAATAACTTTTCCTCTACCGAACTAGGTTTGGGGGAAAAAGGAAGGAAGAACCACATCTTGGTTCAAATGGAACCTCGATACCACCTTAGGAAGAAGGCTGGATGAGGACGTAATACTACTCTGTCCTTATGGACAACCAGATATGGCTCCTTACAGGACAAGGCGGCTAATTCCGATACTCTTTTAGCCGAACAAATGGCTACTAAGAAAATCAATTTCCTGGTGAAAAGAACCAAGGAAATGTGCCGCAATGGTTCAAATGGTTGTTTCTGTAGAACCGACAGAACCAGGTTTAAGTCCCATAGACATATGGGAATACTAACCGGAGGGCTAATACGCATCACTCCTTGTATGAAAGCTTTGACTAATGAATGCAAAGCCAGGGGCCTTTGAAAAAATATTGACAAGGCCGTCTGACCCTTGATAGTACTCAAGGCAAGCTTCCTATGTACAGCCCACTGTAGGAAGTCCAGAATCCTACCTATTACGTACTTACGTGGATGCCATTTCTTGGCCTCACACCACGTGATGTACGCCTTCTAGATCCTATAATAGATCTGCCTGGATACCGGCTTCCTGGCATTGATCATGGTAGATACCACAGGATTAGAGTGCCCTCTCCTTTTTAGAATGTGGGCTTCCATAGCCAGGCCATCAAACCTAGGGCTGGTAAGGAAGGGTAGTATATCGGTCCTTGCGAAAGCAGGTCCGGATGATGTGGGAGGGTCCAAGGACTTCCCACTGACATTTTTACAATCTCCGCGTACCATGCCCTTCGGGGCCACGCTGGAGCCACCAGAATCACTGGTTTCTTTTCTACCCTGATTCTGCGGATTAATCGCGGTGGGAATGCATATATCAGCTTGAACTGATCCCAAGGGAACACTAGGGCATCCGAACCGCAAGCTAGGGGATCCTTTGTGCGAGACACAAATCTGTCCACCTTTGCGTTGAATCTGGATGCTAGCAGATCTACATCCGGTGTTCCCCACCGCTGGCATATTGCCTGGAAAACCTCGGGGTGAAGAGACCATTCCCCCGGGCATAATTGCTGGCGACTTAAAAAAGTCCGCTCTCCAATTTTCCACTCCTGGGATGAAAACCGCGGATATGGCTGTGACATATCTTTCTGCCCATTCCAGGATGCAATTCGCTTCCCTCTGGGCTGCACGACTCCTGGTGCCACCCTGGTGATTGATATATGCCACTGCTGTGGCATTGTCTGATTGAATTCTGACAGGTGACCCTTGGAGTTTGGATGTCCATGCTACTAGGGCATACCGGGCTGCTCGTATCTCTAAGAGATTGGTGGGCAGGGCCTTCTCTGCTTCTGACCACTTGCCCTGGAGAGACCATTGCTCCAGTACTGCCCCCCAGCCTATGAGGCTGGCATCTGTAGTGACCACCTTCCAAGAAACCGGACTGAAGGGTTTCCCTTTTTCCAGATTCTGGGGCACCAACCACCAATGGAGGCTCTTGCGAACGGAAGGGGACAGGGACATTGGTAAGTCTAAAGCCTGAACTTTTTTTTTGTTCCAGGCTGACAGTATGGCCCTCTGCAAGTTCCTTGAATGGAATTGACCGTAGGGTACTGCTTCGAATGAAGCCACCATTTTTCCCAGCAGCCTCATACACAGGCGTATGGATGGTTTTCTTTTTTGTACCCACTAAGTGGGTCAAATCTTTCAAAGACGACACCTTCTCTGGAGGTAAGAAAATCTTTCTCTGATTTGAATCCAGTCTTAGCCCCCAAGTATTCCAGACTTTTGACTGGTTTTAGGGCTGACTTGTCTCGGTTGATAATGCAACCGTGAGATTCCAGATACTTGATTATCTTGTGAACGACCACTTCTAGTTTTTTTCACTGAGTGGTCTATCAGCAACAAGTCATCTAGATATGCCATTATCGTTACACCTTGTGTTCCTAGTTTGGCCAGTCGTAGGGCCAGAATTTTTGTGAACACTCGTGGTGCTGTGGCCAGACCGAAAGGTAAGGCTCTGAACTGAAAATGGCGCCCTTCTACTGCAAAGCGTAAAAATTTCTGGTGGGCCGGACAGATGGGAATATGCAAAAAAGCATCCCTTATGTCGATCGAGGCTAACCATTCCTGCCCTTGTAGGGCGGTGGCCACCGATCGGATCGACTCCATCCGAAAAAGTCCTGATATGTAGGAACTTGTTTAGCCCTTTTATATTTAATATGGGCCTCACGTCCCCATTTGGTTTGGGGACTGTGACAAGGTTCGAGTAAAACCCGAACCCGCTTTCTTCCAAGGGAACCTTCATGATTACCCTTGGAGCAATAGTTGTTCTAGTGCCAGAAGGAGGGATCCACTCTTCTGGGGATCGCTTGGCACATTTGACCTTATAAAATGGGCAGGAGGAATGTCTTTTAACTCCAGCCTGTATCCCAGACTTACTGCGGAGATCACCCATCTGTCTCTGATGGTGTCCCGCCAGGTCTCTGTGAACAACTGAAGTCTTCCCCTCACCCGATTGAGCGGGGGCAACCTTCATGACTTGGGGGGAGGTTTTGTACCTCTCTTGACCCAGGGTTTCTTGTTACCCTGTGATTGTCCCTGATTTCTGCCCCCTGGATTTGACCGCGGAGGCCGTCGGAACTGTTTCACAGCCGATGTGCCAGGGACTGGAGAAGTAGGCCTCTTAAAAGAAGGACTTCTACCCTTGTTCTTAACCGGCAAGAGTGTACTTTTACCGGCAGAAGTTTTCTGGATATATTTGTCCAGATCATCTCCAGATAAGCGTTCTCCATGAAATGGGAAGCTAATCAGCAATTTCTTACAGGGAGCTTCAGCAGACCAGTTTTTGAGCCATAGAAGCCTACGCATATGTCTACAGACAGCGTAAAGCGGGATGCCTGTTGGATTGTATCCTTTATGGCGTCCACCGCAACACAAGGCTCTAGGTAGGTCAGCTAGGGCAAGAGCCTGCTGATCTGGTAAGTCCCTTAAGACTTGTTTCAACTGATCTTTCATTGCTTGGCAGACTCCAATCGCTGCTACTGCAGGTTGTGTCACCATGCTTGCTGTAGAGAAAGCAGATTTTAGTAAAGACTCCAATTTTTTATCTATTGGGTCTTTGAACATTGGAACATTATCTACTGGACATGTCAGTGATTTATTTACACAAGAGATGGCTGTGTCCACTGTAGGGACCCTCCATTTTTTTTATGAACTTATCCTCCATGGGATAGATCACTGGAAATCTCTTGGGGGGAGTAAATATTTTATCAGGATGCTCCCAATCCTGGTAAATAAGCCCTTCCAATAAAGGGTGGATTGGGAAGGAACAGACAGCCTGGGGAGCTTTCAGCGACCCCAGCGAGGAAACCGTAGTGGTTGATGGTTCCGCCAGAGGCATTTTAAATGCTGATCGGACCATGTTAGTCAGAGACTGAACCCATAATCTTTCAGCCTGAGATGCTGAGAAAGGTTCTTCCACTGTTGATTCCTCTATAACTGAATCAACCTCATCCTGATCCCCTTCAGGTAGGTCGATCTCTGTGTGGGGCTGTTCCTCCACTAACAGGCACTCTGAAGGAGGAGACGGAGATCGGACGCGCTTTCCCTGTGACAGGGAAGCAGCGATCAATGCTGTTAATCTCTATTCCAATCCTCCCAGAGTTGAGGATTAAACCTCCTCTGTTATATATACAGGAGCAGGTGGACTGGGGACAGCCGCAGCTCCAGGCACTCCTGCGGGGTTCCTACGGCTACTGACCTCTGAATTTTCAGGGGAGATTGGTGCAGTACAAGCATGCCCACTATCCTCAGAGCCCGATGGAGACCCCTTTGGCTTCCTGGAAGACTTATTTCCGGAGCGTCTGGACGACATATCCTTTAAGCACAAAGCTGAGGTGTTCCCGTCGTCATACACCAATTTTGCTGGTAATAGTCTAACACAGTTGCTGCTATATACCAGCTGGTGTCCACTAAAGTGCCTTTCTATGGGGATGCCTGCATCAACCGCCTCTGTGTGCCACCGTTTTGTTGCTAGCTCTGTTTGCATCCAGCTGACACTTGTACTGTGTCTTTTATACATGCTGGGATGCCTGCACATGCGCAGAAGCGCCGCGGCGCGCATCGAGCGTCATCCACCCGCCCCGCCCCTTTTTTTTCATAGGAGGCGCGTGCACGCGCCCGCGCGCGCGCCCGTGCGCCATTGGCGCCCTTTTTTGAAACCAAGCAGGGACTAGGAGCCAGGGCCCTTTTTGCCGGAGGGCCTGTGTGGTGGATGAGCGCAGCAACAGGGCAGAGGAACTGGATTCCCACAGAGAAACTTACCAACTGCCTGGATCTTTTGACTTGAGAAAACCAAAGATCCACATGACAAGAAAAATGGACCACAGCGGCCTCTAGTGGTTTAACACAGGTACCGCGGTCCTCTTTTTTTTTTTTTTTTTTCTTGACTACTATTAAAATTTTACATTTTCCAGTAGTTATAGGCATACACAGATATTAGCGGGAATACCGTTAGGTAACAGACAGAAAGACAAATTAGGCTTGGGGGTCCCCCAATAGAACCAAGTTCCTGGGGGCCCCCACTTACCTGTTCCCTGCCGCAGGACTCTGTTTGGTCCACAGAAGCCCAAACTTCACCTATCACGGCAGGCATTGTAATTAAACCTTCAGGGACCGGGTTCCCAAGGATTCCACTCCCCTGGACCTGTATAGCACCCTGCACAGAAAACATCTTGGTCGTGGGTATGACCAGAGGTCTGGATCCCAGGGTCCAGCCCTCCTAAGAGAGGCATTACAGGCAAAACCTTGCTCTTCTGTTGCAAGGCCCGGGTACCGACCGTTTAGCTATGAAGCTTTTTTGGTGGGATCCGGAACAGCTTACTAAGGCCCGTAAAAGAACCTGTACGCAAGCCCAGGAAAACACATGTTACTCTTTGGCCAACACCTTAGACACTGGCAAAAAACTGAGGTGCTCCCGGATGGGAGGGGCTTATATAGGGGAGGGTACTTCTGGTTTGGAAGTTGCCAGTGCCAGCACCTGAAGGTAAACTATATAACCCATTAGTAATGACTAAGTCGCTCTGTGTCCCGTGATGTACGAAAAAGAAAGTAGGGGTGTTGAAATTAATCGTAGCATCGATGCATCGTGATTTGACCACCCACGATGCGGCATCGATGCTACGACCTTGCATAATCGATTCCTGATGATGTCACCCGCGCGCCGCTATATGCGCTGCCTCCGAGTCTGATCTGAACCGAAAGCAGCCGAAGGAGCCGTGGGCGCTAGCCGCGCCTTTTTCCCCGCCCCCCGCTGACATCATCCCCAGCGTCGCCGTGTTGAGCTTGGAGCTGTGAGACACGTGGAGCGAGTGTTTCCCAACTCCGCATTAGTCATCCTCTGCCTATAGGGCTCTGATTACAGTTAGAGGAGCAAATAGCCTTGTCACTAATAGGCGGGGGCGATAGGTGGTGTGACATGCTGTGAACTCTTGGTTAGGGTGAAGATCACGGAGGAAGATGGACGGGGCTTGCTGTGTTTGTTTCCTGCTATGTCTGCTTACTGCGGCCGCCGCAGATCATACCGGTGGGTGTAACAGAGGGAGAGGATCGCTGTGTACACGAGAGGGGGAAGGACTGTGCCACCTTCGATCCCAAAGGGGGGACAAAACAAGTTCTTAGCCTCTTCTATTTACTTTGTGATCTCTTCTCCCCGCCCCAGTGCTCCGGTCACCTCTACACTGTACACTTCCGTTTCTCTGTCCCCTCTGATTACACTCTATGTTCCTGATCTGTATCCCCCGTCCCATATCTGATGGTCATACACATAGCAATTTGTGATTGATCTCCCTAGTGATCACAAACAAGCAATGTGTTATTGATGGAAATACTGAATGATGAAACAATACAATATAACATTAATTATGGTTTATGTATGCCTTTTTGTTTTTTGTCTATTGTCTTATTGATTGATTCACATCACAACTTAATTGATTTGAAATTGATATCCTTTTTTGTATGATTTATGGTTTTGCTCATCACTGCCCCACACATGCAGCTATGCATTGCATGCGTGGGGCAGTAATGAGCAAAACCATAAATCATAAAAAAATAAAAAAAAGTATTAATGAAGTTGTGATGTGAATCAGTCACTAAGACAATAAGACATACATAAACCATAATTAATGAAATGGCATACATCATCTCCGCAGTCTCTGACCCTCTCTTGAATCATGTCCGCAGTCTCTGACCCTCTCTCTTGTATCATGTCTGCAGTCGCTGACCATGTCCTGTATCATGTCTGCAGTCGCTGACCATCTCCTGTATCATGTCTGCAGTCGCTGACCATGTCCTGTATCATGTCTGCAGTCGCTGACCATCTCCTGTATCATGTCTGCAGTCGCTGACCATCTCCTGCATCATGTTAGCAGTCTCTGACCATCTCCTCTAGTATTTTTTTTGGGGGGGGGGGAGCCTGGAACTCCTCTAAGTTGTTGTCTGCTGTGTTTAGACTTTGATGCATGCAGGGAGCGTTGTCTTTTTTTTTTTTTTTTAAGAACAGATAAAATAAAAAAAATGGAGTTCTCCTGACTGCTTGAATTTTTTTTTAATGAAAACCGCGCACAGTAATCTTGATGCATCCTGATGCATCGCGGAATCGAATCGAATCGTTGACATGATAATCGTAATCGAATCGAATCGTGAGGCCAGTGAAGATGTGCACCTCTAGTGAAAAGGCTGTGGTTGTTACAAAAGAACACATTAAGTGGTCACATATCAAGCTGTCTGTAACCCTCTCACTTCAAAACAAGCTGTTCATTTCAGCAGCTTCTGTTAAAGCTCTGAGCCCTTGCTTGAACATATGTGACATGTACTGGCAATACGTCCATTTTACACCAAGATCTTGGAGATATCTTAGGAGAAAATGTACGCCACACTAAACCATTCTTGTACTTACCTCTCTTGTTGTGCAAGGTATCGAAACCCTGTAACTGTCTCTTCATGGATTTAAGTCACTGGCGTTTTTTCGTAGTCCAACATTTCAATAGAAGCTTGTAAACTGCCACCAGTTTTTTGCCTAGAAGAAAACAGACAAGCAATGAAGCAAACAAGTTAGACATCTAAGATGTACACTAGAAAAGATAAAGTATCATTTACTTGAGACAAATTCAAGACATTTGTAGTCATGCTTTCTAATTGTACACACAATCGGACTAACCTTTCTTTCCTGATCAATGTCATTTTCTTCTTGACATTGCCCTTGATATCTTGCTATCTCTTTTTCACATTATCTTCAGTACGGAGTGCTACTCCCACTGCATTTACAGCTCTTGTAAATATTTTCCATTGCTTTTTCTTCCAAGCTTGATCACTCCTAAAGGGGTTGTAAAGTCTTGTTTTTTGTTTTTCTTTTAATAACAAAAATGTCATACTTACCTCCTTTGTGCAAGGGTTTTGCACAGAGTGGCCCTGATCCTCCTCTTTTGGGGTCCCCCAGCGGCGCTCCTGGCTCCTCCCTGCATCAAATGCATCAAGAAGTGCTTTCCCTGGGGGGGGGGGGGGCACTCATGCGGGTGCGCTCCCGTGTCCTGCTGCTGTGTCCATTGACACAGACAGCAGGACTCGGCCCCACCCCTGGCTCCCGCGTTGGATTTGATTGACAGCAGCGGGAGCCAATGAGAATATATTCAATCAGGATCCGAGACACCAGCTGGAGCTGGTGTGCTCATACCGATCACTGGAAAGACCAGGTTCAGGTAAGAAAAAGGGGGGCTCAGGTGGGCTGCTGCATCACAGGAGGTTTTTGCATAGAATGCATTAGGGGGGAAAATCTTGAGGTTTTACAACATACAATACAATGTGTATTCTTACTTGAATCTTAGTGTGCCTTCTTCCAGATCTGTGCAGTGATCCAGTATGAAACATTGCATCTGTGCAGTAGCTTCCTGTAATAAAGACCAGTCACTGCTGTTCTTTCTCCTTGGGAAGGGTGATTGGCCTTGTCTGCCCCCTCTCCTGTCGCTTTCTGAAGCTATTAGTAGTGGGTGGGGCCTGATGGGTCCCTCCCACAGCTCTGCTCTCTGCAAAGGCCATGTACAGTACAGTGATGATGTCACTGCTACTTTTACAAGGTAATATCTGGGTTGGTAAAGTCAAACAAAGTTAATTTTTTAGCCTGTATGTCAATCTGAAATACATTAGTTGATCCAGGGAATATCCTATTGCCTCTCGGGGGATCGGGAAGGATTTTTTCCCCCTGCTGGAGCAAATTGGATCATGCTTTGCTGGGGTTTTTTGCCTTGCTCTGGATCAACTGTGGGTATAGGATTGTATGTTTTTTTTGGGCTGAACTAGATGGACTTGTTTCTTTTTTTAAACTGTCTAACTATGTAATTATGTAACTATATTTCAATGAAAGAAAATGTGCCTGGATTTCATATTTCAGCATCTCTATTCTCATTGAGTTGATTTCTGCTCATGCACCTGCTGGCCTCACGTGTTGAAACAGTGTAGGTTGTTTCTTAGCAATAGCAAGATCGGGACTGCATTTTGTTCCCTCTGCATTGCTACTTTGTCAACTTTTTGCCCCGGTAACATACCATGGTGAGTGTCTGGTGTGCCTTCTCCTGTGTCACTAATGCCTTGTACACACAATCGGATTTTCCGTTGAAAAAAGTCCGACACAGTCCAATGGAGTGTTTTCATCGGAAATTCCGACCGTGTGTGGGCCCCATCTGAGAAATTCCGATGAATTTCATTGGAATTTTCAAATAGAACCTGTTCTATTTTTTCCGATGAAATTCCGTCGGAATTCCGATGGAAGTTTGATCGGAAAAAGGTCCGATCGTGTGTACGGGGCATTAGGTACACTAGCAGCTCCTAAACTTGAGTTTAGGAGCTTTTGGTGCTTTTTGCCAAAGCTCCTAAGCTCAACTCCAAGAAAGCCTACGTGTCCATGTACACATTGGCTTTTAGCAGAGTTTAGGAGCTGCTGCAGTTAGGGGAGCTTCAACCTCACTCAACCTCCCACTCCTGAATGCGGAAGAATTGCGTTCAGAATAGGAACATTTTTACCGCCGGCCGTGGGAAATGCGAACCGCTGCGATTTTGCTAAGTTTTGCCTTTTCCCGCTGCCAGCAGTAAAAGTAGGCAGTGTGTACATGAAACCTTACAGTGCAACACAATGCTCTGCCAACAGGATAATACGTGTTCAATTGTGTGGTTACAACTTCAATAATAAGGCTACAATAATATTAAGCATCATGATGGCGGACAGCATATAAAAGCATAAAAAATCAGCCCATTGCTTTGTGTCTTTAGGCTAAAATATACTTGTGGACACCCACTGTACTATAAAGCCAGTCCCCATCTTTGCAAGATCATTTGATTATGTCTAAGAATTAGGACATTTTTCTTATAATATATCTCACTTTTAGCAAGTATGATAACTTACTGAGTTCCCATATCTGCCTATACAAACACACTAAATGCACAAAAATATTTTCTTGCTATTTTTTTTTTTTTTTGGCGCATAAACAAATCTGATAAACATTTGGCACAAAAAAGTGTCACAATATAGGATTTCTTATTGTAAGTCATCATGGTGTGCATTGCTGAATTCATGCAGCTTCTGATTATAGATTTTATATTTTCAGCAATTGTTTATTTTAACTTTCTGTTATTATGATGTGTCATTTGAGAATTGTAAACTATGAGAGGGGAAGCCCCAATTCCCTATCTAATTTAGACAGAATTAGGGTTGATGTTGCAGCCCTAGGTAATGCATTAGCCTAGATAAGATTATTTATTTTTACAACATATTGTTAACTTATTTCATCAGGGATTTAAAGGAAATAGAAAAAAATCAATTATATTTCTGTAATAAAATTGTTTATGGTACATCATTTTGATATCTGGAAAAACAAATCTCTTATATTAATAGGGAATGAAGTCAGATTTTTAAAGTCTGTTACTTTTAAACAATAATTCTTTAGTATAATAAGAATGATAGGCTAATATTACTGGAGTATACTTCATGGAGTAGTAAAAAAAAGGTCTCCATTAAAATAAAGGCATAAATAAAGGGTCTAACTAGTATGTAATTAACATCATTATCTAGCCTTTGCATTTTATTCTCAGCTTGTGCATTACAAATTTTTAGGTAAAAGTGCTATATTCATTTAGGAATGTTACAGTTTGTTTTATAATATAGACATCAAACTCCTACTAAGAACATACCCAAACCCCTGGCTCCACTCCAGACTTGCGGCTTTCAGCTCAGGGCCGGCCCTACCATGGGACCCAATGGGACCGTGGTACCAGGCGGCATTTAGGAGGGGGCGGCAGTCAGTGTGTGACATTCAGTCAGGGCAGAGAGCAGAGCGAAGCGGAGCGGATGCTGGTCGGCGCCGCGGTGCGCTATGCCTGTGCGGTGCAGCTGCTAATGCTGCTTTCTCCTGCACTGTGTCTGCCGAGTCCCGACCGTTGCCTAGCAACCGGTGACGTCAGGAGGCCGCGGCCGCCCCAGCATTCACAGCGCTCAGCCTCCGCGCCAATCAAGATTGCTCCGCCCACACACCTCATCCACCACAGGGTTGGGAATGGGATTCAGTGTAGGAGGAATTCTGCTGTGGCTGTGCCCTGGACAGTGACCTTGTGAGTTGAGCCTGGGCTGCCTCTCTGCCTCTGATAAAAAGGGTGAGTTATGTGGGATTTTTAATGTGTATTGTACCCATGTTTTCCCTGTAATTTAAAGCAAAACTTTATTCTTTTAAACACTTTGCGCCCGCGCTATAGACAAAAGACGTCTACAGCGCGGGCGCGGGGCTCAATTGCCGGGAGGGCGTCCATGGACGTCCTCCTGTTTACTTCCGCGATGCGCGCCGCTGTGGGCGCGCATCGGGGAAAAGCTGTGCCCGCCGTGTCACTCGGGTGCCGATGCGCGTGCCTGGCGGTCGCGATGTCCGCCAGGTACCCGCGATTAGCTGTCACAGAGCCAAGGACGTGTATCTGTGTGTGTAAAAACACACACAGATCCACGTCCTGTCAGGGAGAGGAGACCGATGGTGTGTCCCTTGTACATAGGGACAACCATCGGTCTCCTCCCCCAGTCAGTCACCTCCCCGCACAGTAAGAATCACTAATAGGGAACACATTTAACCCCTTCCTCGCCCCCTAGTGTTAACCCCTTCCCTGCCAGTCACATTTATACAGTAATCAGTGCATATTTATAGCACTGTTCGCTGTATAAATGTGAATGGTCCCAAAAATGTGTCAAAAGTGTCCGATGTGTCCGCCATAATGTCGCAGTCACAATAAAAATCGCAGATCGCCACCATTACTAGGAAAAAAAAAAGTAATAAAAAAAATGTCATAATTCCATCCCCTATTTTGTAGGTGCTATAACTTTTGCGCAAAGCAATCATTATACGCTTATTTTTATATTTTTTTACCTAAAATATGTAGAAAAATACGTATCGGCCTAAACTGAGAAAAAAAATATATATTTAAAAAAAAAAATTGGGATATTTATTATAGCAAAAAGTAAAAAATATTGTGTTTTTTTCAAAATTGACGCTCTTTTTTTGTTTATAGGGCAAAAAATAAAAACCGCAGAAATGATCAAATACCACCAAAAGAAAGCTCTATTTGTGGGGGAAAAAAGGACGTCAATTTTGTTTGGGAGCTACGTGGCACGACCGCGCAATTGTTTTTCAAAGCGTGACAGTGCTGAAAGCTGAAATTTTGCCTGGGCAGGAAGGGGGTTATGTGCCCAGTAAGCAAGTGGTTAAAAAAATGCAAACTATAAAATGATTTGTATTGTTTTCTTGGTTTCTAATCAAGATGCAATGGTCATGTCATGAATTTTAATGGGAACAGGCATAAAAAAGGTTACTGCTGTGTTTCAACTCCCTCTCTGTGCAGGATAGATCATTGTCAGTAGAGGTGACATATGGCACATGTTCTTCTCAGGATGCCATTGCCTGCCCTGTATGTACAGCACAAAAAACACAATTTAAAAAAAACATTAAGGCTGCTTTCACACGGGGGCAGGTGGGCATTGATGGTAAAACACTGCTAGTTTTAGCGGCGCTTTACCGTCGTTTTAGCGGCGCTATTCGACCTCTAGTGGGGCGTATACACCGTTCCTCCACCGCCCTATAGATGCAGCCTGCAGGACTTTTTTTTAACATCCTGCCAGCGCATCATCCCAGTGTGAAAGCACTTAGGCTTTCACACTGGGACTCCAGGGGAGGCGCTTTACAGGCGCTATTTTAAGCCCAAAAGCGCCTGAAAAATGCCTCCAGTGTGAAAGGGGTCTAACAAAACTGCATGAAAACACTGAGGTGCATTATAGGCATTTTAGCGCTAAAAAGCTTTCACACTGGGGCGCTGCGCTTGCAGGATGTTAAAAAAAAGTCCTGCAAGCAGCATCTTTGGGTCACTTTAGGAGCGCTGTATACACCACTCCTCCACTCCTTGCGGGCGATTTTAACCCTTTCTCGGCCATTAGCGGGGGTTAAAAGCGCCCCGCTAGTGGGTGAAATGTGCCACAAATCCGACGGTAAAATAGCGGTGTTTTGCCGATATTTTACCGCCAACGCTATGGGCGTGTGAAAGGGGTCTCAAGGTTTCTTACCTTAATGCATTCTATGCATTAAGGTAAAAAACCTCCTGTGATGCAGCAGCCTCCCTTTTACTTACCTGAGCCTGGTTTTTCCCACGACGGGGACGAGCACACCAGCTCCACAGCCGGTGTCTCGGGTCCTGATTGGATAGATTGATAGCAGCGCAGCCATTGGCCCCGCTGCTGTCAATCAAACCCAATGATGCGGGAGCCGACTGGCGTGGCAGAGTCTTACTGTGTGTGGCAGGATCGCCTGTCTGCACCCTGCTGTCTTTCTGTGGCTCCAGTGTTTACCGTGTTGTCTCTGACCATCTCCTGTATCATTGTCTGCACACAGTCTCTGACCATCTCCTGTATCATTGTCTGCACACAGTCTCTGACCATCTCCTGTATCATTGTCTGCACACAGTCTCTGACCATCTCCTGTATCATTGTCTGCACACAGTCTCTGACCATCTCCTGTATCATTGTCTGCACACAGTCTCTGACCATCTCCTGTATCATTGTCTGCACACAGTCTCTGACCATCTCCTGTATCATTGTCTGCACACAGTCTCTGACCATCTCCTGTATCATTGTCTGCACACAGTCTCTGACCATCTCCTGTATCATTGTCTGCACACAGTCTCTGACCATCTCCTGTATCATTGTCTGCACACAGTCTCTGACCATCTCCTGTATATTTGTGGCGGGATCGTCTGTCTGCACCCTGCTGCCTGTCTTCGACTCCAGTGTTTGTTACTGTGTTAGCAGGTAAGAGCTTGTCATTACTGTCATTTGACAAAAATTTACTAGCCTGTCATCTAACTGTAGCACTGCCCCCGTAGGAGCTGCTAGTTTAGTTTTGGGCCTGCACTCTGCCTGTCAACCCCCAGAATTTGGCTCAATCCCCTCTGGCACAAATGGGCAATAATGTGATTGAGGACCCCAATTGGCTGTTAGGGACCTCAATAGTGTATACACAACAATATAGTTGTAACCAATTAACATGAGATAAACACAAAATAACACTGGAGTTTGTGGTTTGGATTTGAACGTAATGGTATGTCATGTAATTTTGCATATGGTGCTGTTGCATGTAACTCTGCTTTTCTGATAAATAAAATTTTACTTATCATGATATAAAATAATGAATGTGGGGGCGTTTTGGTGGGCGTGTTTTTTTTTTTTGGGGGGGGCAGCATTTCATTCTTGGTCCCAGGCAGCACCATGTCTTGGGCCGGCGCTGTTTCAGCTTATACCGCAAAACGGGGGCTGGCTATCACAACCCATCTCCAATCTCAGAAGAGAGTATGTGTGTGGGGGTGGAGTGCTTAAAGCATTCTTAACCCTTTGGAGGTATCATCCCTTCTATAAGACATACAAAAGCTACAAAAAGAGTGGGGCTTTACATATACCTCCTTAGGTGTATTACAAACAAGCAATATAATAGTATATGAAATCTTGACACGTTATTAACCACTTGTCCCCCGCCCACTGTCAATAGACGGCGGGCGGAGGATACTCTCGTTCTGGGAGGACGTCATATGACGTCCTCCCTTTAAAACGAGCTAGGAGGCGTGCGCGCGCCGGCGGCTGCGCGCGCGCTACCGCCGCGTTCACAAGGCCCCGGTGCGCTTGCGCGGCGGCCGCGATTGCCCAGGAAACGAGCAGGAAAGTGGATCTCTGTGTGTAAACACAGAGATCCACGTCCTGTGAGGGAGAGGGGACCGATGGTGTGTCCCTTGTACATAGGGACAACCATCGGTCACCTCCCCCAGTCAGTCCCCTCCCCCCACAGTAAGAACACTTTGAGGGAACATATTTAACCCCTTCCCGCCCCCTAGTGGTTAACCCCTTCCCTGCCAATCACATTTATACAGTAATCAATGCATTTTTATAGCAGGGATCGCTGTATAAATGTGAATGGTCCCAAAAATGTGTCAAAAGTGTCCGATGTGTCCGCCGCAATATTGCAGTCACAATAAAAAATCGCAGATCGCCGCCATTACTAATGAAAAAAAAAAAAAAAAACTATAAATCTATCCCCTATTTTGTAGACGCTATAACTTTTGCGCAAACCAATCAATACGCGCTTATTGCGATTTTTTTTTTACCAAAAATATGTAGAAGAATACGTATCGGCCTAAACTGAGGAAAATTTTATTTAAAAAAAAAAAATTGGGTATTTATTATAGCAAAAAGTAAAAAATAGTGTTTTTTTTTCCAAACTGGACGCTCTTCTTTTGTTTATAGCGCAAAAAATAAAAACCGCAGAGGTGATCAAATACCACCAAAAGAAAGCTCTATTTGTGGGAAAAAAAGGACACAAATTTCGTTTGGGAGCCACGTCGCACGACCGCGCAATTGTCATTCAAAGTGTGACAGCGCTGAAAGCTGAAAAATGGCTTGGGCAGGAAGGGGGTTTTCGTGCACAGTAGAGAAGTGGTTAAAGGGGTTGTAAAGGTTCGTTTTTTATTTTTTAAATAGGTTCCTTTAAGCTAGTGCATTGTTGGTTCACTTACCTTTTCCTTTGATTTCCCTTCTAAATGTTTTTTTTCTTTGTCTGAGTTTCTCACTTCCTGTTTCTCCTCAGTAAACTTCACACCATCATCCGAGTGGTGTTTAGTCAGCCAGAACAGCTTACTGAACAGCTTACTGAGGAGGAACAGGAAGTGAGAAATTCAGACAAAGAAAACAAAGAAAACAAATATTTAGAAGGGAAATCTAAGGAAAAGGTAAGTGAACCAACAATGCACTAGCTTAAAGGAACCTATTTAGAAAATAAAAAACAAACCTTTACAACCCCTTTAAGTATATAACAAATATAAAAAATGTATTAAAAGTTATCATTCGTATGGCCTTGAGATCCACTTTAAAGGGTCAACGCGTTTTGTTGGCAGCCCCGCTTCATCGGGACCTCAGATCTTAGTACAAGGATATTATAACAATACACGTAAACACATGATCAATGAGCAGCTGCTCAAAAAAACATCTCATATATCACATATGGTCACATATCGGACAGCAATCCAGTATATAACAATTTCATATGTATTATGCCCACTCTGAATATAAAAGAGGATGGAGTATAGCATAAATCAAATAAAGAATATAAAGAAGAAATATGTATATATTTGTCCCCTTTGATTGTGCTCATTAGGGATGAGCCGAACACCCCCCGGTTCGCATCCAGAACATGCGAACAGGCAAAAAATTAGAACACGCGAACACCGTTAAAGTCTATGGGACACGAACATGAAAAATCAAAAGTGCTAATTTTAAAGGTTAATATGCAAGTTATTATTATAAAAAGTGTTTGGGGACCCGGGTCCTGCCCCAGGGGACATGTATCAATGCAAAAAAAACGTTTTAAAAACTGACGTTTTTTCGGGAGCAGTGATTTTAATAATGCTTAAAGTGAAACAGTAAAAGTGAAATATTCCTTTAAATTTCCTTTAAATTTGGTACCTGGGGGCTATCTATAGTATTCCTGTAAAGTAGCGCATGTTTCCCGTGTTTAGAACTGTCCCTGCACAAAATGTCATTTCTGAAGGAAAAAAAAGTCATTTAAAACTACTCGCGGCTATTAATGAATTGTCGGGTCCCAGGCAATACAGATAAAAGTCATTGAAAAAAACGGCATGGGTTCCCCCCCCCCCCCCCAGTCCATTACCAGGGCCTTTGGGTCTACATGTCATTGGGTAACCCGGCATTTCCCCGTTGTGTCAGAGGGGGCAGGGTCGCCCGCGCAAGTGATGGGTGGCCCCGCCCTCATCTATTAAAGAACTGTCATGGAGGGAGAGCGTCATTCCGTGGGTACCTCCCATGGAGAGAGGATCGAGTCGGCTTTTTTTTTTCTCTGTATCGCTCGAGACTGGATTAAATCGTTGGAATTTTCTCTTTCTTTTTTTTATTTTAAATAAAAAACTTGTCCCAACTGTGTCTGCGTGGTTTTTAACATTTTTGACACTTTTTTTGTGAAATGGTAGGGGTACAATGTACCCCATTACCAATTCACATAGGGGGGGCCGAAATCTGGGGTTCCCCTTTGTTAAAGGGGGCTTCCAGATTCCGATAAGCCCCCCGCCCGCTGACCCCCACAACCACCGGGCAAGGGTTGTGGGGATGAGGCCCTTGTCCCCATCAACATGGGGACATCCTCCCCATGTTGAGGGCATGTGGCCTGGTACAGTTCAGGAGGGGGGGCGCTCCCTCGTCCCCCTCTCTTTTCCTGGGGCCTGCCAGATTTTGTGCTTGGATAAGGGTCTGGTATGGATTTTTGGGGGAAACCCATCGCCATTTTTTTTTTATTTTGGTGCAGAGTTTCCCTTAAAATCCATACCAGACCTAAAGGGTCTGGTATGGATTTTCAGGGGGACCCCTACCCCATTTAAAAAAAAAGAATTGGTGCAGGGTTCCCCTTAATATCCATGCCAGACCTGAAGGGCCTGGTAATGGAATTTGGGGGACCCCAATGCATTTTTTTTTCATTTTGGTTCGGGGTTCCCCTTAATATTCATACCAGACCCAAAGGGCCTGGTAATGGACTGGGGGGGAACCCATGCCGTTTTTTTCAATGACTTTTATCTGTATTGCCAGGACCCGACAATTCATTAATAGCCGCGAGTAGTTTTAAATGACTTTTTTTCCTTCAGAAATGACATTTTGTGCAGGGACAGTTCTAAACACGGGAAACATGCGCTACTTTACAGGCATACTATAGACACCCCCAGGTACGAAATTTAAAGGAATATTTCACTTTTATTGTTTCACTTTAAGCATGATTAAGATCACTGCTCCCGAAAAAATGGCAGTTTTTAAAACTTTTTTTTTGCATTGATACATGTCCCCTGGGGCAGGACCCAGGTCCCCAAACATTTTTATGACATCAACAACCATATTAACCTTTAAAATTTGCATTTTTGATTTCACCCACTTTTAAAGGGTGTCCTGCGGCTTTCGAATTTGCCGCAAACACCCCAAATTGTTCGCTATTTGCGAACGGGCGAACAACCAATGTTCGTGTCGAACTCATGTTCGACTCGAACATAAAGCCCATCCCTAGTGCTCATATAGAAATGTTTGTATACAGCTGCCAGGCCCGTGGGGAGAAACCAATTTCCAAAACTGTTTCACATCCAACAGGAAGTCTATATGTATATCTGTACAATGAAATACAATATTTAAAAGACCAACAGAGCAGGGAGACTAAACAAGTACAGAAGAGAAAGGGAGGGGAAGGAAAAGGGGAGGGGGAAGGAAAAGGGTAGGGGAGAAGGAAAAGGGGAGGGGGGAAGGGGGAAGAAAGAGGGAAAGAAAAGAAAGGAGGGGGGAAGAGAGAAAGGTGAGAGAGAAAGAAGGGGGGGTAGGTGGAAAAAGGGAAGAGAAGGGGGGAGAGTTGGGGAATTGGGGGAGGGAATAAGGGGGGGAGGGGGGAGAGGGGAGGTAAAGAAGAGGAAAAAGGGGAGAGGGGGAATAGAAAAGACAGTGGAAGGGGAAGAAGGAAATAAAAGAAGAGGGGAAAAAGTAAAAAGCAGGGTACAAGAAGGGTAAACATATACAGTATACCCACAGTAATGTTCAAATCTTCTATTTTCAAAACAACCATAAAAATAAATAGCCTATAGTGGCACAATCAACTCAGATATTAAATGATTAAAATCTTTTTACGTTTTTATTAAGTACAAAAATTTATGTTTCTTGTTCATACATCACGGGACACAGAGCGGCATAGTCATTACTATGTGGGTTATATAGAATTACCTTCAGGTGCTGGCACTGGCAACTTCCAAAACAGGAAGTACCCTCCCCTATATAAGCCCCTCCCATCCGGGAGTACCTCAGTTTTTTGCCAGTGTCTAAGGTGTTGGCCAAGGTTAACATGTATTCATCTGGGCTTGTGTACAGGTTCTCTGGGCCTTAGCAAGCTATTCCGGATCCGACCAAAAAAGCTTCATAGCTAAACGTTCGGTACCCGGGCCTTGCAGAGAAGAGCAGGGTTTTGCCTGTAATGCCTCTCTTAGGAGGGCTGGACCCTGGGATCCAGAGCTCTGGTCATACCCAAAACCAAGAGGCTATCTGTGCAGGGTGCTATACAGGTCCAGGGGAGTGGAATCCTTGGGAACCCGGTCCCTGAAGGTCTAGTACAATGCCTGCCGTGAGAGGTGAAGTTTGGGCTTCTGTGGACCAAACAAAGTCCTGCGGCGGGGAAAAGGTAAGTGGGGGCCCCTCAGGAACTTGGTTCTATTGAGGGGACCCCCAAGCCTAATATGTCTTTCTGCCTGTTACCTAAAGGTATTCCCGCTAATAGCTGTATATGCCTAAGAAATCCTAGAAATGTCTTTTCATAAAGGAAGTTTTAAAAACTGTAAACCTGGAAATGTTTTTCATAAAGGAGGTTTAAAAAAAAAAAAAAAAAAAGACAAAAGTGCGGTACCTGTGTTTGTCCACTAGAGGCCGCTGTGGAACGTCTTTTTTTCTTGGGACTATTCCTTCCATGGTGAAAGTCCAGGCAGATGAGTGAGCTCTCTATCAGGGAAGCTGCATTCCTCGGTCATGCTGCCAAGTAGTTTCCTTCCATCCCCGAGTCCTGGTGAAACAGGGACCATGGCTCCTCTCCCTACAGGGCGCCAAGAGCGCACACGTGCACGCGTGCGCGCGTGCGCGCACACACGCTTTCTTTTTATAGATTTAGCTTCAAAAAAGGGGGCGGAGCCTGGCGGATGATGCGCTCTGTGCGCCCAGCGCTTCTGCGCATGTGCGGGCGTCCCAGCAAGATAAAAGGACTCAGTCCACGCTGCTTGCTATGGACACAGAGCATGAAAAGGAGCTGGTAGCATGGTATAGGGGCTTACAGCGGGCGGTTGATACAGGCATCCCCAGAAAGACGCATTAGTAGACACCCACTGATGTACATAGCAGCAAATTGCATTAGACTATTTCAGTAAAGGGGTGTATTGCGGCTGGAATACCTCAGCTTTGAACTAAGGAATATGCCGCCTAAAAAACTCAGAGATATACCTCTCAGGAAGTGTAAGGGGTCTCCATCGGGCTCTGAGGATCTGGAGCAGTCATCTGCACCCTCCTCCCCTGAGAAATCAGAGGTTAATACCCATAAGGAACCCCCGGGAGTGCCAGGTACTGCGGCTGTCCTCAGTCCACCTGCTCCTGCATATATAACAGAGGAGGTTTTTGCCTCAACTCTGGAGGGATTGGAGCAGAGATTGGCAGCATTGATCGCTTCTTCTCTACAGGAAAGAAAGCACGCCAGATCTCCATCACCTCCATTAGAGTGCCTGTTGGCAGAGCAACAGTCCCAGGAAGGGACCGACCTACCTGAAGGGGATCAGGAGGAGGTTAACTCTGTTTTTGAGGAATCGACAGTAGATGAACCATTTTCAGCATCACAGACTGAAAGATTGTGGGTCCAGACCCTAACTGACATGGTTCGATCTGCATTTAAAATGCCTCTTGTTGAACCATCAACTACTGCTGTCTCCTCATTGGGGTCGCTAAAAGCTCCCCAGGTTAATTGCTCCTTTCCAATACATCCATTATTGGAAGGACTTATATACCAGGACTGGGAACATCCTGATAAACTATTTGTTCCGCCTAAGAAATTTCCGGTGATCTATCCCATGGAGGAAAAGTTCACCCAGAGATGGAATGTTCCTACGGTGGATGCAGCCATCTCTTCTGTGAACAAATCACTGACATGCCCAGTAGATAATGTTCAAATGTTCAAAGATCCAGTAGATAAAAAAATTGGAATCTTTATTAAAATCTGCTTTTTCCACAGCAGGGGCTGTTACACAGCCAGCAGTGGCAGCTATTGGGGTCTGCCAAGCTTTAAAGGATCAGATGAAAATGGTCCTGAGGGATTTGCCAGACCAGCAGGCCCAGGCTCTGGCTGATCTGCCTAGAGCATTATGCTTTGCGGTTGACGCCATCAAGGATTCTATCCATCAGGCCTCCCGCCTCACGCTGTCTTTGGTACATATGCGTAGGCTTCTGTGGCTCAAGAACTGGTCTGCTGAAGCTCCCTGTAAGAAGCTCTTAGTTAGCTTGCCATTTCATGGGGAACGCCTTTTTGGCGAAGACCTGGATAAGTATATCCAGAAGATTTCCAGTGGTAAAAGTACTCTCTTACCGAGTAAGAAGAGGTCTAGGGGTCCATCTTTTAAGAGGACTACCTCTCCTATCCCTGCGACGTCTGCTACTAAGCAGTTCCGACGGCCTCCTCGGTCAAACTCAGGGGGTAAAAATCAGGGACAGTCACAGGGTAATAAGAAACCCTGGATCCGAAGGGGTACTAAACCAGCCTCCAAGTCAAGCCTATGAAGGGCTGCCCCCACTCAAACGGGTGGGGGGAAGACTTCAGTTGTTCGCAGAGACCTGGCGGGAGACGATCAAAGACAGATGGGTGCTCTCCGCAGTAACTCTGGGATACAAGTTGGAGTTAAAAGAGTCTCCTCCTTCCCATTTTATGTGGTCAGGCATGCCAAGAGACCCTCTGAAAAGAGGGTCTCTCCTATTGGCATTAGAACAACTATTGCTCCAAGGAGTAATTATGGAGGTTCCTATGGAAGAGTGGGGGTTGGGTTTCTACTCAAACCTTTTCACAGTCCCGAAACCAAACGGGGACATAAGACCCATATTGGACCTAAAGAGTCTAAACAAATTTCTAAACGTCCGGTCTTTCCGGATGGAGTCGATCCGATCGGTCACCGCTGCCCTACAGGGGGAGGAATGGTTAGCCTCGATCGACATCAAAGATGCTTACTTGCATGTTCCCATCTTTCCAGGTCATCAAAAATTTCTACGCTTTGCAGTAGAAGGGTGCCATTTTCAGTTCAGAGCCTTACCATTCGGTCTGGCCACAGCACCACGAGTGTTCACAAAAATTCTGGCCCCACTGTTGGCCGATCTAAGAACACGAGGTGTAACGATAATGGCATACCTAGACGACCTGTTGTTGATGGACCACTCAGTTGCCAAGCTAGAAGTGGTAATTGTCGATACAATCAAGTATCTAGAATCTCACGGTTGGGTCATCAACCTGGACAAGTCAGCCCTACAGCCAGTGAAAAACCTGGTATATCTAGGGCTACGGCTGGATTCAGACCAGAGGAAGATTTTCTTACCTCTAGACAAGGTATCCTCTTTGAGGGGCTTGGTCCGTCTGCTTTGTGCAAAAAGACAGCCGTCCATACGCCTGTGCATGAGGCTGCTAGGAAAGATGGTAGCATCATTCGAAGCTGTGCCATACGCCCAATTCCACTCAAGGAATTTACAGAGGGCCATATTGTCAGCCTGGAACGGAAAAATTCAGGCTCTAGACTTCCCGATGGCTTTGTCCCCTTCCGTTCGGAAGAGTCTCTGCTGGTGGTTGATCCCCTAGAATCTCCAGAAGGGAAAACCCTTCAGTCCGATATCCTGGAAGGTGGTCACTACAGATGCCAGCCTTATAGGCTGGGGGGCAGTACTGGAGCAATGGTCTCTCCAGGGCAGATGGTCAAATGTAGTAAAAACCCTGCCCATCAATCTCTTAGAGATACGAGCAGCCCGATATGCCCTAGTAGCCTGGACATCCAGACTCCAAGGGTCCCCTGTCAGAATTCAATCAGACAATGCCACAGCAGTGGCATATATCAATCATCAGGGAGGCACCAGGAGTCGTGCAGCCCAGAGGGAAGTAAGTCACATCCTGGAATGGGCAGAAAAGCATGTCCCATGTATATCAGCTGTCTTCATTCCAGGGGTGGAGAATTGGAAGGCGGACTTTCTGAGTCGCCAACAGTTATGCCCAGGGGAATGGTCCCTTCATCCCGAGGTCTTCCGAGCAATATGTCAGCGGTGGGGAACACCGGATGTAGATCTGCTAGCATCCAGATTCAACGCAAAGGTGGACAGATTTGTCTCCCGGACAAGGGATCCCCTCGCTTGCGGCTCGGATGCTCTGGTGTTCCCTTGGGATCAGTTCAGACTGATATATGCATTCCCTCCGCTACAATTGTTGCCTCGACTCCTTCGCAGAGTCAGGTTGGAAAAGAAGCCGGTGATCCTGGTGGCTCCAGCGTGGCCCCGAAGGGCCTGGTACGCGGAGATCATCAAAATGTCTGTGGGGAGTCCTTGGACCCTTCCACGTCGTCCGGACCTGCTTTCGCAAGGACCGATATACCACCCTTCCTTACTAACTCTAAGTTTAACGGCCTGGCCATTGAATCCCACATCCTAAAGAAGAGAGGTCTCTCTAACTCTGTGGTATCAACTATAATCAATGCCAGGAAGCCTGTATCCAGGCAAATCTACTATAGAGTTTGGAAGGCGTACATCACTTGGTGCGAGGCCAGAAAATGGCATCCACGTAAGTACGTTATAGGCAGAATTCTGGACTTCCTACAGTGGACTGTAGACAGGAAGTTTGCCTTAAGTACTATCAAGGGCCAGGTTTCGGCCTTATCAATACTATTTCAAAGGCCCCTGGCTATGCATTCACTTGTCAAATCCTTTATGCAAGGGGTGACTCGTATTATTCCACTGATTAAAGCTCCAATATGCCCATGGGATCTAAATTTGGTTCTGTCGGTTCTGCAGAAGCAGCCGTTTGAACCTTTGCGGCACATTTCCTTGGTTCTACTCACCAGAAAATTGATATTTTTAGTAGCCATATGCTCGGCTAGAAGAGTGTCGGAATTAGCCGCCATGTCCTGTAAGGAGCCATATCTGGTTATTCATAAGGACAGAGTAGTATTACGCCCTCACCCAGCCTTTCTTCCTAAGGTGGTATCGAGGTTTCACTTGAACCAGGATGTGGTTCTTCCTTCTTTTTTCCCCAAACCAAGCTCGGTAGAGGAAAAGTTATTGCATTCTTTGGATGTAGTAAGAGCAGTTAAAACTTATCTAAAAGCCACTGCTCAGATTCGTAGAACGGATTCTTTGTTTGTTCTGCCGGAAGGCCCCAGAAAGGGTCAGGCAGCATCAAAATCTACTTTAGCCAAGTGGATTCGACAGGTCATAATACAAGCCTATGGCTTGAGAAGTAGACCGCCTCCGTTCAAAGTTAGGGCGCACTCCACGAGAGCAGTTGGAACTTCATGGGCAGTGCATCACCAGGCCTCCCTGGCTCAAATTTGTAAGGCCGCAACATGGTCTTCAGCACACACGTTTACTAGGTTCTACCAGGTGGACGTTAGAAGTCAGGAGGATGTCGCCTTTGGGCGCAGTGTGTTGCAGGCCGCAAAAGATCCTCATGCCTGATGGCGCCCAGCTTATGTATGGTGTATCCCCCCCCTCATTTGGCATTGCTTTGGGACGTCCCACATAGTAATGACTATGCCGCTCTGTGTCCCGTGATGTATGAACAAGAAAATAGGATTTTTAAAACAGCTTACCTGTAAAATCCTTTTCTTGGAGTACATCACGGGACACAGAGCTCCCATCCCTCTTTTGGGGACACGTATTGCTTTGCTACAAAACTGAGGTACTCCCGGATGGGAGGGGCTTATATAGGGGAGGGTACTTCCTGTTTTGGAAGTTGCCAGTGCCAGCACCTGAAGGTAATTCTATATAACCCACATAGTAATGACTATGCCGCTCTGTGTCCCGTGATGTACTCCAAGAAAAGGATTTTACAGGTAAGCTGTTTTAAAAATCCTATTTTTATAAAAAAATCGAATCGTGTGTATAGTGTATACACGCTCATATCTCAATGGAAAGATAACGCAATGTTAAAGTGCACATAGGAGACCGATAGATGGGTGGTTGTGGGGTCCAGCCAGAGTTGTGCTCAACATGTTTTGTGACAATCGCACTTCTTCAGGAGTAGGTGGATCTAGGTAAAAACAAAATCAAGGTAATCAATACTTTTACCCGAAAGTTATATTTTAAAATGTAATACCTCTCAAATATGAATTGGGTTAATGAGAGTTCTTTGACCATGAATGAAAGCTTTAACTCAATACCAAAAATGTATTGGTAAGTAGTAAGAACGTTCAAACAAATGTATCTATTATACAGAAAAAGGGAAAGATCATAGATTAAATGAAGGAATACTGAGTATAATGCTCAAAACATTAATATACACAGACAGACAACACATAGGACAAACATATATACATATAATGGCTGGGAGATGTCCTGATATTTACCAGTGGTGTAGTATGGGGGCCCCATGTAGGGGTTGGGTCTTCACCCTCTTTTCTCTTTCCAAAGAATTAATCTAATATAAACCTATCTCTCATAGACTTACATGGGGCCATCCTGATTGCTGGAACTATCTTTCCCCTCTCTTACATCTGGGCGTATCTTATTCAGGATTGGACAATTTCTTCATCCCCTAGATAAGTGGTTCTCAACTCTTGTCCTCAGGACCCACTAACAGGCCAGATTTTAAGTATTACCTTGGTGAGATGCAGACTAGAATACTGCAATCCCTGAGCAGCAAATTATATCACCTGTGATGCATTTCAGTTATCTTGCAAACCTGGCCTGTTGGTGGGCCCTGAGGACTGGAGTTGAGAACCACTGCCCTAGATTAAGCATAACTCAGACCCTCACTAGCACCTCCTCTCTTGCAGAGAAAATTATTTATGCCTGGTCATTACCTTGTCTTGAATGGGGCATTAGGTATTCTAGGTCATATCCTGGGCAAATTGTACATTTCTGATCAGCTGGCCATATTCTCTGCATATCTAAAGAGCGCGTCTTTTGAAGTGGATATAGTGTTAATGAAGGGTGTTCAAAAGGCCTGGTCTAGATAATTATTTTGGCCCCGTATAGTCTGTGATAAGGTACTTAATTTAGATGTTGTGCTTTCTCATATATCAGTTTACAACTGGTAAATAGCAGAGCACCCTCTGTGGTGGCACCTACATGTTTAGCCCAGCCTAACATTCCTGCACATTTATCACACTAGAAACGGAAAACCTGGCTCCCATAGATGTGTACAAATAACTATATCAAACCATTAAAAAAATTGTATCTCATACCACTAATCCTTGTTACTTATTTAAAAAATATATATATGCAAATATTTACAGTCGCTAATAGAGATTACACATAAACTCCTCATAAGGCAACAGATGCCCCCTTGTGGCCAGTGAAGCAAGGCCACACCTAAAATAATGGTTTATGTGTGTAATCTCCTTTAATATGTGGAGTTTTTGTCTTTGCTTTCTGAAATAAAAACTCTGAAAAAACTCTCTATCTCTACAGTCCACATTTCTGGATCTCGGTATTTGTAGTTCATCACTTGTTCTGGACGTAATATGTCTAAAATAATAATAAGAGACAAAAACAAAAAAAAATGAGGATCTTTGTTGTCAGTCCAATAATAATAGTACGAAAGTCCATAATACAAATCTGGTTATGTTGCCCTTGCTTCTGGGACAGCCTTCCATAGTGATTCCAATTGAATACAGCATGTTCAGTAAGCTTTGGACCAGCTTTCCTGGCTTTATGGAATTATTCTTTATTAATGTGGACACAGGTATCCTGAAGAGTACTTCTTAAGCCTCGTACACACGGTCGGACTTCAATCAAAATTTTCCGTGGATTTTTGTCCGAAGGGAGTTGGCTGGGCACACCCATAGCATACGCACGGTCTGACTTTTCTCCAAACTTTCCCAACATCACGTGGTTTTTCTGCTCTTTTCTGATCTTTACCGCCACCCTTTGGTCAGCTTCTGCTATTGTTGGTTGATTTTAACATTGGTTCTGGGCATGCGTATTTGTACCTCGGACAAAAGTCCGATGGATTTCTGTACACACGATAGGACTTTGCACCATCAGACTTTTGTTGCCGAAAAGTTTGTCCGCTTGCAGAGCGAACTTTTGTCCGATGAAAACCGAAAAAGTTTGTCCGATGGAGCGTACACACGGTCGGATTTTTTGAAAAACTTGCTCATTTTGAAGCAAAAAGTCCAACCGTGTGTACGGGCCTTAAGACATATTCATTCAAATGAATGCTTATTTTGTAAATCTGAGCAGTAAGGACCTTTGATTAGCATTGCTATAGATTTGCTGCAACATAATAATGAGACCCTTTCCCATTACTACATTTAACAATTTAAATGGTTACCCCCTTCAGCCAGGTTGTCTGATTTTCATCACCCATCTTTCTTGATCCATTGTCATATGCCTGCACATAACCGCCCACATAACCGCCCACCTCACGCATGGCGCCCAATGGGCTTTCTTTAAGGTTCAAAGCCTGGTGACGTAATCACGCTGGGACTAGGTGGAGATGTGTATGCTAAGGATTGTATTGTGAAATGCCCATTTATTACTTCTGAAATGTGAGTTGATTTTCATATGGAAATAAATACATTTTATTAGCGATTTGCACTATGGTTCTTTCCTCTTGCCTCCTATATGATTAACATCACACTGAGAGCTGCTGAGAGCTACAGATTTGGAGTGTACAGCCAGTGATGTTGACAGTAGGAGAAACCTGATAGGGAAGTTGAGAGACTAGTTCCCTATCAGGTCCACTCTCTCCTTGTGATTGACAGCAGGCAGTGGGTAAATACTATAACCCATAGCAGGCAAGAGGAGAGGACCTGATGGTGAATTTGTGACTCTGCATCACATCAGGCTCTGCCCACCCAGCTACTAGACTCCTCAGCCTTTGCGCGGCCACTGTGTGACAGCTGCAGCATTGGGGAGGGAGCTTATCTTCACCGAGGATGGGTGTAAATATAGACGCTCCCACCTTAGTGCACCTCATTACATGGTGCTTGCCAAAAAAATTCTCATACCTGTTTCCAACAGGTGCATACAGTATATCTGTCATCCACACCAATATTTGTCATATGAAGGCACAACAGTATATTAAAGAGTGTTGTAAAAAATCTTTATGAATTCCCATGAGTGTGTTAGTAGAAAGTAAATACTTTTTTGGAAGAAAAATAGACATAGAACAACCATAGACAGATGAACAGATCAGGTCCCTGCTAAGACTAGAAGACCATTTCTGTGGCATGCTTCACTTTTAGCACCTACTTCTAGAGGAGGTTTTAAATTATTATCTGGTGTTACCAGAAGGCTAATATTAGCAAGGGTGAGCTGGCATTTGTGAAATAGGAAAGGTGAGTAGCATTCAATCATTGCAGAGGGATAATAAAAGTCGAGCCTCAAAACTAGTGGGCGGTACAGGGACACAGTCAATGACACAGTCAAAGGCAAGGCAGGAGGAGTACTAGTGAGGTCAGGTTAGACAAATGTTCAGATCCAGGGAGTCTAACAGGTCTGAGGTAGAATTCAGCAAGATTAGGCATGCCAGACTAACACTAAGAACACTCAGAGGACAGGTTAAAAAAAGTAACAGGAAATGGGGAAAACGTTACAGGAAATGAGCACCACACAGATGCACATTCAAGCAACAGAAATCTGAAGGCTACATGGGCAGCTAGAGTATGGTTTTAAAGAAGTATAGACCAATCAGGAGGTGTAGAGCTATCTGTACATGTATATTGCGACAAGTGAACTGTCTGTCACTGTAAAGATGAGCATAGTGCCTGTTTCAGAAGGGAACCGATTTGAAATTAATGGGAGTCAGATGGTTGTTGCTAAAAAAAAACAAAAAAAAAAACATTCTCTTTTAAGCCATGGCTCCTATGTGCTGTAAGAGCTGTTTGAAGCCTGACAATAGGGGAGCTCATGTCTAGACCAGTCTGGCCCTGACAGGTTGCCCGAGTGAGCCCAAAGTCTGAGAGTGAAGGGACAGAGGTAGTCCGTGTGTGTTCAAACATTCTGTATGTGATCATACATTGAGTCCAGTCTAGTGATTGAAGGATCCAGATAAGCAGGGGGACTGAGAGTGGGCAAGCTCTGTCTTAAGGAAGAATAGACAGAGCTGTATAACAAAATAGCCAAGAGGCTTAAAGGGGTTGTAAAGGTTCGTTTTTTATTTTCTAAATAGCTAGTGCATTGTTGGTTCACTTACCTTTTCCTTTGATTTACCTTCTAAATGTTTTTTTTCTTTGTCTGAATTTCTCACTTCCTGTTTCTCCTCACTAAACTTCACACCATCATCCGAGTGGTGTGGAGTCAGCCAGAACAGCTTACTGAACAGCTTACTGAGGAGGAACAGGAAGTGAGAAATTCAGACAAAAAAAACAAAGAAAACAAATATTTAGAAGGGAAATCTAAGGAAAAGGTAAGTGAACCAACAATGCACTAGCTTAAAGGAACCTATTTAGAAAATAAAAAATGAACCTTTACAACCCCTTTAAACAAGTTTGTGTTCATTGTTTAGCTAAACACTTCCTGCATGGATAGGATACTGGGTTACATTAATGTATGGATGAATAAAAGTGGGCAAAAAGCCCTGAAGTACATTGGGGGGATTTACTAAACCTGGACAACAGAATCTGGTGCAGCTGTTCATGGTAACCATTACCAATTAGCTTCCAGGTTGAAGCCCTTGTTCACACTGAAGGTGGGTTTGAAATCGTGCAAGTTAAGTGTGAGTTCGGGAGCGATTTGAAAGACATCTGCGTGGGTTCATGTACAGATGTCTACGGTAATTGCCCCCGAAGTCACCAAAAGTAGTGCAGGAACTACTTTTGGAAATCGGTGCGGCACTGCAAAGTCAGCATTGCACCGATTAGGACAGTCCTGTTGCCAGCAATAGGCTGCGATTTGGCATGCGATTTGACATTTCAAATTGCTCTGATGTGAATGGGGGCTTATTGTTAAAGCTTAATTGAACAAGCTGAAGTTAGAAACTGATTGGTTGATTGGCACAGCTGTACTAGATTCTGTGTGCTCCAGTTTTGGTAAATCCCCCCTATTCTGTTAACCTTCCTAGCGGTATTCCCGAGTCTGGCTCGGGGTTAAATTTCAGCACAAAAAGCGGTAACCCCGAGCCAGACTCGGGCTGCATCGCAGTGATCCAGGCAGAGTTACTTACCTTGTCCCCTGGATCCTGCGATGCCTCCCCGCTGTGTGATCGAGCTGTCTCCTCGCTCGATTCACACACTTCCGAGTGCCGCCGAGCTCCGTTCCCTGCGACGTTACGACGCACGGGGACGGAGATCGGCGCCAAATTCAAAAAAGTTAAAACACAGTATACATACAGTACACTGTAATCTTACAGATTACAGTACTGTATGTAATAATTACACACCCCCATTGTCCCTAGTGGTCTGCCCAGTGTCCTGCATGCACTTTTATATAATAAAAACTTTTCTTTCTGCCTAGAAACTGGAGATTGTCCATAGCAACCAAAAAGTGTCCCTTTATGTCAAAAGTGGTTTTAGACCAGCTAAAAAACAGCGATAATAAATTAGAATCACTCGCAGAATTGAGCGATAGCGATTTGTGGGGAAATTCGTCATCAAACACTGAAAAACACTTTTATTATTATTATTATATTATTTGTTATAATTATTTTATAGTTATTTATTTTATTATAATGTATAATTTTTTTTTTTTTTACTTTATCATACCCGGGATGTCTACTAGACTCTGGTTTGGACGGATTTAAGTGAGTTATTCCTAAGAATTACAGGCCTACAATATAAAACGGCAAATTTCCATGCAGAATAATGGTACCGCTTTCAGCACCTAAAATCTGACAGAATCATACCGCCAGGGAGGTTAAGTGGACTTATTCTTTCGAAAATTCTCCATTTGAAGCTGAATCTCACGATATATACACAGCTTACATGAAGAGTATGAAAGCAAAGTAAAATTAAAGCAATGTCCTGCACTTCTAAAAATATAATACGTATATAAAGCAGCTGTCATGAGCTGCCTAAGCACCCAATTAGTGAAATTAAAGTGAAATGACAGTGCTACTAAAATAAATATAAATTGTGTATTATATAAAAAACAGGATCCAGGGAATTCCAGGAGGACTACAGCAGGAAAGAGGAGTCTCTACAGAAGTACACAAAGAGCATAGAAAAACAAGGCTCATTACCAGTAGACCTTGTTATAGTGATATCAAGAAAGCAAAATTGTATGTGGTGGGTACATATGTTAATGAACTAGTATCAATCCAACAAAAATATGTAAAATCATCAAATTATATTATACAACATTTCATAAAAAAGTATAAACATTTGAAGGCTGATAAAAGGTCCTTGACTCCCATAAAATATACATATATGTTGTATATCAATAGTCTATGTTAAACAAAACATGATTAATTCCAACAGATCTTGTATAGTACATAGCAAAAGCCATGTGGATGACCCAATAAACTTTTCCTCAGGGTACAGAGCGGATTTTACATTGGTGGTAGAGAAGGGGTCAATGTTGCCCTTTAAAATTTAAAGACCCCGCTGAACATGTCCCTCATGGCAGTGCCAAGCTATTTATGCCCCTTTTAACAATAACTTGTAAATTGGCCTTAAAAAAGTCCAGAAAATAATAACACAATTTAGCCCTCCCAGATCTCAATGGCCACTTTATTTGGGTGCAGTGGATTTTTTGCTGGATTTATTGAATCTCCTATGAACCAGACCAGCCTAGTTCACTCATTCCTATCTGTCATATGCATTTAGAGATTTAAATGACATGCTTAATATTGAACTAACAGGTTCCCTATGTTTTCTCTGTTATCTCCAAAACATTATACAATGCAAACAATTGAAAGTTTTTGCATGCAATTATAATGTAACAATGGCATTCAGCACATTAAGCTCCAATCAAACCTGTGGTGCATTAATATGAAAGCAATATTCTACCCTGCAGTTTTACTCACCCCTATTGCCAAGAGAAACATTCATCAATTCATCAAAACTTTTATATGTTCAACCACACAGGAGCACACGTCAATACACACACAAATAATTTCGAGCATGTCTTTAAAAACTAACCTGTGACACATGAAATGATCGCCTTTTTTTGCACCAATAACCCACAAATTGTTTCCATTTTTCAGCCATACGATTTAATAATTTAAATAAAATAAACTACTATTGCATCTCTAAGATTCCCTGCTAGCTGCGTTGATTAAATTAATGGTGATATCTTATTAAATTGTTGATAATATTTTGTGAGGTTATATACTTTCCATAATTCCAAAGTACTTTTTTTTTTTTTACCAGAACAGTAAAGAAAGATTTTTGCTTTTGTTTGTGCTCAGTTTCATCACCATTTCTGAAAGCCAAACCCTGTTATGTCCATCCTCAGCAGCCTGCTATTTCTGTAGGCTATTGAGGAAGTGTTGATAGTTCTGCAATTATGATAGCAATGCATCTCATTTTTATGCGGGCAATTTTTATTAGATGCATAAAATTTTAGATTGTTTTTGTATGAAAATGCACTTTCTAGATTACATCATAAATGTTGAAATATTTCTGTGACTGATAGGAAGTCAGATTTCTATGAACGAGCCCAACTACCAAATTTAAGGTTACAGCACTCATTTCCCACAGCAAGTCTTTTTTATTATTGTTTAAATTGTATTAGTCATTTCTTTAAATGATTCTCATATAAAATACTATGGAAAGCTAATTTGTGCTTTAATCTGTTTTTCTATAAATTGCTTTTGATGGGTTCTGGACATAAAATGAAAACTTAGATTAATCTGTATTCACTCTTGAGCTGCCTAACCTTCTTTGGTAGAGGAACATTTGTTTATAGAATTTCAACTCTCTGGTAGGAAGTACAACATTTAAAATACCTTTTTTGGTATCTGGATTTTGACAACTGAATTCACATTCCCTTAGGAAGCTAATGGCGTACTTCACAATGGTTCTAGTAAAGACGTGTTTATCTTTTAAGGTCCATATTGCTGTTTGTATCCTTGTTGGGGAGATTCACCCTCTATATTTGTCCTGCAGACGACTGGGAACTACTCATCTGCAGGACAAGTTCCTCTACAACAGGGGTGCCCAACCAGTGGCCCATGGAGCCCTCTGATGTGGCCCGTGACCTCCTGCTCTGGGATGGAATAGAATAGAATACTGTTATTAAAGGTCAGTTTTTTTACTAAAATCACAGTGTATATATGGGACTATCTGTTCTGCAGTGGTTACTGGGCTGCTTCCAAACTAATCCGCAGATGCAGAGCAGTTTACCTGCGGGTTACCTGCACTGAGCCATAGACTTCTGTTATTACCTGCGAGTTTGGTGAGATTTCTGAAAGTGCACCAAACCTGCCGAAAATAATAGAAGTGTATTGCAAATTGCAGAAAAGCCAAAGGTACACTGCGTTGCACCCGCGGTGCGGGTAAACCACAGCACATTAGTGTGAAAGCAGCCATGGGCCCCTTTCACACGGTCAGTCCAACCCAATTGGACCCTCCATTCACCTCAAAGGAGTGGCAGATGTAAACCGACTTGTGTCCTACCTCCAATCTGATCAGGCTGAGTCCACTCTGCATATGCAGAGCAGACATAGACCTGCCATCCGCCCGCTCCACTGATTGTGGCCCGCGACCATTTACCAAGTCGTTTAAGTGGACCTCGCGCTTCAAAAGGTTGGGCACCCCTGCTTTACAAGATCTAGAACTGTCTTTATATGTCCAATGTTAGGTCTTTTCTTGTGTCGGAATCTCAAAACAGGGAATAAGTGTGTCATGTGTGTATTTACCGAGGCTGAGATGCTGAGAGCGGTTCACCCTTGCGACTAGGCGCACTCCTCCCCCTGGAGATGATACAGGGGGTGGATGGCACGAAGAGGCACTGGCTACCAGCAGGATGGGTAGGTCTTGCAAGGTGATCTTGGTAGAGCTGAACAGCTGTGCGAAGACAAGAAGGTAATCCAACAAGAGCGGGCTGAGGGTCAAACACAGATGGGTGCAGGTCTTCGCAGCATCCTAGCTGGAGATTGAAGTCCAGAGCACAAACAGGGATCAGAACAAGGAGGCAGAAATCTGGTTCTGGGTGCGGGCTGAGGGTCTAGCACAGGAGACAAGTAACAAGTCCAAAACACAAGCAGAAAGTCAGGGGCTGGAGACTAGTAGCAGGTCCGAGATGCAGGCAGAAGGTTAAGGGCTGGAGACAAGTAGCAGATCCGAAATGCAGGCCGGGGGTCAAGCACAGGTAGCAGGGCAAAGTCCATTAAGCAAGCCGAGGGTCAGGTCCAGGAGAAGATCAGAGTAGTCAGTATCAATCCAGGTCACAACGAGAGTTCAGATACAGGAAACAGGAACTAGGTTCAAACAGGAAGCAGGAAGCTGAAGACAAACCAGCAATCTGTCAGAGTACATGGGCAGCCTTATATAAGCCAGCCAGAGTGCTGATTGGGCATGCACTAGCGCGCATGCGTGCGTGCCGTTCCATCGGGCCGCGAACGCACATGTGCCGAATCGCCGTTCTGCCGCGCATGCATGCGGGGACATGGCTGGCGCGGCTGAACTGGTTGTTTCTCTGACAATGTGCCCTCCCCAACCCAACCATTCTTCTCAGCCTTTTGCTGAATAATAAAGGGATACCTACAGTGCAACTGATTTAAAGCATCTCTATGTATCACCCTTCAACAGTGAAATTGAATCCATATTCACCTGATCTTTGTGCACAATCTTAATTGACTGACTTGGGATGATGCAACTCCTGTGCATACAGTTGGAAGGTAATTAATCTTGGCACTAATGCATGCTGAGAATATACACTTTGTAGGAGGAGTGCAGCATGGTGCGTCAGCAATAACACACACAGTCCAAGTATGATGAAGGAACTTGTAACACAATAGTGCTAAGACAGTTCACAATAAACCCGATGGGTGAACAGCCCAACCAGGAACACACAAAGGTCCAACAACATGTAGAGCGCAGATTTCAGCCGAACTGACAGTGCCTATTGAAAGAAGCAGAATGCGGCCTGGCTGTCCCATGCCCAAGCGGAAAGATCTCCAGAAAAGTTGCGAGCCCTACGCTTCCCCTCCTCATACCTCACAACCTTTCTCTGCTGCTCGTTCACATGGGACAGCATCATCCAATTGGATAGCTTCCCCAGTGACCCAGGAAACGATAGATAAATCATGTTGCTCTAGACTTCCTCTCCAACTGCAGTGCCACTGCGGAAGAACGCCACCTGCAGTGGAGAAAGTAGACTGCACCTGCCTACACACTGACATATGTATATGCCATATAACATATGTATATGTATATGCAGCACGATGTGCATTCCTCTTGCTCAGATAATGCATTCAAAACTCACTTTGCAAAAATACCTAATCATATGAAAGGAAAATAATAAAAAAAAGATTAGATTATGGAAGTCAGCAGAGTGTCACATCATTCACTAAGCTAAGGGAAAATCCCCTTGAAAAAGAAAAAATTCCCATGCAAAGTGAACAACCTCTTTGTCTTTAGTAAATTAGTCTTATCCCCTGTACACACGAGCGGAATTCCCATTGGAAAAAAGTTGGATGGTTTTTCCGACGAATTCCGCTCAAGCCTGCCTTGCATACACACGGTCACACAAAAGTTCGGTGAACTTTTGATTGCCAAGAATGCGATGGCATAAAAGACTATGACGAGCCGAGAAAATTAAGTTCTATGCTTCCGAGCATGTGTCGATTTGTTTCCGAGCATGCGCACGGGATTTAGCGTGTCGGGACTTGTACACACGATAGGAAATTCCGATCGGATTTTTTCCTGACGGGAAAATCGAATACCTGCTCTCTATCTTTTTCCAGCAGTTTTTCCGTTGGAAAAAGTCTGATGGAGCATACACACGGTCGGGATTCCCGACCAAAAGCTCTCATCTGACTTTTTCCAACGGAAAACTGATCGTGTGTACGGGGCATTGGAGTCTTTTCTACAATAAAAGCTTTCCAGCCAGCAATGTTAAAAAAAAAAAACAGGCAACAGTTCATCTTTAAGAGTGTAGAAAACTCTGAGCAGATGTCTCCCCTGTGACACCATTCACCATTGGCAACAATTCCAAATTTGTTATAAGTAACAATAAGGTGTAATACGTAGTAAAGCTGGCCATAGATGATTATGAATGAATTGATTCCCCCATCCACATAAACAAGTTTGATGGAGTAATTCCCTCCTGCCGGGTCTTTGTAATCTGACCATAGGACTCTTCTCTGTCAGAACATACTGATCAATGGCTCCAGATGCTAATCTACCAGAGTTTTCCAAAATTCCCATTCAGAAGTGGATCGTTAGATCGACTTCTGTTTAACAGGGACATCCAAACATGGATCTGTTGATCTGGTCAAATTTTGATCCATCTATGGCCAACTTAAAGAGGCCCTTTTAGAAAAAATGAAAAGTCAGCAGCTGAAAAGCTGCTGACTTTTAATATTAGGGCACTTAACTGTCCAGGAATCCAGCGGTGTCCTCACCCGAGCCAATTTTCCATTGGGCTATCAGGTGCTCACGCTGCCATCTTGACTAAGGGAAACTGTCAGTGAATCTGTGAGGGTTCACAGTCGGTTTGATACTGCACATGCATGAAACACGCTGCTCTTTATGAATGGGAAGGCTGTGGGGGAAGGAGGAGGGGGCCGAACTTCTGGCTTAGTTCACCGTGGGGGAACTGAGCCAGAAGTGGGAGTGGATACCTGTCAAAACTTGGTATCTACTCCCCCCCAAAAGGTGCCAAATGTGGCAGCGGAGGGGGGGGCAGACAATCAGAGCTTCCCCTTTTGGGTGGAGCTCCCCTTTAACCCCTTGGCTCTGGCCGTACACAAATATGCAGCCTCTCAGCACCTGGTCCTTAGCACAGAGGAGCCGCATATTTGCGTGAATTGATGTGCATCCAGCTGTGCCGAGAGCGCGCCTAACCGAAAACTCCTGATTGCTCCATGCAGGAGTTTTCAGATCACGTGACTGCCGTGACAGCCAATCATGGTGGTCACGTGCTCTTAAGCCCCGCTCTGCCTCCTGGCATCATTGACATCTTAAAGGGCTGGGAGGCGCCGGCGTTAAGAGGTTAAGGAATAAAAGAAGGAAAAAGTAATAAAGCATGGAAAAAGGGATGGAAAGTTGAGTATAGAAGGAAGTGAAAGAAGGAATTAAGAAAGGATGGTTGAATGATTTTAATGAAACAAGATTTTTAGAAGTAAATTTTGTTCTTGATAATTGGTTTGGTCCGGAGTGTATCTGCTTAAGGTGAAAAATTACAAAGATGCATATGGGTGTGTCTATCTATTGATCAATCTATTTTATTTAACTGAATAACAAATAAAAATGCGCAAGCTGGATAATACAGAAAATATTGTTTGCAGTATGTTAAATAACCTGGAAATAATAATATAATGACAAGCAAACCTTCTGCCTATACTGTAAATTCTAACCCTACATATTTTTTAATTGCTTTCTCTAGCATTGTACAGTGTGTCAACTTAGCCCATTTATGTTATTTTCCTGTCATAGATATATTAGTAATACATGATGCATACTAATTATGAAGTTGGCTGTAACAAGAGTTCCTCTTGTGAATCCATTTAAGAATGGATTGTTTACTATCTTTTTCTGTAAGTATAAAATTTTAATTATGTCACTGACAGGAACTGTGCGTGATACAGTGCTCTACATTTATCACTGGGAAAGGGCCGGTTGCAGAGCTGTTTGACTTTGGAGAAATCCTGATGCGTTTGCAATGTTGAGCAGCAGGTGCCACATTATTATGTACAGAAAAGCAATTAGGAAGCATATTGGATGAATGGCGAGTGCATTAATATTAGCAAGTACATTTGTCAGTGGTTTTGATGCAAGTCTTTTCTTTCCTTTATGCAACATTAAGATTGTGGCTGTCATAAATTCTTCCTTTAAATTGCCATCTGTTCCCTTGTCATGCTGTAGAGAGGTGGAGAAAAGTTTTTTTTTTTTTTCTCCCTTTTATTTAAAGCTAAAATAAAGAATAGCCCAAGGAACAAACTCAAGATTTTTTTGAAAAAAAGCATGCCTTGTGTTCTGTCAAAAGGATATTATATGCTATGAAAAATAGAACACATTTTTAATGTTTATTAATGTGCAAAATCTCTAATGATTAAAATGTTGATGTAAAGTAAACACTATTACTAAAATCTCACATTGCTTTATCATGTTAATGTAATTTCAGAGGTAATTTTCAACAATTTAAAATCTTCAGCTTCCACTTAAATATTTCCTGGTGAGTCTCACAGGAAGGTTCAAGCAGTTGATGTTATATAGTGGTGAAAATGTGTCCCTATCTACTATCTGCTACTATGTTGTCACCCTAATGCTTCCATTAGAGGCTACAAGTGGCTCTTTTAGCATGCATTGCACAGGCTTAGTCCATTGTTGTCACTTGTAGGAAACCCTTCCTCAGAAATGATGTGTGGCCATTGCTGGAGTGCATGCAGACAAGATGTAACTACAAAGAGGTCGCAGGAGATCATCATCACTGATGCAACAAACAATGAAAACAATATTAAAGGGTACGTTTACCTTTTGCAGCATGTTACTTGTCACAACCATATTTAAAGTAGAACTATAGGCAAAACTTTTATTTATTTATTTTTGGATAGAGCAAGGGAGGGTCATAACCCCTGTCAGCTTTTTTCTCGCCATCTGTGTCCCATTGCAGAGATTTCCCTTCACTTCCTGTCCCATAGCTAAACAGGAAGTGACAGAAAATCCCTGCAAATTCCTTGGGGACCCCCAGATCACCAGATCTAGTGTCCACATTGGAAGATTTCCCCTTTATTACTTTTCTGGGGGCAACTTGTTTTCTTTCACTTTCACTTTCAATGATAATGGTAAACAGGGCAGACAGAGAGGGTAAATCTACCTAAAGGGGGTACAAAAAGTAATAAAAAAAATGACAGGTGTTCTAGTCCCTCTCCACTTCACCCAAAACTAAAAAAAAAGTTTTGCCTTTAGTTATATTTTAAGGTGTAAACTGCTCCAGTACACATCCTACTCACCCCCCCCCCATTTCACCCTACATGACAGCGTGTGAGTGATCCTCTCCCGCTATCACATTTTGAAAACAATGCAGCTGTGAATGGCTCAGCCCACAGAGTTGCACAGAGTTGCACAGGAATCTGTGAATAAGAAAACTACAAGTCCCTTCTCCCACCACAGACTTGTACTTTGAATAACCCGTGAATGTACTGATTAGCAGGCTCAGAGTTCATTCACACTTCTTTCCAGCTTGCAAGTTGACAGCCCATACAGAGGTATAAACTTAAAAAAGCTGCGCAAAAAATAAACAAAAATCCTTATAGTGATAAAGGATTATCCAGAACTCAATCTATGACAATACAAGCAAAGAATATATACAGGTTGTCAGAAAAAATGACTAAATAAATAATTGACATTATTTAGAAAAAAAGAGAGAATCCTGTGTATGGGAAATAAATTATCAAAAAAAAAGTGTCTGACAGAATAACATAAATGAATAAAGATCTCATTGATCCACTGTTGGTGACTCCAAACTCAAAACACCAGATGAAAAAGTGCTGTTAGTCTAATAGACAGAAATTCCACCACCATTAGAGTTTACTGTCGCTTACCGGAACACCTGATCCCTTCAGAGATCAGTGAAAGCAGATGGCTGTATTCCCCTGCCAGGGTCTCTAAGAGTGGCTAGAATCTGTGTTGCTCCACTAGGATTATACACCAGTCCTCTCCATATAGCCCGGATTCGATTTGCCAATAGAAAAGAAAGCCACCATAGTGTAATCCAGTTTAAAATAATATTTATTGTATTAAAATTGCACTTACAATTAGATGAAAACAAAAGTGTGTGGTATGTTAAAGCTGGCCGGCTAAAGACAGCCCGTTCCTTCCGGACTCTCGGTATGTTGGTGACGTCAGCACACCGCTCCTCCCTACGCCGTTTCGTCACAAATGACGTCGCCCTGGGGCACCAGCACTAACAGCACTTTTTCATCTGGTGTTTTGAGTTTGGAGTCACCAACAGTGGATCAATGAGATCTTTATTCATTTATGTTATTCTGTCAGACACTTTTTTTTTGATAATTTATTTCCCATACACAGGATTCTCTCTTTTTTTCTAAATAATGTCAATTATTTATTTAGTCATTTTTTCTGACAACCTGTATATATTGTTTGCTTGTATTGTCATAGATTGAGTTCTGGATAATCCTTTATCACTATAAGGATTTTTGTTTATTTTTTGCGCAGCTTTTTTAAGTTTATTTGTTTCTATTGTGTGTGTCTCACATTTAAGTTGCAGCATTTGTCACATATACAGATAGTTTTTTTCTAAGACAGCGCAGTATACACCTTAATTTTTTCTCATACAGAGGTATGGGATGAAAGCTGGAGGAAGACTGGGCAGGAGCCTGGAATTGCACCCACGATCTGCTGAAAGGGGCAGAAGGGCGTTATTACCAATCTACTTCTAGAAAACTGGAGGTTCATTTTGCAGATCACTCCATTTTCATACTGTACAGCATACACCAATATCTACATGAGTACTTAGTCCATGTCAATTTCAAATTTGGGCAAACCAGTTTTACTCATTCTTACCAGAAACATGTTTTTCCTTTAATAATGGGTGCATCATGGTTTAAAATGATAAAGAGTGGGGCTATGCAGTTACCATCTGTTTAATGCAACTGTAATCTCATCGCAACACCTTAAATTTAACACCAGAAATACAGTGTTTTCACAGGCGGAATGTAACATTGACAAAATATATGGGTGACCTATGTCAAGAAACCAGAACTGATCCTGGTTATATAACTACTGACTGATACATGCGTGAAAACCAATACCTGTATTACTCAACTGTAAGAGCAGCATGCTATTGAATATGCAGGGATTCACCAGGATGCAATGTTGACCTACTGTATATGCTTCCTGCCAAGAATGATCAAAATATATATATATACTGTATATATATATATATATATATATATATATATATATATATATATATATTATACTGTAGATACAGTATATCAATTTTGTCTCAAAAGAAATAATTTAATTATCATTAATATTATATAGTCATCTATCCAGCCAGAAGGTGGAGCTCTGCTTTCTTTCCAGCTGTTCCAATTCTTTATAGAACGCAATTTTTCACAGAAGCTACTCATCACTTAACACTCAATTTTGTCTGAAGTATCTATCAGACCAAATGAGCTGCAAAGCAAGCTACTTGCTATACTGTTGTTTTAGATACAGTAACACAGAATACTCTGGGAACTATTTTTCAAATACTAAAGTTGAATTCCAGACTCTGCTCCATGATCAATTCCCCTGGTGACCTCCAAATTGTGTTTTATGCTTCTTTTTTATACTTACCTTTTCCAGTTGTCCTCAGGCCAGTCATGTGATAAACAGCGTGCTCTGCCTTTTCAGATTTTCTTTTGGTGGTCCTTAATTATGCAGAGTGGCGCTAATGTGATGATGTCAGTACCGCTCTCTGCATTATTACATTTTGAGTGCAGGGTGCATATCTGGTGATATCTCCTCAGGTCATGATCCCCTTTGCCTACATTATTCTGGCAAATTGAGTATAAGGGGGTCAAAATACCTTTCTGGAGACCCTGTTACTTTGCCCTGCATAGTGGGTTGATCTATTTAAACTGGAGAGTGCAAAATCTGGTGCAGCTGTGCATGGTAGCAAATCAGCTTCTAACTTCAGTTTGTTCAATAAAGCTTTGAAAAAAAAAACTGGAAGCTGATTGTTTTCTCTGCAGAGCTGCACCAGATTTTGACTCCACGTTGACCTCATTGTGGGATGTAAAAATATAGCATAGAATTGGGCTTCAGTTATTTATTTTTAAAACAAGGCCTGAATAGAGATATTAAAAAAATGATAAGAACAATTTAAAAATGTACTAAAGTTGTTGTTAAGCCACTGTCAGATCTTTATATAATCCTGTGTGTTTCCTAATCCTGTGTGACCCTGTCTCTGTGTTTTGTAAAAAAAAATGCTGTCTATACCTGGTTTTAGAGCGCTGCTCGGCGCTCACGTGACCAGCTGACTCTCCCCTCTGCCAATCTGACAGCTAGAGCGGTAGGGGCCAAAAATCTCCTGCTGATGTAGGTTGGTGGAGAGGATAAGAGAGGAGAAAGGCAGCTGGTCAGGTATAGATGGCATTTTTTTAAAATAAAAAACAGAGACAGGGGCACACAGGATTATATAAAGCATTAAAAGTTATTTCAACAGCAGAAGGGAAGGGGTGGGCACTGTCACAAGCTGACAGGCAGAGAGGGGGGAAGAAAAGGACAGAGGAGGGCTGCGGATGATGGAGGCACCTAAACTCACCACCAGGAGCCATGATAAACCTTGGTAAGTATTCTGGGGGAGGGGGTATAGCCAGGCAGGATCAGCCAGGTATTTCAGGTAATACAGGGGGCCAAATTACACAGCACAAGCACTGAGCTATATAACAAGCTTCAAAGGAACAGGATCCATTTTTTTTCCTTAGGGTAACAAACGCTTTAACTTTGAAGAAAGAAAAAAACATTACTGTTTCCCTATTTGGTTTATTCTTCATATATTAATGATTGTAATGATAATAATCAGTATATGAATTTGTTTTATTTAATTTCATATACCTTTATTTAAACCTTTCTCCACATTTATATGAAGACCAACCTGTCCAGCAAATCTGACCTGAAAGGGACTGGTTTAAACAGTAAAGCCGCGTACACACGATCGGTTTTACCGATGAAAACAGTCGGATGGATTTTTTTCATCAGACAAACCGATCGTGTATGGTCCCCATCGGTCTTTTTTCCATCGGTGTCAAAAAATAGAACATGTTTTACATTTTTCCGATGGATAAAAAAGCGATAGCAAATTCCGATCGTCTATGGGCAAGTCCATCGGTTAAAAAACCCACGCATGCTCAGAATGAAGTCGACGCATGCTCAGAAGCATTGAACTTAATTTTTCTCGGCTCATCGGAGTGTTTTACGTCACCGCGTTTGGAACGGTCGGTTTTTTGACTGATGGTGTGTAGGCAAGACTGATGGAAGTCAGCTTCATCGGTTTTCCGATGGAAAAATCCATCGGTTTAAAAACCATAGGAAATCCGATCGTGTGTACAGGGCTTAACACTGCAAACTTAAAAAATCTAATAGTATAAACAAACCATAAAATAAAGCAACATACAGCTATCAGAACATAATATTTTTCACGGTAATTGTTATATTGCAGCAGATCTGGTAAATTCTCTGTTCAGCCCACACATCTGTCTACCATTACATTTGTCTTCATATGACATTAGACACTTGGTAAAAAATGATTAATACTATCCTAAAATAACAATAAAGGAACAGTACCAAGTGACTTAAATAGTATAAAAAAAAGCTGATTTGTTTATACCAAGATGTCCTTGATATATTAGTTATTGGTGCTGACAGTTTGCCACTGCTAGGTTTTGGCACTAAGCTTTCAGTGTAGAGAACAAGTGTAGACTCTACAGCTTTTCAACTTTTCACATTGTTCAAAATGTCCTCCCAAAACAACCCTGAACACTTTACCCTGGACCCTTAAAAGAGAAGTATGGGATTTCCAAAAAAAAATAAATATATATATATATACTCACCTAGGTGAATGCAGCATTGATCCAATGCTGCATTTGTTCTCCTGTCAGCTTTGGACTAAGAACTGAGCAAACAAACACCGCTGATCACTCAGTTCTCCTCTCCCCTCTGATCAAAGATGATGACTGTCAGTCACCGCTCTCTGCTCTGCTCCTCCAGCTCTCGCTGGAGTGCTGGGCTGTGGAAGGGCAGGGAATGGCTGGCTCAGTCTCCCAGTGGCTCACTGAGAGGCTGAGCCAGCTGCCGGTCCAGGCTCCTGGGTGAACCCCTGACTGTAAAGTCAGGATAGATCCAGAACCTGGACCGGCTGAGTGATGGGTCCATAGGAGAAGAAGGGCCAAAAAACCTTAACCACTTCATCCAGCTGTGAAATAAACCTTCAGTATATGAAAAAACACATATTTAAAAAACTAAAAATTCAACAAAGTATGGGGTAATTGTGTATCACCTCATATTATATATTCACTAATAAAATCACAGCATATCAATCAAGATCATCCTGGAGGTATAACTGTGCACTAAACAAAAAAATGTTAAGAGAAGAGTTATGCCGCGTACATACAACCGTTTTTCATGACGAGAAAAATTACATTTTTTAATTTGGTCATTAAAAACGATCGTGTGTGGGCTCCAGGGCCGGCCCTACCATGGGACCCGATGGTACCATTGTACCAGGCGGCACTTTCAGGGGGGCGCAAGTTGCCGCCCGCTCCACTCCTCCTGCACTCAGGCCCGGCGCTGCCACGGCCACTGGTTCCCTATCGCAATGCGTGACTGTGACAGACAGTAGTAGTCCTTGCTGCCGCGCAGTCCTGTGGAGGAAGAGGCGGGTCAGTAGGTGGATGTGCTCTGCTCCCCTCCCCCGGCTCCTCCTCTTCTCCCGCGCTCTGCGAATCTCCTACCAAGTACCATGTGCAGAGCGCGGATAATGGACACCGCCGCCACCGCTGAGCAACTCCTTCACTTCCTCTCCAGGATGGACGGAGAGCCAGTATCAAGGTACTGTGCATGACGGTCCGCTGCCCGACACTGACAGCATCCAGTGACTTCACTCCCTGAACGAGGGCGCCCGAACTTCCCTGCTACCAGCCGCTGATGACCCCACACACAGCCCTAATGCTATGATGTCACGGTGTCACCTACTGTCTCCTGTCATCATCATGCTCCTCGTCATCCCCCTGTTCCTGGCATCCCACCACCCTACCTCTGAGGCCTGTCATACATTTTATCACCCGTGTCATCTCCATCCTCCCTGTCAGCTTCCTACTACCCACCCGTGTCATCTCCATCCTCCCTGTCAGCTTCCTACCACCCACCCGTGTCATCTCCATCCTCCCTGTCCGCTTCCTACCACCCACCCGTGTCATCTCCATCCTCCCTGTCAGCTTCCTACCACCCACCCGTGTCATCTCCATCCTCCCTGTCAGCTTCCTACTACCCACCCGTGTCAACTCCATCCTCCCTGTCAGCTTCCTACTACCCACCCGTGTCATCTCCATCCTCCCTGTCCGCTTCCTACCACCCACCCGTGTCATCTCCATCCTCCCTGTCCGCTTCCTACCACCCACCTGTGTCATCTCCATCCTCCCTGTCCGCTTCCTACCACCCACCCGTGTCATCTCCATCCCCCCTGTCCGCTTCCTACCACCCACCCGTGTCATCTCCATCCTCCCTGTCAGCTTCCTACCACCCACCCGTGTCATCTCCATCCTCCCTGTCCGCTTCCTACCACCCACCCGTGTCATCTCCATCCCCCTGTCCGCTTCCTACCACCCACCCGTGTCATCTCCATCCTCCCTGTCCGCTTCCTACCACCCACCCGTGTCATCTCCATCCCCCCTGTCCGCTTCCTACCACCCACCCGTGTCATCTCCATCCTCCCTGTCTGCTTCCTACCACCCACCAGTGTCATCTCCATCCTCCCTGTCAGCTTCCTACTACCCACCCGTGTCATCTCCATCCTCCCTGTCAGCTTCCTACTACCCACCCGTGTCATCTCCATCCTCCCTGTCAGCTTCCTACTACCCACCCGTGTCATCTCCATCCTCCCTGTCAGCTTCCTACCACCCACCCGTGTCATCTCCATCCTCCCTGTCAGCTTCCTACTACCCACCCGTGTCATCTCCATCCTCCCTGTCCGCTTCCTACCACCCACCCGTGTCATCTCCATCCTCCCTGTCAGCTTCCTACCACCCACCCGTGTCATCTCCATCCTCCCTGTCCGCTTCCTACCACCCACCCGTGTCATCTCCATCCTCCCTGTCAGCTTCCTACTACCCACCCGTGTCATCTCCATCCTCCCTGTCAGCTTCCTACCACCCACCCGTGTCATCTCTATCCCCCCTGTCGGCTTCCTACCACCCACCTGTGTCATCTCCATCCCCCCCTGTCAGCTTCCTACCACCCCCTGTAATCTTCATCCTCCCTGTCGGCTTCCTACCACCCACCCGTGTCATCTCCATCCCCCCTGTCAGCTTCCTACCACCCCCTGTAATCTTCATCCTCCCTGTCGGCTTCCTACCACCCACCCGTGTCATCTCCATCCCCCCCTGTCAGCTTCCTACCACCCCCTGTAATCTTCATCCTCCCTGTCGGCTTCCTACCACCCACCCGTGTCATCTCCATCCCCCCCTTTCAGCTTCCTACCACCCCCTGTAATCTTCATCCTCCCTGTTGGCTTCCTACCACCCACCCGTGTCATCTCCATCCCCCCCTGTCAGCTTCCTACCACCCCCTGTAATCTTCATCCTCCCTGTCAGCTTCCTACCACCCACCCGTGTAATCTTCATCCTCCCTGTCAGCTTCCTACCACCCACCCGTGTCATCTCCATCCTCCCTGTCAGCTTCCTACCACCCACCCGTGTCATCTCCATCCTCCCTGTCAGCTTCCTACTACCCACCCGTGTCATCTCCATCCTCCCTGTCAGCTTCCTACCACCCACTGTAATCTTCATCCTCCCTGTCAGCTTCGTACCACCCACCCGTGTCATCTCTATCCCCCCTGTCAGCTTCCTACCACCCACCCGTGTCATCTCCATCCTCCCTGTCAGCTTCCTACCACCCCCTGTAATCTTCATCCTCCCTGTCAGCTTCCTACCACCCACCCGTGTCATCTCTATCCCCCCTGTCAGCTTCCTACCACCCACCCGTGTCATCTCCATCCTCCCTGTCAGCTTCCTACCACCCCCTGTAATCTTCATCCTCCCTGTCAGCTTCCTACCACCCACCCGTGTCATCTCCATCCCCCCCTGTCAGCTTCCTACCACCCCCTGTAATCTTCATCCTCCCTGTCAGCTTCCTACCACCCCCTGTAATCTTCATCCTCCCTGTCAACTTCCTACCACCCACCCCTGTCATCTTCCTACCACCCCCTGTAATCTTCATCCTCCCTGTCGGCTTCCTACCACCCACCCGTGTCATCTCCATCCTCCCTGTCAACTTCCTACCACCCACCGTGTCAGCTTCTTACCACCCACCCCTGTCATCTTCCTACCACCCCCTGTAATCTTCACCCCCCCCTGCCAGCTTCCTACCACCCCACCCCCTTAAATATACTGGTGCACATCACATATGATGGACATATGATGGACGCAGGGAATTTTTTTTGGGGGGGAGGGCACACGTAGCTGGTCTTGCCTAGGGCGCCAAATTGCCTAGCCGGGCCCAGGTAAAAGGAGTGTGCGGGCAGAACAGGGGAGCAGTCAGCGGGCGGGACAGTCAGCAGGTGAGCGGGCTTGCTGGCCAATCAGCGGGCGGGGTAGCAGAGAGATGACATCATCTCTCACTGCCCGCCCTGCATCACTGCAGTTCCACCCCCACTGTGCGGGCAGCAGAGAGATTACATTATCTCTGCTGCCTGCCTTTACTCTGGGACACAGCAAGTGGCAATCCGCTATGTGTGGCAGGTGACGTCATGGCAAGTGACAATCCGCTATGTGTGGCATGTGACGTGGCAAGTGACAATCCGCAATGTGTGACAGGTGGCGTTGTGGCAAGTGACAATCCGCAATGTGTGACAGGTGGCAAGTGACAATCAGCTACGTGTGGCAGGTGACATCGTGGCAAGTGACAATCTGCAATAGGTGGCAAGTGACAATCCGCATCTGGTGACAGGTGGCACGGCAATTGAAAATCCGCATCTGAAGGCAGGTGACGTTGGCAAGTGACACGCTCGGGGCTCCCACTGATTCTGTAATATGGTGAGTTTAACTATTTTATTTTATATAACAATGTAATAATAGAAATAATGCACTTTAAGCATTTTTATTATTATTATTTTTTTTACTAGTAATGGCAGTGATCTGTGATTTTTTTATTTTTTTTTGGTAGACTGCGACATTGCGGTGGACAGGTCGGACACTTTTGACACATTTTTGGGACCATTGACAGCTATACAGCGATCTGTGCTATAAAAATGCACTGATTACTGTGTAAATGTCACTGTCAGGGAAGGGGTTAAATGTGTTCCCTGGGAGGTGTTTTTAACTGGGGGGGGTGGGAATGACTGGAGGAGGAGAGAGCTCTCTGTTCCTAATTACTAGGAACATCAGATCTGTCTCTCCTCCCCTGTCAGAATGGGGATCTGTCTGTTTACATTGACAGATCCCCATTCTGGCTCTCTGTAGAGCGATCGTAGGTGGCCGGCTGGCATTGCGGCCGCCAGCCACGCACAGGTTCTTTTATACTCCTATATACATGTATAGAGCCATGACAGGTCCTCTTTATACTCCTATATACATGTATAGAGCCATGACAGGTCCTCTTTATACTCCTTTATACATGTATAGAGCCATGACAGGTCCTCTTTATACTCCTTTATACATGTATAGAGCCATGACAGGTCCTCTTTATACTCCTACATACATGTATAGAGCCATGACAGGTCCTCTTTATACTCCTATGCATGTATAGAGCCATGACAGGTCCTCTTTATACTCCTATGCATGTATAGAGCCATGACAGGTCCTCTTTATACTCCTATATACATGTATAGAGCCATGTCAGGTCCTCTTTATACTCCTTTATACATGTATAGAGCCATGACAGGTCCTCTTTATACTCCTACATACATGTATAGAGCCATGACAGGTCCTCTTTATACTCCTATGCATGTACAGAGCCATGACAGGTCCTCTTTATACTTCTATACATGTATAGAGCCATGACAGGTCCTCTTTTTACTCCTACATACATGTATAGAGCCATGACAGGTCCTCTTTATACTCCTACATACATGTATAGAGCCATGACAGGTCCTCTTTATACTCCTACATACATGTATAGAGCCATGACAGGTCCTCTTTATACATGTATAATGCCATGACGGTCCTCTTTTTATACTCCTATACATGTATAGAGCCATAAAAGGTCCTCTTTATACTTCTATATACATGTATAGAGCCATGACAGGTCCACTTTAGTTATCATGATATAAAATAATGAATGTGGGGGCATTTTGGTAGGCGTGATTTTTTTTTTGGGGGGGGGGGGGCGGCAGCATTTCATGCTTGGTACCAGGCAGCACAATGTCTTGGGCCGGCACTGGTGGGCTCCATAGCATTTTTCACGACGTGAAAAATGGCCATTAAAAATTTGGAACATGCTCTAATTTTTCTCGTCGTTTTTCACGTCGTAGTTTTTCTCGTCATGAAAAACGTCCGTGTGTAGGCTTTAACGATGAGACGGGAGCGCTCGTTCTGGTAAAACTAGCGTTCGTAATGGAGATAGCACATTCATCACGCTCTAACGGACTGAAGAGCACGAGGCTGAAAAGCGCGAATCGTCTCTCACCAAACTTTACTAACACGAGGATCAGCAAAAGCAGCCCAAAGGGTGGCGCCATCCGAATGGAACTTCCCCTTTATAGTGCCGTCGTAGGTGTTGTACGTCACCGCGCTTTGCTCTAGCATTTTTTTTCATGATAGTGTGTAGGCAAGGCAGGCTTGAGAAGAATTACGTCGAGAAAAATGTTTTTTTTTTAATGACATTAAAAATGGTCGCGTGTACGCGGCAAAAGAGTAAATTTTTTTGCGCTCTTTAAAATATTAATTGATTAAAGGAAAGTTTCTCTGAAAACACTTTCCCAGGGTGCCTTGCAAGTTGACAGGAGTGAAAGTAGCCTCCTATTATCCCTCAGAAGTGGTGTTTAATCCTTATACCAGCATTTCTGGATGTCAAAGGCATGATCCATCTTCCTGCTTATAGGTGGCAGTTGCACAGGCTTTACACTGGACACATCACAAGCCTCTGATGCTGAGCTTTTTTATATGTGTGCCCTCTGCATCCACACTTGTAAGTGCAATTTTTACCATCTGTTCTTATGTGCATGGTTTTATTAAAGATATCATTGCTTTATTTATTTTTTACACCCTTGTTTACCCTCTTTTGTTACTTTAGGTGAGGAAACTAAATCTTGTCCTTGATGCCATTTGTGACTGGACTGGAAGCAGCAAACTGGTGAGCTCATCTTTCTGCCACTCAGTTTTTTACTCTTATCAGCATGCTCCATGGATCATGCTCCAGCATGCTCCATTTTAGCACATGAGCACTGCAGCACAACTGATTGGCTCCTTATGCCATGTCCTCATCTGCCGTGTCCTCCTCCCTTTTCCAGTCTGAGCTCTACTGTACAGGGAATTGCAAGATGTATTACCAAGTCAGAATCAGGTACTGACACTAATTGCTTTAAAAATATGCTTAACAATTTATTTAATAAAAACATACCTGCATGCATTTTTTTATCTGCTGGGAGTTCGGATTTACAACTTCATCCTTAACATTTAAATCTTATAACATTCCTTTGCATTTAACATGTTTTCTCCTCCCCTGATATCTAACCATAACCCTAAAATTTCAACGAAACATCCTAATCTTTGACACTAATCCAATGTAGCTCCTAAACTAAGTTCTAACTTTAGGCTGGGTTCACACATATGCAAATTAGATTTGGGCTTCCCCGCAATCCAATTTGCATGACAGACAAGTGTGACCGGATCTCAATGGAGCCGGTTCACACATGTCCGGGGCGGCTGTGGTCCGGGTTGAAAAAAGGGTCTGGTGCGTGTTTGGGTGTGGTTCATGTGCGGATTCACGCGAAAATTCGGACCTGGTTCGCACCTGAAGCGGTGAACAGACCAGGCACGAATCCACGGCCGCATATGTGTAAACCCGGCCTTCAACTAAAGAATCTTTATACTCACCTTGTCTTGCAGGGGAACACTCTGTTCTAAAAGACACTAGCACCATGGTGTAAAGGCTTACACAAATTTTTGCTTACATTTACATCATGTACCATTTTGGTGCATTGAATTTAAAGAGTCCGTATATTTTCCAGGGGCCCAAATGCAAACTCACAGACAAAGAAAATTGCACTAGGCAAATTTTTTCCAGCACACCACAAATTAATCTACGTATTTTTATTGTGTTTTGGTCCCCCCACCTGCCATTTGTTTTGAGTGTGTTTGTGTGTTAGGGTCAGAGAAATTATTAGGTTTGTTAAAAACCTGGGACAACCTTGGGAATGGCAGTAGGCAATGCATGTAGCAACGTACCATGCTGAATGTTGGGTGTGTCCAAAAACAGTGAGAGGGGTCTTAAAGGGGGCATGGTTTTAGTTAAATCTGAGCCTTCTTGATGTATACACAAACACCACAGTCCTTCTACCCACCAAATATGCTTACATGCAGGGGTGCATAAGACAACAAAGTGCAAGGGACAGGAGTAGTAATGCACAGAGTACAGGGGTCAGTAGCATGTAACACACAAAGTGCAGTGTTAAGGAGTACATAACGCAGAGAGTGCAGGGGTCAGAAGTACGCAACACAGAGTGTAGGGGTCAGGAGTTTGTAATGCAGAGAGTGCTGGGTTTAGGAGTACATATGCACATAGTGCAGGGTCAGAAGTATATAACACAGAGTGCAGGGGTCAGGATGTGTATTGTACTGGTCAGCATGTCTTACAAAAAGCGCAGAAGCCAAATCTTCCATCTCATTCCATCTCATCCTCCCCCCAACCCTCCAGTAACCATCTAATTTCTGCTCCATCCACCCAAGTGCACATCTCTCCCCTCTCCGTCTCCAATCCTCAGTACATATCTCTTACCTCAAACACCCCCCCCCCGTCCCCCCAACTACAGATCTCTCTGTCTCTCCAACCCACAAAGTGCACCTCTCTCCCCTCTTCAACCCCCCCAGTACACATTATTTCACAATAAATAAGTGCATACCTCCAATGTCCTATGGTCTCAGGTTTGAAGACCTAAGATACAATGACAGTTCGGAATGAAGGGAAGTCCTTTCCTCGACTGTGCCATGTGATACATCAGAGGAGAGGAGGAGTCTCCATTGGTTCTGAACTACGAGACTGCTGTGGTATCTGAGATCTGCCATTGGTTGCAGTTCCAATCACAAACCACAGAATTTAAAATAAAAAATATTGGTGGCGACTGCAGAGTTGTGGACCATGAAATGCAGGGCATATGCCGTAGGTACCCTGCACAAGCAATGACACTGGTTAGGGTGCCATTTAGAATGATTTGGCCTACACCCAAATATGTGCTACTAACTCTTTATCTGAGTTCTCTAAACTTCTGATCTGAGATGTATGGCATCTTTATACTTTAGCATTATTCAATAAGAAGCACCAAAAATTTGCATTTCAGAAGAATATTGCCAAACCTGCTCCAAAGTTACAAACAGCCCATATTTTTCTATTCACAATATCTTCTCAGCACATATTTAGACTTACCATTTTATGTGTAAGGCTTTTATTCAGTGTAAAATAATAGAAAACTGAACGTCATTTTCATAACATTTCTTAGATTTTTTTGTTGCTGTGGAGTACAGCAGACATAAATAACATTGTGGTTTTCCAGATGGTAACTGGTATTTACAATATAGAGTCATAAATATGCAATTCAGTCATGTCTCATTCAGATGCTTTGAATAATAAAATACCATGGAGCAAAATTCAACTAGCTCTTCTATATGTTTTGCTATAGGAACACCAGGTATACTATCAAAAGTGTAGAAAGAATTGGCATCCCTAGTGTGGCTTATTTTGTGGTGGGCTTGAACTCAAAAATAGAAGATTTACTATCATGTAGGGAACATCTAGAAATGTTTATTGCCTAAGCAGTGCCCTGGAAGATTTTTTATTGAATCCCTCCTTTAAATACAGTAGCAGTACACCTCTGTGCCTACCAGTGCCAGCTGTACATTTGTAGTGCAAGATTATCATTGCCGCTGACTGCTATTAAATAAAAAGCATAATCAGTTTTGTACCACGCGCTACCTACAACGACTTCCCTGTATTTGTGTGTAGGGGGGGGGGGGGGGGCTGCAGACAGGAAATTGTGTCCCCACATCAAAGTGAATAAATGCAGTATATATATAAAAAAAGAACTGTTGTGCCTCCCTTGTGAATAATAAAACTCAAATAACAAAATTGGCATCAAATATAAAGTGCATATAGTGCCATCAATTCATAGCCTTCAATTGTACAGTATGCCTACATAACAAATAAAAATAATCAAATCCTTCCCAATGGTGTAAAAATTCTCTGCTTATGTGCAATAAATAAACGTTTTGTGTCAAATTTCTCCAGTGACAGTCAATATCTTCAAATGTGATCTTCTATAAATGGTATTAAGCTGAAGTGATCTAGTGATTCCCACCACTGTTTCTGCTATGCGCTAGACACGTGCATCCGTTTTCGTCCTAATGCGTTTTCATCCGAATTTCGGGTATTTTCGCTATCGTTTTAACAAACAATAACGAGCGTGCAGAATCCGAAAACCGAAAGACCTGACATAAACAAATGCTTTATTTTCGTTTTCGTTGCGACAACAGTTCGATATAGATAGGAGATTCGACATGACACTGACAATAGCGATCTGTGTCTATCGAACCTGTGGTCGAATGTACCTAACCTTAGCTCTATTAGTCCAAGATTATCCTACATAGAGAGAAAAGATTCGACATTATAGAGACAATAGCAAAAAAGGTTGAATGTGCCTAACCTTAGCTCTATTAGTCCAAGATTGTTCGACATAGAGTGAAAATATTCGACATGAAGATTCGACAAAGCAGTCGCCGCGAGCGGACATTTATGGTCAAATGCTCCGCCCATAGGCTATAGAAGAATTCTAATGTTGGTTGACTAGTAATAATAATTAATAAATATAATTATTACTAGTGTCATACAACATTAGAATTCTACTATAGCTTGTAGGCGGAACATTCGACCCGAAATGTATGATTGCAGCGTCATACAGTTTAGCTGCTCCGTCAAATCTTCTTAGAACATTCGACAGACACCATAAGCCTTCAATGACATATTCAACCTTAATTATTTCGGATTTTCGGACGAATGCATTTTTTAACGAAACAAAATAAATAAAAACAAATTTCGGGAGTAACTAAATAAATTTATTTTTCGGATGAAAACGAGATTCCGAAACAAAATATTTCAGTGTGCACATGTCTACTATGCGCTCACCTCCCATGTGCCTTAGCAATGCTGCTCCAATTTGGAATACTCCTTACACACTTCTTTCCTCCTCCCTTGGTTGTTCACATGCAGTGCCTTGAAAAAATATTCATACCCCTTGAAATTTTCCACATCTTGTCATGTTACAACCAAAAATGTAAATGTCATTTATTGGGGTTTTTATGTGAGAGACCAACACAAAATGGCACATAATTGTGAAGTGGAAGGAAAATGATAAATGATAAATGGTTTTCCAAATTTTTGCCCCCCTGAGTCAATACTTTGTAGAACCACCTTTTGCTGCAATTACAGCTGCAAGTCTTTTTGGGGATGTCTCTACCAGCTTTACACATCGAGTGACATTTTTGCCCATTCTTCTTTGTGAAATAGCTCAAGCTCTGTCAGATTGGATGGAGAGCATCTGTGAACAGCAATTTTCATGTCTTGCCACAGATTCTCAATTGGATTTAGGTATGGACTTTGACTGGTCCATTCTAACACATGAATATGCTTTGACCTAAACCATTACATTATAGCTCAAGCTGTATGTTTAGAGTCGTTGTCCTGCTGGAAGGTGAACCTCCGCCTCAGTCTCAAGTCTTTTGCACACTCTAACAGGTTTTCTTCTAAGATTGCCCTGTATTTGGCTCCATCCATCTTCCCATCAACTCTGACCAGCTTCCCTATCCCTGCTGAAGAAAAGCATCCCCACAACATGATGCTGCCACCACCATGTTTCACGATTGGGATGGTGTGTTCAGGGTAATGTGCTGTGTTATGGCCCGTACACACGATCCGAAAATCGGACGACAGATTGTCCGACTTTTTTCACGTAATAGTTGCAAGTAGAAATTGAATAGAATACTAAAGTCACGAAAATTCTCGTACGACAGAAAAAAAAAATCGGAAGTAATGTCATGTGTTGTAATGTATTTGTATTGTATTTTCGGACGACAACTATACTGACGAACGAAAATCGTACGATCTGGTATCATGCGGGGAAAATTTTCACGCTTGTCCGATAAAATAATATCGGATGAATTGTCGTGATCGGCTCTCGAAATCTGTACTAACGATCCGATTATCGTACAATCGCGTCGAAAGCGGTATTTTTCGTACGATTTTTGGATAGTGTGTACGGGCCATTCGTTTTCTGCTACACATAGCCTTTAGGTGTGTTAGATGTGTTCCTCGGCCTTCATGATGCTGTTTGTTCACTAAGGTTCTCTAAAAAACCTCTGAGGACTTCACAGAACAGCTGTATTTATACTGAGTTTAAATTACACACAGGTGGACTCTATTTACTAATTAGATGACTTCTAAAGGTAGTTGGTTCCACTAGATTTTAGTTAGGGTTATCAGAGTAAAGGGGACTGAATACAAATGCACGCCACACTTTTAAGATATTTATTTATAAAAAATTTGGAAAACCATTTATCATTTGACTTCCACTTTAAAATTATGTGCCACTTTGTCTAGCACATAAAATCCCAATGAAATACATTAACTTTTTTGGTTGTAACGTGACAAAATGTGGAAAATTTCAAGGGATATGAATACTTTTTCAAGACACTGTATAGAGGTTGTATATCCCTTTAAAATTAAGTGCATCCGTCCTATACTGGGCTCAATCCCCATAGCGTAATAAGTTCAAATATCTAATTTTTATTAAAACAAATACACTTACAGATATGTTAAAACTCTCAAGCCTGTGTTAAAAAACTGCGGGGTCACGGCTCCCGCATCATGTACGGTTTCAGCAGTCACCCGACTTCACCCAACGGGTGTCGTCACAGTCACGTGACTTCCCCAGGTAGTCAAGTTTCAATGTACACAGTGTTCTTTCTTTTTGTGAGTCCATTGCAATGCTTCTTGCCTAGAGAACCTTTGAGTAATAGCACCTTCTAATACAGGCTAAAATCACAAAATAACTACAACTTGCAAATTGTAGCAGCATTGTCATTCTGATAGACCTGATAGGCAGCCCAGTGATCGACTGATGGAGTGCATGCAGTAGGCTGACAATTCTGCTGATAAATGAAACACTATTGCTTACATTTCAGCCTTCAATAGGATATGCTGTTATGCCCTGTACACGCGATCTGATTTCCGATGGAATACAATCCGATGGATTTTACCATCGGAATTCCGATGAAGCTGACTTTCATCAGTCTTGCCTACACACCATCAGTCAAAATTCCGACTGTCCCAAACGCCGTGACGTAAAACACTCAGACAAGCCGAGAAAAATTAAGTTCAATGCTTCTGAGCATGCGTCGACTTGATTCTGAGCATGCGTGGGTTTTTTCTCCAATGGAGTTCCACACAGACGATCGGAATTTGCTATCATTTTTTTTTTCATCGGATAAATTTAAAACATGTTCTATTTTTTTATACCGATGGAAAAAAGATCAGAAAAACCGATTGTGTGTACGCGGCATAAGTGGTAGGATCTCCAGGTAAAAAACTTTGCAATAGATTTATGAAGAAATATTTGCTTTATAAAACTGTACACAATAAAGGCGATTTATTCATGGTTGGAAATATTCACTCATATATTGAGCAAAGTTTCACTTCAATCATCCATACAATCAAATAAAGGCACATACACCAATAGACAGAATATTTCCAATTTCCAAAACATCTGTGATACATAAAGTCTCTGTATACCTGTGGTAATATTCATCAAGTCTTTCAAACAGCGTTATCTTGTATGTGCAATCATTTTCAAGGTATTAAAAATGTTTTTCCCTCTGTCTGAAAACCCCTCTGTCACTCAAAAGCGCTCAGAGGCGGAGCCCTACCGGATCTTGAGCTTTAACTTAAAGCTGGTATATTTTCTTGTATCTTAGACTGGGTTAATCATCCTCATAGTTTGTATGCTAATTTATATATTATCTCTCTAGGGCCAACACCCTTAGGATGGGGCTGTTACCTCCCATCCCTTGATTAGATGTACAGCCTTCTTTGTTCTACTTAGTGTGCCCTCTGGCTCCCATCCCTCCTGGGAGCTGCGATTCATTCCGCGGACCCTCCCCCCCTTTGATTTAGGATGGGTGGACATTCATGCACCATGAATCGACGTCACCGCCTGTGTATCACAGGTGCAGTATCACAGCTGTGGCACCGCCCCTCCTTTCCACGGTAGTACCATCTGGCAGCTCAATGGAGGAGTTAATGGCACCAACGCTGGGCAGTCCCCGCCCAGCCAAGGGGGCCTCCCTCCTATAGTGTATGCCTACGTGACGTTGGTGGGCGTTTGCTGGCCGTGCCCTTATAGGCTTTACCCAGGGATGTCAGATTCACTCTGTGTCGTCGCTCACTTCGGGTTCACATCTCGCTGGATCCCATGAACTGTTCACTGTTTAATTGGTAATTAGAATTCATTTCTAGTTGCACTGCACTGTTATATTATTTTATTCAACCTTTTTTGGTGATACGTTTATATCCTTACCACCTTTCAACTTTTTACACCCTTTTATTCAATCTTCTTTGGTGATGCGTTTATATACTTATCACTTTTCTTCTTACACCTCTTTACGCAATCTCTCTTGGTGATGCGTTTATATCCTCATCACTTTTTACTTCTAACACCTTTGCTACCACCAATACTTTCTAGTACTCCAATTCTCCTGTTCTTTACCGAGCACAGGACACCTTGCATGTTTCATACTATAAATACAAAAAAATATATATATATATATTTTCAGAAAGTCCTGCATTGATGGTTTCAGCACCTATGGTCACTCTGAGCACCTCCAATATTTTGCAATCTGTCTCCCCTGTCTTTCTGGACAACATGCCAATCACACCACCTCAGCTCCCATTGGAGATGCCTCCTTTGGGGGTCCCTGTTCTACAGTGCCACACTTTCAGTTCAAATAGCAATTATATAGTCAACGTTGTAAGTTGACCTTACAAATGCGCTTCAGGAAGATTAGTCAAACATTTCCATAGACACACTCCTAAACCTCGTGGACAGTCTTCCAAGAAGAGTTGAAGCTGGTATAGCTGCAAAGGGTAGGCCAACTCAATATTGAACCCTACGGACTAAGACTGGGATGCCATTAAAGTTCATGTGCATGTTAGGGCAGGTGTCCCAATACTTTTGGTAATATAGTGTATATGAAGTAGCCAGAGGGCAAAAAACATTTGAAGAACCCACTGAGAGGTTAGACTGCTCACGACAGACAAAGCTACCCTCCAGTGGGTCCCCCAGCATGTTACCAGACAAAAAGCGTGCATACATGGGAAGAGCGCCAGACCAAAAGATAAAAGAGTCCAATTGAATTTATTGGTATTGTGCTAAAAGACAGCCAATGTATTTTGAGGGCCTACGGAAATCCCCCCCTATTTACCCCGAAATGCATTGAAAGTCTTTTAGCACAATACCAATAAATTAAATTTGACTCCTTTATCTTTTGGTCTGGGGCTCTCCACACCAGTGGCAGACTGAAGTCATCAGAGCAAATGTTCCCTTGTCACACTCCAGGTTCTTTTTACCGCTGCCTCTGTATTTTATGTCACACATAATCACATAAATAAAAAGAAAAAATAGATAATCTATGTATATATATATGGGAATATTTGGTCTACTGGTGTATGTGCTTATATATGATTGTATCTATTATATATTTTTATATACTTTATAGAGAAGCATTCACAACAGGTATAAATAGACAAACACCACAGATTCCAAGGGTAATGCTTTAATCATGTGAAAAGCAAATTCCTGTTTATTTATTCCATATGTGCGTGATTGGGTATTCAAAGTAAACACAGCTACACTTTATTGAAAGAAGATTTACAACTGATACAATATAATAATAAATACATAGTTTTAAGGTTTACTTATTTTTAAAGTGTTTATAAACCTTGAAACCAAAAGTATATGATTTTTCTCGTTCCATAGGTTCACTTAGGTTGCAGGTAATATACTGTATATACTCGAGTATAAGCCGACCCGAGTATAAGCCGAGGTACCTAATGTTACCACAAAAACCTGGGAAAACTTACTGACTCGAGTATAAGCCGAGGGTCAACAATGCCCACCCATTGCAACTTCACTAAGCCTATTGCCACCTTACTGTTCCCATCCTCACTGTTCCCATCCTCACAAGTTCCTATCCTCACCTGTGCCCATCCTCACCTGTGCCCATCCTCACCTGTGCCCATCCTCACTGTGCCCACCCTCACTGTTTCCCTAGAATTCTAATTGAACATTGTAAAATTGTACCTGAAGGCTGCGGCGTCCATCGTTTAAAACTCGCGCTCTCTTCCTGGTCTCTTCCGTGATAGGCGGAACTGCCTGCTGAGAATCGCCTATCACGAACGTTCTCTCATCTTCACCCATCCCAGCAGACACTGTGTTCAGTTTATGCCAATCACGGACATCTGCTGGAAAACTGAGGATGAGAGAACGTTCGTGATAGGCGATTCTCATCACACACAGTTCCGCCTATCACGGACGGGACCAGGAAGAGCCCGCAAGTTTTAAACGATGGACGCCGCAGCCTTCAGGTACATTTTACAATATTAAATTTCGCTGACTCGAGTATAAGCCGAGGGGGGGACTTTCAGCCCAAAAAAAAGGGCTGAAAATCTCAGCTTGTACTCAAGTATATACGGTAATTGGCAAAATGACCTGTTGTTCCTGTCAGTTTCTACCAGCATCTATTGCTTCTTGTAATAGGGTGACAATACTATCCACCCACATGTTCTCGAGGTGCTCGTAGTTACTGGATTGTATCACTGGCAGCCTACTGGGAAGTTCAGAAGAACATGACTGACAGTGGCTCTTGTAGCCTCACTGCTAGCCCTTATCTTATCAGTTCAGTAACATGGTGGCTGCGTACAAAGTGGAAGCATGATGTTAGCAGAAAATACTGAGCTCTTCTGACAGTCTCTGCACACCACCTTTGTAATACTAACTTACCAAAAAGAAAATAGAGGTCAAGTTATGCTGGCAGTAGATCTTGAGCTCTGCTGAGTCTTTCTGCCCTTAGCTTTTGCAGCTCTCACCTAAAAAAAAAAAAAGATACTGGGCACGTGACTGATGGAAATACACACAAAAAACAGGTATTTGTAGTTGAAAATATATATATATATATATATATATATATATATATATATATATATATATAAAAGATCTGTTAGGTACAGGCATGGAGGATATCAGTGTAGCAGTGACATAATCAAAGAGCATAGCTTTGGGAGGGACCCATCAGGCCCACCTACTCCATGCTGCCTGCAGATAACACCAGAAGGGGCAGGGACAAGACAAGTCACCCATCACAAGGTGAGAGAGCAGCAGTGACTGGTCTTGATTACAGGAAGATCCTGCAGCGAGGCAATGTTTTACATGGGAATATTGCACAAATCTGGAAGGAACACAAAAAAAACTGATTTACGTAAGAAATACACATGCCTCTTGTATTTAACAATATTTGTTTATTCTGGAGTTCAGCTTTAAGGAACAAAATAGAAAATTCAGCACATTTCCCTTAAAGTTTTTTTTTTTTTTATATAAAGCAATACGGGTCATAAGTTGTTTGAATGAATTGTCATAGATCAAAATCAGGTACTTGACTTGAGAGTGCTCAGCCAAGGGATGGTGGAACCTTCAGGGACAACCTACTTACAAGAAATTGTGGTGAAAAACATGGATAACATTTTGGATTGGGCTAACATTCTAGAAGGTAACGCCTTCAATAATGAAGGCCATTGTCCCTTGAAGGAACAACATTAAACAATAGTTTTGCTTGTCTACAAGCTGGTAAGAGATGTATTGATGGATAGCTAGATAGATAGTATAAACCAAATTCTCTTTGCTAACAAGATAATGAGATCCTGAGAAAGCAGTTTGTGAAACGCGTTGACCTCCAGCAATAGATAGCAAAGAAATACTGTTGCAGTTTTGACTGTATGGCTTATATCATCAAATTAAGCATATGGTTTTATATGGATGTTTGTTTTTTGTAAACAATTCTTGTAATAAACATATCATTTGTTACTCAAAAAAAAAAAAAGAAGATATGTATAAGCTAGGAAAAGTTCCAATAAAAGAAAAATTGAGAAATTGAGAAAAATTGAGAAAAATTCAAGCTTTGGGACCTAAGAATAATGGAAAATTATTTGAGAGATTTAGAATTCTGAGTAATTGCAGTATGTGGCTAGGTGATACTGTATAAGATGCTATGGATGCAGATATTGCAGATTTCCTAGATCATCTTATGAGTCATGGCAGATTCCTAAATCAACTTCTGTCAAACAAGAATGTTGGATAACTTTTGTTTTATGAGTGGCTGCAGCCAATTGGAATTAAAAAAAAAAATACCCTATTAATCGCCAGCTTTATTTATTTTATTTTTTTGGGTTAGGGTTGGAAAGGGTTAGACCCTTTGTGAAGGTTTTGTTCCGTCTGGGGAGACTATCACTGTAACAGAGGCTAAAGTGAGGGGAAATGGAAAGATTTACAGCCATCACCAGACTCAATGGAGACAAATGTTCTGGTGGCAACTGTCTAAGATGGGAGTTCCCCTCACAGTGAGATGTCCTCTTCATTTTCATCTCTAGGGCAGGAAGTGAAAATAAATATCCCTAATATGACACAGGCATAAAACAAAATGACCTAATATAGGTTTAAATTTTTCCTGGCTGTTTCCAATCCCCCAACAAGTTTTGACTATACATTCATTTACATACTTTATTCTCTTTATTTAAATAAATATTTTTTTCCCCTATGAACAGCATATCATCAATGACAAAAATGCAATTTTCACGAAATTTTAAGGGGTCTGAAACACTTAGCCTCAAACTATTCAAGTTCAAGTAAATGCCTTATTGGAAACGTTCAGCCATGTGTCATTTTTTACAAAGCATAAGACAAAGAAGTCAAATATAGTTCTTGTTTCATTCCTTTATTGGTAGGGAATTTTAGTAACACTAAGCTGCACTGACAGGCAGCTGGCTCGTGTTCCATGTGGCAAGTTCCTCCGTGCTACCGCCAGGCAAAAAGTCATTCTTTAGTACAAGGGAAAAAATAGACAAAGATCAGTAACAAAAAGGCCTAGCTAACTAAATATTTTTGTGATAGCGCAATCAAGGAAAATTGGACTATTAGCACAATTTCCTGCAATTATGAGAGAAAGTCATTAGTAAGTCAGGCCCTTTGTCTTTTACAATATATATGAAATTATATAGTACTGAGACAATATAAGCACTTGACAAAACGTATAAAAGGCTTTTTATTTAAAGCACTTATTATTTGCATCTCATGCGTTGAAGGAATCTAATTTTATTTTGAACTTTATATTGCATTGCTTTTTTACATGAACTGGATTTTTTTGATGTATATCAGGTGTAGTAATGCTTATTTTTTACTGAAAATAATCTTTACAGCATCAGAAAGTGAGTTATGTTCCTCTATAGCTAGTTCACTGGAGCCGGGTTTCAAATAACATTGTTCTATACACTGTACAAACCTGTTGGTACTAATGTGCAATATACTTATCTATCTATTTATCTATCTATCTATCTATCTATCTATCTATCTATCTATCTATCTATCTATCTATCTATCTATATATCTATCTATCTATATCTATCTATTTTTTTTTCTGCTAATGTATTTTGACTTAGCTTAAAAAGTGATATATTTAGGATTGTAGGTCAGATCTACCCAACATAATGCACCACAAATATGTAAATGTGCCCTTATAGTAGATTCCAGCTTTTTCCTAGCTACCGAAACTCTTGTGCCTCATCTAAGCAGCCAACCTTTATTTCTGTTGTTGGATTTAACCGCACTATAATTTCTCTACTGTCCTAATCACTGGCCCTTAATTGCTTTATGACAAATACTCCTGTGGTCATGATGCTTTCAAACTGTTTAGATGGGGTAAGAAGTTTGTATTGATACACTAAATAATAAGTGTGAAATGTTAAAGGATTTAGTTCACCTTTTCAGAAACAATGAAAAGGTGAACTAACACTATACACCACTCCCCTACCAGTCCCTGATGTACTTACCTCCATGGGTGATCAGTGCCTACGCAGCCGATGTAGCAATTTGGGAAATGTAAATCCACGCTCTTCTTCCCCTTCTTTCTGTTGGACTTCGGGGACTGATCAGAGCAATTATGATTGGGAAAATTGGTAATGTGCTGGTGCTGACCAATTCGTTTACTATACTTCAGATATGAAAAAATACAGTGAGCAATCTGTACCAATCACTCATTATGTTCACTCAAGAAAGGAAGGTGTTAGTATTTACTGGACCCTTCCCCGACTGTCAATCCTGAAGGATCCTATGTGTGCTTGCAGCTCCCGGCAGGAAGGAGAGGAGGGAAGCCAGCAGCACTACAGGGGTAGGGGGCACAAAGGGGGCCTGGATAGCAAAGGGAAACATATGGTGTAGAGTGAGGGTGATCAGTTTGGCGGGGGGGGCAATTACTGGAACTAATCCCTTGTATTGCTCTCTCTGTAGCAGCTGATAGACAGTGGGAGGGAGAGGAGAAGAAGCCAAACATTCAGCTGCCGATTACCCTTCCTGCCCACATATGATTTACCCTGCTGCCTGGGCCCCCTGCTGGCCTGTGCCCTATACAGGAGGACAGGTGGTACCCCCTTTTACATGGGCCTGACTGTGCAGGCAGACAGCTTATCCCCCATGGAGGTAAGTACAGCAGGGCCTGGAAGGGTTTTGAGGGTGTATGGTTTTCTGAAAAGGTGAATATACACTTTAAAAAGCTGAACTCCAGGCAAGCAGTTAAATGTACAGATTAAATACATATAGCTGTTTTACCTACCAAAATATATTTTTTTTCTGTCTATCCAGTCCTGAGATTTACACTTCCCTGCCATACCACACAATCCTCTCTGGCAGGCCAGGAAACTGTTTGTTATTTGCTGTAGTTCAGTAACACTTACAGGTCACCTCCTTATCCCTAGCTGGTAAATGAACAGTGAGAATAATATATTTAAAGAGGAACTCTAAACAAAAATATAGTTTATTATATTTAGAAACGTAATTTATAAAAATAGCCTATGTTTCCATGGGAAAGTTTGATATTACAGCACTCATCTGCTATCTGATGGTATCCATTTTAAGCTAGGGGCAGCTGAAACCAGCACCTTTTCTGTTCCAGGAAATGCAGCAACTGTAACCCCATGATGCACTTTGAAATTGTATCTCTGTGCACTAAGGACCCAGGTCTCCTTTACATTTTCTGCCCTCTTGCACTTTCCTCTACCCTCTTCCACACTACCCTTTCAAGGACGTAAATCTCATCAAAAAGAAAAACAATCCAGAAGACTCCTGGGATTTGTGATGCTGATATGCCAAGAGTCAATAGGAGTACATGCTACATTGTTTGACCAGGCAAAAAAGAGGAAATGGAGCAGGACCATATAAAAAAAAAAAAGAAGACATTTGGACATAAAAAAAAGCTGAAATATCCAATTTTATTATACAGGGGCGAAAGAATTGTAACAGGAGGAACTTAAAAATAGAACACAGGTTAACTTTAAGGAACGATTCTTTAAGGCAGCAATAAAGTCATGAATGAAAAAAAAAATATGCTTCCCCTGTCAGTTAACCACTTAAGGACCGGAAGGATTTGCCCACTGCCTGACCAGGCCATTATTTGCAATACGGCACTGCTTCATTTTAACTGACAATTGCGCGGATGTGTGACATTGTACCGAAACAACATGTATGTAATTTTTTTCCTAAAGAATTGAGCTTTCTTTTGGTGGTATTTGATCACCTCTGTGTTTTTTATTATTTGTGCTATAGACAAAAAAGAGCATAAATTTGGAGAAAAAAAAATAATATTTTTTTACTTTTTGCTATAATAAATATCCCCCCAAAAAATGTTAAAAAAATTATTTAGGTTTAGGCCAATATGTATCCTTCTACATATTTTTGGTAAATCGGAATAAGCGTATATTGATTTGCACAAAAGTTAGAGTGACTACAAAATAGGGAATAGATTTATGGCATTTTTTTTTTATTAGGAATGGTGGCGATCAGTGATTTTTAGTGGGACTGCGGCGGACAGATGGGACACCTAACTGACATTTTTGGGAACCTGTGACATTATTACAGTAATCAGTGCTAAAAATATGCACTGACATGGTACTAATGACACTGGCAGGGAAGGGGGTTAACATCAGGGGTGATCAAGGGGTTAAATGTGTTCCCTCAGTGTGTGTTGTAACTATATGGGAGACTGTGTGACTGGAGAAACACACGGATCCGTCTTTCTGTTTAGTAGAAAGATGGGATCTGTGTGATCTCCCCTATCAGAACGGAGATCTGCCTTGTTTACACAGGCAGATCCCCGTTCTGTCACTGCGGGGAACGACCGCTGACTGGCTCCCCCGCTGGCCAATGCACGCACCCACATAAGTGAGATCCCGCGCCGATGTACACCTACGGTGATTCGCGGGATCGTGCCACCTTGCCGCAGTATAATGATGGCAGCTGGCTGGCAAGCAGTTAATGTTATAATGTGCTAGTATGTACCGAATATTAGCGCATTATGAAAGACTTACCTTAAAATTCAGCCACCCAGCATTACACTGTCACTGCTGCTGGGGCTTCCATCTTCATTCAGATTTATTTTGATTTCTTTTTAAAACAAATAAACAACAAGAAAACAACCAATAAAACTGGAAAAAAAATTCAAACCAAGAACAAATCACTCTTGCAAACAGTATCAGCATCCGTACATTTGATACATCACATCATCTAATTTTCCCAAGATATTCACAGATATTCAAAAAATATTCAGAAATATTCAGAAATGTTCCAAAATTTTCAGAAATACTCAGAAGGCAGATAGTATATAGGAAACCTATTCTTTTCTTTGACGGGTCCTTCCCCCCCACTAAAAATATACCCAATATTTATTATGAATTTAAATTGAAATTAGAACATGATGCATCTATCCGTTTTCTCCATATCCTTTCAAACTTCTGAAAGGTGTTGCATTGAACATAAGTGTGTTTTTCAAACATTACATATTTATCCATTTCCAAAATCCAGTCCCAAAATCCAGGGTAGGAGGGTTGGTTGAAAACCAACGAGAGGCTTTCGGCTTACGTTCTATGAACAGAGATCTCATAATAGCCACTGCCTGTTCACAATTCAGGCTATTAGAATTTACATAACCCAAAAAACATAAGGCTTCCATCCTCAGCCGGTCTTCCTTCCGGGTTGGCAAGATCCAGCCGTTTGAATGGTTGAGCTGCAATGACATCATTCCTGCCATGATCGCGGCACACCCCTCCATTAGATTGCAGTGTGCATGTGCCGGTGACATCCCCAGCTGCTACAAATTGGACTATGTTTCAGGTATATATAAAATACACAAATTAATGCAGCTCTATATTAAAGTGGTAGTAAACACTGCTTGATCATTAGTACCTACAGGTAACCTTATAATAAAAATTACCTGTAGATACAAGGAATAGCTCTAGTACCTACAGCATAGGTGTGCACAGCCTATAGAATTAGGGTGCGCCTCCCAAAGCTCAAACAGACATGCCTTTCTCTTCAGCCTCAGCTACAGGGGGCAGTGAATGGATCTGAAGTGCTCTGTGCTGAGCGGCTTCCTGTTCATTCACAAAGGAAGCATAGAAAACAAAGTAAGCAATGTTCATTTAGAAAAAAAAAGGGTTGGTAAATTAATTATTTACCAGCCCCTTCCCCTGCTCTCCATCCTGAAACATCCCCCGCAGCAGCCAAGGGAGAGGAGAAGAGGAAAGGCAGCAGCACTGCGGGGCGGGAAAGCCAACTCGGGGGGAAGCCCGGGCAGTATGGGGAATTGGCAGCGGATGTAGTGATTAGGGTGTGCACACCTGGCACACCCCCTGCACACGCCTATGACCTACAGATAAGCTTTATTCTAAGCTTTCCTGTAGGTACTAGTGATCAAGCTGGGTTTGCTAACGGTTTAATACAGATCTGCATTAAGGTGTGTATTTTATATCCACCTAGAGTTCAGCTTTAAAAATTGTACTATGAGCACTAAAATTTATAACAGAAGCTCTACTGCTCTATGTGTTGAAGGAGATTTAGTAGTAGTTTATATAAACCATGAAACAATCCTCCCTGTGGGGTCATGATGTAATTGTGACTACTACAACCCTGGCTGCTGTGCTAATCATTGCTTATACTACATGAGTTTAGACACGCATAACTCCAACGATAGTATAAAAATGAGAACAGTTTTGATATACGCAGGCAAGGGGCATCAGCTGGAGACCCATGTGTTAGACAGATCCCCCCATCAAATGATGACAGTTATACTCTTAATTTTATATTGTGCATATGACACATATGATATAGATTATGCTAGATTTGTAGGCCTTTGTTTTACAGCACATCTACTATTTATGCCATATGATTTGTGCCAAGTAAGCTCTATGATATAACTGTTTATGTCATGAACATAAAACATTGCATACAGTATGTAGCCGCTGTTTCATTTAGAGATCTCCACAGTTTTAATTTCCCCTCTGTAAATCCTATATGGCTTTGACTGAATGTTTACCACAATCTCGTGAGCGCCACTACACAGGTTCCAGAATGATTCCATTTGCTGCAGTTCCTTCTTTTGTTTCCTTTTGTTGAGGGGGATGTTAAAGCACTTGTGCGATCAGCATGAGTATATGTAACTTCTCTGCAGCCCAGCGTTCACTCTTGTGCCATTTCTTATTATTAAAGCTGTAATATAACAGCTACATAAAAGGAGACAACCAAATGGCAGCTCCCGGTTACATGAAAAATTACTATAATCATTATTTTGGAAACACCCATCTATTGGCAAAATGGCTGATCCTCTTACAAAAGCGTTAGAAGAAGAGCCACTAATTAAAAAAAAAATCAGAATCTGCGGGTAATCGTAAAGATTAACTCTGTCACTTTAAAAAAAAAACAGATTGATGTCCTGAAGGGAAACTCGTACTAAGCCATGTAAAGTAGCTATTATGAAAATGTTTAGCCTTTGGAATGTATTACAGGCAGCGGCTGCGTTGCCAGATTTGTCAGCCAAAAACTCACTAAGCAGATTTGTCAGTAGCTGAGGCCATAATCTGTAAAACAGACTTTGGCATAGATATTAAAGATCAAGGGAATTATATTGCCTTTGTTACTGAACGCTACAATTCCTTTGTATTTAGTTTATTTTATGTGGCTTGTTACTTAAGGCAAAGATCACAGTTTAGTTGTTTAAATAAAGATGAATTCATTGAGATTTTCAAATTTTTTTTTTATCTTACCATCCAGAAGAAACAAAAGCTAATAATGCAAGTAAAAAAAAAAATTTGGGGTTTCTTGAAAACATTTAATCAGATCAGTGTCTAATCACACAGATTGTAATTCCAAAGGCTATGACTTCATAATTGTAATTTAAGTTACCCTTAGGCCCAGCAATTAAATTATTAGTGTGTTGCAGCAAAAGTGTCTGGGTCAGGACAGCAACTTACAAAGAGGATTTGTTGCTTAAAGGCTGAGAATCATCACTTTCTATAAAGGGGTTGTAAAGCTTAGTTTTTTCTTTGATACAAATAACAAACAGGTTATACTTATCTGCTCTGTACAAGGGGTTTGCACAGAGCAGCCCTGATTCTCCTCTTATGGGGTGCCCCGCCAGTGCTCCTGACTCCTCCCTTTCATCGGGTGCCCCCACAGAAAGCCATTTTCCATGGGGGCACCCATGCGGGCTTGCTCCCGAGTCCTGCTACTGCGTCTATTGACACAGACAGTGGGACTCTGCCCCGCCCCCCGCACCAGTGTCACTGGATTTGATTGACAGCTGTGGGAGCCAATGGCTCCTGATGCTGTCAATCTGTCCAATAAGGAGAGAGAGACAGTGACTGGAGCCACTGCGCTCTTGCACATCGTTGGATTGAATCGGGGGGTCTGGGGGCAAAGAAGGTTTTTCACCTTAATGCATAGAATGCTTTAAGGTGAAAAACTTTGAGACTTTACAATCACGTAAGGAACCAGTAGCACCATTATGGACATATTAAAGTTTAATTAGATTGTATTGTGATTAGTTGGTAGACAATTATGTAGAAAATATTATGTTTATGAAATTATTAACCCTTTTATGACCCTCTAACACATAGAGAGACTGAGAGACTGAGCTGGGAAACACAGCTCTTGGCCCCCACTAATGATAAGTAGCTGGTGGGACTGGCTCCTGATCATGTGACCACTGACAGCCAATCATAGTGATCATGTAATCAGTCAAACCCCCAACCCCCCGGCATTCAGAATTTTTTAAAGGAACACAAGGGCGGGTGGGAAGGGGTTAAAATATATGTGAACCCAAGTGATAAAATATTATATCAGCATTAGCATGTTAATGTAATTGGCAAGAAGAAGAAGAAAGAATTTTTGGGACTTTAAATGAGGTTCAAGGGGTCGTTCGGGTCCCCTCCTCCATCCCGGTTCTAAATGTAAATGCAAATGGATAAATTGGATAAAAGACAGCCTTAATTGGTTCAAAATGTCATATCATTTCATATTTCAATTTTATGCATTTTGCTATATATCAATATTTTTTACATTACAGTAGAACCAAATATTGCACCATAATTAACATTCCAACAAGGAAATTTCATATATTTACAAATACATTTGTAGTTGGTGCATATTTACACACATTGCAGTTGATACCTGTACAGATTAATGACCTACTGAAGTGTCACTTAATGGAGATGAAAAAAGATGAAATAAATTAAAAAGGAACGTCCATAAGAAGTTGATGAACATATATACATATCAGTAGTTATGATCTCTACGCGTTTCCGGGCCTTTTAGCTTCTCATCAGGAGCAAAACCGTAGTGATCATCTATAAATAAGAAAGACAATCATATTTCAATGATCTAAAGGAATTGTAGGAACATGTGGGCAAATATAGGATGGGATATGAGAGACCCCCCATATATACATTTAGGCCACAGACTTACATATACATCTGCGCAATGGTGGTGTCACAGACCGGCCAAAAACGCCACATCCGGGAGCTGAGGGGGCGTAACAGGGCAATAGCAGCCAACACAAACTGCACCCCAAGAGGGTCAAATGTATGAAGGGACACAGGTGTAAGCTGGATGGGGTGACCCCAAAATTGGGGGTCCTCTGTGATAAAATGTGACAAAAACAATATAAAAGTGTTGTAAAAAAAATGTGTTGAAGAATTTTGAGCAGAGTGAAAGAATAAAGTGCAGGAAGAAAAAGGAGAAGGAAAAAATGAGAGACGGAGGCAAAGAAATGAAAGCAAAAGGAGGGACAAAAGATAAAGAAAGACCAAGTGATATGTGAATAGTGAGAAAAAAAAATACCAGTTGCGAAATGGATGAGAGCAAAGATGCCATGGTGCATAATGTTCCACGGTGGGAAGTGGTGTGAGACCCAACAAGGTGAGAGACTCATATAGAGAACGCCTCCACAGCCCAGCCCCCAATGTCATGCCGGCGCACACAGGGGGGAAGGGAGGCACCACTGACCAGGCAGCCAAGCCACCCAACGAGAAGTGCCAACCGAGACAGCCCCCGATGTGCTGGCGGTTGTTGATCACTCCGCCCGCAATGCAGCGCCACAAGGATGCCGCACACCCGGCGTAGGAAGCATGACGTCAACGCGCAGTAGTAGAGCCCCCGCCCTTGTCCACATCAGAACAGGGCAGAGGGGAGGTCCACAGTGCGCGTCGCAGCTCCCAAACGAGACAGGAAGGGCACGGTCCAATGAAAAAACACGGCGGAGACCACCAGTGCGCACATGTTAAACGGATAACCAAATTAACTATGGGTATGGAAAAACCAACAGCAAACCAACCATTCTATATAGGAACTTTTTTTTATCTTTTGTCCCCCCCTTTTGCTTTAATTTCTTTGCCTCCTTTTCTCGTTTTTTCCTTCTCTTTTTACTTCATGCACTTTATTCTTACACTCTGCTCAACATTCTCCAACACATTTTTTTTACACCACTTTAATAATGTTTTTGTCACATTTTTTCACACAGGTCCCCCAATTTTGGGGTCACCCCATCCAGCTTACACCTGTGTCACTTCATACATTTTGACCCTCTCGGGGTGCTGTTTGTGTTGGCTGCTGCCACCCTGTTACGCCCCCTCAGCTCCTGGATGTGGCGTTTTTGGCCGGCCTGTGACTTTCATGGCCGCACCACCATTGCGCAGGTGTATTTGTAAGTGTCAGGGTCACCTGTGGCCAGGTGACAGATGCACACCGTAGGGGGACAGGAGTGCGCTGCGAGGTAGTGAACCCTATGGCTGGCTTCTGCGGATAGGAAACTGGGTGGTTGTGGAAAGCGGGACCAGAGGAGCACAACCGGGATCCAAACGGAAGCTATAGCCAAGATTCCCCAGGGCGCGGAGTCTAAGACCCAGCTGGTCTTCTCCAGGGCCTCTAGTGGTGAGGATGTTAGCTGCAGGCTGGGACCAGGTCGCGGCCCCTGGAGTTTCCTAGCTCACGCCCCGTAGGATAAAGGGAAAAGAGGGGAAGCAGCAGCACACGATAAGAGAGAACCTAATAACAAGCTGAAGGTCAGGGGCCACAAGCAGACAAGGATAACGAAGAACGAGCCGAAGGTCAAGGGTCACGAGCAGACAGGGATAGTCGGGGACAAGCCGATAACGTAACAGAGAGACAGACGTAGCACACGGCAGGCAGGAACCCAAACACACAATGCCTAACAAACACGTTGATCAGCAAAGCAGGCTTGCAGTGCACAGGTTAATATAGTGTTCAGTGATAGAGCCTGGGGTGGAGTCAGGCTGGGAGGAGATTATAAAGGAAGCCAGGTGAAAGGGCTCAGGCCTCTAAGATGAACACATGGGAAGGAAGGTAAGCTGACAGACAAACACTACTGCATATCCATGACAGTAAGTCTGTGGGCTAAATGTATATATGGGGGTCTCTCATATCCTATATTTGCCCACATGTTCCCACAATTCCTTTAGATCATTGAAATATGATTGTCTTTCTTATTTATAGATGATCACTACGGTTTTGCTCCTGATGAGAGGCTAAAAGGCCCCGAAATGCATAGAGCTAATAACTAACGACATGTATATATATTCATCAACTTCTTATGAACGTTCCTTTTTAATTTATTTCATCTTTTTTCATCTCCATTAAAGGGGTTGTAAAGGTTCGTTTTTTATTTTCTAAATAGGTTCCTTTAAGCTAGTGCATTGTTGGTTCACTTAACTTTTCCTTTGATTTACCTTCTAAATGTTTTTTTTCTTTGACTGAATTTCTCACTTCCTGTTTCTCCTCACTAAACTTCACACCATCATCCGAGTGGTGTGGAGTCAGCCAGAACAGCTTACTGAACAGCTTACTGAGGAGGAACAGGAAGTGAGAAATTCAGACAAAGAAATCAAAGAAAACAAATATTTAGAAGGGAAATCTAAGGAAAAGGTAAGTGAACCAACAATGCACTAGGTTAAAGGAACCTATTTAGAAAATAAAAAACGAACCTTTACAACCCCTTTAATTGACACTTCAGTAGGTCATTAATCTGTACAGGTATCAACTGCAATGTGTGTAAATATGCATGAACTACTCCATGTATTTGTAAATATATGAAATTTCCTTGTTGGAATGTTAATTACGGTGCAATTTTGGTTCTAATGTAATGTAAAAAATATTGATATAGCAAAATTCATAAAATTTAAATATGAAATTATATGACATTTTGAACCAATTAAAGGCTGTCTTTTATCCAATTTATCCATTTGCTTCCATGTGCCTCATGCATGTTAATGTAATTCCAAAAGTATGATTTATTATTTTTAAAGCTGCAGCTTTCATTGACATACCGTAACTACCAGGTAATCCTGCCATGAAGGAAATTCCCCTTTATAGGGTGATAATGCTCTTCCCGTCTCCAAACTATTCCCCTGTATTTTCATCCTATTATATGCTCTGCCAATATAGACAAGTGGATGTTCAGCACCCATTACTGGAGCATAGTCTATTGTTGTTACCAGCAGGAAACCTGTCCTGAGAAATACCATGCTGCCATTGCTGGAGTGCATGCATGTAGGCAGGAAGTGGCTTCCAAGAGGCTACACAAGATCAGCAGCTCCAAAATGCATCAAAGGATGAAATAATTGTACAAACAAGAATGGTTTATCACACACAAGCACAAACTTAAGCAAACTAAAAGCTTTTTGGTAATTCTTTACATCTACTTCAAGGCAATGGCTACCAAATGGATAGACTGACATATTTACTATGCAATAAAAGTTTCCAGGTTTCATTTCACTTTAAGTAGTTCATCAAGCTGGCCCAAACAAACTGTTTCCATTACCAAGAAATACACACACTGTCAGCGCTGGATAAACTCTATGTAGCATTAGTTACATACAGTATACAGCACTGTGTTCAGGCAGCGGTATGGGGACTTCCTATCCCACTCCTGGAACAAAATCAAGTCAGGCTGACCGCTGCTCATCCATTAACAGGGAGCTTTGTTATTTCTGAATGAAAACAAGGCCTCTATCACGTACCTGGTGACTGGAATGTTGTGGAGGTCTCTCTTGCACCTCCTGCCAAACACTCCTGAAGGTGGAGACAGAGGGTGTGAGGGCACAGAGTGGCACAAGTGCTGGAGTAGCTGGCTGGTGAAGTCCACACTTAGGTGGATGAAGCTGGGGGTCGCAGTCCTAGGAACAGGATACTGAAGCAGCTTGGAACCAGAGCAGGAGATGGCAGCAGACAGCTGGGTAACAAGGGACCGAGTTAGCAGACAAAGCAAGTCCAGGAATCTGATGATCGGTAACAGCCAGGCAGCGCAGTACAGCATCAGCAGGCAAATACAAGTCCAGTAAACAAGCCGAGGTCAGGGAGATCAGGGGAGCAAGGTTAATGCAGGAGCAAAGGCAGAGTCCAGGAAAAAGCCAGGTCATACACAAGTAAGCAGGTTAAATGGATCAGATCACAGGAATACAGGTACAAGCTGTTCATGGTGACAGGCCAGTTTAACCTCTTTCCACCCACCGGCCATCATCCTTGAATTTGAGCGGGGATATCTGAATGATGCCTGCAGCTACAGGCATCATTCAGATATCATCTTTTTCAGCCGGTGATTCCCTACACTATAAGAATGATCATAGCAGCTGTTCCATGGCTTGATCGTTCTTTTACGGGAGGTGAGAGGGGACATCCCCCTTCCCGCCACCCTCCGGTGCTTCTACCGACTCACCGCTGGAATCGGTGAGTCGGAGAACGGATCCGCCGGCCCCAGGTGTTGACCATAGAGATTTCCGGCAGACTAGATGGTCGCCGGAGTCTCTATGGCTGTCGGAGGCCGGGCACGATGTTATGACGTCACGCCCGGCCTCTGCATTAAAAAAAACGGCGCCGCCTCTGCTGGGAAGCCGAGATCTATTTTTACATTTTAATTTTTGTTTCAGGCTTTCCAGCTTAGAGGCGAGAAGTGGTGTCTTATTGACCCCACAGAGAACAAATAGAATTGCTCAGGAGGAGCAAAGCAGTGGTCGGACTTTAGAGGCAACACACAAATGGAATAGAAACAATATTAACTTTAATAAACAAAAAATATATAACAATGTTCAAGATTAAAAAAAACATACAGAGTACAAAGCAGTATGAGTGGGTCACTTGTACATCGACGTTGACGCGTTTCACCATAAGGCTTCGTCAGGACGGACAACAACAAGAGAGTACAGAAATGGGACAAATCTCACTATCTCACAAGTAATCCAAGTGGACAGCGCGAGGCTGTCTCCCGGGGGTCATGCTATATACGTTCACTGGCCATATTCGTATTTTTTGTGCACATTTGTTGACGGATGTACTCTATCTGTTGCACTCCAATCTGAACTGCCTATATTGAACTGGTGCGGACATTACAGAGTTTCCCCTTTTTCTTTCTTCTTGGACGTTCTACCCCCTTTAGCTTTATCCACCTGGATAGACGTGATCCGGTGATGCAGAGTTATCACACCTGCAAGATTGGATGTTTTCCATTGTTGGATAATACCCCTGTAAGGGCAGTGTAATCTATCACTTACTGACTTGCAGAGCTTGTACTTACCTTTATTTTGACCATAACAATTATGGATTTTTCCACTCTTATACAAAGTCTTCACCATTTGGATTACTTGTGAGATAGTGAGATTTGTCCCATTTCTGTACTCTCTTGTTGTTGTCCGTCCTGATGAAGCCTTACGGTGAAACGCGTCGATGTAGACGTACAAGGGACCCGGTCATACTGCTTTGTACTCTGTATGTTTTTTTAATCTTGAACATTGTTATATATTTTTTGTTTATTAAAGTTAATATTTTTTCTATTCCATTTGCGTGTTGCCTCTAAAGTCCGACCACTGCTTTGCTCCTCCTGAGAAATTCTATTTGTTCTTCACGATTATACGGATGTGGCAGTGTGAGTGCTCCCCTCACTTCCCTTATTATTATTATGTCTTATTGACCCCATATCTTACTGTAAAGAGGACCTGTCATGTCATAATCCTATTACAAGGGATGTTTACATTCCTTGTAATAGGAATAAAAGTGATCAAAATTGTATTTATTTTTTTAAAAGGGTCAAACTAAAAAAAATAAAGTAGAAGCGAACGCTGGGGACACCTGATGTAAGAGGCACTCCGCTGGGGACACATTATGTTAAGAGGGACTCCACTAGGGACACCTCGTGTAAGAGGCGCTTTGCTGGGGACACATGATGTAAGGAGGGATGTAAGTTCCGCCCACATATGAAAACGGTGTTCAAACCATACATGTGAGGTATCGCCACGAACGTTAGAGCGAGAGGAATAATTTTGGCCCTAGACCCCCTCTGTAATGCAAAACATGTAACCAGTAAAAAAAATAAAGCGTCGCCTATGGGGATTTTTAAGTACTGAAGTTTGGCGCCATTCCATGAACGTGTGCAATTTAACTAACTTCATCTTTCACAATATGCAAAAACATTGGGCTAACCTCAGTGTTTTTTTGTTTTTTTTAAGCACAAAACATTTTTTTACCCCAAAAAACGCGTTTGAAAAATTGCTGCGCAAATACCGTGTGAGAAAAAAAGTTGCAACAACCGCCATTGTATTCTCCAGGCTCTTTGCTAAAAAAACATATATAATGTTTGGGGGTTCTATGTAATTTTCTAGCAAAATTATGATTTTTACATGTAGGAGAGAAATGTCAGAATTGGCCTGGGTGGCAAGTGGTTAAATAGGCAACTGGGAGCCAAGTATACAAGCTAATTCCTATGTGTGTGCGTACACGAATGTGAGCGCGATGAACAGGAATAGTACATCTTTGCCTACAAGTATTAGCATATGAACAATACACACGGGCATGATGAGTATGAGCCTTAAACTCACACTGGTTTTCTGGTGCTGGGAATCTGGTTTACCTTACAGCTTCTTCTGGCTGAAGTGGAGAGGCGGGCAGATGATGTCACAATATCCACCTCAGCCAATTAGAGGAAGCCTTGAATTCATTCATAAAATACAAAGCTTCCTGTGAATAGCTAAGCAGCGCTCAGCCTGACTTGATTTTGTTCCAGGAGTGGGATGGGAAGTCCCCATAATGCTGCCAGAACACAGCAATGTATACTGTATGTGGCTGATGCTACACACAGTTTATACAGTGCTGATGCATTTCTTAGTATTGGAACTAGTTCATTTGGGCAAACTTGACCTAAATGAACTGTTTAAAGTGAAAATAAATGTGGAGTTAGGCTTTAATTAAGTAAATAACAAAATGCATAGGAATTGTAGCTATACAACCAATCATCAATCAGGGCTCAATAATCTGACTGTGCTAATGCTGAAATGCTGAAATGTAAAGCTCAGCTGTAGACAATAGTAAATAAAAATCCCTTTTCTAATTTACCCATCTTTAGCTAATCTATAGTTTTTATTGGAAAAATATTTAATAAAAGCCCCAATTTCATACCTGTATTTGCAGTCATGTGACAAGCCAACTGTCAAGAAATCTTTCTTGAGTTCTGTAATCTGGGAAGAGGGTCCTTCCTGCATTGGCTGTTTCACTTTTAGGTCACATGAACACTGCTTTTTGCTGACAAGTGTCCATCACTGTTTACATAAAGGTATTCTCCAGTCTGAATTTGAAATTAAGCTTAGACATGTATACAGAGAACATGTCCTACTTGCTGAGTACAAGTTTTCATCCAGACGTACTACACCAGTCAACTTCATTTTCTTTTGGCTGTAATCAGGTGATTCTGAAACACACCTGCTAGCGATACTAGAATCCTCCTTGCTTCATATCAAACGTGAAATGAGTGGTACAAAAGTGCTATTACTAAGAGATTTATCATAGCACCCAATTAGATGTAAATTTCCTTTGAAAGTTTAAGGTGACTGATGCTGGAGAAAGCAGAAATGGAGGAAGATATAATGCACAGAGAATTACATTCCTACTGACATCCTACTGGTGCTGTATATAGAAGTGTGTTCTTATTCAGCAGGTATTTACACAGAATTAGATCTACAAACATGCCCCAATTTAAGAAGAACAAAAGACTCTGTGTCTTCCTGGACTTAGTCCAGGAAGACTTACTGAAACTGAATTGGCATACTAAATCTACAGGTAACCTCACCCAACTAGAATGTAAGGGTTTGGAGGATCTACGTAAGGCAGATACGGTAGAAATTAAGCCTAGTGACAAAGGGGGTAATTTAGTCCTCCTTTCAGCCACTATGTATGAAAAGGAGGTGCTACGACTCCTCTCTGACCCCTTAACCTACAAAAAAATTGGATCATAATCCCTTTAACCATTTGGTACAACTCATTAATGAGAAGTTAAAGTGGGCAGCAGATGAAGCCCTTTTGTCCAAAAGGGAGCTTGATTATCTTAAGGTGGAGGATTATAATATCCCCACCTTTTATATCATCCCGAATATCCACAAAAGTAGGCAGAACCGACCGGGTAGACCCATAGTGTCAGCCATTAGAGGTCCCCTTGAGAGAATTGGAAAGTATATTGACAGTCTTATTAAGGACTTGGTCAAACAGCTTCCCTCATATGTTCGAGACACGGGAGATGTGCTCAAGCATATTAAGGACATGTCAATTCCAGATGGGGCCCTCCTCGTCAGTATAGACGTTGAGTCTCTCTATACCTCTATCCCTCACGAGTGGGGAATTTTGGTGGTCCAGCATTTTCTGGAGCTAAGATTCCCTCAAATGGCCACCCAAAATGAATTTATTTTGGAACTGCTGGAATTGGCGTTAAAAAACATTTTTTTCCAATTTGTCACCAAATACTTCCAGCAGCTCCAGGGGACCTCGATGGGAGCCCCTTGGGCTCCATAATATGCATGCCTTCACCTGGGATGGTGGGAGGAAGATACCGTGTTTGCCTCTTCATTGTACCTCAGCGACGCATGCTTCTGGCTGAGGTACATTGACGATGTACTCATGGTATGGACAGGTACCCCCATGCAACGTATGCAATTTATGGAGGAGTTGAACTGCAATACCCACAATTTATGCCTAACTTTTGCTTCAGATTTACATGAAATTTCTTTTTTAGATCTTAAGATAACTATTCAGGCGGGAATGCTAACTACCCAGACCTTTAGGAAACCCTCAGCGGCCAACACTCTCCTTAGGGCGGATATCCACCATCCAGTCTCCCTTAAGCGTGCAATTCTGGTGGGGCAGTTTCTCCGAATTCGGAGAAACTGTTTCAGTTAAATAGATTACCAAAGGGAATCTGAGTCCCTGTACCAACGCTTTAGGGAGCATGGATATGGACATAGAACTCTACGTAGGGCAAAACGCATTGCCAGTAAACGTTCACGTGATGAGCTTTTGCAGTCCAAACCCGACTCTCAACCAAATACAGATGGACCAATTAGATTTATCACCCCTTTTGGCAGACAGTGGCATCAGGTGGGCTCTGTCCTTGGCATTGGCACATACTTACAGGATGTGAACTGCTTAGAGGGATAGTTGGGGAAAAAACCTTACTGACAGCTAAGAGAGCTAGGAACCTTAGAGATGAGTTTGTTTGTAGTGAATACAAGCATCCAGTTGACAAAAATTGGTTAACTGAGATGCCACGCACCACTGGCATGTTTGCGTGTGGACATTGTGGCACATGCAAATATGTTAAAAAAACGAAGACCTTTAGAGACTCATCCTCTAGAGAGATTTTTGAGATCAAGTCATTCATCAATTGCAGTACATCACGTGTTCTCTATATTTTGGAGTGTCCGTGCCATCTCCTCTATGTTGGAAAGACTAAACGCCAACTTAGAGTCAGATTTGCAGAGCATCTCAAAAGCATCCGCCTCAAGGAAGATACTCCTGTAGCCCAGCATTTTTTGAAACATCATAATGGGAAGACATCGGGTCTCCGTGTTAAAGGGTTTTTTGCGCTTAACCTTTCGGAGAGACGGGGAGATTTTGACTCTGTCCTAATTAAAAATGAAAAATCCTGGATATTCAGGCTTCAGACACTTCAACCTAAGGGCCTAAACACTGAGATGAGCCTGAAGGTGTTTCTGGAGCCCTGAACATCTATGTTTCCTTCCTGTCTCCCCTAGTCAAATTTGTATTGACAGAGTGCTCTGTACCATTGTCAATTCCTTTGACTTTCATGAAAAAAAATCTAATTAGCCCTCTGCTAACCACTTCCCTCCCTGGTAGTTAGATTATTTATTATTGACAGATTATGGCTCAGTTCTCATTCGTATTTCTATGGGGACCCTGAGATTTGGTCATAAAATCGGCTGTGTGAATCAGCAAAAAACTAGCAAACTGGGTTAAATGAACTTTATAAAATACCTGTACATCAGTCCATATGACTTGGATACGCCATGCTAGATATTTAAGGTATTAATTTCTATATGATGCTATATTATGATCAGTATGCTTTGATATACGTAGCCTAATGCCGCGTACACACGTACGTTTTTAATGCCATTTTTTTAACCAACGTTTTTCTCGTCGTTTTTTTTCATGTTTCCTCTCAAGCCTGTCTTGCATCCACACGATCATTAAAAAAAACGCTCGAGCAAAGCGCAGTGACATACAACACGTACGACGGCACTATAAAGGGGAAGTTCTGTTAGAATGGCGCCACCCTTCATGTTAGTAAACTTTGTTGAGCGGCGATTCGCGCTTTTCAGCCTCGTGCTTTTCAGTCCGTTACAGCGTGACGAATGTGCTATCTCCATTACGAACGCTCGTTTTACCAGAACGAGCGCTCCCGTCTCATACTTGATTCTGAGCATGCGCGTTTTTTTCCCCTCGTAAAAGCATACACACTATCGTTTTTCACGTCGTTAAAAAAAACAACATGAAAAACGACATGAAAAAATAGAGCATGTTCGAAATTTTTAATGGCCGTTTTTCACGCCGTTAAAAATACTCTGGAGCATACACACGATCGGTTTTAATGCCCATTTTTAAAAATGGCGTTTTTAATGGCATGAAAAACGATCATGTGTATGGGGCATTAGAGGTAATCAATATATTTAACCTGGTTCCCTTTCCCCCTAATCTACCTTTAGATTACCCCTTTTTATTGCATTTTTTATTGCATACATGGAAAAATAAAATTTCTGTTGTCTCCACAAGATGGTGCTATTCTGTCATTCAGCGGCTTCTGGCTCTTGATTGGCTATTTAACACTATTTAATATGAGCATTTATTTACCGCTGTTACATCCAGATGAAGTGACTGGTGTGTCACGAAACGCGTCATGTCCGATGATAAGCAGAGCTTGGACTAGCCCCCCTCATTCCCCCATCCTCCCTAATATCCCATCCGTTAACACTAAGCGAGTCTTGTGTGAGATATCAAAAGGACTGTTTTTGCCCCCAGTGGCTGGATATTTCCATTGCATCGACCCTGCTCCTGAATGGTGTTTTTCTGTTTAAGCCTCCGCAACAGACGTCGGTCACGCTTGATGACACTTGAACTCTCTGAAGAGAGAACACGTGACCGGACGACAGACGCTGCCCACGCTGAACTGCCTGGGAACTTCACAGACACCTGAAGCAGGACGAAAGTGTTTGGAAAGGAGCTGATTTACCGGACCACCTTCTCTGGGAATTTGCAGTCTCCGGTACTATCAAACGGATTGAGTGTGATCTTGGAGGACGGACTGTTGAGTATAAACTCTGGACGGGTAAGCTCAATCTGAGCCAATAGCTCACCTTTCATGTCCCTTTACCGCCTCACACTATATCATTCTCCATAGACACTTCCAGCCCTGTTGAGCATACTTTCTTTTGCAGCCAAACTTAGAAATTTCTGTTTGTTTGAAACAACCATTTCATCTGAAATAGTTCATATTGCATTTGGTTCACATACTGTGGAAATTAACCTCATAAATACCTGCAATTCATGGACATTCCCTCTGAATCATCATCCCTCTATGCTTGAATATGGGTCTTCTATGCTGACCATTGACACCTAGGTGTCGTCTAGACTACTTCTGATTTGAAGCGGTCAGCATAGCATTTTATAATTTTTTCCCAAGTTTCTATACAGGTTTCAGCTATACCTTCAGTTCATGTTTGGAGCAATGCTTTTTTGATCTCTGCACAATATGGTTCCTTTTTGACACCATCATGTCCGGACATTAGGGGTTATTCATTTCAGGATCGCTGGGGTTTTGAGTGGGGGGTTGCTTATCTACTTTGCTTTTTTAGCCTTTTCAACAGTGCACTGTGTGTGTTTTTTCATGTATTTTATTTTGTTTAGTATATGTACTGGAGAAACCCTTCTCTTCTTTGGGATGTGTCACAACCTATGGATGAGTTGAATTTTTGATATGTAGCATTCAACAATAAAGTCTTTACATTCAGCTGATTGAGTTGTAGTTGATTCACCATTTAACCTTCTGTTGGGCTTCTGTCCCAACATCCTCCAGGTTTTTTTATTTACATAGAACCAGTTGCAATGGCATGTGCAAGAATCTGAATATTTAGTCTTCATTTATGGTTGTGCAGGCTTACTTATGAAAGATTTATTTGTTTGCTTGACTTACTTTGACCGAGCCTAACATTTAAGAGCACTCATTGGGGTCAAAAGTCACACAAAGTCCAAGGAGTGACCTAGCGTGACATGGAATATGCCATGAGTAGTTTAAGCTCCACTTCAATCACATCCTGGACCTCATGCTGAATGGGCTTCCTGCAGAGAAAATTACTCTTCTTTATTCTACTTATTTCCTTGTACCTGGCGATTACCTCTTTCAGCCAAGTTACTGCCAAAGCTTACTTACACCTGCAGAGCAACTCATTGCCTTGGACTCCAACAACACCACATTGGATAGTACTAAAGACCTGGATAGTGATTAATTGAACATATCTAGGTTCATTCCAAGCACGTTTTGGTAAACGAACTTGGGAGCTGAATCCAAACCCCTTTGAAGTCAATAGGAACTCAATGAAAAAAAACAGTCTTGGTCATTTTATAAGCAAGGGATTGTCACAAAAATATCATGGGGGACTGGGCACTGCCATGGGAAACATGTACAAAAGCATAAAAAAAAGGGTTTGGCTGGGAGCAGTGATTTTAGTGACACTTAAAGTGAAATATTAAGGCCCCTTTCACACTCTATAGAGTGGTGGATGTCAGCCGTGACATGTCCACTGACACCCGCTGCTATCTGATCCGATCCTCACTGCCAAAACCAGACGGATGGAGATCCTATTTTCCATCTGTCTGGTGGATTGGATCGGATGGGATCGGATGAAAACAGAAAAATGGTCCGTTTTCATCCGAACTTCCCATAGAGGAGAGCGGAACTCTGTCCATTTTCTGCTCTGCTCAGTAAGCAGAGACAGACCTGTCATCCGCCTGCTCAGCGAGGATCAGCGGAGCAATCCCCCGCTGAGCAAGCGGATCATGCAGAATGTAAGTGCCCGTGTGAAAGGAGCCTTAGGCTTCATGTACTAGGCTGTAATAATTTTACCGGTCAAATAGGCAAGGTTTTTCTGGAGATAAGGTTCTGCATATATGATCATTAAAATGCATGACTTTAGATATGTTTTTTTTTTAAGCGTAAAAACTTTTAGTTCTATATCCTCCTGCTTTTTTCCAATACCAGAATGCACTTTTTGCATCTTTGTATACATGTATATATACATTTACATGCATGTGGATGTCCCTATCAAAAACAATACAGCTGCATTCAGATTTGTAAGCCAAAAATGCTTTGAAATGTGTTTTTTTTTTATGGCTGTGTGCATGAGGCCTAAAAAGCAAAACTCCATTAAAAATAACATGCCTGGGGATGCCCTAATCCTGCCTGTGAAGTGGCTCATCTGTACAATGTATCCAACCTATTAAAGCAAAACTGATATTTACAAAGAAGAAAGTGTGTTTAAATTGCCGGCAAAATGAGAGCTCTGACTGCTTTGTTCTGTTTGTAAACAAGCGTCCACCTATACTAGACCTTTATCCTCGATTAGGGTCTGGTATATATATTAATAAGAGACCCTCATAGTTCATAGCAGGCCCTTCAAGTCTGGTATGAATTTTAAGGGAGGCTCCAAGCAAACAAACATAAAACAAAGTAAGGTTCCCTTAAGATTCAGAAGCCCCCTTTAGCAATAACCCCCCCCCCATGTGAATGAGTAAGTATCTCTACTCATTCAAAAAAATGTCAACAGTAGAGAAACACACAAACACAGTTTTTGACAAGTCCTTTAATAAGAATAAATATAAGTCCCACGATATACAGTACATCCGCCACCAATCACTTCATCCAGTGATGCAAATTCACATCAATAACGATGCCTGACAACCGCAGACCAGCAGAAAGAAATAAGAGAGCCACTTGGCAACACATGTGTGGTCTAGGTGACGCCATTGCACATATATGAGCATAAACATATATGGTCAATGATATCACAATTATGCCAGTGAGGCTCTCCACTTTGTATATATCAGCGGACATCCACTAGACCTATCATTTGTTAGGAGTGATGTGGTGGGGCCAGATGTATGACAGTAGGCGTCTGGCATTATTATGATCGCTGTGATTGACAGTGGATGTGCACTGTGGGACTTTTTTTGTGTTTGTAGTTTTTTTTTGTGAATGAGTAGGTGTACTACGTACTGTAGATGCTAGGTATCCCGCATTCACATGGGAGCAGTATTTGTGGGCTCTCTTATTGTTAAAAGAGGCTAGCAGAATAAAATGAGCTCCCCAGAGCCCACAGACTTCTGCAACCACTGGGCCAGGGTTGTAGGTAAGAGGCCTTTAAGAGGGGGTGGGTCCCCCTATGCTGAGAACATGTGGCCTGTTATGGTTCAGGAAGGATAGAGAAGACACTCATATTCCCCTTTGCCTGGTCTTCCACGCTGCTTTCTCTGATAAGGGTCAGGTATGCATTTTTGAGGGAGAGCTCATCCGTATTTTTTCCTTTATTTTTTTCCCCCTAAAATCCACACTAGAGGCAGATTCAAAATATGGGAGAGACCTCACACAGTTTTTTTTTTATGCTGGGTTCCATCTTAAATTCATACCAGACCAAAAGGGTCTGTAGATAATGGGGACTCCTGTGTCATTTATATTTTTAACTATCCTGGCTCCCTTGCTTGCATGTTAGTTCCTGGCCATGTAAGTAAATGGGGTCGCTGATGTCACAAGTTGTGGAGGACTCAGTGGTGCCTGCAAACTCCTGTGTCCTTAACAACCATTGACAGGGATGCTGTCAAGTATAATGTAGTAGTAATAATGCTATCATACATGATGCTCAGCTTCTGTTGAATAGGTAAATTCTTAGGTGTTTGTCTGAATACCTGAACGGTGAAGGTTCAGTCCAAGCTTGTGTTTGGACCCAACCTTAAGCTCATCCCTAGCAATGAAGGCAATAGCAATTCACTAAAACACCCGACTACGACTACTCAGATCATCCCCCATGCCGGATTACATTAAACTGGTCTTAAAGACCACTGCTGCTACACTTTTTTGAATTTCACATTCTGAGTACCTGTCCCTCTCCGAGGAGTGGGAACTTTTTGTCAAGAAAATCTCCCCTTTTCTGATACTCTTGTGATAGAAAACTTTTAAAGCTGAGCTCCAGCCTTACCTTCAGTCTTGCACATTTGTACAGGCTCCTCTCCTGTACTGAAATGGCTTGCTCTAATTTCACTGCAAACTGGGAACTTACAGTGTGCATTATAGAAGTCGCAGAAAGTCAGATAGAGTCCACTTTATTCCTGGCTGGGGAACAACATCATATATCCTTATCCTTCCCAGCCAGACTCTCCCTGGCCTACCACTTTCATTCACACCCACCCATCAAGACATTTTGATATTTGCATATTTCCTCCCAAGAGTAAGCCCACTATTTGCATGAGATGTGAGGTCTCTTGAAGTGTGCTGAGGAAAAGCTCTGTGATGTTTTCAGAAAGCTATGTACTCAACCAGTCCCTCCCATCAGCAATAAACTGCCTGCATTGCATAAAGAAGACACAGTGATGACATCACTAGGTACAAAACAAGATATGTAATTGTAGCTGGGTGCTCACTGGCTCTATGTGTGTATCCTCCAAACCCTCACCCTTTCCCCCGCACCACATTTTTTTTGGGCTAAGAGGAGTCCCCTCTACTTTCACTTCCCTGCTGCACTGCAGACTGTGAGTGGAATAGCTCTGTGTAACATTTCCCCACCCCCCCTCCTCTTTGCAGGAGTGGCGGCGAACAAATCAGCAGCAGTGGAGAGCCTGCAAGGAGATAATTTGATCATATGATAGTCACAAAGGATCATGGGATATGTAGTGCTTAAAAGGGCTCTCCACAATACAAGTGAATGATCTGTGGACTACAAGGGACACAAATCCTTGCACACAAATTTAGGAGAGAACTGGCTGGCTTTTCCTGGGCAATCCTGTAGAGATCAGGGTAGACGGTGTGGGGAAACCAGTGTGTGGAGTCTGCTGTGCATGCCTAAACATGCCGGTATTGCTGTGCATGCCTATACAGAGAGCAGAGCCTGGTGTGTGGGGACTGGAGCTGGGTGTCCTTGCTGTTTTCATACAGCAAGAAGACAGAGCCTGTGAAGACAAGAGCAGGAGACTAAACCACAGAAAGTTGCTGTGTCTTGGGGCCAGAGCTGGGAAGACCCAGTGCCATGTGTTCACAGCATGGTGTGTGAAGTCATCACTTATATGGTACAACTGAAGTTGTATACTTACCGTCTTGTCAATGTGTTTTTTTTGTTTTTTTGTTTTTACATCGGCAAGACCAAATGACAGTTTAGGAAGCAGATTTATGACTGCCCTCTATTTATCAGTGAACAGAGATAATAGGTAAAGTTCTTGTATAGGGGAGAGAACACAAGCACCTTCTAAATGTAGCATGTATGGCATTTATTACAAAATGCTGCATCTGTCCCCCGGCGTCTCTGCACTGAGAACCGAGCCCGGAAACCCCATCGATGGCTCGGTTCTCACTCCTCCCCGAGCAGAGCGATGCTGACTGTCAGTCAGCATTGCTTCTACTCTACTTCTCTGCGCTCATTGGAGCGCTGAGCCATGGAGGGGCGGGGAGCGGCTGTCTCAGAGGCTCGCTAAGACACTGAGACTGACATCAATCAAGGCAGCTGGCGAATCCAGACTTGGAAGTTGGAATGACGCGCTGCCTTGACTGATGGCAGTGACGTCAGCGGAGAGCTGAATTCAGACCACTCTCCGATGAAAACGGGTCACAGGAGTGCAAAACGAATTGCACTCCTGTGACCCAGAAGAGAAGCCCAGCCTAAAAAGCTCAGGCTGGACTTCTCCTTTAAAGGGTGTATGTAGAATTGCAGCACATTTTGTATTCTCCCCTTGGGTATGCACTTTTTCTGACACATGGCATCATATGTGAATAATCATGGCAACAACGGTGTCTGAAGGTTGGAGGCCTTTTCCTCATATATGTCGGTTTAATGTAATCTCCAGATACTTCCTTTGTCTGATGAAGCAGAATACAGATTATCAGCACACATCGAGACATACCCCCATCTACTTGCGAGCACTGTAACAATTTTCAAGAAATATGTTAAAAATTAAAATCTTAGCAGTAGTTGGGAAAGGGTATTCCATATTGATAGGGTATCTGTGATGTGAATGTGTACTTTGTTACTGTACCCGATTTAGGAGCCTACATTTTTTATTCAATCTTTTTAATAAATGTACAATAATATCAAGACTTTTAATAAACTTTAATTTTGTAGTTGCGGTATACTAAATGTAACACTTGAAGTTTCCATTATGTTTAATTGGTAATGAGAAAGTGGTCTAATTGGCATGTGGTTGTCTGGATATTCTGACTAGGGATGAGCTTTATGTTCGAGTCAAACATGAGTCTGACTCGAACATTGCCTGTTCGCCCGTTCGGCGAACAGCGAACAATTTGGGGTATTCGCGGCAAATTCGAAAAGCCATGGAACTCCCTTTAAAAGTCTATGGGAGAAATCAAAAGTGTTAATTGTAAAGGTTAATATGCAAGTTATTGTCATAAAAAGTGTTTGGGGACCCGGGTCATGCCCCAGGGGACATTTATCAATGCAAAAAAAAGTTTTAAAAACAGCCGTTTTTTCGGGAGCAGTGATTTTAATAATGCTTAAAGTGAAACTATAAAAGTGAAATATTCCTTTAAATTTCATACCTGGGGGGTGTCTAAAGTATGCCTGTAAAGTAGCGCATGTTTCCCGTGTTTAGAATTGTCCCTGCACAAAATGTCATTTCTGAAGGAAAAAAAAGTAATTTAAAACTACTCACGGCTGTAATGATCTGTCGGGTCCCTGGCAATACAGAGAAAAGTAATTAAAAAAAAACAGGAACCCCTGCCATTTTTTTCAATGACTTTTATCTGTATTGTCGGGACCAACAATTCATTAATAGCTGCGAGTAGTTTTAAATTACTTTTTTTCCTTCAAAAATGAAATTTTGCACAGGGAACCAAATTTTTTTTTTACAATGCGTGGGGGTCCCCCCAAAATTCCATTACCAGGCCCTTCAGGTCTGGTATGGATATTAAAGGGAACCCCGCGTAATTAAAAAAACAAAAAATGGCGTGTGGTTCCCCCCAAAAATCCATACCAGACCCTTATCTGAGCACGCAACCTGGCAGGTTGCAGGAAAAGAAGGGGGGAAGAGAGAGCACCCCCCCTCCTGAACCTTACCAGGCCACATGACCTCAACATGGGAAGCTGTGACCCCCAAAGCACCTTGTCCCCATGTTGATGGGGACAAGGGCCTCATCCCCTCAACCCTTGCCCACTGGTTGTGGGGGTCTGCGGGCGGGGGGCTTATCAAAATCTGGAAGCTCCCTTTAACAAAGGGGAACTCCAGATCCCGGCCCCCTCATGTGAATTGGTAACGAGTACATTGTACCCCTACCATTTCACAAAGAAAGTGTAAAAAATTGTAAAAAAACACACAAACACAGCTGGACAAGTCCTTTATTTAAAAATAAAAAAATAAAAAATGAATTTCCAGCGATGTAATCCCGTCTCCTGTCTCCCCGATGTCCAACGATGATCCATTCCAGCGACGCTGCAGTCTCTCCACTCATTCTCCAGCGAGGAACGAAACCCCTATGATGCGTAAGAGGGGGCGGGGTCACCCCGCCCGACACCCACGCCCACATCATTGGGTAAGCCCCGGCTCTCCCAATGACGTGGGCGCGGGTGATCCCGCCCCGCCCCTTGACATCACGGGGTGGGGTCACCCACCCACTTTATTGGGAAAGCCGGGTGACCCCGCTGGGGCTTACCCAATGACGTGGGCACGGAAGTTGGAACTGATTATTAGCAACACACACAGTCATCACGACTTGAAACCTGAGGTTAGAACTCTGTCTCTAAACTGCAGGCTGCAGCAAGCAACAACTGTTCCCCTGGCTCCAGCTCCTGTTACATCGGCTCTGAGACTCGAGTCCGACGTGACTCACTGACGTCACTCGTTGCTAGACGCCAGGTGGCCCAGGCGCTAGCAACAAGTGCTGGGAAGATGCTCCACCCACCTCCTCCTCCTGGTCAGTTAGTGTGGTGTAATTACACTAGATGAGTCTCTCTCTCTGCGCCGTTGATCGGCTGATGTGAGAGAGAGACACCGACAGAGGCAGCGACAGAGCAAGTGAGTGTGACTGTCTGTGACAACATGACAACAATTGCCCTGTTGCCCCCCTTGATCCACCGCTGGTGCTAACAGAGTTCCTAGTTTGCTGGTCATAGGATGTGTGACATTAATCTAATTACTGCCACAGACTTCTACAGAGGGAAGTCCCATAAGCTTTTAATGCTAGGTAGGGCAAAATGAAACTAGAAGTTGTGATCTCTATGTAGTCAAAGCATCATCAAATTATCAAATAAGGGAGCACAGTAATGCACACTATACAGGGAAAGCAGACCACATGCAGACCAGAGAGAGGTGCTAGATGCTGTAGTAAAAAGTTTAAGGCCTGGATTCATCAACTTGTTTTTTTTCTAAGCACTAGATTTACTGTTACCTCTGCTATAAAATGATACTTAACCTTTATTTTTATCTGTCACTGAATCCTGCTTAAAAATGTCAATTGTAATGGGTAACTGTTTTGCTGAAAATAGGAGTATCTGAAATAGGAACCTCCAGCCTGAAGGTAATATGTTTAACTCTTCTTTCTTGCAGGAGCTGCTCAAAGCCCCAGCTAGAAGAAGCTGAAGGGAAGAAAAGAAATGGACTGCTATTTTTTTCCAATACAAAATTCAACCTTCTTGCCCCTTTTGTAAAACAGCATAGGTGGCAATGAATACGATGTGAACATTTCCCACTAGATACAGTGGATACATTAAAAGCATCTGACAGAATAACAGAATAAGACAGAAATTAACCAGAATTAGACATACAAACTTAAACTTCCAACAATGCACAAGTGTTTTACCCCTACCTTTCTGTCAAAGTACATGTACTCCCTGTTGTCCAGTGACAGCACATTTATGTACTTATTTTATATTTTTGTAACCACTTATGGCTTACAAAAAGATTAACATTCATATGCCCTATGCTGTGTTGAGGAAATGTTATTTGACATCCCCAGTTTTACAGCTAGCAGCCAAAACTGCATGCAGCTACTAGCTGCTCCAGTCCCCACTAAGGATAGGGAACCAATCAACCTGGCTTTTGATTATGCAGTCACTATACCAGCAATGACATAGTGATCACATGCAAACTTTAAGTGTATTCACAAAATAAAGCTTCAGTCTGCAGATGCTACTACAGCCTGACGATGGCAGCGTGCCTCTTTTTAATACTGTAATTCTCAGATATAGTTACAACATTAAAATAATAATAAAATCTAATAAGAATAGTAATAATACAATAATTAGGATTTTTTCATTTTTATTAATTTTCACCTTATAAAAACAAAGCAAGTTTTTTGTTAACACTGCGTACCATAGTTACATAGTTAATCAGATTGAAAAAAGACACAGGTCCATCTAGTTCAACCAAGGGGGAAAAAAACAAAAAACAAAAGCAAAACATACAAATCCCATATACACAATTCTTCACCCACAGTTGATCCAGAGGAAGGCAAAAAACCCTAGCAAACTATGATCCAGGAGGGGAAAAAAATCCTCCCTGATCCCCCAAGAGGCAATAGGATATTCCCTGGATCTATTTTACCTTTAAATGTACCAAATAAAAGCTTTATATTTTGTTTAAAAATATACTAATTATTTAGGTAGGAGCATTAGTCAAAGTTTTTGTCATGTCAACTAATACTCAATTTAGAGTGGGCATCTATGGGCATCTAGATTTTAATGACCCCTGGTTATAAAAGAGTTAAAAATTTTATTATATTTTAAAATATATATATTTTTTTATTTAACCTTGTCATTTTCCATCACCCTGTATGTAAATACACAAGTTCAGATATGGAAAAATGTAAAAAATGCCAAGCCAGTTTTACTACACTAAGTCATATATTTTTTTTAGATGCATGACAAACAATCTATTATACTCACTGTATTGTTTTGCAATAATAAAAATTCAAGAAAAAGTTAAACAGAAATCAGGATTTACATGCAACTTTGGGTGACAATTAAAATCCCTTTCTTGTTCCAGTGAACAGTAATCTGTGCATAATTACATTCAAATGAGATATTAGCATTTTTTGTACTTACTCTTTGTTAATTGTAGAGTTCACTCACCATGGTGATGCTTTTGATAGAATCAGGCAACCTTAGTGACCTGATGCTGCAAGGCATGTTTGGATATTGTGCTGTAGTTTTCATTTTTTTTTATTTTGGCATTTTGAGGAGTCCTGCTGCTTTTATTACATTCCTGACACTTTTGTTAATAAATCATTGCAGAGTTAATGAAAATTGCACTCAGGCATATCCAAAATAATTGTGTCCTTTGTCATGCTAATAAATTGAAAGATGTTGATCCAATGGGTGAGTGCTTGCCCATTATGAGAAAGTTTGCGTTATGTATGCCTGTTGCATTTATTTTAGTTTTAGCTGGGCATATCATTCTGTGTCAGATGTATAAACAGAAAGGTAATATGTTTGATTTTCCCATTTTTCATAATAATAATCTATTAACATTGAAAGGGAGAACAATATTTGTATATCAAATAAGAAATGTATTTCTATTAAAATGTCAGTAATTTCATGCTAAGTGAAAATGCGGCTGAATATTACATAGGCTGTCTTTCTGACCTATTGTGAAATATTGCCAGAAAGAAAACCTGAAAACCTAAGGGGATTATTTAATGAAAAATGTCAGTTTTTTTATGCCTGTGTTCAGTGCAAGCGTCCAATCAGGTTAACAGAACAAAAGTGGTACATTTCTGTGCACCACCTCCCACATCACCCCCCCCCAAGTTACTCTCCCAGGCTAACTTATACTAAAAAGAATAGTGATTCTGACAGCAAGGCTCTCCACTGTCAGAATACACTAATTGGAGGCTGCAGCCTCTAATCGAGAAAATAGTTAACAGAAATTAGTCAAGCGATCAACTTTGGACTAACGGGGATGACCACAGGGATGTATAGTCAGCTTAAGTATTGTTGGTTATTCAATTTTTTAAATACAATGTACAGTATACAGTGGGGCAAAAAAGTATTTAGTCAGCCACCAATTGTATAAGTTTTCCCACTTAAAAAGATGAGAGAGGCCTGTAATTGTCATCATAGGTATACCTCAACTATGAGAGACAAAATGTGGAAACAAATCCAGACAATCACATTGTCTAATTTGGAAATATTTTTTTTTGCAGATTATGGTGGAAAATAAGTATTTGGTCAATATCAAAAGTTCACCTCAATACTTTGTTATATATCCTTTGTTGGCAATAACAGAGGTCAAACGTTTTCTGTAAGTCTTCACAAGGTTGTCACACATTGTTGCTGGTATGTTGGCCCATTCCTCCATGCAGATCTCCTATAGAGCAGTGATGTTTTGGGGCTGTCGCTGGGCAACACAGACTTTCAACTCCCTCCAAAGGTTTTCTATGGGGTTGAGATCTGGAAACTGGCTAGGCCACTCCAGGACCTTGAAATGCTTCTTACGAAGCCACTCCTTCGTTGCCCGGCCGGTGTGTTTGGGATCATTGTCATGCTGAAAGACCCAGCCACGTTTCATCTTCAATGCCCTTGCTGATGGGAGGTTTGCACTAAAAATCTCACAATACATGGCCCCATTCATTCTTTCATGCACACGTATCAGTTATCCTGTTCTCTTTGCAGAGAAACAGCCCCAAAGCATGATGTTGCCACCCTCATGCTTCACAGTAGGTATGGTGTTATTTGGTTGCAACTCAGCATTCTCTCTCCTCCAAACACGACGAGTTGTGTTTCTACCAAACAGGTCTACTTTGGTCTCATCTGACCATATGACATTCTCCCAATCCTCTTCTGGATCATCCAAATGCTCTCTAGCAAACCTCAGATGGGCCCGGACATGTACTGGCTTAAGCAGGGGGACACGTCTGGCACTGCAGGATCTGAGTCCCTGGCGGCGTAGTGTGTTACTGATGGTAGCCTTTGTTACGTTGGTCCCAGCTCTCTGCAGGTCATTCACTAGGTCCCCCCGTGTGGCTCTGGGATTTTTGCTCACCGTTCTTGTGATCATTTTGACCCCACGGGGTGAGATCTTGCGTGGAGCCCCAGATCGAGGGAGATTATCAGTGGTCTTGTATGTCTTCCATTTTCTAATTATTGCTCCAACAGTTGATTTCTTCACACCAAGCTGCTTGCCTATTGCAGATTCAGTCTTCCCAGCCTGGTGCAGGTCTACAATTTTGTTTCTGGTGTCCTTCGACAGCTCTTTGGTCTTCACCATAGTGGAGTTTGGAGTGTGACTGTTTGAGGTTGTGGGCAGGTGTCTTTTATACTGATAACAAGTTCAAACAGGTGCCATTAATACAGGTAATGAGTGGAGGACAGAGGAGCCTCTTAAAGAAGAAGGTACAGGTCTGTGAGCCAGAAATCTTGCTTGTTTGATATTGACCAAATACTTATTTTCCACCATAATTTTCAAATAAATTCCTTCCAAATCAGACAATGTGATTGTCTGGATTTGTTTCCACATTTTGTCTCTCATAGTTGAGGTATACCTATGATGACAATTACAGGCCTCTCTCATCTTTTTAAGAGGGAGAACTTGCACAATTGGTGGCTGACTAAATACTTTTTTACACTGTAAGTATTGAGTTAGTTTCCTTTTCAGCTTCATGTCTGTTAATACTGGGTGCTTTTAAATCCTCTCTCCTTTCTGTACAGATGGGACAGTAGTGTAAAATTGACCAGCAGCAGGAGAAATTTAATAAGCAAAACCAGGGGTTTTGAACATGAATTAAGAGGATACAGCAGTGTAAAATTGGCCAAAAGCAGGGCAGTTTTAACCAGACATAATTGGCCTAACTGGGTTATGCCTAACTTTTATTTTATCCATGGGGATAGACGGTGCAGTGAATGTAGGTGATATAATGTGAGGTGCTTTAGGTGCAATTATTTTTTTTCCTTTCCATCAAATGAAGCAGGGTGCTGCAAATAAAAGGCAGCCCCATGAACAGATGGTCAATAACAAGTGAATGCTTCTCTTTAAGCACCCCAAACTTTAGCAAATGGCCATATCAACAAAGAATAAAAATGTAAAAAATAAAAACACAAAAGAAAGAAAAATCTCAAAATATGTTTTATTAAGAGGTAATCCACAGCAACCACACCCCTTCACCCTACCCTTCATCTACTGCAGGGATCCTCAAACTACGACCCTCCAGCAAAACTCTGACATTCACAGACATGACTAGGCATTATGGGAATTGTAGTTCCTGAACACCTGGAGGGCCATAGTTTGAAGACCCCTGATCTACTGTATTATATCACAACCTATACTTTGCAAATATAATTTTATGAAAGCATAGCACTACCCCCACTAAAAACATATCTAATAAGACAACATATAAGACAAATAAGATATAATATTAAATAATCCAGTCAAAAAGTGAAATTACAAAAAAATTAAGGGTTTCTGTACAATGACCAATATGTATTCTTCAGTGGTCACAAACAGCAACCATGCAGGTGTGTTAATGTCTATATAGTATTCTCCTTATCCATGTACTACATGACTAATATAATGGACTCAAAATAGAGTTATTCCAAACAAGATGTCTTTCCAAGGTAAATATTATCAACCACACAAGTGCACCATCACTATTGTATAGTGCTGTCCTCCACATGTCACACCTCGTCTTATGCAGTTCCCTTAAATGGGTAGACTCACTGGATGTAATTGACTTTGTGCTCATTTAAACAAAGGTAAGCAAGTGTTTTTCCCACCAGATGGGATGTAAGTGATCCCATTATTCTTCCTTTCTCCTTTTATCCTCTAGATTATCAAAAGCTCCATCGTGTAAAACCTTGGTTTATTAAAGTTTAAAACCAAAGAAAACACTTATGCCCTGTACACACGATCGGATTTCCGATGGAATAAAATCCGATGGAATTTTCCATCGGAATTCCAATGAAGCTGACTTACATCAGTCTTGCATACACACCATCAGACAAAATTCCGACCGTCCAAAACGTGGTGACGTAAAACACTCAGACGAGCTGAGAAAAAGGAAGTTCAATGCTTCTGAGCATGCGTCGACTTGATTCTGAGCATGCGTGGGTTTTTTCTCCGTTGGAGTTCCACACAGACGATCGGAATTTCCTATCGTTTTTTTTTCCATCGAAAAAAATTTAAAACATGTTCTATTTTTTTTCACCGATGGAAAAAAGTCAGATGGGGCCCACACACGATCGTTTTTTCAGATGAAAAAAGTCCATCTGACTTTTTTCATTGGAAAAAACGATCGTGTGTACAGGGCATTACAATCCCCTATGCTGGAGTCAGTAATGACCCCAGAACCCCCTCTCTCCTAGTCTTCCGAGAGTAAAAGTTTGATCCTAGTGAGTGAGTGAGTGAGTGATGGCAACACCGACCCTGCCTGATCTGTTTTTCTGCCAGGACTTCCCCCAAACTAAATGGAACCTTGTAAAATGCCACCCCTTAAACAAAAGCCCTGATAAAAATAAATAAATAAATCAACCACAAAACAGAATGAAAGACACGAAAATCCCAAATAATATGAACAAAAAAGGCAGAAAAGGTACTGATTGCCTAAAGAGATATCCATCAAAATCGAAGTACTGTTTTCTAGCTGATACTAAACTCTTCCTGTGCAAGTTGTCAGCTTTCTCTATATTTCCCTACATCAGACTCCAATTTTCTGACACTGCTTTGTGCCTCCCCTTTTATAGTGAGGGCGCTGACTTATCCCAAAACCTCCATACTGGCCCTTCAAAGGCCATGCAGTAAAATATGGTTTAAAAAAAAACTACTTGAATTTGCAGATAAATTTGCCAGTATTATAACTCTCAAACCTGCAGGATTGGCCTCCAACCCATGGTAGCAACAAACCCAAACCTCATCCCCCAATAAAGAAAGGTGACAGGCATCTGGAATTCCTTTTCTAAAAGGTTTATTAAAAGAATAAAGTGCTGTGCTATCAAACAATTATGCAATAAAACAATAAAAAATGAACAAATAATATAAACATATAAACAAAAGTGAAACAATAATGATATTGTGAAAATGATTAGTGATATCCTGGATAGTCAGAATAATCCGTGCTCAAAAAATCACAACAAATGGTGAAAGAAACAATCAACTGTAAATCCAAACTGAATTGCTTGACACCTCCACTGAGTCTCCTAAGGATGTGCTCTCACCTCATAGGTTGACCATCATTACAAAAGTCAAACCAGCATGATCTGATTAATATCTCAAAAATAATTCCTCTTTAAACACTTCCAAAGGCAATTAGGATATTTTCCCAAAGCTTCCAAATAACATCCAGCATCCAAACAGCCAAATGACTTGCAGTTTTTGGACACCAAGTAGCTGAAAGAAACAAAATGCTTAATAGTCCGCACTGTTGATAATTTTTATTAAACCATAAGTGTTAAAATGCACTCACATTATGTACTGGAATGTAAACTTTAAAGATACAGTGAAGACACTGCACCGCTGCAAGTCTAGGATTGCTCCCACATGGGAAAGCCACTCAAGAATAGCTGTTCAAGCAGCCCTCACTGTCTGTCCCACACTCTCCTTAATCACTGTAGCTCCTCCTCCTCCCTACATTTTTGGTCATTGTGACGCCATTGCGTATTCTACAGAAATCAGTGGTGCAGAAACCAACCTCAGGGGACTGAGGTTTAAGAGTAATCAGTCAGTCAGCAGGTCTGCCTTATGTTTGATCCTCCACTTTGTAGTCCACATAATTAAATGCTGACTGGGCACCATTGGAGCCTAAAGCAGCAGTTTTTTCAGGATAAGCTGATATTCTAATGCCACTTTTGTCATCTATGTTATGTGTCAGAAAAGTCAGGATAGAGTTGGATGTTTAATAAAGTAAAGATAAGCTTTAAGCATGACTGATACATCTGATGAATCATGCTGTACCCAGTACTCAGTCCATTATTGTACAACACCAGAATAGTCTGCAGTTATATTAGACCGGGATTAGAATAAGACATTAAACGAAAGTAGTATTAACCCCTCAGTGTTTTTTAGCTTAAAGCGGAGTTCCACCCAAATTTGGAACTTCCGCTTAATCCACTCCTCACCCCCTTACATGCCACATTTGGCATGTAATTTTTTTTGGGTGGGAGTGGGTGCTTCAGTAGGAGTGGGACTTCCTGTCCCACTTCCTCCTTCCGCCCTGGGGTCGCCTAGGCGATACGTTATATCGCTTTTTGGCGGCCCCTCCCTGTAGGCGATCACCTGGGACGTGACAGGTCCCAGGCGATCGCCTGTCCACTCAAAGAGCGCTGCGCCATTCGCGCATGCGCAGTGAGTGCCTGGCCATGAAGCCGAAAGCTGTCACGGCCGGGTGCCCACACTATGAATCCAGGCGCCGGCGGAGAAGGGGGGAGAGGAGCGGAGCTATGGACGTCGCGTCGCTGGACAGTGGAACAGGTAAGTGTATGTTTATTGAAAGCCAGCAGCTACACTTTTTGTAGCTACTGACTTTTAATAAACATAAAAAAGGCTGGAACTCCCCTTTAACCTCTTCATGCCGACTGTACGCAAATATGCGGCCCCACTGGACTGGACTTTTTTCCACTGGGCTGCATATATGCGTATATGCGCGCTCCCAGCACAGAGATCGGGATCTCAGCAAGAGCCCCGGGTCCCATGCTAACGATCCGTACCCGGAATTCCCAATTCCTGGTCAACTGATGGCTTAAATAGCCTCTGATTTGATATAACAGTGACCAGTCACTGTGAAGCCTGTCCCTGTGTTTCGCTCTGTGAATGGAGGGGAAAGATACACTGTACCTCTCTCTCTCTCTCTCTCCCTGCAGAGAAAAAAAAAATTGTATAATAGATAAGTAAATAATTATAAAAAATTGCTTGATCAGAGTTTGATCTAGGTCGGTGCCAGGGCTAGTGTTTGGGTCAAGTAAGGGTCAACGGTCATGGTCAGTATATTTTGGGCAGAATTTTTTTTTTAAAAAAGCATATTTTAAATTAGTGTTAGTGTTAGTGCTAGTGTGTTTTAGTTAGGATAAAAAAAAAAAAAAAAAAAAGCAAAATGCACACTATTGTTTTGGGCTGTACTACGGGTACGTACAACTAATATACACATATTAAGAGGTATTGTTGCGATCGTCTGGAGCAGGAGAATTTATTTTGGGTTGTTATTTGGTGGTTAATTACAGTAGTAACAAGAACTATACAGCTAAATTAAAAAAAATTCAATTTTTTTACTATTTTGGACCAGTTTTCCTTTGATAATAAAATAAAATCAGCAGATATCCATTACTATTTATCACCAAATGAAAGCCCAATTTTTCCTAAAAAAAAAAATAACAAGGTATAATCCACCTGGATGCACAAAGAAGTTGTGATGATATGTACAGTTTTACTAACACATAACTAACACAAAATTGCAAAATTGTGCTTAGGCATTAACATTTGTTTTACCCTTAGGCGCGAAGGGGTTAAAACACTAAGCACAATACAATAAACATTCCCCAGTAAACTATTTGGTAACCCAGCACTTGCAGTTTATAACATTCAATGCTGCTAGCTCCTGCTCTTTCAGTGCTCTTTCCCTGAACTTCCAGTCTTCCCAGAAAAGTGTTAAAGTGGAACTGATGTCTTTTTATAATAGACTGTAAGCAGGCAGGCTATTATTGCAGAAGAGATATGCAAAAAAAAAACAACAAAAAAAACCATCAGACTGCTTGCCCTGTCTTCCACAGCATGTATACTGAGCTGACTTTATTTCCACTTTAACAATCTCTTTTACCTTGGAGAAGGGAGGGGAAAGGAGGTGGGAAACCATCCTAGGCTATGGGGATATGTGTTTCTATTGATGTACACAGTGTTGGGAGACATAACTCAAGTCCCCGCATGTAAGGGTCACACCACAGGATGCTGCAGGAAAAAGGAGCTATCCTGAAATATGAAACCTGGGAAAGCAGTCACGGCACATGCTTTAACTGGAAAATAAGCAAGGGTTAAAAGATAAAGAAGTTGCATACTCAGTAACTAATTAAATCAGCTTCTTAAAAAATGAGGGTTTGTTATTGCTTTAATAAAATGTTAGTAGCTAATTCCTTTATTTATATACTGGTATTTGTTTTCTATTCTAAATTGTAAACGGTGTAAGCATGTTTTTTCAGTAAAATCAGTGTGTGTATATGCAGTAAAGCATGCTTGTTATACTCACTGTGGAACCTAAGGGGTTAATCCTCTGCATTGTGTAAAAAGGCCAGTTCATCCTGTATGCACAGATCCTCCTCTTCTTCCACTGACTCCAAAAAAGGTCTGGATAAGATAGAGTTACTGTGGTCAGGCTGCACATGCTCAGTTTGGTGTGTGTTGCTTGATAGTTTTTTGTTTTCTTGGAAGAGTGCATGGGATCAGCACAGGGCCAATCAGCACTGTCCAGACAGAGGGTCAGGAGGCCTGTATCCTGATAAGACAGCCAGTGCAGTATGAAAACTTCTCTTACAAGCTTTAACCAGGCATTGATAGAAGTTACAAGACTGCTATATACTGCTGATGAGAAAAAGGTGTTTAACAGTTTATATTTACTAAAATGATCGCATTTCCATGTTCTGTGTACTGTGGGAGACCAGATATAGTGAATGCAGGGTTCTGGGTTTAGTGACACTTTAATTTACTTTATTTTAATTTACACTAATGCCGCGTACACACGATCGGACATTCCGACAACAAAACCGTTTCTTTCCCCATGGATGTTGGCTCAAACTTGTCTTGCATACACACGGTCGCACAAATGTTGTCTGAAATTCCGATTGCCAAGAACGCGATCACGTGCAACACGTACGACGGCACTATAAAAGGGAAGTTCAATACCAAGTGCGCCACCCTTTGGGCTCCTTCTGCTAATCTTGTGTTAGTAGAAGTTTAGTGAGAGACGATTCGCGCTTTTCAGCCTCGTGCTTTTCAGTTAAAAAATAAAAAGATTATTCAGGAGATCACGAGAAATAATAAAGAAATCAGTTTGTCAGAACTCTGTGTGAATATCAGCAGCAAAACAACTTTATTATTCTAGCATTATAAGGAGGAAGAGAATGCGCTGCATTAAAAGATTAAAAAATTTGCAGCGTGACGAATATGCTATCTCCATTATGAACGCTAGTTTTACCAGACTGAGCGCTTCCGTCTCATACTTGATTCAGAGCGAGCGTGGAATTTTGTGCGTCTGAATTGTCTATACACGCTCAGAATTTACGAGAACGGATTTTGTTGTCGGAAAATTTGAGAACCAGCTCTCAAATTTTTGTTGTGTCGGAAATTCCGACAGAAAATGTCCTATGGAGCCTACACACGGTCGGAATTTCCGACAACAAACTCCCATCGAACATTTGCTGCTGGAAATTCCGAGCGTGTGTACGCGGCATAATACCTATGTACAACTGTCTTATACATAGGATGTGAAACTCGGTATCATCCTTGCCTTGCCATTTTTACTGGAACAAATGTCCAACCTATCCAACGACATTTTTACTTGATGTTGAAACTTTGAAGGCCTGTTTTGTAAGGGAATGTTCTCAAATAAGCAGCCCAATTGTTGAATGAACCTGTTGAAATTGCAGTTATGAAACCATGAGTATTTTACGATTTTAAGTACTTTAAATCATTTTTAGTGAAGACAGCTTATCAATGTCATGAAGTAAATGCACATGAAGTACATGTACACATGAATACACATGAACAATAAGTGCAATTATAACAGTGGTTCTGTCACCTGTACATAACTTAGGATTTTTGTTGTGCTACATAAACAATCTCATCTCCTTGTGTAAATTGCAGGCATGAATTTATTTCAAATACAACTACTTCATTTAAACAGTACTTATTTTCAATAGCATTTTAAGTCAGCTGTGTGTTTTGTTTCTCATGTCAAGCTTTAAGAATGAAGCAACAACTCCCCAACAATCTACGGTACACTTGTATTTTGTGTAAGTGTGACCTCTTTAACTAATTTTTTTATGCATCAAAGCCATTTGACATTTACCAAAACAAATGCATATGCCTCTGAGAGTCTTTATGACAAAAACACAACTAGTTTGACAGCTTGCTCTATAGGGAAGAGTTATGGTGGGTAGTATCACGGATTTAATGCCTCTAAAGTCCTCTTTCTTTCTTGGTCCCAAGGCAGTTTCTCTGGGCCTGGACTAAATATAATACAACTGTGGCAGCTGGGAGCTTGACAGTGTTTATGAAGAATTGCAACTGATGATCAGTGAATTGTTACATTGTTTATGACATTGATGGAAATTACTGAGAGGCTAAAAAGAAGTTGCTCTAATGTTCAGACGACAAAAGACAAGAGTGGGAAAAATAGATCAATCTTATAGTTTTAATCATATTCCAAATATTCACATAGTAAAATATGATTGATTTTGATTGCAAAACAACAGACAATCTATTGAAGAACAAAGCACAAATGGATTTTGGTTCTTCTGATTAAACACAAAATATTTCAAAAGTGGCACCTATCAAAAATTCACTCCGAAATATCAATGACACCAAATCTCACACAGCAAATTAACAAAGTCATTTACAACATCACTATTATGTAAAACAAAAGCAAAACACCTGTGTTAATGGGCTCTCATGAAAACATCTATTTCCTAATGGCCCGTATACACGATCCGAATATCGGACGAAAGCGATCGTTCGAGGAAGAATCGTACGATTTTCGGATCGTGTGTACACTACTTTTGAGAGCCGATCACGACAGTTCATCCGATATTATTCGATCGGACAAGCACGAAAATTTTTCTCGTACGATGCCAGATCGTACGATTTTCGTTTAGTCAGTATAGTTGTCACATGAAAATACAATACAAATACATTACAACACATGACATCACTTCTGTTTTTTTTTTCTGTCGTACGAGAATTTTCGTGACTTTAGTAACCTATTCAATTTCTACTTGCGACTATTAAGCGAAAAAAGTCGTACGATCTGTCATACGATATTCGGATCGTGTGTACAGGGCATAACTCAAGTTCCACATAGCTATATGATGCACAGACAGTCCATCAAGTGCCAGAACAGGGGCACCCGGTACCTGATGAGCTATTTGTGCATCGTTTGGCTTTAATAAATCATAAATTGACTTTTATAGTGAGCAGTTTTTCCTTGTTTTGGAGTATTACAAAAGTTATATGTGAAGCAGCTCATGATGGTGGAGAGTTAGCTCCTGTAGATGGGAGGTGAGAGAAAAAAAGTACAGCCTGCAGCGGAGCATTGTCTGTATATTGTATATTTGAGTCCATGGAGGATATTATAACACAATATATGCTAAAAGTATAAACAAAAATGTAAAGCCCCGTACACACGGTCGGACTTTTGCCCAACAAACTTAGTTTTAAGCAAGTTGGACCAACAATCCGACCGTGTGTACGCTCCATCGGACAAACTTTTTTTCGTTTGGTTTTGTTTTCATCGGACAAAAGTTGGGTCTGCAAACGGACAAACTTTTGCCCAACAAAAGTCCGATGGAGCAAAGTCCTACCATGTGTACAGAAAACCATAGGACTTTTGTCCGATGGACAAAACAACTAATGTTAAAATCAACCAACAATAGCAGAAGTTGACCAAAGGGTGGCGGTAAAGAGCAGAAAAGAGCAGAAAAACCATGTGATGTTGCAAAAAGTTTTGGGAAAGTTTGCAGAAAAGTCCTGTGGTGTGTATGCTATGGGTGTGCCCGGCCAACTCCGTTCGGACAAAAATCCACGGAAAAGTCAGATGGAAGTCCGACCGTGTGTATGGGGCTTTAGCCACACTCCAAAACTTAGCCCTTTGTTCTGTGTTTAATAATTGTCAAAAAAAAGACTTCTACCATCGATGTCTCCACCCAAAACCAACCTTCCCGGGTTGTCTGTATGGAATGAAAGGAGCAAGTCATGGGTTTTAAAAAAAATATGCTAGTTGTGAAAATCACTTGACTGACAGTTTGTTAGGAGTAGAATGCAGCTTGATAATAGCCAGTAGTAGTCAGTCACATTCACCTGGATTTGTTTGGTCACATTGAAGTATTTTTCTGCTCACAGTATCTACACAGCTTATTTGGTTTGGCTCAGTGCCAGGAACATACCTTAGCATTTATAGCCATGCAAGTAACTTAAGTCGCCTTAAACCAATCACCATGGAATGAGTTAAGGTACATAAGAACTGTCTAAGAACATGATGGAAAGTGTGAAAATTTGTAAAACTAGCCTGTTCTAAATACATTATTCCACCTCATGGTGCCAAGAAGTCTGGAGTATTTATTAATCATCCGAATTGCATGACTGAAGGTGTGAATTATTGTCAAATCATCAGGGTAAAATTCCCTCAGATTTTGTGACACCCTGGGACTATATTATATAATGAGTAGGAGAGGTTCACAGGCTTTCACACCTTCCATCATGTTTTTAGATAATCGGCATCTGCCTTGGCACATTTCATAGTGATTGGATTAATGTGGCTAAACTACCCATGTGTGGCTATAAGACTACATTTACACCAGCGATTTAGGCTAGTGCCAATAGCAGCAGCAAGAATCTTCTGATTCCAGCTGCTGCCTTGAGTTACTAGGTGTGGCCGCCAGCCCTGTTCACTTTCAGGACAGGTCACCAGGGGCCACAGCTTTTCACAGCTGTCTGCACAGCCAGCGATTACCTGCGGTGATGGCTGTTGGATACACTTTGTGTCCCTGACATGCATTAGAAGCTGAAGAAGCTGACTGGATAAGCAACAAGATATCTTCAACAGAACAGAACTGGTTCTTTCTTTACAGAACAAGTTGGTCTGTATAATAACAAGCATACATACAACTAAGCAGTGGTCATCCCTAAATTCTATATTTGTAATGCTGGCCATTGAAAAGCCAAGATACAGGTGGTAAAATAAGTATTGAACACATCATCTTTTTTATAGGTAAATATATTTAGAAAGGTGCTATTGCCATGAAATGTCTACCATATGTCGATAACAACCCATGCAATCCATACATACAAAGAAACCAAAACAAATACGTTCAGAAATCAAGTTAATTGTAATAAAATGGAATAACACAGGGAAAAAGTACTAAACATGCTAACTGAAATCTATTTATTTAATACTTCGTACAAAATCCTTTGTTGGTAATGACAGCTTCAAGATGCCTTCTGTATGAAGAAACTAGTCGCATGCATTGCTAAGGTGTGATTTTGGCCCATTCTTCCACACAAACAGTCTTAAAATCTTGAAGGTTCTGTGGGCCTCTTCTATGAACTCTGATCTTTCATTTTTTCCATAGATTTTTTATTGTATTCAAGTCAGGTGATTGGCTGGGCCATTATAGCAGCTTTATTTTCTTTCTTTGAAACCAATTGAGAGTTTCCTTGGCTTTGTGTTGGAGATCACTGTCTTGCTGAAATGTCCACCCTTGTTTCATCTTTATCATCCTGGTAATAGCAGGAGATTTTTAACAAGAATGTCTTGGTAGATTTTTCCATTCATCCTTCCTTTAGTGAAATTAAGTTTGCCAGTATCGTATTCTGAAAAACAGCCCCACACCATAATGTTCCCACCTCCAAACTTCACTGTTGGTATGATGTTTTTGTGGTGATGTGAATTGCCATTTGACCACCAAACATGGTGTGTATTAGAGTTCAATTTTGGTCTCATCCAACTGAACTATATTCTCCCAGTATTTCACAGGCTTGTCTAAATGTTGTACAGAAAACTTTAAACGAACTTCAACATGCTTTTTCTTCAGCAATGGAGTCTTGCATGGTGAGCGTGCGTACAGGTCATGGCGGCTGAGTGCGTTACTTATTGTTTTCTTCCAAACAATTGTACCTACTAATTCCCAGTCTTTCTGAAACAAGCCGTCTTTGGCTTTTGGACAACTCTTCTGATAATTCGTTTCACTCCTTACATTTATTACACATAACTTAATTTCTGAACTTATTTGTGTTTTTTGTATTTATGGATCGCATGGGTTGTTACAGACATGTGGTGAAAATTTCATGTCAATAGCACCTGTAGAAATATATTTACCTAGAAAAAGGATGATGTGTTTAGTTCTTATTTTACCCGCTGTATATCTGACTTTTTATGTTGCCAGTTGACAAAAGCTGATTTTTGTTTCTTTTGTGTTATTTAAATGCTGTAGAAGGATCAACTAAAGATATCCATTACATTTTAACTGCTGCCAATAGAAATGTTTATCTTTTAAAAGTAAAGCCTTGTTTCCAGATGATAACACAACTAAAATACACTAGTAGAAATATAGGGGATGAAGCAAAATAAGAGAAACACCACATGAAAAAAGGAAAATACCTTTGAAGCAAGCACAGGTGCAAAAGTGAGTCATCTTAAATTTACTGGCAACTAGCTTTACATGTCAGTTATAAAAGAGTTGTGCCAATTAGCACTTTGTTATGCAAATTTCCTAAGCAACTTGAGGTAGCTTAAAGTGTTTCATAGAGGCCAAATAGTTGATGCCTGGATTACAGGTGCATTTCTCCAAAAACTGTGAAATTATTTATTGTGTCAAGGGGATCACTCTCTAACATAATGACACCACATGGCAAGCATGAACAAATTCACCATCAAGGAGAAACAGAATCTACAAGTCAAAGTTCACTTGTGGGGAATGACTGACTTTTGACTGGATGGGTGTTGAATATCATACACGGTTGAGTTCATAAAGCTGGGACCTTGTATAAAGATAACAAAAGATGGACTCCAGATTTTAGAATGTAATAGCTTTGAGAAATTAGTTTTTACTCTCTTTCTGCATTTGGTTGAGATTATATATATATATATATATATATATATATATATATATATTGTGACAGCAGGAAGGTAAAGTCACCTGGTTGCATCCAGGGGGGTAGGTATATTTCTCCCAGATTCAGGCTTTATGCCGACTTATACAACTAGGGAGAGAGTTGATGAAGCCCAGCTGAGGCTAGTGGGCTCATGGATGATTCATACCTCTAGGGAGAGGGCTGGGCGTCGTGCAGGCAGGGAGTTGATGAGACCAGCTGAAGCTTGTCAGCTCGTTTAAGGCCTCTATAAAAACTCCCAGATTCATTAGGTGTTTGCTCATGCCTGGACCCAGACCTGTGTGGACGGTCTAGGGAGAGTGAACCCCTGTGCGGTGAGACAAAGCCTGTGTGGCCATTTGTTTGGACATTTACTAAACCAGGGACTTAGGGACTAGGACAGCACCAGGCTGATCCCAGTTGTTAGTTAGGAAACCTGCATGTTTAGTCAGAGGTCAAGCTGACCAGGGTTTATTTTGTTTATGTTTCTTTTTGCTTTGCTGTGTTTTTTGTCACTGTAAATAGAGAAATAAACCGCACCTTTTTGATCTTGAAAACCACAACCTCCGTCTGCTGGGCCTGTTTTTGTGTGGGGAGCCCATCCAGGGGATCACACACACCCGCTGCCGAGCTAACCCCCTCACAGTTGGTGGAGAACCAGTGGCAGTTTTTTTTTTAAGCCAGCATGGAGGAGATACTGAAACAGCTGGCTCTAGCAAATGCCAATCAACAGCAGACAAATGCAGGTTTGCAAAAGAGCCTTGCAGCTCAACAACAGAGCTTCGCAGCCCAGCAGCAAGCTCATCAACAGAGCCTTGCAGCCCAGCAGCAATCTGAGGCCCGCTTCATAGACCTGTTACAGAAGCAAGAGCAGAGACTACAACAAATGGAAGCAGTAATGCAGCAACGTCCGCAGACCAGTGAGGAAAGCCGTCCCACTAATACCGCATCCTTTGGGGTGAGTCGTTTATTGACAAAAATGACTGGAGAGGATGATCCAGAGGTATTTTTGACCACATTTGAAAGGACTGCTGAAAGAGAAAAGTGGCCTGAGGAGCAGTGGGCTGGACTGGTGGCTCCTCTGTTAACTGGTGAATCGCAGAAGGCTTACTATGACCTAGAGCCTGACCAAGCAAAAGACTATGTGATGCTAAAAGCTGAAATATTGGCAAGGCTGGGTGTCACCCTGGCTGTCCGGGCTCAGCGTGTGCATAACTGGACTTTCCAGCTTGGAAAACCCCCCAGGTCTCAAATGTATGATCTCATTCACCTGAGCAGGAAGTGGCTACAGCCAGAGACTTTGTCCGCACCAGAGATTGTGGAACGTGTTGTAATGGATTGGTTTTTGAGAGCTCTTCCTACTGCCATCCAAAAGTGGGTAAGCCATGGAGACCCAGAGACGGCCGGTGGTCTTGTGGATCGTGTAGAGAAATACTTGGCTACAGAGAACCTGACGGCCTCTTCCAGAGACTCTCGGACTTTCCACCCTAAGACCAGACCATCCCCAGGGGCGGATAAGAGGATTCCAAGGGGTGAGGGTGGAGAGAGTGAGAGGGTGGGAGCTCTACCCAAAGTTTGGCGAGAACAGCCTGGGAAGTCAGGGGCTCAAGAGGCAGCCAAAAGGATTGTTTGCTACCGCTGCCGGCGAGCGGGACATATTGCAGCAAATTGCCCGGTTGTGGTGGAACCCATGCAATGTGACTTTCTGACGGACCGACGTCAGTCGCTGTGTGCGACAGTCGCATGCACTGCCATTCGGGGAACTGAGAAACATTTATGCAAAATGTGTATTAATGGTAGAAATGTTGTGGTATTGCTGGATTCAGGTAGCCTTGTGACCCTGATAAAGGCTGAATTAGTTAAAACAGAGGTCTCTGGGAATAGCAAGGTAGCTGTTATTTGTGTGCATGGGGACACCCAAGAGTATCCAGTGACTACAGTGTGTTTCGAGACCCCCAAAGGTACCCTCTCTCATCCAGTGGGGTTAGTATCTCAATTACCGCATGATGCCATTGTGGGAAGGGATTTTCCGAAGTTCTGGGAACTGTGGGATGATCCTGAGCCCCCCACTGGTGCCCCTATGTACCAGGAATGTGATAGCCAGAACTCCTCTGAGAGTGGTGAGGACTCTCCAGAATTTCCCTTGTCAGTATTGGCAGGGGAGACTCAAGAAACTGGAGAGGAGCCCACCTCCTCAGACGAAAACCTACCGTCTGTGGAGTTTTCTGATCTTGAGGTTCACAGGGAAAATTTTGCCACAGAACAGTTAAAAGACCCCGCCCTAATAAAGGCACGGGAAAACGTAGTGGAAATAGATGGCGAGTTAGTGAACCCAGATAATACCTGCACTTACCCATACTTCAGCGTAGAGAAGGACCTACTGTATCGGGTGGCAAAAAGGGCAGAAGAAACCATTGAGCAGCTTGTGGTGCCCAAACCTTACAGGAAGTTGGTGTTGGAGTTGGCCCATGGGCACATTCTTGGAGGTCATCTGGGGACAGAGAAAACCCGAGAGAGGGTATTACAGAGATTCTATTGGCCTGGGGTGATGAAGGACATAGAAAATTATTGTTCCTCCTGCCCTGTGTGTCAGAGGTCGGCCCCGATGCCACATTTCCGTAGCCCGCTGGTCCCTCTACCCATCATTGAGGTCCCGTTTGAGAGAATCGCAATGGATTTGGTAGGTCCTATAATCAAGTCCGCTAGGGGGCACCAGTACATATTGGTTATAATGGACTATGCCACCCGTTATCCAGAAGTGATCCCTCTCCGAAATACCTCGGCCAAAACCATAGCCAAAGAGCTATCTCTTGTGTTTAGCCGGGTGGGTATTTGTAAAGAACTGCTTACGGACCAAGGTACACCCTTTATGTCCCGGGTTATGAAAGAGCTGTGTAAATTGTTCAAAGTGACGCAATTGCGTACATCTGTGTATCACCCCCAAACCGATGGGCTGGTTGAAAGATTCAACAAAACCCTAAAACAAATGTTGAAGAAAGTGGTGGATAGAGATGGAAAGGATTGGGACTGTCTACTTCCTTATTTGATGTTTGCTATTAGGGAGGTGCCCCAATCCTCTACGGGATTCTCCCCCTTTGAGTTACTGTATGGGAGACACCCAAGAGGGCTGTTGGATATTGCCAAGGAAACTTGGGAAAGTGAGAGTTCTCCCCACAGGAGTGTGATTGAGCATGTCGCCCTGATGCAAGATCGAATTGCACAGGTAATGCCCATCGTGAAGGAACATTTGGCCCAAGCGCAGTTGGCACAGCAGAGAGTGTACAACCGTGGAGCCAAGACCCGTACCTTTTCCCCGGGGGATAGGATATTGGTACTTGTCCCTACGGTTGAAAGTAAATTCCTTGCCAAATGGCAAGGCCCCTACGAGATAATGGAAAAAGTGAGCGAAGTGAATTACAAGGTCAGACAACCAGGAAGGCGAAAGCCCGAACAGATCTATCACGTTAATCTGTTGAAAGCCTGGAGGGATAGAGAGTCCCTAGTCGCAGAAACTTGGTCACCAGCTCAAACTGGTTGCGTGATTCCGGAGGTTGGAATAGCAGCCACCTTGTCACAACCCCAACAACAGGAGGTTAAGGAGTTTGTGCTTCGCAACAAGGAGGTGTTCTCTGAGCTGCCGGGACAAACATCTGGGGTAGAGCATGATATTATTACCCCGCCCGGTGAAAGGGTGAAGTTAAAACCCTATCGGATCCCAGAGGCCCGACGGGAGGCAATACGGGAGGAAGTACAGAAAATGCTGAACTTAGGGGTGATAGAGGAGTCCCAAAGTGATTGGTCTAGTCCCATTGTGCTGGTGCCTAAACCGGATGGGAGCTGGCGATTTTGTAACGATTTTCGTCAGTTGAACAAAGTTACAAAATTTGACACCTACCCCATGCCACGTATAGATGAGTTGATCGACCGGCTGGGAACAGCCCGATACATGACGACTCTTGACCTCACAAAAGGGTATTGGCAAATTCCCCTGGCCAAGTCGGCCAAAGAGAAAACCGCATTTGTAACCCCAGACGGGGCGTTCCAATATAAGAGAATGCCGTTCGGGTTACAGAATGCGCCGGCCACATTCCAGCGGAAAATGGACCAGATACTGAGGCCCCATCGGAAGTATGCTGCGGCTTACCTGGATGACGTAATTGTCCATAGCACAGATTGGGCCTCACATCTGCCAAAAGTGCAAGCAGTCCTAGACTCTATCCGGGAAGCGGGGTTTACGGCTAACCCCAAGAAGTGTACCATTGGGCAGGAGGAGGCCAAATATCTTGGGTACACCATTGGGAGGGGAGTAATAAAACCCCAACTCAACAAAGTCGAGGCCATCCAGAGTTGGCCACGTCCCAACAGCAAGAAGCAGGTACGAGCCTTTCTGGGAATAGCGGGGTATTATCGGCGCTTCATTCCCCACTTTGCTTCTAAGGCTGTGCCCCTAACCAACCTGACGAAAGGGAAAGGGTCGGTCATGATTAAATGGACCCCCGAGGCTGAGGCAGCATTCCAATTCTTGAAACAAGCCTTATGTAGCCAGCCAGTGTTGTACTCACCCGACTTCTCTAAAGACTTTGTCGTACAAAGTGATGCGTCAGATGTGGGGTTAGGAGCAGTATTGTCCCAGGTCTGGAACGGGGAAGAGCACCCAGTCATTTACCTCAGCAGGAAGTTGAAGTCCCATGAGGTAAATTACGCCACGGTTGAAAAGGAGTGTTTAGCGGTGAAGTGGGCTCTAGATTCCCTTCGGTACTATCTGCTAGGTAGGCACTTTGACATGGTTACGGATCACGCTCCGTTAAAGTGGATGGCTCAAAACAAGGAGACAAATAGAAGAGTGAATAGGTGGTTCCTGGCCCTACAGGAATTCAACTTCACAGTAAAGCATCGCCCTGGCGTTCAAATGGGGAATGTGGATGCTTTGTCTCGAGTACATGAATGCCTGATTGCTGGTGTTCCAACCCCAAGGTTAAAACAAGAGGGGGGGGTATGTGACAGCAGGAAGGTAAAGTCACCTGGTTGCATCCAGGGGGGTAGGTATATTTCTCCCAGATTCAGGCTTTATGCCGACTTTTACAACTAGGGAGAGAGTTGATGAAGCCCAGCTGAGGCTAGTGGGCTCATGGATGATTCATACCTCTAGGGAGAGGGCTGGGCGTCGTGCAGGCAGGGAGTTGATGAGACCAGCTGAAGCTTGTCAGCTCGTTTAAGGCCTCTATAAAAACTCCCAGATTCATTAGGTGTTTGCTCATGCCTGGACCCAGACCTGTGTGGACTGTCTAGGGAGAGTGAACCCCTGTGCGGTGAGACAAAGCCTGTGTGGCCATTTGTTTGGACATTTACTAAACCAGGGACTTAGGGACTAGGACAGCACCAGGCTGATCCCAGTTGTTAGTTAGGAAACCTGCATGTTTAGTCAGAGGTCAAGCTGACCAGGGTTTATTTTGTTTATGTTTCTTTTTGCTTTGCTGTGTTTTTTGTCACTGTAAATAGAGAAATAAACCGCACCTTTTTGATCTTGAAAACCACAACCTCCGTCTGCTGGGCCTGTTTTTGTGTGGGGAGCCCATCCAGGGGATCACACACACCCGCTGCCGAGCTAACCCCCTCACAGTATATATAATATATATTTATTTATATATACATACATATACATTTATAGAAAGGTAAGCAATGTCTTCAACCTGCAATATAAAATATGTTGCCAACTGCTAAGTGTAATGTTGGGTTTTACAGTGGTATGTGCAGCCATCCTATTTTTAAGATGTAATGGTTGCTCTGCACGGTTGTATAAAAGCCATGGACTATTGCGCTACTTTTTAGTACCATTTGCCCCCAGTAGTGCAAACACTATTTACTCACAATGTTTCCATACTTCAGAAATATTATGCCACAAATTAGGTCTACTGTTTCCTCTGCATGTTTGTAATAGTGTCCAAGGACTGTGGCACTACTTTTACTGTGAGTATCAGTTTCTTCAAACAGTGCAAACTATTTTTATATCCACATTTTTCTATGCTCAATGAGTATATTGTGGCTAAGCACTACTAAACACATTTAAGATTTATTTTTATTTTTTTAGCACCATTTAAATGCCTTTTATGGATTCTGCAAACACCTGACGTAAATAGCATTTACCTATTATGGAGAGTTCTGGAGTGCTGTATGTAATAGAGTTTCATCTTTTTCAACAGTCAAGCAGTTGTAGGAATTTTCTATGAAAAATAATGAAATGTACCAGTTTAAAATAACTTCTTGAATAAAAGTGTTGTATTTGTCATCCATTTTTTTGCCGCTTATGGTAAAAACAATGTTTGTCTTATCTGGGTACAGCAGACTATTTATTTAATTGATTTTTATTTTTTAAAAACAGGGATAAGTTGAGCAGGATATAGCCACTCCATACATCTCACTATCTGTAGGGTAAAGCTGTCCATAGATGGATCGAAATTCATCTTGTTCAGCAGGAACTGGCTGAATTTTGATCCGTCTATGGGCAGGTTGGTTGTACTGGCTATAGCCGGCAGCAGTAATCATTGTATTCTGATGGCAGGGAAACCTCCTGCTGTCAGAATACAATAGCGTAGCAGGAGGGATTCCCCTATCAACACTAAATGTATTGACAGGAGAAATATGAGCAACATTCTTTCCTTCAACCCATTGTTGAAGAAAATAAAATTGCTTAATGTATGGCCAGACTTAAACCCAGTACACACTGCAAAGGTTTTTTTGTTCAACCCAGTGGGCTGAATACAAAAAAAAAACTGACAGATCGCCATACCAACACAAGCAATGTTTGTGTGGTGATCTCCCCTGCTGTGTTATTGTATTCTGACAGGGGGACTCTTATCTCCCCTCCAACCCCCGCCAGAATACACTGATCAGTGCTCACAATCATTGGCTGCAAGTGCTGATCAGATGCTGGTTTTGCAGCATCTCCCTTTGACAAAAGCTGGTCATTAGACCAGCTTCTGTCAGACAAAAAGCTCTACACACACTGACCAAAGTCAGCCAGTTCCTGCTGAACCAAACGATTTTTAGCCAGTGTGTACCCAGCTTTAGACTGCATCTTAATCTTGTCATGAATAAGAGATTCCACTAACAATATACTGTATGTGTCAGCATGGGATAGATGCCTTTGGGACACCGGAAATCTCAGCATTAGTGAACAAACAGCACCAAAAAACAGGGTTATCACAACTCAAAAGTACATTTTTATCCCAATTTTTTAGTACAAAATTATTAATTCCCTTAACCTCAAATCCTGACCTTTGAACTAACCAAGCCCTTAAACTTATCATTACAGTTATAATTAAGCTCTAAAACTTTAAGTATTCCCTTAAGCTAAATATGTTGTAACACATTTAGACAGAGTAAGGAATTGCCAAATCCATGTTCCCTTTTTTTGCCATCTGAGTTCCATTTGGGACTCCTGTTCTTCCCTATAAACGCAAGAGGAGGTCAGATGAAATCTCTCCAGAGTGATGGAAATACCCTGAAGTATACCCATTGGAAAATTCCTGGTAAATTCACAAAATTCCTGGTATATTCCTTCCTCACTCTATGCATTGATTTAACCGGTAATCTGTTAGAAATCTCACGATCTCTAAACAGTATGTTGTTTACCAGGAACTCAGATTTGACACATTGAAGATCAGATAGTTACAACAGATGGGGCTGGGAAGGCCCCAGTTTTCCTTGTAAACAATGCTACAAATGACAAAGTTAAAAAAAGATGGAGTATTCTTAAAAATGATTTCAGAGACTTACAATGCTGTGAAAAAGTATTTGCCACTTTCTGATTTTTTATTTTTTTTTTGCATATTTGTCACACTTAAATGACTCAGATCATTCAAAAAAAATTATTACACAAAGTTAACCCGAGTAAATACAAAATGCAGTTTTTAATTGATGGCTTCATTAAGGCAAAAAAAGCTGTCCAAACCTGCCTGGCTTTATGTGAAAAAGTAATTGCCCCCTAAACCTAATAACTGGTTGTGCCACCCTTGGCGGCAACAACTGCAATCAAGCATTAGCGATAACTGGCAATGAGTCTTTCACATTGCTGTCGAGCAATATTGGCCCACTCTTCCTTGCAGAATTGTTTTAATTCAGCCACATTGAAGGGTTTTCCAGCATGAATGGCCTGTGTAAGGTCGTGATTAGGGATGAGCCGAACACCCCCCCGGTTCGGTTCGCATCCAGAACATGCGAGTGGACCGAAAGTTCGCGCAAACTTTTGAACACCGTTAAAGTCTATGGGACTCGAATGTGAAAAATCAAAAGTGCAAATTTTAAAGGCTAATATGCAAGTTATTGTGCTAAAAAGGGTTTGGGGGCCTGGGTCCTGCCCCAGGGGACATGTATCAATGCAAAAAAAAGTTTTAAAAACGTCAGTTTTTTCGGGAGCAGTGATTTTAATGATGCTTAAAGTGAAAAAATAAAAGTGAAATATTCCTTTAAATATTGTGCTTGGGGGGGGTCTATAGTATGCCTGTAAAGTGGCATGTGTTTCCCGTGTTTAGAATTGTCCCTGCACAAAATGACATTTCTAAAGGAATAAAAGTAATTTAAAACTGATTGCGGCTTTAATGTACTGTCTGGTCCCGGCAATATGGATGACAATCATTGAGAAAAATGGCATGGGTACCCCCCCTCCCCCTAGCCCACTACCAGGCCCTTTGGGTCTTGTATGGATATTAAAGGTAATCCCGCACCCAAATAAAAAAAAAAAAATGTGTGGGGCCCCCAGGCCCTATATACTCTGAATAGCAGTATACAGGCGGTGCAAACAAGACAGGGACTGTAGGTTTGTTCTTAAGTAGAATCTGTTTGTAATTTGGAACAGGTACCTTTTTTAAGTGTAGCTCCAGCCAAAAAATCTATTTTTAAGCTTTTTGGAAAACATAGGGAAGGGTTATCACCCCTGTAACATTTGTTTTGCTGTCTGTGCCCCTATTGAGAAGATTTCACCTCACTTTCTGTCCCAATGACAATAGGATTTTTAAAATTTGGGGCTATTAGGGAAACAATGATTGGTGATAAAGCATCAGTGTAGACACCTTTTTACCATATTAACTCTTACAGAAGAGAATTTCCCTTCCTAGGGGTAGATTTCCTCTCACTTCCTGTTGTCTCCCTCCATTTGTAAGTAGGAGTAATTTGTAAGTCGGATGTTTGAAAGTAGGGGCCTGCCCTATATACTCTGCAGAAATTTGGGCCTTAGGACTTGGTGTTGCCACAACACTGTAAGCCCTCACAGGTGGGCATAGGAACGGGCCCTGCTGTGAAATATTAGATCAAGAATTGTAATTACATGCCCCTGTTAAACAGGGGCAGAAAAATTGGGCCTTAGGCACTGGTACTGGTGCCACAACACTGCAACGCCTTTACAGATACTCTAGTTGGAGCGCAGGAATGAGCCCTGCACAAAGTATTGCAGCAAAAATTTTAATTACACGCCCCTGTTAAACAGGTGCAGAAAAATTGGGCCTTAGGCACTGGTGCTGGTGCCACAGCACTGCCACATCTCACAGATACTGTATTTGGAGCACAGGAATGAGCCCTGCTGCAAATTATTACAGCAAAAATTGTAATTACACGCCCATGTTAAACAGGGGCAGAAAATTGGGCCTTAGGCACTGGTGCTGGTGCCACAACACTGCAACCCCTCACAGATACTCTAGTTGGAGCACAGGAATGAGCCCTGCTGCAAAGTATTACAGCAAACATTGTAATTACACGCCCCTGTTAAACAGGGGCAGAAAAATTGGGCCTTAGCCACTGGAGGTGGTGCCCAGAACCAAAAATTTTCTTACAAGCTATCAACATGAACATTGAGGAGGAAGAGGATAGTCACTCAGCATAACAGGATAGTCACTCAGCATCAGCATAGGCAGTCTTGAAGGGATCTCACATTCATAAAAAAATTATTCGGTTACATCAGCATCAGGTGCTTGGTAGCTGGTGATCCAAGACTGATTCAGTTTTATGAAGGTAAGCTGATCGACTGAGTCGGTGGACAGGCGCACCCTGTGATCGGTTACAAAGCCTCCAGCAGCACTGAATGTGTGTTCCAAAAGGACGCTGGATGCAGGACAGGCCAGTAGCTCAATTGCATACAGTGCAAGCTCTAGCCAGTGATCCATCCTCAAGACCCAGTAACCCAGAGGATTTTTGGTGGGAAAGGTCTCCAAGTCTGATCTTGCCCCTAGGTATTCCTGCACCATGTAAATCAGACGCTGGCGATGGTTGCTGGAACCGATCAGACCTTGGGGCTGCTGACTAAAAAATTGTCTGAACGCATCAGTCAGACGGCCACCTTCTCCATTGCTACTTCTGTGACTGACCGAAGCCTCAGCAACACGTTGTCCATGACTAGGACCAGGAAATTGTAACCTCCCAGGCTCTGGAAACGCGTTGCACAAACCTTTCTGCAAGGCCTCCCGAAGATGTTTCATCCTCTGTTTCGTCTGCGACGGCAGGATAGGTTCTGCAACCTTACTCTTGTAACGTGGATCAAGAAGGGTTGCCAGCCAGTAATGATCCCTCTCCTTGATCACACGAATCCGAGGGTCCTTCCGCAGGCTTTGCAGGATCAGGGAGGCCATGCAGCATTGGTTTGCTGAGGCACTTGGTCTGCAGTCCTCTGGGTCACTAAGGACGACATGAGCCGCAGCCACCTCCTCCCAGCCATGTAAAAGTCCATGGGTTTCTGGGGACTGTAAACGATCCCTTGAAGACTGCTGCTGATGCTGAGTGCTAGGCTCCACCTCCATGCTGACACAATCCTCCTCCTCCTCCTCTTCTTCCTGTGTGATCGGCGGGCCCGCAGGAACACTGTTTGGCTAAAGGGGGCCTTGAGAGGTAAGGAAGTCCTCCTCTTCCTCCCTCTGTTCTGCCTCAAGTGCCCTGTCCATTATTCCACGCAGCGTATGCTCCAACAGGTACTGTCATGATCAGTGTCATTGCCTGGGTCACCTGCTGGTGGTGCTATTGCTTTCAGCACCAAAGGGTGCAGTTCTGGTGGCCACCAGCGGGTGTCTCCCATTTGTCTGGAGCCGAAATCATCTCCTGCAATCAGGCGTCACCTGAGACTGATTGCAGGAGGTGTGTATAAATACCCAGCAGACACTAAAGCATTTGCTCTGGTATTGTCTTGGAACCCAGACCTGTATGCCTGAACCTGAACCTGAACCTGAACCTGAACCTGAACCTTGTGACCTGTTATCTGTTACCTTGTATCCTGTGTTCCTGAACCCTGCATCCATCCCTGGACCCCTGCCTCTGTACCTTGTATCCTGTGTTCCTGAACCCTGCATCCATCCCTGGACCCCTGCCTCTGTACCTTGTATCCTGTGTTCCTGAACCCTGCATCCATCCCTGGACCCCTGCCTCTGTACCTTGTATCCTGTGTTCCTGAACCCTGCATCCATCCCTGGACCCCTGTCTTGCAGACTCATCCCTTCCTCCTGTTGTCCCTTCCGGCTCCCTGTTCAATCGGACTGATCTCTCGTGTATGACCCTGGCTTGATTACATTTACGCTTTAATCTCTAAACTGCATTCACGTTGGTGTAGGGAGTTGTTTTGTGTGTCACTGTGGTTGTTTGCTGGTTGCCTTTATTGTTTTAGGAATTATCCTTTCAATAAACTCATATATATATTTACTTACCTTGTGCCTAGTTCCTTTAGTGCAGCCCACTGATCTGCGTACCCTGTGCTGGATGCCGTGTTAGGCATCCGTGACAGAATACCAGAGCCATTCAAGCAGATCGGCTGCACTTGGGAATTGGGTCTGGGCACTGCTATTGCTTTAAAAATGCAGCTTGACGATATTCTGTATTTTTCGCTACTAGCAACAGAGGACAGGGAGTTTTGTTCTCAAACATTAAGTGAACACACTAGAGAGCAGTTGTTGGAATGCATCCGCATAGCCTATGTTTTTGTGGATCTGGGCAGTTTTGTGTTTGAGGATGTGCAAGATCTGATCTGTATCTGTACAGAGTTGGCCCTGTCTGATGCCTCCAGTGGAGACGATGACTATACACCCCCTTTTATTGCAGCTCAGGTAGAGTCCTTGGTGTGGCTGTTGGAAGATGACTCAGTCTTTTTCCTTGAGCAGTACTCAACTTGTCCTACACAGGTGCTTGCAGCATGTATTGAGTCAGTGCAGTCTCTGGTCAGACAAGCAGTATGCAAACCTAACTTTGTGCAATCATTACTACAGGCCTGGTCAAGTTTATTGTACTCAGCCCCTGTCGGTTCCCTGCCACCCATTCCTGTGTCTAGACACCAGCCTGCTGAGATGTCTGCGTCTCCTTTACCCCCAACTACCACAGTGGCCAACCAATACACCCTCCTACCAATGAAGTACCAGTACCCTGTTTCCCCCTGCTGCACTTACCCTGCCTTTAACCCTCCTGCTTCGTCTCGGCTGCCTCCATCAGTTCCCCTAAGACCCCCTTCAAAATCCGCACCCTCTGCTTCACCATCCTTCCGCTCTTCGCCTCTACCAGCTGCATCCACCACCTACAGCCCTGTATACATATACAAATCTTCGGTGGCTAAACCAAAGAAAAAACGGAAGTTCTTTCCAACTCACACGATCCTGCCAGTAACCCAGCCTGTTTCCACACCAGCCGACCTGTTGCAGCCTGTCTCCGCACCAGCCGACCTGTTGCAGCCTGTCTCCGCACCAGCCGACCCGTTGCAGCCTGTCTCCGCACCAGCCGACCTGTTGCAGCCTGTCTCCGCACCAGCCGACCTGTTGCAGCCTGTCTCCGCACCAGCCGACCTGTTGCAGCCTGTCTCCGCACCAGCCGACCTGTTGCAGCCTGTCTCCGCACCAGCCGACCTGTTGCAGCCTGTCTCCGCACCAGCCGACCTGTTGCAGCCTGTCTCCGCACCAGCCGACCTGTTGCAGCCTGTTTCCAAACCAAGCGACCTGTTGCAGCCTGTTTCCAAACCAAGCGACCTGTTGCAGCCTGTTTCCACACCAGCCGATCCGCTCCAGCCTGTTTCCACACCAGCCGATCCGCTCCAGCCTGCTTCTACACCAGCCGATCCGCTCCAGCCTGCTTCTACACCAGCCGATCCGCTCCAGCCTGCTTCTACACCAGCCGATCCGCTCCAGCCTGCTTCCACACCAGCCGATCCGCTCCAGCCTGCTTCCACACCAGCCGATTCGCTCCAGCCTGCTTCCACACCAGCCGATTCGCTCCAGCCTGTTTCCACACCAGCCAACCTGTTCCAGCCTGTTTCCACACCAGCCAACCTGTTCCAGCCTGTTTCCACACCAGCCAACCTGTTCCAGCCTGTTTCCACACCAGCCAACCTGTTCCAGCCTGTTTCCACACCAGCCAACCTGTTCCAGCCTGTTTCCACACCAGCCAACCTGTTCCAGCCTGTTTCCACACCAGCCAACCTGTTCCAGCCTGTTTCCACACCAGCCAACCTGTTTCAGCCTGTTTCCACACCAGCCAACCTGTTTCAGCCTGTTTCCACACCAGCCAACCTGTTTCAGCCTGTTTCCACACCAGCCAACCTGTTTCAGCCTGTTTCCACACCAGCCAACCTGTTTCAGCCTGTTTCCACACCAGCCAACCTGTTTCAGCCTGTTTCCACACCAGCCAACCTGTTTCAGCCTGTTTCCACACCAGCCAACCTGTTCCAGCCTGTTTCCACACCAGCCAACCTGTTCCAGCCTGTTTCCACACCAGCCAACCTGTTCCAGCCTGGATTTTCGGTGCCCGTCACCCAGCCTGACATTTTGGTGCCCGTCTTTCAGCCCGCTGAACCAGTGCCTGCCATCTGGCTTGCTGAACCTCTGCCCGGTGGCCAGTTTGAAGTGCCTCTGCCCGGTGGCCAGCTTGAAGACCCAGCGCCATTTGCCCAGCCCGCTGACATGGTGCCTGCTAAACCAGTTCTCGATGCCCGGCTTGCCGCTGATTTTGCCCTGCTTGATTCCCAGCCTGACTGTGATGCCCTTGTGTTGTTCGCCTCCGTTAGGTTCATGCACATTGTCCTGCCTGTTTTCATTTCCAGATCCCAACTTCCAGACCCTGGTGGTGGGGTGCGTGTTCCATTGCCGGACTCAAGTGCCACGCCTCCCAGTAAGTTTAAGGACTCTGGCCGGAGGAGCACAAGTAGTCCGCAGACACAGGGGAGACTTTTTGGGACCTTTCCGCACCTACCAGCACTGCCAGATCAAGGGCAGAATGGAGCGTCCGGAGGCCACTCCTTGGGAGGGGGAACTGTCATGATCAGTGTCATTGCCTGGGTCACCTGCTGGTGGTGCTATTGCTTTCAGCACCAAAGGGTGCAGTTCTGGTGGCCACCAGCGGGTGTCTCCCATTTGTCTGGAGCCGAAATCATCTCCTGCAATCAGGCGTCACCTGAGACTGATTGCAGGAGGTGTGTATAAATACCCAGCAGACACTAAAGCATTTGCTCTGGTATTGTCTTGGAACCCAGACCTGTATGCCTGAACCTGAACCTGAACCTGAACCTTGTGACCTGTTATCTGTTACCTTGTATCCTGTGTTCCTGAACCCTGCATCCATCCCTGGACCCCTGCCTCTGTACCTTGTATCCTGTGTTCCTGAACCCTGCATCCATCCCTGGACCCCTGCCTCTGTACCTTGTATCCTGTGTTCCTGAACCCTGCATCCATCCCTGGACCCCTGCCTCTGTACCTTGTATCCTGAACCCTGCATCCATCCCTGGACCCCTGTCTTGCAGACTCATCCCTTCCTCCTGTTGTCCCTTCCGGCTCCCTGTTCAATCGGACTGATCTCTCGTGTATGACCCTGGCTTGATTACATTTACGCTTTAATCTCTAAACTGTATTCACGTTGGTGTAGGGAGTTGTTTTGTGTGTCACTGTGGTTGTTTGCTGGTTGCCTTTATTGTTTTAGGAATTATCCTTTCAATAAACTCATATATATATTTACTTACCTTGTGCCTAGTTCCTTTAGTGCAGCCCACTGATCTGCGTACCCTGTGCTGGATGCCATGTTAGGCATCCGTGACAGGTACACAAGGGGGACAATATCACTGATGCATGCACTGTCACTGCTCACCATCCTCGTGGCCTCCTCAAACGGTGACATTACAGTGCATGCATTCTTGATCATGAGCCACTGGCGTGGTGAAAAAAAAGCCAAGCTCCCCTGACCCTGTCTTGGTGCCATAGTCGCACAGGTACTCATTGATGGCCCTCTGCTGCGTGTGCAGCCGCTGCAGCATAGCCAACATTGAGTTCCATCTGGTGGGCATGTCACAGATTAGGCGGTTCTTGGGCAGGTTGTATTCCTTTTGAAGGTCAGCCAGCCGAGCACTGGCATTATATGACAGGCAGAAATGCACACAGACTTTCCTGGCCTGCCTCAGGAGATCCTGTAAGCCCAGGTACCTGCACAAGAACCGCTGCACCACCAAGTTAAGGAGATGTGCCTCCTCCTCCTCCTCCTCTCTCCTATCAGGCACCCACGTAGAGTCAGTGACCTCATCATCCCCTCCCTCCTCGTCACTGGAGCAAACCTGCCAGTATGCTGCAGCTGGGGTAACATGACTGCCAGTTTGTTGTCCTTCTTGGGAACCCCCTCTCCCTGGGCTCACGTTACTGCCTTCATCCTCAACCTGGGTACCATCATCAGAGCCTTGAAAACACTGTGCATCCTCCTGCAGCATGTACCCCACACTGTGGTCCAACAGTTCGGGGGACTCCTCAGGGTATGATGGTGGGGCTAGGGAAGGAGTAACTGATGACCTCGAGCCAATGGAATAGGCAGCTTTGGCACTTTCATTGGCAGCCAAGGAACTCTGAGCCTGGGTGACAGAGGATTAGGAGGATGAGGATGGCTTGGTCATCAATTCTCCCAACTCTTCTGCATGTTGTGGCACAACACGGCCAGCTGCCGCAAAAAAGGACAAGCGTGCCCCACGGCCACATGCTGAGGATGCACCGTGTCCACGACCAGCACTGTTGGCTCTAGACACAGACCCTGCATGCCCTCTTTTAGTGGCCTGTGAGTGTCTGCCTCTGCCTCTCCTTGGTGGCCTTCTAGACATACTGTATTTGATGTATTTGAATAGGTACACCAGGAATGGCCTGCAGTGAGATGTAGCTGCACAAAGCTGGGATGTATATATATATATAATTATCAGGAAAGGTTCCATCCGCTGGTGATATTTATTATTTGGTTTGCAGTACTGTGGTCCACCAGCAGGTGTCTCCTGGCAGTGTGGAACTGTCAGGAGAATTTCTCCCTGCTGGTATTATATTAAACTTTGGACGCAGTACTGGTCTCCACCAGCAGATGGATCCTGGCCGTGTGGAGCGAACTGCTCTTCCTGCGCTCAGGTGTGACTTGAAGCCAATTACAAGCCTTCCTATTTATACCCGGAAAGTACAAACATACCTTGCACTGGTATCTCTCTCCCTGACCTAGAACCTGCGATCCTGACTTTGAGCCTGCATCCTACCTGACCCGATCCGACCCGATCCCTATCCTGAGTCCATCCTGCACCTGTCCCTCCTGTCTCCTGAGAACCATGGTCACCTGTCCTCCTGTTACCTGAGTACTTTGGATCCCTGCTCTGCAGCCTACCCATCCGTCCCCTCCTTGTTCATGTTTGTCTCCCGTCCTTACCCATCTGCTGACATCCCCTTGTGTATGTCCTCTGCCTGGCTTTACTACGATTCTGGTATCTCCCATTATTGTACATATTGTCTATAGTCACTGTTTATTGGTTGATTTATTGCACAGTGTTCTGTTGGAGGTGGTTGTGTGTTTGTTCATTGATCTTAATAAATTATTATATTTTCAACTACATCCGTTTGGTCTCCTCTGTGCAGTCACACAGTCTGGTCTACTAGTTTCTCTGACAGTATACCAGGGCCATCCCTAAACCAGACGTGGCTGCATTGAGGAGCCATCCTGGTTTGTTAAGTCCTGTTAATATGGATATCAATGAAACCATTTATTATTCTCTGCTGGCAGCAGAGGATGGTGAATATTGTCGTCAGATTTTAAAAGATTGGACCAGTGACCAGCTGATGGAAACTATCCAATCAGCTCATTCCCTAGTGGATCAGGGTTACATGTCTTTTGAGGATGTTCAGCCATTTATCCGGTTATGTGTAAAGCCAGCCCTGTCATTTATTCCCGATGGGAGTGACGATTTTTCGCCCCTTTTCAATTACGACCAAGTTGAATCTTTGGTATGGTTATTAGAGGATGATCCAGCCTATTTTAGTGAACGTTATTCCTCCTGTTCCCAGCAGGTGTTGTCTGATTGCATCCATTCACTGCAATCCCTGGTCAGACAGGCTGTGTGTGAACCAATGTTTGTTCAACCTGTGCTAGAGGCATGGTCGGATCTCCTGAATTTAGCCAAGCCACAACATTCCAGCCCTGCCATTAATCACCTGCCTTCCCAAGAATCTATCCGCCCATCGCTTATGGCAACCCCAGCTACAGCCCGGTTTACACAGCTTCCTACCAAATATTATTACCCAGTCTCTACTTGTCGCACCTACCCTGCCTTCAATCCACCTGCTTCTTCCCTTTCACCTGTAACAAATTCACAAGAACCTCCTCCAGCCACTGTTCCTGTGTCTCTGCCGCATTCCAGTCCTTCCTCTTACTCAATTCCATCCTTTTCAGACATCCCTCCCGCTGTTTACAAATCTGCAGTGACTAAGCCTAAGAAGAAGCGGAAGTACTTTCCAACCCACACAATCCTACCAGTAAAACGTGAATAAAAATAGAAGAAAAATACTGTGCTGGTCCCAAAATAAACAACAAATGTGAATGAAAAATGTTAGAGCTGCTACATAAAAAGTGACTAAATTATATCGGAATGTGAATAAAGATGTAGCGCTAAATTATGAGGGAGACACAGAATCTATAAGGTCTCAAAAGTGAACATGAATATAAATGGATAAAATGAAGACAACAATGTGAGTCCACAAAAATGTCCATTCAAAAAATCTGTGGTGAGGAAAAAGTATAACTACACGTAAAACAATATGGATCATCACATGACTTCTGAAGGGAAAGAGAGGTAGAATACTGTTACCGGAACAGGTGGTTCTGCAGATAGGCAGATCGTATGGGCATAAGAAATCTCAATGGAGGTTCTCGTCTTCTTGTCTGAAGGCTGGATCAAACGAATCCCAGATGGCAACTCTCCAGCAGGTTCCCCGACTTGAAAGGAGACACTGGACTCGACAACGCTCACCGTGATCCTTAGATAAAACAGGAACAGCCTCCAGTCCGGAAGTGCTTTCCGGAATTAGGATTGCAACAAGGAGAAAACCTCAACTCAATTGACCAAACATGGAAAAGAAAATGAGGGGAATGCTCCGATGGTGCAGGTCAATGCAGGCTTATTGAAAACCAACAAAGTAAAAGTGATCACATATAGGTACAAACATTAAAAAATGGCAGTGAGTGGAGTGGTGTACCAAGTCCAACGCGTTTCGTACCAGAGTACTTCAACAGGGGCATCAACCCACTCCTTCCACTGCACAAATATTTATAATCAACACTCATAAACTAACTGAATCCTGACCAATCAGAGAGATTTTGGGTAACAGCATAGGATTGGAGCGAGAACCCACCTGATCAAATGTGGGCGGTCATCTCCAATAAACAACAAATCACAATTGCTCAAAATAATAACCACCCAGGAAGCGAGAAATGACAGGCCAAAAACTATGGATGAACAAAGCGGCCGCCAATGGCGGACTCAAGAAAGCCCACCAAAATGAAAGAAGGAGGGACATGCGGTGGTAAGCGGCCACATACCCTATCCTAACAAATCATTGGCAGAGCATAAGACTGAGATTTCTTATGCCCATATGATATGTCTCCCTCATAATTTAGCACTACATCTTTATTCACAATCCTACCAGTAACCCAACCTGCCTCCACACCCTCCAACCTGCTCCAGCCTGCGTTCATGCTAGTTGAACCTGATAACCCACCTAAATCTGCCAACTCTATGCCTGCTACCCAGTCTGACGTCCCAGTGCCTTTTACCCAGTCTGACGTCCCAGTGCCTTTTACCCAGGCTGACGTCCCAGTGCCTTTTAATCAGCCTGACGTTCCTGTGCCAGTCTGCCGGCCTGAGGTTCCTGTGCCAGTCTGCCGGCCTGAAGTTCCTGTGCCAGTCTGCCGGCCTGAAGTTCCTGTGGCAGTCTGCCAGCCTGAAGTTCCTGTGCCAGTCTGCCAGCCTGAAGTTCCTGTGCCAGTCTGCCAGCCTGAAGTTCCTGTGCCAGTCTGCCAGCCTGAAGTTCCTGTGCCCGTGTTCCAGCTCAATGTCCCTATGCCCGTTGTAACGGCACCCCAAGTATGAAAGGGGTTAACACCGTTAGGATATTCCCTTTCCAACCACACGACAGCCACCAGACACTCCAACCAGCCGAATAAGTCCCCATACGAATGATTCTCCCCCCAGATACGAGACAACGCTCTGTATTCAAGTTCCAAAACAGGGAATGACTTTATTTTCAAAACACATGGTAACACATTTCTCTTCAAAACCCTCCCCTCCCATCCTTTGGGGAACAGGGCGGGTTAAACTGTCCAATGACAATGGTGATACAGGTCAGGTGTGTTCAAACTTCTCCTTTGATAAACAGTCTTAGGCAGGAGGGGTGATTCCCCCCCCTCCTCACAGAAGACACTTCCACATCCCTTAATATGGAGCCAGCCGGTCTACCAAGCTCCAATCAACATCATCACAATGAAAGGGCCTGTAGCATAGGTGAGGCTCATTAGCATTACACAAGGAGACAGGAGACACATCAGCCTCTCTTAATTTAACCTGTTGAGTTCAGCACCAACAGAATAACTATTTACAGATCCTGGGCAATATTGGGGAATAATGTTACAGACCCATTTTAAAACAATCCCATACATATTCTCAATGTCCATTATTTCCTTGCTCACCCTGTGCTCCAAAGTGACCCCCTGTCACACATCTCCCCTTTCGGCAGGAGACTAACAGAGGAGGGGACCCCAGACGGGTTGATTCCGAAGTTAGTCCATAGTTCCATTCTTCTAATGTCTGGACAACCCATCACCACTAGGGGCCCGAGATGACGTCTGTTTGCCGGGACAACCCATCAGCATTGCCATTTTGCTTACCGGGTCGGTAGCTGATGGTGAAATTGTAAGGTTGTAGGGCTAGGCTCCACCGCAACAACCTGCCATTGTCTCCTGAGACCCGGTTAAGCCAGACCAATGGGTTGTGGTCAGTGACCAGTGAAAATTCCTGTCCGTATAAGTAAGGGTTCAACTTTTGGAGGGCCGAAACGAGAGCCAAACACTCTTTATCCACTGGCGCATAGCTAACTTCCCGGGGTAATAGCTTTCTACTCAGGTATGTGACAGGGTGTTCTCCTCCATCCTCCCCAACTTGGCTCAGCACAGCCCCCAGTCCAAACATGGAAGCATCGGTGTGGACAAGAAAGCGTTTGTTAGGTACTGGGGCAGCCAAGACAGGAGCATTTACAAGTGCTTGCTTGAGGGCTAGAAACGCGGTTTCACAAGCTGGAGACCACAGGACCTGCCTAGGTAAATTCTTTTTCGTCAGGTCCGTCAGGGGTTTGGCGATAGCACTATAATTAGGCACAAAACGTTGGTAGTACCCTGCAGTTCCCAAGAAGGCTAATACCTGGGTCTTAGTACGGGGCGTGGGCCAGTTAGCTACTGCCTCTACCTTGGCTGGCTCTGGTCTCTGATTCCCACACCCCACTCGGTGTCCCAGGTACTGCACCTCCGCCATACCTAGATGGCACTTGTCTGGTTTCAAGGTCAGGCCTGCGGCCCGAATTTTGTCCAGAACCACCCCTACATGCACCAGGTGCTCCTCCCAAGACCCACTGTAGATCACAATGTCATCCAGGTATGCACATGCAAAATCCTGGAAGCCATTGAGGAGCCTATCCACCATACGTTGGAAGGTGGCCGGGGCATTTTTCATCCCAAATGGCATGACCTTAGACTGGTACAGGCCAAATGGGGTAACAAATGCCGACTTGGGGATAGCATCCTCGGCCAGGGGGATCTGCCAATAACCTTTACACAGGTCTATTGTAGTTAAATAACGTCCCCTGGCTATCCGATCTAGCAGTTTGTCTACCCTGGGCATCGGGTAGGCATCGGTGGTGGTCTTCTCATTGAGTCGCCTGTAGTCCACGCAGAACCGGGTAGTTCCGTCTTTCTTAGGCACCAGGACTACAGGTGAGGCCCAAGGGCTGTCAGAAGGCTCAATGACTCCTAACTGAATCATCTCCTGTATCTCCTTCCGCATTTCTTCTCGGACTGCTTCAGGGATACGGTAGGGGGGCTGTCGAAGGGGTGCTTGTCCAGGGGTCTCTACCTTATGCACAGCCAGGGTCGTATAGCCCGGTTTTTGGGAGAACGTTGCCTGTTTCTCCCCCAGAAGCCGCTTAGCCTGTTCCTTCTTTGTGGGGCTTAACCGGTCTCCTAGCTGCACAAGGCTAATGAGGTCAGTCTGGGGCTCTCTCTCTAGTAAGTCAGGGAGGGGTAGACCTTCTGAGTCGTCCGCAGCAGGGGCACATACTGCAGCAACATTCTCCTGCCGCTCCAGATACTCCTTCAGCATGTTCACATGAAAGGTTCACTGGATTCTTTCATCTGCACAGCTGGCAATAACATAGGTAGTATCACATACCTGGGCTACTACTTTATACGGGCCCTGCCAAGATGCCTGCATCTTGTCGGTCTTCACAGGTTTGAGCACTAAGACCTTCTGCCCAACCTGGAAGATACGCTGTCGGGCCCCCGATCGTACCATCTCTTCTGTCTTCCCTGGGCCGCCTGGAGATTCTCCCTTACCATCAGAGACAGTTGCTCCATGCGGTCCCGGAGTTCCAGGACGTAGGGCACTATGGGGGTCCCTTCTTGCTCTGTCTCTCCCTCTCAGTGTCCTCTAATGAGGTCGAGGGGTCCGCGGACCCTTCTCCCATAGAGCAACTCGAAGGGCGAGAACCCCGTAGATTCCTGGGGTACCTCTCTGTACGCAAATAACAGGTGAGGCAGGAATCTCTCCCAGTCTCTGCAAGCGTCCGAAAAGGTCCTCAGCATTTGCTTAAGGGTCCCGTTAAAGCGTTCGCAGAGACCATTAGTCTGGGGGTGGTAAGGTGAGCTCAGCAAGGGCTTAATATTACACACCTTCCACAACTGCTGGGTGAGCACCGCAGTAAACTGGGTTCCCTGGTCAGAGAGAATCTCCTTAGGGAACCCCACTCTGGTAAAAATCTTAACCAGGGCATCAGCTACTGTCTCTGCTTCAATGTTAGACATAGCCACTGCCTCTGGGTAACGGGTGGCGTAGTCCACCACGGTGAGAATATACTTATTCCCGGATGGACTAGGCCTGGCCAGGGGACCCACAATGTCAACGGCTATGCGGTAAAAGGGCTCCCCAATAATAGGCATTGACATGAGTTTAGCCTTAGGGTGGTCCCCCCTCTTACCTATCCATTGACATGTGTCACACGTTTTGCAGTATTGTCGCACATCCTGGCTAAAATTGGGCCAGAAGAAATTCTGTGTGATCCTATGGGCTGTACGACGGAACCCTAGATGTCCTGCTAGCGGTACATCATGCCCGATTCGCAGAATCTCCAGCTGGTATTTCTTAGGTACCACCAGCTGTCGTTTCTGCGAACGGGCCTTACTTCTCCGAGCTGGTTTAGGGATCCTATACAGTCTATCCCCCACCCATTCAAAAAGCTCCCCATCTATTCCCCTTTCCTGAGTATCTGCCTTAGCCCTATACTTGTGTAAGGTCGGGTCCTCCCGCGTTTCCCTCCCGAATGCTTCTGGGGTATCCCAGCCTAAGAGCGCCTGATCTAAGGTACGTGTCGGGGAAGGTAGTCTCACCTGTGTCTCAGCAGCAAGCGGGCCGGTTCCAGCAGTACGTGTCTGAGCACGGGTAGTCACGGGGTTGACTTCATCGGGGCGTAAGCAGAAAGGAGGGGGCTCAAATCATTCCCCAGTAGTACATCCGCTGGCAAATCCTTCATCACCCCCACATTCACGTGTCCCAAACCAACCCCCCAATCCAGGTGAACACGGGCAACAGGTAGCCGGAAGACGGTTCCTCCCGCTACTCTTACGGCCACAGTGTCTCCGGTGTGTTGGCTCTCTGGGATGAGGTTCTTCTGTAGTAGGGTCATGGTAGTGCCACTATCACGTAAGCCATTGGCTACCGTTCCATTAACCCGGACCGTCTGCCTGTGTTGCTGCCTGTTGTCACAGTTAGCGGCTTGTATTGGATCAGCCTCGTGCAGGACGCCCCAATGTTCTTCCTCCTCAACGCAGTGGGCCGCAGGCATGGATGTGTTGCGGTTCCCCCTTGCTGGCTGTCTCCATGACTGGGACTGCCTGGCTGGATTCAACGGACAGTCTGGCTTTTTGTGCCCTAGCTGTTTACACTTGAAACAACTGATGGGTTGTGAGTAGTCCTGGGAGTTGAACCTGGGCTGCTGAGAATAAGTGGCCGCTGGAGGTGGTGCTGTAGGGCGGTACGACTGTGGTTGGTAGGCGATAGCCAGAGGGGGTGCCGCTGATCGATAATCCACCCGAGCTGTTGCCTTGACCACAGGGTTATCCAGTTTGCGGGCGTCTGTGTATTCATCCGCCAAGCGAGCTGCTTCAGGCAAGGTGAAAGGTTTTCGGTCCCGGACCCACTCTCTGACTTCCAGGGACAGTTTGTCAAAGAAGTGCTCCAGCAGGAATACCTGCAGCACCTCTTCCCCAGATTCTGCTTGGCACCCAGCGACCCAGTGGGATGCCGTGCGGTGTAGGCGGCATGCCCACTTGGTATACGAGTCTCCAGTCTGCTTGCTCGTCTCTCGGAACCGCCTCCGGTATGCCTCCGGTGTGACGGCATACCTGGCCAACAGTGTTTCTTTTACCAGTCCATAGTTCATAATATCCTCATCTGGGATGGCCCTGAACGCTTCACTGGCCCGGCCAGACAGTTTCCCAGACAAAATGGTAACCCATTCCTCTGTGGGCACCCGGTGTAGAGCACATTGCCGTTCAAAATCAGCAAGGTACCCATCAATCTCCCCTTCAGTTTCAATGAAATTTTTAAAAGCAGTAAAATGTATCTTTCTCCTTTCAGTTGGTGCTGCTCTGACTTCTGCTGCTGCAGAACCTCTTTGCTGTAGCAAATTTATGTCAACAGCCGCTATAACTTGGTCTATGATCTCCGCTGTAGGGTTAGGACCATAATGTGCCAATCTTATGTTAACAGCCCGATCAAAACTTGCCTCTTCGGGTGTCCTGTCTGTTACGCTGGGCCTTTCTGTTATGTTGGGTCTTTCAGCTCCATCCATTTCGACTAGTTCTCTGATTTTCTTATATAAACCAGTTCTCTGATAATGTCCCTCTTCTTACGATTGTTGGCCGGTCTTCCCCGGTTCTCCAGTAAGTCTTTGAGGGTAGAACGCTTTAGCCGTTCATACTGTGCTTCCATTGGCCTGTGTCCTCTTGTAGCTGTCCTTCCGGCTGTGGGGATCAATCCCACTGCTTGCCAACAATTGTAACGGCACCCCAAGTATGAAAGGGGTTAACACCGTTAGGATATTCCCTTTCCAACCACACGACAGCCACCAGACACTCCAACCAGCCGAATAAGACCCCATACGAATGATTCTCCCTCCAGATACGAGACAACGCTCTGTATTCAAGTTCCAAAACAGGGAATGACTTTATTTTCAAAACACATGGTAACACATTTCTCTTCAAAACCCTCCCCTCCCATCCTTTGGGGAACAGGGCGGGTTAAACTGTCCAATGACAATGGTGATACAGGTCAGGTGTGTTCAAACTTCTCCTTTGATAAACAGTCTTAGGCAGGAGGGGTGATTCCCCCCCTCCTCACAGAAGACACTTCCACATCCCTTAATATGGAGCCAGCCGGTCTACCAAGCTCCAATCAACATCATCACAATGAAAGGGCCTGTAGCATAGGTGAGGCTCATTAGCATTACACAAGGAGACAGGAGACACATCAGCCTCTCTTAATTTAACCTGTTGAGTTCAGCACCAACAGAATAACTATTTACAGATCCTGGGCAATATTGGGGAATAATGTTACAGACCCATTTTAAAACAATCCCATACATATTCTCAATGTCCATTATTTCCTTGCTCACCCTGTGCTCCAAAGTGACCCCCTGTCACACCCGTGCTCCGGCCTGAAGATCCGGTGCCCGTGTCTCTGCCTGAAGTCTCAGTACCTGCCTTCCAGTCTGATGTCTTGGCGCCTGCCTTCCAGTCTGATGTCCTGGTTCCTGCCTTCCAGTCTGATGTCCTGGTGCCTGCTTTGTAGTCTGCTGTCCTGGTGCCTGCCTTCCAGTTTGTGGTGGCCATTTCCCAGTCTGTGCAGTCACACAGTCTGGTCTACTAGCTTCTCTGACAATAATGAATATACTGCAGCTACCTGAATCAACTGCCTGCCTGTAGTATATTAGGAAGAGAACAGGAACGCTCTGCAGTGAGGTTTAGCTGCACAATGTGCCCAGGATACAGTTTACTGACTGAATATACTGCAGCTACCTGAATCAACTGCCTGCCTGTAGTATATTAGGAAGAGAACAGGAACGCTCTGCAGTGAGGTTCAGCTGCACACTGTGCCCAGGATACAGTTTACTGACTGAATATACTACAGCTACCTGAATCAACTGCATGCTTGTAGTATATTAGGAAGAGAACAGGAACACTCTGCAGTGAGGTATAGCTGCACACTGTGCCCAGGATACAGTTTACTGACTGAATATACTGCAGCTACCTGAATCAACTGCCTGCCTGTAGTATATTAGGAAGAGAATAGGAATGCTCTGCAGTGAGGTTTAGCTGCACACTGTGCCCAGGATACAGTTTACTGACTGAATATACTGCAGCTACCTGAATCAACTGCCTGCCTGTAGTATATTAGGAAGAGAACAGGGATGCTCTGCAGTGAGGTTTAGCTGCACACTGTGCCCAGGTTACAGTATACTAACTGAATATATTGCATCTACCTGAATCAACTGCCTGCCTGTAGTATATTAGGAAGAGAACAGGGATGCTCTGCAGTGAGGTTTAGCTGCACACTGTGCCCAGGTTACAGTATACTAACTGAATATATTGCATCTACCTGAATCAACTGCCTGCCAGTAGTATATTAGGAAGAGAACAGGAACGCTCTGCACTGATCTAGCTGCACAGGATACAGTATACTGACTGAATATACTGGAGCTAACTGAATCAACTGCCTGCCTGTAGTATATTAGGAATAGGGATGAGCTTCGTGTTCGAGTCGAACATACGTTCGACTCGAACATCGGCTGTTCGATCGTTCGACGAAGATCGAACGATTTGGGCAGTTCGCGCCAAATTCGAGTGACGCGAACGGCCCACAATGCACTACGCCATCGCAGTGTCATCCAGGCGCTGTGATTGGCCAAGCATGCACTGTGACCCCGCATGCTTGGCCAATCACAGCGCCGGCAGCGAGGAGAGCAATGATTGGCCACAGGCAGGATGCCTGTGGCCAATTATTGCTGATGGGGTTTAGTACACGCCCCACACTATAAAAGGCCGCCAGCGCAGCGGCCTTGTGTAGTGTGTTCCGGAGCAGGGAAAGAGAAGCATAGGCAGGGACAGTGTCATTATTTTTCCTTTACTATTCCTGGATTCCTTGTGTTTAGGGACAAATAAGGATAGGTAGGGAGAGTGTCAGTGACAGTGTGCTATTCTGTGCTAATCCTTGTTTGTAGGGACAGAGAGGTACAGTGAGGGAAAGTGTCAGTGTGCTATTCTGTTCTAAAACTATTTTGCTGAACCATATTTTCAATCCTTGAGTTTAGGGACAGAGAGGTACAGTGAGGGAAAGTGTCAGTGTGCTATTCTGTTCTAAAACTATTTTGCTGAACCATATTTTCAATCCTTGAGTTGAGGGACAGAGAGGTACAGTGAGTGAAACTGACAGTGTGCTATTCTGTTCTAAACCAATTTTGCTGTTCCATATTTTCAATCCTTGAGTTTAGGGACAGAGAAGGACACTCGTAGAAATTATCAGTGTGCTATTCTGTGCTAAATCTTGTTTGTAGGGAGGGACAGAGTAGGACAGTGAGGGAAAGTGTCAGTGTGCTATTCTGTTCTAAAACTATTTTACTGAACCATATTTTCAATCCTTGAGTTGAGGGACAGAGAGGTACAGTGAGTGAAACTGACAGTGTGCTATTCTGTTCTAAACCAATTTTGCTGTTCCATATTTTCAATCCTTGAGTTGAGGGACAGAGAGGTACAGTGAGTGAAACTGACAGTGTGCTATTCTGTTCTAAACCAATTTTGCTGTTCCATATTTTCAATCCTTGAGTTTAGGGACAGAGAAGGACACTCGTAGAAATTATCAGTGTGCTATTCTGTGCTAAATCTTGTTTGTAGGGAGGGACAGAGTAGGACAGTGAGGGAAAGTGTCAGTGTGCTATTCTGTTCTAAAACTATTTTGCTGAACCATATTTTCAATCCTTGAGTTGAGGGACAGAGAGGTACAGTGAGTGAAACTGACAGTGTGCTATTCTGTTCTAAACCAATTTTGCTGTTCCATATTTTCAATCCTTGAGTTGAGGGACAGAGAGGTACAGTGAGTGAAACTGACAGTGTGCTATTCTGTTCTAAACCAATTTTGCTGTTCCATATTTTCAATCCTTGAGTTTAGGGACAGAGAAGGACACTCGTAGAAATTATCAGTGTGCTATTATGTGCTAAATCTTGTTTGTAGGGAGGGACAGAGTAGGACAGTGAGGGAAAGTGTCAGTGTGCTATTCTGTTCTAAAACTATTTTGCTGAACCATATTTTCAATCCTTGAGTTTAGGGTCAGAGAGGTACAGTGAGGGAAAGTGTCAGTGTGCTATTCTGTTCTAAATCTATTTTGCTGAACCATATTTTCAATCCTTGAGTTGAGGGACAGAGAGGTACAGTGAGTGAAACTGACAGTGTGCTATTCTGTTCTAAACCAATTTTGCTGTTCCATATTTTCAATCCTTGAGTTGAGGGACAGAGAAGGACACTCGTAGAAATTATCAGTGTGCTATTCTGTGCTAAATCTTGTTTGTAGGGAGGGACAGAGTAGGACAGTGAGGGAAAGTGTCAGTGTGCTATTCTGTTCTAAAACTATTTTGCTGAACCATATTTTCAATCCTTGAGTTGAGGGACAGAGAGGTACAGTGAGTGAAACTGACAGTGTGCTATTCTGTTCTAAACCAATTTTGCTGTTCCATATTTTCAATCCTTGAGTTGAGGGACAGAGAGGTACAGTGAGTGAAACTGACAGTGTGCTATTCTGTTCTAAACCAATTTTGCTGTTCCATATTTTCAATCCTTGAGTTTAGGGACAGAGAAGGACACTCGTAGAAATTATCAGTGTGCTATTCTGTGCTAAATCTTCTTTGTAGGGAGGGACAGAGTAGGACAGTGAGGGAAAGTGTCAGTGTGCTATTCTGTTCTAAAACTATTTTGCTGAACCATATTTTCAATCCTTGAGTTGAGGGACAGAGAGGTACAGTGAGTGAAACTGACAGTGTGCTATTCTGTTCTAAACCAATTTTGCTGTTCCATATTTTCAATCCTTGAGTTGAGGGACAGAGAGGTACAGTGAGTGAAACTGACAGTGTGCTATTCTGTTCTAAACCAATTTTGCTGTTCCATATTTTCAATCCTTGAGTTGAGGGACAGAGAGGTACAGTGAGTGAAACTGACAGTGTGCTGTTCTGTTCTAAACCAATTTTGCTGTTCCATATTTTCAATCCTTGAGTTGAGGGACAGAGAGGTACAGTGAGTGAAACTGACAGTGTGCTATTCTGTTCTAAACCAATTTTGCTGTTCCATATTTTCAATCCTTGAGTTGAGGGACAGAGAGGTACAGTGAGTGAAACTGACAGTGTGCTATTCTGTTCTAAACCAATTTTGCTGTTCCATATTTTCAATCCTTGAGTTGAGGGACAGAGAGGTACAGTGAGTGAAACTGACAGTGTGCTATTCTGTTCTAAACCAATTTTGCTGTTCCATATTTTCAATCCTTGAGTTGAGGGACAGAGAAGGACACTCGTAGAAATTATCAGTGTGCTATTCTGTGCTAAATCTTGTTTGTAGGGAGGGACAGAGTAGGACAGTGAGGGAAAGTGTCAGTGTGCTATTCTGTTCTAAAACTATTTTGCTGAACCATATTTTCAATCCTTGAGTTGAGGGACAGAGAGGTACAGTGAGTGAAACTGACAGTGTGCTATTCTGTTCTAAACCAATTTTGCTGTTCCATATTTTCAATCCTTGAGTTGAGGGACAGAGAGGTACAGTGAGTGAAACTGACAGTGTGCTATTCTGTTCTAAAACTATTTTGCTGAACCATATTTTCAATCCTTGAGTTGAGGGACAGAGAGGTACAGTGAGTGAAACTGACAGTGTGCTATTCTGTTCTAAACCAATTTTGCTGTTCCATATTTTCAATCCTTGAGTTGAGGGACAGAGAGGTACAGTGAGTGAAACTGACAGTGTGCTATTCTGTTCTAAACCAATTTTGCTGTTCCATATTTTCAATCCTTGAGTTGAGGGACAGAGAAGGACACTCGTAGAAATTATCAGTGTGCTATTCTGTGCTAAATCTTGTTTGTAGGGAGGGACAGAGTAGGACAGTGAGGGAAAGTGTCAGTGTGCTATTCTGTTCTAAAACTATTTTGCCGAACCATATTTTCAATCCTTGAGTTGAGGGACAGAGAGGTACAGTGAGTGAAACTGACAGTGTGCTATTCTGTTCTAAACCAATTTTGCTGTTCCATATTTTCAATCCTTGAGTTGAGGGACAGAGAGGTACAGTAAGTGAAACTGACAGTGTGCTATTCTGTTCTAAAACTATTTTAGTGAACCAGATTTTCAATCATTGAGTTGAGGGACAGAGAGGTACAGTGAGTGAAACTGACAGTGTGCTATTCTGTTCTAAACCAATTTTGCTGTTCCATATTTTCAATCCTTGAGTTGAGGGACAGAGAGGTACAGTGAGTGAAACTGACAGTGTGCTATTCTGTTCTAAACCAATTTTGCTGTTCCATATTTTCAATCCTTGAGTTGAGGGACAGAGAGGTACAGTGAGTGAAACTGACAGTGTGCTATTCTGTTCTAAATCAATTTTGCTGTTCCATATTTTCAATCCTTGAGTTGAGGGACAGAGAGGTACAGTGAGTGAAACTGACAGTGTGCTATTCTGTTCTAAACCAATTTTGCTGTTCCATATTTTCAATCCTTGAGTTGAGGGACAGAGAAGGACACTCGTAGAAATTATCAGTGTGCTATTCTGTGCTAAATCTTGTTTGTAGGGAGAGACAGAGTAGGACAGTGAGGGAAAGTGTCAGTGTGCTATTCGGTTCTAAAACTATTTTGCTGAACCATATTTTCAATCCTTGAGTTGAGGGACAGAGAGGTACAGTGAGTGAAACTGACAGTGTGCTATTCTGTTCTAAACCAATTTTGCTGTTCCATATTTTCAATCCTTGAGTTGAGGGACAGAGAGGTACAGTGAGTGAAACTGACAGTGTGCTATTCTGTTCTAAAACTATTTTGCTGAACCATATTTTCAATCCTTGAGTTGAGGGACAGAGAGGTACAGTGAATGAAACTGACAGTGTGCTATTCTGTTCTAAACCAATTTTGCTGTTCCATATTTTCAATCCTTGAGTTGAGGGACAGAGAGGTACAGTGAGTGAAACTGACAGTGTGCTGTTCTGTTCTAAACCAATTTTGCTGTTCCATATTTTCAATCCTTGAGTTGAGGGACAGAGAAGGACACTCGTAGAAATTATCAGTGTGCTATTCTGTGCTAAATCTTGTTTGTAGGGAGGGACAGAGTAGGACAGTGAGGGAAAGTGTCAGTGTGCTATTCTGTTCTAAAACTATTTTGCTGAACCATATTTTCAATCCTTGAGTTGAGGGACAGAGAGGTACAGTGAGTGAAACTGACAGTGTGCTATTCTGTTCTAAACCAATTTTGCTGTTCCATATTTTCAATCCTTGAGTTGAGGGACAGAGAGGTACAGTAAGTGAAACTGACAGTGTGCTATTCTGTTCTAAAACTATTTTGCTGAACCATATTTTCAATCCTTGAGTTGAGGGACAGAGAGGTACAGTGAGTGAAACTGACAGTGTGCTATTCTGTTCTAAACCAATTTTGCTGTTCCATATTTTCAATCCTTGAGTTGAGGGACAGAGAGGTACAGTGAGTGAAACTGACAGTGTGCTATTCTGTTCTAAACCAATTTTGCTGTTCCATATTTTCAATCCTTGAGTTTAGGGACAGAGAAGGACACTCGTAGAAATTATCAGTGTGCTATTCTGTGCTAAATCTTGTTTGTAGGGAGGGACAGAGTAGGACAGTGAGGGAAAGTGTCAGTGTGCTATTCTGTTCTAAAACTTTTTTGCTGAACCATATTTTCAATCCTTGTGTTTAGGGACAGAGAAGGATAGGCAGGGGACAGTGTCAGTGTCATTGTTGCTAAGCCTCCTGCACAATATACACCTGAAGGTAGCCCTTATTGCTGTTTTTCCCATCTCCCTGCAGGCCATCCATTAAAATGTCTGGAAGGCAACCAAGGAGAGGCAGACAGTCAGGAGGCAAAAAAAGAGGGCAAGCAGGCTCTGTGTCTGGGGGCAACAGTGCTGGTCGTGTACGCGGTGCATTGTCATCAGCACATGGCCATGGGACACGCTTGTCCTTGTTTTCGGCAGCTGGACATGTTGAGCCACATCATGCCGAAGCCTTGGTAGAGTGGATGACCAAGCCCACCTCATCCTCCTCATCCTCTCTCACCCAGGCTCAGGGTACTGGCAAAGCAGCTGCCAAAGCGTCCTCTTCTCTGGTATCATTATCTTCATTAGTCAATCCTTCCCTAGACCCACCATGCCCTCCTCCTGAGGAGTCCCCTGAACTGTTTGAGCACAGTGTTGGGTACATGCTCCAGGAGGATGCCCAGCGTTTGGAAGGATCTGATGATGATACCCAGCTAGAGGAAGGCAGCAGCGTGAGAGCAGAGAGAGGGGATGCTCAAGAAGGACACCAATCTGGCAGTCATGCTCCAGCAGCTGCAGCATACTGCCAGATTGGCTCCAGTGATGAGGAGGGAGGGGATGATGAGGTCACTGACTCCACGTGGGTGCCTAATAGGAGAGAGGAGGAGGAGGATGAGGAGGAGGCACATCTCCAACGAGGCAGGATGCCCTTGAGTGGCCAGCGTATGGGCAGCACACCGACGGAATCACACCGCAGAGCTCCGCCTGTGCAGGGCGCTGCCTCTGCCCGTCATTCAAAAAGTTCTTTGGTGTGGGCCTTTTTTGAGGCGAGTGCATCAGATCGCACAGCTGCTGTTTGCAACATATGTCTCAAGCGTATATCGCGTGGCCAAAACATCAGCCGCTTGGGCACCACATGCTTGATCAGACATATGTTGACCTGCCATGCAGCTCGTTGGCAAGCCTACCTTAAAGACCCACACCAAAGAACAAAGCTGACCTCTTCTTGCACCGCATCAGCTGGGATCTCCAACCCCAGTATACCTTCAGTCCTCTCTGAAACCTGCTCTGAGAGGAATGAAGGTGTAGAATTAGGTGTGTCACAGCCAAGTACTTGCGGGCACTCTGCTAGCAGTACACCGACGTCCGATTCTAGCAGGCAAATTTCCCTGCCCCAGCTGCTGGACCATCGAAAGAAGTTCACTCCCAGCCATCCACATGCCCAGCGGTTGAATGCTAGCTTGGCTAAATTGCTAGCGCTTCAACTGCTGCCTTTTCAGTTGGTAGACTCGGCCCCCTTCCGTGAGTTTGTGCAATGTGCGGTTCCTCAGTGGCAGGTTCCCAAACGCCACTTTTTCGCACGGAAGGCTATTCCGGCTCTCTACAGGCATGTGGAAGGCAATGTCTTGGCCTCGCTGGACAGGGCGGTCAGCGGTAAGGTGCATATTACCGCTGACTCATGGTCCAGCAGGCATGGACAGGGACGTTACCTTTCTTTCACGGCCCATTGGGTCACTCTTTTGGCAGCTGGGAAGGATGCAGGACAAGGTGCAGTAGTGTTGGAGGTTGTTCCACCGCCACGCCTCCAAAATTCTACTACTGGTTGTGACACACCTCTCTCCTCCACCCCCTCCTCTTCTTCTTCCTCCATGGCCTCTTCCTGTGGTTTGTCCTCGGAACCAGCGGTGCTCCGTAGGCGTTCAAGGGGCTACGCAAGTACGCAGGCAAAAAGATGCCATGCCGTGCTTGCGCTGGTGTGTTTGGGGGACAGGAGCCACACTGGGGCAGAGGTCCTGTCTGCTCTGCAGGGGCAGGCCGAGAGGTGGTTGACGCCACGCCAGCTTAAGCCAGGAATGGTGGTTTGCGACAATGGCACCAACCTCCTCTCCGCCCTCCGACAGGGACAACTGACCCATGTGCCCTGTATGGCTCACGTCCTTAACCTGGTGGTGCAGCGGTTCTTGGGCAGGTACCCGGGCTTACAGGATGTCCTGAGGCAGGCCAGGAAAGTCTGTGTGCATTTCCGCAGATCTTATAATGCCAGTGCTCGCCTGGCTGAGCTTCAAAAGGAGTTGAACCTGCCCAAGAACCGCCTTATATGTGACATGCCCACCAGGTGGAACTCAACGTTGGCCATGCTGCAGCGGCTGCACACGCAGCAGAGGGCCATCAATGAGTACCTGTGCGACTACGGCACCAGGACAGGGTCAGGGGAGCTCGGGTTTTTTTCACCACGCCAGTGGGGCATGATCAGGGATGCATGCACTGTCCTGGCACCATTTGAGGAGGCCACGAGGATGGTGAGCAGTGACAGTGCATGCATCAGTGACACTGTACCTCTTGTCCACCTGTTGGAGCACACGCTGCGTGGAATAATGGACAGGGCACTTGAGGCAGAACAGAGGCAGGAAGAGGAGGACTTCCTTGCCTCTCAAGGCCCCCTTTACCCAGACAGTGTTCCTTCTGTCCCACCCATCGCACAGGAAGAGGAGGAGGAGGAGGAGGATTGTGTCAGCATGGAGGTGGAGGCTGGCACTCAGCATCATCATCAGCAGTCTTTTAGGGATGATTTACAGTCCCAAGAAACCAGTGGACTTGTACGTGGCTGGGAGGAGGTGGCTGCGGATCATGTAGTCCTTAGTGACCCAGAGGACTCCGGACTGAATGCCTCAGCTAACCTACGCTGCATGGCCTCCCTGATCCTGCAAAGTCTGCGGAAGGATCCTCGTATTCTTCGGATCAAGGAGAGGGACCATTACTGGCTGGCCACTCTCCTTGATCCACGGTACAAGGGTAAGGTTGCGGACCTTATCGTACCGTCGCAGAGGGAGCAGAGGATGAGACAACTCCGGGAGGCCTTGCAGAAAGGTCTGTGCAACGCGTTCCCAGAGACTGGGAGGTTACAAACTCCTGGTCCTGGACAACGAGTTGCTGAGGCTTCGGGCAGTCAAAGAAGGAGCGGTGGGGAAGGTGGCCGTCTGACCGATGCGTTCAGACAATTCTTTAGTCCGCAGCCCCAAAGTATGATCGGTTCCAGCAACCATCGCCAGCGTCTGATATACATGGTCCAGGAATACCTAGGGGCAAGGTCAGACTTGGACACCTTCCCCACCCAAAATCCTCTGGCTTACTGGGTCTTGAGGATGGATCACTGGCCAGAGCTTGCACAGTATGCAATTGAGCTACTGGCCTGTCCTGCATCCAGCGTTCTTTCAGAACGCACATTCAGTGCTGCTGGAGGATTTGTCACGGATCACAGGGTGCGCCTGTCCACCGACTCGGTTGATCGACTGACTTTCATCAAGATGAACCAGTCTTGGATCACCACCAGCTACCACACACCAGATGCTGATATAACAGACTAATTGATTTTAAAATGTCACATCCCTTCAAGACTGATGCTGATGCTGAGTGCCTGTGCTGTTATGTTGACTGGCTATCCTCCTCCTCCTCCTCAATGATACGATTAACGATGATAGCTTGGAAGATCATTTTGGTTTATGGGTGACGCCACCAGTGGCTAAGGCCCAATTTTTTAGCCCCTGTTTAACAGGGGCGTGTAATTGAAATTTTTGATGCAATACTTTGCAACAGGCCTCATTGCTGTGCTCCAAGTACAGTATCTGTGAGGGGTTGCAGTGTTGTGCCACCAGTGCCTAAGGCCCAATTTTTCAGCCCCTGTTCAACAGGGGCATGCAATTATAATTATTGATCTAATAATTCACAGCAGGGCCCATTGCTGCGCCCACCAAGAGTAACTGTCAGGCCTTACAGTGTTGTGGCACCAGCACCACCATCACCACCACCACCACCACCAAAGGCCCAATTTTTCAACCCCTGTTCAACAGGGGCATGCAATTATAATTATTGATCTAATAATTCACAGCAGGGACCATTGCTGCGCCCACCAAGAGTAACTGTCAGGCCTTACAGTGTTGTGGCACCAGCACCACCATCACCACCACCACCACCACCAAAGGCCCAATTTTTCAGCCCCTGTTCAACAGGGGCATGCAATTATAATTATTGATCTAATAATTCACAGCAGGGACCATTGCTGCGCCCACCAAGAGTAACTGTCAGGCCTTACAGTGTTGTGGCACCAGCACCACCATCAAAGGCCCAATTTTTACTACCACTGATCAACAATTATATGTTATTACAATTCCTGATATTATACTTGACAGCAGGGCGTTCCAGCACCCACCAAGAATAACTGTGAGTGCTTTCAGTGTTGTGCCAACACCAACACCTAAGGGGCCAATTTCTGCAGAGTATATACGGAAGGTCCCTACTTTCAAACATCCAACTTACAAACTACTACTACTTGCAAACGGAAGAAGACAACAGGAAGTGAGAGGAAATCTACCCCTTGGAAGGAAAATTCTCTCCTTTAAGAATTAATATGGGAGAAAGGTGTCTCCTCTCTACTGATGCTTTATCACCAATCCTTGTTTCAATAAAAACACCACATTTCAAAAACAGTTGTCATTGGGACGCAAAGTGAGGTGAAATGTTCTGAACAGGGGCACAGACAGCAAAAAAAATGTGACAGGGGTGATAACCGTTCCCTATGTTTTACAAAAAGCTAAAAAAAAGGAATTTGCCATGGAGCTCCACTTAAACAATGCAGCTGTTCAAAATTATAAACAGATTCTACATAAGAACAAACCTACAGTCCCTGTCTTGTATGCACCGCCTGTATACGGCTGTTCAGAGTATATAGGTCCTTTTTTATTTTGTGTGCGGGGTTCCCCTTTATATCCATACAAGACCCAAAGGGGCTGGTAATGGGCTGGGGTAGGGGGGGGGGGGTTGATGGGGTAGCTATGCCATTTTTCCTAAAGATTTTCATCCATATTACCGGGACCAGACATTGCATTAAAGCCGCAAGCAGTTTTAAATGACTTTTTTCCCTTTAGAAATGTTATTTTGTGCAGGGACAGTTCTAAACACGGGAAACACATGGCACTTCACAGGCATACTTTAGACAACCCCCAGGTACAATATTTAAAGGAATATTTGACTTTTTTTTTTCACTTTATGCATCATTAAAATGACTGCTCCCGGAAAATGTCAGTTTTTAAAACTTCTTTTTGCATTGATACATGTCCCCTGGTGCAGAAGCCGGGTTCCCAAACTCTGTTTCGGACAATAACATGGATAATAGTCGTTATAATTAGCACTTTAGAATCCGAACGTTCACATCCATTGTATTTAATAGGATTCTAATGTTCGTGCGAACTTTCGGTCCGTTCGCGGGTTCTGGTGCGAACCGAACCCGGGGGTGTTCGGCTCATCACTAATTAGGAACAGTACACCAGGAACGCTCTGCAGTGAGATCGAGCTAAACTGTATACAGTATATATATATACAAAGCCTGGAATGCAGATATATACTAAATATACTGATCTAACTGAATCTACTGCCTGCTCAATCTAGCTAACTGAAATAAAATTACTCTCTCTCTCTCTCTATGAACGCCGGAACACACTACACAAGGTCGACGCGCAGGCGGCTTTATATAGTGTGGGGCATGTACTTGGTCCCCCTGAGCCATGATTGGCCAAAGGCACCCTGCCTTTAGCCAATTATGGCTCTCTGTGCTGACGGCGCTGTGATTGGCCAAAGCATGCGGGTCATAGTGCATGCTTGGCCAATCATCAGCCAGCAATGCACTGCGATGATGCAGTGCATTATTGCCCGTGACGCGCTGCTCGAATTTGGCGCGAACGGCCCATAAAGTTCGATCTTCGTAGAACTATCGAACAGCCGATGTTCGAGTCGAAAATGAGTTCGAAGCTCATCCCTAGTCATGATACAGCATCTCAATAGTTTGTTTTTCTATTTTGGGCCAGTTTTCCTTTGATAATAAAAAAAATAAGGAGATATTTATTACCATTTAACACCAAATGAAAGCCCATTTTATCTTGAAAAAAACAAGGTATAATCCACCTGCATGCACAAAGTAGTTGTTAAGGTTTACTAACACATGCCTAAGTTGCAAAATTGTGCTTAGGCATTAACATTTGTTTTACTCTTAAGCGCAAAGGGGTTAAGCTCCTGATGCCTCACCCAACAATCTATCCATCCTATCTGCAATGTGTCAAACCTGAGCACCCAGTAAACAACATACTGTTCGGCGATCACTATATTTGTGAAAGATTGTCTTATTTGTCTTTCTAATAATTGAGTCAACTACCACCAGTATCTGCTTATCCTTTCTTGTAACCTTACTCCAATGGCTTTCATTGGAGTCAGTTAACCTATATGTTTTGTATGACGTTTTCAGTTGAGAGCTGGACTGGCACCTGGAATTTGGGGAGATACCAGTGGAGTGGCATTATATTTATGCATGCAAGATACTTGCTGGGGGGGGGGGGGGGAGACACCTCTGGGGGAATTGAGTATGCAGTTCAGTTTTGGTCACCAATTTATGCTTTAACTATAGGCCAATTGCCCTAATAAATTCTGACATAACGATTGTTGCTGAACTACTAGCAATTACATTGAATAGGATCATTTCCTTGGTAATCCATAAACACCAAGATGGGCTTTTGATCTCATCGAAGTGGGTAATGAAAACCTAAAGCTAAGCCCTACTACTCAGTCTATCCTTCAGAAAAAGCCTTTGATAGGCTCAACTGGCCATTCTTATTTATTTAGATATTTGTAAATTAGAGGTGTTCTTCTAAGCATCTATACTTCAACCCTACTGCTTTCATAAGAGCACCTTATTCCACTCCCCTCCCAACCACTATAAATAACAGTACAAGACAAGGCTGCCCACTTTCTCCGCCTCCCTTTAACCCTATGCATTGAACCCTTGGCAGCCCCCCCACATGACCTTCATATGACCCTCATTGACCTTCACAAAGAACTGAACCTGTACTGCTCAATTTCAGGTTCCAAAATAAATAACTCCAAAACAGAAGCTCTTCCCCTTAGAACACAGTACCTTATCAAAAACTACAATATCTGACTCAAACATTCCACTACTTGTGAAAATCTTTCACGCTAATATACAACGTATTTAGTGATAAAACTTACACCTACTTATGACACGCTTTTACAACAACATTACTGTGTAAGGGTCCTGTCTCAATGGAAATCTTTCCATATCTCCTTTTTTGGCCACATTGAGACCATCAAAATGGCCATTTTGCCAAAGCTACTATATCTATGTGAAACTTTGCCAATTCCTATACTGGCGTCTCAAGAAACTTCATAACTTCATTCTTTTTGGGGGAAGCTTTAGCAGGGGGCTAGCATCTTGGGCTCTTTTAAAAGTGGGCGATTTTTATAAGTGATGCACTTCAGCGAGTGCACAAAGCAAAACAAAAAGGCTTGGCATTTAGAACACAGCAATGTTTTTTTTTTTTTTTTTTTTTACTTTTAGCTCTTCCTTCACCTTCTATAATGCTCTGTCTACCACTCCTTCTGACAGCTGTGTCTTCTATTGTTAAACTGTCCTTCCTACACCCTCCTTCTCCACCCCACACCTTTTACATATCATCCTCACTTCTGTCCTCTCCCTATTATTGCACTCACCAAATCTGGCTAATTGTATATTCACATGTCCAATATTCCAAACCACTGAGGCATGTCCCCCCACATAAATCACATTCCCACATCACCTCCCTCACCCTTCTGCTTCTCCTATCCTCTGGTGATGTATCCCCAAACCCTGGGCCTCCTTCATCAAACTGTGCGCAACGCACCCATTACCCTACAACCTCTAGCCGCAGCCGCAATGCACACAATCTAGTTCCCATTCCTCTCCTTCCCAAGACCAGACTCCCTTTCTCTTGCGCCCTTTGGAACACTCGCTCTGTCTGTAATAAACTCACCTCCCTCCACGATCTCTTTATCGCTAACGCATTTAATCTATTCGCCGTCACCGAAACCTGGCTTCACGAATCCGACACTGCGGCTTCTGCTGCTCTATCCCACGGTGGTCTTCTCTGGACTCACTCCCCCAGACCCAGTGGGCGCAAAGGTGGGGGTGTTGGAATACTTTTAGCCCCACATAGCACCTTTCAGGTACTTCACCCACCTCCCTCTCTGTCACTCTCCTCATTTGAGGCGCACTGCATTCGTCTCTTCTCCCCAGTTTCACTAAGAATAGCTGTGATCTACCGGCCCCCCGGTCCACTTTCTTCCTTTCTTGATGACTTCTCCACCTGGTTACCTTACTTTCTCTCTTCTGAAATCCCCACAATCATTCTTGGTGATTTCAACATCCCTATTAATAACTCTCCTGCAACTTCCAAACTTCTCAGTCTAACCTCCTCCTTTGATCTGACGCAATGGATACATGCTCCTACTCACTTTGAAGGCAATACCCTTGACCTTGTCTTTTCCCACCTATGCACTCTATGCAACCTCTCCAACTATCCTTACCCCCTCTCTGATCACCACCTTATAAATTTCACTCTCTCCCTCTCCTCCTCTCCCCCAAACGCCTAACGGTTACTCGTAGAAACCTTCACAATATCAACCCTTCTCTTCTATGCTCTGCAACTGACCACCTCTATGACAAAATCGCACCCCTGTCCTGCACCCACCTAGCCACTTCTGTCTACAACACTACACTTCTAGCATCACTGGACAGAGTGGCCCCCCTCACTACATGCATAATAAGGCCCCGCCCCCTTCAACCCTAGCAAACAGATGATACTAGAAGTCTGAAAAAGCACAGCCGTGCTCTCGAGCGCCAATGGCGTAAGACAATGTCCCAGAAAGATTTTGGCCAGTATAAATCTGCCCTCCAAATATACAATTCCAGCCTTCTCACTGGCAAGCAGACCTATTTCACCACCCTCATTAAAAATTTATCATCCCGTCCCCATCAACTCTTCTCTACCTTCAACTCGCTCCTTCATCCCCCACTGCCTCCACCCACTAACTCACTCACTGCCCAGGAGATTGCCAATCACTTCAAACAGAAGATTGATAGAATTCACAAGGAAATCTGTACGGTTCAGATGCCCTCTATGCTATACACCTCATGCCCACAGGTACAAACTTTACTTCCCTCTTTCAATCCCACCACTATAGACGAGGTTGCTAAATTACTTGCTAATGTCCATCTTACCACCAGCGCTCTGGATCCTGTTCCCTCGCAAATGCTACGTTCACCCTCTGGCTCTATTCTACACTCTATAACCCACATCTTCAATCTCTCCCTCTCTTCTGGCATCTTCCCTAACTCTTTGAAACATGCACTAGTCAGCCCCATACTTAAAAAGCCCTCTTTGGACCCATCAAATCTTGACAACCTGCGCCCCATCTCCTTGCTCCCCTTTTTATCCAAACTCCTTGAAAGTCTAGTCTACAACCGATTGAGCATCCACCTTGCTGATAATAACCTTCTTGATCCCCTTCAGTCTGGATTTCGTCCTCAGCATTCCACAGAAACTGCCCTCCTAAAATTAACAAATGATATACTAACGGCCAAAACTAAGGGACACTATTCCGTACTCCTACACCTAGACCTCTCTGCTGCCTTCGATACGGTTGACCACTCCCTTCTCCTCAAAAAACTCCATGCCTTTGGTCTCCGCGACTGTACTCTTCGCTGGTTCTCTACCTACTTATCCAACCGCACTTTTAGCGTTACTTACAACTCTACTTCCTCCTCTCCCTTTCCTTTCTCAATTGGGGTCCCCCAAGGTTCTGTTCTTGGACCTCTCCTATTTTCAATCTACACCTCCTCCCTGGGTCAGCTGATAGCCTCCCACGGCTTCCACTACCACCTCTATGCTGATGACACTCAAATCTATTTCTCTGCCCCTCAACTCACTTCTTCATTCTCCTCACGTATCTCTAATTTACTATCAGATATATCAGTTTGGATGTCACACCACTTCCTCAAACTTAATCTATCCAAAACTGAACTGGTTATTTTTCCTCCCCCTCGTGCCTCCTCCCCCGATCTCTCTGTTAAAATTGAGGTCACAACTATCAGCCCATCCCCACACGCCAAGGTCCTAGGAGTAGTTCTGGACTCTGAACTCTCCTTTAATCCTCACATCCAATCACTGTCCAAATCTTGCCGCATCAACCTCCGCAACATCTCCAAAATACGCCCCTTTTTAACCAAAGATACAACAAAGCTCCTTATCCACTCCCTGGTAATTTCTCGCCTCGATTACTGCAACTCCCTCCTCATTGGCTTACCTCGGAAAACTTTAACCCCCCTTCAGTCCATCATGAATGCTGCTGCCAGACTCATCCACCTTACCAACCGCTCTGTGTCTCCTTCTCCTCTCTGTCAATCCCTCCACTGGCTTCCACTCACCCAACGAATTAAATTCAAAATACTAACGACCACCTACAAAGCCATCCACAACACTGCCCCCAGCTACATCACTGACCTAGTCTCTAAATACCAACCAAATCGTTCTCTCTGTTCTTCTCAAGACCTCCTGCTCTCTAGCTCGCCCATCACCTCCTCCCATGCTCGTCTACAGGACTTTTCCAGAGCCTCTCCAAGCCTATGGAACTCCTTACCCCAATCTATCCGTCTATCTCCTTCTCTATTAGCTGTTAGAGCATCCCTAAAAACCCTCCTCTTCAGAGAAGCCTATCCCACCCACACCTAACAACTATATTTCCATTCTGTCCACCTAATCATCCCCCACAGCTAATACCCTTTGTTTCAAGTGACCCTCCCTTCTAGACTGTAAGCTCTAACGAGCAGGGCCCTCTGATCCCTCTGTATTGAATTGTATTGTGATTGTACTGTCTTCCCTGATGTTGTAAAGCGCTGCGCAAACTGTTGGCGCTATATAAATGCTGTATAATAATAATAATAATAATTGCGTGATCAAGGGGGCCTTGCCTTTCCAAATGTCTCCAAATACCAGCTAGCTGCTCTTATTTATTGTTATCTGTGCATACCATTAGATTGTATCAGCTTTTCCAGCGCCATTCAGATGTTTCTGTTGAAAAAATGCTGCTGTTTACAGAGATCAATAGCTGAAATTTACTCTTACAACCGAATGAGTCAGAAATGTGACTTATTCCCCCTCACTTCCTCTCCCAACCTCCTGCGTTTAGGTGGGGCCATATGACATTTTAGTTAGATAGACAGAGTATGAAGGCAACCATCTAATGGCTTCTGGGTTTTTTATTTTAGAAAACTAATGACATAAACATCATGGGTGTTACTTGCATTAATTGTTTTTAGTATACTATACTATAGCAAAAAAAAAAAAAATTATATGAATGAATGTTTACAATTCTGCACACTTTAAAAAGTTTTTTAAAGTGTATTTTTTAGTGAGGTCATATTTTGTTTTTGCATTGTTTAGATCAAGGTAATGTTATGTTTGACTTTCACATTTTTACATGCTTGCTCTTCCATATTCCTGTTATTGTACATGTAACAATTTTCAAATTATACAAATAATCTGTGTTGTGTTAAAAGATTTCCCTTCACTCAACAGGAAGTGAGGGAAATCTCTAAAATGTGAGGTGATCTTTAGGCTCCATGTACACAGAAGCTGATAAACTGCAGTTAATGGGCGTTTTGGCGTTTTTTTTAAAAGCCCATTAACTGCACTCTATGTTAGCCTATGTGTTCATGTACACATAACGTTTTTTAGCTTTAATGAGCAGTGGAGTTAATGGGCTTTTTTCTGAACGCAGGAAATTTGCGTTCAAAGTGCCGTTTTTCGGCAGAAAAAAACGCAAAAAAACGCAAAACGCCGAAAAACGCCCATAAACGCTCATAAACGCGCAAAAACGCTGGCCGCAAGCGTTTTTTAGTCCATTGAAAAAAAATTTTTTTTTTTTTTTTTTTTTTTTTTTAAAAAGCTAAAAAAAGCTACACTGAAAAACGCTAATAAAAGCTAGTAAAAAAACGCTGATAAAAGCTAGCTTTTTCTGCTGCTTTAAAAACGGCCGTTTTTGAGCTTCTGTGTACATGGAGCCTAAGTCTTAGCTAATTGTCACTCTAATAGATGTCCTCATTGAAAAAACATCCCTCACTTACTGTTCCGGTGACAAATGTTAAAATTTGGACTGACACAGATTTTTTGGTCCAGTGACAGAAAGTGGTCACCTGGCTGAACTTTTCTAGCAGGGGACACAGATTTTCTTTGTGCACTTGTCCAAATCATTTGGTGGTCGTTTTTCAGGGGTTGGGCTTAGTTCCAGTGAAGGGAACTCTTATGCCCCGTACACACGATCGTTTTTAATGTCATTTTTTAAACCAACGTTTTTCTCCTCGTTTTTTTTCATGTTTCCTCTCAAGCCTGCCTTGCGTACACACCATCATTAAAAAAAACGATCAAGCAAAGCGCAGTGACGTTCAACACGTACAACGGCACTATAAAGGGGAAGTTCCGTTCGAATGGCGCCACCCTTCATGTTAGTAAAGTTTGTTGGGCGACGATTCGCGCTTTTCAGTCCGTTACTGTGTAATGAATGTGCTATCTCCATTACGAACGCTAGTTTTACCAGAACGAGCGCTCCCGTCTCATACTTGATTCTGAGCATGCGCATTTTTTTTCACGCCGTTAAAGCATACACACTATCGTTTTTCACGTCGTTAAAAAAAACGACATGAAAAACGACTTGAAAAAAGAGAGCATGTCCGGAATTTTTAATGGCCGTTTTTCACGTCGTTAAAAATGCTCTGGAGCATACACACGATCATTTTTCAGGGCCATTTTTTAAAATGGCAGTTTTAACGGCATGAAAAACGATCGTGTGTACGGGGCATTAGGGCCTCAGCATGACATTTTGAACAATTCCATGCTCACAACTTTGTGGGAACAGTTTAGGGTTGGCCCCTTCCTGTTTCAGCATTACTGCGCACCAGTGCACAAAGCAAGATCCATAAAGACATGGATGAGCGAGTTTGGGGTGGAGGAACTTGACTGGCCTGCACAGAGTCCTGACTTCAACCCGATAGAACACCTTAGGGATGAATTAGAGAAGAGACTGTAACCGAGGCCTTCTCATGCAATATCAGTGCCTGACCTCACAAATGCGCTTCTGGAAAAATTGGTCAAACATTCCCATAGACATGCTTCTAAACTTTGTGGACAGCCTTTCCAGAGGAGCTGAAGCTGTTATAGCTGCAAAGGGTGGTGTCAGGGAAATCCGTCCAACAACGCCAATCAGCGCCCAATGCGCACGCGCGGCGGAATGATGCTTCGGCGCATGCGCGTGCGCGGGACGGCGCTTCTACGTTCTCGGGTGCGCGCACCGACGCAGCGGCGCGCGCGCATGCGCGGCGGCGCACCAATAGGAATCCAGGCGGGCCTATTTAAAGAGACCCAGTTGCACTGACAAGTTGCTGGTTTGTCAGCTTTCCTGTATACCCAAGACTCTGGAAAACTATCTTGAAAATCTCCTTGTGACCCGGACTGGCTTGATTCCTCTGATCTCTCTCCTGGACCTGACCCTTGGCTTGTTATACGGACTTCTGCCTTCTCCTGTGTTTGACCCTCGGCCTGTGACTCGGATCTGCTGCCTGTGTACAATCCTTGACCTCCTGCTTGTACCTTTTGGACTTCCGCGTTTCCTTTGAACTCCTGCCTGGTTCCCGGTATTCTCTGGACTTGTTACCTTTTACTGTGCTAGACCCCCCAGCCGGGACTGTTACCTTGCAATTGCAACCCGGACTCAACCTGCACCGGCTTCCATTATCTCCTGCTGTTGAACTTTACCAATCCGGCTAGTTCCTGCTTGAAGCCTGTTTCTTCAGTCTACTCAGCACTACCGGACCGTCTACAAGTACCCACCACCTGCCGGTAGCCGGTGCCGCTTCTCGCCATCCACTCCCTGTCTCAACTCCAGGGGGTGGAGTGCGTCAAGTCGCAAAGGTGAACCACTCTCGGCATCTCGGCCTCGGTAAGTACATACCCTTACAGTACAAACCAGCCAGATGTCTGAGGCCGACAGGGTGCGTTCACCGTTCGAGACCCTATGTCAGCAAGTCACCGCACTAACCGATGCGGTTCAGAAATTACAAGAAGGTTATGTCCAAATGGATGGCCGCTTTCAGCTACTTACTGGAGCTACAGGACCAGCATCACCAGCTGCTACCGTTGCCAATGTTGCTTCCACGTCTCAAAATCAGGCAAATCCCACCGTAGTAATGGCTACCCCTGAACCCAGGGTCCCCCTGCCTGAGCGATTTTCTGGCGTCCGTAAGAAATATTGGGCTTTCAAAAACGCATGTTCTCTTTACTTCGCCCTTCAACCCAGGACTTTCTCTTCAGAAGTGGTAAAGGTGGGGTTCGTCATCTCCCTTCTAACCGACGAACCTCAGGCCTGGGCCCATGGCCTGATGGAGCAAAGCAGCCCCATGCTAGATTCCGTGGACACCTTCTTCGAGAGTATGGCGCAGCTGTATGACGATCCTCAGCGATCAGCTACAGCTGAGTCTGTTCTCCACAGTTTAACCCAGGGGAGAAGGCCGGTGGAGGACTACACGGCAGAATTCCGGAAATGGTCAGCTGACACTGGCTGGAATGAGATGGCCCTTAAATACCAATATCGCCAAGGACTGTCTGAGGCTCTTAAAGACGAGCTGGCCAGGATTGGTGTTCCAACTACTCTGGAAGATTTGATCCAGTCTGTCACTCAGCTTGACAGACGCCTGCGGGAGCGGCGTTCTGAGCGTTTCCAGACTACCCGTCCAAACTGGACTTTGCCCCGATCAGCTTCTGCCTATCCACCCATCCAAGTTCCTACAGCATCTTCTCCTCCCGAGCCTGAACCCATGCAGCTTGGTCTGGTTCGTCCTCCCCTTTCTCCTGAGGAAAAGCAGCGCAGGCGTCAGGCCAATCTGTGTCTTTACTGCGGGGGTACTGGCCATTTCCTTCGGAGCTGCCCAGTGAGACCTAGTAAGTGTACCCTCAAAGACACTTTGAACTACCAAGTTTCTGGCTTACCACAGACTTATGTTGTTCTTTCTATTTCTCTACAGCTACCAACAGGAGCAACCCGCCTACCGGCGATTATTGATTCAGGAGCCTGCAGCTGCTTTCTGGACTCTTCACTTGCTTCCCAACTTCACTTTCCTCTGCAAACCAAGGACCGTTATCTTCAGGTTCGTCTGGCGGATGGATCCCTGCCTCGTTCAGGGGTAATTACGCAAGAAACAAAACCCGTCCTTGCTATCACGGATTCAGGCCACCAAGAATACCTTCGATTTGACCTCATCCCATCTCCCATGTTTCCCATCATCCTGGGCCTCCCCTGGTTACAAGCACATGAGCCTCATATAAACTGGGCCAAAAGGGAAGTTAACTTCACTTCTTCGTATTGTTCCCAACACTGTCTTTCCGCACTTCCAACTGTCTGTGCTACTTTAACCCCTCAACCGGATAACCTACCACATGTTCCATCAGCATACTTAGAATTCCAGGACGTCTTCGACAAACAGCAGGCCAACCGCCTACCTCCACATCGTCCCTACGATTGTCCCATTGACCTTCTGCCTGGCTCCAAAATTCCATTCGGCCGCATCTTTCCCTTGTCCAAATCTGAGTTGAAGGCCCTCAAGTCTTACATTGAGGAAAATCTGGAAAAGAAATTCATTCGCCCCTCTTCTTCCCCAGCTGGTGCCGGAATCTTTTTCGTTGAAAAGAAAGACGGGACTCTGAGGCCCTGCATCGACTATAGGGAATTAAATAAAATTACTATTAAAAATAGATACCCGCTTCCTCTCATCCCGGAGTTGTTCCAACGATTCCGATCAGCTCGGATCTTCTCTAAACTGGACCTTCAAGGGGCCTACAACCTCATCCGGATCAGGGCTGGAGACGAATGGAAGACGGCTTTTAGATCTAGGTTCGGTCATTTTGAATACCTGGTCATGCCATTCGGGCTTTGCAACGCCCCAGCTACTTTCCAGCACCTGGTCAATGACATTTTCCGTGAACACCTGGACGACTTCCTAGTAGTCTACTTAGACGATATTCTTATTTTTTTGTCCTCCCTTGAACTGCACCGAATCCATGTCATCAAGGTCCTCACTATTCTCCGAGAACATAGACTTTACCTCAAGGCCGAGAAATGTGACTTTGAGAAAACCACTGTGCAATTTTTGGGATTTATTATTTCTACCAATGGGGTCGCAATGGACCCGCAGAAAGTCAAAGCTATCCAGGAATGGCCAGCCCCAACAGACAAGAAAGGGGTACAACGGTTTATAGGTTTCGCCAACTTCTACAGGAGGTTTATTGTGGGGTTCTCTTCTATTGTGGCACCTATAACCCAACTGACACGCCAGGGCTACCGCTTTCACTGGTCACCGGAAGCTCAGGATGCCTTCGATAAACTAAAAAATGCATTCACATCGGCACCTGTATTGAAGCATCCAGATCCGCTACTGCCGTTTACTCTGGAAGTAGATGCTTCAGAGTCAGCCACTGGGGCCATCCTCTCTCAACGGCAGGGCCCCAAATCCCTTCTTCATCCAGTAGCCTTTGCCTCTCGTAAACTAACTTCTCCGGAACGTAATTATGACGTCGGAGACCGGGAACTATTAGCTATCAAATTCGCCCTGGAAGAATGGCGATACCTTCTGGAGGGAGCCCCTCACCCTGTCATGATATTCACGGATCATAAGAATCTAGAATATCTGAGAACAGCAAAACGTCTTCGACCCAGACAAGCCCGATGGGCCCTCTTCTTCACCAGGTTTAACTTTCATATCTCTTATAGGCCCGGTTCCAAGAACGTGAAGGCGGATGCACTCTCTAGGATGTTTCCCGAGACCCCTCAAGCAGAGGAACCAAGTACCATCCTATCAGCACAAAACTTTCTGCTCATCCCACAGGCTGATCTACTAACCTCCATAAAAGCCGCCTCTAAGCATTGTCCTGACCAAGTAACCTCTTCCCTAGAGAAGCATAATGACTTGCTCTGGTCCCAAGGTAAAGTCTTCGTCCCTCTGGAAACAAGGCAACTGATTCTGAAAACTTTCCACGACCACAAACTAGCTGGTCACTTTGGAACCAAAAAAAACATGGAACTAATCTCTCGCTCCTTCTGGTGGCCTGGTTGGAGACAAGATTGCAAGTCCTATGTTGCCTCCTGTACCCGTTGCCAACGGTATAAGGGACCCAAAACCAAGAGTTGGGGACTACTCAAACCTTTGCCTATCCCTGAACGTCCGTGGGCAGATGTGTCCATGGACTTCATTGTAGATCTACCGCCCTCTGGAGGTTTTACCACGATTCTGGTCGTAATTGACCGCCTCTCCAAAATGGCACACTTCGTGCCCATGATCGGTACCCCCTCTGCTGCAGATACAGCCAAAGCCTTCTTTCAGGAGATAATCAGGCTCCATGGGGTGCCTAAGAGCATCACCTCTGACAGAGGCGTTCAATTCACGTCGAAATTCTGGAAGGAACTTTGCAAATCTTTAGAAGTCAAGATTTGCCTATCATCGGCATATCACCCCCAGAGCAACGGACAGACAGAGAGAACCAATCAAACCCTAGAACAATATCTCCGTTGTTTTTGCTCAGCCTCACAAGACGATTGGTCCTCCCTATTATCCTACGCTGAATTTGCATATAACAACTCGGTGCATTCAGCCACCAGTCAAACTCCTTTTTGGGCCAACTTTGGCTTCCATCCTTCCTTCCTCCCTGATGACATTCCGGAGAGCTCTGTTCCTGCTGTTCAAGATCGGATAGCCTTTGTTCAATCTAATTTTCTGAGACTCCAGGAAATGATGCAAAACGCCCAGGAGTCTTACAAGAGACACTACGACAAGGGTAGGAAGGAAAATCCAGTCTTCAAAGTTGGGGAGGAAGTATGGCTCTCCGCCACCAACCTCAAATTGCCGATCCCTTCACGGAAATTGGGACCAAGATTTATAGGCCCTTTTAAAATCAAGCGAGTAATCAACCCTGTGGCCTTTGAATTGGCACTGCCTGACTCCTACAGGATACACCCGGTCTTCCACACGTCTCTGTTGAAACCAGTAGTCTCCAGCTCCTTCCCAGGAAGGGATGAGCCACCTCCTCCACCTGTGGAGGTTGATGGTGAAAATGAGTATGTGGTGGAATCTATCTTGGGCTGCAGGAAAAGAGGCAGGCAGTTACAGTATTTAATCAAATGGAAGGGGTATCCCCCAGAGGACAACTCTTGGGAACCATCTAGGAACCTACATGCTCCCCGCCTAATTAGAGTCTTTCACCAGGAACATCCCGAGTTGATGTCTAGTCTGGGCGTCCGGAGTCCGCCCCTAGGAGGGGGGCACTGTCAGGGAAATCCGTCCAACAACGCCAATCAGCGCCCAATGCGCACGCGCGGCGGAATGATGCTTCGGCGCATGCGCGTGCGCGGGACGGCGCTTCTACGTTCTCGGGTGCGCGCGCCGACGCAGCGGCGCACCAATAGGAATCCAGGCGGGCCTATTTAAAGAGACCCAGTTGCACTGACAAGTTGCTGGTTTGTCAGCTTTCCTGTATACCCAAGACTCTGGAAAACTATCTTGAAAATCTCCTTGTGACCCGGACTGGCTTGATTCCTCTGATCTCTCTCCTGGACCTGACCCTCGGCTTGTTATACGGACTTCTGCCTTCTCCTGTGTTTGACCCTCGGCCTGTGACTCGGATCTGCTGCCTGTCTACAATCCTTGACCTCCTGCTTGTACCTTTTGGACTTCCGCGTTTCCTTTGAACTCCTGCCTGGTTCCCGGTATTCTCTGGACTTGTTACCTTTTACTGTGCTAGACCCCCCAGCCGGGACTGTTACCTTGCAATTGCAACCCGGACTCAACCTGCACCGGCTTCCATTATCTCCTGCTGTTGAACTTTACCAATCCGGCTAGTTCCTACTTGAAGCCTGTTTCTTCAGTCTACTCAGCACTACCGGACCGTCTACAAGTACCCACCACCTGCCGGTAGCCGGTGCCGCTTCTCGCCATCCACTCCCTGTCTCAACTCCAGGGGGTGGAGTGCGTCAAGTCGCAAAGGTGAACCACTCTCGGCATCTCGGCCTCGGTAAGTACATACCCTTACAGGTGGGCCAACTCCATATTTAACCCTACGGACTAAGACTGGGATGTCATTAAAGTTCATGTGCGTGTAAAGGCAGGTGTCCCAATACTTTTGACAGTATAGTGTATATTGTAGGTGTAGCACCCTGGTGTTAGGCAGGGTTACTAAGAAAAATAAGTTTGCTAGGTGGTAACCAGCCTGGCTAGTTGTTAGGGAGATCCACTGACCTTTTCCTAAATCTGGATTTGATGCACGTCTCTCTTCTGTCACTAGGTGGCATTGTTACCTGTGGCATTAGATTGACAAGGGCTTAGTAAATCCAGACTAGGAGTGGATGTGTTGTCTCAGACAAGTGGCAGGGGTTTCTTTGCCCTTTGCCTGCTGGGAGAGACTATTTATTTGGGTGGGGGTCAGGTGATCGGGGTTCTGTGCCACCCATGTCTGTCTGGGTGGACGTGTGTTGAAAAGCTCCCGGCTGCTAGGCCAGAAGCCTGAGGCCTATCCGGGAGTACCTGGCTGCTAGGCGGTCTGATGCCTATCCAGGTTGGAAGCAAGTAGCGCGAGGTTGGAGCTTCAGGCATGGAGCCCAACCAAGTTGAAAGGGGTTCTGCCGGCTAGAGAACTAAGCAGTTGCCACAGGTAAAGGAAAGCAGTTGCCATCCAAGACGACCACTCCTGTCACCAGAGGCAAGCGAGAACCAGGGTCAAAGGTAAAGGGGACACAGTCGCCAGCAAGGGACAATCTGTCCTGTTATCAGAGGCCAGGTTCTGTGGAGACTGAAGAAGTACCAGAGCAACCTTTTTCACTAACCGGGGATGGTGAAGAAGTTGCGAAAGCTTCAGAAAAGTCAAGCTAGGGACCTGGTGGAACAGTGTGGGTTAACGGGTACAGGCAGTATGGTAGCAACCAGTCTGTATAGGAAACCTACGGCTGGCAATGCCCTTCTGAGAGCCGATTCGGGACATCCAGGACATACCATCAAAGGGGTGCCCTATGGGCACTTCCTTAGACTTAAACGCCTTTGCAGCAAATCAAACAGTTTTGAGAAAGAAGCTCAAGAAATGGCACTACGTTTTAAACACAGGGGATACCCAAATAAAATTATTGATAGAGCCCTTTCAGCTGCCAGTGTCATTTCAAGGGATAGTTTGCTGATAGATTCTAACACAAACAGCAACATAAAAATGACACCCAGATCTTTCAGTAACATACCGGTATTCTCCACCCCCTATAGTTCTGAGTTTTTGAAAATTAACAACACGGTGACAAAGTATCTCCACATACTATTTAACGATCCAATTTATAGCGAGATACTATCTAAGGACATAAAATCGGTGTCTCATCGGGCACCCACATTGGGAGGTTCTCTCTCACCTAGCCTTTTTTCCAGTAGACCAACGGGCCATAATTGGCTGAAATTCAAGGGTACATTTAAATGCGGCATTAAAAGCTGTGATTATTGCCGCTTTATTAAAAAGGGCAATTATGTCAAGTCTTGTACCAATGGAAGGAGTTTCAAGATTACACAATTTATGAATTGCAATACCAAATATGTAGTTTATGTCATCACATGCGAAGAAAGTAACATACAATATGTAGGGCGCACTATTCGTTGACTCAGAGACCGTCTACGAGATCATTTGTATGACATTGAAATCAACAAAAAAAATTATGTGGCCCAACATTGGAACATTGTACATTCAAATGACACTTCCTGCCTCCTGATACAAGGTATAGAAAATATCAAGACCCCTATCAGAGGAGGGGACAAGTTCAGGATGTTGTGCAAACGTAAGGTATTTTGGATTTTTTCTTTACACACGAGGATACCACTGGGATTAAACTTAGAGTGGGATGTGTCTCATTATTATGATTCATTGTGTCAAAAACTTTTTTGTCTATACCAACTACCCTCACGTTTTTGCACACATCCTAGTGTGTCCGCATTGTTCAATGTTAAAGGAGGAAGTCAACTATCCCTCTATATGATTTTCTACTCTTTACATTTTTACATAATCTTCTACACACATCTTTACCATGGGGACACCTTCCACATCTATAATAATGACATTGATACTACTTGCATCGGTCTGATTGGTAATCACTAGCATTTATATACTGGCCTGCAGATTTAACATACATGTTTACCATGCATATATTTGCGGTTAGTTATCATCTCCTTTCCATACAGTCCACCCTCAGTGCCCATATATTCCCATACAACAGGCGTCTAGTGTTGAGCACTTCACATATGACTTGAGGTTTTCCACCACTACTGGTGGACTTCATTGTCATTTGAGAAGACGGGTGAATGGGGCCACACACTCACCGATGTTCACCGTTTCATGGTCAGTCCAAATTTGATGCTATATATATTATACTTTACTTTGGACATTCCGGCCACGGGGTGCATACCTACCTACTTATATCTGTGAGTTTTGCCTGATTTTATGTATCATCGTATTAATTTCTTTTCCATATATGTAGTCTCTATAATTTAGTATAATTAGGCTTTTTTCCCCCTTTTTTTCGGACAATTTACTGAGATAGGAAATGGATTAATAGGATGTGTACATCATAGCACACTCACCACAATGTGGGGGTCTCTTTTTTTCTATTGTTTTTTTTTTGTTTGTTTTTTATGTATAGGTGTTATATACATAGTGAATGCCATACATGATACGTTTTGTCTGTTATTTTACTATAAGCTAACGCAAAGCAAGTTTTACATGACAGTTTTTATGTATGAATTGCATATAGTGATTTAGTGAGTTTGGGCTATTAGAGCTAGTTTGTGTATATATGGATCTAGAAGTAAGCAGGTTATCAATGAGAAAATATGGATATATATTCATCAATGTATGGGCTCATATCTAGCATCGTAGTTTGTCGGATGATGTCCCTGTTGAGCCCATCTGATGCATGCGGTTGGGAATCAATCTCACACATAGCAATAGGGCTTCTTTACATATATGTACCATCACAATTAATACGATATGCTCTTTTTCTGGTTCATTACCTCATCTGCATTTATATACAGTATTTATGAATTCATATTTTCCATTTTTTGTTTTTCATCTTTTTAACATTCCAATCTCCCGAGACATCTGCACGACAACAATTTATGCAGATATTTATTTACCACATATACATATTTTTCTCTGGCTTAGGAATGCACACCTGCCATACTATTTGCCATTATCTATGGTTATCTACTCCATATATTATATTGCTTTAAGTTTTAAACATAATATTGATTTTAATATTAATTCAAATCTATTATCGAAAAAACTAAATAGTGCTAACCAAGATTTTTACATACTAACAACTATATTAATCTCCATAATATGTACATCTTTGTGTGCATTTTTTCTTGCTTATCACTCACTATTATGCACATATCACTATTACTGGGTATGGATTTGTCGTGACCTCTCTGGACTCACAATTTGATATCATGAAGAGGTCTCTTTAAACAAATTTTTCTTTAATTTCTATATACACATACACCCCTTCATGTTTTAATTGACTTCAGAGATTTGCGACAAACCACAATTACTAGGCAACCAACTTTCAACATCACTGCACTATATTATTTTACTAGTTTTCACATCACATGGTTTATTTAGAGACCGATACAAAAGTTTTTTCTCCCTTTCATCACCATTCATCACTTGTCTAAAGTTTACTGGAATTTACCAGTGACCTATATACATATCTATATTACACATTTAGAAAGAGAGATTTGTTATTTCACTAAAGAAATTAGAAGAATTTTGTTTAATTTACACACCATTCCTCTGCTACATATAAGGTTTTCACATAGGGTGGTTTTCTACATAACACAGCAAATCTCTATTCTTTCTTTTGTTTTACTTATTTACTTTATTTTGCTATATATTCAATATTTCATTCACTTTAATTTTCACCAGTCATATACACGATATATGCAGGTCTTTTCATGTTGGATTGAGTTGTGTTCACAGGAGATAATCATTAATTAACAAATTAATTGGATCTCCAATCACTACTCCACTAGTCACGTGGATAAGAGTATATATTTGATCCACTAGTCATGTTTGTTAGCTATTATTAAGCACTGAGCTACAGTGTGAAACGCGTCAGCTTGCATCTGCTTTTTGCTGTGGCATGTATTTTTGTGATTTGATTTTACAATAAAAGGAACAATTTTTTTGGAGTGCGGCTGTCCAAAATTTCTCAATTTTCTGTGGTAAAGGAAAGCAGTTGCCATCCAATATGACCACTCCTGTCGCCAGAGGCAAGCGAGAACCAGGGGACACAGTCGCCAGCAAGGGACAATCTGTCCTGTTATCAGAGGCCAAGTTCTGTGGAGACTGAAGAAGTACCAGAGCAGCCTTTTCCACTAACCAGGGATGGTGAAGAAGTTGCAAAAGCTTCAACAAAGTCAAGCTAGGGACCCGGTGGAAAAGTGTGGGCGACGCTTGCAGAGGATTCTGCAGGTTAGCTGAAGAGCCAATTCAGGGACCCAGTGGGACATTGTGGGTGACACTTGGAAACCACAGCGGGATAGTTGTGACGGAGCTCCAGGGATCCAGTGGTGGCTGGGATCTGAAGAGTCTAGTGAGAGACTGGGAGCTCAGTGAGAGGATCTACAACAGGATACTGTGAGTTGTGATATGTGTTGAAGTTACCAGAACAGTTGCTATAGGAGACAGCGGTCTACAGATACAGTTTGCTGCAATTCAGCTTAAAGGCCATTGAACTGTATAGCTGTTCTTCTACTCCTATTTTTGGTCTCGAAGTCTGCCGAGTAATTTGCATCTGCCTAAGGGTGTTCAGGCCCCAACCCTCTCTCCCCAGTTCTGTTAAAAGACAATAAATCTCTTTTTGCATTCTCAAAGTGTCTGGCGCCCAACTAACTCTATCTACACCACACCCACTATGCCTAGTAACCCACACTGTGAAGATGGATGTCAGCTCTCCCTGAATCGGGAGGTCACCATTAGGCCTCTAGGGTCGTGGACGTCGCTACATATATACTAAATATTTATATATATTTGATTTGTTTTTATTGATTAGGTTGACTCTTATGCCCCGTACACACGATCGTTTTTCATGCCGTTAAAACTGCCATTTTAAAAAATGGCCCTGAAAAATCGTGTGTATGCTCCAGAGCATTTTTAACGACGTGAAAAACGGCCATTAAAAATTCCGGACATGCTCTCTTTTTTCACGTCGTTTTTCATGTCATTTTTTTTAACGACGTGAAAAACGATAGTGTGTATGCTTTAACGACGTGAAAAAAAACGCGCATGCTCAGAATCAAGTATGAGACGGGAGCGCTTGTTCTGGTAAAACTAGCGTTCGTAATGGAGATAGCACATTCATTACACAGTAACGGACTGAAAAGCGTGAATCGTCGCCCAAAAAACTTTACTAACATGAAGGGTGGCGCCATTCGAACGGAACTCCCCCTTTATAGTGCCGTCGTACGTGTTGAACGTCACTGCGCTTTGCTTGATCGGTTTTTTAAATGATGGTGTGTACGCAAGGCAGGCTTGAGAGGAAACATGAAAAAAAACGAGGAGAAAAACGTCGGTTTAAAAAATGACATTAAAAACGATCGTGTGTATGGGGCATTTAGGCTTCCATTGTAGGAAAGCAGAATTATTGTGTTACACTGGAGAGCAAAGAGCAGAGCCTGCATTTGTAATATACAAATATGGATGCCTACATGTGCATATATAATTAGAAAGCATTCATATTCCTTACAGCGCAGAATAGGCAAGAAACATTTTACTATCACTTGGCAGCTCTGAAATATCTTCATATTTTCGGCTGAGGGACAGGCACTGAGGGAGCCCGCCGTTGATGCATGAAGATGCACTCTTCTGCGGATCCCCCCCCCCCGGTCTTCCTCGGCAGAAGATACAGGCGGTGGTGTTGGCATTCCAGGTGTGCTCCACTGTCATTCCATACGTGGGAGACTGAGCCCCCCCCTCTATATTCTCTGACCACTTCTTATGTTTCTCTTCTTTTTTTTCTATCTTTTATTCTTTTTTTTCCTTTCCTCTCTTGATACTTCTTGCTCCCATGCTTGGGAGTCCTTTTAAATACCTAGAAAATGTGGGGACCGAGCTCACGGGCCTTGGCATCTTACATCGCTACAATTTAGCACACATACACCCTCCTCTTTGTAGGAGATCCCCATGCCAACAATGCACAACCAGTATAGCTGAGACGCCTGGGCAAAAGGTCAGGGACGCAAGAGGCACACTATGGTTAGTTGTAAAGTTGTTGCCCATTGTATCGTGTCTTACGATTAGACGTGTCATTCATTGGTCATGATGCCATGTCCCTAGATTTGTAAAGTTCTATTGTTCTTTACTGTGTATTATTTTGTACCACGCCAGGTCATGTGGGCCCTGTCCCTATTATAAACAAAAAAAATGTAAAAAAGAAAGCGTTCATATAGGTAAAGTTTTCGTTCCTTACACACTGATAATCTTATTGGCATGGGAGCTCATATACATGTAGAGCAGGGGTGCCCAACCAGTGGCCCGCAGAGCTCTTTGATGTGGCCTACGACCTCCTGCTCTGGGATGGCGGGTTGGCAAGCCCAGATTGTGGGTTTCCGACCCACCATCCCAGAGCATCAGTGTTGTGAATGAAGCCGGCGGTAGAGGAAGCAAGTGGCTGCGGAGCATAGCCGCATAAGCCGATGCTTCCTGTATAGCGCCAGCTCCTGGCACAGGCGGAGTGATACCAAATGCACTCTGCCTGGGACAGCAACAGTCAGCGATACATGAATGGAATACTGTTATTAAAGGTACGTTTATTACTAAAATCACAGTGTACATATGGGCATATCTGTTCTGCAGTGGTTACTGGGCTGCTTTCAAACTGATCCGCAGGTGCAGTGCAGAACACCTGTGGGTTACCTGCACTGAGCCATGGACTCCTATTATTATCTGGGGGTTTGGTGCACTTCAGAAAGTGTACCACCCCTGCAGGATATAATAGAAGTCTATTATATCCAATTAGACCCTCCGTTCACCTGAGTGAGTGAGTAACTTGTATAGCGCTACAAATGCAAACTGATTCACCTCAAGGCGCTTTGTTGAACCACAGATGTAAACGGACTTGTGGCTATTTACACCCACCTACCTCCAATCCGATCCGCAAAAAAAAAAAAGATGGCGGGATCCGCCCCCTTTCATCTGGGCAGATCAGTTCGGAGTGCTCATAGAGTAGAGCGGGCTGTGTCTGCTCTGCATATGCAGAGTGCACTTGGACCTCTCATCCGCCTGCTCCACTCATTGTGGCCCGTGACTGGTTACAAAGTCGCTTAAGTGGCCCTCGCTCTTCAAAAGGTTGGGCACCCCTGATGTAGAGCTTAAAATCTTTGAAAATACCATATATTCCCTTTACAAAATGTTATAACTAGACCGGTGCAAGAGGTATCCTTTCTACACATTTTGGAATAATGTATCCCAAAAATAGTAATTGCGACAGCAAGCCAGGGGTCTGGGACCTGTAGCAGCCCAAGAATCCCAGTGTCCCAGAGGAATATCTGTCATATTTTTAAATACCAGTTTTGAGTGTACTTACTCATTACACCTGATTCCTTGAATAATGTTCAATAATCTTTATACATTTTAGTAGAAAATCTAGAAGTAGTATAATATATGCACAAACTCCCTCTCCTCTATTTAATTATTTAATAATCTGTTGCTTACAGAAAGAATGCTCATGTGGGATCTGATTTGTTTTGCCAAATCCTGCTCCTTGCACATTGTCTTTACATATTTAGCATTGTTCTCTCCACGTGTCAGGAATACTCTATACCTGGAAGCCTAAGGTATCATTTTTCAGTTAGTAACTGTATCTATTAGCATATGCTTTTCCCATGGTTTGTGTACTTATTCCAAGCTTGTGCTTTTTTACAATGCAGAACACAAGAGACTTGTTTTGTAAGATTAATGAAGGTCACCAAAATTCTCAAAAGTATTCTGATAATTAAGGCTTTGTTTATCAAAAACAAGTTACATTAAGAGCAAAAAGATTCATGGTAATTATTCATAATCTTAACAATTCAAGTGTAGCCACCTCATTTGTGCATTTAATTCTTCTTGTTAATGTTTTGCATAAATCTGCATAATTACTTGAGTTGCCTGTTGTAATTTTGACAGCTATTGAGTTCATGTGCACTAAACTATATCAAAAGCTTGGCGTGCTGAATATTTATAATTTCACTAATGTTCCTGGGATAACATTTTGCTAACAATATTTTAGTTTTCATAAAGTTGACAGAGTATACTTGGAGTTATTACCAAATTCAGTTCCTATTAAGTGATAATATATAACACAAATAATCTGGATGATACATATGTGGGCTTTCTGTATGAAACATCCCGTGAGAGTATCTAACATTAATATAAAACAAATGTCCACTGTTAAAAAGTAGTTTAAAAAATAAAATGAACACACAGATACAGGTATTATTATATAAATATATTTAGTATTTGTTTGAGCCATCAAGCTTAAACTGAACTCCAGAAAACCCTAAAAAAAATATTTGCAGTAGAGCTGTTCCTGCACTGCAAGGGTTAACCTGTCATTAAATGTCTAAGGGATTTAGAAAAGAAAATTTACTTTCCTAGTATTTTATTCCTGTAGGCTCCTCTGCACTGCCAAACTGGTCCCTGCAGCCTCTTCTCACACATGCTAAAATGGTGTAAGGGCTTCTGACTTCATCAAGACCAATACGGCGTACATAGGCCGACATTGGATGTGAGGACGCTGATGGACAGTCCACCGTCGGAGAATGTGGAAACACTAGAGAGGAGAATTGAGTGAGAAAAACTGCTCTTACTGTACCTTAGACTAATCGAGCAGTTAACTCTTGCAGTGTGAGGACAAAGAGAGAGAGAAGAAGTTCCTCTAAGTGTAGAAATTCCAAGGAAGAGCTTATTGCACAAAGTAAAAAACCCACATGGGAGAGTAAAAAGACAGGCACATCTGTGAGGATACCGGCATTGGTCAACTGATGGATTGTGGGGGCTGCTGGTCCCAGCTGCTTATCTGTTAGAGCCCAGAATCCAGCAAAGAGATGGTAGTATGCTGGAACCGAGGCTTGGAGCGCATGTGGCCCTAGAGATGATGTCACTGGAGAACTTGCAACATGCTTTTGAGCATGCGCCCTGCAGGATAACAGTCACGCTCTTTTCTCAAACAATATGCTAGGGGGCGATGTGGCCTGATATTGATAGGGGACATAATATAGATTGATTTGTATCCATACCACATCCCCTACAAATGTCAGGCCAGATTGCCCCCTAGCATATTGCTTGAGAAAGGTGCGTGACTGTTATTTTACAGTATTCATGCTCGGAAACGCGTTGCAAGTTCTCTGGTGACGTCATAATGTTTGGCGCTGTGTGCAACGTGCGCTCCAAGCCTCGGTTCCAACATACTACCTTCTCTTAGCTGGATTCCGGGCTCTGACAGATCAACAGCAGTGGCCAGTGGCCCCCCCGTTCCATCAGATTACCGATGCCGGTATCCTCACAGATGTGTCTGTCTTTTTACTATCCCATGTGAGTTATTCACTTTGTGCAATAAAATTTTCCTTGGAATTTCTACACTTAGAGGAGCTTCTCTCTCTCTATCTCTCTCTCTCACTCTTTGTCCTTACACTGCAAGAGTTAACAGCTTGGTTAGTCTAAGGTACAGTAAAAGCAGTTTTACTCACGCAATTCTCCCCTCTAGTGTTTCCACATGCTCCAATGGTGGACTGTGCACTTAGAGGCACATCTTCTCTCTCTTTATCCTTACATGTATTAGAGCCAGCTTCTGCTCCTCAGTAAGAAGCCTGATACTTTATTCTTATAGGACGATTCACTCTCCTTGTGCCTTGTCTCCTACCTTGTAACTCTTGCAGGCTGGGTGCAACCCCACTGCAAGAGAGAATTTTCAGGTTTTCTTGGAGTTGGAGTTTAAAGAAAAGTATAATGTAGCAGTTTAGCTATTTCATATAAAAAAAACTGTGTAACCATAGTGATATTTTAGTTATAAGTGGAGCTCAGTCAATGCAGAGGTTTGGTGATGCCCCGGGCCAGCTTCTTTACTGTATGCCCCTAAGGCATGTGATTCCAGCGCATTTCCCTGCATTGTGCTTTGACAGTCTATTCATTTGAGTGGGCTATAAAATGCACTGGACCACAGAAAAAGTAATTTAAGCACCACGTTTTGAAATAGTACTGCAGCCAACTGCATAGTACTGCGGCAGTAGTATCATTTGGTTTGGTGCTCGCTATCGTACTGTGTTAGGGGCACATTTTGAAGATGTTGAGGCGGCAAGATTTGGACATTAGGAAGGGGCCATAGTGCAGTATTTTAAAACATAAAAACAAATTTATTATATCCTCTATAGACAGCTTACATAGACAGGTATAGCTTACAATACATATATACAAAACCGTGTAGCGCTGGAGAGTAAAATGTGCAAAAATACAAAAATTAAGAGATTGTGCAAAGTCCAAATAACATGACGTTCTTAGTAAACATATGTGAACAGTTCAAGTGTGAGTGTCCGGTGAAGAACAGCACTGTAGAGACATATGTGAAATCGATCAAATCTTGTGCAGCCCGCCACGTCAGGTAAAAATAAAGGCTTACCAAATAGCCTGCGACCACCCTTATTCAGGGGGGTCAAACAAGGCTTAGCAGAGTGATGTCCTCACTGGATCATAGGATGTTCCTTCCACATGCGGTCAGCTGTAAGCACTGAACCCGTGATCACAGGCAGGCAGCCGAGTCAGTTAGCTGCAGTTACAGTGTGTAGAGGATATATATGCATCCTAGGTGTTGTATATATATATTTATACACTGTATTCAGTTTAGCTAGATCCATTCCTGTTATTCTCTATACTGTGACAGGCAGGCAGGTGATTGTGCTAGCTGCAGTCAGTGTACTGTGTTCTTTGCATAGCGTTCACCTAAAGCTTACCTGAATACAGTTAGTGACTAATAGTGGTGTTCTCATAATAAAACCACAGGCAGAGAGCTGCAAGTATTTTCAGTTAATGTACTGTGTCCTCTGCACAGTTTTCACCTAAAACTAACTGAAGACAATTGCTGCTTTTCTCATACTAATACCACAGCAGGCAGTTGATTCTGATAGCTGCATTATAATCAGTATATATATATATATATATATATATATATATATACATCCCACCTTTGTGCAGCTACATCTCACTGCAGGCCATTAGTATGTCTGGAAAGCAAACTGTCACGAGGCAATAAAAGAGGGCAAGCAGACTCTGTGTCTAGAGGCAACAGTGCTGGTCGTGGACATGGTGCATCCTCATCAGCACGTGGCCGTGGGACACGCTTTTCCTTCTTTTCAGCAGCTGGCCATGTTGAGCCGCAACATGCCCAAGACTTGGTAGAGTGGATGACCAAGCCGTCGTCATCCTCCTCATCTTCTCTCACCCAGGCTCAGGGTACTTTGCCTGACAAAGCAGCTGCCAAAGCGGCCTCTTCCCTCAGCTCAATGGCATCAGTCACTCCTTTCCTAGCCCCACCATGTCCTCCTGAGGAGTCCCCTGAACTGTTTGACCACAATGTTGGGTACATGCTCCAGGAGGATGCACAGTGTTTTGAAGGCTCCGATGATGGAACCCAGCTAGAGGAAGGCAGTAATGTGAGCCCAGAGAGAGGGGGTAGTAACGTGAGTCCAGAGAGAGGGGGTGCCCAACAAAGACATCTATCTGGCAGTCATGTTTCCCCAGCTGCAGCATACTGCCAGATTTGCTCCAGTGATGAGGAGGGAGGGGATGATGAGGTCACTGACTCCACGTGGGTGCCTGATACGAGAGAGGAGGAGGAGGCGCATCTCCAACGAGGCAGGATGCCCTCCAGGGGCCAGCTTAAGGGCACCGACTGCATCATACTGCAGAGCTCCGCATGTGCAGGGCACTGCCGTCTCTGCGCGTTATTCCAAAAGTTCTTTGGTGTGGGCCTTTTTTCAGACATGTGCAGCAGATAGAACCGTTGCCATTTGCAACATAAGTCTCAGGCGTAGCTCGCGTGGCCAAAACATCAGCCGCTTGGGCACCACGTGCTTGACCAGACATATGTCGACCTGCCCTGCAGTTCGTTGGCAAGCCTACCTAAAAGACCCACACCAAAGAACAAAGCGGATCTCTCCTTGCTCCTCATCAGCTGGGATCTCCAACCCCACTATACCTTCAGTCCTCTCTGAAGCCTGCACTGAGAGGAATGAAGGTGTAGAATTAGGTGTGTCACAGCCAAGTACTTGCGGGCAATCTGCTATTGTTAAACCGACGTCAGATTGTACCAGGCAAATTTCCCTGCCCCAGCTGCTGCACCGCCAAAATAAGTTCGCTCCCAGCCATCCACATGCCCAGCGGTTGAATGCTAGCTTGGCTAAATTGCTAGCGCTTCAACTGCTGCCTTTTCAGCTGGTAGACTCTGCTCCCTTCCGTGAGTTTCTGGAATGTGCGGTTCCTCAGTGGCAGGTTCCCAAATGCCACTTTTTCACACGGAAGGCAATTCCGGCTCTCTACCAGCATGGTAGAGAGACGGAATTGTCTTGGCCTCCCTGGACAGGGCGGTCAGCGGTAAGGTGCATATTACTGCTGACTCATGGTCCAGCAGGCATGGACTCGGACGTTACCTATCTTTCACGGCGCATTGGGTGACTCTGCTGGCAGCTGGGAAGGATGCAAGACAAGGTGCAGTAGTGTTGGAGGTTATTCCGCCACCACGCCTCCAAAATGTTACTACCAGTGATTCTGACACACCTCTCTCCTCCACCCCCTCCTCTTCTTCTTCCTCCATGCCTCTACCTGTGCTTTGTCCTCGGAACCAGCGGTGCTCCGTAGGCGTTCAATGGGCTACGCAGGTACGCAGGCAAAAAGATGCCATGTGGTGCTTGAGCTGGTGTGCTTGGGGGACAGGAGCCATACTGGGTCAGAGATTCTGTCAGCTCTGCAGGGGCAGGCTCAGAGGTGGTTGATGCCATGCCAGCTTAAGCCAGGAAAGGTGGTTTGTGACAATGGCACCAACCTCCTCTCCGCCCTCCGACAGGGACAACTGACCCATGTCCCCTGTTTGGCTCACGTCCTTAACTTGGTGGTGCAGTGGTTCTTGGGCAGGTACCCGGGCTTACAGGAGGTCCTGAAGCAGGCCAGGAAACTCTGTGGGCATTTGTGCCGGTCATATAATGCCAGTGCTCGGCTGGCTGACCTGCAAAAGGAATCCAACCTGCCCAAGAACTGCCTAATCTGTGACATGCCCACCAGGTGGAACTCTATGTTTGCAATGCTGCAGCGGCTGTTCACCTGTTGGAGCACGCACTGCGTGGAATAATGGACAGGGCACTTGAGGCAGAACAGAGGAAGGAAGAGGAGGACTTCCTTACCTCTCAAGACCCCCTTTATCCAGATAGTGTTCCTGCTGGCTCGGCTATCACACAGGAAGTGGACGAGGAGGAGGAGGAGGATGAGGATTGTGTCAGCATGGAGGTGGAGCCTAGCACTCAGCATCAGCAGCAGTCTTCAAGGGATCAATTACAGTCCCAAGACACCCATGGACTTGTACGTGGCTGGGAGGAGGTGGCTGCGGATCATGTCGTCCTGAGTTACCCAGAGGACTCCGGACCAAATGCCTCAGCAAACCTATGCTGCATGGCCTCCCTGATCCTGCAAAGCCTGCGGAGGAATCCTCGTATTTGTGCGATCAGGGAGAGGGATCATTACTGGCTGGAACTCTCCTTGATCCACGTTACAAGGGTAAGGTAAGACCTTATCTTGCCGTCGCAGAGTGAGCAGAGGATGAAGCATCTTCGGGAGGCCTTGCAGAAAGGTCTGTGCAACGCATTCCCAGAGACTGGGAGGTTACAAATTCCTGGTCCTGGACAACATGTTGCTGAGGCTTCGGTCAGTCAAAGAAGGAGCGGTGGAGAAGGTGGCCGTCTGACCGATGCGTTCAGACAATTTTTTAGTACGCAGCCCCAAGGTATGATCGGTTCCAGCAACCATCGCCAGCGTCTGGTTTACATGATGCAGGAATACCTAGGGCCAAGATCAGACTTGGACACCTTTCCCACCGAAAATCCTCTGGGTTACTGGGTCTTGAGGATGGATCACTGGCCAGAGCTTGCACAGTATGCAATTGAGCTACTGGCCTTTCCTGCATCCAGCTTTCTTTTGTAACGCACATTCAGTGCTGCTGTAGGCTTTGTAACCGATCACAGGGTGCGCCTGTCGATCGACTCTGTCGATCGACTGACCTTCATAAAAAATGAATCAGTCTTGGATCACCACCAGCTACCCAGCACCTGATGCTGATGTAACTGAATAATTTTCTTTGAAATATCAGATCCCTCCAAGACTGCCTATGCTGATGCTGAGTGACTATCCTGTTATGCTGAGTGACTATCCTCTTCCTCCTCAATGATCATGCTGATAGCTTGTAAGAACATTTTTGGTTTTGGGCACCGCCACCAGTGGCTAAGGCACAATTTTTCAGCCCCTGTTTAACAGGGGCGTGCAATTACAATTTTTGATGCAATACTTTGCAGCAGGGCTCATTGCTGTGCTCCAAGTACAGTATCTGTGAGAGGTTGCAGTGTTGTGGCACCAGTGCCTAAGGCCCAATTTTTATGCCCCTGTTTAATAGGGGCGTGTAATTACAATCCTTGATCTAATAATTCACAGCAGGGCCCATTCCCGCGCCCACCAAGAGTTACTGTGAGGGCTTACAGTGTTGTGGCAACATCCCCACCACCACCACCAAAGGCCCAATTTTTGTGCCCCTGTTCAACAGGGGCATGTAATTACAATTCTTGATCTAATATTTCACAGCTGGGCCCATTCCTGCGCCCACCAAGAGTAACTGTGAGGACCTACAGTGTTGTGGCACCAGCACCACCACCACCAAAGGCCCAATTTTTCCTACCACTGTTCAACAATGGCATATAATTACAATTCTTTTTAATGTAAAGATTGTTCCACTTTAAGCATCATTAAAATCACTGCTCCCGAAAAAACGGCAGTTTTTAAAAATTTTTTTGCATTGATACATGTCCCCTGGGGCAGGACCCGGGTCCCCAAACACTTTTTAGGACAATAACTTGCATATTATCCTTGATAATTAGCACTTTTGATTTCAAACGTTCGCATCCATTGTATTTAATAGGGTTCTAAAGTTCACGCAAACTTTCGGTCCTTTCGCAGGTTCAGGTGCGAACCGAACCGGGGGGTGTTCGGCTCATCCCTAGTCTTTACATCTGGTAAGAATATAACAAAAAAACATAGTTTATGGACTTTAACTATAGATTAGGATTATTTAAATAGTGCTGTGTTATTTAATTGTTCATTGTATCTGCTGGGGTAGGCAGGGTTTTTTCAGCTGCTGGGATAATTGATTGTACTGATATTTATACAGAGGATTTGGACAGTGATAAGATGTGGGGCCAAAAGGAGAGTTCAGGGTCCAGGGTTACATCTAGCACCCTGACATGCTGGGACAGTCAACCACAACAGAGAAGTCAGGGGAAGGGGCACGTTGAGAAGGAAATATTATGAGCTTAGTTTTGCACAGATCTGTGACAGAACAGGTCTGACTCAAAACCTATAAACCTTATAAAGTCTCTGGAATCATAGACATTTGGCACTGTGGGTTTGGCAGGCCGTACACAATGGAAAACACAATGGAAAATTCTTTCCTGCAACCACGGGTTGCAGGAAAGAAATTTGCAAGATTCCCTCATCAACACAGACAGTACTGACAGGGGAATCTCTCCTGCCAAGCAATTATCTGCTGCCAGCCGGGGTGGGGGATAGGGGCGGGGGGGCAAGCCTTTACCGCTGGACAGTGATTATTACTAGCTGCTGCTAAAATTCATTAAAGATCAATCGACTTGGTACATTCAGCCTGACAATTAACCGTTCCAGCAGCATCTCCGGCCCTTCTGCTCCAGGAATTCCTCATCTGTGACCGTATAGAGAATCGGACGTCATCCATGACCGTGTAAGGATAAGGTTCCCTCACAGCTCCCTCCGGTGTTTGGCCTCCACGTTCGGCGCGCCCATCCCCAGAGGGGGATGCCCTACAGCAACTGCCTAGTATTCCATCCTCCACTTGTCTCGGTAGACAGCCTCCAGCAGCATGTGACCTCAGCTTATATGGGAGGCCTGCCCCCTGCCAATACTGAATAGGGATTTGTCAGGGCTCCTCATAGGAGCTACCTGCCACTCCAATTCCAGGCCCAGCCCTTCTTCCAGAACAATCTCCCTGGAAGCAGGGGAGGCGTCTCAGAACCAGAGCATAGGTGGTTACATCCACTGCTAATCTAACCACTCCCTGCCCCCAGATCAAAACAAGCAGGCCTAGTCTGAAGCATAGGCCTGCCTAAATGTACCTGCGCTCACAGTATTAACTAGAAAAATCCTATTCTAGCACCTACCTATGGTAGAGGGTGCTACATTCATATGTTTGATGTCAGTGTGTCAGATGGTGGATCACCCGGCGGCCAGCTACTAGAGACAAATCACCAGCGAACATCTGTGGCAGAATGGCTAAAAGGTTGCCCCATCGCACCTATGGTCCCACCCTCTGCATGCTACTGGCGGAGCTTGTTGACCTGAGTTAGCCCCTGACACCATTTCTTGGGCCTACTTTTACTTCTAATGACACCAGTGCCTGGAGCTTTTTTTTTTTCACACTACAAGTCATAAACCATGAAGCAATGTCCACTCTGTTGTCCACACTCACAGGTGTTTGGCAGGATGCATGCTAATGCATAACACTTTTCTTCTTGATGCCTTTGAGGTATCCCTCCTAACCATGCAAGCCTTGGCTCTTAATTGAAATCTGTTTATTTTGTCTTCATATCCGGCTTCACACCATAATGTCTGCCTCTTGTTCCAAAAATGTATGACTTGTTGATTGAGGGTGTGTTAGTAATGGGGGAGATATTTTTGTGGGTGTGGCTATAATGGGGGAGTGATTTTGTGGGTAAGGCTCCAAATGAGGAAGTAATTTTGTGGGTGTGGCTACAAATGGGGAAGTGATTTTGTGGGCATGGTCAGTAGAGTATCCCTGGGTTTCTATTTGAAAATCTGGCAAGCTTAGTATGGAAGCACATCTGGGAACTTTCAAGTCAGTGAGCATGAGATTGGGGCAGGGCAAGGAGAGAGGATAATAGTCACTCTCAGAGCATTCTGCATTAAAACTGAGGCAACGGTATTGCCAGGACATGTGTCAGTACCTGGGTCACCTGCTGATGGCACTGTTGTTCCCAGAGCCAACGGGCGCAGGTCCAGGTGTCTCCAATAGGGATGAGCTTTATTTTCAAGTCGAACATGAGTTTGACTCGAACATTGGCTGGTCGCCCGTTTGGTGAACAGACAACAATTTGGGGTGTTCGCGGCAAAATCTAAAAGCCGCGGAACACCCATTAAAATTCTATGGGAGAAATCTAAAGTGCTAATTATAAAAGTTAATATGCAAGTTATTGTCATAAAAAGTGTTTGGGGACCTGGGTCCTGCCCCAGGGGACATGATTCAATGCAAAAAAAGTTTTAAAAACGACCGTTTTTTCAGGAGCAGTGATTTTAACCACTTAAGAACCGCTGCACGACGATGTACGTCGACAGAATAGCACGGCTGGGCACAAGGGCGTACAGGTACATCCCCTTTAAGATCCCAGCTGTGGGTCGCGCCCGCGCTGCCGGCGGCACGCTCACGACCCGATCCTGAGCTCCGTGACCACCCCCGCGGGACCCGTGGACCCGATCGCCGCCGGTGTCCCGCGATCGGGTCACAGAGCCGAAGAAGAATAGGCCCTTTAGGTCTGGTAGGGATATTATGGGGAACTCCGCACCAAAATAAAAAAAAATAACATTGGGGTTCCCCCAAAAATCCATACCAGATCCCTCAGATCTGGTATGGATTTTAAGGGGAACCCTGCACCAGAATAAAAAAAAATGGTTTGGGGTCCCCCCAAAAATCCATACCAGACCCTTATCCGAGCAAGCAACCTGGCAGGCCGCAGGAAAAGAGGGGGGGACGAGAGAGCGCCCCCCCCTCCTGAACCGTACCAGGCCACATGCCCTCAACATGGGGGGATGTCCCCATGTTGATGGGGACAAGGGCCTCATCCCCACAACCCTTGCCCGGTGGTTGTGGGGGTCTGCGGGCGGGGGGCTTATCAGAATCTGGAAGCCCCCTTTAACAAAAGGGACCCCCAGATTCCGGCCCCCCTATGTGAATTGGTATTGGGTACATTGTACCCCTACCATTTCACAAAAGAATGTGTCAAAAATGTAAAAAAACCACACAGACACAGTTGTGAAAAGTCCTTTATAAAAAAAAGCCATTCCAGCGTTGTAATGCAGTCTGTCCAGCGATGATCCATGAATCTCCAGCGATGCGGCGAGTCCCCAGCGATGAACGACGCACATCTTCCCTTCCCCCGGAGCCTCCCGGCTAATGACGCACAAGCAGTGTTGACAGTTCTTTTATAACCGAGGTCGGAAACCCCCGTGACATGTTAGAGGGGGCGGGGTTACCTGTCCCGCCCCCTCTAATGCGTCACGGGAAACCCGACCTCGGTTATTAAAGAACTGTCAACACTGCTTGCGCATCATTAGCCGGGAGGCTCCGGTGCAGGGAACATGTGCGTCGTTCCTCGCTGGAGACTTGCATCGCTGGAGATTCATGAATCATCGCTGGACAGACTGCATTACAATGCTGGAATGGCTTTTTTTAGTTTTTATTTTTAATAAAGGACTTTTCACAACTGTGTCTGTGGTTTTTAACATTTTTGACACTTTCTTTTGTGAAATGGTAGGGGTACAATGTACCCCGTTACCAATTCACATAGGGGGGGCTGGAATCTGGGGGTCCCCTTTGTTAAAGGGGGCTTCCAGATTCCGATAAGCACCTCGCCCGCAGACCCCCACAACCACCGGGCAAGGGTTGTGAGGATGAGGCCCTTGTCCCCATCAACATGGGGACCTCCCCCCATGTTGAGGGCATGTGGCCTGGTACAGTTCAGGAGGGGGGGCTGCTCTCTCATCCCCCCTCTTTTCCTGCGGCCTGCCAGGTTGCGTGCTCAGATAAGGGTCTGGTATGGATTTTTGGGGGAACCCCAAGCCATTTTTTTTTATTTTGGTGCAGAGTTCCCCTTAATATCCATAACAGACCTGAAGGGCCTGTTAATTGAATTTTGGGGGACCCCCACGCATTTTTTTTCTCAGTGACTTTCAATTACTTTTCTCTGTATTGCCGGGACCCGATAATTCATTACAGCCGTGGGTAGTTTTAAATTACTTTTTTTCCTTTAGAAATGACATTTTGTCCAGGGACAGTTCTAAGCACGGGAAACCTGCGCTAATTCACAGGCATACTTTAGACACCCCCCAGGTACAAAATTTAAAGGAATATTTCACTTTTATTGTATCAATTTAAGCATTATTAAAATCACTGCTCCCGAAAAAACTACCGTTTTTAAAACGTTTTTTTGCATTGATACATGTCCCCTGGGGCAGGACCCGGGTCTCCAAACACTTTTTATGACAATAACTTGCATATTAACCTTTAAAATTAGCACTTTTGATTTTTCATGTTCGTGTCCCACAGACTTTAACGGTGTTCACGTGTTCGAACTATTTTTTTGCCTGTTTGCATGTTCTGGGGCGAACCGAACTAAGTGGTGTTCGGCTCATCCCTAGTCTCCAAGCAGCCAACTTATCTGAATAATTAGGCTACACTTAAAGCTGTCTGCTAGGAGGTATTTCACCCCGCCCTTAACTGAAGTTCAGTGCTTCTGTGTTCTTCCTGCGATGCGTGTCCCTGCTTAATCCTGTGACTTGTTCCTTTTCCTGTACCTGATCCTGCGCCTTGTTCCTGTGAACTGCTCTCAGTACCCTGTTCCTGGCAGCCAGTACTCTGTACCTTTCTCTGCTTCCCTTGTTTCCTGTCTTGACCTTGCCCTGCTCATGTGTGCTCCCTCCATTTGTACATAGTTAGTTAGGTAGAAATACAAAAAACACAATCACTTCCAGCGCTAATAGGTCTTCCAAGGTAAGAGATGTCAAATAAAATGGTGGTGTGAAAGATATATATGATATCCCAAAACTAGTTGGATGCTGCCTTCCTCAGATGGGGTAATCCGAAAGGAACTACAAGAAAAACAGAAATGGAAGGCGGGCACACCTAGTGCATTACCAGGGATAATTTAATAATAATAAATTTTTGTATAAAAGTGGGTACTCACAACATGCAATTGACAAAAGGCCATAAACACAGTTCATGGACATGCACAGAACACGGGGTATAGCTAACGCGTTGCGGGGGCGCACCCCCTTCCTCAGAGCTCTGGAAAAATCCATCGGATTAGAATCCATAGGAAATCCGACCGTGTGTACACGGCTAAAAAATTCATACAACCACCTGTGCACATGCAAGAATTGAATATAAACTCAAAATAGTGCAGCACTATCCCTCAAAGAAACTAATCAGTGCATATACAATATGTGATATATAATAAATATAAATAAACATTGTGAAAATCAATACATTTCATGAAAATCAGTAAATAAGTGAAAATAAATAGCAGTATAAAACAATCACATAGTCCATACAGTATTTAAAAAAGTCCATCAAAAATAATCCAACTTCCAGTAAATGTCCAATCCCAGATAGCAAGCAATCGTGCTGCAAGTTTAAAATGACTTGCTAAGATATTGCTAGACTTGCCAGGCTTCACAAGTTTGTTGCGCAATTGCAGCAAGTCCGCATTGCATGACTCCAGATTAACTTTTTTGCAAACATTCTGCAAGTCTGCTGCAAGTTCTGGTTTAGTTATAATGTGCAATAGTCATCCCACCACAGGGGTCACTGTGACTGAATTTTCATGCTGTAGACTTACAGAGCTCTTGCTGTAGACTCATTACTGCAACTTTGCTCTTGCTAGAGACTTGTCATGTAAAATTGCTACAAATTGGAAAAGTGTCAACTAGAACTTGTGCTTCAAGTGCTCTGCAAGTGTACAACTTGCCAGTGAAAATGTGCAGCAAATTACCAGACTTACAATTTAACACTGCCACAAATTTGTGGCAAGTTATCCTTGCTATCTGGGATAGACTCACTTCACTTATCCACCTCAGTGCCCTTCACCCCACCTATGGATGTCTTCTCTCCTGCTTAAACGGACCTCCCTAGTATAGGGAGGTCTGTATAAGCATTTGAAATAGTATATAGGCATTGCTCCACTAGCTCAACAGTCACGCTCCTTTAGCTCCCCAATGTGGTATCATTCATATAAGAATATGATCCAATAGTGCAGCATATCTCAACAGTATTCCAGGTGTCCATGTCTCTGCTCAACTCTGCCAAGTGTGATTACGTCACTGCCTACCTCATATAGGCCTACCCACACAAGTCAATGAATTGGAAAGTGCTAGTAATCCTAAATAACAACCTGATTAAAATTAAAATTTATATTTAAATTAAAATTTCACATGTGTCCTCTAAAACAGACAGTTCAATACTAGTCAAGAATATGTATGTTTGCTCAAACGAATAAGCTAAGATTTAGAGTTACTGTACTTCTTCCATTCTAGGCTAAGAGGGACACACTGAATTGATGGCCTTCAGCTTTTAAAACAGAAGAGTTGATGAGGAACATGGGACTGTCATTGTTGAAGGACGGGCAATTGAATGGAAGGTCTTGTACATTATGGCAAATGTTCCTCCACCCCCTCAATAGTTCACTTCTACTTTAAAAAAAGTCACAACATAGGCACTGAGTCAATAATTCACTTGTTGACAGATCCATGACAAGTTCATCTGCAAAAAATAATCTTGGGGCTATATTTGGTAGATCACGGGCACAGCTAATTTGTCCATATATTACTCTAGTTTTTTAGTGATTATTTAAACACTTACAAAAAGTGATCACATACTTTTCCCAATAATCAAGGGTTGAGAGATATTAACTACTACACAATTTTCTACACCTTGTAGTTGATATTGTAACAAAAATAGCAACATTAGTAAAAAAAATAAAACATTTTTAGGATCCGCCCAATTACAAACGTATGCACATACTTTATTTGTTAATGATAGGGTTTGATACATTGCTTGTTTTCTTGGTGCTGACAATGCAAATTGTTGCTGCTGTTGCTGCTGCTGATGTGAAGGGTGTACATTGGATGACATTGGATGACTTCCATTTTCAAAATATTCTCTTATAGATATTGATGTGAATACATGCGCTATTGATATTTATTTGAGGTGAGAGTTCTGGGGGCCTACAACAAACACGTGGTGTGTAGCACGGTTTGGTTCAACTTGATTGTGAAAGGTGAAGGGTAAAGCACAGACATTTTCAATACACTGCAAAATCTTTGGATTTCTTGTGGATAGAGAATATGGACTTTTTATCATTTTTAATCACTATATATTGCAATTATTCCTGATGTAATTATTTATTTGGTATATTAATTGAGCATCATTTTAAGATTATGAGTTTTTGTCACTGAGATTTTATTTTGTCACATTGAATGTATTATTTATGTTTTATTCTTGATTAGCACATTGAAGTTTGGCACAATTAAGAGCAACGCAGCACTATGTACATTAATCACCAATTCTCATATTGATGTTAAACTAAAATCAAAAGTATGTTAATTTAGAGCCGGCATTTATGTGGAATTCTCCTAACACAAAAAGGTTTGTATATCCTTGAAAAAAGAAATTGCATAAAGAATATCCAGGAACATTACATTACATTCTTTCCGTTCATTCAGAGAGGGGGTTGTTCCATGATATACAGCCCTCAGCTCATTAACTTTTGTGGGAGATCAGAGGAATGTTTGAAGTCTTAGTTCTTCCCATTGACCTGTGCTGTGATGAGCTGGTCGCTAGGGTAAGTGCTGCGATAAATACCTAATCACTGCTATGAGTATCTATAACAGAACCTCCCCCAAAAAGTTCACCTCCCTACTGTTGAATACAGGTGAGGCTGACACTTCAAACAGTTTTTTGCTCTCAACTAAAAGTTAATAAGCGGAGGGTTTTAGATAACAGTTGTGAATAAGTGAGAAAAGTTTAACTGTTTCCTGGGGAACATTTTTATCGTTATTTTGCTCAAAATCCTGCATTTTTGACATGGGTGATTTTGAACATGTCTTGCAAAAATATTCTACTTAGAACTGAGAATAAAAAACCCGTCTCGGCTCAACTACCCTAAAAAACATAAAAGCAGCCCACTGTATGTATAAAAATAGCAAAAATAGCAAACATTAGCAAAAATAATCTCCAGTCCACAAAAGAATGAATAGCTTGTGCACCAATTAAGGCCAAGATATAAAAACTGTCTATGCGCATTGGGGGGTAAAAAGTGTATATCCCCAATGTCCGTCTGCTGCATAGTTGGATCCAGTAGTGATGGATGAGTAGGGATGAGCTTCGAGTTGGTGTCAAACCCATGTTCGACTTGAACATCGTCTGTTCGACCGTTCGCCAAACTTCGAACTTTATGGGCCGTTCGCGCCAAATTCGTGTTGGGCGTCACGGCCCATAATTCACTGTGGCATCACAGTGCATTGCTGGCTGATGATTGGCCAAGCATGCACTATGACCCGCATGCTTTGGCCAATCACAGCGCAGAATAAACGGAGAGCCATAATTGGCCAAAGCCAGGGTGGCTTTGGCCAATTATGTCTCAGGGGGTTTAGTACACGCCCCAAACTATATAAGGCCGCCTCCGTGGCGGCCTTGTGTAGTGTGTTGTGGCAGTGGTTAAAGACAGAGAGAGGGAGAGATAGTGTCATTTAATTTGAGTTAGATAGAGCAGGCAGGCGAGTCAGTCAGCTTCAGTTACAGTGTGTAGAGGATATATATGCATCCTAGGTGTTGTATATATATATTTACACACTGTATTCAGTTTAGCTAGATCCGTTCCTGTTATTCTCTATACTGACAGGCAGGCGATTGTGCTAGCTGCAGTATTTTCACTTAGTGTACTGTGTCCTTTGCACAGTGTGCACCTAAAGCTTACCTGAATACAATTGCTGGTGTTCTGATACAAATACAGGCAGGGAGCTGAAGTATTTTGTTTTAGTGTTCTTTGCACAGTGTGCACCTAAAGCTTACCTTAATACAATTGCTGGTGTTCTGATACAAATACAGGCAGGGAGCTGCAGTATTTTGCTTTAGTGTCCTTTGCACAGTGTGCACCTAAAGCTTACCTTAATACAATTGCTGGTGTTCTCATGCAAATACATGCAGGGAGCTGCAGTATTTTTCTTTAGTGTCCTTTGCACAGTTTGCACCTAAAGCTTACCTCAATACAATTGCTGGTGTTCTCATACAAATACCATGATTCTGCTAGCTGCAGTATAATCAGTATATATATATATATATATACATCCCAGCTTTGTGCAGCTACATCTCCCTGCAGGCCATTAGTATGTCTGGAAGGACAACAAGGAGAGGCAGACAGTCACGAGCCAATAAAAGAGGACAAGCAGGCTCTGTGTCTAGAGGCAACAGGGCTGGTCATGGACACGGTGCATCCTCATCAGCACGTGGTCGTGGGACACGCTTGTCCTTTTTTTCGGCAGCTGGCCGTGTTGAGCCGCAACATGCTGAAGACTTGGTAGAGTGGATGACCAAGCTGTCCTCATCCTCCTCATCCTCTCTCACCCAGGCTCAGGGTACTTTGTCTGGCAAAGCAGCTGCCAAAGCGGCCTCTTCCCTCGGCTCAATGGCATCAGTCACTCCTTCCCTAGCCCCACCATGTCTTCCTGATGAGTCCCCTGAACTGTTTGACCACAGTGTTGGGTACATGCTCCAGGAGGATGTCCAGCGTTTTGAAGGCTCTGATGATGGTACCCAGCTAGAGGAAGGCAGTAACATGAGCCCAGAGAGAGGGGGTGCCCAAGAAGGACAGCAATATGGCAGTCATGTTCCCCCAGCTGCAGCATACTGCCAAGTTTGCTACAGTGATGAGGAGGGAGGGGATGATGAGGTCACGGACTCTACGTGGGTGCCTGATAGGAGAGAGCAGGAGGAGGAGGAGGCACATCTCCAACGAGGCAGGATGCCCTACAGGGGCCAGCTTAAGGGCAGCACACCGACAGCATCACAACGCAGAGCTCCGCATGTGCAGGCCGCTGCTGTCTCTGCGCGTTATTCCAAACGTTCTTTGGTGCGGGCCTTTTTTGAGATGAGTGCAACAGATCGCAGCGCTGCTATTTGCAACATATGTCTCAGGCGTATCTCGCGTGGCCAAAACATCACTAGCTTGGGCACCACATGCTTGATCAGACATATGTCGACCTGCCATGCAGTTCGTTGGCAAGCACACCTAAAAGACCCACACCAAAGAACAAAGCGGACCTCTCCTTGCTCCTCATCAGCTGGGATCTCCAACCCCACTATAACTTCAGTCCTCTCTGAAACTGAGAGGAATGAAGGTGTAGAATTAGGTGTGTCACAGCCAAGTACTTGCGGGCAATCTGCTATCGGTACACCAACGTCAGATTGTACCAGGCAAATTTCCCTGCCCCAGCTGCTGCACTGCCTAAAGAAGTTTTCTCCCAGCCATCCACATGCCCAGCGGTTGAATGCTAGCTTGGCTAAATTGCTAGCACTTCAACCACTGCCTTTGAATGTGCGGTTCCTCAGTGGCAGGTTCCCAAATGCCACTGTTTTTCACGGAAGGCGATTGCGGCTCTCTACCGGCATGTGGAAGGCAATGTCTTGGCCTTGCTGGACAGGGCGGTCAGCGGTAAGGTGCATATTACTGCTGACTCATGGTCCAGCAGGCATGGACAGGAACGTTACCTATCTTTCACGGCGCATTGGGTAACTCTGCTGGCAGCTGAGAAGGATGCAGGACAAGGTGCAGTAGTGTTGGAGGTTGTTCCGCCACCACGCCTCCAAAATGCTACTACTGATGATTCTGACACACCTCTCTCCTCCACCCCCTCCTCTTCTTCTTCCTCCATGGCCTCTTCCTGTGCTTTGTCCTCGGAAACCAGCGGTTTAAGGGGATATGAAAGTACGCAGGCAAAGAGATGCCATGCGGTGCTTGAGCAGGTGTGCTTGGGGGACAGGAGCCACACTGGGGTAGAGATTCTGTCAGCTCTGCAGGGGCAGGCTCAGAGGTGGTTGACTCCACGCCAGTATAAGCCAGGGATGGTGGTTTCTGACAATGGCACCAACCTCCTCTCCGCCCTCCGACAGGGACACCTGACCCATGTGCCCTGTTTGGCTCACGTCCTTAACTTGGTGGTGCAGCGGTTCTTATGCAGGTACCCGGGCTTACAGGATGTCCTGAGGCAGGCCAGGAAAGTCTGTGTGCGTTTCCACCGGTCATATAATGCCAGTGCTCGGCTGGCTGACCTGCAAAAGGAATTTAACCTGCCCAAGAACCGCCTAATCTGTGACATGTCCACAGGTGGAAATCAACGTTGGCCATGCTGCAGCGGCTGCACTCGCAGCAGAGGGCCATCAATGAGTATCTGTGCCAATATGGCACCAGGACAGGGTCAGGGGAGCTTGTTTTTTTTGCCACGCCAGTGTCGGTCATGAACAGTAATGCATGCACTGTCCTGGCACCATTTGAGGAGGCCAAGAGGATGGTGAGCAGTGACAGTGCATGCATCAGTGACACTGTCCCTCTTGTCCACCTGTTGGAGCACACGCCGCGTGGAATAATGGAGAGGGCACTTGAGGCAGAACAGAGGGAGGAAGAGGAGGATTTCCTTACCTCTCAAGGCCCCCTTTATCCAGACAGTGTTCCTGCTGGCCCGCCTATCACATAGGAAGAGGAGGAGGAGAAGGAGGAGGATTGTGTCAGCATGGAGGTGGAGCCTAGCACTCAGCATCAGCAGTAGTCTTCAAGGGATCAATTACAGTCCCAAGACACCCATGGACTTGTACGTGGCTGGGAGGAGGTGGTTACGGATCATGTCGTCCTGAGTGACCCAGAGGACTCCAGACCGAATGCCTCAGCAAGCCTACGCTGCATGGCCTTCCTGATCCTGAAAAGCCTGCGGAAGGATCCTCATATTCGTGCTATCAAGGAGAGGGATCATTACTGGCTGGCAACCCTCCTTGATCCACGTTACAAGGGTAAGGTTGCGGACCTTATCTTGCCGTCGCAGAGGGAGCAGAGGATGAAACATCTCCGGGAGGTCTTGCAGAATGGTCTGTGCAACGCGTTCCCAGAGACTGGGAGGTTACAAATTCCTGGTCCTGGACAACGTGTTGCTGAGGCTTCAGTCAGTCAAAGAAGGAGCGGTGGAGAAGGTGGCCATCTGACCGATGCGCTCAGACAATTTTTTAGTCCGCAGTCCCAAGGTATGATCGGTTCCAGCAACCATCGCCAGCATCTGGTTTACATGGTGCAGGAATACCTAGGGGCAAGATCAGACTTGGACACCTTTCCCACGGAAAATCCTCTAGGTTACTGGGTCTTGAGGATGGATCACTGGCCAAAGCTTGTACAGTATGCAATTGAGCTACTGGCCTGTCCTGCATCCAACGTTCTTTCGGAACGCACATTCAGTGCTGCTGGAGGCTTTGTAACCGATCACAGGGTGCGCCAGTCCACCGACTCTGTCGATCGACTGACCTTCATAAAAATGAATCAGTCTTGGATCACCACCAGCTACCAAGCACCTGATGCTGATGAAACTGAATATTTTTTTTTTTAAATTTCAGATCCCTTCAAGACTGCCTATGCTGATGCTGAGTGACTATCCTGTTATGCTGAGTGACTATCCTCTTCCTCCTCAATAATCATGCTGATAGCTTGTAAGAACTTTTTTGGTTCTGGGCACAGCCACCAGTGGCTAAGGCCCAATTTTTCAGCCCCTGTTTAACAGGGGCGTGTAATTACAATTTTTGATGCAATACTTTTCAGCAGGGCTCATTCCTGCGCTCCAACTAGAGTATCTGTGAGGGGTTGCAGTGTTGTGGCACCAGCACCAGTGCCTAAGGCCCACTTTTTCTGAACCTTTTTAACAAGGGCGTGTAATTACAATTTTTGATGCAATACTTTGCAGCAGGGCTCATTCCTGCACTCCAACTAGAGTATCTGTGAGGGGTTGCAGTGTTGTGGCACCAGCACCAGTGCCTACGGCCCAATTTTTCAGCCCCTGTTTAACAGGGGTGTGTAAATACAATTTTTGATGCAATACTTTGCAACAGGGCTCATTCCTGCGCTCCAACTAGAGTATCTGTGAGGGTTTTCAGTGTTGTGGCACCAGCACCAGTGCCTAAGGCCTAATTTTTCAGCCCCTGTTTAACAGGGGCGCGTTATTACAATTTTTGATGCAATACTTTGCAGCAGGGCTCATTCCTGCGCTCCAACTAGAGTATCTGTGAGGGGTTGCAGTGTTGTGGCACCAGTGCCTAAGGCCCAATTTGTATGCCCCTGTTCAACAGGGGCATGTAATTACAATTCTTGATCTAATATTTCACAGCAGGGCCCATTCCTGCGCCCACCAAGAGTAACTGTGAGGGCTTACAGTGTTGTGGCAACACCACCACCAAAGGCCCAATGTTTTCCAAAAAGCTTAAAAATAGATTTTTTGGCTGGAGCTACACTTTAAAAATGTACCAGTTCAAAATTACAAATAGATTCTACGTAACAACAAACCTAGAGTCCCTGTCTTGTTTGCACCGCCTATATACTGCTGTTCAGAGTATATAGGACCTGGGGGCCCCACGCCTTTCCTTTTTTTAATTTGGGTGCGGGATTCCCCTTAATATCCATACAAGACCCAAAGGGGCTGGTAATGGGTTGGGGCGGGGGGTAACCATGCCATTTTTCTCAATGATTTTCATCCATATTTCCGGGACCAGACATTACATTAAAGCCGCAAGCAGTTTTAAATTACTTTTTTTCCTTTAGAAATGTCATTTTGTGCAGGGACAGTTCTAAACACGGGAAGCACGTGCCACTTCACAGGCATACTATAGACACCCCCCAAGTACGATATTTAAAGGAATATTTCACTTTTTTTTCACTTTAACCACTTCAATACCAGGCACTTATACACCTTCCAGCCCAAGCCAATTTTGAGCTTTCAGCGTTGTCGCAATTTGAATGACAATTGCGCGGTCATGCTACACTGTACCCAAATATTTTTTTTATCATTTTGTTCCCATAAATATAGCTTTCTTTAGGTGGTATTTGATCACCTCTGCAATTTTTATTTTTTGCACAACAAATAAAAAAAGAGCGAAAACTATGTTTTTCTTTGTTTCTGTAAATTTTTTTGTAAATAAGTACCTTTTCTACTTCAATGACGGGCACTGATAAGGCAGCACTGACGGGCACTTATAAGGCGACACTGATGGGCATGGATGAGGTGGCACCAATGAGGTGGCACTGATGAGGTGGCACTGATGGGCACTGATGATGGGCACTGATAGGCGGCACTGATGGGCACTGATAGGCGGCACTGATGGGCACTCATAGGCGGCACTGATGGGCACTCGTAGGCGGCACTGATGGGCACTTATGGGTGGCACTGATAGGTGGCATGGATGGGCACTGATAGGTGGGCACTTATGGGCATAGATGGGCATGGATGGGCACTGATGGGCATGGATGGGCACTGATAGGTGGCACTGATGGACACTAGTAGGTGGCACTGATGACACTGATGCCCAGCAATGCCAGCCACCACACATTGTGGTCGTGCCATGATGGTGCCAGTCAGTGCCCATTTGTGGGCACTGATTGGCATATGTTGTGTATGTTTTTGTACATGTGGATGGCCATGGGGGACTTACCTGGCCATCCACATGCTTGGGGCTTCCCTGGTGGTCCTGGGCGGCATCCTGGTGGTCTAGTGTGGGTATCCGAGGGGGGGCTGCACTGATAAACAATCAGCGCGAACCCCCCCTGTCAGGAGAGCCGCCGATCGGCTCTCCTCTACTCGCGTCTGTCAGACGCGAGTGAGGAAGAGCCGATCAACGGCTCTTCCTGTTTACATCGTGATCAGCCGTGATTGGACACGGCTGATCCTGTGGTAAAAAGCCTCCGCCGGAGGCTCTTTACCGAGATCGGTGTAGCGGTGGGTCATACTGACACACCGCTCCACCGCTCGCCGCGATGCGCGCCCCCCCGGGCACGCGGCGGCTGTTATCCTGCAGGACGTCAATAGACGTCCAGTGTGGATAACAGAACCACTTCCCGGACGTCAATCTCCTATTGACTGGGCGGGAAGTGGTTAAGCATCATTAAAATCACTGCTCCCGAAAAAACTTCAGTTTTTAAAACTTTTTTTGCATTGATACATGTCCCTTGGGGCAGGACCCGGGGTCCCAAACCCTTTTTAGGACAATAACTTGCATATATTAGCCTTTATAATTAGCACTTTTGATTTTGAACGTTCGAGTCCCATAGACTTTAACGGGGTTCTAAAGTTTGCGCAAACTTTCGGGCCATTCGCAGGTTCTGGTGCGAACCGAACCGGGGTGTGTTCGGCTCATCCCTAGTGATGAGGAATACTGGCCACAAATATACAAACAGTTCTGACAATGTCCTGATGGTGTTTGGATGACCCAAGATAGGGAAAACTTTTTCAATGGTCTAGAGGAGGTATGTCAGACAGGATGGTTGTGTACACATGGTATAGAGCCACTAAAACCACTCAGTGGCATATCCACTCCTGTATGGCCTCCCTCGCATTGTAGCATATGGCCTGTGGAAAGCAAACTGATAGTCCTGATCCCCTAGGAACCATTTGTGATCCAAAGGTTGTATATAAAATACTGCATTGCTCCTAAGATCTTGGGGTGTAAGATATACTTATCAGATCCAGAAATGTGGTCAACTCCTTGATGGTGCAGCGATCAGTATTCCATTGCAGGGTGAATTCAAAGCACTGACAATTGGGTGCCGTCACAAGGTCAATAGGGTCATGAGGATGAGACTGTAGCAAGGACTGACCGGTTTCACCAGTCACCGCCGGCTGCGTCAGAGGCTCAAACTGAGTGCACTCCTCATCAGTGTTCATCAGTGTCCATTAGTGCCACCTCATCAGTGCCCACCAGTGCAGCCGATCAGTGTCCATCAGTGCCACCTCATCAGTGCCCATCAGGGCAGCTTTTAGTGTCCATCAGTGCCCACCAGTGCAGCCTATCAGTGCCCATAAGTGTCCATCAGTGCCACCTCATCAGCGCCCATCAGGGCAGCCTATCAATGTCCATCAGTGCCACCTAATCAGTGCCTATGAGCACAGCTTATCAGTGCCCATTAGTGCCACCTTATCAGTGCAGCCTATCATCAGTTTCCATCAGTGCCACCTCATCAGTGCAGCCTATCAGTGCCCATCCATGCCACCTCATCAGTGCCCACAAGTTTAGCCTATCAGTGTCCATCAGTGCCACCTCATCAGTGCCCACCAGTGCAGCCTAACAGTGCCCATCAGTGCAGCCTATCAGTGCCCATCAGTGTCCATCAGTGCCATCTCATGAGTGCCCATTAGTGCAGCTTATCAGTGTCCATCAGTGTCCATCAGTGCCTATCAGTGCAGCCTATCAGTGTCCATCAGTGCCACCTATTAGTGTCCATCTGGGCCACCTCATCATTGCCCATCAGTGCTGCCTATCATTGCCCATCAGTGCCACCTTGTCAGCTCACCAGTGCAGACTATTAGTGTCCATCAGTGCCACTTCATCAGTGCCCCCAGTGCAGCATATCAGTGTCCATCAGTGCCACCTCATCAGTGCCCACCAGTGCAGCCTATCACTGTCCATCAGTGCCACCTCATCAGTGCCCACCAGTGAAGCCTATTAGTGCCCATCATTTCCACCTCATCAGTGCCCATCACTGCACCCTATCAGTGCCCATCAGTGTTCATCAGTGCCACCTCATCAGTGCCCAGCAGTGCAGCATATCAGTGCCCATCAGTGCCACCTCATCAGTGCCCATCAGTGCAGCCTATCAGTGCCCATTAGTGCCACCTCATTAGTGCCCATCAGTGCAGCCTATCAGTGTCCATCTGTGCAGCCTATCAGTGCCCACCAGTGCAGCCTCGTCAGACATTCCACAAGCAGCGAAGACTACACATTGCATTGGGGAGAAGGACTTACCTGCCAGCCATCTCACTCCACATCTGATCTGTGCTCCAGGAATCTCAGTGCTGCAGCTCCCGCTCCCGCTCGGAACAATTTACTTAGCTGCACTTGCAGTCTCTGTCTTCTCCCGACCCAACCATACAGACTGCATTGGGTTTGGGACTGAGAGTCAGTGACGCTCCTGGTCCCACCCCCTCCCCGGCTCTCTGTGGACTACCGCTACCTCAAAGCCAGTGGCATTGTGGGGTGTGGGGCGGCCCCCAATGTGCAGACAGTGTGGGCTCCAGGGGCAGCTGTTTTGGGCCCCAGAACAGTGACTGAGCCCGGGGCTTTTGCCCCACATTAAAGACGGCCCTGCCGCAGTCCCATCTAAAAGTGCCCATTGTAGGGCCGGCCCTGCACAGAAAGGTCACTTGGCTCAATGATGCCAGTTTCAGGGCTTTTTCATGTCTACTGTTATTTGCCTATTATCAGCAACAGAAAATAAGTATTTTTTTATGCAGGAGTTTAACAAAGCAAAAAAAAAAAAAATACTAGACTGATGCTCCTTCCTGTCCAAAACATTAACCTTTGTTCTGGCTAGATGCAAACACTGTCATGTTGTGGTGTCCAGGGATCCCACCCTCGCTCTCTCTGGTCAGGCTCCAGAACCAAAAGCAGACCAAATCTAGACTCCTGTTATACAAACCTCTTATGGTTTCTTTTTAAGAAGGCAAAAACCTGGTTCGCTGATACATCCTGTGCCACAACAATGCCCGTGCCATCTTCAGCTGTTTTTCACAATATATTTAATACATTCATACACATGCTTGTCTGTTCTATGAAAAAAAAACATATAGAGCACTGTACAAATGCTGTACAAAATATGTTTAATGCATAAAGAGGTGTTATGTCAACTGTGGAAGCTTGTGTCTTAGGCCTCGTACACACGACCGGTTTTCCCGGCAGGAAAACTGCCAGGAGAGCATTTGGCCAGGTAAACTGGCCGTGTGTATGCTCCATCGCAGTTTTCCCGACAGGAAAGAAGAAAGACTAAAACCCACTAAAACCAATAAACAATACTCATATTCAGTACCTTAATTGGAACCTATTTGTGTCCCTTAAAATAGCAGTGTAGGACAGCACATCACCAAAAAAAACTTTAAACCATGCACAACTGCAATTTCCTTTCTGAGGATTGCTATGTTCACTGTACATGGTCCCCACTGTTTGTGGGACTGTAGTCACCCTCTTTTTATTGCTCCTTACAAATACTACAGTAATGAAGGCATCAGCAAACGAAATAGAAAAAAGAATGCCCATTACCGTCCATTGTCCATTGACATTAGAATTACAGTAGAGAATGCAATAATAGAGACGCACGCACAGTACATTTCCTGAGTGCATTGATAGATGAGAAATGTAGGTTTAACAGAGTGGTGCGCATGAAGGCAATAGACATGCACTGCCTGGAGCCGCCAAAAGGAATTTGAGGAGAAAGAGGCTCTGTCAGGGGTGCATGGATTGGTCATTTAAAAGAAAAAGTGATATGTGCAAGAAACTTTATTATTTCATAAAAATGCAGAACTCTTTACTGGATTTGTTGTTTAGTAAGTTGGATCATTTAGTGACACTTGCAAGTATATAGAAAACCTCTGAAGAAAAGAGCATGTCCCCTGAAACCCATCAACGGTAGTTTGATAGATGTGAGGACCTTGGGGCTCACTTTTCTTGGCTTTTGTAAGTATGCACTCATTTGTTTTTATTTAATCAATGGAGAGGGAAATGCACTAGGCCTTTGCACCAATGGTGGCTGGTGCTCTAATTTGTTTTGGGGGGGCAGCAAACAAACCACCCCACCCCACCGTTCGCTCAGTCGATCATCCGTCCATCAGCCCCGCACTTACCCCATCCAGGCCACGGGCAGCTTCAGTGGCTTCCCCCTGCATCTCTTCCTCAGCGCCTCCCTCCCCCTGCTCTCGGCTAATACGGTTGCTTCTCCTCTCGGCCAATCAGGTCTTAAGATCCGCTTCCTGATTGGCCGGAAGAAGAAGCAGGAAGACAAAAGCAAAAATTATTTTGCTATTGTCATACAAGCTCCAGGCGCAGAGCCCACCCTTTTTTTAAGCCAATTAGATCCCCAGGCTCTAATTAGGTGCTTAAAAAAAAAACAACATATAAAATCCATGCGTCTGGTGCTCTGCATGTAGATTAGGGTCCGGGTGCATAGATTGGGGGGGGGGGGCGCCCTTGCAACCCTAATGGAGCAGCTACTACTGCTTTGCACCCTTTTGTATTGTACGTCTTTCCTATCTTCTGAAGGCAACGGGAAGAGTGAACCAAAAAAGTGTAAGAAAATTAAAGCAGTGTTAAACCCGAAGCCAAAAAGGTACTACTGTATATTGCAGCTTACCAATCATTAGATAGAGTAGCTGCAGTTGTTTTCTTATTTTAGTCTTTCTTCTTTCTGTTTTCACCTGCTGATCCTACCAGTAACACACCTTCTGTATTAGAGTGCCTACACTCTGGATTAAGGAGAGACAGAGACACCTTTGGGTAGCAGCAGTGACAGTCTGGGGGGAGATGAGTGTTAGATGTACTAGCACATTTGGATACACTAACACACTAAAGCTGAACTCCATCTAAAACTTTTTAAGCAGTTACAGCAACAGCTTTTTTTCATTTTGGGATGACGGTTTTACATAAATGAATGAAAGCTGATAGTTGTAAACACCACTGTCATTGTTAAATGGACTGTCTCAACCCTCTCACTGTTACATCTTCAGAATAACTTGGTCTGTTGAAAAACAATAGTTCTGCAAAAAAGAACAAAAGACTTTCATTCTTTCCAAGCCAAAAAGGCACATATTGTGTGTTTGCAAGAAACTCACTTTACTCCAGCTTCCACTCCCAAATTTTATAGTACCTCATACCCACAAGTATACACAGCTTCGGCTTCCACTAAACAACGTGGCACGCTTATTGCATTTCACCGTAGTACACAATTTACTTTGCATTCTGAAATCAAAGACCCAGAGGGTCGCTACCTAATTTTAACAGGGTACATTATGGACACCCCAATAACTGTGGTTTCATACTATGCTCCTAACCACCAACCTTTACCCTTTCTTTCACATCTTTTCCAAGTTATTAATTCACATAAAATGGGTTCACTATTTGTATGTGGAGACTCCAATCATGTCCTCCTACCATTTCTGGACAAAACACCATATTCCCCCCCCATGTTATCAAGCCAGTAGATCCCTCGCTCAACTTCTCAATAAATATAAACAAATCGACTCCTGGAGAGAATCCAACCCAACGAAAAGAGATTATACATATTTTTCAAACCCACACCAAACATTCAGCCGCATAGACCACATATTTGTAACGATAGGCATGGTACCTGAATTGATAGCCTCCAATATTATCCCTATTCCCTGGTCAGATCACAACGCAGTCTTTACCTCAATAGTATCTATTCTACCTAGAGCACATGACCGCACCTGGTACTTGCCAGATGTTTTTCTTAAACACCCCTCATACCGCTTGTCGATTGAGAAGGCCTTAACAGAATATCTAGATCATAATACAAATACTGATATCTCTTCTCTCACTCTTTGGGAAGCTCACAAGCCGGTTATGAGAGGAATACTTCAACAACAACTAGGGGTACTTAAAAGAGAACGCATAGCACTTGCAAGACACTTAGAAACTAAGTTCAACGCATCTTACACAGAATTTCAAAATAACCCCACTCCCAAAACAAAAGGATGCTTTGAAAAAGCTTGACTTGAATATGACCTATTCCTCTCAGAATCTGCTAATAAATCAATATATAATAACAAACATGCATTTTACATGAAATCCAATAAAACAGGCACTTTTTTTAGCAAGAGTGTTGAATTCTATCAATAAATCTTTCAAACCTATAAGACTCAAATTGGTCAACAATGCATATACCAGTAACCCCCTCAAAATTGTAAAAAAATTCAGTACTCACCTTAAAGCATTATATACAGAGACAAATTTTTTTTATAGAAATATGGCTGACTCCTTATTTTTAAATATTAATCTTCCCCAGATGTCTGAATCTCAAAAAAAGTTACTAGAAGAACCCATTACTAATGAAGACATGATAGCAGCAATCAAAATGTTAAAAATAAATAAAAGGCCTGGTCCAGATGGGTTCTCAGCTCTGTACTATCGAACCTTCACCGACACTATCTCCCCCCCTATTAGCAAAAGCTTTTAATGACCTATTACAAAATAAATCTTTTAGACAAGAATCACTATTTGCTACAAATTTGTATGATTCCTAAATCATTTTCTGATGACACTCTAAGCACAAATTATTGTCCCATCTCCATGCTAAATACAGATATTAAGGTATTAGCCAAAATATTAGCGGCCCGTCTTAACAAAATTATCGGCACTCTTATACATAGGGACCAGGTAGGCTTCATGCCCTCACGCCAAGCGGGAGATAACGTACGCAGAGCAGTCCTTCTGGCTCACATTGCTAAGATGCGCAGAATTCCAACCTGCTTCCTCTCGTTGGACATTAAAAAAGCTTTTGACTCTGTCTCATGGCCCTACCTGAATTATACTCTGCAGAAATGGGGCTTCGGCCCTAACTTCACCAACTGGGTTATGGCTTTATACAACAAACCTAAAGCACACGTCAAATATGCAGGCTATAGTTCAGACCCTTTTATCATAGAGAGAGGCATCGGCAAGGATGCCCTTTATCCCCCTTATTATTTGCCTTACTCATTGAACCATTGGCACAAAAGATCAGAACTGACCCCACTATAACTGGAATTGAACTTGGTGAATATCAGCACAAACTTTGTCTATTTGCGGATGATATCCTCTTATTTCTCTCATCACCCCAAGTTTCTGGCCCGAATCTCGTTCCCATACTCAATAAATTTGCAGAAGTTACTGGTCTATTCATTAATCCCAAAAAATGTTTAGCGTTAAACATATCCCTTTCGGAATTGGAACTGAGATCTGCGAAAATTGGCCTCCCTTACACATGGAATAGCAAATCGATTCCATATTTCGGGATACATCTCACACCATCCTTATCTGACTTATTCTCACTTAATTATCCCCCAATTATAAAACAGTTAACAAAACTGATGAAATCATGGTCACATCTCCCGTTATCGTGGTTTGGAAGATTAAATGCTGTCAAAATGACATTATTGCCGAAACTTTTATATTTATTTAGAGTCTTGCCAATTTCTATCCCAGCCTATCATCTGCGAATATTACAAAGGAAATCACTGTCATTTTTTATGGGGATCTTCCAAGCCACAAATACAAACACATACACCCTATCTTCCCAAAATTAGCGGAGGATTAGGATGCCCTAATTTTGCCTATTACTACAGAGCAGCACACATAGCAAGTCTTACTAAATACCAGGCATGCCACAAAACCCCATTATGGGTGTCCATAGAAGCCGTTGAGTGTGACCCTCTCCCAATATCCAACTTATTATGGATGTCGCCAAGAGACCGTAAAAAACGAAAAAACCCTATAACTAAACATTTAATTTCCTTTTGGGACAGATTCAAGACTAATACTTCTCTTCAATCCCTGCACAATCCTCTACTGTCATTCTTTAAAAACCCAGCATTCTATCCTGCATGGATATATCCTAAATCCTTTAAAGAATGGGTGTCCAGGGATGTCTTATATATGCACAAATTTTTGAATGCATCGTCATTTATCACATTCCCATCATTATGTGAAAAATATGGTCTTCCGCAATCTGAGTTGCTTAGATATTTACAAATTAAAAACTTTTTTACACCCCTCTTGAACACTACAACTTCATTGTCACAACTGTCCAGTTTCGAAGATATTTGTCAAAAGAATCCCCATGCCAGAGGTGCAATATCCACTATATACTCGCATATGCTGATACATTCTTGTGGTGATAAACAGTCTTATGTTGGGAAGTGGGAGGAGGATTTGGAACGAACATTAGAGATTTCAGAATGGAACCAAATATGGTCAACAACTAAAACAGCTTCTCCCAACATAATAGCTAGTGAAGCCCATTACAAGGTCCTGACAAGGTGGTACCTGGTACCAGCCAGGGTAGCCAAATATGTGCAGAACTATTCACCACAATGTTTTAGAGGTTGTACGGATTTGGGCACGTATTTTCATATTTGGTGGTCATGTCCTAAAGCACAAACATTCTGGAAAGGTATATTTAAAATTGCAACTAAATTACTAGGGAAAACAATCCTTCCTGATCCTGAAATGGCCCTACTTAACCTAAAACCAGACTCTATTCCACATACTCAATTCAAATTGCTGGTGCAACTCTTCACAGCTGCCAAAAAGACACTAGCAAAATCTTGGAAATCACCTAAATTGGTCTTACAGGAAGCTATAGCTAAAATTAATTATACCATGACCCAAGCCAAGATGGCCGCTATTGCAATGGACATGATCCCCAGATTTGAAAAGATGTGGCAGCCCTGGATTATATATAATACGCCAACTTTGGACAATAGGCTATTAATGCCATGGTAGCCGAATCAGTATGTTATATATACCATTGTTCAACTTCTCTTGGATTTGAAAGGTGACTCTCGGCTCGACCACGCGAACCCCCCTTATATTCCAGTACTCTCTTTTTTCTCCACTTTATTTTCTTATACTTATTTTCACTTATCTCTTTTTTTTTCCTTTCCCTTTGTTTTTGTTTTTTGCTATTTTATTACTATGATGTTGAAGCTCCCTTAGTATTGTTAATAACTCTTTGCCCCACAGAGGATAATATATATATATTGGTAGTTACTAATAATTGCATAAAACCTCTAAAACTTAATAATATTATTACCACTGGAAACTAATTAATATACCATACTTTGTCCACAAGTATCTACTAATATGTTTACTTATTGAAATAAGAATATTTGAGCTTCTCTATTTTTGATGTATTTAATGTATCATCTATAATTTGTATCACAACTTGTACTCAATAAAATATATTTGACAAGAAAAACAATAGTTCTGGTGACATCAAGCCATTTTGAATTTCCTATCACTTTCTGTCTTATAAACAGTGGTCACCAAGACAAATAGGGAAGGTTATTGTCCCCAATGGGTACATAGATTTATTCCTGATGTGGATTCCCTGCTTTGTTCAAAACTGAGCAAAAGCTTTGTCTTTCCCTTTGCTGAAAGGTATTCTGTAATATATGTCCAACACAGAGTTTGCACACTTAAAACGTGCATATTATGAAGTATAACTGAAATCTTTCTACGGTGTTCCAAACGTCTTTTGCATGCTGCTCTAAATGTTGGTGCAAGTATCCAGTGATACAATAAAAACAACCAACAGATGGCATGTTTTTTTCCATTGCGGCTGGTGTTCTTCATAATACCAATTACTAGTCTATATTAGGGTTGTCCCGATACCGATACTAGTATCGGTATCGGGACCGATACCAAGCATTTGCGCGAGTACTTGTATGCTCCCGATGCCCAGTCCGATACTTTTTTTCAGAGCGAACGCAGAGAGGGGGTGGAGAGCGGAGGGGCGGAGAGCAGGACGGAGAGCGTGGCGGGGGGGGCGGAGACCAGGGCGGAGAGCGGGGCGGAGAGTGGGGCGGGGGGCGGAGACCAAGGCGGAGAGTGGAGACCAAGGCGGAGAGCGGGGCGGAGAGTGGGGCGGGGGGCGGAGACCAAGGCGGAGAGCGGGACGGAGAGTGCGGCCGGGGGCGGAGACCAGGGCGGAGAGCGAGTCCCTCACCTGCAGTTGAAACTGGTAAGCTGGCAGGGGTGTAGGGCGCAGCCGCATCAGGATCGGTGACCGGTGCTGTCGCATTCGGTCGCCGTCAGCGGCTGAACGTCCCCACGCCCATCTTGGTACACCTTGCACTCGGCTGCAGTAAGCAGCAGCAGACATCTTGTTACACCCAGCCTGAGCTATATGGGCTGGGTGTAACAAGATGTCTGCTGCTGCTTACTTCAGCCGAGTGCAGGGTGTACCAAGATGGGCGTTGCACTAGTTTTTTTTATTTTAAATCCTGTGTCATTTTTTTCCCCCGCAGCATTTCAGTGCCAGCCACCTATCAGTACCCACAAGTGCTACCTATCAGTGCAATCAGTGCCATCTACCAGTGCCACCTATCAGGTGGCACTGGTAGATGGCACTGATTGCACTGATAGGTAGCACTTGTGGGCACTGATAGGTAGCACTTGGTGGCACTGATTGCACTATCAGTGCTGTCAGTGCCCACAAGTGCCATCTATCAGTGCCACCTTTCAGTGCCACATATCAGTGCCCACAAGTGCCACATATCAGTGTCCACAAGTGCCACCTTTCAGTGCTATCAGTGCCCACAATTGCCACATATCAGTGCCCACAATTGCCACATATCAGTGCCCACAAGTGCCACATATCAGTGCCCACAAGTGCCACATAGTGCCCACAAGTGCCACCTATCAGTGCCCACAAGTGCCACCTATCAGTGCCCACAAGTGCCACCTTTCAGTGCAATCAGTGCCATCTATCAGTGCCCATAAGTGCCATCTATCAGTGCCCATAAGTGCCACCTATCAGTGCAATCAGTGCCATCTATCAGTGCCAGCCACCTATTAGTGCCCATCAGAGCCAGTCACCAGTCAGTGCCCATAAGTGCCACCTGTCAGTGCCACCTATCAGTCCCCATCTTTCAAACTGTCACATGACATTGAAAAAAAAGTATCGGTAATCGGTATCGGTATCGGCGAGTACTTGGAAAAAAGTATCGGTACTTGTACTCGGTCCTAAAAAAGTGGTATCGGGACAACCCTAGTCTATATACCAACTACTGTCTGTACTAACTTAATTTTTATGAATGCTTTCTTTTACTGTGTCTACACAAACAGCAAAATCTTTAGGAAAACACCCTGTGCAATTTGATGCTAGTACTGGTTAAGGAGTCTGGGAGTCAGACTAATGGAAACAGATATCAATAATGCATTGAATATTTATTATGTTATGGAATTAGTTTTGTATAGGTAGTAACATGTATTATTTGGGCTGTGAAAATCACATAATTAACTTGTAATAAATCTTCATACTTCCTCTAGTTATTGTATGGTCAAGTCTAGGTACAGTTTCATTACATGATGGGTAATTAAAATTCATTGGGTCTTTCCTAAGCGATACCATTAATTAGATTTCTAAGTAATCTGATATGCAGATACCAACATCTTGTAAAGATCTTTCATAATTAACCTTTTTTGCATATTTTACATGTCTAGGAGAAATAATTCATTATGCGAAAACAGAACAATATGGGGGAGATCTCAACTACATGGTTACCATTGTATTTGTTTGTATTGTTATTTTCTGTGGCATCAACAAATGTAAAGACAATATGTAGTAGAGAGCTAAAATGATGAAAGTGCAGAAGTTTGCTATGTGGTTACTTGTAAATTAGACAAAGTGTTAGCACAAAATTAAAATTACAACTTGACTAATGAGAGGGGCAGAACAACATGGGCATTGTTACACAAATTAGACTACTCTTGTAATATAACTTTTAGCAACTGCTTTACAGTAAGTGGGAATTGAAGTGTTACTAAACCCAGGAGCCTGCATTCACTATATCTGGTCTCCCACAGTACACAGAACATGGAAATACAATCAGTTTAGTAAATATAAGCTGCTAAATACTTTTTCTCATGAGCAGTACAGTGCCTTGAAAAAGTATTCATACCCCTTCAAATTTTCCACATTTTGTTATGTTACAACCAAAAACGTAAATGTATTTTATTGTGATTTTATGTAATAGACCAATACAAAGTGCCACATAATTGTGAAGTGGAAAGAAAATGATGAATGGTTTTCTATTTTTTTTACAAATAAATATATGAAAAATATGCATTTGTATTCAGCCCCCTTTACTCTGATACCGCTAACTAAAATCTAGTGGAACCAATTGCCTTCAGAAGACACCTAATTAGTACACAGAGTCCACCTGTGTGTAATTTAATCTCAGTATAAATGAAGCTGTTCTGTGAAGCCCTAAGAGGCTAGTTAGAGAACTTTAGTGAACAAACAGCATCATGAAGGCCAAGGAACACACCAGAGAGGTCAGGGATAAATGGTTGCAGAGAAGTTTAAAGCAGGGTTAGGTTATAAAAAAATATCCCAAACTTTGAACATCTCACGAAGCACTGTTCAATCCATCATCGGAAAATGGAAAGAGTATGGCACAACTGCAAACCTACCAAGACATGGCCGTCCACCAAAACTGACAGACTGGGCAAGCAGAGCATTAATCAGAGAAGCAGCCAAGAGGCCCATGGTAACTCTGGAGGAGCTGCAGAGTTCCACAGCTCAGGTGGGAGAATCTGTCCACAGGACAACTATTAGTCGTGCACTCCACAAATCTGGCCTTTATGGAAGAGTGGAAGAAGAAAGCCATTGTTGAAATAAAGCCATAAGAAGTCCCATTTGCAGTATGCGAGAAGCCATGTGGGGGACACAGCAAACCTGTGGAAAACCTAGTACACACAGCCGAGAATCTCGTCAGGAAAAAAACTGTCGTTTTTCCTGACGAGATTCTTGACAAGAATCTTGTCCCGGCCGAGTGTACACCACGGTTCTTTTGAATGGCACTAACACGGTGACGTCATCGACTATGACGAACTTGCGCTTGTCACATTTGATGCCGTCGCCGCCATTTTGCTACACCCAACCTATGCCTAGGAAGCTACCGCGCATGCGTCAAAGTCATTTTGAGCATGCGCGGGTTTCCACGGCGACAGGTAAGTATGCACACGCTCGGGTTTCTCGTCGGGAAACAGGCCGACAAGAATCCCGAAAAGCAAATGGAGAGCAGGTTCTCTATTTTTCTCGTTGAGATTCTGGGCAGATTTCCCGACGAGAAACCTGAAAGCCTCGTACACACGGCCGGTTTTCTCGGCAAGAAAGCTCTCCCAGCAGTTTTCTTGTCGTTTCTTGATGAGAAAACCGGCCCTGTGTACGGGGCCAAAGAAGGTGCTCTGATCAGATGAGACCAAAATAGATTTTTTTGACCTAAAAGCAAAACGCTGTGCAAAACTAAAAGCAAAACACTGCACATTGGCCGATACACGTCTAGAGGGAAGAAGCTGATAACTTGACATCCAGCCAGGCACCGTGAGTGTGTAAACAGCAGTGCTACTGTGGAGTAGGGATGAGCCATACACCTCTCGGTTCGGTTCGCACCAGAACATGCGAACAGGAAAAAAATTAGTTTGAACACTGTTAAAGTCTATAGGACACGAACATGAAAAATCAAAAGTGCTAATTTTAGAGGTTAATATGCAAGTTATTGTCATAAAAAGTGTTTGGGGACCCGGGTCCTGCCCCAGAGGACATGTATCAATGCAAAAAAAAAGTTTTAAAAACTGACGTTTTTTTCGGGAGCAGTGATTTTAATAATGCTTACAGTGAAACAATGAAAATGAAAAATTCCTTTAAATTTCGTACCTGGGGGGTGTCTAAAGTATGCCTGTAAAGTTGCGCATGTTTCCCGTGTTTAGAACTGTCCCTGCACAAAATGTAATTTCTGATGGAAAAAAAGTCATTTAAAACCACTCGCGGCTATAATGAATTGTCGGGTCCCCTGCAATACAGATCAAAGTCATTGAAAAAAACGGCAGGGATCCCCTCCACAGTCCATTACCAGGCCCTTTGGGTCTGGTATGGATATTAAGGGGAACCCTGCATCAAAATAAAAAAAAAATGGCGTGGGGTTCCCCCCCAAAAATCCATACCCTTCAGGTCTGGTATGGATTTTAAGGGGAACCCCGCACACAAATAAAAAAAAGGCGTGGGGTCCCCCCAAAAATCCATACCAGACTCTTATCTGAGCACGCAACCTGGCAGGCCGCAGGAAAAGCGCCCCCATCCTGAACCGTACCAGGCCACATGCCCTCAACATGGGGGGATGTCCCCATGTTGATGGGGACAAGGGCCTCATCCCCACAACCCTTGCCAGGTGGTTGTGGGGGTCTGCGGGCGGGGGGCTTATCGGAATCTGGAAGCCCCTTTAACAAATGGGACCCCCAGATTCCGGCCCCCCTATGTGAATTGGGAACGGGGTATATTGTACTCCTACCATTTCACAAAGAAAGTGTAAAAAATTGTAAAAAAACACACAGACACAGAGGGGGGCGGTCTCTCGTCCCCCCCTCTTTTCCTGCGGCCTGCCAGGTTGCGTGCTCGGATAAGGGTCTGGTATGGATTTGACCGCATTCAAAAAAACTCTACCGCATTCAAAATAATTCTACCGCATTCAAAAAAACTACCGAATTCGAAAAAAACAATCAAATTTGAAATAATTGTACCACATTTGAACTAAACTATATATACCCATTTTCCGAAATTCAAAATTCGTATAGAATGAAATTGAATTTGAATAGAAAAGATTAGAAAAGAATCGAAAATACTAGAAAAGAATAGCATAGAAAAACAATAGCACAGAACAGAAAAAAATGTTATATATATATATATATATATATATATATATATATATATATATATATATAGATATACAGTATATATATAGAAATATATATATTTATATATAACATCTTCTGAAATTCGAATTTCGTATATGTAGCGATACCCCCAGTTAAGAGGGCTGCCTGTATGATTTTGGGCCCTGTAATGCACCGCTGTCAACCCCTGGCAATCGGCTCTAACCTCCCTTGGCACAGTTAGTAGGGGATGATAGGAATGTGTGGCCTGTAACGCGGCACAGTCCTATGACAAGAACACACAGCAATATATTAAAACTTCCTTTAGCTGTCTCTTCTCTAAAGTAAAGGACACAGACACCAATATACTTAACCCTGGTATATTTACTTAGACTAGTGGGTAAGCAATAAAACAGTAATGTACATGTCATGTGCAGAGCCCAGCAACAAACAGTGTTTAAATGGCAGACAAATATACAGTGCTACGCAACCCGAACAGTTCCCCTTGCAGCTATTTCCCCTCATGGACAAGATGGCGCCCAGGAATGTCTACGCTACACAGTCATGCCTGACTGAACTAAGTGGAAGTTCCGTTGGGAAAATCTTCGCTAGCAACGATGGTGCACTTGAAGAATAGAATTTGTAATCCACCAATGTAACAGGGATACTGTGTCTGTCTATGAGCAAGTGCTCTCTCACCCAACCGGACCAGTCTGCGTCCGGTTCTTCCGCTGCTGTGTCTAAGTACACAGATCCCTCGACATCCGGGCCTTCGGTCCTCCTGGCAATGGTGCAGCAACATTGGAGAGATGTCCCTCTGGTTCCTCGGATGAGAGGAGAAGGCTCTTTGGAAAAAGGCCCAGGTATTAGGCCTAAAGTCACGGCAACTCAACAGCAGTTCCACTTGCTGGGCGGGCGGTGTCCAAAGAGAAAGAACTGGGCTCCGCCTCCCCCTTATAAAGTCCACCCCAGCAGTCTTTGTGCGGGGCAATGCACCCTGGGTGCCTTGAAGTGTACTGGGTAATGTAGCCTCTGAGGGATTAAAGGGCAATACGCCGCTACATATAGAATGGAATCGAATTCCAATAGAAAAGATTAGAATAGCATAGAAAATAATAGAAAAGAATAGCATAGAAAAACAATAGAACAAAATAGAAAAAATATAATATATTCTATTCTAACCATTTCTATTCAAATTCATTCTGTACCAAATTCGAATTTCGGAAGATGGTTTATATATATATATATATATAATATTTTTTTCTATTCCGTTCTATTGTTTTTTTCTATTCTAGTCTATTCTATTAGAATTCGATTTTATTCTATTTATATATATATATATATATATATATATATATATATATATATAAAACCCTTTTCCGAATTTCGTGTAGTATGAATTAGAATAAAATAATAGAAAATAATAGAAAAGAATAGACTAGAAAAACAATAGAACAGAATAGAACAAAATATGTTATATGTTATATTTTATTATATTATGTTCTATTGTTTTTCTATTTTATTTTATTATTTTCTATTCTTTGCTACTCTAATTAAAATTCATGCTATTCGAAATTCGAATTTCAGACTTTCAGAAATTTCTAAAATTTGAATAGAAAAGATTAGAATAGAATAGAAAATAATAGAAAAGAATAGCATAGAAAAACAATGGAACGGAATAGAAAAAAAATATATTATATATTATATTTTATTCTATTCTGTTCTATTGTTTTTCTATGCTATTATTTTCTATTATTTTCTATTCTAATCTTTTCTATTCAAATTCTATTTTACTCTATATGAAATTCGAATTTCGGAAATGGATATATATACTGTATATATATATATATATATATATATATATATATATATATATATATATATATATAAATATATTATATTTTTTCTATGCTGTACTATTATTTTTCTATACTTTTGTTTTCTATTATTTTCTAATCTAATTTTTTCTGTTCAAATTCAAAATAATTCTATACGAAATTCGAATGTCGGAGGCCATCTTCCGAAATTCGAATTTAGTATAGAATGAATTTGCATTCTAATAGAAAAGATTAGAATAAAATAGAAAATAATAGAAAAGAATAGCATAGAAAAAAAATAGAACAGCATAGAAAAAATATAATATATAGAAAAAATATATTTATATATATATTATATTTTTTCTAACATATTCCAAAATTCGAATTTCGTATAGAATGAATACGAAATTCAAATTTCGGAAAATGCTTATATTTATAAATATTAGGGTTAGGGTTAACCCTAACCCTAACCCTATTATGTATATATATATATATATATATATATATATATATATATATATATATATAACCATTTTCCGAAATTCAAATTTTGTATAGAATGAATTTGAATTTGAATAGAAAAGATTAGAATAGAAAATAATAGAAAATAATAGACTAGAAAGACAATAGAACAGAACAGAATAAAATATAATATATATGTATAACATCTTCCAAAATTCGAATTACCAATAGAATGAATTTGGATAGAAAAGATTAGAATAGAATTGAAAATAATAGAAAAACAATAGAACAGAATATAATATATATATATATATATATATTGTGACAGCAGGAAGGTAAAGTCACCTGGTTGCATCCAGGGGGGTAGATATATTTCTCCCAGATTCAGGCTTTATGCCGACTTATACAACTAGGGAGGGAGTTGATGAAGCCCAGCTGAGGCTAGTGGGCTCATGGATGATTCATACCTCTAGGGAGAGTGCTGGGCGTCGTGCAGGCAGGGAGTTGATGAGACCAGCTGAAGCTTGTCAGCTCGTTTAAGGCCTCTATAAAAACTCCCAGCTTCATTAGGTGTTTGCTCATGCCTGGAACCAGACCTGTGTGGACTGTCTAGGGAGAGTGAACCCCTGTGCGGTGAGACAAAGCCTGTGTGGCTATTTGTTTGGACATTTACTAAACCAGGGACTTAGGGACTAGGACAGCACCAGGCTGATCCCAGTTGTTAGTTTAGGAAACCTGCATGTTTAGTCAGAGGTCAAGCTGACCAGGGTTTATTTTGTTTATGTTTCTTTTTGCTTTGCTGTGTTTTTGTCACTGTAAATAGAGAAATAAACCGCACCCTTTTGATCTTGAAAACCACAACCTCCGTCTGCTGGGCCTGTTTTTGTGTGGGGAGCCCATCCAGGGGGTCACACACACCCGCTGCCGAGCTAACCCCCTCACAGTTGGTGGAGAATGCGGGCAGTTTTTTTTAAGCCAGCATGGAGGAGATACTGAAACAGCTGGCTCTAGCAAATGCCAATCAACAGCAGACAAATGCAGGTTTGCAAAAGAGCCTTGCAGCTCAACAACAGAGCCTTGCAGCCCAGCAACAAGCCCAGCAGCAATCTGAGGCCCGCTTCATAGACCTGTTGCAGAAGCAAGAGCAGAGACTACAACAACAGATGGAAGCAGTAATGCAGCAACGTTCGCAGACCAGTGAGGAAAGCCGTCCCACTAATACCGCGTCATTTGGGGTGAGTCGTTTATTGACAAAAATGACTGGAGAAGATGATCCAGAGGTGTTTTTGACCACATTTGAAAGGACTGCTGAAAGGGAAAAGTGGCCTAAGGATCAGTGGGCTGGACTGCTGGCTCCTCTGTTAACTGGTGAATCGCAGAAAGCTTACTATGACCTAGAGCCTGACCAAGCAAAAGACTATGTGATGCTAAAAGCTGAAATATTGGCAAGGCTGGGTGTCACCCTGGCTGTCCGGGCTCAGCGTGTGCATAACTGGACTTTCCAGCTTGGAAAACCCCCCAGGTCTCAAATGTATGATCTCATTCACCTGAGCAGGAAGTGGCTACAGCCAGAGACTTTGTCCGCACCGGAGATTGTGGAACGTGTTGTGATGGATCGTTTCTTGAGAGCTCTTCCTACCGCCATTCAAAAGTGGGTAAGCCATGGAGACCCAGAAACGGCCGGTAAACTTGTGGATCGTGTAGAGAGATACTTGGCTGCAGAGAACCTGACGGCCTCTTCCAGAGACTCTCGGACTTTCCACCCTAAGACCAGACCATCCCCAGGGGCGGATAAGATGATTCCAAGGGGTGAGGGTGGAGAGAGTGAGAGGGTGGGAGCTCTGCCCAGGGTTTGGCGAGAACAGCCTGGGAAGTCGGGGGCTCAAGAGGCAGCCAAAAGGATTGTTTGCTACCTCTGCCGGCAAGCGGGACATATTGCAGCAAATTGCCCGGTTGAGGAGGAACCCATGCAATGTGACTTTCTGACGGACAGACGTCAGTCGCTGTGTGCGACAGTCGCATGCACTGCCATTCGGGGAACTGAGAAACATTTATGCAAAATGTGTATTAATGGTAGAAATGTTGTGGTATTACTGGATTCAGGTAGCCTTGTGACCCTGATAAAGGCTGAATTAGTTAAAACAGAGGTCTCTGGGAATAGCAAGGTAGCTGTTATTTGTGTGCATGGGGACACCCGAGAGTATCCAGTGACTACAGTGTGTTTCAAGACCCCCAAAGGTACCCTCTCTCATCCAGTGGGGTTAGTATCTCAATTACCGCATGATGCCATTGTGGGAAGGGATTTTCTGAAGTTCTGGGAACTGTGGGATGATCCTGAGCCCCCCACTGGTGCCCCTATGTACCAGGAAGGTGATAGCCAGAACTCCTCTGAGAGTGGTGAGGACTCTCCAGAATTTCCCTTGTCAGTATTGGCAGGCGAGACTCAAGAAACTGGAGAGGAGCCCACCTCCTCAGACGAAAACCTACCGTCTGTGGAGTTTTCTGATCTTGAGGTTCACAGGGAAAATTTTGCCACAGAACAGTTAAAAGACCCCGCCCTAATAAAGGCACGGGAAAACGTAGTGGAAATAGATGGCGAGTTAGTGAACCCAGATAATACCTGCACTTACCCATACTTCAGCGTAGAGAAGGACCTACTGTATCGGGTGGCAAAAAGGGCAGAAGAAACCGTTGAGCAGCTTGTGGTGCCCAAACCTTACAGGAAGTTGGTGTTGGAGTTGGCCCATGGGCACATTCTTGGAGGTCATCTGGGGACAGAGAAAACCCGAGAGAGGGTATTACAGAGATTCTATTGGCCTGGGGTGATGAAGGACATAGAAAATTATTGTTCCTCCTGCCCTGTGTGTCAGAGGTCGGCCCCGATGCCACATTTCCGTAGCCCGCTGGTCCCTCTACCCATCATTGAGGTCCCGTTTGAGAGGATCGCAATGCATTTGGTAGGTCCTATAATCAAGTCCGCTAGGGGGCACCAGTACATATTAGTTATAATGGACTATGCCACCCGTTATCCAGAAGCGATCCCTCTCCGAAATACCTCGACCAAAACCATAGCCAAAGAGCTATCTCTTGTTTTTAGCCGGGTGGGTATTTGTAAAGAACTGCTTACGGACCAAGGTACACCCTTTATGTCCCGGGTTATGAAAGAGCTGTGTAAATTGTTCAAAGTGACGCAATTGCGTACGTCTGTGTATCACCCCCAAACCGATGGGCTGGTTGAAAGATTCAACAAAACCCTAAAACAAATGTTGAAGAAAGTGGTGGATAGAGATGGAAAGGATTGGGACTGTCTACTTCCTTATTTGATGTTTGCTATTAGGGAGGTGCCCCAATCCTCTACGGGATTCTCCCCCTTTGAGTTACTGTATGGGAGACACCCAAGAGGGCTGTTGGATATTGCCAAGGAAACTTGGGAAAGTGAGAGTTCTCCCCACAGGAGTGTGATTGAGCATGTCGCCCTGATGCAAGATCGAATTGCACAGGTAATGCCCATCGTGAAGGAACATTTGGCCCAAGCGCAGTTGGCACAGCAGAGAGTGTACAACCGTGGAGCCAAGACCCGTACCTTTTCCCCGGGGGATAGGATATTGGTACTTGTCCCTACGGTTGAAAGTAAATTCCTTGCCAAATGGCAAGGCCCCTACGAGATAATGGAAAAAGTGAGCGAAGTGAATTACAAGGTCAGACAACCAGGAAGGCGAAAGCCCGAACAGATCTATCACGTTAATCTGTTGAAAGCCTGGAGGGATAGAGAGTCCCTAGTCGCAGAAACTTGGTCACCAGCTCAAACTGGTTGCGTGATTCCGGAGGTTGGAATAGCAGCCACCTTGTCACAACCCCAACAACAGGAGGTTAAGGAGTTTGTGCTTCGCAACAAGGAGGTGTTCTCTGAGCTGCCGGGACAAACATCTGTGGTAGAGCATGATATTATTACCCCGCCCGGTGAAAGGGTGAAGTTAAAACCCTATCGGATCCCAGAGGCCCGACGGGAGGAAATACGGGAGGAAGTACAGAAAATGCTGAACTTAGGGGTGATAGAGGAGTCCCAAAGTGATTGGTCTAGTCCCATTGTGTTGGTGCCTAAACCGGATGGGAGCTGGCGATTTTGTAACGATTTTCGTCAGTTGAACAAAGTTACAAAATTTGACACCTACCCCATGCCACGTATAGATGAGTTGATCGACCGGCTGGGAACAGCCCGATACATGACGACTCTTGACCTCACAAAAGGGTATTGGCAAATTCCCCTGGCCAAGTCGGCCAAAGAGAAAACCGCATTTGTAACCCCAGACGGGGCGTTCCAATATAAGAGAATGCCGTTCGGGTTACAGAATGCGCCGGCCACATTCCAGTGGAAAATGGACCAGATACTGAGGCCCCATCGGAAGTATGCTGCGGCTTACCTGGATGACGTAATTGTCCATAGCACAGATTGGGCCTCACATCTGCCAAAAGTGCAAGCAGTCCTAGACTCTATCCGGGAAGCGGGGTTTACGGCTAACCCCAAGAAGTGTACCATTGGGCAGGAGGAGGCCAAATATCTTGGGTACACCATTGGCAGGGGAGTAATAAAACCCCAACTCAACAAAGTCGAGGCCATCCAGAGTTGGCCACGTCCCAACAGCAAGAAGCAGGTACGAGCCTTTCTGGGAATCGCGGGTTATTATCGGCGCTTCATTCCCCACTTTGCTTCTAAGGCTGTGCCCCTAACCAACCTGACGAAAGGGAAAGGGTCGGTCATGATTAAATGGACCCCCGAGGCTGAGGCAGCATTCCAATTCTTGAAACAAGCCTTATGTAGCCAGCCAGTGTTGTACTCACCCGACTTCTCTAAAGACTTTGTCGTACAAAGTGATGCGTCAGATGTGGGGTTAGGAGCAGTATTGTCCCAGGTCTGGAACGGGGAAGAGCACCCAGTCATTTACCTCAGCAGGAAGTTGAAGTCCCATGAGGTAAATTACGCCACGGTTGAAAAGGAGTGTTTAGCGGTGAAGTGGGCTCTAGATTCCCTTCGGTACTATCTGCTAGGTAGGCACTTTGACATGGTTACGGATCACGCTCCGTTAAAGTGGATGGCTCAAAACAAGGAGACAAATAGAAGAGTGAATAGGTGGTTCCTGGCCCTACAGGAATTCAACTTCACAGTAAAGCATCGCCCTGGCGTTCAAATGGGGAATGTGGATGCTTTGTCTCGAGTACATGAATGCCTGATTGCTGGTGTTCCAACCCCAAGGTTAAAACAAGAGGGGGGGGGGTATGTGACAGCAGGAAGGTAAAGTCACCTGGTTGCATCCAGGGGGGTAGATATATTTCTCCCAGATTCAGGCTTTATGCCGACTTATACAACTAGGGAGGGAGTTGATGAAGCCCAGCTGAGGCTAGTGGGCTCATGGATGATTCATACCTCTAGGGAGAGTGCTGGGCATCGTGCAGGCAGGGAGTTGATGAGACCAGCTGAAGCTTGTCAGCTCGTTTAAGGCCTCTATAAAAACTCCCAGCTTCATTAGGTGTTTGCTCATGCCTGGAACCAGACCTGTGTGGACTGTCTAGGGAGAGTGAACCCCTGTGCGGTGAGACAAAGCCTGTGTGGCTATTTGTTTGGACATTTACTAAACCAGGGACTTAGGGACTAGGACAGCACCAGGCTGATCCCAGTTGTTAGTTTAGAAAACCTGCATGTTTAGTCAGAGGTCAAGCTGACCAGGGTTTATTTTGTTTATGTTTCTTTTTGCTTTGCTGTGTTTTTGTCACTGTAAATAGAGAAATAAACCGCACCCTTTTGATCTTGAAAACCACAACCTCCGTCTGCTGGGCCTGTTTTTGTGTGGGGAGCCCATCCAGGGGGTCACACACACCCGCTGCCGAGCTAACCCCCTCACAATATATATATATATATATATATATATATATATATATATATATATATATATATAAAAATAAATAACCATCTTCTGAAATTGGAATTTTGTATAGAATGAACTTTAATAGAAAAGATTAGAATATAATAGAAAAGAATAGCATAGAAAAACAATAGCACAGAACAGTAAAAAAATATAATTTATATATATATATATATATATATATATATACATATATATATATATATATATATATATATATATATATATATATATATATATATATATAAAATTCAGAAATTCTAATTTTGTATACAATGAATTTGAATTCGAATAAAAAAGATTAGAATATAGTGGAAAAGAATAGACTAGAAAACAGATATATATATATATATATATATATATATATATATATATTATATTTTATTCTATTCTGTTCTTTTTTTTCTAGTCTATTCTTTTCTATTATTTTCTATTCTAATCTTTTCTATTCAAATTCCTTCTATACAAAATTAGAATTTCGGAAAATGGTTTTAAATATATATATATATATATATATATATATATATATATATATAATAGGGTTAGGGTTAACCCTAACCCTATTATTTATATATATATATATATATATATATATAACCATTTTACGAAATTCGAATTTCGTATAGAATGATTTTAAATTACAATAGAAAAGATTAGAATAGATTAGAAAATAATAGAATAGAATAGAAAAACAATAGAACAGAATAGAATAAAATCGAATATATGTTTTTCTAGTTTATTCTTTTCTATTATTTTCTATTCTAATCTTTTGTATTCAAATTCATTCTATACAAAATTCGAATTTTGGAAGATGTTAGAAAAAAATAATATATATATATAATTTTTTTCTAACATCTTCCAAAATTCGAATTTCATATAGAATGAATTTGGATAGAAAAGATTAGAATAGAATTGAAAATAATAGAAAAACAATAGAACTGAATAGATTTTTTTTTTATATCTATATATCTATATAAATATCTATCTATATATATATATATATATATATATATATATATATATATATATATATATATATGAATATATAACCATCTTCTGAAATTGGAATTTTGTATAGAATGAACTTGAATACAAAAGATTAGAATAGAATGAAAGGTCACAGCATTAACCACTTAACGACCGCTCATTGTGGCAGAATGGCACCGACAGGCACAATCACGTACAGTGTACGTGATTGCCTTTGTACAGTTGGGGGGTCCGATCGGACCCCCCTCCTATACAGTGAGCGGTCGGTATTCGTTGGGGAGGGATCCGACATGAGGGGGCGGCACACAAATCGCCCCCCCCAGGCCCCCCCAGATCACCCCCCAGCCCCCAGTAACAGTGTCACTGATTGCAGTGACCATTTATTTACTGATCACTGCAATCAGTGACATTTGTGACTGTAAAAGTGTCACTACATTTAGTTTTAGGTCCAGTGTAGCCCCCTAACCCCCACTAATAAAGGTTTAACCCCCTGATCACCCCCCAGATAACCCTTTCACCCCCTAGCACCGCCATCGCTAAGCGATCATTTTTCTGATCGCTGTCTTAGTGTCGGTGATGCAGATCGGTAGCCAGTAAATTTTTTTAGGTTCGCCGCAGGTTTTTATAGCGTCGGGTACCCCCATAAATTATCTAATAAAAGTTTAACCCCCTTGATCGCCCCCCAGGTAACCCTTTCATCCCCTATCACCACTGTCGCTAAGCGATCATTTTTCTGATCGCTGTCTTAGCGTCGGTGATGCAGATCGGTAGCCAGTTATTTTTTTTAGGTTCGCCGCAGGTTTTTATAGCGTCGGGTACCCACATAAATTATCTAATAAAGGTTTAACCCCCTTAATCGCCCCCCAGGTAACCCTTTCACCCCCTATCACGACTGTCGCTAAGCGATCATTTTTCTGATCGCTGTCTTAGCGTCGGTGATGCAGATCGGTAGCCAGTAATTTTTATTTAGGTTCACCGCAGGTTTTTATAGCATCAGGTACCCCATAAATTATCGAATAAAGGTTTAACCCCTTGATCGCCCCCCAGGTAACCCTTTCACCCCCTATCACCACTGTCGCTAAGCGATCATTTTTCTGATCGCTGTCTTAGTGTCGGTGATGCAGATCGGTAGCCAGTAATTTTTTTAGGTTCGCCGCAGGTTTTTATAGCGTCAGGTACCCCCATAAATTATCTAATAAAGGTTTAACCCCCTTGATCGCCCCCCAGGTAACCCTTTCACCCCCTATCACCACTGTCGCTAAGCGATCATTTTTCTGATCGCTGTCTTAGTGTCGGTGATGCAGATCGGTAGCCAGTCATTTTTTTTAGGTTTCCCGCAGGTTTTTATAGCGTCAGGTACCCCCATAAATTATCTAATAAAGGTTTAACCCCCTTGATCGCCCCCAGGTAACCCTTTCACCCCCTATCACCACTGTCGCTAAGCGATCATTTTTCTGATCGCTGTCTTAGCGTCGGTGATGCAGATCGGTAGCCAGTAATTTTTTTTAGGTTCGCCGCAGGTTTTTATGGCGTCAGGTACCCCCATATATTATCTAATAAAGGTTTTAACCCCCTAATTGCCCCTAGTTAACCCTTTCACCAGTGATCACCATATAAGTGTTTCGGGTGACGCTGGTTAGTTAGTTTGCTTTTTATAGTGTCAGGGCACCCGCCGTATATAACCCAATAAAGGTTTAACCCCCTGATCGCCCGGCGGGTGATATCAATTAGGTTTTAGCATCAGAGAGGGTCTGTGTCACACCCCAGGCAGCGTCAGGTTAGTGCCAGTAACGCTAACACCCATGCGTGAAGCATACACCCCCCTTAGTGGTATAGTATCTGATCAGATCAATATCTGATCTGATCAGATCTATACTAGCGTCCCCAGCAGTTTAGGGTTCCCAAAAACGCAGTGTTAGCGGGATCAGCCCAGATACCTGCTAGCACCTGCGTTTTGCCCCTCCGTCCAGCCCAGGCCACCCAAGTGCAGTATCGATCGATCACTGTCACTTACAAAACACAACACACATAACTGCAGCGTTCGCAGAGACAGGCCTGATCCCTGCGACTCCAGTGCTGTAGGAGGTGATTTCACCACCACAGTTAAAAAAAAAAAGCATATATGCCGAAGCATTGGGGCAGCAGGGGCAGAGGAGCGGAGGAGCGATTTTGCTCCTAATGCCGCGTACATACGGTCGAAATTCCGACGGAGGCTTGCCCGTGGAAAAGTCAGACCATGTGTGTGCGGCATAACTTTTTTGCGGGAGGATGCCCCCATGCTTCGGCATATATAAATGGTGCATGTATGCCCATCATTAGAAGTGGGTGGATGAAGGGCGGTATTCTAATGGTGGGCATACCCACCGATCAATCTCTTTTTTCGTTCAGCCAACTGGCTGCATGAAAAAAAAAGATTACAATACATGTCCAACAAGGACCAGCAACGTACTGGTATGTTGCTGGACTTTGAATGTTTATACCAGAATGATGCCTGCGGGTTTAGGTATCATCTTGGTATCATTCTTTTCAGCCAGCGGCCGGCTTTCATGTAAAAGCAATCCTAGTGGATTTCATATAAAAGCAATCCTAGTGGCTAATTAGCCTCTGGACTGCTTTTACAAGCAGTGGGAGGGAATGTCCCCCCCCGGATATAAAAAGCGCCATTGGGAAATTGGGAAAGCATTTTATCACACCGATCTTGGTGTGGTCAGATGCTTTGAGGGCAGAGGAAAGATCTAGGGTCTAGAAGAC